>JARLTB010000050.1:4855000-6260000 GCA_030141615.1 Unio pictorum
GAGAGAGAGAGAGAGAGAGAGAGAGAGAGAGAGAGAGAGAGAGAGAGAGAGAGAGAGAGAGAGATGGCCAGCCGTTGTATTTTTAGTTTATTCTGACTAAATATGACATATATATACGTAAAATGTATATATGTAAAATGAGGAAGGTTGTTTCTGGATTAGAGGAATTTAAAGTTTTTCTTAAAGACCATTATAATTTGGAAAAAATATATTGTAATAAAATCTGAAAGGAACGAGACATTTATGTTGATATGGGAACAGTGAAAGCCATTATTCAATTGGTAACTAAGAAAAATAAGTAGTATAACTCGAATGCACGTCTTATAGCATGGTGTATATTGTAATGTATAATGTGATACATAATTTTCCTCCATCCCTGGCAAACATATACAGTCTAAACAGTCTTTCTGTGTTTTTCGTTTCTCTTTAATTTTGCATTGATGATCAATCAATGTTTAGAAGTATTGTACCAATACTAGATTCGAAAGACACACCCCCGTTTTTATTTAAGAAACGGAAGCAGATTTATATGTTCCTCGTTTTGAAAAATATTCCTCACAATTTGAAATGGCCCAAGACAGCATTGTACTCTTTTTATTGCAAAGGTCGTGAACTTCATACTTCACTCTCAGTTCAATACAGTGCTAATTATGATATGGTTATGGAAACCATCTAGAAGGGTTATGTTTTGGTACATGAGGCATATGAACAACGGGTTTAGGAATTGTAAAAGAGAAACTGGTCCGACCCATGTTGAATTGGAAAGAGAAAAAGAGCAATTATATAATAAGTAGTGCTCAAACAAATAAGTTGATCAGGGCTGCTATAGCCTCAGACAAGTCATATTAATTTAAGAGCTCAAGAATTGCGTCCACATTGTCATTAATACTATCTTCAAGAGCAAATGTTCGAGATTTTAGACAAAGCTGACCGTACAGCTAGCGAGTATTCCTTGACTCACAAAGTTACTCTTTTCATTAAGCCCTCCACTCAGCATTTTATTGGTAAAAAGTTATTTCAGTATCATAGGAGAACTTCCAATTCCCAGAGTGGCACAACTTTTCGGAATCAAGTTTCTGATAAGACTGATTAGAACGCTTTATTACTTCCTATGTACACATATTGATAAACGAAAGGGCATTGGAGATTGGAAAAGCAAAAGAATCAAGACAGAGCTATTCCAAATGCTCGTATTTCTAAGAAGTCATGGTCACGATCATATATTGAAAGCAATAGATTGGATAGATAAAATAATGAACCAGTCTAAATTTATTATGGATAATTATGAACCATTCTTGTCGAAAAGTTATATATAGTGTGTTACTAATGTTACCAATCCTATCACTATGAACGTTTAATGGGACGCAGGAGTTTCTCGGAGTCTTTTCTCATAAGGTATGTTTGCCTATTTCTGAGAAATCCTCTGATGATTAAAGCGTTCTTATTCAAAGACTGGAAGTCAGCTTTGTTAACGTTTCTCTCTATTGTATAAATTTGTTATCCGAATTAGTTCTGAATAAGTGACAGTCGGAACAGTGAGTTCTTCGCCCATCGATGGTAATAATTTATTAATAGACAATTTACCTAGCCGGAGATAAGTGTGTTTAATCCAATTGTAACTGAGAGACCTTGTTTGGATCAGAAAGTTTATCCTATTGAAAATGAATTCCCTGATTTACATCCAGCTTCTGCAGTTACAGGTGAACTGGCAAACAAGTCTCTTGAGAAAATGATGTTTATCTGGATATTATTCATTTGGCTTTCACTATTATTGGTCAAGCTTTTGATAAGGCCATATTTCTTAAACGTATGAATCAGTCAAAATGTGTTTTTACTACTTATTCTCTGTATTTTAATCAGAGTGACACACGACAATCACTCATTGTCAAACAGGAAAAGATCCTGAGATCTCATTTTTGTTTGAGATATCTAATACGAAATTGTAGTCACAGATTACTTGTTTGTTATTTTGTTAAAAGGTGGTCCTTATGCGAAAACGGAGACCGCCTCAGGTACCGGCTAGTCACGAGTGGTTAGTGAGACATGAAATTGTTGTTCCAAAATCATGTAAACAATACATTTTTAGCCTAGCCCATGAAATTTCTTTGTCTGGTCATTTAGGGTTAATAGCACAGTTTTCAAGAGCTTTGCTCATTTGTTTTTGAGGCGGGGGTGGGGGGGCTAAACAAATAAAGGTGATGTATTAAATACAGTATATCTTGTCACACATCTAAAATGGTAGGAAAATCCAGTCAGAAGACATAAGGATCATCTGCAACCTATTTCTGCATTTGACTAACCATTCAGCAGACTAATGACAGACTGTGTCGTCCCCGTACTTAAAACCATGTCAGGCAACCAATACGTGTTGACCATCATCTTCGCTTCCACAGGATTAACCAGAGGTCATTTAGTTTTAGGAATATTAAAGTTAAGACCATAGTAAAGACTTGATACAAATTTTAATACACAATTTGGTATCCCAAATATTTTCATACTGATCAGTGGTCAGAGTTTATGCCTGGTATTTTCCAGCACGTTATGCAAGAATTAAGCATCTAGCAGTGTAATCTTCTGCCTGTCACTCAGGAAACAAAGGGGCTTTTAGAAAGATTTCATTAAACGTTGAAAAATATGATTCCATTATATTGTTTTATATACAGTATACAGGTTATGATCCGTCTAACGGTTGAATAGAAAGTGACTTAAATTAAATAACTAATAACCATGGGAGGCGAAAATAAAAAGAATCTAGCCATATAAATATATTAATATGTTGCAAGAGAGAGAGAGAGAGAGAGAGAGAGAGAGAGAGAGAGAGAGAGAGAGAGAGAGAGAGAGAGAGAGAGAGAGAGTTAATCATGCAGTCAGTTTAGTTGCACACATTGAGGATTTAAGGAGTGAAACACACTCTGACTGTAGTGACTGAGGTTTAGCCATTCTTTGGAAGTCAGAAATACTGAACAATCTGGATCAAAACCATTAACTTCTAAAGCTATAAGAAAAGGGTAAACTAATACAGTTATTATTTGAAAATGGGCACTTGTTTCCAGATATTCATACAAGAACAATCAAAATTTATAACGACATCGATCCGTAAATTCTACAACTGTGAAACAGCACCCGTACACCTTTATACATACATACATACATACATACATACATACATACATACATACATACATACATACATACATACATACATACATACATACATACATACATACATACATACATACATACATACATACTTTAGACGTAGTCGAAGGACAATATAAAATTATTTAAATTATTTTGTACCGCGAAAAACTTTATTTCTATCAGAAACTCAACTCGAATCATTTCCTGATCATACCATAGTTTGGATCAAACACCGCTCCTTTTGAAATAATAATTCCAGATATGGAGTAACACTTCAGTCTGAAGCATTGAGTAAACCTTTCTGTCGAAGGGTCCGGGATATATAAATTCATCTAGGCAAGGTGAAAATGATGTCACAACAGTTGATCTTGAGCCGTGTATATTTCACTAGCAGAACAATACGTTATTTAGAATTATAAACCAGATCAACCGCAAACGTGAAAATTGTTGCACATCACCTATCTCAAATTATAAATATCACAAAGATCCAGACGCCTGTCACCGCTAGGTATATGGTGACAGTGCGAAGTAAACAAAATTCCATACAAACAGGTTAGAAGAACTTGAAAAATCCTTTCAAGTACGAATCGCTTAAACATATCACTATAATAAAAGGACTTGACCAGTTAGGATTGTTAGCAAGTGGCCACACTACCTAGACAGGTATGTTCAAACACATACACCCTCATCTTTCCGTTCGTCTTAGAACGTCAACCAAATTTACCTCTCACATCAGTGGACACCGATTTTCAACTGGACCGCCAGCTACATAGAGGAGAAGGACCCCCCAAGTGTAACGGATACAATTTTCTTTTTATTCCATTATATGAGAGTTTGAGAGTTTTTATTATTGTGTACCCTACAAACAAATGCAAAGTGTTACATTAAATAGGGGCCTGACTGGCTGAGTAGTCTAAATCGTTCGCCTTCACCCATCATTGCTATCCCACCTCTCTGTACGTGTGGGGTTGAGTCTGAGGCTCGGTCAATATGCGTGACTGAAAGCTCTTCAGTAGCTCTCCGTGGGTCGGTGGTTTTCACCGGGGCTTTCCACGGTCTTCCTCCATACAATCATCTAGGCAAGGTGAAAATGATGTCACAACAGCTGTGCTTGAGTCCAAGTTATCCCGAGCCCACGCCCCCATATAGTCTATCGTATGCTAATAAATGGCGTTAACCCCTATTCAATATGACGATGTCAAGAGTAGACAATGGAGAGTAAGAAAAAAATAAAACTAATGGAGAGAAGAGTGGAATTAAAAAATTTACTAAAATGATAGTTATTTCTTACAAATTAAGCGTTATCTTTTTAGCTGTACCACATAATTCCAATGCCTCCATAATTACAAGTTTAATTTGCGTTATCATTATTTGGTAAATAAATAAGAATAATATGATTATGAATAAGGTTATCTTCAATTCCGTGAATTACAAGAAGTGAAATAAAAGTGTAAGAGAGCATTTTTTTTTTTTAAATTGCCCCGTCTGTGGAATGTGGTAAGCCGAGAAAAGGGTTTGCGGTACAACCGACTGAGACCATGCTTTGAGATATTTCAGACTGAAAGAATGCTGTAGAAATAACACAGTCAGAGAACATAAGAGATAACAGATTAAAACATTGCTGAAAAAAATGCACCCAAAAAAATGCTGGAAAATTGCAGACTCAAACATCAAGGGCTCTTATCATTGCTTACAATATAACTAACAGGGATACATACAGTATAAAATAATACTGTATGACTGACTGTTACATTATTATCAACGATGCGAGCCCTTGTGTCCGAGATTTGTATGTGACATATTTACGGGCATTTGCAGGAATGACGGGTTTAGGATAAAGCCTGATCTTATACACAAGGGTACCCCCAGCCCGTAACACCCAGAGGTACAAGTCAGGAATCCATATAGCGGGCAGTGAACTTAGCCTTGACGTTGTGAACGTATTGAAGGATGAGTCGACCGAGTCGTTAGTACAATATCATTTTTTTTTGTGAGCTTGCTTTAATAAACCATTAATATCGGTGTCATTATCATTATTCTTATCATAGTGGTGTTACTGAAACCAGTAATGTGAGAGACCTACCATTTCATTTTCCGCGGTCTCAGTTTCTTGCAGAAAAAAATGTTTTTGAAATAAGATTGGTCTTTACATATTCGACATCCAACAAGTTTTGAAGGACATTTTTTATTTTATGATTAAGAGGGAAAAACTAATATTTTCATCTGAATATTGGACTACTTCTTTGGCTTGGTGGCTGGGGCATCCACTTCGGATGCGGGAGGTCACGGGTACGAAGCGCTAACGAGTCATACCAAAGACTTATTAAAATGATACTAACAGCTACCTCGCTAGGCGTTCAGCATTGAGAGGTTAGTTTTATAACTGGTAGGGCATAACCGATTAGCATTTTTCTACCGATTTCCGATTCCGGATTTTGGGCATGAAATTTTTCCGATTCCGGATACGATTCAAATAATCGGAAATGCTAAATCCGTATTTTTTTCTAAAAAAAATTTCATCTTCCGTTTCCGGGTTTCTGGTATCTGGTTTTGCCGTGTCGAGCATGTTACTTAGTACTTTACCATATCCGGCTTCATTTCCAGTTTTTACCCTCCAGTTCAAATAGATTGTCTCACAGCGTGGTTGTGTTGACCATATTGGACTTTTCTGACTTCTTATTTAACTTTATTAACGCACTATCGAATGACACGCAGTGTTAGACACGGTGCTATAGAAATTCAACTTTATTATTTTTATTATCCGAATCGGTCGTTCCTGCCTTGTCCGACTCCGATTAATCGGAAGTTCATACTATCCGGTGGAATCCGATTTCCGGATCAAAAGTCGGTTATGCCCTAATAACTGGTATGCCTGGTTTCAGGATAATATGACTGGGTGTGACATGATGCTACATTTCCGCGATATGATGCACCAGTGCTAGACTTAACAATAGACTGCCACACTGCATACATCATAGCGATATGACTGACATATTGATAAAGCTACGTTAAAAATAAAACTCTCTCTCTCTCTCTCTCTCTCTCTCTCTCTCTCTCTCTCTCACACACACACACACACACACACACACACACACACATATGAATATTATAAAGTCGTTCCATAGCAATTTTGCCAGATACTTTTTTCAATTCCCGCACGTGTACCTTTAAAAAGCAGCCCAAAAACCGCTCAATTTATATATTATAATCTGAAGAGTAAAAAAGAACTAAATACCATAAATTAAGTATCACTACAAACATTTATTCATCTGTAACTTCGAAGTATTCCTCAGGTAGAACGTCCTCGTCGTGATCAGCAGATTCAGTTGTCGCATAAATTTTAGAATTTAAATTACTCAGCATTGCTGTAGAAGCGATAAACAGAGGCGTAGCTAGGGGGGTGCAGGGGGTACATATGTCCCCGGGCGCCAAGGTACATGGGCTCCAAAATGAGGCTTACAACGTTACATTATAATAAGTAAACAAGGGTAATAAATCGGTCATAGAAAAATGTGATTAAACGGGGAGGGGGCTGGGGCGCCAATTTTATAGTTCGTCCCCGGGCGCAAAATATCATAGCTACGCCTCTGCGGACAATCCGTAGCAACAGATCCCGTTGCGCTTCATATAGCTTCGAATGTGTAACAAAGCTTCCATCATGCCTTGCCCCATCCTGTTTCGTAGTTTCGTTTTAATCAGATTCATTTGAGAGAAAGTTCTTTCGGCGGCTGCATTAATGTAAGGTAGCGCCAACACACATAAGGCGTCCCAGCAAGCGTCCGTATAATTTGCAACAGTTATCCGAAACTGCTCAACTTTGTTATCACTATAGTGTGGTCAAGAGATTAAACATATTCGCATCCACTGCTGCTCCAGGTCTCCCAAATTTACCTTGTACAGAGATAGAAAGGACAACATTGACAACTGCGGCTTCAGTGCTCCAAGGACGACAGAAGGTGCGAGATCAGCCACAGATTCAAGCTGCTCAACATTTGCCGGCAATCTCTGACGCAGTTCCCTAAATAGTTCCAACAGAAAATGACGCGCTTTTTTATCTGGTCAGACCAAAGAGCCCTCCATTTTGGAGTCGTGCAGCAGCAAGTTGAATTCAATGCCAAAGTTTTTGGAGTATCGTTTCACGTACTGTGACCACTTACCCATATTAAACTATAACCGAAAGTGATATTTAGCAAATAAAGAATGTACTACTTCGATTTCAACCGATTAATTTAACAATATTATACCATTGATAAAGTGGTAATATAGCCTCCACCCTTCAGGCTACAGTTACCAGCATATATATGCTATTGATATGCTAGCTTAATTGAAATTTGGAATTAGATGCGCGCTTTGTTCTTCCGGTTCCTGAATTTAAAAAATAAATTTAAGTATGTGACATAACATCTATGGAGATACACCCAAAATAATCGATTCATTAAGAGTTTTAAATATTATCATCACTAGCGCCAATTTGATATTGAATGCGGAGAATTTAAAAGCAATTTGATGCAGCCCAAATTACGGCGACACAAATCAGAAACCAGCCACACAAAAAACCGCAACCCGCAATCTAAACAAATTTCACGCAGCCAAATTTAAAAAGGAGCCTAATTGGGCGAGAAAACCGCGAATCTGGCAACTCTGATACTTAGCTATCGGTACTGCGCTATCATTGATACGATCATCTTTTACCAAGTGTTTTTTTCTTCTTTCTTTACTTAAATCATCAGATATATAATTAATATTAAAAACTGGGTATCGTCTGTATTTTTTTTTATTGACATGCTCATATTGCACAAGACATATCATTGATTATACTGCATTAGTTAAATACAGCATATCTAGCGTACACTGGCCAAATTCTTCTAATTTGAAAAGATTACGTAAACGTCACGTGTTTACATCCGGGCCTGTGGTGGAGGCCCGGATGTAAACACGTGACGTTTAAGTAATCTTTTCATAAAGCTTTCATGGGAAACTGTTTTCATGAAATCAAAACCGCTTCAAACGAATTTAAAATCCAGGTGCTTTACACCTCTTGGTCACCTAATTTGTACCATGTGGTGAAAGTTTTGCCACATGTTTCTGACGAAATGAATCAGTTCCCTCTCAAAATCCAAAAGAAGACGAAACATTCGGTTAGATGTATCAATTTGTTATATATATATATATATATATATATATATATATATATATATATATATATATATATATATATATATATATATATATATATATATATATATATATATTTATATATATATAAACTTGAACTTACTTCAGTCATCAGTTTGATCTTTCTTCGTTTTCTCGAGAATGCATTTATGTCTTTTAGAAGCTAGAGAACGTTCTGGGTTCAGTCAGTCATAGGGTTGGCAGTTAGTGCCGATGTTATTAAAGGCTCTTTTACGGTAGCTTGTTACATCTGGGTTGTCTGTTTCTCTCCAAATCTGGAATATCTTCTAACAAGGGTGGAAGTACGGAACAATACTTCTTTTTTCTATAAAAAAGTATTTAATTCCTTCTGTTAAAGTAATAAAAATGTCGCTTGTGTCTTCGAAAGTGCTTGCTACTTTTATATTATTTAACTGAACTTAATTTGTAGATAAATGTATTCGTGGATAATCACATTTTAGGCTAATGTTTTCCTACTGTAATTTACACTCCCATGTTTTCCTACTGTAATTTACACTCCCATGGCCGGATAGAATGGGGTTTCAAGAGCTTCCGCACCCACCCCCATAAAAGAACCCCCGAACCCCATGCACACAAATTAGTCACTTGGCACTTGAACTTTGAACATCGGTGTATTTTTGCGCACGTTTATTGTGTATTACGTACCTTATGATAATACAGACACAACGACTTTTAAGTTGGTTCCCTTTAGAGGAAAGTTGTGCCCTTTTGAAATTCTGGAATCCGCTTCCACAGCCCTTACCACACCCATAATCACTTGACCTGACCGAGCCCTACCTCCAGAAAGCGGCGCTCACTGTTAAGTAACACACTCTCCTAAAGCCACCGTGTCCCCTTTGTGACCTGGAATGATAAAGATGCATGTATAATCGATGAAATGCATACCATGGCTTTGTCGATCTCTTTGGATTTAGGCAGGATATTATTATAGGGGAAATTAATTATTGATCAGTAATATGAATACGTTTAATTGATAAGTTGCCATATATCGTAATGAACTGGTTAACTTGTAAGTCAAGGGTCACAAACTCAAACCACCCTGAAGGCCACATGATTTACGACGGCCCAAGGGCCGCTCCACTTTTCTTATCTCTCACGACACTTTGTGAAGCCAATCATTTGCAGGCCAGACGATACAGTTTCTCGTGCCGCGTATTTTGAGACCCCGGATGTAAGTACTCGTTCAGAATAAGTGCGAGGCAAATGAGCGCCAAACAAACATTCGCAGAGTAAGTTTTCTTCACGGGTATATGTTTTAAAGTCTCTTATTCAAACAAGTGGAGTGTTGTTATAAGACATTGGGTCAACTATCAACCAGTAGCGAAATGATGAATCAAGAGTAATTTCATTGTCCCTCCATCGTCATCATCACGACTTTTATATTTTGCCCGAGTTGCATTCAGACTTTAATTATCAAACTCGCCCACCCCGTTGCAGAGGGTAGTACACCGAAATCTGCTACGAAACTGTATATAAATAAATAAATACATAAATACAAAAGAAAGAAATAAGAATGAGAAAAAATACGAAGGTAAATAATTTCTGGATATGTGAACGTAATTGTAAATGTGCTACATTTGACTTTATAATGCCGTCTGAAGAAAAAAAAATACAACTGCACATGCTTTATCTTTGAATAAGTGAACCACCATGGTTAATTACATAAATTTCGTTAAACAGTTCATAGCAGGTTATCATAACATCTGGACGCTAAATGTAGACTGTTTGTCATGTTAGTGGGAGTAAACCGAACAGATGACAAATACACCGCGTCATTTTGCTTCGGGGTCATTCGTTCAGCGTTGACCAATCCTATTTTGTGATGTAAGAAATAGGCGATCAATACCGACTTGTTAGGAAGATTGTTAGCAATGCATTGCCGATTAGTCATGACTATAGATCTGTTGATGCTGAATGGGTGATGTCGGAGTTCGTCTTGTTGAATCAACATTCTCATTAGTGCCACCGATAGATAACCGTTAAATAAACTTTGGTGTTTTCATTCTTAGGATTCACTATCAGATTGCATAAAAATATGAACTTGTAATGAACAGGTTGTGATGATAGCACTAATCGTTTGATTAATTAATTCATTAGATAGTAGATTTATTTGTTTCTTCGATTCAGGAAGAAAGCAGTGGAAAATAATTTCCCAGATGACATATCGCTCTTTAATTCATTGTTGATTGTATGATACACAATAAATGTTTTTAAAGAATAAATAGACCTCTGATTTTTTTTACAAATGTATATTTACAGTCGCTTAAAAATGTTATATGGCATACAACATTGCCTGTTTTGCTGTTTTGTTAAATAAGCACAATTATTATTGATCAACTTATTATATGTTTTTTTTTAAAGAGGGACCCATATACGTTTTACGATTTTCCGAAAACATTTTAGTATTATCAAGAAGCCCAATACTGTAGATTTTGCATTACTGGCGGCAAATGATGGTAGGCAGACAGCTGCAAAGGATACACAACCAGGATTTCGAAAAGCACAAAAATACAATTTACAGACTAGTCAACGAAAAGCAATCTGTGTATATGTGTATGTTATATGTGTATAGTATATATTGACTAGTATATATGTGTATGTTTACTCTCATACTTGAGAAGCAAATCGCAGTGTGTGTTGTACATAGAAAGCAACCGGCTGTCTAGTATAATGTCTAGGATGGCGCGTAAGGCAGAAGTTTGCTAGAGTTTGATTTTTACGCCATCTCTCTGCACAGGATAGCCTATACATGGTAGCCAGTATAACTGGTGGAGGAAGAACTCGGGGTGGGGTGGGGGGGGGCAACTCCGGTAAGAACTGTCGTCCCAAGGGAATCTATTCGCAAGCTTTCTCAAATATCAACATTGCTAAGCAGCAGGAACAAAATATCATTTCTAACAAGTACAGACGCCAAACCAGGCAAGGCTCTATGGACGGTCACTTTGACATCAAATGCAGTACAGACCTCCTTATTTCTTTACGGAGGTATATAATTCAATTAGAGATCCCTTATGAATATATTTATCAACGCCCGCTTAAAAGGTTCTCGTAGCAAGCAGACGAGCTGGAACATGTGGAGATATACCACTTGCTCATATCCCAGGGAATAGACACAGACGATATACACTATTATAGGCCCTGGCCCATAATGAAACAGTAATCTACACATTTCAACCGAAGTGAGAACAAGAACTGCTAGACAAGGGCGCCAGAAAGATCAAATAAAAAACAACCCCATTACATTGTGGAAGGATACAAATCAAAAAGAATGTTTGTACAACACTCTCGTTTTTACAAACTATGTCATTCACGACTTTTGGAATGTCATACATAAAGTTATCACAGATTATGTTAAACTAATACAGATGTATGCTACAATGCTTATTATAAAAATTATTGTATATGGGAAGATACAAATCAAAGAGAATATTTCGGTATCGAAAAGATAGACAACAACCAAATATGTTGACGTGTTCTTAAATAGAATATCCACATAAATCTCGATAGAAGTGACAGTGGAGAGATTTCATCACAAATTCAATCTAAATATTGCCAGTAACTTCTCGTGTGTCGATGGTTCTTTCCGTGATTTTTCTTGTTTCTTCCTTCACCATTTATACTGGCTGTCATTTATAGCCTATCTTGTGCTGAAAAAATGGTCCTAAACCATACAATAACAACATCATCATCAACAACAACAATCGAAATATAAAAGATTCCAAGATCAAACCTACATCCCGTATCCTACAACACAGACAGGAGCCAGGTTTATATATGAAAAGGAAGAAGCTACGAAATTACAAATTTCTTCTATATTCATTGATTTCATGTCATATCATGGTATAAATGATATACATATATATGCGACCGCAAATGTCACAAATATGGAAGAAAGAGACATGACCCTAAACATTACATCCTAAGAGCAATAACAGCGATAATAATAATAATAATAATAATAATAATAATACTAATAATAATAATAATAATAATAATAATAATAAAAACAACAATTGAGACTGACAAAAGGTACAAAACCAAAACTTTCTGACCTACAGAAAACAGAGAGGATGGGTGCAATTTATGAGAAAATAACACAATGCCTATGGAGAGAAAGCCCGATACATCTGTAAAACAAGAGAACAACCTTAGCACTGCAGCAACATCTGCACAGAAAAGTATTGTCATTATGGTGTGTCTTTGACACACACACACACACACACACACACACACACACACATTAAAAAGACTTCTAGCCGCGGTGTTCAAAAGACACACAAGAATACGGCATATCAACATCTAGCAAACGTTTGTGATGACATGATGGCAAATTGATGAGTTAATGATGGCACTGTGGGAGTAAGTAAAGCGCAGTAAATAATACGTAAGTAGCAAAAGCGACCATCATGTCCAGCTCATACAAAACCAGATGCAAAAGGTTGATAAAGGAAGAATGATACATTAACAGAAAGGAAGAATGATACATTAACAGAAAGGAAGAATGATACATTAACAGAAAGGAAGAATGATACATTAACAGAAAGGAAAAATGATACATTAATAGAAAGGAAGAATGATACATTAACAGAAAGGAAGAATGATACATTAACAGAAAGGAAGAATGATACATTAACAGAAAGGAGGAATGATCAGTTTGATAGAAAGATTACAATGTTAAACCAAACTGTTGGTGCGCTTCATAAAAAGTTTATTTTGAATAATTATTGGTGTAGTAGGGTTTAACGCCATTTTTTAAGCACACGATAGGCTATAAATCTGCCCCCCCCCCCAGCTACGCATTTGGCACTGACTTGTATCTTATTTCAAGCGGGATAATAAATTTAGAGTTAAGAGGTCATTTTTCCAACAAGAAACAATATGTTAAACTTTACTTCATAGAATTAAATGTTTGTAACCCACTAGGAAGGAGTCAACATTATATGAATATGCGATGAATTCCAAAACGTTTTACTCGATGAACAGGAACTAATACAAATTAATCCAAGGTCATCTCGATTGTCAAACAACAGTATTTGTTTTCTGAAAGGAATGTAGAAATACAAAAGAACACGGCTAAGACTTTGTAAAACTTGCATTTAGAAAAAGGATACAATTATGAGGTATCTACAGATAATCACTCGTTATGTGATCATTATTACCAGGTGTTGCGAAGGTGCGAATCATTAAATGGCAGGTGTTGCGAAGATATGAAGTAAATGTTTATGGGTCGGTAAGAGAATCAATATGGATAAAAATAGCTTTTTGTCTTCAAAAGAACTAAATTTTCATTATAAATGGTACTGAAACTTCCCGCAAACTTTGCAAGTGGCAAACGTTTATGTTTTGATGTTCGACTGTGTACATGACTTCAACTTGCATTTGTATACATTCATAATCCACTGATAAAGGCAACTAGTTCAAACGTATGGAGTCTCAAAAAAAAAATAAAAGACATGCAAGCATTTGATATTGGATACAATTGTTGGTACGTCAATAACCTCTAACTAGCTCTATACGCGATGTGACTAAAAATACAGCGTATAAACGTAACGTCATCATCATCATTGGCGCCTTAGTCTCGGGAGACCATGCGGATAGCGTCCTTGGGGTGTCGTCTGTCTCTGGGTTGTTGGCATCGTCTGTTGTGGCTGTGGAAACCTATGCGCGAGTGGCAGTCCCTCTTGCAGTTTGTGCAGACATGCTGTGAAGCCCGAGTTGCTGTGGTTGCTGCCACGTGGCCCTTTCTGACACGTTTCTCTGCCGCCAACTGGCCTCTCCTCGTATCAGCGACTGATATACCTTTATTTATTGTCAGTCTCCAGGTGCCTCGGTCCTCTGCCAGCACTTCCCAGCCATCAGGTGCGATGTCACATGCCTTCAGGTCCCTCTTGCATGCATCCTTGAAACGGAGTGAGGGGCGGCCGACTCTTCTTGTGCCAGTGGTCAGCTGTCCATATAGGATGTCCTTTGGCAGTCTCCCATCCTCCATGCGTCGGACGTGTCCCAGCCATCGAAGGCGACGTTTGCTCAGCAGGGAGATCATGCTGTGGGCGTTTGCACGCTGCAGGATTTCGCTGTTTGGGACACGGACTTGCCAGCTGATTTTCAAGATGCGTCTAAGGCACCGTATATGGAAGGAGTTGAGCCGGCGCTCTTGCCTCATGTAGGTACTCCAGGTCTCACTTCCATATAGAAGGGTGCTGAGAATGCAGGCTTGCTAAACTTTGGTTTGCACTGTCAGCGCCTTGTTTTCCCACACCCTATTGGTTAGTCGTGACATGATGGTGTTTGCCTTTCCAAGCCTTCTGTCCAGCACCTTATCGAGCGAGAGAGTGTAGCTGATGGTTGACCTCAGGTAGGTAAAGTTGTTGACTGCTTCCAAGGTGACACCGTTGATTTTGATTGTAGGGGCGATGGTGGTATCTTGCAAACTGACCTTTGTCTTTTCCAGGCTGTTGGTGAGTCCAAACTGCATGCAGGCATCAGCAAAACGGTCTCCCAGTCTCTGAAGGGCTTCCTCAGTGTGTGGCACAAGAGCCGCGTCATCTGCAAAAAGCATCTCACTGATGAGCACAGCCCTCACTTTCGTCTTTGAGCGCAGTCGTGCCAGGTTGCCATCAGTGGACAAGTCAAAGACGTAGGACAGAAGCAAGGAGAAGAAGATCCTGAATAGGGTTGGTGCCAGAACGCAGCCCTGCTTCACACCGCTGTTAACTGGGAAGGAGGTTGAGGAAGACTCATCATACAGGACTGTTCCCTTCATAGCTGCATGGAAAGAGATTATCATGCTCCGGAGTTTTGAAGGGCAACCGATCTTACTGAGAACTTAAAAAAGGCCCTTCCTGCTGACTAAGTCAAAGGCCTTCTTTATGATGCTGAGGGCTGCTTCAGTGACTAACGTTTCACGGGAGTATAGCTCTGAGTAGTGCTCCACCCATCTGACCATAATGAGCCCACGGTCGGTGATCTTCTCTCCTATCATAGATTTCAGAGGAGCGTCCCCTTTCACTGTAGGGCCTACAGCTTTCTTGATGCCACTGTACATACCTTTTATGTTTCCGGTCTCGGCACTGCGATGGATTCCTTCACACAGTTGTTGCCAGTACTCGTTGCCAGTGTCTAGCGTTGGGTGTTGCTTCGAGCACTTTTAAGAGCAGCATGCGTCTGTTTATTGAGGCATTTTTGTACGCTATGAAGGCGTTATGTTTCTCCTCGATTAGTGGTTCCATCCTTGTTAGGTGTGCGTTACACCAGTCCTGACTGGGTCGTTCCTTTTTGCCAAACGTGGACATGGCTGTTTTGTAGATGGCACCCTTCATGGTGTTCCACTTGGCTGTGGCGTCGTGCTCTGGCAGGTCCTGGAGAGCCTTGTCCAGGGCGGACACATACTCCTGTACCTTGGAAGGGACCGACATCTGTGCAGTGTTTATGCGTGAGTGTCCTTTTGGTTTGAACGGTGTAGTGTCTCTGGCTGTAGTCTCATCCTGCTGCTCACGAGGGCATGGTCGGAGTCGCAGTCTGCAGTGAGATAGGTTCTGGTGGAGAGGACGCTGTAAAGGGCAGAGCACCTGGTGATGACCAAGTCAAGATGGTGCAGTGATGGGACCTGGGGTATTTCCATGACACCTTGTGTTGTGGCTTACCCTTGAAAAAAGTGTTTGTTATGCACAGGCCATGGTAGGTGCACAGCTGCAGCAGTCTCTGACCGTTTTCGTTGGTCTTTCCAGTACCATGATATCCGAGGCAGGTAGGCCATGATTCGTGATCCTCACCTACTCTGGCATTGAAGTCGCCAAGGAGAAAAAGTCATTCATGTTTAGGGCATCCTTTTTTGTTCATCCAGCTGCCCATAGAACTGATCCTTGGTGTCTTCTGAAGACGAGAGGGTGGGGGCGTAGACACTAATGATGTTGACAGGACCTGCAGCAGTGGTGAGGCGAATGGAGAAGAGACGCTCAGTGCCCTGTGAGAGGTTCAACCAAGCCCAGAAGATTGTTTTTGATGGAGAAGCCCACTCCATGCTGACTGGGCTCCTCAGGTTTGCGACCCTTCCAGAAGAAAGTGTAGTTTTCCTCTCTGAGGGAGCCATTAGAGGCCAGCCTAGTTTCCTGGAGGGCAGCTATGCTGATATTTAGCTTAGTGAGTTCTCTATCGATGATGGCCGTTTTCCTGGTGTCATCCACTTTTCTGAGGTCATCGGAGATGCCTGTAAACATAGTGCGCACATTCCAGCATGCAAATCGAAGAGCTGCAGTCTTCTTTATTCGTTTCTTTTTCTTTTTTCTGGTGTGGAATTTTCGTCTGTTTGTCATGTTAAGCAACACACTGAGCTCCAGACACCCACTGGAGCAGGCAGACGATGGCGGGTCAACACCTTATTGACCGGGGGCTGCCCGGCTTGAGGCGGGCTGTAGTTGGCCAGTGGTACACGATGATCCCTCCAACCATCAAAGCTGACCCGTGGATCCCCTTCCCTACGCCAATCGGGTGGGACTTATAACCCAACCCGTAAACTGTCAGCTTCCGTGTTTTTCCTCACTTAGTAGCGAGACTGGAGTGACCTCTCCAGGGCGCAAGCCTAGGCATGGAATATGGAGATCCTGGATGCCAGGCTTCGGGATCCTCCTCTCGTCCTTGCTGGTTGGGTCCAAAGGAATGCTGAGCATGACATTTGGCACCAGTTTGGATGCAGGAGCTGCCGGAAGGAAGTCGTAGTCGACATCCAGCCGCCTTGGGGGCTCCACTCCGGATTTTCTGTCTGGGTTTACTCCCGTAGCCTTTCCTTCTCCCGAAGATATCCACAAGGCAGTGGAACCATTGGTTTTCAATCAGAGTTTTCTTCTATTAGAAACATTGCCTTGACCAGGCTAACGAGCTTCATCTACCCGGGTTTGGAGTCAGAGTTTCCCTACTCCTAGACTGGCTGCCTGCCAAGGCTAATGAACCCAGTCTGCCCTCCCAGTTATACCGCCGAGGATAAGTACATATAAGTACTATATGACTTGATACAATTAGATCAACCATCAAGTACTATATGATTTGACACAATTAGATCAACCATCAAGTACTATATGACTTGACACAATTAGATCAACAATCAGGTACTATATGACTTGATACAATTAGCTCAACCATCAAGTACTATATGACTTGACACAATTAGATCAACCATCAAGTTCTAAATGACTTGATACAATTAGATCAACAATCAGGTACTATATGACTTGACACAATTAGATCAACCATCAAGTACTAAATGACTTGATACAATTAGATCAACCATCAAGTACTATATGACTTGACACAATTAGATCAACAATCAGATACTATATGACTTGACACAATTAGATCAACCATCAAGTACTATATGACTTGACACAATTAGATCAACCATCAAGTACTATATGACTTGATACAATTAGATCAACCATCAAGTACTATATGACTTTACACAATTAGATCAACCATCAAGTACTAAATGACTTGACACTATGAGATCAACAATCAGGTACTATATGACTGGATACAATTAGATCAACAATCAGGTACAATATTAATTGACACAAATTAGATCAACCATCATCATTATATGTGACTCCTAGATTGGACAAGTGTCATCAATTGACTTCTCACACAACAGGCTATGTGAAAACAAGGGGCCCCGCGTGAAGGTGCTGTTGTGGACACAATAGTGTAGGAGAGGCTATATGCAAGTAACTTCCTGTCCATCAGAGCAAGACAGTGGTCCTGCAGCGACCATTACACCTGGAAAGGAGAGGCTATGAGAGAAGCTTCACTTCCCTTTGGCAAGCGGGGCGTCAGGCCCAGACCTTGCACCCCTCATGATGATGTAGGATATTCGATGTCCTTTATTTTTGTATATGGGAGGATACGAATCAAAGAGAAATTGAATTAGAGAAGGAACATAACGTGTGCGCAACCCCCCCCCCCCATACACACACACAAGAGAGTAAATGTTATACATTTTATCTCATATACGATATTTGATCGTGTTTGACAATTAGATGATGGGTTTAATATTTCGCTGGAAAGCATCCACTATATTTATATCCTGCAACTCAATTGATTATTTTTAGTTAAATCGAGACATAAGATAAATAATTAAATGGATTAAATATGTGCATCTCTGAAAACATTAAACTTACGAGCCGTTACACATTGTTGCTATCTGCAATATAAGATTTGACAGTGATGACTTTTTCAATATCTAAAGAACACAAGAGCAATGTAAAAGCAGGAGAAAAATAATAAACGAAATAGGCAGTATGGGCGGAAATTTTCTTATCAGCATTTAACGTATTAGCTATAACAGAGCTATTAAAGTTTGTTTTTAAATTTTAAGTCTTATTTATAATACGAACTTAATTGCCTGATTGTTTTATAAACAATATCTACTGCCTGGATATGTATTGAAAATTACCTGCTGTGGAATAATTACTGCCTGAATATGTATTAAACGTTACCTGCTGTGGAATAATTACTGCCTCAATGTGTAATAACTTTACTTGCTGTGGAATAATTACTGCCTGAATGTGAAATAATTTTACTTGGTGTGGAATAATAAGTCTTGTAGCATAAATCTGTAATAGTTTAACATAATCTGTGATAACTTTAATTATGACATTCCAAAAGTCTCGAATGACATAGTTTGTAAAAGCGAGAGTGTTGTACAAAAACAAATCTAACCGGGTTCCAGCAAAGTTTGAAATTATTTTGTTTAGTTTTCATTGATTAAAAGGCATCCATGACCTGTTCGTGACTGTATAATGCCAACCAAATGGGAATTGTACTTGCAAGATCAAATTTGATAGGGATACAAGATGCCACATTTATGATAAGAAGTTTAGTTGCGATCATTTCGCAATTTCAGGTAAATAAAAGTCAAATTATTTAAACAAGATGAGTGTTCGGTTCATGAAATCTTTCATTTTGCAGGACAATGATCGTTTGACAAAAAAACTATAATAATTCAATGTATAATGTTTTTATATGATATTTGTTTTATATACTCAAATTCAACTGGTCTTATGTCATATTTGCTTTAGGTTATAAGAGGGGTAGTTAATTGGATTTAGTTGCCTTATCTAGGGAATGGCCTTCTTCTGCGTTTTGAGCCGGTATGATGAAAAAGATTGAAAAACAGCAAAAAAATGGGCAATTTTATTGGGAAGAAATAATGCAATACGAGACCCCTTAGAGACGAAGACTTTACAAGCAAAACAATTAATAATGGTAATTTTAATTCAGCTGAAGTTATTGCAAAAGGATTAAATAGCAGTGTCTAATGTAGATTTATAATAGCATAGTAACGACTATTGAAAAGAGCGCAGTGAAACGCCCGGTTGTGTCACCTTCATCTCGAGTGCGTTCCAATGTTTCATGTATGTTCACTCGAGTCTTTCTAGTCCAATCACTTCATCCTTTGTGGACATTCTAGTCCTCTATTCTGAGGTCGTCACTTCTCTTTTCTTTTTTCCGGACTTCCGTCTTCAGAATGTCCCATCCCTCTAACGGAAAGATGTTTCTTTAATGCTGGTCTCTTTATGACTTGTGTGTCCTAGCACTAAACCCTGTCTATTATCACAAGACAGCAACCTGTTCCCTCTTCTTTTTTAACGAGAAAAGCACTATTCTTTTTTAGGCTTCCCCTGTGCCAAACTCTCTCTGTCTCTCTCTCTCTCTCTCTCTCTCTCTCTCTCTCTCTCTCTCTCTCTCTCTCTCTCTCTCTCAACACGTCTTATGTGTCGTGTGTTTCATGTGCTCAAGTTCAACACGTCTTCTGTGTCGTGTTTCATGTACCCAAGTTCAAAATAGATAATATCTTGTACATTCTGATTAGGTTGTTCCAGAAATAAGAAAAAAGTTAACTGAGAAAAATAATTTAGGTATACAATATTATAACGCATACGAAAACTTAAAAAAAAAATGAAATTACACACACACACTCACACATACCCACGTTCGCGCGCCATAAACTATAGTTGAGGACTCTCTTGGTGGTTATGGTATATTGTTATTATCGATTGATATTCTGATCACAGTGGATGACGTTTTTGGCTACAATAGCAACATGATAAAGAGTATCAGATAGCTTTCTTATAGAAACGAACACTATAATAAACACTGACATGACAAAATATGATTCCAGCAGCCAATAAACAGACTGCAATGCTTCTTAAAACAAAAAACGACGGAACTAAAGAACAGGGCGTGCTAAGAAGAACTGAGCATTATATTAAAGAAAAACAACAACAACAAAAATAACGAAGGAAACAAAGAATCATTTATGACCATGGCATTTAGTGCAGCAGCTGGCTCCAATACCTTTTTGTCAAAACGATACTTAAGTTTGTATTCTTTTTGTTGAAGTGTCTGCAATGGATATCAAAACTGCAAATAACAAGCCTACTAAAGATAGATAAATCACAATGACACGATATGCCTGAAATTGTATGCACGAATACTTTTCGAGAACGCAAGTACATATGTCAAAAATAGCTGATAAACCAATTTTAATTAGTACCGTCAAATATTGTATTTGCGGTGAAGATGATGGACGGAGAATGATGTTGAATGAAACGAGAACTGTTCAAAGACGTTTCCTCTTCAGTGTATTAACATGTGCCTAACAGAATATGACTTAGCGTGAAAGGTCAAAACCAAATATTATTGAAATGCTTTAAAAATATGAAATTATGTATGAACGATTGGCTTTTTTTAAAAAAAAACTTGAACGATAACCTAATGATAGATTTTAGCCCATATAAATTAAAAATCATTATATATTGTTTTTATTTTGTCTAATCGATTGTGTATGAGTCTGTTTATTAATGGATGTATTTAGTTATGAAAAGATAACAAAGATGGTTGAAATGTCAATGACTGTTTTGAAAGCAGCAAACGGGAAACAGTTCATACGGTTGACATATACAGCATAATGTGATACATTATGATATCCTTAGGCACAAAATGATACGCGTTTTAATAAGTATTTGGGAAGAATAAAGCTGTATACCTCGTTAGGAAATTAAAATATCGGATATTGAACTGTTAACGTTTTGTGGCGTCATGGATAAACAACGGACTGAGAAAAAGAATAAGAAGACACTGGCGAGTAAAGATAAATAATTTTATACTTGAAAAAGTAAATACTTATATATTTGAAATGTTTGTCGATGCGCTGATCTAATTATTAAAAATAAATAATATCCATTTTAGTCAATCAACAAAAGGGCCTAACAAGGACAAAGATTTTTTTAAACGTAGATTATTTGAAAATATTGACTGCTGATACAAAATGTACGGCAAGTATATGAAAAGTGCGACTTTAAACAGATTCACACGTATCAAAACATGTTGACAATTGCAAACAGTAGAGTAGACACTTCCTAGGCTTATCGAGCAACAACAATTACGAACGGCAGGGCAAAAATATGAACCAGCCTAAGGTAACTTTGTACGAGGCAACGAAACTTTAGTACTTTATTTCTTTCTTACGAATCAATGACCATTAATTAAATAACAGAAATAAGCAAATCCGACAATGTTCGAAAAAAAATTAAATTTTTAATTAACAAATTTGCATTTGCAAAGGTTCAAGGAACTTGCTTCATTATGAAGTAAATCCAGAATAATCTTAATAAAGTTCTAGGAAAGTCCTAAATGAATGAAAAGTTCCGTATAAATTTTAAAAAGTAGAAATGAACTGGTTTCGCAAATAATCGTGAAGGCGTGCTACAGAAATCCTTTGAATAATTCACAACAGTTCCAGAATAATATTATATTGCAAATAATTAGCACTTTATCTTTCCACTGAACAGTCAAAAGAAATGTTTTTCCTTCGAATAATATCTAAGCATAACACAAAACACGTATGAAAACTTACAACAGGTACACAAGAAATGAGGATTCCTCCAAAATAAGAACGAATCTAATTGATCAGTTCCTTCCTTATATGTGCCTTCTATTACGACTGTATTTCACAATTCATCCTACGTGACGGATCATGCTACTCATTTTGCCTCGAACTTGCCTGTTCCCGTGACCTAGCGCAACCAGTAGTAAATTAATTGTAGATTCTAACCCTATTAGTCGATGACGTCATGAAGATTATTAATAGTACAGAAAGACTGAAAGATGCACATCTGGAGTAAGGCCATGCTGTATTTTATATAACCAATATTACATCCATTAGTCATAGACTAAAAAAGAGAATTTAAAGTTCTTTGAACAATAGTTAAGGTATACAAGGTCTTTTTTAAAATAGCCATTATAACGAGAGAGAGAGAGAGAGAGAGAGAGAGAGAGAGAGAGAGAGAGAGAGAGAGGTGCATTCTGAATGTAGCATAATCAACATGACAAGTGGACTCGCACCATAATTAATTAGTACTTCCAATTTAATAGCAACGAATATAGTTCTAGTTTATTTTTACATCATTTTTCCTCATTTGGTGGTGATAAAAGAGTTTTATTTAGTTTTGGTAGGGACTGAAAGGTAATAGTTTATTCTTGAGAATATGTGGTCGGGGTGTGGTTGTATGTGTGTATTTTGGCAACTGCTCACAGTGAGTAATAACGCCTTGGTGTTGATCCTGAAGTGAAATCTGTGTTCCTTTGTATGACTTGTTTACATTACAGCTACTCACAACAAATGACGGTGAACAATTGATAAGAATATGATTTGTATTGATTGTCACACAGTGGAAAGGTCAGTACTGAGAAACAAATCTAGAGAACATATAGTAAAATTAATTGTGTTCTATGTCCAAGTAGTCTGGTTCCCTGACATCAGTGAACCAGACTATATGCCAATTGACGGGTTTACGTTAACCATTTAATTCACTATAGTACGGTGTTGTTTCATCATTATCAGCAGCATCAGCATCAGACTCTTGACCTAGTGTGGTCGTCGAGGCAGTGTTCTGCTGAACATCTGACCAGTTCCCTCCACTTGTCTCGATCATGTGCCAATGTCTGTGTCTTTGCAAAATGCTTCCTAGTCCATTCTGTGATGTTGTCTGTCCACTTGTTTCTCTGTCTGCTTCTCCTTCTGCCACCCTGGACGTTGCCCTGCAGTACTGTTGTGGATAGACTGTTGGCTCTAGTGACATGGTCATGCCATTTTTTAGCTTGTTCCTTTTGACGTTGGTGAGGAGGTTTTCATATTGGCCTACTTCGTGCTTGATGGTGTCACGCATGTATTCAGCTGTTATGTTGTCCACGTAAGAGATGACAAGGATGGTTCTGTAGCAGCTCATTTCATGTGCATGGATTCTTCGTTGTAATCCTGATGTCAGGGTCAAGGCCTCACACGAATACAAAAATATTGAGATGACTAGTGGTCTCAATAGTCTGATTTTAGTTTTCAGACAGATATTCTTGTCTCTCAAGATGGATCTTTACTTTAACATAGATGCCATTGTTTGTGCTGCTCGTGAAAACATTTCTGCTCTTGGTCCCTCTTCAGTGATTATGGAAGATATTTGAACTGGTTCACTGTTTCCAGACTTTAATTTTGGCTGAGATTTGTTTGCCACTATTTGTCATTAGCTTTGTCTCCTCAGTGCTTATCTACATGTCAAATCTGGATGATGTTTCATCCAGGTTCTTCACTAAGGAGGCAAGCTCGTCGTCACTGTCATCCCATCAATCTCGTCTGCAAAGGGGAGGTTGGTGATCTTATGCCCTCCAATGCTGACTGTCCCACAGTGGTGTTCCAGGGCTTCGTTCATGATGCACTTTAAGTAGATGTTGAAGAGCGTGGGTGACAGGAGAGAGACTTGACGTACTCTGAATTTTGTCTGGAACCAGTCCCCCACAGCATCCTGAACAATTACTGCACTGTTAGCCGTATCGTACAGCTGCTTGATGGTATTTGTCAACGTTTGACCAATGTTGTGCTTCTTCATTGTGGCCCACAGTGCCTAATGCGACATTCTGTCAAAAGCCTTTTTGAAATCTATGAACACATAATAGATGTCATGTTGATGTTGCGAGTACTTTTCACACAGAACTTTGAGATTGAATATTTATGTTGTGTTTCTTCCACTTCCTGTCTGTTCTTTGTCGATTATTTCTTCTGCTTGTCGTTTCAGTCTGTTCAAAATGATCTTCGGCATCACCTTACTAGCATGGCTGATCAAACTGATAGTTCTGTAATTTTGTCATGGCTGAAGATTGCCTTTGGGGGGTGGGGGTAGTGTTATAATCAGTAATTGGGTCCAAGGTGTTGGTCATTCACCTGCTGCCAGATCTTGTTGTAGATTTTTTTAGTAACTCTATCACTGATTCCCCATCCCCCATTCTTAATACGTTCAGGTAGGATGTTGTCTGCTCAATCTGCCTTCCCATTCTTATGTACTCTTATTGCTGACTCTACCTCTTCTTGAAGAACGAGGAAATCACCATGACTGGCGGAGTTTGGAATTTCAAGCACCTCTGGGTCTCCTGAGGACTGATGGGTGTAGAGTTCTTGACAATACTAGTCTACTTTCTGCAATGTCACTCGCTTCTGTGAGGCATTTTTCATTTTCGTCTTGGATAATGCCATTTAAGACGATATTGTTTATAAAAATGTTTTAGTTTATTATTTTGTATTCGCTAATTGTCTGCATAGTCTGACTGGCCCAGTTATTATTTTATTTATGAAATCTTATTACTTAGTTGGACTTATCCAGTAATTTTAGTGTTCTATGTAAATAGGTAGTAATATAATTTTAACTGATGATTTGACTTCGGTGTTGTGTGTTGTTTTTTTTTAAATGTTAACATAGCCACACCAAAATACGTTAACATAATCACACTATTTGTGAATACGGAAGGCGTATAATTTATAAAGCCTCGCTTTAGCAAACAAAACGCAACTAACGGGTAACGACATGGGCATCCGAATGTATTTCAATGATATTTCACTGCGGTCAACTTTTAAGCCTGGTCGGCCTGGTGTCAGGATATCTTGGCTGGGTGGGATCTCATGCTTCACGATGCCCCAGTGGTACATCACTTAAAGCTACCACATTGCAGACATCGTAGAGACGTAACTGAATTAATTGTTTAAAACAAGCTATGTTCAAAGTCCAAATCACACCCACACGTGCGCGCAAACACACACAGGCAAACACGTGTACTCACTTAAAATGAAATTCATGAAGCTCGTTGACTAATTGCAGTACATGTGTGACTTGAAATCAAACTCTAACCTCTGTGACATTTTCAAGGATAGCAACGACAAACAATATATCACAATTTTCAATTATCCTATATTTCTGGAAATTTATTAAAAAGTATATACTTATACAAATGTATGTATGTATGTGTATATATATATATATATATATATATATATATATATATATATATATATATATATATATATATATATATATATATATATATATATATATATTTATATATATATATATATATATATATATGAAGGTTATACTTTCAGCTACAAAATATGTTATCATGTTATTCGCTTTCCGAGTGGGGTAGGTGTGGGTTCGACAACAAAATATATAAAGGTACTAGCAGCTGCCCGGCAATACGTTCAACATGAAGTGGTTAGTAGACCGCTCCGGTGGCCTATAGTGGCGAGAAGTCGCAGGTCGAACCTATAACGAGTCATACCAAAGACTTATAAAAATGGTACTAGTCGCTGCCTTGAAATCCCTCATAATGAAAAGGTTAGTCTTAGGACGACTGGTCGGCCAAGTATCAGACGAGAGTAACCGGTTGGACATCATGCTACATGTCTGTGGCATGATGCCCCAGTGGTAGACATCACTATATAATTGCCACACAGCGAACATCGTATCGATAGGACTGAGAAAGTGTTAAAAGAACGTTCAAAACTTAAATCTCTCTCTCTCTCTCTCTCTCTCTCTCTCTCTCTCTCTCTCTCTCTCTCTCTCACACACACACACACACACACACACACCGACCGTATTAATCGTGTGTAACATTGTTCGGTATATATCTGATTTCAAACCAACATTGATCTGTCAGTCGTCATTACCCAGCGATATTGGTCTACGTTGCAGTTTGTTGCATGTTATACACAGATAAGGATATAATTCGGCGTGCGAGTCCCAATTTGGCGACATGAAACAATACTATCATTATCTGTCCGTTAATGTCCAAGGGGTAAAGTTTACTTTATCAGTTGCATGTAGCCGATCTGTCAAATCTAGTATAAATTACTCTGAAGGCAATGAGAACAGCTTTATTGCCGTCCGAACTACACTTGATAAAGTGCAGTACACTTGGAACGGCCGCATGGGACGTTCAATCGATACTAAATGGAATGCCTTCCAATTCTATGCGGTTGATATATTTCGTACCTTACACACAAAAAAGAAAGCAAACGAAAAACAAAAGAAATGAATAAACAGACAAACAACAGACCATTATATCTGGCTTGAATAGCGTAGTGTCAATACTCGATGTGCATCTCCACAGCTGCAAGTTTAATTACATTTCCTTTAACATGCAGACTACATGGTTTCGCCTCCAAGGCCCTGGTGTTTTCTTTACGATCTTTGGATACGTCTCTTTGAATAACTATTATTGGAAGCCGTCAGGAGCAGTTTGATATACTGTGTTGAATTCAAACTCTAAGAATTCCAACCTTCAACACTTGTATGGCAAGTATATATATATATATATATATATATATATATATATATATATATATATATATATATATATATATATATATATATATATATATATATATATATATATATATATATAACACAAGAACGTGACAATGAGCAGTACAATGTTATTTACCTCAGGGATGTTGAATCGATTATGGGTTTTCGTTTGATGTTTGCAGTAGCTTGGATTTTGTCGTCTTCTACCATAAATGCGTGTCTTAATCTGCTTCCATTGTAGCAAACATAATTGTAGATTGCTTCAGTCATCTTCATCCGTCATATATTATCCATATGCCTGTCACTTTATTGCGAAACCGTACACTCGAGCGCGTACACAACAGACGCACACACTAAGATAAAATCTGTGGGAATCAAATGAATTTTCGCAGTTCTCTTCCCATCATTGTTTTTTTTTTTGTACACTTAGCACTTAGTCATTGTTCTCTCTCTCTCTCTCTCTCTCTCTCTCTATATATATATATATATATATATATATATATATATATATATATATATATATATATACACACACACAGACACACACACACAGAGGCGATGAACTTCAAGACAACTTCTAACTTCTTAGCAATAAGTGCAAAATGGGACCCATGCACAGAGCTATATATGTCTCTAACAACACGCATATGCTTTGTGCAGTATAACTACATCCACAACAAGACTAACATAATTCTTCTAAAGATAATATACATATTTAATTTTGTACAGAGCTGGTTGTTGTAGTTGTTGTTATGGGTCATTTTAAGTCCATTATATACTACACATGGTGGCCAGTTTGTATGGTGGAGGATGAACCCAGGAGAACTCCAGAAAAATATGCGATCCACTCGAAACTGTTGAGAAGGTTTTTCACATACATACGTTGACCGAGCACGAGACTGGAATGTATACTTACAGCGATGAGATGTCATTAATAAGTAAAGGAGAGCAATTTAAACTAAAACATATATACTTATAATATATCTACATTTTAAACAAAATAGGTATGATCTGGTGATTTTTTTTTTAAAACCGTCATATCCGCCACAGGCGGAGATGATGATGATGATATATATATATATATATATATATATATATATATATATATATATATATATATATATATATATATATATATATATATATATATATATATATATATATATATATATATACATATGTATATATATATATATATATATATATATATATATATATATATATATATATATATATATATATATATATATATATCATACATACATATATATATGTATATATATATATATATATATATATATATATAACGCCCAAGCAATGGCCTTATGACCTTACGTTTACAAAACATACGATATAAAGAAAGAAAAAGACAACAACCTTGTTTCAAGTAATGTTGATACCTCGTTACACTGTGGATTTTGATAGCAACATTCTGTTTATATTGTAGATTTCTTTTGTCCAGTATTTGTAGTCGCCAAGCTTGACCGCCCATTTTTTCCCCTGATACGGTCACTCCACATCTGCTATGGTCAAAAATAAAGCCAGAAACGACTATTTTGAATGCAACAACTCTGATACTTCAAATATGGCAAAGCATGGTCGTGCGGTTTTTGTGTAATAAATAAATAAATAAATAAATGATTCGCTATTCAGTGTCTAATAACATAAATAGTTCACATACACGTTAACTTTTCTGTTCTTTATGACTGCACATCTAAGTTCTAAAAAAAAAATGGAAATGAACATGTGCAAGTTGTGGCGTAAATTAATGTATTCATATTTTCAATGGCAATTTAGTCCACTTCTACCTGCTCGTCTTTCTTTAAGAATATTCAACCCAAAATAAAGCCCGTGTTATTTTCTCCGCATTTTCTTATGGTTATGATTTTGCTTCCTTTATAAGGAATTTATTTTAATATCTTGTTCCCGATTATCAATACGCTTAAACAAACGTGAAAATTTTATCTCACACTTTCTTCATTTTCTTTTTCTTCACTTTCTTTGTCATTATTTCCGTCTCCAGTGCAAAGTAGAAATATACTTGAATTCCATATGCATTGATGTTACATCGTTGTGGATTACTTTAAAGGTTTATATAGAAGACATTACTTTGAATATATAAGATATCGCACAATATATTACAATATCAGTAGCAATATTTTAATCTGTACACGTTTTACAAAGAACAGTTTTCAATTACTGCGCAGAAGCACGTGGTTCATTTAATAGACCAATCAAAATCAATGTAACATTTGGTCTTTACAATTTTCAAGATGGCAGAAAATTACTGAGTATAGTTTAGACGGCGATATTAAAGCGTTTGGAATACAGTTTGAAGACAATATCAGCACAAATTTATGCTGATACAATGACATCTTTACATTTTGTCGTCCATCCTTTGCCTGGAACGGATGACCAGCTGAATGAAAGGTTGGCAGATATATATAAATTATGAGCACGCAATTTAGGCCATTGAAAAACACAATGGTTAATTTGTCACAAGCATAAAATCATCTTTCTTTGGTTTAAATTATATGTAGACCTCATTCAGGAGGAAAATTTGATAATAATGTACATGTAAATTATCAAGTTATTAATGGATACTTTGAGAGGAACAGGTAATTTATACATATAGTCTAGCACAAGATGGCGAAACGTCTCCGATCCCATCGTGGCCTAAACAACACGGTAAGAGAATAACATACAGGAGCGATATTTTCAAATGTCGTAAATTTCAGTTGCAGAGATGAAGGATTTTCAAGCAGTTTTTGTAGTGGGGCCACAGGTCCTTGGAATTGGTAAAATGTTCACGTAAACTAACCTGTGAACTTGAGGAATAAAAGCAAATTAAGACTTGATTTCAAAAACAATAGCCAGTTAAGTATAGTAAATTCATCCAGAATGTGCAGCAATATATTTTCAAGTTTGGTATGATTTATTCTATTAACTGCCCCCCCATTTACAGCTCTGGTGGTAAAATAGTTAGACCATCTGCTGCGGAAGTTGGAGCTCGTGGTTTTGATCCCTGGCTGAGTCATACCATACTAAATGGTACTAAAGAGTGTTTGGACTGGTTGGCCCAGTGTCAGGATAATGTGACCTGTTGGGACATAATGCTACATGTCTCCGGGATGATGGCCTAGTGCTAGGCATCACTATATTTTTTTTAGAACTATGTTAAAAATCCAAATCACACACACCTTCTTTAGAATATCTTCCCTCTCTTTTATATTTAGAATATTCGTCCCTTAAATTTAAACAAAGTTGTTCATAGATCTTTTTAATGCCATGACTGGTGGTGGAGAACAATGGTATGAAGACGCAGTTTGTGCTGGAGCATGTTTTATTATTCAGGCAGATTGTAGGAACACTTGCTGCAAATTAATATTGATTGAAATCTGTATTCATCCAGTAAATATAATTCATGTTCTGTTTTCCCATGGCAAAAATCCTTGAGATCACTATATTTTGATATTAATCATTGGCAAAATACCAATTTAGTGGCTGTTCACCTTGGATTTGGTGTGTGTGAAAAGCAGCCTCACACTAAAGCAAGAGTAATGTGATGTAGCTGGCCCTTGCATTAATTTGTTCCTACTGAGGTAGAATATTGCTAGAATGCGATGGAACCCAAGAATGCTGAAATTGGGTTAAGTTAAAAAATAATTCTTTTATGAAGTGAATAAAAAATTTATTAATTATGAAGAAAGTGTTTAGATAGCTTTGTTTCATTTAATAAACTTATTCTTTTTAACAGAATTTGGTATATCTGGCTTCAGTCGCATTCTAACCATCTCAAATGTAGTCCAATGGAATATAAAAACCTGTCCATTTGCTTGTGTGAGAATTCAAATTTACTATGAAAAATACATCACAGTAAGTAAAGTCTCACTAAAACTACTTTAATTTGTAGAAAAATGCTGATATGAGCTGCCAAGCCTGGGAGATATTTCTGAAAATTCAACTTATTGTTCTGATGTTATTCAATAACTGAACAGGTTACACAGAATCGTTATGTGGGAAGTGAGACCTGTATGCCCAAAACAAAAATATCAGGGTCAATGTCTTACATTGTAGGACTAGGGGGGTAAGTTTTGCTTTCAACACAAACATTGGCAATTTAAATCTGAGATCAATATCTGGGGAACAAATCAATGTGTTGTAACCATCCCACACAGCAATTCCTGGTGTTATAGGCTTTACTATTAAGTTTTGATGTTGCTTTCCACGTATGCATCATTGAGATCCCAGGATGATATCCAATGAATACACAGGTGTTCGGTTCTGAGAGGGATTAATATTAAGAAAGATAGTGTTGCAAAGAGTGATAGAGTTTTTATTTACTACTTGTTTCCAAAATAAATTTAATATTACCAGGTGGCTTGATGATCCACCTATATAACAAAGCAGGTGTTTCGGCACAGATCATGTCCTCATTTGTTCTCAACCAACGGTCTTGTGGGAAACAAAAATGGCAGAGAAGAACTTGACTACAAAACGGATACTGTAAGCACAGCATTTTTATGCTGTCAGGTATTGCATGCCCTTATAAAGCAGGTTAAATTGTTGTATATTGAGCAGTGCCGTACAATACATCATAGTAAATTTTGTTACTTCCCCATACACTGATTGCATGACTGTTCTTTCTTTAAATTTTATGTGCTGAAGTGCAGTACTTATTTAACCAAGATTTATTTTCTTTATTGCCTGAATCTATTAGGCATTTGCAGGGCAGAATTGGGAAAAAATTGACTTAGGAAGAAAAGACAGAAAAATCTCTGAAGATAAGGATGTCATTTTTTTAAGACAAAGAAATAAGTATGCAACTTGGATGATGTAAGGTGCAATAAGCACCAAACAACTACCCATGTTGATTGAAAACACAGATTCCCATGTAGTTCTATAATTGGCCATTACAGATCCCTGACATCTATCTTGCCTGTAGTACTTTGACCAGAGCATTTTAGATGCTTTAAACTATATGTATTTTGTGATACAAAATGTATGCATGATGAAACTGTTTTTTACAATATGTTTTTGGGCAAATAACAGGAGATATATTTTCAGTTTAAAAGAGGGATATATAACGTTTTAACAGAAGATCAAAAAAGAATTTTCTGATTTTTGGAGGAAAAAGTAGGAATGGCATATTGTTGATTAGAGTGTGTCTAGTGGATGGAAAGATTACTATTGTCACGAGGCCCCTAGTGGCAGAGTGGTCTAAATTGCTCACAGTTAACAGATCACAGTGGGTATGTGAGAAAGCTTGCCAGTACCTTCTCATGGGTCGGTAGTTATTTCCTGCGTTCTTCCTCCACCAATAATACTGGCTGCCATGTATAGCCTATCTTGTGCTGAAAAATGGCATTAAACCCTACAACAACAACAACCCACAGGAAAAGGTTAGCTTTTCAGGTGCTTAAGTCAAGTTGAGAGATATCAAGAAGCCATTTGAGCGTGATATGGTTTTAACTGCAGTTTGTGAAACTGTACTGGTGGTAAATAAGGTGCAAGTGTGTTTTACAAACATTTTATTTGAACAGTATGTTTACTTGCGCAGCAGTTATGATCTCGCTTCTGGACTTTTAAATGCACGTTTTTAGGTTTACAGTATGAGTACATGATATTTTGTGAAAACATGTGGGAAAAATTCTACACCCTCCTGAGATAATCTTGTTAGGGTTGGCAGGTCTTAACATTTTCCTCCTCCACCAGATATTCTGGCCATCATGTCCTAAAAAAAATTTCTCAACTCCACAAAACCAAACCAGAGAAAGCATTGTATTTTCTCTGAAAAGTAAAGAGTCATATTCTCATGATTGCTTTAAACTTTCCAGGTTGATAAGTATATTTGGGCACACCATCCAGTGAACAGGTGCATTGAAACACATTCTTCCCCATATTGTTACATCCTGCTTTACATGCATGGTCTCTTGCAGAAAGCCCTTTCCATCTGAAAAAAAATCATTTGCTGGGCTTTAAAAATGATCGGCTGATTACATGTCCTGTTGGTTAGTGACTTGAAACTTTTACTTGCCTTGCAGTAGTGTTCTTTTGTAAATAGTATTGAAAAATTTATTTGCACTATGCCTCAAAATATGATAGGAAGTTAGAGCCAGTGTAAGAAGGGTGGAAATAATAATGAAATGTGATGTCTAATGTTTATCAGAGTGGTTGATATTTTAGTGTGATTTAAAAAAAAATGAGAATAATCCAGGCACATCAAATATTTTTTCTGCTATAACGTGAAAAACTGCATCTTTTGGCATAGATTTTTTTGGTGTGATTTTTTAAAAAATGTATAGAAAACATTGGACTCAGATGTGGGTTAATACCAAGACTTGTAAAAATTTTACTTGCTGTATTCTCAGTATTAACAAGTTAGTGTTTGGGCTGGTCAGCCTTATGTCAGGATAACGCAACATGGTGGGAAGTTGTACAACATGTTTGTGGCACAATGCCTCATTGCTAGGCATAACTATCAACTGCAGACGTTGTGATATGACCTGTGAAAAACCATTTTATAATCCAAAATCACACAAATACATATAGAATCTGTATTCTAAGCATTACAATCATATGTTGGCTTGGTGGTAATGGTATGTAACAAAAGAAAAATAGCAGCTCAAAATATTGGTGCTGCAACCTTGTAAATACGCGACAAAATTTTATCGACTGAAAAATAGAATTGATCACTTTTTCTGGCTGGAATATTTTAATTCCTGTCCAGTTTCTGTTTCTATGATGTTGGCCTGTGATAGTTGCTGTTATTGTTTACATATGCAAACAAATTGTCATTATAGATTGAGAGAAGTTGCTGATAAACTTAGTCGGCATGGATTCAACAGCCCTGCAGCCTTTGCCGCCCTCAGAAATGTGGTTGTGAATCAATGTGTTGTTGGGCCAAACTTTATTGCTCTTCTGCTAGAGGTAAAGTATAATTAGTACAATTAATATAATTAGTATTGACATAAATGCCATCAACAAAAAGAGGATTACCGGTTTGCAACACTAGGGTGCTGGATGTGCAAACTGGTATAAATATTACATGCCAATATGATAAACAAAGTGATTCTCATCTGTATCAGTTCAGTAAAAAAAAATGGAAATGCCCATTAAATGCTTGATTTATAAAAATGAAATATAAAGCCAGAATATACTAGTAAAATAGCTGTGTAGAACTTGTCACGGTTTTGGTCTATCATCTTTTTGCACAACTTGGGATACAGCAGCAAATTAGTTGTTGTTTTTTGTATGTAATTCTGTAAAACAGGAGGGAGAATTCTGTTTGTTGCTGGTTTCTAAAGAGAGCTCTGGGTTCTTAAATGCTGTGTTATAATGATTGTTTTGAAATTCATCTAGTAAATGTCATGTACATCCCTGTATATGGGAACATGGACCTGCTTTACAAATTACACTTTTAAATGTGGAGGCTAAATAAATTGCTGTTCCTGCAAAATGCTTAAAATCCAGTCTTGAATGACACGAAGATAATTTGTTACTAACATTATTTGTCATTTTTATGAATTTGTGTTCCTGTTTCCATGTGAATTCGATAAAGAAGCTGAAGTTTTATGTTTATGATACAGATTGTGCTGTACTTTTATCTCAAGATGATATAACTATTATAAAACCACACATCAGACATGCACTATAATGATTTAATGTTTTTATTTTGGTTTGCTCGAGTATACTATTTTCTTCACATAGACAGTTCTTTGGAGCAAGCCAGGTGAAAAGGATATGTATGTGAAATTTTACTCTTAAGGTTATTTTTGTAATATAAGAAAAATTCAAAGGTTAAAGTATTTTTATTTGTTTCACAGGATGGGAGAGTGTGCCGTGTGCCTGTAAATATTCTGACGGACAGGCTTGACCTTCAGAAAACTGATGGCAGCAAGACAAGGTAAGTTAGACTGAGAAGATCATGTGGAAGTACATGTACTCCATATATACCAACCATTACGCTTTACATGTAACCGTATATGTATTATGCTTTTTCAGTATATCCACCTTCCCAAAAACTCATTTATTTGTTTTCTCGTTTTTATTAACATTAAATTAATTCCACAGACCTTATTTTAGAAATGAAAGCTTCTACGTAACTTCAATATGAGTATGCTTGTCTATGGACTTTCTTAACAGTATCATGTTCTATTTATAGCAACTTTCAACCTCATATTCTATTTTTAGCATATGTATGGCTCAGTGAGGAGAGAACAGAATGGTTTTCTAATTTCATTCTTTATGCACATATTTTTTTGTTCTAATTTATATTTGGTGGAGAGCCAGTCTAATGGTATTTTGGCACTAAAAGGTATATTTTATTTTATTAGAGTAAAAATATCTCCTTTCAAATAATTTCACAGATGGATTAGAAAAAGGCAAAAAATAAATTAAACAAAAAATAGCAGAATCCTCCAAAAATGAAGACATGAGGGCAGCATCATGTGACGTCTATTACAGGCAGTATGGAAAGAATTTTAATATTTGGTGCTATGAGTCTTCAGTTGGATTCTATTTGATGTATGTGTAAAGCTAAAAGTGCTACATATGAAAACTTGAAGCAGTAAAGGATGTTAAAACACAAGAGTGGCAAATAAATTTTAGAGTGTTACATGTGGACTACGCTTTTTCTGCCTAGATTCTGTTTTTTTACCACTTGGATTACGCTTTTTACTTGTCAGGGGTTGGCATGTATGGTACTCACTTCTACAAAAAGTAATCCATTTAATGAATGTTCAAAGGATCGATAACGCATACAGTGTCTTCTACTGTGCCACAGTATATATATATATATATATATATATATATATATATATATATATATATAGGTTCCTATTTTTTTACAGGGAAAATGTGAACATGTTTTTTAGATGGAAATACTGCACGACCTTTTCTGTCAGCTTTGGGGAAAAATATATATTCCTCATTCCCAATTTGCCCCCCTCCCCCCTTAAAAATTGACCACTTAAGCGTAGCAACTTCAATGACTTTCATCATGATATACTTTATTTATTTTATTTTACGAGGTACCCATAATCTTTCTTTTTGTGTATTGAAAAAATTCAGTTTGATTGCATGCAATTTTCCCTATTACCAAGGCCCCAGACCTTCATGTTTTAAGACCTAGGAAAATCCATGCTCTCTTACGTGTTTATTAGTAAACTTGTGAGATATTATCAATACAAATGGAAAACATACTTTCGGTAAAATGAACAAAATCACAATATTCTTGGGCCTCTCCGGTAGTCTAGTGGTTACAGTGCCTGCCTAGGAAAGTTGAGGTCGTGTGTTCGAAACCCAGATTAGTCTTACCAAAGACTTACAAAAATGGTACCTACAGCTGCCTTGCTAGGCACTCCGCATTAAGAGGTTAGTGTTAGGACTGGTCGGCCTGGTGCAGGGATAATGTAACTGGGTGGGACATCATGTTACATGTCTGTGGCATGATGCTAGACATCACTATAAACGGCCTCATTGAAGACATCATAGCAATATGACTGAAAAATTATCTCTATGTTAAAAATCCTAATCACACACACACTATTCTTATTCTTACTTTTGTTAAAGGGAAACATGTTGGGCTACTAATTGGAAAAATTAACATCACCACCTCTTCTCCCATGAAGGCAGAATTTTTTTGATTTTATATCTTTTTTCATTATCTTTTATTTTATATTCATTTTGCAACATTTTAGAGTCTTTTATTAGCTTGTTACTTGGGTTAACTTCAGTTGTGAGGAGTTTTATCATCATTAAGTTTTTGTGAAATTTATGTTTGTGGAGCTTTACTTTTAATCAGTGTAGTAAAGCCAATATTGTGCTGACATGACACCAACCCCATGAACATGCATCACCTTAGTGCTGGAGATTTTCTCTTGACATTTTTAACTCTTACTGATCATGCTATTCCATTTAGGAAATACTGTCATCAGAAAATAATCTGCAGGCAGAATGTATTTCGGTTTCTATGGAATCTTTAATCTGATTCCCATTTCTGAATTGTGTATTTTTCTTTCAGCCGTTGGGGTACAGGTGGTTCTGCTGTTACTATTGGTGGCAGTGGTGTTGTAGGTGGTGCAGGTGGTTCATCCCGTAACACCAATGCTAGCAGTGCATACAGTCGCATGCAGAGGGCAGTGCATGTAAGCAGAGGTAGAAGATCAGGAGTCATTGTTGGTACACGACCTCTTGTACCTGCATCTGTTGTTCCGGAGGAGCTAGTTAGTCAGGTATAGTTTTGTAGTTTGCTTATCAGGTATGTACATGTGCATGAATTTATTCTCATACATATTAAAAGGGATCTGTACATGTTTATCATGGTAATGTACATTGATGTGTTATGCCATTGTATTTTTATGCCCACACCATATTCTGTGCAGCATACAGTAATTCCCATGTCCGACCATCGTGTTTTGTCTTGTCAGTCCATCATAAATTTTGTTTACGCCTTATAGCTTTAGAAGAAGTTAGTGGATTTACAACCCCATTTGGTATTAGACTGTATTGGGACGGTTTACCATATATATACACCTACTAAGTCAAGTCTACGTGCAATGAACATTGACCTTGATCTGCATTGAATAATGTGCTGGTGGATAGGGTCCATGTTCTGTTGATTTCTTCTATCCGACTGCATAAATCCAAGTGTATTCAATTTGCAGTTGGACTTTTTAAGTGTATATATTGAAGGTCAAGTTTGATTTTGTACTTCTTCTGGCAAAATTTGAGTTGTCTCACCCATGTTTGACTTGGATTTTAGCTTGTGTGTATTGAATCAAACTTACCTCATTTGAGTTTGAAAAGAGGCATTCCATGACATTGACTCATTTATAATTAGAGTATATTTTTTTATAGTTTGCATAATAATCTACATCAAGTAACTTAATTCAGATAAAATGTTATGACGGTTGTGTTCCATATTATGCCAAGTCTACCAAGGCCATCAAAGATTTCACTGTTTTGTTTTTCTTAACAATGTAGAAAATATTTTTTTGCCATATCTATCTCTCACCCTCCCTTTGTTTTCTCTATTCTCTACAGTGGTCCCCTTCTTATAACCCCTCATACTTTCTGTAAGGACAATGTGACCTTTTAGAAAGGGTGGCCTTTCATGAGGGACATGTTGTTAAAATGCACTATTGGATGTGTGGTGTTGGGCATGGTGGCCTTAGTAAAGGGGTAGCCTCTGTTGAGAGGGGCCTCTCAAGAGGGGGACCACTGTAGATCTCCCATGTTCTCACTGTCTGCCTCTTTCTTTCTTTTTCTCTCTCTGCATTGCACATGCAATAATTTAATTGCTTGTTCCTTTCTAACAGTGCCAAGTTGTCTTGCAAGGAAAGTCCAGGAATTTGATTATCAGAGAGTTGCAGAGAACGGTAAAAGAGAGTTCTAGCATGTCAGATCACTGTGCAGGTTTATTCATTGCTAAAAAGATTTTTTTTCCTCATACAAATTTGATAATAAGATTTTTCTTTTATTTTAAATATGTGGGGCCAGTTATATCAGAGTTTCAAACTCAGTTTTGATATAGGTTTCACAGTGTTCTTATTAGAAGCTAATAGATGGAATAATTAAATGTTATGATTTCTTGGTGTTGTTTTTTTTTTTTTTTTTTTACAGTTCTAAATTTTGATGCATGACTGTTGTATTTTCTGCCATTTTTTTTAAAAACAGTTTGTTGCTACTTCAAATCTTGGCAAAATCATTTAAGTAAGTACATAATTGAAATTTAAAAATAATTGAATCAAGAAAATCAGTCTTTAACATGTGTCATTTGTGCATGCATTTTATATTCATCTAAAAAAACATTTCTTCTCACTCCTGAAAATATTTATTTTTAAAAAATAACATTTATCACTATCATTAGACAGTCTTGAAGTTTATGTTCATATTTTTGGAATGTATTTTGTGTCTGGCTTCTTTATGGTAATGTAATATCAACACCATTAATGTTTATCTCTTAGAGAACTATTGCTTTGGTTTGTCTTTATAAAGCTTACCCTGGACGAGAGCTGTTCCAGAAGTAAAGTGGTGGGGTGGTGTCAGAGATTCCATTGCCTGTCAAATTTAATTTGGACTGGTCAACACAGAGCACTTGTATTTATCTATTGTTCAACACTACTGCATTTAATTTTAAAATATAGGTGTCTTTTGACATCACCCCACTTGTTTCTTTTTTTTTGGTTGAGACAACCCTGATTTACACAGGGCCTGAGTTTAACTTGTTAACTAATTACATTTATTTGGAATTTAAGTAAAGATGTTTCAAAATTCTACATAAATTGGCAGTTTTTAAAAAATTTGGTTACCAGAATAACATAGAATAAAGTTTTAAAAGAAAATTATTTCTTCTCAGTTTTATTGATCAGCACCCATTTTGGTCCTAAACCATGTAAATATATTTCACCTATATGACATCAAATGAAAAACTTTGGTTAAGTTTAGTGGATAGGAACACCTGGGTAACATTTTTATGATTACTAAAGGGTAATTATATACATATATGTAGTTTGTGCTGTCTTTATTTAATGTCATATGTCTAAAACTACATGGTTTTATGATCAGAATTGATAGATAAGCTTGAATTGTAGTTGTTTAACCAATCAACTGAATCCATATTTTTTATGTATAATTGAGCTTCAGAAAAGAAAAACGAGAAATATATCGTATTCTGTATTAACAACTTTAGCTAATATTTAAAACCTTTTTGTAATGATCACTTTTATACTTTATTTTGTTTTTTCAGTTCAGACTAATTCTTATAGATCTCGATGATACATTTCAAATTAAGAACTTAAATATGAACTTTTATTTTCCCTATATTAGTAATCACATTTCCTATGGCAGTATCGATAAGAAAAATAATGATTGAAATTTTATGCTAATGTTTTTCATATTATTATGAAACTTGGCAATGCTCGTAGGTTAGGAACATTCCTCATGTGTAGATTTGTGGGTGGGTTTTTGCTCAGTTCAGTTCTTGCTAATACCTTTAATTGTCCTAGTGATCGGGTCTTGCATGTCCTAGTGAAACAGGTTCTCATCTTTTAACTAGTCTGTATTCAGTACTTGCATAAAGTATATTTCAGCTAACATTATGTAAAATTTTGTCAGTATGCCAGAGTTAAATTCAAGCTATTATTTGTACTAGACCTTGATCAGTTGAGATTTCTAGTTGTGTTAAAAACAGTAAAGTTTAACTTGCTTTATTTGCAGATAATGCAGTTGAAGCTGGTCTGTCTGTCTATTACTTTAAGAAGTGTCCAGAATTTGCAATTAGAAGTATCACTTAATTGATCCACAGCTTGGAAATAAATTTATGACATTGTTATTCAGAATCTTGATGTGAACCTCGCAGTGAACAACCTCCTCAGTCGTGATGATGATGGTGAGGGTGATGATGATGACAGCCAAGATTCCTATGTTCCTGATGACCTTATTTCTCTTCTGGACAGTGGAGTGCACCCAGATCATCCTAGTGTGATCATTGATGCTGACTCGATGTTTAATGAAGACATGTTTGGTTACTCTGCAATCCGTAGCCGTGGTGCGGGAACCCGGTCTCGGCTAGGTTGGTATTGGTTCTAGATTTTTTTTCTCCCTCCTATGCATACAGAATTCCACACATCCACTTACATTATATTTTGTATGGGGGGGGGGAGGGTCACCTAGCTATTGAAGGAAATCAAGTTTGTGATAGAAACCATCATCCATTTTTTTATATCTGACAAATTATGTATTTTTACCACTCTTTAGTTAATATTTATGATTTAATTTTAATCAGGCTTGGATTATATGCTTAAATCACAAAGATCTTGGATGAAATGGATATTAAGCATGATTCAGGCATGTTAATGAAATGGTCTTGCAGCTGAAAACCATGTCTGATTGTCAGAGCTTGTTGTCACTTACATCCATGTCTAATTGGCCAGGTTCATTAGAACAATGTGTGTGATCAGATTTTAAAAAAGCATGAAGCAAGAGCCATGAAATCAGACAACTTTAATAATTAGCAAAGTCCATGTAATGAGCTAATGAGATAGTTTTAACGACTAATTAAGCATTCTATCCACTCTGTTTATGGTCAGACTTTTATCAGAATTATAAAATTGATTTTTATTAATCAAGATCATGGTTTGCTTTTTAGGAATGTCATAATCTTGAATTTGATCAGACTTGGAATATTTGTTGTGTAGTAAAGATCTCGAGTTAAAAGAGAAAACACAGACATGTATAGACAGATAACTGGATAAGTAAGGAAGGGTTTGGAAATAGAATTTTATGTGCGAGGGATATGTTTTGGTAAATGACCTGGAATAGAAAATTAGGCAAGTAATGGAACCTTGTTAATTTAATTGTGTATTATTAATTGTGTATTATTACACTGTAATGTTTTTCATCACTTGTGTTCAAGTTATCCTGCATATTTATGTTGCCCATCCTATAAACAAAATGAGATAGAGTCCATCACAAAATAATTCATTGATTTCACTCTTCTGTTTTTTTTTTTGTGGTGTGTTGTGTCCACATGTATCTCTTTTCACATAAAGAATTATCATGAGAAGACAACTTTTGAACACTTTTTAAAAACACTTAGTTTTATCCATTTCTATGTTTTCCATTAAAAAATACTACAATAAAGTGTACATAAAGAGGTAGGCAATGATATTCAAATGTCAAATGTCCCATTATTAAAGACTGCATTGACATAGCTGCCAACCCCTGAGTACAAAAATACTGACTACTGGTGACAAAAATATTGATTTTTAGGAACAAATACTGATTTTTAAACTTTTTATGTATATGTAACTATTTACAACATATTCAACATTGGTAAAGTAGTATGTAATTATTTAATGTCCAATATGCACATGTTGCACACTTCTGGATAGGCATCATGTTCCATTCGGGTGCCCATTTATAGGTTACAAGAGAGCAACAGACAAAGACACGTGTTGTTTAGGAGCCTTTTCCACACCTTGTTTTTTTTTCTTCTTTCAATCATCAATTCCAGTGTATCAACTTTTAGTGATGATCTCAATTATGTGATTTTCTTATTGTACTGTTTTCATTCAAGCCTAAGAGTTATCCTTTGCGATTTTAATGTCTGGAAAACGTGTGCAAAATAAATCGCCAGCAACACTAGTAACTGAAACAGGAAGGTTATTTCTAAAAGAAGTTAATAAATCAAATTTTGATTGAATTACATTAAGGTTCTCTCTGGTATTTATATATGTCATAAAGTCAGGTTGATCTGTGTGTGATGAATCAGAAAGCTGAACAAAATTAGCTTTTTCGGGCTGGTGTATTTCATGGCAGCCGCCATGCCCAATAGCGAAATCACATTACACAATTTGTAAAACATAAAGTTTTTTCCTTTAATATATGGTTTCACAAATCTACACAAGAGGGCACAATTGTCCTTCCAGTTGTTTCCTTCTCATTTACTTGGAGAAAATTCTGAATATTCCACTTTCTATTTAACATGATTAGAAGCTGAATATTACAAAGACTAGATACAGCGACAGCGGTAATTATTTGTGAAATCCAATATGGCACATAACAGGCATGGTAGCCTCGATTTCAAATAAACCAATCATATTGTAGAACTGTATTCTTATTTACATGCGATGCATTCTATCAAAATAGAACTGATTGGCTGATCTAAACTGAATATTCCAAAGAAATTTTGTAATTATTTTTTTTTAATTAAAAAAACATTTTTTCCCCAAAAAAACGTACGTAGTATTCAGGTCCAAAATATGGGGAAAAAAACGGGACAGTTGGCAGCTATGAATTGATCACTGTCCCAGAAATAAAGACTCAATAAACTGTACATAAAGTGGCAGACAATGGTATTCAAATTTGCGTAGCTAGGATCAGCAAGTGGAACAACACATTATAGAAAAGTCAAAACGTTGATAAATGCGTGTATAAGAACAAAAGTTATTGTATATCATTGTTTTGAATGAGAATATTTTAAGCCTCATATATTATATTTTTGACAGTTGTAAACAGCAGCAATATTTTTTTATTATTTGGATTTTACTGCATATATAAATGAAGAGCATGATCATTTTAGTTGTCAATGATGATTTGAGCTGATTTAAGAAGCAATTACCCATCAACAAGCCCCCCAAAAATGAATTTCAGAAGATATGGCTAATGCACTTTTACTTTGAGAAACACACCAGCAATAAATAAAAAAGATAAAGGGGAGGAGGTAATAATTCATTGCCCATACTGCAAACAAGGCATCAGCATACCTCAACTTGGTTCTGACCAGGACTCACTCTGAGAATCCAGCAGTGAAATATGAACACCATGACTATCCAGTCCCTAGTAAATGTTGTGATGAACACTAATGACACTTTTGTACCTTCAAACTCCTTTGAAGCATATATGAGCGATTGCACAGTTGTGGGACAATATTAATAAATGGTGGAATTTTGGGCAGGTGGAAATTGGGAGTCCAGGCTTGTGGGACAATATAAATAAAGGGGGAGAATTTTGGGCAGGTGGAAATTGGGAGTCCGGGCTTGTGGTACAATATTAATAAAGGGGGGAATTTTGGGCAGCTGGAAATTGGGAGTCCAGGCTTGTGGAGTTTCAGTCTGGGATTGTGAGTTTATTTAAGTTACAAGCCTTGGGCATGTGTCTAAAAAAGAATTATTTGAGTACTGTTAAATGTTTGCTATTTAAGAAAGCATATGTGACTGTGTTAAACATCTTAGCTGCCTAAGCTTTATGAACATTATTCAATACTATTGTACAGGTTAATCTTTTTTTGCCTGTATTACAGAACTTGATGCTGTTTTCACAAAAAAAGTTAGTTTTTCTATCTTGTCTTTATAGGTGAAAGAGAAAGAGATCTTGACAGAGATCGGGAAAGGGAATCAATATTTCGGATTCGGGACCGTAGACGACTTGATACGACTTTAAGGGATGAAGCCTTGAAATCTCTTGATAGGGACAAAGTTGAAAGTTTTACATTAGAGACTAGCAAAAAACCATCAAATATTCAAGTAAACCCGATATCATTTGGGGAAGAGTTACAGTACTGGACAGAAAAGGTAGGAAATGTTATGCACAGTTATTTCTTAAGAAACAGTTTATATACATGTAGAATTATTTTTCATTTAAAGCAGTCCTTTAGTCAGAAGGTTGACAGTTACGGCAAAGTTCAATTTCTGGAACATTTCTGTATGCTTGAGATTGACTTTAGGGTTATCTTGTATGGGGAAAGTATATCACTTTCAATATATATTTTGCAGCCTCTTTACATTCTGTTACATTCTGCTTGTCAGTGTCTGATTAGTTCTTGGATCAAAATATACAGTATAAACACATTTAACAATTGGCAGTTCTAAAAGCGTTTAAGGTAATGCTAAATTATTTGATTTAAAAGAATCTTATTGTGGAATGTTTTTCTTTTCAAATAGTTCCTTAATCACTTCGAAATCTGGCCATGGGTTTAGCGGAAGAAAATCCCCAAACCACATCTATTAAGGACAGCTCTTGTAGATATGCTTATATATTATACTAGATTAATTATATTTAACAACAATTTTTAAATCAGTTGCTGATGGCAAATTTGTATGTTGCAGTATCATGTGGACTTTATGTTTGATTATTGTGTTTCAGGATTGGATTTGCCCAAAGTTTACCCATATAGCAGCAATGCACTCGGAGCTGGTGGGAGTTGGGACAAATGGGCAGCTGTACAGTTGGAAATGGAATGAAGCCGAACCATATCGACATCCCGATGTAGGTGCAATATAGTATACTGTGAATTAACCATATTTTGAGAATTACTAAGTGACGTGAATTGATTGGTTGCTATGAATTACAGATTTAAATTTTAAAAAGTTCACAAACGAGAAGAATTCTTTAATAGAAATGTCAGGACACCTTCAGTTCATGAACTTAAGTATTGTGAAAAATGTCACTCTTGGTGAAGCCATGAAAATAAATTAATCAACAGAATGGTTTTCTAGATGGCCGATATAGTGTTTATATGTTCTTATGTGTTTTACCTCTACAGGGGTGTCTGATTAAAATTTATGACATGGGGACTTTATTAAGATGTGGGCAGTCCTTAGAGTCCCATTAGTTTTGGGGAAAAAAATTGAGTAAGATCTGCTTTGATGGACCTTGTTCTCAGGTCTTTGCTTCATTGCACATGAAACTTGTTTGCATTAGCAGGAATGGCAATGATTTTTTTTTTTAATGTAATGTAAGGTATGGACAGTAGGCATATATGAAATTAAATGTATTTTTAAAATAAGCACATGTTGAACCTTTAATGTTTTTGTGGCTCTAATAAGCATACATGTATCTTTGAGTGTTTCTAGGACCATAATGAGCTCAAATTGGTCCTTAAGTCTTTATGGTCAAGTCCTTTTGTGTTTGTGTGGCTGATGTATACCGCCAAATAACACATGGAGCAATTTTTTATACAGCCATAATAAGCACACATGGAGCATTTTTTATACAGCCAAAATAAGCGCATTGGGTCTTTTTGCTTTTGTGGCATAATAAATGCACTGATGGGTTGCATAGAAAATAAGTCTAATGTGTATAATTGGCTTGTTGAGAAAAAATCCACATATTTTAATAATAAGATGTACATTCTGTCCATTATTTTTTGACATAGTATATTTGGCCATAGCAGAAGATGCATTGTACATATGATGGATTTGTTATATTTTGATCTTGTGTATGAGGGAGAAGAAGAGGTGGTTTTGGAATATGTAGTGTATAAGTTTGAAATTGGTGGTTTTGGAATATGTAGTGTGTAAGTTGGAAATTGGTGGTTTTGGAATATGTAGTGTATAAATTGGAAATTGGTTGTTTTGGAATATGTAGTATATAAATTTGAAATTGGTGGTTTTGGAATATGTAGTGTATAAGTTTGAAATTGGTGGTTTTGGAATATGTAGTGTATAAATTTGAAATTGGTTGACCATTGTATTTGTTCTTGTTCAGCTTTAAAGATATTATTAGCTAGACTATCTTTTATGTGTTTTGTGTACATTGAGGATTTTTAACCTAGTGTTGAACAATCAGTCACATAACTGATTGTTGTATTAGGAATTAAAAAACATGATATTTTGTCATTCATGTTCTAGTTCTGTCAAACCTGCTGTAATAGACATAGCCAAGTCCATCATAAGGTGGATGTGACATGGGCAAGCACCTGGGTCACCATTTTCTTGACTTTGTGGCATTCTTTTTTTTTGGGGGGGGGCATGAAACTCGCTGGGGTAAGCATTTTGTCCAGCACAAACGTAAAATGGCCCAGGTCATTGACCACTGGTTTCTAGATTATTGCCTGAACACACATTGATTTTGAATTGATCAAACCAGAATAGAATGGTTTAATGGATTGTGGGTATTCCTAAAATGTTTGCAATTTGTAGGAGCCCAAATATGGTAGTTGTTATGTTCCACCAAGTTAAAATTGATTTAGCTTCGAAACTAATTTAATTATTCCTTATAATCAGATATTAAAACATATTCTTACAGCTGATGTGAACAGTAATAACGCTCTAAACATTACTGAAAAAAATTTGAATAGAGAAAACTGCTAATGCATCTGATGATATAATTGTTATGGGCTTTACATGCTGCCTTGCATTCTGCTGTGATAACAAATATTATGAACTTCTTTGAAAGACGGGGTGTAAGGTGAAGCTGTTTGCACTTGACATGCACAATAGAAAGAATGTTCATATACCACTATGTTACTTTAGTGTACTGTAATTGAAATTTCTGTGGAAATTGTACTTGTATAAATTGTACCTGATCTAAGCAAACAGCTAACTAAAATGAAGTCTCCTTTGTGATAAAATAGAATCAGCCTGAATTAGTATAAAGTAAGCTATCCTTAGCAGTTGTTAAAATAGGGATTTTTTGTTGCCAGACTAGATTATACTAGCTTCTGAAAGTGCATTTAATGAATTACCAAATACAGAGTCCTTGATTTGGATAATTTATGTCATTGAAACATCAGTCATGCACAGGCCTGTTTTATAAAAAAATAATGTCTTATACAGAAGTGCTTTATAGCAAGGGTTCACTTTATTAAAGTTTATACATGCCTTAGTGCAGGTAGATCTAGGGAGGCAAGGCAGGGTATTCCATTGTGTTCTTATAGTAGTAAGCTTTAGGTTTAAACCATATTCAGGTGCTTAATATATATGCTACATTTTCCTATCAGAATCCAAACATTCACCACCCCAAAGTCATCCAGTTGGGACTGCTGAATGAGAAAATCAAAGGAATGTCAGCCTGCAATGTGAGAGCCTCTGTGTATACAGAGTCGGATAAAGTGGCCACTTGGATTGACGAAACTCTGAATACTGTTGCACCAAAATTAGAACATTCAGCACAGACATTTCCTGAATTCATTGCGGATAAAATAGCATCACTGCACACTTGTTCTTTGTATACTTGTGCTAGACTAGAAAGTGGAGCCTTGTACTGGTGGTAAGTAAATTGTTTTTTGAAATTTAAGAAAAATTTGCTATCTTTTGATCATTTTAGGTAGAGTATGTAAATATGCAGTCTTGTTTGCTTCATTAAGTAATTCAACTGTTAACAAGGAAATATGCCACTCTAATCAGTTCATCTGCTTCTTACTTTCTGTCCCTGCACTTAGATATTCTCTTGTGGATGTAGTAAAAACAAAAATAAGAGGTTAACTAATTGCAGATACTTTATGCAAGTAGACCGCAAATTTTTTAAATCAGATGGTTCAACCACTTTATTTTGATTTTTATTGTGATAAATTATGTACAAGTACATGTAATGTTTAAAAACTGTAAAGGTTTGAATTACTATTTCATTTTCATGACATATGTTTAAGAATATTTTCTATGGCCAGTCTGTGTTAAGGGGTTAGTTGCAGCTTTATAGGGTATTAGGTTTACAGTGTTAGGATTCCAGCTTATGGGGTAATAGGTTTACATTGTTAGGATACCAGCTTATGGGGTAATAGGTTTACAATGTTATCATACCAGCTTTATGGGGTATTAGGTTTAAAGTGTTAGGATACCAGCTTATGGGGTATTAGATTTACAGTGTTAGGATACCAGCTTATGGGGTATTAGATTTACAGTGTTAGGATACCAGCTTTATGGGGTATTCGGTTTGCATTGTTATCATACCAGCTTTATGGGATATTACATTTACACAAAATAGTGTAACCACAACCAATCCACAGACTAAAAACAAATTATTGATGTAGTTACATGTCGCATATCTCAGTACAACAAAGATGATGAGTTATGGGTTCCTAAATCAGATACAAGGCCCAAAAGAATGCCTATGTCAGGTCAGCAGTTCTTCTTTCTGTTCTTGAATTTGTAAAAAGTAAAACATTTATTATTCAAAAATACTTTGATTTTGGGTCACCATTAAATATTATGAAATTGCATTGTATGTCATAGATCATATGAAAAAAGTTGCACTAATTTCCCTAATGTGACTTCTGTTTTCAGGGGAGTAATGCCTTTTGCTCAAAGGAAAAAGCTGTTGGAGAAGAACAGAACAAGGAGAAAGAAAACCAAGGAATCTGGTCCAAACCGGGATATAGTTGCAGGATCACTGGTAAGATTGAGGAGAGCAAGAATGACTTTACTTTACAAAGAAAGAAAAAAATGTGGATGCACATTTGAGAACAGATAAAGGTATACGTTAAATCATTTGGTTATGCCAGCTGAAAGTAATTATCTTTTATAAGAAATGCTTCTGCAGTTTTATAAAGTAAAATATTTATTTACTTTTTTATAGCTGTTTTGTTTGACCTAGAAGGCACATAGCAAACGTGCTGTCAAATAAGTAATTCTGATTGCTGTTCAGAATTCATGAATCGCTGGCTTTGCTAATGGGTTACTGCTCAGTAAGCTGTGAAGTTAATGAAATGCATTGATTGAAACTTACTTTGGTGTAGAATAGAGGCTGAATTTTTCTCATCACTTTTCTTGCATGATTTCTTTCTTCAGGTATGTTTGAGAAATTCTCCAATGTTCCATGCAGGGGCTTTGGCCTTCACAACAATAGATGGTGTCCCAAAAGTTGGTCAGCTACTCGAGTCAGCCTGGTCTCTCAGTGATAACTGCCGATTCAGAATCAAGCATGCCCTTATGTGAGTTGGATATCAGATTTTTGGCTGTTAGATTTTCCAATCACTTGCTCATTTGGTTGATTGCTGAGAGTTCTGATTCAAAACTTTTTTTTTTAAGAAAAGGTTTTTCTGTCAAGAATATATGGAAATTCCACATTTTATATAGGACGTCTGTTTTTAAAAATTTTATAAACAAATTAATATAAGTGCTAAACTCACTTGTTAGTATAAATGAACACTTTCGAATGGAGAGCTAATTAACTAATTACAAAGAGTTGAAAGGGTTGTGATTAAGTTCTTCAGACCAGCCTTTCACGTTGATTAAATTTGTCATCAAGGTTGTCTGCTTTCATATTTCTATATAGCTGATTATAACATTTTTTCAGGGTTAGTAAAAATGTAACAGGGTGAGTTGATATTGAAATTTTTCAGCCTTTGTTATATTGATAAATATATGTCAGCCTGTGTAATGTAATTCATACCCAGTGCTGTGTTAGGGGCTGCTCTATACAGAGAGCAATATAGTAGGAGATGGTTTTGCATGTTTTATTAAATTGGAATTGATCAGAATAATTCATTATTCAGCATTATCTTTTAAATATTATTTTAGGGAGATGAAATCTGAAAACAAGCTGGAGAAAGAGTACTCTTCTACTTCCACATCCACTTCCTGTGACAAACCAGATATGCCCCCTCCACCATCACCTGCATCATCTACATGTAGTGACCACAGCGGCCCGACCCTTGTCAGTCCAGCATCTCTCAGTATGTCAACTCTTTTTGGCTTGGAGAGATTAACTTCTCTCAAGCCTACTGCGTGTTGTCCACTCCTGTTAATAAGAATAGTTTTTCTCTGTATAGGCACTTTTATATGTTTGTCTCAGTTGTTTATTTTTGCTTTGAAAAGCAAGCCTGATTATGTAAAGGGATGTGACTCAGATTTTCATTCTACAAGGAAATTAGTACACTGATTACCACTCATAATATAATTTGACTGTTTTTGTACAGTACCGCAAAACAATATCCCCAGTAGAAAGTATACAATGTGCATAAAATGTAAACTGTTTTATGAGATGTTCAATAAAACCTACATTAAAAGATGAAGAGAAAAGACTTGAAGCTTTCAAAATTCTGATTATGTTTCTTAAGAGTTATAAATATTTGCTTATGCATAAAAGCATGTATGTTCATCCCTTTGAGGGCCATGGGTACCTGAGTAGACTAAAGTCCTTGTCTTTGCTGATCAGTCATCTCACCTCTGTCTGTCGTAGAGATTGAGTCTTGGGTATATGAGAAATGACCGATACAGTCGTCCCTCGCCACTTTGCGTTTTGATTTTCGCAGCTTCACTTGATCGCGTTTTTTTTCAAATATGTTAAAAACCGTATTTAGAGGGTTGTGAACAGGTTTTCTATGCTCTAACTACGAAAATATTAGATTTATTAATAATGAATCCTACTTCACAGAAATTCACTTGCCACAGTAGAGTCTGCAACTGATTAACCGCGATAAACGAGGGAAGACTGTACCATCAAGCAGCTGTAGGCTACCAGTGCAGTAATTGCTCAAGGTTCTTTGGTGGACTGGTTCCACACTTGGTCAAGAGTCTGATGATGATATGTGATTGTTGCCAGTAGCTTCCTGTATGTCAGTTTTTCTGGGGTTTTCCCCAACATTTTCTGCCATAAATCACATGCTGGCTGCCATGTATCAGACGCTGAGAAATGGTGTTGAACTCGAAGCAGCAGCAACAACCCTTTGATATTGTTCAGTGTTTATTTCACTAGCCCTCTAAGCTCTCCTTGTTCTAGTACTTGGATTATTTTTGCCTGGTCAAATTAATTGCCCAAATATACGTATGCTGTATTGAATCCTGATTTCTGTATGTAGATTTCACCTTTCTGAAATCAGATGTTTGACTTCTGATAATTCACATTGCATGCATTTTAGGCAAGTTAAATTTCAGAGGAAAGTATCAAGATGTTGATAGCCATCAGGAACAGATGAAATAACATGGGCATTGAAAGTGAAATTTCCATTGCATGTTTTCTAGGGCAAGTTTTAAATTTCACATGGGCAAGCAAATGGAGAAAGGCAGATAACCAGTGGGGGATACTACATGTAATATGCTTTGAGGAAAGAGAATATTTAAATTGACAAGTACAAGTCAGAATTTCTTTTGCCTAATGGTAGTTCAACTTTGAGGCCTTGCTAATTGTGCATGAAGATGATATAACTGTTTTAATCATTGAACCAACTTTTCTGCAGTTTGAAGTCCACAGACTTAAGTTTAGAAGATTTGGTTGTCACATTTGTCACATTGTCTATTAATCTGAATGTGTGTCTATTAATGGGTCTACATTAATTGGTTCAAAAGTAAAATTGTCCCATTGTTTAAGTGTAACTGAGACTTTCAAGGTTAGCCCCCCTAGTTAGTACACTTGGCATTTATTTACAGCAGTGCTCTGCAAGGGACATTAATTCGTAATTTTTTAAAACCATTGATGTTGAAAGCAAAGTAATAGTACTTAACTATGAAGTGTTCTTTAAGGCAAAAGTTTGAATTAAAATCTTTTTACTTTTACGTGGATTTATAAAAACATAACTATGCTTTTAATTGTGTGAATAATTTTAAATTTTTTGTAGAGAGAAAGAAAGCACCCACACCAGTTAAGGAAGTAGAGAAACGAGATGAGGAAAACTGGCCACTGAAGAATGTAATATTTGTTGAAGATATCAAAACAGTTCCAGTTGGAAAGGTTTTAAAAGTAAGTTTTTCTTCATGAAAATTAAATCTCCAGTTTTTAGGTGAAAATTGTTGGATGAATACATGTGTTATCATACATAGCAATTTTAAATGTGACATCCATGAAGGTTGTGTATTCAGTTACAGATAAGATTTAATGTGATTATATTTTTTGTAATCATGTTCACAAGGATGAATCGGTATTTATTGAATGACAATATTTCATGTGATTATATTTGGTAATGTTTACAAGGATGAATCAGTATTTATTGAATGACAATATTTCATGTATTTTGATGTTCATACTCATGACATAAATCAGTATTCATTGGCTGATGATATAATGTGATTATATTTGGTGTTCATACTCATGACAGAAATCGGTATTCATTGGATGACAAGATATAATGTGATTATATTTGGTGTTCATACTCATGACAAAAATCAGTATTAATTGGATGACAAGATATAATGTGATTATATTTGGTGTTCATACTCGTGACAGAAATCAGTATTCATTGGATGATGATATAATATGATTATATTTGGTATTAATCCTACTAAGGTGGAATCGTTATTCAGTGATAAACGAGATTTTATATGGTTGTATTTGGCATTTATATTTACATGGTTGAGTCACTAACAGCAAAGGCTTTGGATGATGGATGCAACAGACTGAAGTTAACATAGGTAGACTTCCGTGTAGGTTTTGTGTGCAATTGACATACATATGTTTATTATTGTTTGCAAAGTTTATCAGTCAGTGTCAGTCATGTAATTACATTCAGTAAATGTTTCAATCGAGCATTACACAACTGAATTGTCATGTCAGTATTTGAGAAAGCTTGCCAGTAGCTTCCTATTGGTTGTTCCTACTTCCCATGATTTTCCTATGGTTCTTATTTCACCAAATGTATTGGCCAGCTGTATTTTGCCTATCACATGCTGCAAAGTGGTGTTAAACTCTTAGCAAAAGCACCACAACCAAATAATCCAGTGAATTATGTAATTACACATCCGTAGCTAGATCACAACCAAACAATCCAGTGAGTTATGTAATTACACATCCGTTGCTAGATCAAGAGAATATCATGGCATGAAATACTGGATACCTTGTCTGTTGTTTTTAGGTGGATGGAGCATATGCTGCTGTGAAGTTCCAGGCTAAGGAGGCGTCAGATGGCAGTTTCCCAAAAGAGGATCCTACCACTTTGCTTCAGGACTGCAGGCTGCTCAGAATTGATGAGCTACAGGTACCGCCCTCCCACCACCCAACATAAATATTTCTGTGCTTATTAGAGTTCATTGATAATGCACCCATCCTAGAAGATGTATGATTTTATTTTAGCATTCCATAGCAAAATTCAAATGATACCTTTGCATTTAGTTCCATGCTTCAAAGGAATCACAGATTGCTCTTTATTAAATATTCATTCATTAAAGGTATTTAATTACCATTTTTTTTTTGGTAGTTAATTACCTTAGTTTATTTTGTAATTATTTATCTTTGTTTTTTGGTAGTTAATTACCTTTGTTTTTTTTGGGTAGTAAATTACCTTTTTGTTTTCTTTATTGCTGTTTGTAACATTTGTTAGTGTTGCATCAAAACTGAAAGTTCTGAAATTTTCAAAAGTTTGAATTTGGAATTTATTGGCATGGAAAAAAAGTAATAAAATTTGGGTATGTCATTAATTTTCCAAGAGCATGCTGAGGATTACTGACAAACTTAATCCTAATTTACTTTCTTGTCTCCAGAATTCCTAGAACGTGTTTTAAAGACTTAGTTTTTGGGGTGAATCTTTTTGAGCAATCAGATGAGTTCCACCCGACATTGGCGTGGAAAGAATGATTTGCTTGATAAATGTGTAGGGAATCGTCCACTTGATAATCGATCATCAGCAATGAACTGGAAGATAAGAAACAAATTTCAAGGGCCTTGATATATCATAAGAGTTTGTCAAAACCTCAAAGATTTGGAATAGTAATGGAATTACTGAAGTCTTATTTGGAACATGACATGATTGTCATCGATAAACATGAAACAATGCAAGACATTGTGGTCCTTGAGCTTTGTGATGGCCCTTGGAGAAAATTTGGAAAAATCTGGGGATTCATTTTGTTAAGTGTGCATGAACCCAGAATGAAATAGGTATTTTATTTATTGCAGAATTGTATTAATTTTCCTCAAGTACTTTGATCAAGAAACTTCCAATACAAATCAAGATCGAATATATCAACATTGATGTAGGTTTATTAGTCTTAAGTCAACAGTTTCATATGACAGTAATAATTGACACTGGCATTCTGCCTCCTTCAGGTTGTGAAAAGTGCAAGTGCTCCTAGATTGCCAGAATGCTTTCAGAAGGTCCCAAAGAAAATCTCCATTGTGGAGAATGGCCAGATTCTTGCTGTTGCAGTAGATTGTGAAGGTATGTTAAATGTTCAGACTCATTCTTCTTGAGCCAACAATTGGACTATATATATATATATATATATATATATATATATATATATATTGCATGAACTGGGCTAGGATACTTGTGGTAAAGGCAATAAAAGAGCAGAGAAAGATAAAAACGATTGACCATCTTGTCTTGAGTCAGAAGAGCCTGCCATTAAGTTGTGCTGCTGATTGTTGTGTAGTATATAGAACTTTGACAAATACAAAACTAATTTTGAGGAAATAATGTAAATAGTATACTTAGTATTTTGAAGTCTTAGATTTGTCTCACTTGGAAAGCACAAGATGAAATTCGTAAAATTATCAAAGTGTTGGTTGTATTTTCATATTTATGGTTGATCCATATCAGTTCTGAGAAAAGTTTATATTCAGTGAGGGGCCCCAAGTGGCCGAGTGGTCTAAAGCGGACCACTGCCATCTCACCTCTGTCTGCGTGTGTTCGAGTCTAAGATTCTGCAAATTTAGTTATGTGAGAAAGCTTGCCAGTAGCTTCTCGTGGGTCGGTGGTTCTTTCTGGGGTTTCCCAGGTTCTTCCTCCACCATTAATACTGGCCGCCATGTATAGCCTATATTGTGCTGAAAAAATGGTGTTAAACCATAGAAAACAAAACAAAAAAACATATTTAGTGAATGTAAATTATGTTGACAATATTTGTCTGTTTCTAGGAATCCATGTTATTGCCCGGGCTGGGGCTCGACTCAGTTACATTGTGTACAATCTGAGCACAGGAAAGGTTGATCAGGATTCATTATTTCCAACAGATGCCCAGGCCTTCATGGGCAGCCATCGTAGTGTGATCAAGCTCCATAACACAGAAGATGTAAGTTTACAAGAATTCTTTCGTTTACGAGAATTATCATATTCTTTCAAACCCTTTTAATCTGGCCTATGCTTTATGTATCCCTGCACTCTGCAGCAAGAAAATAAAGTGTTATCAATATTGTTATTAAGGCGAGTAGTCCAGCTACATTTGTGAAGAATAAATCCTAATGGAATTTTAGGTGCTGCAAGTAACATCCATCAATGTAACTTTTTAATGCAACCAAATCATTTGGATTCAGTAGCCAGAAACAGTTGCTTGCATTGGATTTAGAGATGGCATGTTATCAGGCTGTACTGTGATAAGATCTTGTTTAACAACAATCATGGGCTTTAGTAGAGCTCAAAATGGCTACCATTTATAACTGAAGATATGTCTTTCATGCAGCAGAAAAGGCAAAGATTGTTGTGAATGAGGATTCCGGCTCACTTTGTAATCTTATGTATATTTTGGATCTCATTCATGGTTGGATTATAGAGGTATCATTTAATAAAAGGACAAATATTTTTGGTATAGTGTCATATGTCCTGAGATAAAGTGGTGGTAAAAATAGGTTGAAAGTTTCCAGAAATTTATTTTTGTATATCGGTGAAGAGATCATTACATATCGGTGTAAGATAACATTGTTAATGATAAGTTCTTTAATGAAATTGTCAAGCCTGTTGACCTTGCAGTAACATGATCGTAATGTTTTAATTATGGTCTGCAATGCATTCAGACATTACCAAAGTCACCATTTATACTTGCTCATAAAGCAAGTCCAGATCGGCCATTGTATAATGTGCCAGTAGATTTGGATCTATTCAGTTTGCTTAGAGTAGTTAGTGCAAGAAACCGTATAAACCCCGTCTTCTAATGCTTTTATACAATAGCAGGTCAGGGTGTTGTTTGCAGTTAAATCTGACAGACAGCAGATAGGCACTAAACATTCATGACAACGTACATCTGACTAAAAGTAAGTGAAGCATCCAGGATAACATACCTTTGACAACTGGAATGAGTCATTAACTATTATTTGAAGGATTCTGTTGTGTGTTTGAATGTATTCTCCAGTTGTGCATAACTGGCTATATAGTCTCAGCATTATTTAAGAAGATTTCAAACTCTTTATCCGAAAAACTGTGTTATGTTCATTTTTGCTTTCAGGAGATACTTGTGCAGCTGAGGGATGGAAATGGTTCCATCTACCCCATGTCAAAGGACTGTACTGATGGGATCAAAGATCCACGCTGGCTCGACTTGCCACCAGTACGTTGTCTGGGTATGAGGGTGCAGTGCCTGCACAATGTCCTGAATAATATGAAGAATAAAGTGGCCATTATTGCCATGGCAGTGGAGGTAAGCAGAAATGGTTCAGGTGTTCATGTTGGCTGTCAAGTAATTTTTTTGTATCTTCCGCCAATCAAACTACATGTATCATCTACAAATTTGCTGTAATAAGTAGCAAAATGTGCCACACACAATTTCTGTCTGCAACTCATGCCAAAAATTTGTTGAAAACATTTGTTACAGAGGACTTTATCGAGGAGGGCCCAAGACGATACGTAAATAAATTGTGGTCAACTTTATGATCAGATGTGGTTAAAAGGTGAAGTTATAGTGCCCATCTTGAATTTCTTGCTACATTTATGTGGCAAGGAATGAAGAATGTTTACAAACACCATGTTAGTGCTGACAACACCAGTGGTGGTCACAGTTTTTAATGGTGATCTATTTAGATAAATACAAATTGGTGATGTCCTTTCGAATGGAGAATTTGTATTACCAGTATACTACATTGACGACATTTTGAATGAAAATTTGCATTACCAGTATACTGTAGTGCTTCTCCTTTCCATCAAAAATTTGCATTACCTTTATACTGCAGTGATGTTCTTTTAAATGGAAAATTTACATTACCTTTATACTGTAGTGACAACCTTTCAAATGACACATTTGCATAACCAGTATAATATAGTGATATACTTTTCTGTCCACCCCTCACCATTTAGTATAATAAATTGTGATTGAGTGTTGTATTCAGATGAGAAGCCAATTTATGGGGTATAATATTTCTGTGATAATCGCTAACAATAATAATACAGGCACTCCATTTGGAGCCCTAGCTGCAGTCATTCCCTTTATGAGACGCATTTCTTGTCCAGTAGTAACTTTTATCAACAGTGCCTTAATCCAAAGGGGGAGCACTCTTGTATGATTTCTCATTAAACGGGTGGTTTGTGTCTAACACTTCTGTTGCCAAAACAAGTCAAAGACATGATTAATGCCTCTTCCCCCCCCCCCCACTGATAGATGGATTTGCAAGGCTGTGGATTATGTTTTTAAGTAATATTACCAGCTTCGTATTATTGAGTGATCATTTGTTTCATGATCATATTTCAAAATTGTTTTCTGTTAGTTGCCACCAAGTAGGTTACTCGTTTATACATTTTTTTGTCTTGTTAAGATAGTAAGCAGTTGGTACCTTTTTCCCCCTACCCTCCATTGTGTACTTGAGTATTTGATGTTAGTTTTATGTTTAGTTTTTGCAAGTAAGGTGTAACCTTAGAATTTAGTGTTGTATGGGAACCACAATAGTTCATTGCAATCCAAGTGATTTAGTCCCAGCTCTTTCAAATGGAAAATTTGCATTACTGGGCTCCTGTTGTGATGCTCTCTCAAATGGAGAATTTGCATTACCAGTATAACATCAAAAATTTGCATTACCCAGTACATGATAATTCTATAAAAGTGATTACAAAATAACAACATGGAAAAGGTTTTGTTTCTCTACCTTAAATAAAAGTTACATACCCCAAGCAATTTTATACTTAACTCTACAGTTTTATGATAAGTTTATAAATGGGTGATGATGGGTATTTAAATGGGTAGGTATCGGAAATGTTTGTCTGTATGCAGGAAATATGTTTTTAGAAGTACATTAGTACTACCTTGAAAGCAACGTTCCATCTAAGCTGCGCATGTTCACAGCTGCTCAGGTATCCCCGCACAGCTGAATTGTCAATTTTTCTCAATCCAAAATTAAATTTTGCTCGTCTCCGTAATGCTTGTGCAGTGCAGCGAGCACTGTGCGCACATCTACCATTCGCTTAGAGGGAACGCTGCTTGTAAGTTGAGTCAGGCTGAACAGATCCAGAGCTGCTATCACTTAAGGGCCTTTGTTGTTTGCAGTTTGATTGGACGTGTAAGTGAGTAGCATATATGTTATGTTTTTCTGTCTTTCATTTACAGCACCAACTGATGATTCCTCACATACTGAGATGTGATGTTGAGCAAGTGAAATCCATTTTGACATCTGCTGAACAGCAGGACAATGGTAAGTCTAGCTGCTTTCTCAACCCCAAAAAAATCCTAATCCTTTTTTTTCCTCAGTGAAAGTGTTTTAGCTGGTCATTAAAGGAGATCAAAAATTGCAATTTTAGCTCTACTGGTCACAGCTCAGAAGATTTTAAAGTATGACCTGTTGTCTGTCGATTCATCATTGTTAATTCTCCCAAACTACTTGGATGATTGCCATTAAACTTCACACATTTTAACCGACAACATATGATTGCATCAAATTGGTGTTGTTTGAAAGGACTTAATATGGTGTTTGGTTGGCCTTAAATGGAAATTATTTGATCTGGCATCGAACACTGCAACCATATTGAAAATCTTGTTGCAGTTTCAGAATGGATAGTTGTATTGACATTGTTTTCACCAATAGACGTTATGATATCAGTTTGGGCTTTAATGAATATTATGTCACTCTTACATCCAATGTGGCTACATTGAAGGCAAGCTTTAAAATCATTTTGCAGCCTCTTTAGAATGGATGGTTAAGTCCGCATTGGCTTCAGTTACTTTTGGGGTGGTTCTAAATTAAATTCTGATCTAACACTTTGAAATTCCTTTTGGTCAAGAATATCAGAGGTTGTTTGAAACACTTGGCAATTATAAAGAAGAAATGGTGTTATCTTGCACTGAGAAATTTTCTTTGGTCACCAGAGGATTAGTACCTGCAAGGGACTCTTGTTGTCTTTTCTTAAAATCAGTTTTAAGCTGGTTAGGTATAACAATGGTATGTTCTCTGCCTCTTTGTTTGAAAAAAGGATTTGCATTATTGATAAAATGAAAATAATTTATCAATCACATGGCCCAGTAATAATAAAACTATAAATAGTATGTTAGCATATTGTGTTTATACCATGTTATATTAAAATGTATCACACATTTCCTTTATTTTCATAGCATTATTTATGAATGTAGTCCTTGGTATTATTTTATGAACAAAATTTTAGACATTTTCATTAGACATGAAACTTATGTTGGATAATTGTTCTACAAAGCAATAGGTTACTTCTTCAAGAACTTGATTACATAAGGTATGATTCAGCAATAAAATATACTTCTTCACTTCCCAAAGTTACGATATATTAATCCAATCTACAATTTGGTGGATCGAGCAGATATTTCTTTGCTTCAGGTTTGTGAATTTCATTGGATGCAGTGGTAGGGTGTAGATATGATTAAGATATCAGACCTTGCCTAGCAAAGATGGTAAATGTGTGGAAAGGAGAGTCATGTAATATTTTTCAAGATACTTTTGCAGTGGGAAGTCAGAAGACTCTCCAGGATATTCTACAGGAGCATTGTGATGGCAACAGAAATATTTTTCACACGGTCGTGTCGATGTGTGTCCCTACCTCCAACAAGGACTACGAGTCAGGTAGGAAATAATTCTTTATTTGTCTGTGTCTGATTATTAGCGGTAATTTTTTTCCAGAATGGAGATTCAGATATTGCTTCTTTGATACATTCCTTTACCCAGCTCCCATTCTCCGCATGATACATTCCTTTATCCAGCTCCCATTCTCCACATGATACATTCATTTACCCAGCTCCCATTCTCCACATGATACATTTCTTTACCCAGGTCCCATCCATAACCTTAGCTCCTATTGCTGTCTTCAGAAGTGGAACCTACCCATAGCAGTCCTTAAAAATTCTTGATTCTGACCCATTTGGGCTGCAGAAAAAAAAGGGCACATTTGGCAAAAATGAAAAGTTTGCTGTGATGAGTTTGACATTGAGTGTTGCAAATTCACTATTCACTATATAATAGATTTTGGTCCTGAAATATGGTTGGGTAATACAGGTAACACTGTAACGTGCAAAATATTTGTGGATTCAAGTTTTTTTTATATAGTTTAACAATGCTGCCGAAAACATAACCCACCATATATTTTGTTTGATTTGCTGTTTTATGACACATCAAAACATGTAGGTTATTGAGGCAATTGGAGTAAACCACCTTGTCAAAGGACATCATGGTAGATGACCCAGGTAAATCTGATGGTAGGAGCCTGGCACGTAAACTACTGAGTCACTGCAGTTCCCATTTTTTTTGGTCCAAAGATAGCACTGGTAAAGTGATGTACCAGAGCGGACAAAATGACAATAACACTACCTTTTCTCCCAAACCATAAAGAAACGTAGAAATTGTCAGATTTTCCATGGAAACATTTATTGCAAGATATAAATTTGGGCAAACTGCTGACATGGAATCAATTGCTGCAAAAAAACAATAACCTGTCATATATAGTAGAAACAAAGTATTCATATTACTGATCTCAGAATATGCTTATGAGACTGAACAGTATGATAGACAATATTGTTTCTTCGATTTACAGATACTGTACCTGCTGTTGCTACAACAACATCATCATCATTCAGCTCAACACTGGAAGCCATAAATGCTGTGAGTAGTGCAGTTGATGCCTTGGCAGCCATACAGTCCTCAAGATCTAATGCCGATGCCAGTAACAGAAGGTTAGTTCTCATCTCATGTAAATGATTTGATAGAATTGTGCTTCCACTGGCATCAGTAGAATCAGTTCTAAATGTCCATTGTTTGATTTCTTGTGAGTCTTGTATCTTGTACGTCATTATTGATGTGTTTAAAGTATAAAGCAGGATTTTCTAGGACTTTTATCAAGCTCATGTGCACAGAAAGATGCATCATCCAAACTAATAACATATGCACGTTTACCGTTTTTTCTCTCAATTTACATGAGGAGTAAAAATAAAAATGAATACATGTTGAGAGATATCAAGAAGCTTTCGAGCTATGTAGGGTGTGAAAATGTAATTGGGATAATTAAAGGTCAAGTAAACTTGACAAACTTCTGAGTTAAACATATTTACCTATTCACCATCTGTCTTACGGAATTGTTAAACCATGTTTACTTGCTTGAAAATAGCAGTACCTGATACTTTCTTACAACTTAAGGCAACATATTTCAAGAAAAGCAACAAAAAAAACAACAAATAGACTGCCTTACGGTGGTCTTGTTAGGGTTGGTAGGTCTGGTGTAGTGAGGATTATAAAATTTTATCAACTAATTTTTCCAGAAAGGAAATAAAGATATAATGCTAAATTCATGTTGTTTTTTTTCAGCTCGAATTGTCCTAAATTTGATAAATACAATGGTTAGTTTGGTAATGGGGTTTATAGCAATACCACATTTTATCTGGAATTGCATGTTAATGATTTTAATGTAATGATACATTCCCATTTACATTCAATTCATTTTTATGGAATATTTCATTTGTTTTCATTATCTGTTTGATCTACGCATTTAAGGATTGAAATAATGATTAAATCTATGAAAACATATTGTACTTATTGAAAAGGATTTAATTCATTTATTTCTGTCTATAAGTTTCATGCTGCTTTAATGCATTATTGTTTTTGTTGTATCATCTGTCAGTGTGAGTTTGCGGGAGATGATGCGTCGTGCGACATCAGCAGCTCGTGCTGTGAGTGGCTTGGATGTGAGGGACCCTGATCGAGAAGACTCCGGTATTGCTATACCTACACTGAACTGGCCACCAGACCCTCCAAGTTATGAGTCGATCACCAGACAAGGTATAATTTATTTCTAAACTTGCTTTTATTTGATCTGATTCAAGCATGATGTGGCATGATGGTGTCATTGTTGAGATTCTTCATTAAAGTTCAGGTATGAATAGCACTATTTGTCACCTAAGTCCCCATCTTCAGGCTATGTGTTCACTTTTTGTCCCTTGTAGGTAACTCTTTATGCCATTTTTATATCATGATGTTTTTGGTTTTTTTTAATATTCCAGGCATTTGCTTAACCACTTGTGATTTTGATTGCCATTCCACTCACACTACACAACGCATTACTTCTTCACTTGGATCCATTACTTTTACTTTAAAGATAAACTGTAAATATTGAGAAAGGTACACACAATGAAGTGGTTATTTTACTGCCCCCCCCCCCCCCCTTAAAATACTGAGAATGTGTAATCACTAAGTTCTTAAATGATGCTGGCAACCATTTTGTCCTACATGTCGAATAATTTTTTTTTCTTCCCCTTCTGATAGATTCTGATTCCAACCAGAGTCGTCAATCCAGTATCAGTCAGCCGTTGCCAATCTACACTGTAGCAGACTTCAGTACGGCATCGATTCCACCAGTCAAACTCACGGAGAAAGAGAGACGAAGCAATTCTCTGCAGATCCTGAAATTTCTGTGTGAAGCACCCTCGATACAAGCACACTTGAGAGATCTGCTCTCAGCAAAGTAGGTTTTATGTCGGTACTCCATGTCATCTTGATAGTATTCTAGTGAGTTTATTATTGTCATGCTCGCAAATGAAGAGACACAATTACCATGTTTTCATCACAACAGCAGAGGAATCATCGCAATAAATGCTCATATGCTGTGTTGCAGATTTTGCATGTCTGTTTGTCATTTCTGTTTTGTTATTTACTGCATTCAACTGAAAATGTTTGATAATTTGTTCCTGTCTTGCCTTTTATGCAAAACACTAGAATCATTGTTATGTAACTTGTGTGTTTAACTTGAGGATAACGATTCAGATTGGCTGTGTGTTCCATTCATGCATACATATACAGTAGGTTAGTGGCATTGTTGTGGACAGTGTCAAACTGTTGGATAATATCAATCCTAATATTCCTTGTTGGATAATATCAATCCTAATATTCCTTGTTCCCTGGATAAGCTGAAAGAAAAAAAAATTGTTTCGCTGTAGTACAATTAATGGGCAAGACACTGCATTTGGTACAACACTTATCTATCATCAACTATTTCAGCTCACATTGTGGATATTTGAATAATTTTGGGGTGTGCTACATTAGCCTTAAATCTCAACAAATTGAAACCATTGGACCAAGTTTTTGAAATTGTCAGAACATCTCAGGCAAGAAAAACAGCTAAGATAAATAACTGTTTAGTGATTTTGGTATACAAAATTGTTTTTACCAAAAATTATCAGGAAACAGGACAAAAATTGTGTTTTGAATTGGATATGTTTGTTAAGGATGGTAGAAACAAATTTGAAAGAATTTTTTGTCTGGAATTTGTCTATAAGCAGTCAGTGGTGTTAAGGATTTGTTGCAAGATGACATTGATGTGGAAGCTAGATGCATTGGCTCATTTTTGTGTACGAGCGGTTATGTTGGCTTAGTTTCATGTTTGAGGGTCTCTAGTTACAGTGACTCATTTTCATGTCGGAGGGGCTCGAGTTTGAAGAGCTCTAGTTTATTCACACAGATCAACCAGTTATTATGGGGCCCCATTTGGTTGCTTGAGTGGTCAAAGGCACTTTCCTTTACAGCTCACTCAAGCATCTAATCTCTGTTAAGTGCATTTGAGTACCAACTGAATCTACATAATTTAGTGACAAAACTTGGGAGTAACTTTCCTTGCTTTAGTGTTTCTTCTTCCCAATTAGTATTGGTTGCCATGTATAGCCCAAATATATTGCTTGCCATGTATAACCCAAAAGTATTGCATGCCATGTATAGCCCAAAATTATTGCCTGCCATGTATAGCCTATACATGGAACCGTTATACTTTTGACATGGATCATAATGTGTTTTTGTTCTCCCACCCATCTTACATTCACCTGTATATAAATTAGGCTTTTCTAGTGCCTTTAAAAATAAACAAAAAGCAATAAAACCTTATGTTTGTCATTTCCTAATTGTCTATTTATAGCAATTGTCATTTCCTAATTGTCTATTTATAGCAATTGTATATGATCTATTTCTTTAATTTAAAACTTTGCATTGCAGCTTCATGAAATAGAAAGATTACATTATTCATATATGGATTGAATTGATACATTATTCATATATGGATTGAATTGATACATTATTCATATATGGATTGAATTGATACATTATTCATATATGGATTGAATTGATACATTATTCATATATGGATTGAATTGATAGTATTGCATAGCTGGAGTGAATACAAATTATTTTGTTATGATGGAAACAAACAATTACTATTTAATATATTAGGCACTGCAGCATGAATTTGTTTTGCTTGGATTTAATTTTGATTAATTTAAGTTTAATGTAAAATCTTTGTCATTAAAGTTCATATTGTCCAGAGCTTATGAATTAAAAATGTTTCTTTATATTAGGAATGCAGAAGGATGCACTCCCTTTATGCAGGCAGTGTGTGGGCGAGCTTATTTGGCTGCCATGACAATTATGGATACAGTCAAGAAAGTTGCCATAGTGAAAGATACACAGGAAGTGGACAAGGCGATCATGATGAGCATGTTGTATCCTACTGGGTCTAGTTTGGATAATTCTCCACTCCATGTCCTGTGCTGTAATGACACTTGTAGTTTTACTTGGACAGGTGCAGAACATATTAACCAGGTATGAATAGTACTATATTATGGTTATCTTGCCTGGTTTGTGAATGAAAAGGTACAAGTTTCAAGACAATAATTGAGGCTACCATGTTGTGTCCACAATGAATAAATGTGCAACAGCTAATAGTCACATAATACCAGCCTTGAACTGTAATCATTGTTCTCTCTTGTTTGCTTCTGATGTCTTTGATTTGAACTTGGAAATACATTTCTTTTTTTTTTTTTATTTGTACCCGATTGTCAATTTTATTATCTGTTAATATCAGTGTGTGGGTACCCAGGTAGTTGTTAACATTTGTACTTGTCAAAACTTGCGCTGCATTGATGCATATGGTATGGTCAAGAGAGGTGCAGATAGTGCTAATCAGGTGTTTGCAGAGCCACTTATCACTTACCTCCACACTTACCTTCACACCACTTCATGCAGCCCCCTCCCTTTCTCTTTCTCCACATACTACTTCTACTCCAAATAAACTTTTTGTGGTATTCCCTGTGCAGTGGTCTGTACTGTGATGAATATCAGCTTCATTTGAACAGATATATGTACATAGAACAGATAAATGTACATAGAACAGATATATGTAAATCCTGATCCTCTAGGTATAACAGTCTTATTTATTCTCCCTAACTCCTCCCAGTATACTGTGTTCTTTTGCATTGCACTGTGGCTCATTCTAGTTGCATTGTGGCTCATTCCAGTTGCATTGTGGCTCATTCTAGTTGCAGTGGCTCATTCTAGTTGCATTGTGGCTCATTCTAGTTGCATTGTGGCTCAAGAGTTTAATATTTTGCTCCATAATGTTTAGCATTGTAATGTTACCAGTAATTGGATCGCTTTAGAACATACTAATTAGATGTGTAGTGCCTTGTGATCCAGTTTGTACTTGCACTCAACCGTACCCAATGGATATCACTTTCAACATATTCCAGTATTATTTCCACTCATTTACCTGTAGTTATAACAAAGAGATTGGAAAACAAGATGCCCCCCCCCTCCAGGCTTCCTTGACCCATTTTGATCAGTTGTCTCAGTCCATTATCTATCAACATGTCTAATTCCATCACATGGGGAGTCTTCTGTCTGTACTTAGTTTGATTTAACAGTTTGGTTCATGGTGTAATTTTGTTATACTTATAGTGAACTTCACTATAAATAATTTCAAGAAATGGAGAATCAGCTTGTCCAATTTGATAACATTGTGCATTTGAATCAGAAGAAGTTGCATTTAAAATGTGCATTGTCTTATTTCAGATCACGTGTTGATGGTTATGTCAATCTTTCTGTCTTTCCAACCCTTTAAAAACAGCATTCTTCTGCCTTTCCATCCCTTCCAATTTTTTTTTAATTATGAAGTGTACTAAGTTCATTCTGACATATCATTTTTCTATTTTCAGGACATATTTGAATGCCGTACATGTGGTCTCACAGGATCTCTGTGCTGCTGTACAGAATGTGCTAGAGTATGTCACAAGGGCCACGACTGCAAGTGAGTACTACCAGCTATCATTTTTAACATTATCAAGCTGGAGTTTACATTTCACTCCAGTTGGTTCTAGCATACATGGCTTATAGTTGAGCTGTATTTTACATAGCATACATGGTTGATAGTTCAGCTGTATTTTACATAGCACACAAGGTTGATAAGTTCAGCTGGGATTTGCATAGTATAAGTATTAATTCCAGTTTTCATATGCCTGTATAATTTGTTATTCTTTCTTTGATTTTCATTAATGCCTGCATTTTGAATACTTTGATTTTCGCACTTCTCTCTAACCTTTCCTTTATGAAAGCATATTGATTTAAAGCAGTGAGTGGAAATTACAGCTACTATGCCAGATGGATGTGTGTACATTGAAACCATATAGCATGCTGTATAATTCTTTGTTATAATGGCTAAAATAAAAACATGTAAAAGCTAATAATTTATGACAAGACAGTATAAATGATGTTAATTAGTCAAATAGCATTGTTGATCTCTTGCAATGAAACCCAGTAAGGAAAGGGTGTGATCTTTAGATCTTTATTATATTTGGCTATGTTGTTTTATTTTTGTCTTTATATTAATTGTTCAGGGCAACAATACAATTCACAAAACTTGGAGCTGCATGAAAATGAATGATGCTACAATTATAGATGATTTTATGCAAGATAAACTTTATGAACAGGACTACAGTTGGTATCATAAACAAAGTTTGATAATCAACACCTGCATATATAATGTTATTGTCTGTTATAGTTGAGTGATGCAAATTGGTACTTTTTTCAGGCTAAAGAGGACATCACCCACAGCTTATTGTGACTGCTGGGAAAAATGCAAATGCAAGGCTCTGATTGGGGGACAGCAGGGGCCCAGATTTGACCTTCTGAACCGATTACTGGTGGAAACGGACCTTGTTACTCTACCCAATAGCAGGTATGGTTTGACGCTTAAAAGAATTTATGGGATCAATCAGAATTGATCAAGACTATTGGATTCACATGTTTAGCTTAATTTATTGGTGGAATTGAAAAATGTTACATTACTTTAGTTTTAAAACAATGCACAGAACCTAATATTTTCATATATCTAGAGTAGAATCTGATTTAATTTATTGGTGCATCAGCTGTTTAATTGTTACCGCAATGAAACAGAACAAATAGGAAACCCAGATATATGTTGATACTGATTGACGAATTTTGGGTCTGATGTCACCTGTTTATAGAAATGTGCAATTTTATTGCATGCACATCTTTCTGGGACACATTTGTACAGGTAAGATACAAGTATGTAGTAAAATTCAAAATAATCATCAGTTAGAGGACTAGTCCAATTTTCATTGATTTTGGGACAGATCATACTGGTATGAATAGGTTTCAGATTTGTTTGGATAATTCTGATCCACCATTAAAAATGACTGAGGTTATTGAATTTTGGCTTGAAAATCTGTCAGGTTTGTACCAATGATGCCTGTTTCACCTTCAGATTTGCCCACTCTGCTGAGTCCTAACAAAGATTTGTAAAAAATGTTACTAGCAGCTGCCTTGCTAGGCAATCAGCACTTAGATGCTAGTTTTAGGACTGGTCAGCCTGGTGTCGGGATAATTTGGGTAGAATGTGATGCCGCATGTCTGTGGCATGACGTCTCAGTACTAGCCATCGCTTTAAACTTCCACACTGCAGACATCTTAGCAATATGACTCTGTTATAGCTACATTAAAAATCCAAAATCATTCTGAGATTTGCTCACTATTACTAAAAATAGTAAAGCTTTGAAACAACTTCGCCAAAACTGCTGAACAGAAGATGTTGTGAATGCTACACTGACATAAACCGCTTCCTTGGAAATTTGGTCACCATGCAAGTTATCATGCTTCAGATTTAACTTCAGTTCTTGTCATTGAAAGTATTAGGATTTTTGAATTTGCTATTTGTTTTACAACAAAATAAAGATAGATTACACATTATCTGATCATTTTTTTCTCTTCAGGGGTGAGAATATTTTGTTATTCCTTGTCCAGAGAGTTGGTCGACAGTTGATAGAACAGAGACAGTATAGACCACCACGATCCCGAGTTTCATCTGTCAATCCCCGGAAAAATCCAATTGCAGACATTGGTAAGTACCTGTAAAAGTAATGATAGACATGTTTTCTTTAACGGCAAGGATAGAAATATTTAAATAGTTTATGCCTTTGATAGGTTTTCTGCTGGTCTTGGTTGTGCATTGTTTATTACTATAATCTTGATTGGATGACTAAATCTGTTGTGGCCTAAGGCTGTCTTTGTATAATCTGGCTAACAGAAAGGAATTGGAGACCCAGGTTACTAGATCTTGATAATTTTCAATTACTCTAAAATAAAAATTATAAAACACTCGAGATTATGTTTATTTCCCTTTGCATGTTAAATTTGAGGGACATATCTGACAATTAGCTAAGCTTACTTCATTGGGCTGTTTATATGATTGTAAGACTTTTTTGATATATTTACATTTTTAGAAATCAGATTGTTTGAAACCATTAAATGATGGTGAAAAATTATCATTTGCTGATTTATATGTTAGATGTTGAAGTACCAGACCATGATCTTGAGCCTCCTAGATTTAGCCGTCGAGCCTTGGAGAGGATTTTAAGTGACTGGACAGCTGTCAAGGCGATGCTTATGAGTGGAAAAAGGAATCAGCATAGCGGTGGGCCTGATGTTATTTACGAGGAGCAGTTGTACCTGGACAGTCAGAGTGGAAGTGTGAGACTTGACAAGTTTACACACTGTCTACTGGTGAAGTGTAGCGTAGAGGTACTGGACATGTTTGATTATTCTTCTGTTGCATGTAGTTCTTGTTCATATCATGACATGGCAGACTGCAGGTATTGCTTCTGTGGTGGCAGTGACTATTCAACACTTGTATGGATGATAAGTTTTGAAGTGTAGCAATATTTAAGAAGTTGAAATTGGCCACCATTCCTGTCATCTTAAAAGTCTCTAAGTGCCAATATTGGCCACCATTGCTGCCATCTTGAAAGTCTAGTTATGTATACACATAAATGAAATTTTTGCCAGAAGATTTCTTCCGATGTAATAAAAATGCAAAATGTGGCAATCTGAAAGCCAGTATGGTCATTGATGAACATCTTGAAAATGTTGATATTTTGACAGTATGACATTGGATTTTTACCGAAAGATTTATGATACTAAAATGACATGCCATTGATCTTAAATACAATATGACCATCACGATGGTCATCTTGAAAATCTGTTAAATTGATGTTCTCCCAGAATTGATGGTTATGTCAATCATCAGATGACTTCTTACAGAGAATGGTTGATTCTAAATGGAAAATGATATTGATCTTTGCACAATATAGCCACCAAATGGTTTCAACATGAAGCAGTTAAAATAAGAATTGCTATTATCTTAGATTCCTGAAATGGTTTTGGTTAAAGAGCATTAGTCCCATGGTGGGATGCTTGTTTTTGTTTTATGCAGTTTTTGAAATCACATAACCACCTGCATGGCCAATTTCTGGCAGGTTGTAAATCACTAATACTTTTCTGATGGCTCACACTGTGTATACTCATCTGTAAGTAGAGTCCAGCTGCATAGATGCTGGCAGATCTGGGTCTGTATTGTTTGTTAGATGTAATCAATAGAACATAGAATCTGATCTGCAGGTATGTTATGTGAAGGAGATCGGATCTGCGATAATTGCAGTTGAATTTATCAATGACTATATACATTGTGGTTTTTTTGTTGGCTTAATCACTTTAAGAGCACTTTATAAATTGTTTTCTTTTTTCCAGTTAAATAATATTTTATATAGTTTTTTGAAGAGTCATTGCACTAAAATACACTCGGGTAACAAGTGGCATCATAATGTTAGGCAATGATCTCGTTAGTTTCATATCCAATCTCTCATCAGGTTCATTATTGCTATAAGATGCACTTGGGTGGCATAATAGTATAGTAATGTAATTACATCAGTTTACATCTAGTTTCTAAGTTCATTTCACTAAGATACCCATCAGGTCACAGTCTAATGTGATATTGCAGTAAGATAGACATAATGAAATGTAGCCACAAGGGTCACAGTCTAATGTGATAACCACATCATCGCACATCCATTCTCTGATCAAGTTTATTGCAGTAAGGTACACATGGGTAACTTGTTTTCATAATGAAATGTAGCCACAAGTGACATAATGTAACCACTTTGAGCTGCTTAGTGTGCTCATTCTTTTAAATTGTTGAAAGTTATGTCATTGCATTGTTTGCAGGCTAGACATTATATTCCATTATAGCTTTTGTTTTCTTCCTTGCTTGTATTCTTATTGGTGCAGAAAACTGCTTGTACCACATATAAAACAAAGAGAAATAATTAAACTATAGTGATATTAAAGATTAAATTAAACATAGAGCTAATGATCACATTCATCAGTTCTCTTTAGGGTATCTATTTACATCTGGACCAAGATCTTCTATTTCACATGGTCCTTCTATCCCAGTCCATCTTGATTATATTGTGATATTGACACAAATTAAAAATTTCTCAACAGAAGTGGCTAACAGTAGGAATACCAATTTGAAAACCCACGCTTGTCACCTTACCTTGCAACAAACCAGTTGTAGGTGGATGTGTTGAAAGATGGCTCTTCACATTGGTCTCCTGGAAATTAAAGCCATTCTCAGTGTCACCAATAATTGGGAAAATTGCTGGCAGGACACGTGGCCCTAATACTGTCAGACAATTGTGGTCATGTATCTTTCCTAAACAAGGAAGGAAAACTAGTATCTAGTTTTGCTCTGTCTGTAGTCAGTTTATTTCATTCATGCCATGCTAGGTGCACAGCATTAAGAGGTTAGTGTTAGGACTGGTCGGCTTGGTGTCAGGATAGTGTAACTGGGTGGGATATCATGCCTCAGTGCTAGATTATATAAACTGCCACACTGAAGATATTGATGCGATATGACTGTAAATTTGTCAAAACTATGTTAAAAATCCAGATCTCACCCCCCCCCAACACCCCTCCACAGTTGCCCAGTGTATAACTTTGTAATCCTGTTGTACATGCAAATTTCTGGACCATGACAAATTTTGTTGGAAGGTTAAACATCACAGTCCTGCTACTTTTTGCTTTAGTTTTCATCTGGTTTGTGCTTTCGAAATGTAATCAAAGGCATGCTTTACTTTTGGTTTCAGCTTGGTTATTTTAATAACTTGGGTTATGAAAGAATGTCTGACCAAACGTTTATGGAGTCCAAGAACTTGTCACCATTAAGGACATTTCAATGAATTGGGCTGAAGCATAAATTCGAATCCACCATGAAATAATGGAATAAATTGAAGAAAAATTGCATTTGGTATAAACATAAAAACATGCCACTAATGTTTGTGTTTGATTCTTGTGTGGTTGGTTGGTTGGAATTTTGAAAATACTTTCAAAACACTTTTCTCATACTGATGTTGAAAAAGTGGGAGTTTTCACTCATGCTGACCTGGGCATGATATTATGACTCTTGGATTACTATACCAACTAAGCTACAATGACCCCTGCAAAATTTGAAAATATCAGGATAGTGCAGTGGTTATTAATTACTTTTCCTGGCCATTTTCTTAGCTCTGTAGTTTGGAAGGATGCATGAAACAGATAGTAGGTCAGTGGTCATTGTTATGTTTTTTTTTCAATGAATTCTTCCATTTCTTTTGTGTCAGGTTGCCTGTATTTCAGGCAGGACCTTGTGCTGCTACCTGAACCAAAATGTATGAAATCTCTTTAGCAAAGAATTGTACTCTGGCTCATAACTGATAGTGGAGCTGCAACTATTGCCACATGGAACCAATTACCTTCCGATATTTAATTTGTCCAAATTCTGTACATTATTTTTACTAGTTGCAGACCTGATCTTTACTTGGCATTACATGTAAATGTTTCTTCCACCTTGCCAAAAAGACCTGCAGAAGTAACTATTATGTGGTAACTAATCTTGTGCAGTAACTGGTATAATAATAATAATAATAATAATAATAATAATAATAATAATAATAATAAAAATAATGAGGACTTTGTATAGCGCCTAATCTTTAGAAGCTCTAAGCGCTTTACAGGTCATACATCCTTTAGTTCTAAATAATGATATTCAATAACTATCAAAAGCAAATGTAAAAATTAATGATGTTACTGAAATATCCTAGTATGTTTTCTTGTACTTTGTGATCTATCATGGTTAGTGAATATTTACAATTTTAAGGTTTATAATTTGAGACTGAATTTAAATTTTGTTGCTCTAACAGACTTTGGGCCAAGGAAATGAAAAGTACTGGACAGAAGTTAAAACTTGTTTAAATTTTAAAGAAAATTGTGGATTTAATTTGGACTGTTACCAAATCCAGGTCTGTATTGGATGTAATTTTTGACCAAGAAGGCTCACATATGCCTTGTCATTTCCATTAATGATGCTCACTTTGGCTGTTGCAGTTTGTATCGTGTATGAAATACTACGATTCTCATTAAAACTGTCTAGCAATCATCCTATAAATATTTAAGTGAATTTCAGAGGTCTTGTACATTTTGTATGCTTCTCAACATATCAGCAGCATTAAAGTATTTTGTTTTTATTTTTGTAAACAACGTAGCAGAAGTTAAAAGTAGGCAGCAAACCTCCAGTAAATTATAGAACCGTCTTGCTCATAACCATTGTGAGTTTTGCATTGTAGACTTGCATGAGCACAGGAGTTGGAGAATTTTGCTGCCTGCTTGATTAAAAGACTGGAATAAGCCAGATAGCTGTAAATTTTTGAATAGATTGCAGGGATTTTCCTAGGGTATTGTTTGGGGGTTAAATATAGGCCTATTCCAAATCCCATCCCCAAATGATTTGACATAAATTCTCAATTCAATTGTTTTTCCAAATTTCATGGGCTATTGGTCCAAGTTCAGGAGAGAAACAAAGCAATGAACTAGGAAAATCCCTAGATTAAAATAGTTCTAGTAACTCTTGTGTTTTATATTCCTCTAGATTGCTGAGCTAGTGAGCACGATGCCACTGACACTGTTCAAGGAAACCGTCATAGATTTGAATGTAAGCTTCCTTAAGAGGGTTCCAAAAACTGTTTAAGTTATGGAGCCCAATCACATTTATTCAATTATATCACAGCAATCTGGCCCGCCATCATTATCTTACCCTTTGAGAGGGATCTGAATTTACACATGCATACAAATAATTTTCCAGATTGATCCAGCTTCCAAATCAAGTTGTTTAATTTGTAAACTAGAGTAAATCAGTCAGAACATCTTGTGCCTTCCATAGATGGAAAATTCTTCAAATTTAATACAGCTGATGCTGTTTTGGAATTATGGGAATTACACAGCTAGAAGTATTCATAATGGAGATGCCATAATGTAAAAATGGTTTCTAAATGAAGGATAAATATACATGATTGTTTTACCCAAGGAAATAACTGGACTGCTGGTAAATATCCAAAAACAACACGTTAAATTTGTTTTGATTTTTCTTGTGTAAAAGCACTGGTTGGTGTGATTGAATGTGAAGACTGTTCTTATAAGAGTTACATGCCCTTTGCATGTGATGCTGCTGTGTGGAGTTTTACAAGACAAAAATATAGCCACCAAAAAAGTTTTTAAAAAATGTTAGAATAAGAAATAAAATAAAAAGAGAATTAGGAATCAGATGGATAACTTCTTGGCTTTCAAAGTGGCTATGGTTACTTTGAGTTTAAAATTTTGAATGAAGTGAGCTGATTAAAAAAATTCAAATACAAAATATGTTAAATAAGTTGACATACATATATGGTCTAGTGGTACAAGTTGAATGAAACTCTTTTTACCCTGTTGTGTGGCCTATACTTATCTTTATACATGCATAATGTAATAAAATGCCATATTAATTACAGAAAATTGTGTAATATTGCGATATCATTTTAAATAGAACCTATCCCAAACATTAAGGTCCTTAAAAATTAATATACATATCTTATTTGATGCATCACTCTTAAGATTGCTCTGTTTATAATTTTTGAAAGTCATTTTTTTGCATAAATATTTGTTTGCATCAAATGTAATTTGCCAAAATGATGTACTTAGTATGTGATAAAATAATGAATCCTTCTAGCTTGATCATCAATAAATATTCAGGGGAAAAAATCTGGATTTTCCTATGGAATGTTGTAGTAGCTTCAGGTATTTCTTGTCACATTGAAGCTAACCATAGCTGACAAGGCAAAAATGTTAAATTTTGTTTTATTTTCCTTTTATGAACTTAGATACATGATGGATGTTAATTATATTTTGTTATATAATTTATAGATACAACATAACTTTAAGTAAAATGATCAAACAAATGTAAGCTTTGACTTGAAGCCTGTGTGACTGATGCAGATTTTTACATTGTGTGTTGTGTGTGTGTGCCAGCTAGTGTGTGTGTTTGTGTGTGCTAGCCAGCATATGTGTGTGTGCCATCCAGCCAGTGTGTGTGTGTGTGCTAGCCAGCATATGTGTGTGTGCCATCCAGCCAGTGTGTGTGTGTGTGTGTGTGTGCATAAGGTCAATAGTGCTTTATGTATTAAAAATTAAAAAGTTGAGTTAATGCTAAATTTTAATTTAATCGATAATTGTAAGATACTTTTAAAGAAAAATAAATCTTGTGTACTGTTATAATCAGAGGCCAGTTGGATTATTATGTAATACCCTATCGTTTTAGTATTTCTAAAATGAATGATACCATGGCACTAGACAGATTTTGCAAGATTTTTTATTTGTGTCCAGATATAAATAATATAATTTTTAAGAAATATCCCTTGATATGTAATTGACAAGTGAACATTTAAGGATAATTCTCGAATTTTCACAGCAGATAAAAACTCTTTTATGTAAAAAATTGTATCAAAGAAGCAAATTAAAAACCTTGCCATTCATCTACATTACAGGTTTCGATTAACTCACCTTGTTGATATATTTGCGTAAGCAATCATACAACCATAATCACCAATTATTAGCTGTACTGATCACAATATGTCCTCTTCATTTTCTGCCCCATCCTTAAGCACAGATATGTTTTCGCTGGTTGGGTGATTGCCATCAAAGTTTACTCACATACATTCATCTAAAGGTCAATTAACACTAATACTTTTGAATGGATGATCATATCAATATGGGTTTTGCTTGCCTGTTATATCCAAGATTGTCCTAACGGTACTACTCTGACATCCAATATGGTCACCGCTTGCCAGTTTGAAGAGTTTGTCATCACCTCTCTTCTAGAATGAAAAGTCATATCAGCTTGGGATTTTCATGACGCACTTATTATTGTCTAGTTGGTCCAAAGTTACAAAGGTGCCAATCTGACAGCCATTATGGCTGTCATAGTGGACTTCTTGAAAATCCTGTTATTTTCCTTGAATGGATGGTCAGATTGATATGGGATTTTTATCAGAAGACATCATATTATATATATATATATATATATATATATATATATATATATATATATATATATATATATATATATATATATACTTGGGCATTGATGAAAAATGATGATGTTATGATATTCAAAATTGCCACCATGTCAGTTGTCTTGAAAATCTTGTTGCTGCTATTCCTCCTAAATGGATGACTATACGGACATATTGGTTCTCACAAAAAGACTTCATATGGTATCTAATTGTTCCTTAGTAAAAATGGTATCAACAATGGCCACCACATGGGCCATTTGAAAAGCGTATTTATTATTAGCCCTCCTGAAGCAGTGGTCAAGTTGACCTTGACTTTCACCAAAGGACAAATAATGTCATCAGATTGGTCTTAATTAAAAATGTGGCTCATCTTAAATCCAGAATGCAAATCTTTTTATAGTTAATGATTATTAGAGATGGTTTCATCACTTTGCATTTTAAATGTTTTCAAAAAATTGCTCATGTCTTGGATTTCTGGAAATTGATTTTGGCCATTGGAGCATAAATCCCTTTGAGGGACTATTTGGGATTTCTAAATAATTGCCAGTGAATTATCTTTTTGCCATATTGACTGTTTTTAAACTGGAATTTTCATTATATAACTATCCTTACTTTACACATTCCTTGACCTAAATCTGTTTTAAGCGTAAATCTCTTGATTGTGAATATCTTTCCTATTATCTTCCAATCATCACTAAGATACAATTGAATATGCACCAGATTTGATGTGAATATGGAGCTGAACCTTTGCTTTTTTTGCATTTAACAATCTGTTATATTCATTTCAAGATGTTGGATACAATACTGACAACTTTGATTAGAGAAATGAAGAACGAAAATGTGGAGGGACGAAAGCAGGAAGCGAAGATGGTGGCTCGGAGGTTCATTCGTTCAGTTGCTCGCATCTTTGTGGTGCTTAACATCGAGATGACTCCAAACTCAAGCAAGAAAAAAAGGTTTGCATTTGCATCTTATCTTGTCACAATTATTTTTCTCTTAAAATTAAAGATAAATTAACTGCCATAAAGGCTGGGTTTTGTGTGCATCAGACTGATAAAAGCTTTGACTCAGATCTGGAGTTACACAATTGGCAGGGAGAATTAGGGTCTGTGTTTGATCTTTATATGAGTTCTACTATACAGTGTAGATGAGATCTTTGATCACATTGTTCCAATGCAGATTAATGTCTGTTAAATTTGACATCAACTTATGGTATGAAATTTGCTGTCAGGTGTGCGATTCCTTAATTTATTACCTCTAAGCTTTAAAAGGAAATTTGATTACATGTGATCGTGCCAAGCCAGAATGGATATATGTACATATATTATTTTATCTGTAAATTCATACAACTATTGTTGTTATTGAAGACAGAACATAAAATGATATATATTATTATACCCCTATAAAAATTTTTTGAGAAGGGTGCAGGTAGAATACAAGCGTGTATGTCTGTCTTTATATCCAGCACACTGTTGTTTTCTTAACATCTCACTTTGAGATATTCTTCATGAAACAATTATGTGGCCTAAGTAGCTAGACCATTTGCCTTGGATTGGGGAGGTCATGGGTTTGAACCCGAGCCAAGTAATAATAAGTCATACAAAAGACTTATAAAAGTGGTGCAAGCAGCTGCCTTGCAGTGAAGCTCAGCATTAAGAGGTTAGTGTTAGGACTGGTCGGCTTGCTGTCAAGATAATGACTTGGTGAGGCTTGATGCTACACATGTTTGTGTCGTGATGTCCCAGTGTGAGAAATTACTATAATTTCCACACTGTAGACAGCGTTACGATATAACCCAAATTGTTCAGGCTATCTTAAAAATCCAAAACACGTGCATATATTTTCAATATAGGTTGTCTGCTTTTGGATCATGATTAGACATTGTAAAGTGGAAAACATGGAGTGTCTGTCAAATTGTATTTATTTTACTGCAAATTGTGTATGTATGTCCTTCCATCCATTGATTAAATTCTTAATGGATTAATGTCACCAGAGCTTTTTTTAGATATATTCATGAAAGTTGGCATTCATTTGTATCTTGGTAAGAGGTCACATTAGTACTGTTAGTTATTTCACCTTTTTATTCATATTTTTGGATAGGGTGGGAGTTTGTTGTGAACTTTTAATTGGCAGCATTTTTATATATTGTTTTAAAGACAAAAGTAAAATAAACAAGTAAAGGAATTTTCATTCTTATTGGTGTTTACTATTTCACCGATTTGTTTATGGTTTGTGCTTTGTTTTCTTTCATTTTGAAAGTGCCCCTGGAATGTCGTCGTGTCAACCATTGGTGAAGTGCAAGCGTGCATTCCAGGCATTGATCAACATCGCTATTGAAGAGCTTTGTGAGATTGCCAACTCACTTATTGCACCTGTGAGAATGGGCGTAGCTAGACCCACAGCACCTTTCTCTCTTGTCTCTGCTAATGTTGAGGCAGTACAGGTAAGATAATATCTTCAAAGAATCTGCATAATCACATAATATGTTATACTGATTGTGAGTAAAGTGTTTAAAACAGTAAGAAAATTGCCTGCACAGTAAATTATTTTTGGTTTTAATTAAACATTTCTTTTACAGATTACATGCTTGGCTACATTTTGTTTTGGAGTCAAGTTGGTTCTTTAGTTATTATATTTGAAATTAACACATTTTTATGCATTTTTCTTTTGGGTTTAAGACGTCTTTGTTTGCACCAGTACCCAAGTACACAAGATTAGAACTAGAAAAGTTAGCAAAAGTTTCTGTTATAATGTGGCCTACTGTTTTCACTGGGTTGAACTGATGGGATGACATGTCCTAATGTTGACTAAGCAGAGTTGCTTTATATTTTAAACTGTAATTAGTGCCCTTTTATGATCATTTGTGCAAGATTTGAATTTTGCTTCAGTCTGACCCACCTCCCAGTTCTAATACCAAGGGGATTTTTATACTCTTAGTCTTGAAGAGGTAGCCATGTCATTAATACATGAATAGCTTTTTGACATATAATCATACTAGACTCCATAGCACATTTGGACAATGGCACAGTTTAGCTTGTGTTATCTATCCTGTCTTGGTTTAAAACATTTGCAGTTTTAAGAAAAAGTCCCTTAATTAGGTAAGTAGCAATATTTGAAGGGTCAATTTTTCAAATGCTTGCATCTTCTTTCCCTAGGGAAGTGATGAAATATTCAGTGCAGACCCACTACAGCCTCGTACCACTTCCCCAGAGGAAGTGTCCCATGATGTGTCTTATGTCCAGCCAGATATTGCCCCACAAAATGCTGTTCCAGCTGAGCCAGCCCATGATCGTGAGGATGATGAGATGATCCCTGCAGATATGGAAGAGGTAAGAACGACTGATATGACCTAGGATGAACTGTCAGTGTTTGTGAAGCGACCAAAATAATGTTTTTTGTTTTCTAACCATTGATATTACACTTTGCCAGAATGTCAAACTTAAGACAGGTGGACTGATATTGACAACATTATGTGCCTTGCAATAGTTATATTGAAGCATACCCCCTCCCCAGTTAATCTATATTTTTGCAGTTATGTTTATCTTTGGTTTCAGTTTTAAACTTGGAGATGGTGGTTCCTCATTAACTTAGCTTTTAAGCAATTTGACTAAAGTCAGATTTCCTTTAGACATATAATGGTATATATATATATATATATATATATATATATATATATATATATATATATATTATATTTAGTTTAAATTGAGGATATTTCCTTGAAATGAGTGAATAACATATTTTATTGAATGAGTGATAAACTCAGTACTTTCATGAGTGGCAAAAAGGAAATATATTTGTTATTTACTTGTAGATAGCAAATTTTCTTTCTATTCTATGTTCACGATTACTGGCTTGCAACATGTGCTGTATAACAGGTTCATGTAGCAAATAGTTTTTTGATACTGCCTTATGTCTGGTTTCTGCTGTGTTTTGTGATTATTTACCCAAATGCCAGAGTGCCCACTGGTATGGATCACTGCTGTCTCACATCTGTCTTTGTGGGTTCTTGCCAGTAACTTCTTGTGGGTTGGGGGTTCTTTCTGGGGCTTTTCCAGGCTCTTCCGTCACCAACTATACTGGCCGCCATGTATATTGTGTTGAAAAATGGTGTTAAACCCAACAACAACAGTTATCCCTGTCTAGTGATTGCTTGTGTAAAAGTATGTCTTCACTCCAGTGAAATAACAAAATTATTTTACACAGCAAATTCCAGATTAAAAATTCTTTTTTTTTTTTTAGTTGGATGCACTTTTTCCTACACTTCAGAAGTGTATGAGGCGTTACAAGTGTATGGTTTTATAGTTTTAACGAAATTGTGCAGATCTTTTGGTTTTACGAGGCATTACAAGTGTATGGTTTTATAGTTTTAACGAAATTGTGCAGATCTTTTGGTTTTAAAACTGAATGTAGAGGTGGAGGGAAAGAGTAGTTTTTTTAGTGTTGCATCATTTTTGTCACTCTCCTTGATGGATTTTATCAGTGTTAATAGTGTGTCTCTGTAAGACATATATGAGGTGGATTGATTAGGACATGCACATGGGTGAAACATCATATTCCTCGTAGCTTTCTTGGAATGAATTAGTACATAAAATTGAAATGGGAGATGTGCAGGATAGATCTTGTCTCTACAGAACTTTAGATTGTTCACAGTTGCTTACAAATTATTTTCCATCACTTGGCTTTACTTGTCTGCAGTTTAGGTTTTATATTCTGAATTGCTCAAACTTTCAATACATTCAGAAATTCATTGGGACCTCTCAAACTATTGTCATATTCAGAAATTGTGATTTATATTATTGGACTGCTCAGACTATTGTACATCAAGAAATTGTTTTTGCTTTTACTTATGGATGTCTCTTAACTAATGTACATTAAGAAATTGTTTGGGATTATATCCTTGGTTTATTTTTTTGTGGACAGTTCAGACTATTGTACATTAAGAACATGTTTGGGATTATATCCGAGATTTATTTTGTGGACTGTTCAAACTATTGGACCTCCAGAAAATGTTCATATTGGTATATATCTGCTCCGGTGGCCTAGTGGTTAGAGCAGCCGCCTCGGGAACACAGGAGTTTGTGGGTTCAATCCATGGCCGAGTCATACCAAAGACATGAAAATGATACTAACAGCTGCCTCCCTAGGCGCTCAACATTAAGAGGTTAGTGGTAGGACTGGTCAGCCTGGTGTCAGGATAATGTGACTTGGTGGGACATCATGCTACATGTCTGCACATGATGCCCCAGTGCTAGACATCACTATAAACTGCAACAATGCAGACATCGTAGCGATATGACTGAAAAATTGTTAGTTATTGGCATAGGTTATAGATAAGTCAACAGTTGGAAGGTAAACATGGAAATTGGTTTATGCCGGGTGTCATAAATTATTTTTTTTTTTTAGTTTGTTATCCTGCTGTAAACTGGCTATAAAGTTTTCTTCTACCTTGTAGCACTTGTAAGAAATAATTGTGACCGTGGTTTATTTACTCCAGGTTGTTTTCTTTCCTTCATTGGAAAACTTATTTCATGAGAACTTTTCTGCCATCAAGAATATGTGGGATAAATTTCAAGAACTTGGCACTTAATTGATGCAATATAAAAAGTAGATAATACTGTCAAGAGATGTAATCCTTATCCATCTGTGGCATTGCAGGTTGAAGTTGTTGAAGGAATGGTTGAAGATGACCACTCTGACCACCAGTCTGACAATGAAGATCATCGGTCAGAACACTCGGACAGAGATCAGCCTCACCCAGAGCAAGATGATGGTATGATAAAAAAATTTCTTGTTGCACCTAAATAAACTAAATAAGGTAACAGGTATTACACTTTGAGAATGCCATCAGCTTGAATGCGTGATATTTGTTTTGTATTTCATTCCTTTTTGTCCTATGCTGTAGTGCAGTTCATATCCATGTATGGATACAGATGAGACATTATGTCTTGGGCAACAATTTTTATTCTTTTAGTTATTCAGGTAGTTAACACATTTGAGATGGTGAAATGAAATCCACCGTATTACATTTATGATGTTAAATACATTTGATGTTTTAACATTAGGCAGTTTTAAATTGCTTTTAGGGGCTTTAGTTTCAAAAATGAATAATTTGTGCAGCGTATATACAATCATTCATGGCATAATATATGATATTGAATATTGTTACAAAAAAATTCATGATGGTAATATGGATTATAATATTTTAGCTTTTGGGATTAATCCTTTCATGCTGATGGCAAAATGTGTATGGTCTTTTACAAAATATAATTTGAGTTATTAATAATAATAGTTAAAAACTTTGGTCTTACTAAAATGACTGTGTAATTTGTTTTATTAAAATAAAAAATGGTCAATCAATTAGACTTTCAAGTAGATATAGTTGTCTCCATTTGGTATTCCACTTTTTTGTAATAACTTGAAGTTGTTGAAAATGCTTTTCAAAAGCCTCTTTATTGCCACACGAAAATTGTGTATGTTAATAATATTTTCTTTTGATGCACAATGGCAAAATAAGATTTTCCAAAGCAGTGTGTCTATAAATTTACTTTCTTCCATCAGATCCTGCATAATTATTATTACTTTAATCCAGAATCCTCAGTATTCCCATTACATTGATTTATTTTTAAATGCTTGTATTATTTTCCATCAGCAATGTGAAGTCATTGTGGAAGAGAAGACAATAATGAATTTAAATTTTTTTTTGTTTTCTCCAGCTGGAGCTGAGAGTGACATGGACCTAGACTTGCTGGCAGAGTCGGAGAGTGACAGTGAGAGTAGTCACAGCAATGTTGACAATCTGAGTGTCCAGAGGAGTGCCGTTACGGCAGCAACAGCGGGATCTGATGCAGGTTAGTGATCACATGCATGCATGCACTTGTGGACATGCGTACAGGCACAGACTTTTCAAGGAACTTAAATTATTTTCCCATCGATTAGACTCTGTTTCAGTGACAGCAGGTCTAGGTATGTGCATTTTGCAGCCAGACTCTGCTTGAGAGCAAATGTATGGTCATTGTCCAAGAAACCATTAGTCTTCATTTATTCTGTGTACCTTCTGTCTTGTTAACATTTATTTGCATTCCTAATTGTCAGGATGAAAATGAAATCAGTTTTTTTTTTATTGTATGTACTGATTATTTGTCAGTGCCATGTTTGAAATAAATCTGGATATGTTTTTTGTTGTTGTTATCCAACATTTGCTATGATATTGGCATCAGATTATAAAGTTTTTAGTATAGATGAGTAATTTAACCATTTCAGAAAGATGTGAATAGATAAGTCTTCTAATGCAGCAAATTGTAAGCTTAATAGCAATTCCAGGGTGCTAATTAACATTAATAGGGTACACATCAAATGTTTAGATTCACCTGCCAATCATGGTGTTAGGCAATTTTCAGTGCCTAACAGCCAATCAGATTTTGCTTGATGGCAGGTAATTCAGACTGTTGAGAGGGACATCCGACTCCCTTATACATTGGAGCTAACCTTAAAAATTGTTTTTATTATGACCTGTAATAAATAAGGAAAGGCATAACATTTTACTTGTGTTTAGGTCTTGTTAGCTAGTTGAAACCTTGTTAGACTCTGCTCCCCACCCTCCCAGAATATGGGAGTGTGCATTTAGCATCATGCTTGTATGATCCTTACAAACTAGTTTAAACCTTGCTAGGCTTAACTATACCCCCCTCCAGCTTGTTCATCATTGTATCTTTTCACTTTTTTAAATATTGCTTTTACTACAGTTTCTCATATTTTATTGGCAGCAGGGTGTTACAGAGAATGATTGGCAGGTTATTTGTGTTCTTTGACATTTCTAGCTGTAACTAAAACGTAATTTTTACAGGATTGGGAAGTTTGGCACACTTCTCGGACTCTGGAGATTCATCTAACCAGGATGACTATGAGAGTGAGGCAGGTGACAGTGATGATCAGGAGGCAGATGATTTGAATTATTTGGATGAACAGCTGGAGCGGAGAAGCACAGGGGGTAAATCATGAATTTCATGTTGGAACCATCATTAATGGCCACCACTTGATTGACATTTTTGTTGCATTTTCATTTGCTGATTGAGATCCAGGGCATCATTGTTGTTACTAGGAATTCTGAAACAAATAAATTAACATGCAAAACAAAATTCCATTTTGAGAATATTGATGTTGAAATTGGGTGTTTAGATATGTTTCGTCTATGTAGTGAGTTTGACAATATTTTGTGGAAGAAACCAACATGGCAAAATGTAAACCATACAGTTGAGTTTACAACAGATCAACTTAAGGCTTGCTAAATCACCTGTTTGAAGGTAAAAGGAAGATATGATCCATATTCATTTGAATATTTTCCTAAATCCGTCTCTGGTGGCCTAATGGCTTGAGTATCCGCCTCTGATGCTGGAGGTTGTTGGTTCGAACCCTTGTTGAGTCATACCAAAGACTTATAAAAATGATTCTAACAGTTGCCTTGCTAGACATCTAACAGTTGCCTTGCTAGGCACTCAGTATTAAGAGGTTAGTGTTAGGACTGGTTGGCCTGGTGTTATTAGGATAATATTTCTGGGTGGGACATGATGCTAGATGTTTGTGGCATGATGCTTCAGTGCTAGACATTTGTATAAACTGCCATATAGCAGACATTGTAGCAATATGACTGAAGAATTGTTAAAGCTACATTAAAAATCTAGTGTGCAATTAGCTTTCTAGTTTCCATTTGTATGGCATGACCTTGATAAGAAGAAAAATGAATCATCGGGTCAATGGTAGTTGCCTGGACAATGACCACACATAGACACTTTAACACTGACAATGACCACACATAGACACTTTAACACTGACAATGACAACACATTGACACTTTAACACTGACAATGACCACACATTGACACTTTAACACTGACAATGACCACACATTGACACTTTAACACTGACAATGACCACACATTGAGACTTTAACTGACAATGACCACACATTTAACCTGAATATGAACATGTTATCAGGTAGTCAGTCAGAAATTAATTTATTGCAATATTTGTTATCATTTTTAATAAAATAATTAAAGCACAAGTGATTAAAACAGGTGTTTGTGCCATGGAATTCCAAGTTTCCAGAATAAATATTAACTTTTCTGAGATTGTATTTTTGGATCAATCATTGTAGAATCAGATTAAAGCATGATTTTCTATAATTTCAGTGACCAATAAAATAACCATAACCACTTTCAGGTCACAATTATTTTTTGAGGGATTGAGACATTTTAGCAAGCAGTGTTATTGCCATGCTCTGTAGTTGCTGGTGAATAGTATGTAATCTTGGAAAAGTGAATATTTTTTGCAAAAATTGAAAGATTTTCTAATCATTAGCAGGTGCTTTTGTCGTGGATTTATTTCCTCCTGGACGTAGCCTTCTATACTTGGATTTTGAATTCATAATTCAGAGTAACCGTTTGTCTCTAGAATTTAGTTTGAACATTTTAATTCTATGTATCCTGCTTTAATAAGGCCAGTGAAATAGGACCATTTGTGATGCACACATTTCTAACAGGTTTAGTTTGATTCACTCAGATAACAAGATTAATTGTTCCAAGTATCAAAATCAGTTATAAATCAAATCTAAAGATAATCATGATTATTATTTACTTTTTTGAATATTTAATTAGGCATCAATGGACAGAGGACACTGCAGGCACCCCAGACCATGCAGTGGGCAATTCGTCAGAGAGAACCTACAAATATTAGTCGCCCACCTACCACTACTAGCACAGCCACTACAGCTGCCACGGGTAAGCATGGTTTTTTAATATCATTTCTTTTCTATTTTCCACAAAAGTGGAAATTATAAATATTAATAACCAATTTTGCTATTGGTGATTCTTAATTATTCATGCCATAATATTTGCTCTTAATTAGTAGTAATCCAAGAGTTTTACCACTTAAGATTGATATTGCTTAAATAAATTAAATGTGGTTTTAAAAATGTATTAAAAGCTGACTATTGATGTATAAAATTGAAGATTATGTTGTCTTTTTTACATTGATTCATCTCAATACATAAATTCTAGAATTCCTATTAACTTAAATATAGTCAGATATTGTGTTTATTGAAATAAATGATTAGAGGCAGTTGTGTTTATTATATGGATTTAACCAATAGTTCAGATGTATATGATAGTGATCATATAATAGTTTCATTGCTGTTAACATTTTAGGAAAGCTTTAGATAGGAAAGTTTTCATGTGTTTCTCAATATTGAAAATTGAATTCTCAGACAGGTCAGCTTGTAAAATTTAAAGTCATTCATATCTCAAAGAAACAGCAAATTAGCTAGGACTAATTTCTTTGTTCTCAACTACTATGCTTAAAGTAGGTTGTTAATGTACACAAGTCAATAAGCTCATTGATCCTAGTGTGCATACTGTCATCCATGTTTGTGTCCATCCGTCTGTCCATCTGTATGTCCAGCCACACCCTAGATTGACCTCAATGCTAAAGATTTTGACTTTCATTCTATTTCATTACCATTTTGTCCCACTCTCTTCAGATCAGATCGGGAAAGTTTCTTTAGTGTGCTATTATCTTTATCTTGTGTAATATTGGTTTATGAGTGAGGATGTTTCACTTTTTCTCAAAGGGATGTTGCATGAAGCTTTTAACCTTGAATTCTGTTATTTTGTGTATACTTGAGTAATGTGGTCATTTTATGAAGTTGGCAGCAAAGTTATGCTCTGTGGCATGTGGACACATCCAGTGTTTGGTTATAATTTTTATTTGCCTTAGTTTACTGTTGGTTAGGTTTTGGGGAGTCCTGCAGCTTTATCTGGTGATATCAAATTGCTTAACAAGATGGTCAATTGTCAGATACTAATTACATGCTTCATTGGTTTAAAGTGTTTTGGTTTTGTGAGTTTTTGACCACAGAGTCATATAGATTGATATGTTGATGTGTCTTTGTGTATACAGTACCAAAATTTGGTCACTTGAACTTCTATCTGAGTAAAGTCTACTATTGGCCAGTGTCGTGCAACTTAGTGCAAGTAACATGCACCTAGGCGAGTTCAACACCATTGTGCCAAACATAGGTCACTTTGACCTATTTTTGAACCTGCAGGACATGGTAATCACTTTGATATCTGTGTGCCTGTCCGTCCGTCCGTCCGTCCATCCTCACCCTAGATTTTACTTCGGATTTGGAATATAGCTCCAAGGCAAGCTCGACATGCAGGCCTTGGCCAGCTTCTTGTTACCACAGGCGGAGGAAGTGGACTTATATACATTGACCCCTCAACATTGAGACGCACCACAACAGTGACCACAACCTCTGTTGTCAACCAGGAGAGCCCAGTTACCATGGCGACCACAGCAAGCCAGCTAGCTAGAGCTTTTGGAATAGTTGTCAGACAGATTGCTGACTTGTTGACAATGTTGCAAGACTATCATGCCTTGGCTCCCAACCTGCCTCGGATCTTGGACATTGCAGATCAGGAAGCAATGGACTTGCAGGTATGAATAAGACAATTTATTAAAAAATTATTAAAAGATCATTTATTTCATTAACTCGGAGGAGTAATGGAAGATATTTGCATGTAGTAAACATACATGCCAACCATTACGCTTTTGGCGTAATCATTATGCTTTTTTTCACTAAATTACTCATTAGGCATAAATGTTTATGGATTACGCATTTTCGGTATATCCACCTTCCATTTTAGAAATGACAATTTTTACGTAATGTCAATATAAGAGTACGCTTGTCAGTGGATTTGCATGCACTTTCCTAACAGTATCATGTTTAACTTATAGCAAATCGTGTTCTACATTCAAACTTTTGACTTCAAATTCTATTTATAGCATCTGTATTATTTAGTGACCAGAGAACATACAGGTTTTCTAATTTTATCTTTACATGCAGATTCTTTATTCTAATTATTTTTTTTTTTACTGCAGAATCAGTCTAAATGTATTTGATGCTAAAAAGTATATATTTTAGTCTTTGCATATATAAGAGCTAAAATATCTCCTTTAAAAATTTCACATATGGATTAGAAAAAGGCAACAACAAAACTAACAATTCTCTAAATCTGACGACAAGAATGCTGCATTATGTGACATCTATTTCAGGCCATTTGGAAAGAATTTTAATATATTTTGGCACTAAATGTCTTAAGATGTAAAGCTAAAAGTGCTACGTATGAAAACATGACACAGTATAGGATGTCAAAAGATGAGAGGGGCAAATAATTGTTTATTGAAATTTTAGCATGTTATATGTGGATTCCGCTTTTTCTGCCTGGATTCTGTTTTTTGACAACTTAGATTCTGCTTTTTTCTTGTCAAGGGGTTGGCATATACGAGTAAGATTAATCTTTGTTGTATTTCATCTTTTTGAGGATTGTTTTTCAGCTGACATTATTTGCTTATGTTGTATTTTTTTGTGTTAATGCATTTGACAATATATGTTTTATAATTAATCTAGACCTTAATTATATTCTCCATGATATGTAGCACATTGCATATACTTACAATTGGAAACAAGATTTATTTTTTAAGAAAATGACAGTAAGAAAGAAACATATATTTATTATTTGGTCCTGGGACTAATATATGAAAAAACCCAGATCTGTTATTTGGCTAGGGTTTGATGAATAGTCTATGTAAAGCTTCAGGTCTGTTATTTGGGTATGGTTTCAGGAGTAATAATTTACTCCTCCCCTGCTCCCCCTCAATTTGTTATTTGGATAGAGTTAATGAATAATCTAGGTAAACCCCCCCCCCTCATCTGTTTTTTGGATATGGTTTCAGGAATAAACATGGAAAACTCCCAGAAAATCACTAATCTGATCAGTTTCCATTTTTGTCACTCAGGATTTCTCAGAAGAAAATAACCCAAGAGTCAGCACATTGAATAATACAAATTGAAGTGGCTGAGTAAGCAAATATGCCAATAGATTCTATTTTTATATTTCTTCAGATTGATATGCATAACTTTAATTAGTTAATTTTGCTGCACTTTAATAATTGTTGTACATACACAGAATTCAACTGTTTCTTTATTTCAGGCTTCATGACTCTTTCTATTAATGTTTTTGCACAAAAGTGCAATGTTTTCTTTAGTTTTCCAAGAATTCATATTTGCATGTACTTTCAGGAGGCCAAATCTGTTATTTGGTTATTTTCGAATATTGCTTGCTCATTACCTCACCACATTTGTGAACAGTTCCTTAAAATTACTTACTTAAACCTTTGTGCTTGTATAACTCTTTGATACTTAATTGTTGTTATCTTCATGTGTTTATATTTAGTATTGGAATATCTTAAGTTCAGAAGCATTAAAATTGGAATAACTCTCCCAGGGTATAGGGCTCCATCATGGTTGGTTTCTTGAAAAGCTTAGCATAGTTGAAGAGGAGTTGATAAATATAAAGCAAAATTTCTTTCTTGGGGATGTCTAAAGTGTTTTTCCTTTCTTGCACATTGTCTACACTTGATCAGAAAGTCCCTGGCATAAATTCATTTCCGGAGAAAAGTACCTCATGTAATTGTCATTATTTTCAGTTCAGTCATGTTCTTAGGGTAAGTTCCAAAAATAATTTCCATTATTTACAATTTAATTTCCTGTGGGAAGGTCCAAAGGATGATTGTAATTAATTTTAATTCATTCTTTTCCTTAGGGAAAATCCTGTGTGAATTTTCTTTGACTTCAGTTTGGTCATTTCTTGAGGGAAAGCCCCATGTGTAATTGTCATTAATTTTAATTCAGTCATTAGCTGAAATTCACAGAATCTGCATTGATGTCATACCATTGGTCATTATGACCTTAAGTAACTCGAGTATTCACCTTGAAAATGTGAGAATATTTTTAGGACTCAAATGCTTAAGAGCCCTACCAAAATAGGAAGTAATCTTGATCAATGAGAAGCTTGCAGTGGATCATCTTTGTGATTGACTCACAGAACAAGATAAGCAGTACAGATTACAACTTTTCCATGTTCTTTGTAAAATTTGTTGCCAGTGTTGTTATGTGTCCTTTGGAATTGTACTGATATAAAAGGCATAAAGTTGCTGCCCTAATTAAACATAGCTGGTGACTGGCAATTATATTTAAAATGGGTTTTGTGTACCAAGGGGTTCTACTATAAATGTAGAGTAAAAATAACATGAATGTATTATGCTTACTCTTTTGTGCATTTATAAATAAGCAGCAAACATGTTAATTTCATAAATAAACATATTTACTTTGAATCTACATGGGTTATGATTTTTTTAAACAATTATGCTTGTTTTTTTCTTCTTTAAGTTGTATCTGGAGTATAACCTGAAGCCCACTTGGGACTGGCTTATTTCCATTCTGGACTCTGCAGAAGCCCAACTACGATTTGGATCAGCTCTCAGTAGTCGGACAGATCCTGCCAGTCCCGGTCATCCACTTTATTCAAACTATGTCCGCACAGTTAACCGGGATAGGGTGGTGAATAGAGAAGAGCAGCGGATTCTGCAAGTGGTAGACACACGCCGACGGACCAGATTTGGTACACTTAGTAAGTTGTTTTCCAACAAGAATCTTTTCAGTATTTGGTGTTAGCTTGATATTTAAAAAAATGCATAGAAATTGTCATAGGAAATTAAGGTAATAAATACATGCCTACTTGTTTTTTTTGTTTTTTTTTCTTCTGGGGAAATTATCATATAATTACAGTGTGATATACATATAAAAAAAAATGTTCAGAATATCCAGAATTCTTGATTTATCTCTTGTTCTGGCATGTAAAATGTAACCAAAAGAAAAATTGGGCAGAATTTCTTTTCCAGTCAGTCATTGTAGTGGTACAGAAGTATTTAGTTATCACTTGAAACAATATTACTGAATGGTACAAAATTCAGAAATTTCTTTGCAGTATAAAGCATCACAAGCTTTTGTAAAGGTTTACTGTAAATGTTCATTATTTGTTGGCTTGCAATTGGACTAATGCTAACTATTCTAACTTTAGTTAAATAAACACACACACACACACACACACACACACACACACACACACACACACACACACACACAATGTGTGCATGCATACATACAGTTTTAATTTTCAACAAGTAAAAATTGTTTGTTCTGTTGTTAGGTTCTGATGGAAGCAATGCAAGACGAGACTTCTTAAACTATGCCTTGTCCTTGATGAGGGCCCATAACGATGAACATTCCGACTCCCTTCCAATCCTGGACATATCATCTCTTCGCCATGTTGCATATGTATTTGATGCCTTGATCTACTACATGCGAAGTGGAACGGACACTGACACTGATGTTTTACGCGATGGAATTTCAGTTGTTTCCTGGCAAGATCATGACGAGAATGAAAATGAAGACCAGGATGAGGATCCCATTAACACAGGACTATCCATGGAAACAGAAAGTGTTGAGGGAGAATCGGAGAGCATCAGTAAAATGGGTCGGAAACATCCATTCTTCCAGAGATCTGACTCCACCATATTTCTTGGGTGTCCTCCACCAGACCCGTTCCAGACTCCTTTGGTTGAAGCTTTGCCATTGGCAGATCAGCCTCACTTATTACAACCGAATGCACGGAGGGAAGATTTATTTGGAATGACAAAACAGACTGTTGTACCTCCCAGTGTAGATAAGAACAACGCCAATCAAGACAATGTGTTTGAGAGGCTTCCAGTTCATCTAGCCTTGTCTTGCCGCCTGCCAGAGTCAGCCATGTTGTCCATAATGCAGCCTCATTCTGGACTTTTTGAGAACACCCCTGGGCCAAGTATGTCAGTCTCAGCTTCAGAGACACAAACAACAGCAGCAAGTGTAATTGTCCGTCCAAATCCTCATCATCCATCAACAATGTCTCCAGATCTAAGTGGGAGTCATACTGGGTCGGGGACCATTTTAGGACCCTCAGACAATCCATTTTCCATGTCATATCCACGGGACCAGTCTACAGTTCCAATTAACATGTCGTCTGCTTCATCAACTAGTTTGGAGCGGTTGGAACCAAATCAGCCCAGTGTAATTGTTCATGCCAGCTCAGCAATGGCAGTATCGTCATCCACAACCACTCCAATTCTTACTAATTCTCGTGGTGCAACATCTCTTCCCCAGACAATAACAATATCCTCAGCATCTGGATCTGTAATTAATTTCTCCACACAGAGTGTTTCTCCATTTGTGCCCATCATAATACGTTCAGTCGCAACACCCAGCAACCCAGAAACCTCAATCTCGGGGCAGCCTCTCTCCACTGCAACAAATCTTTCTAGCCCATTCTCCACATCAAGAGGTGTTCGCATGAATCAGTTACCAGCATCAATGGCTGGACCTTCCAACTTGTCACAGGATCATCACACTACGGAATCTGCTATGGACACAAGTCCTTCATTAACTTCAAGCTCATGGCACAATACTTGCCTGAGAGACCAAATAAGTGGAATCAATTTTGCTTCAATACATGTCCCTGTCTCAAACTCGATTCATTTACCAGTGTCAAGTACTAGTGGGTCAGCTGGAATTATGGATGGAAGTCGACAAAATGTTATGACTGCACATGTTTCAGGATATAGTCAACAAGCAGGTTTTAGCACAAGTTCCTCAGATAACCTTGACCTTACAATGCAGAGTTCAGGCCAAAGGTTAAATGAACAAGTTCAAGTTCATGACCTCAGACTGCCTCGAGGAAGTGAGGCCAATTTTGGGATATCCTCAATTGCAGGAAGTAAAGGGAATGCTTCTTTGTCTGCAACTGGTGATAGCTTGGATCTGTCGGCAGCTTCAAACCTGTCTACTAAGTTCACCCCATCATTAGGTCAGAGGTCATCACTGGGCATAAATGTAACTTGCAGTGCCATTTCAAGTCAGGACTTGTCTTCCAGTCAAAGTCAGAATCAACCTTCTTTAGGGAGCAGTAGGTTGCCAGAATATAGCCTTGCTGCAGAACCTGACCTCAGACCTCTGATGTCAAGACCATTTTCAGATAGTCCATCACAAAATCTCACTAGTCAAGGAACACTTGATCTCGCTATGTCTAACTTCAGCCAGATGTCAGGTGAAGCTCACCATTCTTCATCAGATTTGTCTCATTTCTCGATTCCATCTCGTCTTTCATCTGAGACACCATCAAGGAACAATATATCTCTATCATCAGCGCCAGGGCCAAGTCCATCAGGATTACTCCAACCACCAATCATTACAGTTGATGGTAGCTTGGACCTGACTAGAAGTTCCTCAGCTACCACAACTCAGTGTCGAAATGTAACCTTAACAGCCTCATCTCTAGATGTGCAGTCGCCAAGTGTCAGCAACAGGTTAGTAGCCAGCAGTTTAGTCACAAGAATGAAAATTACATGCCAACACTAAAAAGTTAGGTAGTTCATAAAGTAATTGACCACTCAGCTTAATTTGGTATGACTCATCCATGTCACTATGATTATGGATGGCAAACACATTTTGAAACTCCACATTTTTGTCATCCCATTCATGGATGGTATGCTCTGACCTATATTTCATAACTCCTTGTCTGTGGAAGCATGTACATTTGTTAACTTAGTTATATATCTCTATGCCAGATAATTATCGTGTCACCTCATACATATGACCTCTGTTGGGTAATATTTGCCGATACAACTGGTTTCAAGACTTGTTGAATGTAACACAGCTGTGGTATTGAAAAATTATTAAAACAGATTGAATGAGTAAAGACGTATATATAAGAGCCAGCATGACGGTAATTAAGATATTGAGCCTTGAAAGTCTAAAGTTATTCTGGATTACATAATATAGATTGGCAAATGCTGCCCAGAGTTTGGGTTTGGAAAATTAGGACTTTTGTCTATACTTTGGCAAACTTTGAATCGCTGAAATCTTTAAATTGTTTGGACCCACAGTACCACTTGTGCTTGAAGTTATAACATATTATTTAGTTTGTGAATTTTTGAATCTGTAATGTTTATATTTTTATAATGATGTTATGCAGGCAATAAATTGTAATTGTTGAATGTGTGTGTTTGTATGATTAGGATTTTTAGCATAGCCTAAATACATTAACCCCTGGAGGTTTTTGCTGTTTTTGCATGAAATGCGAGAAGGAAACACATTTGGGGACTATTTCTGAATAAACCCTAATACATCGACTTCCAAGTAATATTCCATTAGACAAATGGCTAGTTGTGATAAAGAAAAGTTTTTCATTGGTCAGTTTGCTGACGCATGAGCAGAAGGTGAAAATTTGGACTCCTTTTTTTTTTTTTTTTCTTAACAGACCCACAATTTTCTTATGGAGAAGACTCTTTAATCAAAATGTCCACCTTATCCTACTTTTTGCACAGGTTCACCTGTATGTGTGTGCTTCAGACTGGTCTGCCTAAGCTCTGAGGCCATACAAATCTGGACACAAATTCAGATTCAGACCATGGACGAATTTTGGGTGAAAAAAAAAAAACGGGTCCAAAAACTTTGGTTTTCCCTCTGTATTTTGTAGTGCAACTAAAATATCCAGATTTTCTGGTATCATTGTAGAGCTAAATCTGTCTACCTTTCTATAATACCACCCACTTTAGCGTATCATGCATGACCTCGTCGCTATAGACCTTGCAAGTAGGCTACTACCTCATGCCCTGTAAAGTCATCGCTAGGTGTTAATGTGTTAACAGTGTTTCATTCATATCGCTGCAGTATCTGCAGCATGGCTGTTAATAATTATGTAGGACTGGAGCATCGTGCCGCGAGCACATAGCATGTCTTATCCAGTCACGTTATCCTGACACCAGGCCAACCGGTCCTAACACTAAGCTCTTAATGCTGAGCATCTAGCTAGGCAGCTATTAGTATCATTTTTGTAAGTCTTTGGTATGACTAGGCCTGGGTTCAATCCTGCAACCTTCTGCTTCCAAGGCTGGGCCACCAGAGTGGTTTAATTGTAAAATTTATTGTAGAAACATGTTTGAGTCAATAAAGATAAAAAATTGTTTTTTTTAAAATGGTTTAGAATAACATTTGTGTCTCGCATGACTTTCTCAAAGATTGTCATTGATTGATTTTTTTTTCTCTTAGGAGAACTCTGTCTTGTCTGTATTAAACACATTGAAGAACCAGGTACATCTGTTTTGTATAAGTGTGACTATTGCTCTGATTGGATGCAAAATTATTTTCATTTGGGACTTCATAATATTTATCGATGCATCATACATTAACTTTAAAGCGAAAACCCCAGCGTCACATTTCAACTCTGCAACAGAATTTCAAAGGAAATAATTGAAGATATAGTTTCATTTTAAATGTTAACATCATTCCATTTTAAATAATATAGCTATTTCGCTTTAATAATGAGTTCCTATGGAGTTTTATCTTGCCAGATTTCCTTATGAAAACCAATATCGTGGGTGGAATGACCTTAATAGTACGATTCCATTTTTTTCATTGTGTCTATAAGAAGAAAGGAAAATAAAAGCATACATGCAGTACATTGTATTCATCATCATTGCAGTGCTATGGAGACTTGTCCCAGTGCCCCTGTTGTTGACAGCCATGTTGACCTTGTTGGAGCCAATGAAAATGTATCCAACACGGTTGTCATAGAAACTTCACTGGGTCCCTCAGCTGGGCAGTCTACAAGGTAAATTTAATGTTGGCGAAAGAATGACAGATTCTTATTGTATAGTTTGTTGTGTGTAGTTTGAGCATATGATCCATACAGAAACATTGGAATTTGATAGGCTACTTGAGTATAGAAGTAAATCTTAAAAATCATATTACTACTGATGATCAGGCATACGTGTAGATTACTTGAATTTGAAACATATACATATTGAAGTTTTTGCTAAAGGAACAAAATGTCAACATCACCATGACTGAAAGAAGAGAAATAGTTCCCCAAAATTTGAAATTTGTTTCTTTTATCTTCACCAAAGTTTGTGGATGGATTGTATATTTTGGATTCAAAAAGAAGGACTTCATGTTCAATTCTTATGTACACTAATTAGTAGCTTGCAGTTTTTGCTACTCTTGTGACTGGACCGCATTACTAGCTAAGGAAGAAACCATTTATGTTGGTGTCAAGGGGTCAAAGTCACTGTGATAATGGCATGATATCTGTATCTTGTAGTAACCTGAGTATCCACATAAGAAGATGGTTTTACATAAAAGATGTGTATTAATCCTATTTGCCATACTGTGGAAATATGAAGTAATGTTTACTTTGTTATTGATTCTTTTTCAAATTTATCTCGACGCTGACCATAATTACATTTATTTCAATTTAGGTTGTGTACAATATATGTACTGCAGATTAGTAAATCTCTGATATGTTACTAATATACAAATGTTGCTTTAAAAAACAAAAAAACATAAAAAGGACCAAAATCTTCTTAGGATTGACATCATTTTCCAGCATATTGTTAACTTTCTTCTTGCCTGCAACAGGCAAACTCATGCCAGAGGACAGATGGTATCCCATGATGTTTTGTTGGGAAGATGGCGACTTACACTGGATTTGTTTGGCAGAGTATTTTGTGATGATGTTGGTGCTGAACCAGGATCTGTGATCAGTGAGCTTGGAGGATTCCCAGTGAAGGAGAGCAGATTCCGTAGAGAGATGGAAAAGATCCGAAACTCCCAGCAGAGGGATCTTTCATTGGAGGTTAGTGTTCTTGCATGCATAAACAAACACACAAGCACATATGAATATACTTTTTAAGATAGGCAGCAGGCTGCTCACAAATTCTATTTCTGTGCTTAAACATAATTTGAGTAGGTACTTTTTTGCCTGCATATTTCATGTGTAAAAATAACTGAGCTGATGAAATCGGACTCGAAAGGTTTTCCTTAAAACGGTAAAATAGGACCTCCAATTAATGACTTAAAGTACTACAGATAAAAAGACAAAATCATAAAACATTAAAAGCAAATCATTTTACTTAACAAACTAGCGATAAATAATCTGTGGATGGAATATTGGCCATAATGCTTAATGCATTTACACAGATTTATGTGGGATAGGTGTTAAACCCGTCACTGCATATGGCTTATTCCAAGCATACTTTAAAAAGTGTGCTAATCTTGCATGACTGCACAGAAAATTCTGCTGTTTATACTGAAATAAAGTATAATGAACACACTTTAAAATGATATAAAATTTATATTTTACAATTGCGATTTATTGAAAAAATTTAATTTTGAAGTTTTCATTGTGTAAAATTTGAAGCAAATGCTAACTGATTGACACAATAAAGGTATCAAAATGTAGGCCATTCTCTTTGCTTCATAATGGTGTTAAAGATAGTAACATGGGAATTACCAAGCATAATTCCAAGCCTTACAGTAAACATGTAAGAAACATTGATGTTCTGATGAGTTGCCCCTGCACAAATTATGCCCTTTACATACCTCAAACATATTTTTAAAATAAAATAAAGACAAAGATTGATGCATAAAATGATAGAAGAAAAGTAGTTCTTGTGACAAATGCTATTGATTTTATGAATAGTGATGGCATACAATTTATTGATGAAAATGTGCACAATTTTGATTTTTGCCCTGCTGGCAGCATATTGACCTGGTCATATAGGCAATTTGGAATACCTACTTTGAGTGAATGTGAAACCGTCTTTACCACCACCTTCTTTTGAAGCAGAATTGGTTTAGTTGTTAGAACACCTTAATTGAGACTGAAAGGGTGCAGGTAAGAGTTATGCCATCATATTGGTACTGATTAGCTACCATGGTGTGTCAAGAGATTTGACTTGAATTGCCACTGGACTAAACATCTGACTTGTCTTGCTGTGCTAAAAATGTCAAGCCAGGCTTTCTCACTCTAGTAACAAGAGAAATGTCAAGCCATTGCTTTTCTATCTTGTTCTGATTAACTCCAGTTGTCATTGACATTTTCATGATATAAATACAGTATGGCATATATATTAATTAAATGATAATGCTGGACATGACTTGAGTGTTTGCAAGTTAAATAAGTTGGTAATGTGATGGAATATATTTTTATATGCTTTATTGGTTTCTGTCTTCTTTGAAAAACAAATGGGTGAGACAAATCGTGAAGATGAGCACCAAGACAATATTACAGTTGCAGAGTTATATTGTAATTCGTTTGTTTCACAGATAATGCAAATTCCTGGCTTGGGATTTCATTGTCATAGTGTCAGCTAAGCACTGATTCTATTAATCAGGTATATTTGATGGTTCTTCTGTAGCCATGATGTAGCCATAAAAGTGGAGGAAATTATACAATACAGGAATAGGACTCTCTTTGTACCTTTCCTATTTCTTATTTGCTCCAATAAATGTCATATACTGGGTAATCCTTAAAAAATTTGAAGATGCCCATAAAAGGGAACTATGTAATCTGAAACTGGTTGCTTAATTGTAACGCTGTAGTACAAAACCAGAAATCTACAGATTGAAAGTGCAGTGTGAAGAGCACCAGTCTAAACATTATATTGGTCAATCAGGCGTTTGTCTTTCTTCAACTAGCTGTAATCAAGCAATACCTGTACAGGTTGAATCAATAGTAATTTCACATTTCTTTGTTGGACCAATTTGTAGCTTAAGTGGACCTGGGCTGTGAACAGGTAATTCCTGGTTCTGGACCAATGCTCCCCTGCGGGTTCGGGGTTGTAGAATTGGCCCGACGTGCCTCGCCACGTGTCGTAAAAGGCGACTAAGTAGAGGCAACCTGTTTGCCGTGGGTTGCGTCCCGTGTCGGGGGAGGAAAGGATCCTGGTAGTTGCAACACACTACTTTGGCCTCTACTTCTCTTAGACGGGTGGTCGAGATGGGCCCGGTCTCGACAAATCGGCTGGTCACGCCGAGCCCTAGGAAGTCTTTATTAACTCTCTCACCTCCTTTTACTTTCTCCTTGTATCTCTTTTGATACCACCGTTGCCCCTATATTCTATTCCTATATCTTTCCCTTTTCCAAATCTTAGAAGACTTCCTAGAAGGCGGTGGCTCAACGGGTCAATCGGGGGGTAATTTTACTGACCCTAGAAATTGGCGACTTCAGGGTCATCCAAAGGTAATTTTATCAACTGAGTATGGCATCTGTGTATCTTTGGCACTTTAAAAGTGTCCCCTTGTTGGGCTCCTTGGTGGGTGGGGAGCACGGGTGCTGAATCTTAAAATCTAGCCATCATGGAAAAAAAATCCAATAAACGTACTAAACCACTGTCTGACTCTGATGAAGAACCACGTGGCATGGAATCATTTCCACGCTTCATGGTTATTCAATCAAAAGATGATGCTAAACCGCTTTCAGGTTTATCTCCTTTTATTATCGAGAAAACCATTACGGGATCGATTGGCACACCAAAAAGTGTGAAAAAACTAAAATCGGGTTGCCTTCTTGTAGAGTGTGAACGAAAGGGGCAAACAGACAATATCATGAAAATGAAAACATTCTTTGATATTCCAGTGACCTCATTCGCCCACACTACACTGAATTCGTCCAAAGGCGTAATACGATGTCGTGACTTGGCTGGAGTCACCGACGCAGATATCATCGAAGGGATGAAACATGAAGGTGTCACTGCAGTGCGAAGAATACGTATTAAACGTAATAACACCCTGCAGGACACCAATACATTTGTACTCACCTTTAATAAACCGACAGTGCCCAAAGTGGTCAAGGTTGGGTTTTTACAAGTAAAGGTCGAGATCTACATTCCAAACCCCCTTCGATGCTATAAATGTCAAAAATACGGCCATCACGAGGATCGATGTTCCAGAGCCAAGGTATGTGGCCGATGCGGAGAACACTCTCATCAGGAAGCTGATTGTAGAGCAACTCCGCATTGTGTCAACTGTGACAAGGAACATCACGCCAGTTCCAAAGATTGTGATACATGGAAACAGGAGAAGGAAATTCAGAGGGTAAAGTTTACTTCGAACATTCCCTACCCAGAGGCCAGAAAACTTGTCCAGGCAAAAACATCCCTTCCTGGCCCATCCTTCTCCACAGTCGTAAAGCACAATCCAAAAAGCACGAAGGACGCCCAAACACAGACGGATCAGCCCGATTCAACCACATGTGCCAACATCCCTAATTATAAGCCACAGAAAAGCACAACATCAACTCAGACAACAACTAATAACAATCCACCACCAAAATCACCAAGACAGAAACACAAAGCACAAACAAATAAACAGCAAAAGGGGTCAGATGACCCCATTAAACTGTACAACAGGTTTGGAGACTTTGAGAGCATGGATGCAGAAGAAACTGCTCCGTGTACTCAAAGTAGCTCCAAACCTAATAAAACTAAATATACTCCCGTACTTCCTCCAGACAAATAACAACACATACTTACTCCGCGAATAGTCTAACCTAGCTCGATAATCTCCAGCATAACATTACAATGAAGAACACCATCATACAATGGAATTGTCGAGGACTTAAAGCAAACTACAATGATATTCTTCTGCTTTTAAATGAACACGACCCTGCTGTACTATGTTTACAGGAAACATTCCTGAAAGAGACGGATACAATTACTTTTAAAAACTTTTCCCTGTTTAATGCGTACTTTCAAAATGCAGACAGGGCCTCAGGAGGAGTCTCTATTGCTGTGAACAATAGAGCCCCTCATAGAGTCATTCCTTTAAACACAAATTTACAAGCCATTGCTGTAAGTGTCACTCTACATCGAGTGATTACTTTTTGTTCCATTTACTTACCACCAAACACCAACCTAGTACAAAAGGAATTAGACAATCTTGTTGAACAACTTCCCGCGCCCTTCGTTTTACTCGGGGATTTTAATGCCCATAACATTTTATGGGGATCAAATCACATAAACGACAGAGGCCATAAAACAGAAGATTTCATTTCTAGACACGATCTGTGTCTATATAACACTAATTCACCAACATATTTACACCCAGGAACGGGTACGTACACATGCATAGATTTGACAATTTGCTCTCCCTCACTGCTTTTGGACTATGAATGGAAGGTCGCTGATGACCTTCACAGCAGTGATCACTTTCCAATCACTCTTGAAAATAACACTAAAATTGATGATACAATTCCACAATGGAATATAAAGAAGGCCGATTGGGCTATGTTTGAAGCATTATGTAAAACTAGACTAAATAATGATACAGTATTCAACGCTGTTAATCCTATACAGCAATTTACCTCCGTTCTATTTTCAATTGCAGATGAATCCATTCCCAAGTCCTCACCGAACAGTAAGAGATCGCAAAAACCTTGGGTAACCAAGGAATGCAAAGAAGCCATTAGACAACGCCGAGAAGCATTAAAAACATTCAACACTCGTCCAACGCCCGAAAATTTAAATAAATATCGTATTGCCCGGGCTAAAACTCGACGCACAATCAAAGAATGTAAGCGTGCATCCTGGAAGAAATATATTTCTTCTTTAAACTCTCGTTCCTCAATGAAACAAGTTTGGGATACTATTCGGAAAATAAATGGAAAAAGGAAACACAATTCTATTCGACACCTAAAAATAAACAATATCAATTTCAGTTCGAAACGTGACATAGCAAATATTCTTGCCGATAGTTTTTCGAAAAACTCATCATCATCTAATTATTCAGATGGCTTTAGAAGATTAAAATCTCAAAAAGAAAAGTCACGTTTAAAATTTACATCGAACAACACTGAAAATTATAACCAGCTGTTTTCTTTATTGGAGCTTAGGGAGGCATTAGACAAGGCCCATGATACATCCGCTGGGCCTGACGAAGTACATTACCAGTTCTTGAAACACCTCCCAGAATCTTCTCTGACATTGCTTCTTAAAATACTTAACGATTTATGGATTTCTGGTAATATACCTAAGAGCTGGAAAGAAGCAACAGTGATACCGATTCCCAAACCAGGCAAAGATAACGAAGATCCTAACAGCTATCGGCCTATTGCATTGACAAGCTGCGTTTGCAAAACAATGGAACGAATGATTAATTCTCGGCTTGTATGGTACTTGGAAAGTAACAATTTAATTTCTCCTTTCCAAAGTGGCTTCCATTCTGGTCGTAGTACTAACGATCATATGGTTAGACTGGAAACATTTATTCGCGATGCATTTATCAAGAAGGAACATTTAGTAGCAGTCTTCTTTGATTTAGAAAAGGCCTATGATACAACATGGAAGTACGGGATACTAAATGACCTGCACGATCTAGGTCTAAAAGGCCGTCTGCCCGCTTTCATCTCCAGTTTTCTGTCCGACAGAGAATTCAAAGTACGCGTGGGCTCTACCCTCTCCGATATGCACCAGCAAGAGATGGGTGTGCCCCAGGGCAGTATTTTATCTGTGACGCTATTTAATATCAAAATCAATAGCATCACCAAGTGCTTAACTCCCGGTGTGGACTGTTCTTTATATGTAGACGATTTTTTAATTTGTTATCGTTCAAAGCACATGCATACAATTGAAAGGCAACTTCAACAAAATATCAATAAGATCCACAATTGGGCCAGTAATAACGGTTTCAAATTTTCTAAATCGAAAACAGTATGCATGCATTTCTGTCAATTTCGAAGACATCATGATGACCCTAAACTCACGCTGGACGGAACACGTATTCCAGTTGTTGAGGAAACAAAGTTTTTGGGTATTATTTTCGACAGAAAACTGACTTTTATACCACACATCAAAAATTTGAAAGCTAAATGCTTAAAAGCTTTAAATTTACTAAAAGTAATTGCGCACACTGACTGGGGTGCTGATAAAAAAGCCCTCCTCAATTTGTATAGAACATTTATCCGTTCTATACTAGACTATGGATGCATTGTTTATGGTTCAGCTAGGAAGTCTTATTTGAAAATGCTTGACCCAATTCATCATCAGGGAATAAGACTTGCTCTAGGAGCATTTAAGACATCTCCATGCGAAAGCCTTCTTGCGGAAGCGAATGAACCACCCTTATCGTACCGCAGAGAAATGCTTTCTATACAGTACGCTCTTAGGTTAAGATCAAACCCTCTGAACCCTGCTTTTTCGGCTGTTTTTCAACCAAAATACAAAACTTTGTACGAAAACAAACCAAATGACATACCTTCATTTGGCATTAGAATATCATCCAGTTTTGACACTATCAAAATTAATCTCCCTACAGTTCAGAACACGTTTGTCTCGGAAACACCACCTTGGCTCCTTAAGCAACCCAAAGTGATTTTTACGTTGAACGATGGGAGAAAATCTGAGACGAATCGTGCCGTTTTCCAGAATTCTTATCATGAACTCCTCAACAATTTTAAAAACTGCACCAAAATTTTTACTGATGGATCAAAAGTTGATGACAAGGCTGCTGCAGCCTTTGTTAGTGGCAAGCACATAACCAAAGTGCGCTTGCCAAACAATGCGTCCATATTTTCAGCGGAAATCAGAGCAATAGACCTTGCTCTGAAATTTATTGAACAAAAGCGCATTTTAAATAGCATTATTTTCTGTGACTCTCTGTCAGTACTTCAGTCGCTGCACCATAGAAAACTGGATAATCCATTACTAGTCGATATTCTCGTCAAAAACTCTGAGCTTAGTAAGTCCTACAACATAGTATACTGTTGGCTACCTAGCCATATTGGTATTAGAGGTAATGAAGAAGCAGACCGGGCTGCTAAGATGGCTCTATCCCAAGAACCATCGGATTTTAAATTACCTTTTACTGATTTTAAACCTTGTATCAAAAAGTACCTACGTCAGAAGTGGCAGGCGTCATGGGATGATGCAGTCAATAACAAACTTCATGCCATCAAACCAACCCTGGGAGAATGGACTCCTTCCTACAGAACTATCCGTAGGGAGGAGGTTGTCATTGCAAGAATCAGAATCGGTCATACATACATTACCCACTCCCACATACTGAAAGGTGAAGATCCACCAGAGTGCGTTTCTTGCAATGAGCCATTCACTGTTAAACACTTTATGACCGAGTGTTCCGACCTGCAACCTACACGTGCTAAATATTATAATGTACATGACATGAAGGAACTTTTTGATACAATACAAATCACTTGTATTTTAGATTTCCTAAAGGAAGTAAATCACTATTTTAAACTATAACTTATATGCCATCATCTAGAATATTTTTAATGCAAATATCACCTCTTATTTACAACATCTTATCATCAACATACACCATTTACATCTCCCTTTGATTGGGAAGCTTCATATTTTCCTGTCACCAACATCTTACCATTTTATATTTGACTAGGATGGTTTTTTGTATCGCTGGTCGATGTTAAACCTTTCTTATTTTTGAACATCTAACCTATTGTATGGCGCTAAATAGCCTAAAAGTGCTGGTGCGCCGTTAAAATTCAAGCAAACAAACAAACAAACTGGACCAATGCGCCAAAAAAATGTTTTGCAGATTCAACAGAAAGAACCCATAGACATTAGATAGACAAACTTGCCAGAAAGTGGGATTGAACCCAAGACTACATGGGTATGGATTATTGTGTTTTTTAGGTCCCTAATATAGAAAATAAATGCTGAATTATATATTTTCATTTCAGGTTACTAGAAACAGAAATCAGCTGATTGCACAAACATTTAAACAGTTCAATACGCAATATAGTCGGAGGACAAACACGAGTGGTCCACCGCTGGCTGTCCACAGAGTCAAGGTCACCTTTACTGATGAACCTGGAGAAGGTAGCGGTGTGGCTAGAAGCTTCTACACAGCTCTGGCAAATGTAAGTCATCCGATTGTTGATACTAAACACATCGTACAGTTATCAAATTCAATCGTCTAACGAGTCCTGCAACTTCACATTTTTGGCTATAATTAACGCTCAAAGACACAACATACTACTGCATACTTTTACTTACCTAATTGCAGCCACAGTTGTAGTCGGAACAGATAAGTTCAGTTTTATAAAGTTCCATTGAAGACTGCCATAAGTTTATTTCCAGCTCACTTAAACTTAATGGTAATTACAAATAAACATCAGTTTAAAACTATGGACAATTGGCTTTTAACGAAACAATATCCATCTTTTATGGAGCTTACTCTTTTTTAGAATATTTTCTGTTTGTATTTTCCTTAACCCTTTCGTCACTACAGACCGGTTTTCCTGTCATGGGGAAGTAAGTCTGTAACCCTGCAGACCGCTTTATCGGTCTGGGACAGTGTGCTTATTTAACGTCCGAGTACCAGACTACATACGTTTTGGGATATCTCATAAGAAGTTCCTTATTGTAATGTAGATATTATACTTGGATTATCTCGTGAGTTAAGCTTGAATTCAACTAGAAATCTCGAGGCAAGCAGGCACATTCTAAGTGTGTTTTCCGAATGGTGAATTTCTATTCAAAATGGCGGACTTCGGCGCAAGATGAGAATGAAGTGTCATATTATGAATTATCAAAATATTTAGCTGTTGTGACCTAACACAGTCGATTTAAAATGAGAGAAAACATCTGGAGATGAATTTGAATATGCTTTTGGGAGACAGCGATGACGATAAAGAGGACTTTGAAATTTTTTAACTAGACGAAGTGTGAACTCCACGTGTTTTTGTTCTCAACGAACCAAAGTGATTTATTTCAGTTTTCTGAGAGTTGGACACACCGAAGTGTTAGATGGCTCCTGAAGAGCTTTGGAATACTTTGAAATCATTGATTTAGATGAAATGTTTGAAATTATCATTCATGTAATGTGGTAAATAATTACTTGTGAATTTTACCTGTTGTGTTACCTGTTTGCAAAAGTATATTAAAGGTTTTAATATATATATATATATATATATATATATATATGCACATTTTGTTGAATTCTTCATACAAGTTGACTTTTAACCTTTATTTTGATACCAAATACAGCAAGATATCTTTAAAATTGGCAAAGTTAAGTTCTTTCATTCATTCTGCTTTACAAGTCCAAAGTTACTTAGTGTTTGGGGTGAAAGTTACTTAGTGATGAAAGGGTTAAATCTTGCATACATTTTAGTGTTTGTGAATTTTAGTTAGGATTATGAATACTTTTTTTAATTAGACACTGTTATTTTGTCTGTGATTTCAGGCTGTTTTGTCGCAAGAGAAGCTGCCGTCTTTGCTTGATGGAGTGATGGTTGGTGGCAAAAGCTTGCAATACAGTAAGTACTTTCAGAGACCTCTTCTGTTTTGCCCACAAAAGTCTTAGAAAGAGGAAGAAAGGTGGATTTAAAAGCAGTTCTGCCCTATGGAGTGTTGAAATCTCTCGGACGACTATTGGTCCATATGGTTTGTGCTAAAGTAATTATCTTGGATGCTATAGCTTAAAGACTCCGAAAACGCTGGTATTTGGTTGTGATAAATGGATCATGAAATCTTTAAATTAGGTCACTGGGATCTGTATTTCACAGTCCATTGATAAAGGTAATTTGTTTTATAGACACATTTGCTCATATAATTTGGTATTTAGATTTGTCATATGAAATTTTTGTGACTTGTATTTAATGTTACATAGTTTTTAGTTGCCTGTTTGTTTAGTTCAGTTTTTCTTTCTCAGATATACTCATGCATGAAACACATAACATGGTGTTTAGCTGTTTCATGAGGAGCCAATCACTGTGACCTATATTTCATGGTTCAGGGATTTGAGCTTCACATTGCATTGAGTCAGTTTCTCTAGGCTTGCGTTTACATTGAAGTACTTTCTTCAAACACTTTTGCACATGGTTTCAGACATGTGGACAATTGGAAGTTCTATACTTTTATTATCTTTATTCCTTAAACTAGCCGGAGGATTGCCATGAAACTTTACACATTCTTTCATCTGGTCTGGAAATGGTTCTCTTTACCATACATTCATCTGGTCTAGCTGGAAATGGTGCTCTTTACCATACATTCATCTGCTCTTGCTGGAAATGGTGCTCTTTAGCATCTAATAAGGACACCACAATGGCCATCTTGCTACTTCTAGATTGCCTTGTTAATGTGTAAATATAACTAAAATACTTCATGTGATATCTAGTTTGGTACTAATTGAATATGGTGCCAATCCATTATGACCATGGTGGCAGCGAAAAATTTCATCGAATCAGTTTTTCAGAAAAAATATGATGGCTACTATGTCCTAAGTGATAAAGGGGATACTAATACAATCCTGCCAACCCTTATGATTTTGCCGCAAGTCTTCTGCAAATTACCCTCTACTTGGTTCTAATGAAAATGGCATGCCATTAATATGGCTACCAATGTGGCTATGATTAAAATATTAAAATTGACAATGGCATGCCATTAATATTGTGGCTATCATTAAAATATTGTTATCTCTACTATCAAATTGATGGCTATATAGACACAGGCTTTTTGCCAATAGACTTTTTATGATACCTAGTCTTAAATGAAAATGGTGCCAGTCATGTCCAATATGTCTGTCATGAGGGTTGCCATGAAAATCTTTTTCTACTACCCCAGAATGACAACTTCAAATGCCAATTTGACATCTATGTACCACAGCAGGTCGTCTGAAAATCTTTTTCTACTACCCCAGAATGACAACTTAAAATGCCAATTTGATGTGTATCTAACACAGCAGATGGTCTGAAAATCTTGTTGCTGAAGACTATCAGAAATGATTTTAGCAACAAAACGATGAAATAGTCTTATCTTATTCATTGAAATTCTTTTCACTAAATAGAGTATCAGTCCCTTTGAATTTTTATTTTCTTGTTTGTTTTCTTTTGGTCACTTTTTTATGGAGCAGAACTCTGAAATTATTACAGATATGAATGTGAAATCTTGAGCACATATTATACTTGTGGTATAGATGTACATATTACTACTTGGAAATCTTTGTTTTTTTTTTCTCCATTGTTCTATTCACTTATCCATTGTTCACACAAAATGCCCCAAAGTATTATGGGCTATTCCATTTAAACATACCACTACCCCATGGACGGCAAGATATAAAACTTCCATGCATGGTCATCAATAAACAATAATCACTTCTGTGCCATGTCATATCAAAAGAAAAAAGACTTCTATCGGTGGTGCCAATTTTATTTTAATAATATGTTTCTATAATACCATCGTTGTGCTTGTTTTCTCTTCTGTCCCTCCCCCCATTAACATTGCGGATTACTCATCGTAATTCGCGGGATTTCAGGGAAAAGAAAAACTAAATCTGCAATTTCCGATGTATTGTAACGGAAATACGGAAACAATGAGAATGTGGATATCCCAAAGTCTTCGGATGTAGCCATATATCGTATGGATGCTGCAGCCGAATATTTAGAACATGACAATAAATGGCGACAGAAATACAATGTAACATGTGGTCTGTGGAAGATGTGGGAATGGCTGACTTCAGTCGGCCTCGAGTCAGCTGTGGCTACTTTTAGAGGTGAGAACTTGACGATAGACAGATACAGGGTTGAGACTTTCATCAGCGTCAGAATTAAGTTTTGAAAATCGTACATTTGAAACTCCGCAAACTTAGAAAAAGTCCCTTTCTTTTAGCTTCCATTTGATTGGTTAGAACTATTTGTATGACAAGTATGTGCTTCCGAAAAAAATACTTCCTTGAAATAAACCGGATTGCCCACTTTGTCATGCGACCTTTTAATCGAAATTGCACAAAACATAATAATTTTGGTACCGATGTTTTGCTCAGGCATTCAACTTTGTATGCATACTAAAACATTTACGTTTATGGAATGCCAGGCCATTTTTCCCGACGCTATAGCTCACCATGACCATGATCACACTTACTTATATGCAAGTGCACCACACAGAATGGAATGCTGTCTTCTCATTGGTTGACTGAAAATGAGGTACTGAACCTAGGTAGCAACTGATTTTCAGTTGACTATAAAGGGGACAGTATTCCATTTTTTTAGTGGTGTGGGAAAATGGTCGGGCATTCCATAAATTTATAAATACTACATAAAAAGTTTAGTAGCATTATGAAGTCTAATGCCTATGCGAAACATCGGTACCAAATTTGTTACGCTACGCGCAGTTTAGCTTAAAGTATCAGCATTGATTCTTCAATAGTTTGCATGAGAAGGCAGAGAAGTGTCCTCCCTTGTAGTATTTATAGTGCATGTATGACTGATAATTAAAATGTAAGCAACAATGGGCGCCCCTGTGACTCTTTGTTGAATGTACGCGCTTCGGTCATACCAATCGTAACTTATCAACTATCGCCGTATCAACTTGGGAATATTGGCGATGTGATCCGAATGGTTGCATTAAGTGACTTACGGAAGATAGACTTGCGTACATTTTTCACAAATGGGTTTATTACGACTGTGTGCCCATTTTTCTGTTGATTGGTACTGTCTACCGACTCCCATTTTTTTGTTGTTAGGTAACTTTATTAAAAGCCTCGACTTTTACAGATTTTAAATTTCTGTCCATTAGTACAGAATGAAAATACAGTGGAACCCAGCTATAACGCAATAATTGGAGTCCAAGAAATAGGATCGTGTTAATAGCTGGGTCTCGTTAATGCATTTTTTTCTAGCAAACACTGCATATATATATGTACTCGTGTCGAATGTAAAAAATCGGAGTATTATCGGACGAATATTAAATGGAATGCAGTAATATGACTTATTCAAAATAATAGATGGATAATATATTTATAGGTTATTACTTTGCATTAAATAGTTTACTAATTTTTATTGGGTTTTTTTCCCTTGAAAATGCACGTTGATCGATAATACCCCGAGTGACGTTATTTAATGAATATGGTATAAACATAGTTTACCATCGTGCCGTCGTGGCATGCAGTTCATCCATAATGCATACAATTCCACTGGAAAATTGCACAGATTTAAAATATTCAATAATTTTGTCCTATATCATTGTGTCTGAATTTAATGTCCAATATATACGGTAGCATGAACAGAGTATTAACACCGTTTACTTACCGTCTGATATAGCACCGTCGTGGAATGCTGCTAATCCATAATATGTGTAATTCCATTGCAAAAGATTGCTAACGTATTTAAACTGTTCAATATTTTTGTCATAAATCATTATGTGTCTGAATTAAATCGGAAAAATTAACAGAAAATTTGGTTAAGAAGGACTAAGTGAGTTAACATTTCATTACGTTCCAGGATGAACGGTGTCTATACAAATTGTAAACTTGATTTTCCATAACAGTAAAATATTTTTTAAAAAATTTTTATGTTAAAAAAAAAAGGAAATTAATGACTAGTTCATAAACAAACACCATACATATAAAATCCAAGAACTAAATAAAGTCAGTCTGTGATGGTCATGCGCTACTGATGTCTATCTTTCTTCCTTTTTTTTTAAAGCTGTACGCATTTACAATTTCAGACACTTTCAATTTCCAGCTATAAGCCGATATTGTTTACTAGTCAAACGATTCCCTCTGATAACACCGCCAAGCCCAGAAAACATGCTGGCGTCTATCACTTTTTGATGTTTTATTTAATTGTGAAAATCTTGTATCAACTACTGCATTGTCTGCTGCTTTTTTGTTATGCAGTTAAAGAACACATGTCTTTACGCTTGGATCGATAATAAGTAATATTTCTGATAATGTTTATTTTGGGCAAAACAATTCAAGAACCTGATGAAATTAATACATTTCAGAAGCCATGTTTTACACACTATTGCTCGTACTTTATCATATTTATCATCATATTTATTAAAATTCATACACGATCTCTTTGCGCAAGGGGAAATTAATAACGATTTCATAAGCATGTACATACGCATGTATAACCCGAAAACTAAGTCCAATAGTCCTGCAATGTAGTAGTATTAATATTAGATATGTATTATTAAGACTTTTGGTCTTTCAATATTGATGTGACAAAAAATGTTCAATCATTCACTTTCACTTTTTTTTAAGACTTAATACAAAGGTTACGAACAAGAGAACGAGAAAGGGAGAGGCAGCGAGCATCCACCCAACGTCAACGCAGTAGGGATCGTGATTCAAGACGAGGTCTTTCCTATGATGCTCCCCCATTTTATATGCCGTCAGATTCTAACAGCACTGGTAATTCTGTGAGTAATGAACCTCAACCACCCGAGAGCAGCGACACATTATCTCAGTATCGGCGCCAACTTGGTGAGAGGTTATATCCCAGAGTCCAGGCTTTGCAACCAGTAAGTATGATCTAATCAGAATATTATCATATTTCAGTAATATTTCAGTACCTTTTTTAAATGCTATTTTCAAATGAGTGGTAATGTCATTATATTGGTGACTGATGTCATTGAATACTTTTTGTCTATCTTTGTGTATGTTGAACTGTCATGTACAGTCTTGAAATTAGTTGTACACGTTTGAGGACTACTTGTTACTGAAGATATGTACTCTGTATAAGTCAGGTGTAACTACATACAGCATAGATCTTAATTATCTGTCACATAATGCATGGTCTACGTTTTGGTGACTACTCTTAAGAAACTGCAAAGACCCAAATCTGATGATGCATTCTATCGGGATTTGAATCTGTTTTATAGATAACTCACACATGTTAGCTCTGTCTGCATGGATTTGAATGTCTTAGTCAATGTGGGTATGTGAGAAGGCTTGCCAGTAGCTTTCTGTGTACTGTTTTATTTTTCCCAGCATTTACATGGATTTATCCTCAATTGTGAAAATTGGCTGTCTAGCATAGGTTATCATGTGTTGATAAATGGTATTAAACCCACAAATGCAAACAAACCAATTATGGCTAGTTAACAATTAAAGGTCTAATGAGGTTAAGATATATGATAATACATTGTTAGAGGATTTAGATAATGCTATCTTACTATTGGAACATTTAATTCACAAATATTTCACCACTGCTTTAAAATATTCCTAATTTGTTAATATTGAAATTTAAATATTTAAAAATTTAATCCTTTTAGGATTACTTGTGCATATGTTTTTGCAAAAAGTTAAGTACTAAGTAAAAAGTAACAGTCACTTTATTTCCATTTAATACTTTTCTTTTTAATATGAAGTAAAACAAATGTTCTGACTGAAGACTTGATCATGTTATTGTGATTTGGCACATTTCTTCCTTTTTAGCCCATGGCTCCAAAGATAACAGGGATGTTGTTAGAGCTGTCACCAGCTCAACTCTTATTCATGTTGACTTCTGAGGAAAGGTTAAGGCAACATGTGGATGAGGCGGTAGACATTATCATGTCACACAGCAGGTAAGGCGTAGATCATTTAATAGGATGAAAGTGTTTTTGGGATAATCGTTTGCAGAAAATATTTCTGGTTTTGTTATGCTATTCCATGAATGTATTATGTACATGCAATGCATGTTTTTCATACATTTTTATATCTGTCCATCATTGGTCACATCTGATGCTAAGTTTTGTATTTAGAACATACACACTCAAGGTATGAAACAAAATGAATACTTGAGATAAAGAGCTTGGGTTCACAGATACGGACCATTTTGGGTTTCAGAGAATTCCTGAACTGGCACTGAAAGATATCTTCAAGGATGATAAGAATTTCACTATTACTTCCAATGAAGTCACAACATCAAAATTGTACTAATTGAACAATGCAAAACAAAATTAACAACAAAAACAAAATTGAGTTCTAGCATAGACTATTGTCTCACTAAATAAATGTGGCTAGTTTTTGAATAAAGGAATTGAGTTTTGTGGTGTTTCAATGTTTAGTCTAGTTCCCTGATGCTTTGTCTCCTGACTTGGCAGTATACTATCATATATCAGTCTGGGAACCAGACTAATCAACAAACAGAATGCAGTGACGTAATACACGTTTTTGTGTACATGTAATGACTGTTGAAACAAGTTGGAATGAGGTTGACACATGTTGGACATTTTGAAAATGTTTTATATACAGAATGACAAACACATTCATTAATAAAGCATGTTATTAACAATTATTATTGAGATGATTGTAAACCAGGAATCTCATTAAACTGCCCAGTTTCCTAACTCCATCTCCTCCACCCCAACCCGGTTTTGAACATGTATACTCTAATCAGACTTTTTTCAATGTTTGGAAGTAACTCACGCCTTCACATAGAGTACGTTCTATGTTTATGAACCCTGTTGTCTGCGACTTATTTAATGGGGGAGAGGTGCATTGACATTGTTCATATCGGATTCAGCATCGGCAATGTTAATATCTTTTGTTGAAGTTTTTAAAAGTCAAATTTCTGTTTGTGTGCAAGATTTCTTTATGCATGGTTTACTTTAATGTATATTTTATTTTAAATTCATATCATCTAGGGAGCTAAGTGCAGAGGCCCTGCTTGACCTGGATATATTTAGCCTGTCAGCCACGGCTAACACTGATAAGAAAAAGAAGTCATCCGAGTCTGATCGCCGCAGTGATGGCGAAGATGATGATGAATTGGAAGATAATGCCCCACTTTTCTGGCAACCAGGAAAGAGAGGTTTCTACTCACCTAGGCCTGGCAAGAACACACCTGAGAGACTGAATGCATTTAGAAATGTTGGAAGGTATGAAAAATATTGTTTCAGCAATAGTTTGTTTATTGCAGCCTTTATTAATATGACATTTGACATTTGAATATCATTGTCTGCTTTCTTATGTACACTTTATTATTAATGGGACAGTGGTCATTGCAGTCTTTATTAATGGGACAGTGGTCATTGCTGTCTTTATTAATGGGACAGTGGTCATTGCAGTCTTTATTAATGGGACAGTGGTCATTGCAGTCTTTATTAATGGGACAGTGGTCATTGCAGTCTTTATTAATGGGACAGTGGTCATTGCAGTCTTTACTAATTGGACAGTGGTCATTGCAGTCTTTATTAATGGGACATTCGACATTTGTATATCATTTTCTGCCTTATGTACATGTTATTGTAGTCTTTATTAATGGGACAGTGGTCATTGCAGTCTTTATTAATGGGACAGTGGTCATTGCAGTCTTTATTAATGGGACAGTAGCCATTGCAGTCTTTATTAATGGAACATTCGACATTTGTATATCATTTTCTGCCTTATGTACACGTTGTTGTAGTCTTAATAATGGGACAGTGGTCATTGCAGTCTTTATTAATGGGACGTTCAACATTTGTATATCATTTTCTGCCTTATATACACATTATTGTAGTCTTAATTAATGGGACAGTGGTCATTGCAGTCTTTATTAATGGGACATTCGACATTTGTATATCATTTTCTGCCTTATGTACACGTTATTGTAGTCTTTATTAATGGGACTGGTCATCAATAATTTTCATCAGGACTTCATGACAGTTAAAGTGCAGAGAATTAAATAATCAAGATCAAATAGACTTTGCTTAAACATAATTAGTATTCAATTTTAAAACAGTTTTTATTGAATTTGAGTAAAATGCACATAGATGGCCTCTATGACATTTTTAACAGTTTTACAGTAGTTGGAGCATATGTATTTTACAGACATATTTTCATGGATTTTGTTGTGGTTTTATTTTGTTCTTTTTGATGTTATTATCATTTTTTGCTTCTTTTCCAGATATTTAAATTTTGTATACACTATCAATGAATGTTGATTTATTGAAATATCTTTATAGTTTTGCTATAGAACAGTTTTGAAAAAGAATATACAAATTATTTTTTTCTTGTCTCATGAAAGTGTTAAATTAGCATACCTAAAAAAATGATTGTAAAACAAAGAAAGTTTCAAAAAATTCTTTGTGATATCCAAGAGTCTTAAAACACGGCACATATTTCTTCTTTTTCTTCAGATTAATTGGCTTATGTCTTCTTCAAAATGAAATGTGCCCACTCTTTTTGAACCGACATGTTTTGAAACACATCCTTGGGCGGAAGGTAGCATGGCATGACTTAGCATTCTTTGATCCAGTCATGTACGAGAGTCTGCGACAATTAGTGCTAAATTCAGAATCCAAAGATGCAACCCTTCTCTTCAATGATCTTGACATGAACTTCTATGTGGAGCTATGCACAGAAGAGGTCAGTATTATACAATTATTATTGCCCTCTGTTGAGGTGAAAAAGAGCTTTACGGATATGCAAACCTTGTATTGACTGCCCAAAACAAAGGCGACAATATTGTAGGCTTACAGGTTCATACAATTTAAAGATATATCAAATATTGTTTTCAGTATATGATTTTGTGTAAACATTTGGTAATATAGCTTGAATCAGAATGGAGAAAATGACATTTTATGTGTGACATAACAAACAATATCATATCATATTACTGTATTATCATGAAATATCTGAAGCCACATGTACACATGATTTTGAAATATCATATCATATTCATTTTTACTTTAATATCTTTTTACTAAAATAAAATGATATACTATCTCAAACATTGGCAGTAAATAATGCAATCATCATTGTAAAGAACAGAATATGCAGGAAAAGTACACGTTTGTTACCAGGAAATGCACATTTTCTGCCAGGAAAAGTTTAATTACCATAAATGTATATCATTTTAAAAAAAGAAGCAGGAATGAACATGTTGTCAACATGAAGTCTACATATTGTTCCTTGGATATGTGTTTTTTTCTCTCTCTCCAGAAATGTTCATTTCTGTTACTAGAATATATGTAAAGCTAAATTATGTCCAGGTCATATAATCAGTGAGGTAATTGTTGGCATAATTCATGTCACACTGGCAACTTCACACAGCAACAATGTTCTGTACTTTTAGGGAGGGGAAGGAGTAGAGTTGATTCCTGGAGGCTCAGATATTGAGGTCAATGCACAGAATGTTCATGACTATGTCCGCAGATATAGTGAACACAGGATGATGAAAGTGGCAGATAAAGCTCTAAAGGTAGGACTTTTTATGGCAGTTAAAATGGCCAGATTTTTTATCCAGATTATTTGTGATAGTCTCTTCCTTCTTTTACCATTGTATCTAAAGTTTACTTTATCTTTCACTAAACCAGTGGATGGGAATTGATGACACTGGTAGTTATTTTATCCAGCAAGAGTGTTCTAATTTTTAGCTTTCTTCATTGACGTCAACTGGAGAGGGTATGAAATGTCCATTGTGCAAAAATTGAAATTACCAGGATATTATCAAGTATTCTTTGACAAGACTTTTTATATGAAAACAGGAGGAAGACATGTAATGAGCAGGAAAAAACATGTGACAAATGAGAAATGAAAACCAGTAAGTTTTGTAGAAGATGCTGTCAGTAATGAAGAATGCAGTTGTAAGATCTGCTTTGAAAGGTTACTTAACTGATTTGTTTTGCAGTTTTCTGATTTAAAGCATGAGACAAATTGTGTGATATAAGTAAAATCAAACTTGGAAAAACCCTTCTTGAAAGTGTTAGGACAGCTAAAGATAAATGGTAGCCTTAGTAATCTTTCAGTCCGAGAGACTGACAAGTTTGTCTCAGTTGAATTAGGATTGTTCGCTTCTGGTTCTGATAGTAATGTGGACCACCTTAAATTTCAGAATTACCTGTTCACATAGACCCAGAAAATGCTGGAAATTGCTGTCAGAATGTCACCTAATATTTAAGTCGTCCATTCATTTACATGTGCCAAATTTGTTCATAATCCAGATACAAAAGCAAAGCTTTCTTGTCAGGAAAGTTTTAAAAAATTCTCACATTTTTTGTTGCAGAATATGAGAATGGGCGTTTTTGATGTGATTCCCTCAAATTCCATGGAAGGTTTAACAGCAGAAGACTTCCGACTTCTCCTGAATGGTGTAGGGGACATAAATGTTCAGACGTTAATTAGTTATACATCTTTCAATGATGAGAGTGGTAAGTCAGGAGTTACTTCCCTTTGAAAAGAATGCTTTAGTTAATTATGTAAATCATATTCAAAGAGTAAGAATTAAAGCGAAAAAAATATTTTCCATGAATTCATGCTCTGGTAATGTGATGTTTTTATTTTACATATGATTTGTTAATATTGTCTTATTTCTGAAAAAAGAAATAAGAACAAAAAAGAAAACAGCTTAAGTAGAAAGAGGGCTGAAGAATAATGAATATTTGATTTTTTTTTTTTATTGCTGCTCCATAACCATATGACCAAGTCAGACTATTTTAACATTCATGCCTTTTCACCATCAAAGGCTGCTGGTTTTAACCGCTCTGGTGGCCTAGTGGTTAAAATGTCTGCCGCGGACATGATGCCCCAGTGCTGGACATCACTATAAACTGTCTCACTGCAGACATCTTGGCGATATGACTGAAAAATTGATTAAGCTACATTAAAAATCCTAATCAAACAAACTGCTGCTTTTAACTATCACAGTCACGGATGACTTCCAATTCTGACCCAGTTTGACGGATAACATTCTCAGGGTTGTTAGCCAGAGAAGGCAGTTTTGTGACAATTTATTTATGCCAGGGTATTCTTACTAGTACTCACTGATTTCATATAAAAATGATTCAAAAGTCTAAATTACATCTATGGGTGACTACGCTTTCTTTTGGTCCCACATGTTTTACTGCAACATCAGTCACACCCTTCCTCCCTCCATATGTTTCAGGTCAACCAATCGTCTTTGTTTTTCATTGCAACCTGTACTATCACTTTTCACTGTCCAGGGGTTAAAAAAGTAATTCCAGAAGTTGATTTGTAAATTGAAATTCAGCCCTGAATTTTCAGTACTTATTATATTATACAGAAAGAAAAAGAAAGGTTGTCTCTTGTAGCAGTGATATTTAAACACAGTTTTTACCATATATACAAATCTTTTAATATATATAATGTTTATACAAAAATTAAAAACAAAAAATATCATTTAAGATTGATTTGTGCATGAAATTGAACTGGTTTATCCCAGTACTTGAAGTACTTGGTTGATTAAATATACTGATATAATACATACATGCCAACCATTATGCTTTTGGCATAATCATTATGCATTTTTTCACTATATTACGCGTTACGCTTAAGCGTATATGGATTACGCTTTTTCTGTATATCCACCTCTCAAAAAAAATCAATTACATGTACTTGTTTTCTCATTATTATTAACATTCCATTAAAATTTTAGAAAAGACGGCTTTTAGGTAACTACAATATAAGAATACGCTTGACCATGGACTTTCGTAACAGTATCATGTTCTATTTATAGCTAACCTGGTTCTACTGTTGACCTCAAATTCTATTTATAGAATCTGTATGCTTAGTGAGGAGGTTTTCCAAATGTAATCTTTACGAGCAGATTCCATGTTCTAATTCATATATCTTGCAGAACCAGTCAAAAGATATTTTAGCACTTAAAAAGTATATTTTATTTTAGTCTATGCATTTATGTGAGCAAAAATATCCCCTTTAAAAAAAATTCCTAGATAAATTAGAAAAAGGCAACCGAGAAAAACCCGAAACAAAATATAACAGAATCATCTAAATATTAAGAGTACAGCATCACATGACATCTATTTCCGGCCGTGTGGAAAGAATTTTTAAATTTAGCACTGAAAGTCTTAAGATGGTTTCTAGTCGATGTGTGTAAAGCCGAAAGTGCTACATATGAAAACTTGAAACAGTAAAGGATGTTAAAAGACAAGAAGGGCAAATAATCGTTGTTTATTGAAATTTTAGCATGTTATATGTGGATTACGCTTTTTCTGCCTGGCTTTTTGACCACTTGGATTACGCCATTTCTTCGTCAGGGGTTGGCATGTATGTATAATATATAATGTTAAAAATAAAAAGTCGCCTACCTACCAACCTACCCTAATTTTAAAAACAGTGCAATAGGAAACACACTTTTGTTCTGGTCCATAGATGACTTGGTTTGAATTGTTGACAGTTTTCAGGTAAATATGGTATTGTAGACATTTTATATATTATTAAGAATATTCTTTCATGCATTGGTTGTAAGCTTTGCAATCTGAATATGATGTTTTTTATAATCCAAGTAGTAATCAGATGCAATTATTTCATGTACTTTGTAACTTTTACTTTTTTTGAATACCAATGGAATTTCAAGTATACAAACTGCAATTGATCCATTATACCGTTTTTAGGTTGGACAAACCTTCATCAACACCATCAAAGTTTACACTTTCATATACAGGACACCCACTCTATATATTAATCTTTATTGTTCATGTAAGACATTTCTGCAACTCCTGTACAATATGGTTGATATATAGGACACCTTCAAAAAGTACTGTTCTTCTAAGACAGGTTTCACTGAATTGTGTTGAAAGATTTCACTTTATGATTACGTTGATTGAACTATTCATAAAACTATATCTAAAATCATTGAAATGAAGCAAAATAAAAATGTTTCCCCAACTTAATGTAATTTATCCTCTAGGTGAGAACAATGAGAAGGTCCAGAGATTTAAACGCTGGTTCTGGTCAGTAGTAGAAAAGATGAACAACCACGAAAGACAAGATCTAGTAAGTAAATTTGCTCCATGTACCTGCCATATTTCTTCTTTGAAACTTCTCAGTTGGCTAATAAGGTCAGTATGTAGTTAGGAATAAACCTTGGAACATCTTAAGGTATCCTACAGTGTGTACAAGAACCAGTTTTAACTTCCTCTAAAGTCCCTCAGTATACCAATGCTCTGACAACATGGTATGGTCATACATCCTTATAAATTATTTTATGGCCTCCTTTAAACTACTGCCCTCTTTAGTCTTTAGAACATGGGAATAATCCTGGATTCCAATAAATTATTGTCAGGTCAACATTATACCACTGCCCGTCTTATGGGAATGGAAAAGATCCCATATAATTGTTGTCATTTCCACTTTATACCATTTACCTTCTTATGGCATTGGAATGGTAATGGATCCCATTAAATTGTCAGTTCTACTGCGTGTCCTATGACATGGGAATGGTAATAGATCCCATTAAATTGTTGCCGATTCCGCTGTATACCACGGCCCTATGACAGGAATGGCAATATATCCCATTAAATTGTTGCCAATTCCACTTTGTCATTTTCAATCTTGTAACATCAGAATGATCATGATTCTCATTAAATTGTTGAGACATTGTACTATAATGATGGGTCATGGATCCCATTAAATTGTTGAGACATTATACTATAATTATGGGTCATGAATCCCATTAAATTGTTGAGACCTTGTACTATAATTATATGGGTCATGGATCCCATTGAATTGTTGAGACCTTGTACTATAATTATATGGGTAATGGATCCCATTAAATTGTTGAGACCTTGTACTATAATTATATGGGTAATGGATCCCATTAAATTGTTGAGATCTTGTACTATAATTATGGGTGATGAATCCCAAGAAATTGTTGACATCTTGTACCTTAATTATGGGTCATAAATTGTTGAGACCTTGTACTATAATTATATGCGTCATGGATCTTATTAAATTGTTGAGATCTTGTACTATAATTATGGGTCATGGATCCCATTAATTTGTTTAGTCCTTGTACTATAATGATATGGGTCATAGATCCCATTAAATTGTTGCGACCTTGTACTATAATGATATGGGTCATGGATCCCATTGAATTGTTGAGACCTTGTACTATAATTATATGTGTCATGGATCCCATTAATTTGTTGAGACCTTCTGCTATAATTATATGGGTCATGGATCCCATTAAATTGTTGAGACATTGTACTATAAGTATATGGGTCATGAATCCCATTAAATTGTTGAGACCTTGTACTATAATTATATGGGTCATGAATCCCATTAAATTGTTGAGACATTGTACTATAATTATATGGGTCATGGATCCCATTGAATTGTTGAGACCTTGTACTATAATTATATGTATCATGGATCCCATTAATTTGTTGAGACCTTCTGCTATAATTATATGGGTCATGGATCCCATTAAATTGTTGAGACATTGTACTATAATTATATGGGTCATGAATCCCATTAAATTGTTGAGACCTTGTACTATAATTATATGGGTCATGAATCCCATTGAATTGTTGAGACCTTGTAATTTGATCAGCATCATGAATCCAATTGTTATCATGCCCTTTTTTATACTGTTATACCACACCATCACAGATTGGCTGTATGTTTCCAAGATTTATGCAAAATAAAACCCAAGATGAGCAGTTCCAATGTTAGGCTTCAAAATGAAATCCAGATACAAGCTTTTGAATCCTAGAATTACTCCTGTGAATTTTATTTGAACTTAACACTGAAATTGAGTTTTTATAAAATTATGTACTAAGAGTTAGTCTCTATCAGCATAGAGGAGAGAAATTATAAAATTTACTATTGAACCTTTGGAATTATTATCATCCTTTGAAAGTAATTATTACCGTCCTTTGGAAGTAATTAATACCATCCCTTTACCGTTGATGTGGTCTAGTGGTTAGAGTGTCTGCTGCGGAAGCACAAATTTTTGTGTTTGATTCCCGGCTGAGTCATACAAAAGACTTAAATGGTACTAACAACTGCCTTGCTTGGTGCTCAGCATTAAGAGGTTAGTGTTAGGACTTGTTGGCCAGGTGTCAGGATAATGTGACTGGGTGGGACATCATGCTACATGTCTGCGGCATGATGCCCCAGTGCTAGACATCACTATATACTGTCTCACTTCAGACATCGTTTCGGTATGACTGAACAATTGTTAAAGCAACGTAATAAATACTAATCAAACAAAAATAATACCATCCATTAGAAGTAATTACAGCCATCCTTTTGAAGTAATTACTGCCATCCTTTCAAAGTAATTATTGCCATCCTTGGGAAGTAAATAATTGCAATCCTTTAAAAATAGGTTTTGCTATCCTTTGGAAGTTATTAATTGCCATCCTTTGGAAGTACTTGTCATTCTTTAGAAGTAAGTATTGACATACTTTAAAAGTAATTGCCAAAAATTAGAAGTAACTATTTTCAAACTTTTGGAAATAATTTGCATTTGTTCCGAAGTAATGATTGCCATCCTTTTTTAAGGTTTACTTTTGGACCTCAAGTCCAGCACTTCCAGCAAGTGAAGAAGGATTCCAGCCAATGCCAAGCATCACAATACGTCCAGCTGATGATGATCACCTTCCGACAGCAAATACATGCATTTCAAGGCTTTATATTCCTCTTTACTCCACTAAAGTGATCCTTAGAAACAAGCTCCTCTTGGCAATCAAGACAAAAGCTTTTGGATTTGTGTAGACACTAGCTTGCTATACCAGGATTTTCAAGTGTTTTGAAGTGGACAATGCATAGGTGTTGAGATCTCTGCTTTATCATGCATACGTAGGACATGCGGGAAGCTAATGTTGATTCCCAGAATCAAGCTTCTATTGGCAATGAAGATCAACTTGTTTTAATTGGTTTAGAAACCATAATACTGTTCTAGGATTGTCATCTTTTGAGACTTGGATGTGAAATATGAACATACACATTCTTGGAGCCCATATTCATTCTTTTTGTTCTTTCTTGTTATTTTGAACACAGGCTCAAACCGGTGCTGAAACGTTCAATATCGTATGTGATATTGGGATTATACTCTGTGTCCCACACTGTCAATATATGTACTGTGTGTACATTATTGAAATTCAGAAAGCTAAAAGCACTTGTTACAAATTATTCATCCTTGTGGATATTAACCTTTGCGGTTTTGCAACAATTCTGTTCAAGTGTCTGCAAGAGATCTGTGCTTAATTTGTCAATATTTTTTTGATATGAAAAAGAGGGTTGGTTGAGCCTCTAGTAGTTTTGTGCATTTTTGTATGGGTCAGTATTCATTGCATTGAGTCTTTAAACTGGTGAGTTGAAGCACCCAGAAGAAAATCCTTGAAATTAGTACCACATAAATAAAAGGAAACACAGAGCAAGTCCAGAAAACTCGGAAAGTTATGTTAGTCGATATTTACTCTGGACATGGAAGTATTTTCAGCTTTTAGCTGGAATTCAGTTACTTTAATCAATCAAGTTCAATGATAATGTGTTATAGTATGGAAAAATAGATACAAATATATAATGCCTGAAGTGCATACTTGACATCATCATCAATAATTGATTATAGGTGTTGTTAAGTGCAGATATTCAGAGAAGTTGTGTCATGGCTTTTTATGCTCATTGTTTTCACAGTGGTCAGTAAGATGAAATCAAGTTGTAATTGTCCCAGTGTACTTTTTTAAAATAATTTTACAGACCAGAGTACAGCAAGACTAATGGCAAATTAACATAAAAGGTGAAGGATTTAACGAGATGATGAAATAATGGCATATTACTATGAAATGTGAAGAATTTATGGAGGCGAAATATGTTACAGAATAAAATAGGCTTAATCTTCAAGAAAACATATGACTTGCTTGCTATTGCATCATCCCATTCACAATACAACAAAACCTGTCTGTAAAGACCACTGCTATGTGAGACCACCTGTCTTGAAAGACCACACTCTCAATGCACAACTATAATGATTATATAGCAGTATGATCTGTTATGAGAGACCACCTGTCTTGAGAGACCATATTTTTTGGCAAAAGAGGTGGTCTCTCAAGACAGGTTTTACTGTATGTTGCTTAAATAAAAATGTATATATAGCAGAAAAACAAGATTTTAACAGGATCCATCTTGTTTGCAAGTATTCATTAAGAGTTTATGAAATTAAATAATAAACATGGTGCTTAATTTGTTTTTATTCATTTGACTTATCATTTGAATTGTATTAAAAAAATGTCACAGTATTTATTTCCTTTTACTCGTCACTATTATGATATGTAGCATAATGGTGATTTTTTTTTCAATAAAAAAGGACAAAATGCTCTTTAGAATAAATTGCCGTTGAATTGGATTTGTTTCCTGTACAAATTGTATTCAACGTCTACAAGCATGCTGTATAGCTGAAGTACTACGAAGACAGACTTTTATTTAGATTTGCAACCATAATTGTATGCAAAAATAAGGCACAGTTGCAACATAAAGAAAAAGTATTACTTGATATCATGATTTTCATCGTTGCAGCTCAAGAGTGAGCAGTGGTAGAGTATAGGACTCAAAATCCAAGGATTACAGGTTTAATACTTTCCCTTGACAGGCAGGGTTGGCAGCCTGGTATAGTCACTTTTGTGTTGAAAGTCCTGTTTAAAAACTACCACTTAAATTTTTGTTTTTTAAAATTTACTTTATTACTTTATCTTTAGTTTTGTTTAATTCATTCTGCTATCTTGAAATAGGGATGTAAGGAGAGTTACTTTTGTGTGGAGTGCATGTTTTATATGTACATGGATTTTGTTTTGCTGCCCCTGTAGAATTCCTATTATATAACTTCTGAAAAACATTAGCTCTTGATTTATTCTCTACAGAGCAAAAATCGACTCATTTCCTATTCTCAGTCTGTTTTCGAACATTACTTGCATTTGTGCAAAGAAATGGGGTTAAGTATATTTAGTGTATTTTTGAAGAAGTCTTTAAAAAGACTTGTTTTTTTATGGACATTTTTCTTGGATGCAGAATTATAAACACAGAAATTGAGTATGCGGTTGTCTAAAGAAATCAATAAATTTGTTTTTGTCACTTGTGTATAAAAGTGCTTGAATATTTGAAATTTGATGGATAGGATAACAGTTGGTATTCACTTTGTTTAGGAGCTTGTCTGACCAAAATATATTTGAGTTTTATGGGTCCTTTGTCAGCTGTGTGTCATTAGTTTGCAATTGCTTTTTAAATTTTATGAAAGGTTTTGACTGCACACCATTTCACAGTAGCATTCTGACATCAGTGCCTTTCAAATTTGTTACGTTGATGCTGATCCATCACACAGCAACCATTTCTAAGATTGCTTAACGGAATTCGACCAAATTTGACCAAAGAACCAGTTCTAAGACTGCTTAATGGAATTCGACCATTTGGCAGCAAGCATAATATCATGAAAGTCATAAGTGACACAGGTTTGCCATCACACATGGCTGTCATTGCACAAAATGGAAAACCATTGGAGTATTTGTCAAAAACCGAATTTGACAATAACCTGGCATAGAGGACTTTCAATGGTATGCAGATGACATTGAGACAAAATCACATGTATTGTAACAACTGATTCTGAAGAAAAAAAACATTGAAAGGCTTCTCAAAAGCCACTCTGCAGTCTTTTTATGTCTGCCATTACAGAAGACGTACACAATTTTAAATGCATTATTTTATGAAACTGCTAGACAGAATTTTATAGGAAAATTATGCCATTAAGGGGTTTCAAAAATATTTATAAATTAATTTTAAAAAGCATCCTGGTGTGAAGGTCTTTAAAGTTTGTACAAATAATGCTCAGATGCCAATCTGTTGTCAAATCTGGCTGTTTTAATGAAAAATAAACCACTTCTCTGGTATAAGTGATTAGAGAGTCCACCTTGGATGCAGGAGGTCACAGGTTAGAAGAATGACTGAGTCGTACCAAAGACATGTACAAATAGTACTTTCAGCTGCCTCACTTGGCGCATTAAGAGGTTCATGTTTGGACTGGTCGACCTGGTGTAAGGATATTGTGACTTGGTGGGACATGATGCTACATGTCAGCAGCATGATGCCCCAGTGCTAGACATCACTATTAACTGCCACACTGCAGACATCCTTGTGATATAAGTGATAAATTGATATAACTGTTTAAAATCCAAATCTCACCCACAGACTAAGAATGTATATCCTCGAAAAGATATCCACCAAATTTAACAGAAAGCATTCAGGCTTGAATGATCTATGTTTATAAAATGTATGCCGATCTCGGATCTGTCATCCAATGTGGTTGTTTTTACAAAATAGAAATTTTTAACTTCTAGAAAGTCCCATAACGTTAATATTATTGACTAAATTTAATACTAATGGCTAAATTTCACAGACAGCATAAATGGCTTTTAAATCATTACAAGTGAAATAATATGTCATCAAATAGATAAAATAAAATTTTTTGTTAGATTTCCGGATCATATGAAGAAGATCATACAACTAGATGTATCTCTTTTCGGTGATGCATTCCATCGTCAAGAGAAATATTTACATTATATTAGAACTAGCTCTCATAAGCTGTTTGAATATGTTTTTGTAATTTAGGCCAATTATTAATTTCTAGTGATTGGTTGGACTATAATGACTTAATTCTTTTAATACTTTGTTGTGCCAGCAAGATGTCTACCATAGTTCATGGCCTGGTGCAAAGTTGATGATAATTATATCATTTAGAGGGGTTCCTGTTTGGCCTTAGGGTATAAAGACCTCATCTGTACTGAGCTCTGTTTGCTTGGATTTGAGTCTCAAGTTTGGCCACAGTGAAGAAACCTTGCGGGTAGCTTATCTAGATCCGTGTATTCTTCCTCCACCAGTTATTCTATCTGTCATGTATAGCATAATATGCTGAAAAAAGGCCTTAAACCCACAACAATAACATCATTTAGAACCAGTTTCTGTCAGGTACTGTTCACACTTTTCACCTGTGGCAGTACGTGTTGTTCTATGGTTTAACGCCATTTTTCAGCACACAATGGGCGATACATGTTGGCCAGTATTATTGGTAGAGGAAGAAGCTGGGAATACCCCAGAAAGAACCACTGACCAACGAGAAACTAGTGGCAAGCTTTCTCACGTACCCACATCGGCCGAATCTGAGACTCAAACCCACGCAGGCACAGCTGAAAAGGCAGTGATCCGTAACAGAGAGCGCTTTAGACCACTTGGCCACGCTGGGCCTTGGCAGATTGACAAATTGACAATAAACAGTAAACAGTACAAATGCATCCATAATTCACTGTAAATAAAAACACTAAAAACTCATTATTAGGGTGATCTTTCTTGGAATCGAATGCAGCCTGGTTTATGTAGACCATTGCAGACCAGCATTGGAACCTGAATCACCGATGCACAATCTTAACAGGAGATACTTTAATTCTCTAGACAAAATACTTGAACAAAATGATGATTTTCATCATAAAATTTCAACTGAAAGCATTCTACTGATCCAGATTACTTGGACAACTACTCTTGCATTGGGCTGTTTGGAAGATCTCGGGCATGTGAGTGATATTGGACCCACTTGGTATACTTGTTTTTATATCACGCTAAGTTGGAGAGGAGTGGTCTGTGTAGAAATTGAAATTGGAATTCAATAATGTAATCTTTTAAATTTGTATTGTGATTATCAAATTACTTTTTGAGAGTAATGTAGTAAAATTGAATGCTCTATTTTCTTTGAAGAAGAAAGATTTTTTGATTGAATGGATGTGAAATTCTTTAAACATTAAAATGCTTGGACTAAGTATTTTTGTCTTTCGTGTTTTTTTAGATAATGGCTCCAACTTCAATGATCAGAGTTGCAGCTACATCAAATTTTAAGTTAAATGCAAGACTCTGTGAAGTGCTTTATAAATCTAGATTTTATGAAAAGGGAGTATATTTTTCTGTGAACATGTTATTAAATTTGAAATAAGCAAGAAAATAACATAAAAGCTATTTGAATTATTATAGATATAAAAAGTGTCAGTTTTCATCAGACTTTGAAATATTAGCAATCAGTTTTCAGATTTAAACACAGTACAATGCTTGTTTAGAAAACATTCTGACATTGAAATCATATTTTACAAGTGTAACAAAATCCAGGAAGATATATGGTCCATTACTGATTTCTATTTTAACTTATAATGAAATTATCATTTAGACATTATTTTACAATAAATGTCTTGTTCTAGTTTATATACATGACTTGGGGAGAAAAGTAGCAATTGTTCTGCGACTACAATTGTATCTTTGATAATACATATAATTCCAGGAGCTAGGATGTAAATGGCATGAAGTATTTTGTGTCCGTGAATATTATTTTTCATTTTTCGTTATGCCACAGTTTTAATATTATTTCTTTTGATAATTTAAAAGATATTGGATGACATTTAAATGCTGTTGTTTAAACGTGGAGATGAGTGTGCACAGCTATGTTTGATGAATGTATGGACTGTGTAATGTAAAGTGTCGGCTTTCATCTTTTATACATGGTAATAAAAGATAAGACATGCAATTACATATCGTTGCATTTGTTTTCTTTTCCATCCTTTTCCAGGCATACAAACATTTGTTTGTTTACAGCTATTTACTGTTCATTCTGACAACTTTTAGTAGTTTTTGTGGTTTATATATCTTATATTATGAGTGGATATTTATGAGTGGATCTTTATGAGTGGGTCTTTATGAGTGTTTATGAGTGGATCTTTATGAGTGGGTCTTTATGAGTGTTTATGAGTGAGTGTTTATGAGTGGGTCTTTATGAGTCTTTATGAGTGTTTATGAGTGGATCTTTATGAGTGAGTGTTTATGAGCGGGTCTTTATGAGTGTTTATGAGTGGATCTTTATGAGTGGGTCTTTATGAGTGTTTATGAGTGTATGTTTATGAGTGAATCTTTATGAGTGTTTATGAGTGGATCTTTATGAGTGTTTATGAGTCTTTATGAGTGGATCTTTATGAGTTTTTATGAGTGAGTCTTTAAAGCAGAGGAAACTATGATCTTTAATGAGTAACAACTTCTTTTCCACATACCACGACAGGATTGGGATTGGTAACATGAAATGCAAAGAAACTGTACTGCTGTACAAGCCTTGACATTAATGAAGATATCAAAGTATAATACTCTAGTAGTTTTTCATTACTTGTAATCTAACATGCAAATAATAATAATAATAATGCAAACTTTGTGGATTTTCCAGCATAACTTGGGTATTTGCTAATGCCATCTTTTTGTCCATATATTCCAAGGAACCCTAGATGGTCTAAAGTTTTTGCCACCTCACTTTTGTCTGCATGGGATCAAACATTGGCTCAAACAGCATAGGTACGTGAGAAAGCTTTAAAACAGTTTCAGGTGGGTCAGTGGTTTTGCTTGTTCATGGTGGATTATTCCATCCACCAGGTATACTGGCTGCTATGTATAGCCTATGTACTCCAAAATGGCATTAAACCCAACCCAACCAATCTTATCTCAGATATTTAGTTTCAGCCCAGTAATTTTTGAAGGACTTTGTGGAATGGATTTTTTGTAAAATCTGAGATGCTTGATGTTAAGAGGGGCAAGTCTAAGGTAATATATTACCTTTTTCTGTCTTGCGTAGAATTGGTGTGATGTACTTTCCAGCATGTTGTAATGGGTGGCTAATTGTGGCAACTGGTTAGCCATAGAGTGCATACCTGTGGTAGTGATGATTTTCCACCTGAAAAGGCATTGAAGTGCAAATTATATATACAATGAAAACCTTGTAATTTAAGAATGTTAATTTAATTTAACACTTACTTTTATATAGCTCTACGGGTCATAGATCAGAGGAGTTTATGGGATGGTCTGTTACCTGTCATTGGTCTGTTACCTCAAGATTATTTTTGCTGCATCTACTAAACTACTTTGATGGTTGCCATTACAAATAAGAGACACATTCACTACAGGTCTAGTTTGTCATAAATAAAAATGGTGCTGCTGGGATATCTATGTAAAGGGACATCTTGAAAATTGTGTTATTGCTACTCTTTCTCAATGAATGGTCATATTAAACTAGTGTTTTCATTAAAGAGATGTACATATGCAGGCTTTGTGTGCATACAGTTAGCAATGCTAATTATAAACTTTAGTATTTTAGTAAAAGAATGATGGGGCAGAATTTGTTTTCAAAAAAGCTGTGTTAAGTCATTGCTTTAGTCATACTACATGGATTGAAACAGGAGGAGCAAGTCGTCAGTGGTAAAATAGATATCACAATTATCAACTAGTTAACTCCAAACCCGAATGATTAATTAAATTAACCAAATAAGTGGGAAATTTTAGATAAACTTAGATTTCATGTTTTTCATTGTCCATTTCACAAGCCCTTCACTTGATTTTCCAATAGTTGAAACTGTTTGATTATGCATATTCATTCTAGCAGAAACGGTCTCCAAGCAAAATTATCAGATTTATTTTACATTTTAGCACCAAGATTACATTGACTTTGATCATCTCAATCAATCTAGTTGAATACTATGTATCAGATTAAACACTATTACCAATCTGAATAATATCAGTCAGTGGTGTATGTATGTTTTGTAATGGCCAAGCTAGGTCAAGATGATTAATACTACACTGGAGTATGACACCATGGATGAGTATGCTTTTCACCAACTGAATAATGAGGGGCCCCGAGTGGTCTAAAGCGCTGTCCATTAAGGATCACTGCCATCTCACCTCTGTTTGCGTGGGTTCGAGTCTAAGCGCCCCAGGTTGATCCAGTCAGTTTGAGAAGTTTGCTTTGAGTGCTAAGTTTTTCTTGAGTTTTCTTAGGTAGAATGTCAGTGATTGGTCCAGGGACACACCAAGGTATGTTGGTGTTATTGGTCATGTTTTATTTCCTGTCCACTGAGGATGATGCAAGGCTCATGGTTCACATCTGCATTTTTAAGGTGGAAGATACTGGAGACTGTTGTGCTTGGCTCTAGACGCCATGTCTAGAAGAAGTCCATCACATCGTCCAAGTCCTTATTCATTGCCCTTTAAAACTCAACAAATGAGCGACTTTGGGTGTCGAGAGCAATATCATCTGCATGCATGAAATTGTGTGGCTGTGTTGGAGGTAAATCATTGATATAAACATTGAACAAACTTGGCAAAATACAGTCCATTAGTTTGTCCTCCATGAACTGTAGCTCTCTCTCTAATGTGCACTCTGAAGCACCTGTTGCAGAGGAACAGCTTAATAATTTCAACTATCCAGGAATACTCGGGAAATTTTCAACAACAGCCCTGCATACCAGACCATATCATATGCCACTGTTCGATTCAGAAAAAAAACTTTTTAGAATCTGTACCATAAAAAAGGATGAAAGCAAGGAGATCAGCCAATAAATCGCCGCATTGTTGGGATCTTTTACAGGCTTTTAGATCACAATTATCTTTACCTGGCACCACAAAGTCAGCATGTACGTTTCCCTAACAACCTGGTGCTTCAGGAACATAGCAGACGTAAGGTCAGGGTGTATGCTATTATCAATTGTCAGAGATCATCATCACCCAGTGTCTCACAAATTGTATGCTGATGACACCCAAATATACAAGTCTAGCCATCCAAAAGAAGTCGATGCTACAATCCGAGGAATAGAGAGGTATATTTCTGATGTGAAATCATGGATGACATGCAACAAGCTGCAGATGAATGATGATAAAACTGAGGCCATTCTGATCACAACACCAAGACTTTCTCATTCATATTCTTTACCTGAAGTAATATCAGCAACACCAAAATTAAATTTATGCAGTCTGTACGAAACCTAGGTGTTACTCTAGACAGTACTCTCACATTGCACCACCATGTCATGAACATATGCAAGGCAGCATATCTTGAACTGAGATGCATCAGTTTCATTCACAGATATCTTTCAGTTAATGCCACTAAAACACATGTGTTCATTAGTACTTTCAAGACTGGACTATTGTAACTCAATTCTGTCTGGTTCATCACAACACCTATTCCAGAAACTTCAAAACACAGATGCTTGGATCGTCTTTAGAGTAACTCCATCAGAGCACACATCACCACTGCTCTGTACGCTACACTGGCTATCCATTTGATCCTAAATCAAACACAAAATTTGTTCTCTGTGCTATGTTTCACTGACAGACTCAAGTCCAACATACCAATCCAGCATCACCTATGTGTACACACCAGCAAGATATTTACACTCCTCTTCTGAAAATCATATACTCATTGTTCCCACTACGAAAACGAAGTCATATGGACAACGTTCTTTTGCTTACCAGAGATCAGCAATGTGGAACGAATTGCTAATTGAAAATAGACACAAAGATACAGTGGTCCCTTTTAAGAGTGTTCTTAAAACTCACCTTTTTCGACTACAGGAACAAACTTAGAGACCTATTATTGATTTGCACCTTAAATGTTTTCAGCATGTTGTCTGTTCCAAGCGTTAAATTAAGAACTAATTAAGAAATTAAACATTGTATTGAGAATGTCAAATTGGTGAAGACAACATTCATAAGGACTAAAAACATTTTTGACCTATAATTTAAGAAAATGAATTATATATCTGCAGTGTAGATAAATTTCTCTGTATGCATTTAGCCTCATAAAAATAATTAAATAAATAAAATTAATATAAATAAAAGTATTGGTATGTGAGGATAACACTCACTTGATCATATAGCTGAATTCATATTATAAATGATATAATATGTAGTTTGCTTGTAAAACAAAAATGAAAGGTAGAATTCATATAATTTAGAAGAAAGTAAGGTATTAAAATTCCTGAAAAAAAATATTGCTTTGTGCTTAAGCACACTTTTTAAAAAACAGTACTGTCGAAAATACAGTACATGTATTGCCAAAATCTTAAAATTCTGTACTGAAAATTAATAAACTAAACAAAAAAAACAAACAACAAATAAATAAATACAAGTCACAATAATTGTGATGTGATAGTTTAAGACCTGCTAAGCGGACTGCCCAAAGTGCCTTATACTTCTGACTAAACCCCAAAACCAACAGTGCCCACAAAGCCCACAAAGTTTCTTAGAATATTCGAACAAACATAGAATAAGTACCCTTTACAGCTTTAGTTAATTTTTCCACTGATTATAGCATTTTCTTTATCGACTCGATATTTTACACATTACTACATTACGATTGTATTGCCTGAAAATATAAAATCAGTTGTGTTTTGTTATACATGTACCTTGTTTTGCAGTTTCGCTCATTGCAATGGATCAGAATGTGTGCTCAGTTATGCATGTTTACAATATCACCGAGTTGGACCGCATGATACACAAAGTAAGCATGTGTTTATACAAAATAAAATAGGAGAAAATCAAAATTAAATGTAATGACGAACAAACCTTACCAGTTGGGCATATCAATACATTCAGAAAGTATCGTAAAGTCTTAAGTTTTTGTCTTTTGTCAAATTATATGGTATGCCAACCGACGGCTTTGATACTAAATATTTTCGATAACTGAATACCATTATTATATTATAGTAAATATTAACGTTAAGGTACTTGACAAATCGCTAGTAATGCAATGATTAAAACAAACGGAAACCGAGTGAGGTTGTTTGTTTAGACCAAGAAGTAGGTCTCTGTTTTTTTTCTTCTTATCTTTATGAAGTGTTAGAGCGTCTACCCTAGATGCGATAGGTCGTGGGTTGGATCCCCGGCCGAGTCATACCAAATACCTACACAAATGGTACTAAAAGCTGCCTCGCTTGGTGTTATCATTAAGAGGATAGTGTTAGGACTAACTGGACTGGTGTCAGGATAATGTGACTGGGTGGGACATCATGCTACATGTCTGCGGCATGATACCCCATTGCAATACATCGCTATAAACTGCCACACTGCAGACATTGTAGCGATATGACTGATCTCTCTCTCTCTCTCTCTCTCTCTCTCTCTCTCTCTCTCTCTCTCTCTCTCTCTCACACACACACACACACACACACACACAAAGTTTTATTTCTGACATTAGGCCTAGTCCTACATGTAAGACATAGTACATGTTGATTTTGTTTAAGTGCTGACCCCCCAAACATAAATTAGCGTCGAGTCTTACATGTAGGACTAACATTAGGCCTAATAGTAGTGCAGACTCGGCGGTATCCCATGCTTAAGTTTTACGCTGTTTTAGCCTCCTTTCAGTTCCGAATATTGGACGCTCGCTAGTAATTAATAATTTTTTTCGCCTGATCTTCGTTAGACCAACAAGTAGGTCTCCACTATTTTTTCTTCTGCTACCTGTAGTGTCAGAAAAAGAAAAGCAGACACCTACTTGTTGGTCTAGGTGGCTTGTTTGAAGAGTGCTTTCTAGTATTCATGCATGTATATACTTCACTCGATAAATGCAGGATATTACAGTGCGTGTGTGTGTGTGTGTGTGTGAAACTTTAAAGTAACATCAGCACAAAATAATGACATTAATGTGCAAAAAAAGTAAAAGAGAAAAAAGAAAAAAGAATTAGGAGTCGTCCATTAATTATGTCAACAAAATGGTGTGTGGGGGGTTTTGAAGAAATTTGACAATTGTTGACATGGGGGAGGGGGAGTTCAAAATGAATTGACGTCGACAATGTTATTTTTTTTAACAATAAATTTAATAAATATAACAATAGGAAATTGGAAAATGGGAAGATGACAGAAGCGAGAATAAAACGTCTTGATTTTTTTATAAACTCAAAGTGTTATAGTCAATTAGAAAATCTGTTAAACAAGTAAAATAAATGTATTACAATTTATTTGTAGACCTTTTAATTTCCATAAGTCTATTTTTAGCATAAAAGCCAGCCGTATAAAATATTGTTAGTTTGTAGAGAGGGTAAGAAAAATTCGACATTTTTTTTGGGCTGGGGGGGGGGGCACTAAAAGTTTTACAGGTGTTGATGGGGGGCAAGGGAGGTTAAAGAAATTGCTTAAAAATTGTTGACATAATTAATGGATGTCCCCTTACACAAGGAAACTTCTTTAATTGCTTATGGTACAATTCCATCATGTATGCTAAAAATATTTTATTTTGAAACTGCCTTGGAAACATATTTTACCTCATTTTCGCTGTCAGTAATGAAATATAATGATTCTTGCCATCACAATGTGTGTTACAAAATCCTTTACCGATAACTGCGTAAACTTGACCTGTAATGTATACCCAATATAAAAGTTCGGACAGAGTCAGTTATCAATGATATGGCTGAACAAAACAAGTGTCGCAATTTTTGTTTAAAAAACCCCCAAGCCTTCTTGTTTTCAGCATTTTCTGTTGCAAAACTGGCATTACCCAACTATTCACTGGAATCACATTTTCAAAATGCAAATATGCCATACTTTTTTCTTCTTCAAACAACCTTACCCCAAGAATGTTACATATTTTTATTTTGGGTGATAGGGAATTTTAGGCCATCATGTCAGTTATTTTTTGTAAATTTTATGCCATCCCATCAATAATTTGAAGAAAAAACATTGTAAACCCTGACAAACATTAAAAGAAAAAAGTATAAGCCATCATACCCCCAAATTTGCATTAAAAAATAAATAAAGACATCATACCTCAAACATTTAACAAAATTTTACCATAATGTAACCAAACGAAATTTCTAAATAATTCCGTCTTCACAATGTATTGCCTAAAATTACAAAATTCAGTTGTTATTTGAGGATCGTTGTTCTATATGAGGACACACAACAGACCATCTGATATCAATTGGTATATAATTTAATCAAGACAGATTATGTCATAACAGCTAGGATTCAGATGGGTGACTTTTGTACAGTTAGAAACCAGAAAAAATACTTGAAAGAATAAACTCATTCATTTATTTAATTGTTATTTTTTTTACTCCTGAACAACTTGGAGGATTGCCATGAAACTTTACACACATTTATCCCCTGGCCTAGTTGCACCTAAATGTAAAGGATGCTGCTTTAGAATTAAATATGGATGCCAAAGTAGCCATCTTGAAAAATGATATGGCTGCTTCTTTTGAATGTGTATACATATATATGGGTTTTCACTGAAGACTATAAGTGTTCATTAATGGAAATGGTGCCGTTCTACCTGTACGGTAATGATTGCAAAGGACATTAAATACTGGCGACATCTGGAGTATTCTGATAGAAGGATAAACTCTTGACAGTTGTCAATAGATGATCAACTTAAGAGGGGCTTGAACTTGCGATGTCACATATTACAATGAAACCAATCAGACCACCAATATTGCTGCAATGATGAAATTTTGACAATTTTTTTTTTATCACTTTTCCTTCTTGATAAATGGTCATATCAACATGGATTTAACCAAAAAAGGTTTTAAGATGTCTAATTGGCCCTAAATGAAAACAATGCTGAAATGAAAACCAATTTGACCAATATGGCAGGTCTGTTAATTTTTTTTTTTTTTGTTACCTGTCCTCAATGTACATATTGATATAAAGGATTTCACCAAAAGACTTCGTCTGATACCTAATTTGTCCTAAATGTTACAGATTTGACATCCAAGTTGGCCAACATGGCTGCCGTCAAGACATTATCACTAATGAAAGGACGTATCAACATAACCTTTTTACCAGAAGACTTCTAACGAAAGTTGATGCCGTCATCCAGTACAACCATTATGGCAGCCACATCATCTCAATAGATGAACATTTCAATACAAGGTTTCACCAAAGGGCTTCTTATTATATTGAGATAGCTCTTAGAAAAAACACTGTGAAAACATTAGACACTGCAGTCATCTTGAAATGTTTTTTTTAAAAAAAAAAATTGTATCACAACACATTCTGGTTGTATTTGACAACTGCTTTTCAGGAGAAGACTTCTAAGAATGTTTGGTAGCACTTTAATGGAAATAATGTCCATATAGCATCCAGTATGACTGCTACAGATGCAAGCTGTTATTGATAAAAAGTCCAAGCAATTATTTTAACACCCTGCAGATGAAACAATTAAAGGGTTTTATATTTGCTTTAAGGTGATTCATTTCTGGTAGTATAATGTCTTTGGTCTATACGTCAGCTCAACAACCAGCTGAACTTTGGGCATGGCTTCTTGTCCATTGGCCATCCTTTCTTTACGGCAAAGTTAATACTCTTACACCTCAATTAAATTGAAGATTTTCATGAAACGTCGCCCACTGATGTATCCCATTCAGACATACAGTATGGTTGCTACAGTGGCCATCTTGAATAGGTTATCTCCTTCAAAATGAAAGTTCATATCAACAGGATTTACAGGAAAATATATTTATTTTAATGTCTAGTTGGTCCTGTATGAAAACTGTGCTGTCATATTGAAATGGTATTTCACTAGAAGATCTCTTATGATGTGTTTAGCTGGTTTTAAATGAAAATTGAACAAATCAGGCCTTCATTAAGCCGCCATTTTGTCCATCCCGAAATCTGTTATGGCTGCTTTTCATGAATGTAAAGATCATATCGTCAGGTGGTTTTCACCAAAGACCCGTATCCAGGTGGTCCAAAATAAAATGGTTCCGATCTAACATCCAGTATGGTTGTCGTGGCTACCATCTTGTAATCATATAAAAAAAAGTTTCAAAACTGTCATGGGCTTTTCAAATAAAAGACTTTCAGTAAATATGATATCCATTTTTACTATAGTGGTGTTCATTTGTAAATCTTATTGCTGCTGATATTACTAAATTAATGACCATATCGATGCAGCTTTAGCCTAAAATATTTCTTTTGAAATCACATTGTAACTAAATGAGAGCATGCCATTCTTAATATCCAACATTTAGCAGCTGTGTTTTATTACTGATCCTGAATTGATGGTCGTTTAGGGTTATCACTAAACTATTTCCAGTTATGCTGAGTGAATTCTAAATTAAAACGTTGTTTACTTGAATCTGTGATTGCTTTACTTGTCATAGAACAGAAGAGTGTATGGGATGGCCAATATAGCTAAGTCCTCTATAGTAACAATGTTGACAACTCTAAAGAAAAAGCAAAGATGGCTTCAGAATAAAACGGTTTTATCGTGAATTCCCAATATAGCTAAGTCCTCTATAGTAACAATGTTGACAACTCTAAAGAAAAAGCAAAGATGGCTTCAGAATAAAACGGTTTTATCGTGAATTCCTGGAATTTGTTTCCAGACAGTAGAGCATTTATCCTTTTCAGGGTCTACTGTATAGATTTTATGACTTATTTGTCATTGTCACGTTGCCCTGCCCGTGATTGCTTAAGTCACGGGAACAAAGCAATGGTTAGAAGCCATATTTATATAGCGGGTATTCTTCGCAAGCGTGTGAAAAGTTGCACATGTAAGTTGTAAGTTTTGGTCAAGAACAATTGACCATTATAGTCGCTGCAATTATCACATTACCATTATATAAAGGAATTGTAAATGATACATTATATAAAGGCTATTTAACGGCTACATTATATAAAAGCTATGTAAAGGCTACATTATATAGAGGATATTTAAAGGCTTCATTATATAAAGGCTATTTAACAGCTACATTATATAAAATCTCTCATGATACGCTCTAATTAGATGTTGAAAACCGTGGGTGAAATGAGACTGCCTTGCCTTACTCCAACTGTTGTCTTGAACCACTCCACATAACCTTGAGAGGTTACTGCACTAGTAGCCTTGGCGTACAATTGTTCGTTGGTGTTGGTCAACTTTGGACCCATGTTGTACTTCTTCATTGTGGCCTACAATGCCTCATATCACACTCTGTCAAAAGCATGTTTGAAATCTATGAACACATGATAGATGTCTTATTGATATTGCGAGCACTTTTCACACAGAACCCTCAGATTGAATATTTGTTCTGTTGTGCTTCTTACACTCCGGAACCCTGCCCGTTCTTCAACGATTATTTATCCTGCCTGTGGTTTCAGTCTGTTTAAGATGATTTGCAGCATTACCTTACTAGCATGGCTGATCAAACTGACAGTTCAGTAATTTTACCACAAATGGAGATTTTTGGGAAGTGTTATAATCTGTGACTGGGTCCACTGTGTTGGCCATTAGCCTGTCTGCCAGATTCTGATTTTCCACCATTCTTGATTAGTTCATCTGGGATGTTGTCTACTCCATCTGCATTCCCATTTGTCAGTGTTCTTATTGCTGACTCCACTTGGTCTATGAGAATAGGGAAATCATCATCATTTCTGGAGTTTGGAACTTCAAGCTCCTCTGGGTCTCTTGTGGACGGACGGACTCCATTAATGGGAAGGCAATTTATTCTGGACAACCTTGACGTAGCCACGATTGTCCAGATACAGCGATGGTTAGACGAGAAAGCTGGTTCAACAATGAAGTTTGACAAAGATGCCTCTGATTACACAGGCCAACTACCAAATATAATGAGAAGGCCTCTATAACTTCTAGTGGTTGTCTCGCAGCTGTGCACAATTTAGTGTGTCCTAATCCCGAATTCAGTCTTGTATTTGTGGAGTCTTATTAAGATTTCCCTCTTTTATTCCCCTCAGTCAGATCAAATTTTGTGTAGATACATTCGCAAGGTGGTACTTGGAGCAAAATACAGTGTCACTTTGTTTTCTGAAACAATCTCCAACGATGTTATTTGGTGTGATGCCGTTTCTCACACATACCACACACGCAAACTCTTCAAATTCTTTTGAGGGAACGTTTACGCTCCAAATACGTACCTAGCATAATCTTATTGCACCAAAACATATGTTCTCGTAATTTCAACTTGCAGCGACATTTTCCCTTTGTGCTTAAACGGTCGTCAGAAACTGTTGGAATACATTGGCTTGACTACACATACGCCAATCATATTGTACGTGCATATAACAATATGTGGTCATATATGGACGGGTATCAAAAAATGTATCCACGCCAGTTACGTTCACTATCCAATATTGTAAACCATCATTGACTCATCTAAGAAACGAAAAGTCTCGACAATAATTCAAGACGGACGCGATCGTTCGGGTAACATTTATTGGACAAAGGGGATCATTATATATCAAAGGATATGGTGTAATCAGTGTGCATTAGTATGATAGGTATGCCAAAATCACCATAATGCATCATCTCCAGTGATTTAAGTATTCCTTTGGCAGACGACTTTGTTATAGCTGCATGAAAAGAGTACCAGTGAAAAAGGAGACGTGGCTAGAAGTACGCGTGCGTATTATGTCTGCACGTCATAAAGAAACCGGAAAAGGTTTGCCTGTCGTGCAATTAAAATACGCCACTTTGTTATTAATTGAAGAACTTTGGCATGCACTCATTTATATCGCCGTGGGAAGAAAAAACGAAAGAAAAAAAATAACTGTGAAATAAGATGACGATGAGAAATAAATAGGTGCAATAATCGGTATTATTGTAGAAGCTAGGTCGATAGTAAACGGTGTCTCTGGTTACACGAGCAAGTTAATTTCGATATGACTGCATGATCAATTGCGTGAGGCCACACATAGATTGTCAAGTTGGTCAATAAATTGTACTCTATTACAATCAAGGCTAGCATAATCCGTTCGGCCGAGTTTGAGAGTGTGCAGGCGGAAATGGAAAATCTCTGACAAACCCGAACATGAAGAAGGAACCCCGCGCATGCTAACTTAAAAGAACTAACCTTCATATAACGTGCATGTATTGACCAATATCATATATATTGACCAATTGTGGTTAAATGGTATCATAAAGATTAGCAACATGATCCGAGGTCGAACCAATTTGTTTTCGAAAATTCCAATTCAGTGTAATTATAATTATTTTCTGTCCGCAATACAATATCGGACAAGAAAACATCATAGGTCTTTGGTGAGTTAGTCTGTACAGATAGATATAATGGAATAATTTTCAAAAAAAGGCTCATGTTTAGCCCATTAAGATATATTTTGTGAGCAATCCACTTAAAAAAGAGCTATGCAAATTAGAAGGATGTATAAATTATTGAAATCCTTCATTTAAAACTGTAATTTCCTCCAATTGTATGTTTGAGTTTGATAGCATACATTATTATAAAGAGAATAATGACAATGTGTATTCCCATCTTTCTTTAATATCAGTAAATACAAAAAGCAATTCTACCTTTTATCTAACATGTAAACAAAGACCTTCTATAGAACTCAACATAATTAGGTCGTTTTGAAAGTACACAGTTTAGAGGAGGTTTTCTTTAGATCCGTTAGAGTCATATTTTACTGGCATTTTGAGATGGAAATTTCATTACTTGTGTGTAATATTTTATTTGAATTGTTGAATATCAAAACAGATTCACTTATATAAAAACATCTATTGTATGCATTGCAACATATAAAGAGAGCGAACATCACTTTTAACAAGAGATTGTTGGTAAAAGGTAATGTGTTCCATTGGATCACATAATATTTGTTATTACTAAAAGAAGTAGCCCATTTGATATTGTTTATTTTTTTATTTTGATTGCCTTTGTTCGTTTTGTACGCTTCGTTGGAATGGGTATCACCTGTTCTGTGTCAATTAGCCAGGACTCTATTTTCCCGATGTATAAGTTCGTATCGAAAGACATAAAGTTTGTGTGTACATGGAATCGCATCACAATTATTATTTCCAGCTTAGTACCCACGAATGTAGTTCGAGTCTATTTTTTAGAGAAATAAAATTCCTCTCTCATTCTGGTGGTGATAGAAGTGTTATATTGATGCATTATTGGTAGTGATTGAAAGGTAATTGTTTATTCTTTATAATATGAGCTCAGAGAGTGGTTATCTGTGTGTATTTTGGCGACAGTGCACATTGAGTAATAAGGCCTTGGTGATGATCCGGAAGTGCAATCTGTGTTCTGTTAACATGCTGTTCTGTTTACAGTACAGACTCTCAAACAAACTGCCGGTGAACCACTGACAAGAACTTCACCGTGAAGTCATTTTTTTGGGTATTTTAGATTCACATATGATTTGTATCGATTGTCACACAGATGAAAGGTCAATAGTGAGAAATATAAGAAAAGAACATATAAACAAATTAAGTGTGATGTAGTGCCCCATGTCTTTGTTTAAAGAATTGCAGCTTTCAGAACGCTTAGCACATTATTTAAACCTGTAAGCTTGTTAATGACAGAGACTCAGTAGGGGATGACTCATTATATTATTAAAAACAAAACCGATTTGAAACAATTTCTAAGATTAAAATTAATAAACGATACAGTTTCTCATTTAATTATTTAAGAAAGAAAGAAATTTATTATTTTGAAAATCATTTACTATGACTTCAAAATAATGAGTCCTTATAACAAACGATAAACCCGCTTGCAATCAAATTTACCTAGAAAAAGAGCGCAACAATTTGGAATTTTAAAATTGTGTGCTGTTTCTTCAAAAACGGAATCGCATGCAATTCTGATTTTATTAGAAGGGTTTATAGAGATTTCAATCAGTTTGTGCAGGGTCGTTATAACCGCTACCAAAAAAGGCGGCCACCTCGGGAGCAAATATTTATTTCCTGGGTGGGAGGGGGTAGGATGATGCTGTCATATTCTGAACATTGCTAGTTCGACCCGTGGTTGATTAGGATCAAATTAAAGACTGATTCAGAGCATATCAAACATTAAACAAAAAACAACGAAGCACACATTTTCGTATTTATTTAAATATTTATTATTATTTATCACAAGCATAGCAATATAAAGGTGAAAGGCTGTCATTGAGCAGGTATTTCACGACATCATAATCTGTTGTGTTCTAGAATGGTATCAAATTTAGTGTATTGGCAAATGACAGGATAATTAATTAGATCAAAATTGGTAATTTTTCCAATTGATGGATAGATGATACTAACAGTCTAAAGGGGTTATTACTATTGATCCACATAGCTAAATTTCACTGTAATGGTGGGGGGGGGGTCTAAGTTGTTAGATTATAATTTCATACCATATTATTTAATTGAGTCATAGAAATACTGATTTAAATTTAGAAATGGAATATTTGCAAGATAATAATTGTCAAAATTGGAGTTTACCATTGATTTTTAATTATTCCGTTGTTCTGGGGACTATACCAAATTGTTCACCTCCAAAGTTAGGGCTATGACATATGTATTGAGATCTTGTGTTACAAGGTCTGGTTACCTTTCTCCATGGGTTGGCCCTGTCGTTGTGTGTGTGCTTGTGTCCTTGTTTGCGTGTGTGTGTGTGTGTGTGTGTGTGTGTGTGTGTGTGTGAGAGAGAGAGAGAGAGAGAGAGAGAGAGAGAGAGAGTATGCCAAGCGAGGTAGCTGGTAGTATCACCCGAGCGGTGGGCATTGTCGGGATGCTTGAGAGATTCACACAGAACCTATATATTATAGTATTGAAGGACACGTGCATATATATATCAAATATAGACCAGTCCTAGTGGCCGTGCCCCTATGGATGATGATTTGCCCCTAGATCTTATCTTAAAAACAGCCGAGATCCCCATCTTCTAAGCATATATTAGTTGAATAGCATACGACAATATCAGGCATAGTAGAAATAATGATTTATAACATGTAATCTTAGCTATATTAAAATGTACATGTGTCATTAACTATGTCTGAGTGTGCATAGGCGCGTGCAAGCAGATATTTTATAGAGAAAGTTATATGATGAATGTTCTGGAAAACAATTCAGACGAGATCCCATTAGTCAATCAATTTTGAATCTAATGAATCATCTGGAACAATGACGATGCTTCTTATTCGCACATGTAAAGATCGAAAGGTGTTGTGGACAAACATAAATTGATTTGCAGTTTTAAAATATCACTCAATATTGACATACCATATCCTCACTTCATATGCCTTCTAGATATCGGTCAAATATCTAGCACATGTATATACATGAACGATACCAGCTGGGTCTAGGTTTATCTCATACACGAGTGTCACAGTTCAGTGTGATCTTCGAACTTATAGATAACAGTAGTTGCCACGTACTAACATGTCTGGTTATCCAATATTTAATGCCGTGATATTTTTTTGTAGTTATCCACCACCATCCCCCATTGATGGAATCACATAATAAGCATGTTTCAATTCATATACTAATACAATAACTACTCTCGAAGCACGACTAACATTTTGTTATGTGTTTGAAAGGATTCTGACATACTTAGCACGTCTCCATCAACCCCAACCCACAAAACCACGCGTATCTTCTCCATACATAACATCCTGGTATGGATACCTCTTGGCTTGACATTTTACTGCACGACCAATATTAATATTATTAATGTACATGGCTACGTATTAGTAGCTATAAATGTACATGCTTACGTATTAGTAAATATCTATGTACATGGTTACGTAATAGTAAATACCATGTTTGTATGTATTTACTATATTTATGTAGCACAGAACACTTAAAATGGAGCAGAAAGGTTATTGACCGATCTTTTAACCCAGGCATGCACATGTCGATCAGCTATAGCAGTTTTAATCTTGTAAGGAATAGCAATATGATGAACTCTCCAGTTTGAAGTTTGTATTGTGTGCAGCCCGATATCTATATCCCAAATTCCTTAAGTAGATTGGAATAAATTTTGATGTCTACATTCATTATCTAAGGCTATGATCTCATAATTAAATGTGTAGACTGGAAGCCACACTCCGAATATGCTATAAATTTGATGTAGCATATATACGATAATTTACAAGTCCGTCAAGATTTGCCCTCGCTCCGTCCTGAAAAAACTGAAATGACGTCCCTGCTCATAGGTGCCGATCCCGTTTACTGTTAGGATGTTCCCTAATCCTGTCACTACTGTGGTCGAGAGATTGTATTCCCATCCCTCTCTATATAGACAAATTATTCCTTATCAAACGTGCACAACCGCAAAATCTAAAAATATTCCTACAGGTATTTATACATAGGTTTGTTCAAATTACTGTACATTTTCAAAATATCTTCAAAGGCATAGACGGTAGTTGTCTAGTCGGTAAACTATCCAAATGAAATTACTAGGCGAAATTTTTGTATCTCTATTTAAACGGAACCATACGTTAGTAATTTCAAATCGAAAGCTAGGAGTATACAATAAATTATCTTCTTTGATAAGCTTAACGTACAAAAGTTTCAACGAACCATAATCATACGATCTAGTTTTATAACTTCGACTGACACATTCATTTGTCAAAATACAGTGGGTGTTTCTTCTTGAACTTTTATATACCCGTTTGTAAAAGCAAAATAAATTCAGATAAATGAAAATTATTAAGATAAAATAATCATCGTATTGTTTTTACAACTGTTATGTGACATTCAAAATACACGAAAAGTTATCAATTTCATTGTTATGGTGAACAAGGAAGTTCAACACATCGATTGATATATATATATATATATATATATATATATATATATATATATATATATATATATATATACAAATTCACAAATAAGTATTATTTAATAAGATTAGAAATATGACTAATTATGTAATGCTGTTTCTTTCATTCTCCCTTTTCCCTTCCATTCTTCCGTATAAATGAGTTTAGACCCCTTTAAGATTATCTTGCAATAACTTTACAAATCGTGCCTTCACCAGCTGGTACACTCATCTCGACCTAAAATATTCATATCAGAATTGTAAACGCTCTTATCAGTCACAATATAATCAGTCTATTTATAGAACACTGACATCACCACTAGCTAATGACCTAATTGAAGTGGTTTAGTACAAACATGGTTTAATTGATTAGACGAGGATAATGATAATGCGAGAGAGAGAGAGAGAGAGAGAGAGAGAGAGAGAGAGAGAGAGAGAGAGAGAGAGAGAGAAAAATGATGATTGTTATAAAGAATTTAAATAAATAAATTACTAAATTTTACTAATGAGATTAAGACTCTCAGACTAGTGGGTCCATATATAAGAATACCAACTGATTGTCTGGACTAAAAAAATAACAACCAATCATTTGGTATAGCAGGTCTCATTCCACCCATCCTCCTTGAAGAAATTATATGCTGTGTAATATTAGTCCAAAATAAATATTTCAATTTTAGTATAATTTATAATTTTTAATTTAGTTTACTAAAACATTTTGAAAGCTATTCTGATTTACAATTTTTACTTTTAATCTAATGTGGAATTTGTAATTTAGTCTAGCATAGAATTCTTAATTTGTGTTTAATATAGATTTTTTAATTTAATTTCATACATATGTTTTAATTACATCTAATATAGAAATTGAAATTTAGTCTAATATAGAATTTAACATTTTATTAAAAAAATAGATATTTTAGTTTGTCAAACTCAATTTTGAATTGAGGTGTATTATATTAGATCTATTAAGAATCTAATATCAATCTTTAATTTTAGTCTATTAGATATTATTTATTTTTGTTTTTTATGTTTATTTCAATTTAGTCAAATTTAGAATTTGTCGTTTAGTAACAAAAATTATTATGATACAGAATTTATACTTTCTGTAATATAAAATTAACAATTTTTGTCTAATATTGTGACTCTTTGTGTTTAATATGGAAATTGTAATTTAGCATAATAGAGAATTTTTTCAATTTTACTTTATCATATCATTTTTTCAATATTATTCTGATATAGAATCTTTATTTGTTTGTAATATGAAATTTAAACTTTTTGTCTAATATATAATTGTTAAATTTAGTTGATTTTTTTATTGTGTTACTTATAGTGAACATATAAATTGTAATTTGCATTGATTATCCTTTATCATCATTTCAGTCTAACATATAAATTTTAACTTTAAGCTAATAGAATACATTTAATTTTAGTTTTTTTTATAATCTTTAACTTTAGTTATATACAGTTTTTAATTTTAGTTTATTATATAATCTTTAATTTTAGTTATATACAGTTTTTAATTTTAGTTTATTATATAATCTTTAACTTTAGTTATATACAGTTTTTAATTTTAGTTTGTTATTTAATCTTTAACTTTAGTTATATGCAGTTTTTAATTTTAGTTTGTTATTTAATCCTTAACTTTAGTTATATACAGTTTTTAATTTTAGTTTATTATAACATCTTTAACTTTAGTTATATACAGTTTTTAATTTTAGTCTAACATACCATTTTTCAGTTTTGTTGAGTAATATTTTTTTACACTTTTGTAAAATACAGGTCTTTTTTATTTTAGTTTAACAAAGGATTTACAATGTAAGTTTAATATAGATGTTTGAATTTTAGTTGATTTTACAATTTTAGTTCAATAAAGCACTTTTACTTTTAGTATAATATATAATTTTTAATTTTGCATAATGTGCCATGCCTGACAATCTTCATTCCTCAACATCCCATTGGAAGCATATTTTTATAAACCTTTTATGTAAATAAAACTCATGTTTCTTAAGTCTAATAAGCTGAACCAGGATGTAGTTTGGTCTCGATAAATGTACATGTTTGATATTAATGTGTTGTATTGCTGGTATTTGTATAATAGTTCGTGTAGTATTGTTGGTGTATTTGTAGTTTCTGTGTAATACACTACTTAATTCAAGCATGCATATTTATGTCTTTATAATTTAATAGCACTAGGTGCATAAAATATTAAGAGTAATTATAAATTTATATTAATTAACATCATTATGTGTACACAGTATTATAAATAACTATGAATTCCATGTTTTATTCATTACAAATATTATGTATAAAGTACCTCAAAAATAAGAAATAACACAAATAAGGTAGTTACATTTTATGTTTCTCATGAAGAGCATTTTAGTGAATGAGTACTATATTTTGATAAGTACTGAATACTCAATACTGTCATTCCAATTGAATGTTCAACACTGTCATTCTACCTGAATACTCAACACTATCATTATGCATGAATACAGTCATGAGGGACAACTGCTATGAGACCACATGTTAAGATATCTACCTGAATACTCAACACTCATTTTGCATGAATACAGTCATGAGGGACAACTGCTATGAGACCACATGTTAAGATATCTACCTGAATACTCAACACTATCATTATGCATGAATACAGTCATGAGGGACAACTGCTATGAGACCACATGTTAAGATATCTACCTGAATACTCAACACTATAATTATGCATGAATACAGTTAGGGGAGACAACTGCTATGAGACCAAATGTTAAGATATCTACCTGAATACTCAACACTATAATTATGCATCAATACAGCCATGAGGGACAACTGCTACGAGACCACATGTTTTGAGGAAAACCTCGCCATGCGGTTTTATTGATGATTAAGTGTCATGACTTGTCATTAGAGACCACCTGTCTTGAAAGATCCTTATTGTTTGTCAAAAGGGATGGTCTTCAAAAACAGATTCTACTGTACTCAACCGTATCTTTATACGTAAATACTCAATACTGTCAGTCCAACTGAATAATCTTCAACATCATTCCACTTGAATAGTCAATCCTATTATTACACCTGAACACTTAACACTCCCAATCTTCTTGAATACACAACATCGTTATTCCACTGGAATACGTGCTACTCATTCCATTTCCGTACTCAACAACCTCTTTACAGTTGAATACTCAACATTGTTATTCCACATGAATTCTTGCAACTCATTCCATTTCAGTACTCAACACCATCATCAAATTGTGTTTATAAGAAAATCCCTGGTCACTAACCAACACCTAAAAGTTTATGTGTATATTGACTCAGTCGATGCCATTTTCTGTTTTCCTCAGTAAGAGCAAAGTGGCTCACTGATTAAAACAAATCTGGCCTCTTCAGGCACCAAATATTTTATGGATTACAAAGGTAACACCTGCTCCCCCTTGTTGTGTGAAAATTATATCATGAACTAAGATTTAGTTTGCAATGCATACCCTTCTGTCTGAAGTCATGTATATGCATAGTAAATAAACTACTAAGGTACAGAGAAAATATCATACTTATGGTGCTGATCCTTTTTCCTTCAAGTTATTGTGTTGATAAATTCATATGGATCTTTAATAAACACACAAATGTGACCAGCACCTTCTCTGGTCTTTTCTGGCAGGCCTGGCATGCTTCATTTCTATATTCGGTGACTCATGCAGTCAGTGATAATGTATTTGTGTTGCAAGGCTCCAACATACCTGGGTTGTTTCGATAATCATTTACATAACATATAGCAAATATTGTATAGATTTCTTAGTGCAAATAAAACGCAGTAAGCATGTGGAATTATATTCTCCTCAGAATAACGATAATAAGAACGCTGAATACAATAAAGTATGGAATGTATATAATGTTTACAGACAGGTGCAGGCTTTATCCAGACAGGTATGGGTATATGAGGGCAGTGATATTTCCTTTGGATAATGTATGTACCTGCAAGGAAATTTAGGTCAGTCAAGTTTCTTTATTCCACGATTTAAGAACTGATACCTGATACAGTACACCCTCATTAGAACACAGTTCATGATATAAGGATACTTGATACAGTACACCCTCATTAGAACCCAGCTCATGATATAAGAAATATAGTTGATACAGTACACCTTCAATATAACACAGCACATGATACAATAAATTAGATCAATAACCATACCCACCATTTGCGAAAAGTGACCAACTTAGTTTGATTAATTCCAAAATCTGCCAGTTTATTTAATCCACTAAATTGTATAATGGTGTAAGATTGAACTACTAGAATATATGTTTATTACAGCATATAATTTCAGTCATTTTAATATAAATGTACTCAGACAGTTGACTTGCCACAGGTTTGACATTTGTTTATTATGTCGTTGGTGTGAATGATACACAGGCTATCCGGTGTAAAGTCAATCTCGTAGTACGGGTCTATAGTTAGGGCAGCACAAACGTGACATAAAACTGTGATAACATGTACATGTATCAAATAGTTGTAAATGCTGAATGTGAAGCAAATCGTAAATATATATGATGATAATAAATACAGTGTGTTACTGAAGCCGTTGTAAGCTTAGTATATAATCAATTCGGCATGATCATCTTCATATAAGATCTTGTACTGGCACGTTAAAATCACACTTGTGATGTCTCCGCCATTATAATCTAGGTTTCATGGATACATAGTTGTCATTGTATGCAAATATATTTCCGAGTGTGAGACCCATGCATTAATCGGAAACTGAGTTCTTATGTAAAATATATACTGCTCAAACCCCCAACACACACGCAAACACTCTCAGAGACACATTGACAAAAAATATAAAAAAATATCATGGCAATAGTGCCTTTTTCTGTTCAACACGTTTAATCCGCTTCACAATATTTATTACACATGCTGTTTGTGTCAATGTTTAATATCAGGTTACTAGTTTTAACCTAAAAGTATATATCATGTCTACATTTTCGAAAGGTATTCTAAGATTAGCTGAAGTATATAAGTATACTGCTTATTTACATTTTCAAGGGCCATACTAGTTTAAACTAATATATTTAAGTATGTGGTTTATCTATATTGTCAAGGGCCATACTAGTTTAAACTAATGTATTTAAGTATGTGGTTTATCTATATTTTCCAGGGTCGTGCTATTTTAAACTAATGCATTTAAGTGGTTTGCTTATGAACATTTCCGAGGGTCGTGCTAGTTTAAACTGATGCATTTAAGTATGTGGCTTATCTGTATTGTCAAGGGCCATGCTAGTTTAAATTGATGACTTTAAGTATCTGGCTTATCTACATATTCGAGGATGATAATAATTGTAACTGATACACATCTACATGTAGATTATCTACATTTTGCAGGACCATACTAGTTTTATCTGATGCATTTAGTTATATAGCTTGTCTACATTTTCGATGACGATATTACGATATTACGATATTACAGTTTCCTAATGCATATTTTGCGGAGCCGCCCATATGTGATTATGCGATTAGTTTGGTCGATATCTAGGTGATGATCGACCACTGCGTTATTGATATCATAAAATAATTAATATGAAATCAATGAATGAAATTACAGATATGAGCAAAGATATAATAGATAACACACGAGAGCCGCAGTATGAAATATATAACAATTTAATAAACTAAATGAAAAAAGAAAACTGAACATGACGTTTCAGAGATACACTTTCTCTGATAAATATAATTATATAATATATGAAAATGTAGCTAGACGATCTGTTTCCAGTCATTTCTAAATCATTGTTGAAGGCAGGTCAACCTTGTCATAATTCCCGTATTTACCTCTTTTCCCACTCGTGTTGTGTCAGACATCGTTTATAGTAACTCAACATAACTATGATAATGTGTTCAACTCGCTGCCTGACATGGATACAAAATTATATTAATAAGAAATCAGAGTTGGTTTCTGCTAGTAGCTACTCGCATTTCTAACTGGAACAATTACATAACTAGACTTCGTAGATAAACTACTTCATTATACTATGGACTATAAATCTCTAGCTTGAAAGAACAAGGTATACACGAGTTCCTGATGACAGCACCTTCGATTATCAGTGCCTAATGACATTACCTGCTCACAACAACCATTGATATAGTCATGGTAAAACCAATAATTCTTAGCTTACAATATATCAGATAGCTTACAATATGTCAGAATAATTCTCTCTAGTCCGCCTTTGTTAATAATTAGATCCTAACACTAACCTCTTATTGCTGGGCGCCAAGCGAGGCAGCTGTTAGTACCATTTTTGTAAGTCTTTGGTATGAATTGAACCCACGACCTCCTGAATCTGTGGCAATCTATTGTTCATTGAGAATAAGGTCTCTCAAGAAAGGTTGTATAGCAGTGATATTTAAACACAATTTGTACCGTATATACTAATATTTCAATATATATATGTAGTTATGTGAGAAAGTTTGCCAGTAACTTCTCGTGGGTCTGTGGTTCTTTCCGGGGGATTTCCGGGTTCTTCCTCCACCATTAATACTGGCCGCCATGTATAACCTATATTATGCTTAAAAATGGCGTTAAACCATACAAAAGAACCCCAATTGACTAATGAGGGAAGAATGAAAAAAACACTAATTCTTGAGTAATTATCAAACATGACATAAGTTGATTTGTTTAGTATGAAACATTTAATAACCATGAGTCTTGTTGCGTGTATACTTAGCTAGACTATTATCATTATCTTCAGGTATAGTTTTGTACATTATTATTATCATGTGCAGTGCATGTCCAGCCATTTAACAGTGTCATCATCATCACGGTGCAGAGCCTGGTGTCCACTGGGGAACTTTGTCAGTTAAGTGTTGTTCAGTGTTTGACATGGTCTGAAGAGCTTCACAGTAACTGGAAGAGTTAGTGGCCTGGCTACATTGGACATGGTTGACTGCACAATGAACCTGTCCTGTCAGAAAATGATTCATTGTGGTCCACAGATGACATGGAAGGTTGAAGCCAGGAGGGTAGACAGATGGCTCAGCTACAAGGGAGTAGTTTACAACATCTGTTGGAGACCACTCGACACTCCATGCTGAAATAGGTCTCATATCCTCCATCATCAAACCTAACCAAATTGGGCATCTTGAAGTCAAGCAGACTGCTGGATGTGAGGTGATGTCCATGTATGGTGGAATTTTCTCACTACATAGACCTTATCGAACACTTGTGTGGTGGCTTCCTGGTGACACAGCTATGTATGAGGAATGTTGCTGAGTAACGGTAGCCATGTTAAATAAGTACGACATAGTGTTCCAGAGATTATGCACACAGTTGTGTTGAGCTGGACATCAATTAACTTAGTGCGGGATGATCAAGCAAAGACAGGAGTACAATACTTGGCTGTTGAAAAACAGAGGGCCTGTGCTGATGTCTTGAGTGTTTTTAGTTCTAGCACCCAAGGTTGATTCAGTCAGTTTGAGAAGTTTGTTTTGAGTGCTAAGTTTTGCTTGAGTTTTCTTAGGTAGAATGTCATTGATTGGTTCATAGACACACCAAGGTATGTTGTGTTTGGTCATGTTTTATTTTCTGTCCACTAAGAGGATGCAAAGCTCATGGTTCGCTTCTGCATTTTGAAGTTGGAAGATGCTGGAGACAGTTGTGCTTGGCTCTAGATGCCATGTCTAGAAGTAGTCCATCACATCGTCCAAGTCCTTATTCATTGCTCCTTAAAGTTTAACAAATGAGCGACTTTGGGTGTCGAGAGCAATAGCATCTGCATGTATGAAATTTCATGACTGTGATGGAGGTAAATAATTGATATAAACATTGAACAAACTTGGCATAATAACAGTCCATTAGTCTGTCCTCTATGAAGTTCAGCTCTCTCTCTAATGTGCACTCTGAAGCACCTGTTGCAGAGAAACAGCTTAATAATTTCAACTATCCAGGGATACTCTGGAAATTTTCAACAACAGCCCTTGCATACCAGACCATGTCATATGCCACTGTTCGATTCAGAAAAACTTTTTAGAATCAGTGCCTTAAAACAGGATGAAAGCAAGGAGATCAGCCAATAAATTGGCGCATTGTTGGGATCTTTTAAAGGCTTTTAGATCACAATAATCTTTACCTGGCACCACAAAGTCAGCATGTACTTTTCCTTAACAACCGGGTGCTTCAGGAACATAGCAGACTTAAGGTCAGGGTGTATGCTATTATCAAGTGTCAGAGATCATCATCACCCAGTGTCTCATAAATTGTATGCTGATGACACCCAAATATACAAGTATAGACATCCAAATGAAGTTGATGCTACAATCCAAGGAATAGAGAGGTATATTTCTGATGTGAAATCATGGATGACATGTAACAAGCTGCAGATGAATGATGATAAAACCGAGGCCATTCTGATCACAACACCAAGATTTTCTCATTCACATCCTTTACCTCAAACAATTAATATCTGCAAGACCAACATCAAATTTATGCAGTCTGTACGAAACCTAGGTGTTACTTTAGACAGTACTCTCACATTGCACCAGAGAGAACTTAGACAATTTTAAGAAAGACACAGCTTCATTAAGGAAGCTTTTCGGGGACAGACTTCTGGTATTGTTAGTTCCAAGACAGAAATAGCTTTTATATACTGTTGCCTTTAGATAGCATTCAGTTCTGAAGAAAGACAGAAAAGAGACTGGCAGAACAGTCAAAGTCGACGAAGTAGTCAGGAAATTGTCGAGGAGAAGGAGAAGGACAAGGATTCAAGGAAGGGAAAGTGAAGAAGGAGGATGAGTATTAAGAAGTCGAGAGGAGAAAGAATATGGAGGAAGTCGGGAGGAAGAGTAGAAGCAGTTGGAAGAATAAGATAGAATACACAGATTAGTAGAATACAAGGACGGGTGGAAAGCAGTCTGATACTGCATCTCAATTAATGCAACAGGATGTTACATGGTTGAGAGAAGAAGAGTGATTTTTGAATTATTATTATTAACCTATTGTTAATCATTTGAATTTCATCTTTTGTGTACTCAGTAATTTAACTGTTGGCATTGCTGATAGGGAGCATGAAACTTTGCATCTCTATATCACTAATTTCACTTCCTACAAAAATTGAGTCTCGTGGGACTTCTAAAATAATTTAAATAAAAGGCTACATTATATAAAGAATATTTAAGGTCTACATTACATATAGGATATTTAAAGACTACATTATATAAAGGATATTTAAAGGCTACATTATATAGAGGCTATTTAAAGGCTACAGTATATAAAAGCTATTTGAAGGTTAAATTATAAAAAGGATATTTAAAGGCTTCGATTTATAAAGGATATTGAAATGCTATATTCTATAAAGGATATTTAAGGTCTACATAACATAAAGGATATTTAAAAGCTACATTATATAAAGGATATTTAAAGACTACATTACATAAAAAAGGATATTTAAAGACTATACTATATAAGAGCTATTTAAAGGCTACACTATATAAATGCTATCTAAAGGCAACAGTATATAAAAGCTATTTAAATGATACATTATATGAAGACTAAATTATAACCAGGATATTTAAAGAACTCATCAAATTAAGGATATGCAAAGGCGTCGTTATATAAAAGCTACATTATATTTAAAGGCTCTTTAAAGGCGACATTATATAAAAGCTATTTAAAGGCTGCATTACAAAAGGCTATTTAAAGGGTTCGATTTATAAAGGATATTTAAATGCTACATTTTAAAAAGAATATTTAATGACTAAATTATAAAGGATATTTAAAAGCTACATTATATAAAGGATATTTAAAGACTACATTACATAAAAAAGGATATTTAAAGACTATACTGTATAAGAGCTATTTAAAGGCTACACTATATAAATGCTATCTAAAGGCAACAGTATATAAAAGCTATTTAAATGATACATTATATGAAGACTAAATTATAACCAGGATATTTAAAGAACTCATCAAATTAAGGATATGCAAAGGCGTCGTTATATAAAAGCTACATTATATTTAAAGGCTCTTTAAAGGCGACATTATATAAAAGCTATTTAAAGGCTGCATTACAAAAGGCTATTTAAAGGGTTCGATTTATAAAGGATATTTAAATGCTACATTTTAAAAAGAATATTTAACGACTAAATTATAAAGGATATTTAAAGACTACACTGTATAAGGATTATGTAACGGCTACACTATATAAATGCTATTTAAAGGCTACATTATACAAAGGCTATTTATATGATACATTATATGAAGGCTATTTATATGATACATTATATGAAGGCTGTTTAAATGCAACATTATATAAAGGCTATTTAAATGATACAATATACAAAGAATATTTAAAGGATAAATTATATAAAGGACATTTAAAGGCTACACTATATAAAGGCTAATTAAATGCTAAATTATATACAGGCTAAATTATATACAGGATATTTAAATAACACATCAAATAAAGGATATGTAAAGGCGTCATTATATAAAAGCTACATTATATTTTAAAGGCTCTTTAAAGGCGACATTATATAAAGGCTATTTAAAGGCTGCATTATAAAAAAGGTTATTTTAAAGCTTCATTATATAATGGCTATTTAAAGGCTAAATTAAAGGGTATTTAAAGGCTACATTATATAAGGGCTATTTAAAGGCTACATTATATAAGGGCTATTTAAAGGCTGCATTATAAAAAGGTTATTTTAAACCTTCATTATATAATGGCTATTTAAAGGCTACATTGCATAAAGGCTATTTAACGGCAACATTATCCAAAGGCTATTTAAAGACGACATTATATAAAGGATATTTAAAGGCTAAATTATATAAAGGATAATTAAAGGCTAAATTAAAGGGTATTTAAAGGCTACATTATATAAGGGCTATTTAAAGGCTACATTATATAAGGGCTATTTAAAGGCTACGTTATATAAAGGGTATTTAAAGGCTAAATTAAAGGGTATTTAAAGGCTACATTATATAAGGGCTATTTAAAGGCTACATTATATAAGGGCTATTTAAAGGCTACGTTATATAAAGGGTATTTAAAGGCTACATTATGTAAAGGATATTTAAAGGCTACATTATATAAAGGATATTTAAAGGGTAAATTAAACTCTATTTAAAGGCTACATTATATAAAGGATATTTAAAGGCTACATTATATAAAGGCTTTTTAAAGGCTACATTATATAAGAGCTATTTAAAGGCTACATTATTTAAAGGTTTTTAAAAGGCTACATTATATAAAGGCTATTTAAAGGCTACATTATATAAGGGCAATTTAAAGGCTCCATTATATAACGACTACATTATAACCTTTAGTCCATTGTACCGCAACCTTCTTTATGTCATTTGATTATACCTGTAATGATTTAATAAGCATAAAGTTATAAGTATTGTATAGCAAGCTGCCTTACACTCTTGTCATCTACCTGTAGTGATTCACAGAATAAGGATAACATTAGATCTATTGCATAGCAAACCTGCCTCATATCCTTTTCTTCCTATACTGATTGAATAAGCCTATATTTTGATTATTTTTATTCTGTTTTATGTAATTATTTACCACCCCTGTGATTGCTGAAATATAATATACCGGATAAATTCAGCGTTCCGGATAAATTTCGGATAAATTCAGCATTCCAGATAAATTCCAGATAAATTCAGCATTCCATATAAAAATCAGCATGATAACTTTTTAAAATTCTCAAACACGTTGTTATAAAGCATTGCATAAAACAGCTTTAAATAACTTGATCAGTACAGATGTACCAGAGTAGTGGGTGAGAGAAACATATTGCGATTAGACAGATCAATTGGTGCGATAACTATTGAAATTCTTTCTCTAAATTGATTATAAGGTTAAGAACAAGGGTTACTATCTATATAACAATATCATTGCATGTTCCTCATAACAGGCCATCAAAATTTAATAACCCTAATGACGTCTTACCGGACAGGGCGTTGATAATTCAATACATTATATTAATATAGCTGGCATGCTGTGTCATATGTAGTGAATAAAGTACAAAATCATCATGTGTGTGTGTGTGTGAGAGAGAGAGAGAGAGAGAGAGAGAGAGAGAGAGAGAGAGAGGAGAGAGAGAGAGAGAGAGATATTTGATTTCCTAAAACAATTTTCTCAGTCAGCTGCATTCTTGGAACGGAAGGGATATTATATATTATTAATAGAATGAATGCTTCAAACGTTTAACGTTTTCAATAATTCAAAGCTGCATTGCATATAAATTCAGTTTTGCGAAATACGATAAATAATTCAATATATATTTGTTTCTAATATTGAAATGATATAGAGCAAATATGTAATCTGTATGGTGAAGAAAACTCCAACTTATTTAGAACCAGGAATGTGTGTAAGACCTTCATTTACTTTCGTATACTCCTTCAATTAAAATACCTCAAGTTTGATGCGACGTTTAACTGTAACACGTGCCATTTCTTTTCAGACTACTACTACTTCGACCACTGTCACTACTACTACTACTACTACTACTACTACTACTACTACTACTACTACTAATATGACCATGACGTAGAAGAAGAAACTAGCACGTTGCATTACATTTATCAGATGAGTTCAAAAATTTCCAAGTTTTTCTTTGTTATAAATAAGAAACATGTATACTTCTAATTCATATAAATCAAGGGAAATAAATCCTACCATGCATGACATGGCGATTGCCTTTTGAAAAAACTGTTATCGCACATTGTGTACAGACTTTGGTATTTAGGTCAGCTTATCAGTCTGTAACGTTAAAGGCAGCAGTCGTTTGCTTGTAATATAACAGTCGGATAATTTACTGAAAACACTAGTGATTTTACAGGTAGATATTCTTTTCGAAGGCTTCCTGTTTGCCAAGACTGAAATTTGAAAACATAGGCAAGTAAAACGTAGTGTTGTTTATTCTACACTTGACTAAAACCGACATAACCCAAACGACAGTACTCTCCAAAATGGCGGCGAGACGACAGGAGTGCAGCATTTGTATGGATAGTTTTAAGAATCCTAAGCTGATATCATGTCACCATAGTTTTTGTTTAAATTGCCTGGAAGATTATGTACGGACTAACCTTCGCAACGGTAGATTTAATTGCCCCATATGCAGGACAAGTGTGGAGTTACCAAAAGGAGGCGTTCGAAGTCTTCAAAACAATTTTTATATTGACGACATAGGCTCTGGTGAGAAGTTTCCCTGCGATCTTTGTGGTCCGAACAATGTTGCATGCAGTAGATGTTTGGATTGCGAGGAGAATTTGTGCCAGACATGTTGTCATGTCCACGAAAAATCGAAAGCGAGTAGGCATCACAAAATAAGTGATTTGGGAATTCTAGATATAGAAACGAAGGACACAATTCGACAACGTATATTTTGTGATCAACATCCTGAAGACGAAATCAGGCTTTTCTGCAGAGACTGTAAAGTACTTATTTGTTTATTGTGCAAAGCCATCAATCACGAAAACCATACAAGTAGTACTGTAGCCGATTATGTCGCTGAAATGAAGAACACCCTACAGATCAAGAAGGATGAATACTCGGACAAACTGAGACGTATGATAAATTCCAAAGCAATGGCGGAGGAACTTGATAGAAAGATTAATGATGCGGAGCGGGAAGAAATTAAAGCAGTTGAAGAACAGCATTTACAGTTGAAAAAAGTACTTGAGCAAGAAGTGGCAAATGTGAAAGGCAGAATAAAAAATGTTTATCACGACCTGAGACAGCAAATCGCAGTTTTCAAAAAATGTGTGGAGGATGAATTGGTGACCTGTTATAACGCACAAGAAAATGTACAAAAAATAACAGATCAAGGGACAGACATTGATATAATAAGAAATGGTCCAAATCTTGAACAGTTAATTTCTGCATCCTTATCAAAGACTGATCCAACACATACTACAGTCCTGAAAAACAAACTCTTTTCGCCAGCCCCAATCGACGCAAGTAAACTGATTCCCTTACTAGGCATAATGCAAGATTCTACTGATGCCGTAAGTATTACTTCTCGAAAAAAGCAGTCACATTTTGTTTTTACCGTTGATGACTTAAGTAGTGTTTGTAGTCTTAACAGAAATACTAAGACATTTTCCTTCATTGAACTAAATTAAGTCCCTACATAGATATTCCTGAATTCGCCGATTGCTCTGCCTTTAAATATATCTCTAAAAACTGAATAGCTAAGAAATACCCCCCCCCCCCCAAAAAAAAAAAAACAAACAACCAAGAAGATAACAAACATTTGTTGTCAGCACATATTTTATTATAACTTTGCTGCCTATATAAGTCAGCTAGGAAATCATTTGTTGAAATTTTTAGATCATCAGAATATTATAAATAAGACTGTGTAAAGAAGTAAAGAAAATGTATTTCTTGTATAAGACATTGACACAATGACTATACTATCTATTTGTTATGCAAAAGTATAGTATAAACTCAGAACTAATGTACCATAGTGTGTAAGGGTTGTGTTTTAGTCCCTATTTTAACATATACGTATCTATCCATCTGTTCCTATGAGTTGGAGGTCTTCTGACAAACAAAACAAACCCAACTTTACAAGGTATTTACATTATTTGTTGACTCAAACGATGCATTTGAATTTTGTAATATAGTTTTTATTGTCTAAGGTGGTTACTAATAATGCGAAAATGATTCTATGAATTTCACATTTTACTAGGTAATATAAAATGTGTCCATATTTGCTTATCTTTGTCGATTAAAAAGTTAGGATCATTTACAGATGTCTTTGTTTACGGAAAATACATAGCACTAGATGCCTAGATAAAATCAATCAATAGTAGATATAGTATATTAACATCAGCCACGAAGGTTTGCCACGATATTTATGAAGTTTAACCAACACATGCTCATGATCAGCTCATTATATTTGCAAAGAAAAATCATGTGCTGGAGTTGATGTTACGATTTTGATTACGCATAAGATCACAACTTCTTAAGAGCAAATTTTCAGGTGTCATGTAAATGAAACTAGTGAAACATGCCTTTTTTAGTGCATATTCTAATCACGAAGGTCGGAACATTCGATACGACCTGCTACTTCTGGAGAGCAACGTAGAATTTGACGAATTTGTTGTTACTTGATTGTTAGAAATTGAAGACAACAGAACAAATGGGTTAGCATGTGAATAAAACTAAATAAGACCTTTTGAAAGTGCTCAACACTTTCCCCAGTTGTCAAAGTGATAAATCTATCCAAGCATTTACATATCTCAATATAGTACACATATTGTGGTCGTTCGAAGTAAATTTCTATGGAATAATGAAAATATATAAACATGATATGTTCTTTATGGGCATAGTTTAACTGACTGACAGATCATTACTTATAGTCGCGTAATGACATTCGGTCTTGTTCGACGTTTTAAAGCCAGCACCGCTGTTGTTTATTTTAGTTTATCGTCGGGGTGGGTGTGGGGATTGATCCAGCTCATGAACTCTCCACTGCATCCACCACATGCTTCTCAATCAGGCAAGCGAAATAACCATGTCTGGAAGCGGAATTAGGATAAATGTCCTGCTGGGGAACCAATCGACAGCACCCTTACACTGAAACTCCTTGTTTGTAGATCAGATTCTGACCAGCTATCTAATGTTTGCTATTAATAACACTCGATTCTGAGTATGTCACACTTTTAATTAGAGTTATATAGTCCTGTGTTTTCAAATGTTTAATCACCGACACAAATGTTTAAGAAATGAATTCGTGTACGTAGCGCAGTTTAAGATCTCAAAAAAGTACAACTGGGTTGGAGTAACATTAAATTTGTTTGTGATCTTAATCAAGAGTAAATTGCTTCATAAAAAGTTTAGAAAGGTGATATCAGAAAGATAAAAAATTAGTAAAGGTAACACCAAGGTGGCTGGTGCTGGGAAGTAAACCCTATGAAAACATCCGGAGATAGATTCTAAGGCAGCTGGACGATTTGCTACATCCAATTATGGCATCTCCTTGGTCTGGAGAGGGATGAGCTCCGCCAGACAACGTTTGCCCAAGACACACTAATAATGCTGGACAAATCTGAAACTGCTAGAGCGGTCGTCGCCCAGGTCAACAAGGACCACATCTGCCGTTGTCCACAAGGATGGAGGTGACAAGTGCGCTACTGGTACTTCGCATGAAATCAGAGTGAGAGACAGCATCGCCAACACCACATGGAACATTAGAACTCTGGCTCAAATTGGAAGGCTCGAAAAGTTGACACATGAGATGGAACATGGAACTACACATGTCACATTCTGGGACTCTGTAACGTCAGATGGAATGCCCTAGGAGAAAACACAACCGAAGATGGGCATATATTCTACTTTAGTGGAGAGGTTGACAAATGGTGTAGGCTTTCTTGTAAACAAAGCCATCAAGGGATCTGTGCTTGAGTGTCGCCCCTTATCTACGTTTAACATCACAATTTTCCAAGTCTATAGTTCAACTACTGATCATAATGATGAAAAAATAGAGGACTTTTGCAACACACTCCATGGTATAATAAACATGCTAAGTTAAAAAAGACAACCTCACCATCCAAGAAGATTGGAATGCAAAAGTTGGCAAAGATGCTCTATAAGACTGGGATGATCATTGTGGAATTTATTGCAATGAGATCACCAATGAAAGAGGGAGGCGGCTGCTTGAGTTCGCAAGCTATAACAGCTGGGTACTAGCTAACAACCTGGGCCAATATAAAGCTTCATGATGCTGGACATGGCACGCACCAAATGGAATTCATCATAACCTTATCGCCTACATACAAGTTCAAAATCGTCACGGATCTGGCATACATACAGCAAAAACAAGGACGTTCCCAGGTGCTGGTGTTGGGAGTGATCACGATCGTTTGATTATGAACTTTCGAGTGCGGCTGAAGAAAATAAAAAAGTTGAAGAACATCAGGCTCAAATTCAACCTTGAAGAACTAAATGACCCTAACATTCGCAATTCAGTTGCAGGTAAATTTACTCAACTCCTTGTTAATGATGTTAATGTTAACGTGATGACATACACTTTCAATACAGTCATCACAACAGCTGCCAAGGACATCCTTGGCTTCCATTGTCCAACGGACAAAACATGGGCTACAGAAGATATTGGAAGTTGTGTGAGGCCCGACGAGACATAAAAAACACCAGACACACACAGGGGCATTGGAGTACCGAGAAGTAGACAAGAATATCAGACAAACCTTGAAGAGAGCTAGAGAAGATTGGATTAGACAATAGTATTCAGAAATAGAGAGCAGTCTGATAAAGAATAACATCAAAAAGGCATTCCAAATTGTGAAAGACCTCACTAGATGGAAGCAACCAAGAGTCAGTACCATTGAAGACGAAAATGGAAAATACCTCGCAGAAGCGAATGACACAGCAAAATGATGGACTGACTATTGCAAATAAATCTAAATCAATCAGTCAACAGGAGACCCAGAGGTGCTTGAAGTTCCAAAATGCTCAAATGATGATGGTTTCCCCATTCTCAAACAAGAGATGGAGTCAGCAATAAGGGTACTGACGACCGGGAATGCAGGTGGAGTAGACATCATCCCAGCTGAATTGAAGAATGGGGAGGGGATCATTCATAGAGCTACTAATACAATTCCTCTACAGGATCTGCCATAAAGGTTATTGACTTGCACAGTGGACCCAATCAATCTCAATCTCCATCTGTGCCAACATTACGGAACTGTGAATTGGATCAACCATTCTTGTAAGGTGATACTGAAGATCATCTTGAACAGACTGAAACCACAAACAGAAAGATAATCGCTGATGAAAAGGTTTGGTTCCGGAGTGGAAGAAACACAACAGAACAAATATTCAGTCTGAAGCAAATGTCTAAAGATATACGAATTATGCAATTAAGGAGTCTGAAAACCCATCCTTCAAGTTCATTGTACAGTCATTCTGTGATTATTCATGATTATCTGATTTTATTCGGAATATTCTAAACATTTGTACTTGGGATATAAACATTTGTGATTTGGGGGATATAATTCAAAATAATGTCTTTTGAATTTTTACTTTGTGTTCTATAAAAATAAATTAATTTTTCATTTTACTAAATCGTTGAATTTGCGTATTAACTCTACATAATCGACATACTACTGAAATGTTTATATTATCAATTATTTTACAAGATCATTATATTATCAGTAGATGGCCATATATACGATCATTAAAACAAATTAGTACCAAATATGCAAACATTCGCTGGTTCGTAAATTATCGATTTTCAAACAGATTGAATAGAACTAGTATTTTATTGCCTTTCAGATATGATATTCTCTTTCAATCGCTCAGTCTTTACAATTTAGCCAGAGTTTATTTTCCTTTGTAATTTTACCCATCCCCCAAATATCCTAACAATCTATTTTATGCTGCGTTATTTCACATGTAGAAAAGGAACAATGACTATATTAATGTGTGTAACATGTCTTAATATAAATACGTTTGCTTATTACAACATAACGATATATATTGCTTTGAATATATATCTCTCACATTAAAGAAAGTGTACCAGTATTGCATTGCACTATAAATACGATAACCTCTTTCAGTGAATTCGGCACATTTCACATGCATGTTAATTCCCTCTATCATGTCACTCATTCACCATATATATCAAAAACTTACTTCATGCCATGCTTCTAACAAATTTAAAATGGCCATAAATAAATAATGTGCGTAGAAGGCTGTACTAATTTAAATGAATATTTTCACTATTTAAATGGAAATGTTTTCATATCATTTATTTAGTTTCCCGTATCTCACTCTAACTGCTTTTAAATCATAAAAACAATAAAATGTTCTGCGCTGGACTTAATTTCGAACGAATATGCACTATTGTACATTATTCCACAAACTGTGTTTCTCTCAGCTGAGAGTACTTACCTATTCATAAACAGACTGAAACTAAAATAAATTTTCCATATTAAGCAAAAATTCTTTGGTATTTATTGCAATATGTATCTATATCGATCACCACAGTACGGACCATCAGGGTCCTAGGAAAGGCGCTGACCAGTAACTGAAGCCTACAACCAGGGCTCAAATAATAACTTTAGTACTTGTGTAGGATGAACAAAGCTTGCCAATATGTGGAAATGACAGATCAGTAAAGTTTTAACAGCAAAAATGCCGACAAACAGGAAAAAGAGGAGCGGAGGAAGAAGCCCAATTATGGGCAGATAACAACTCCGCACCTGTTGCTGTTGATCAAATATGATGGAACAAACTTCTACTTGGTAATTTTTAGCACATATATTTGCACTTATTTAGTAGGCACTTTTACCAAAATAGTTTTAAATTCGGGAGATAGGAAAATTCTAAATTTCTTTGATGTGTGACTAATTACAAGTGTGACTTATACATAATTCGCAGGAGGTAATGCCCCATAATATAACTGGGCAGAATTTGACCTAAGGAATCCCTTGGCGTTACCTTACGAATCGGCTGATGTTGTATTTAGCATCTGAGTCTTCTTCCTCCGTTCTCTGTTTGGACACCAAACGACAAATGTGGGCCGATTATCATTTGTTAATTCCTGTGCATTACGAGTATAAACAAGTCAGCAAGGGCGTAATTACACTTTGTTTTGAATTTAATTAAGTAGCACAATTTGTGTGCATCAAAGTGTGATCGGTTTCAATCTATTCCACTTCAAGTAAATATTCCACTTTGTGGAATAAACTAGATACTTTAATATTCTAAGGGCAAAAAACGTCATTAATCAAATATTGTAACGTATCAGTCTGGCAGAATCGCAGTGAGTCAAACTAGTAGGAACTTCAACGATGAAGTTAAGCAGAACATAGAAACACAGCCATAAGAACGTTTGGTTGCTAGCCAATGCTATAATACCGACCACAGCACTACGGGTCATTAAGACCCTAAAAAAGGTGCTAGATATTAGCTGAGGATTACTAACCTAAGTCCAAAACAACACCAATCTTACGGACGTGAGATAACCAAAGTGTGTCAGATAGACGAATGATTGATTGATTGTTTTTTAAGCGGCGCACCAGCACATTTAAGCTATTTAGCGCCATACAATAGGTTGTCTTTATGCATGTTTAAAACTACTAAGTGGTTTAATATCGACCAGTGATATAGAAACCCAAATAGTTCAAAGTAAAATGGTAAGATATTGGTAACAGTAAAATATGAAGCTTCCCAATCAACGGGAGATGGAAATGGTTTATGTTGATGAAGAGATGTTGCAAATAAGAGGCCGTATTTGCAATAAATACAAATGCTCTAGATGATGACATACAAGTTGTTGTTTAAAATAAAGATTTACTTCCTTTAGGAAATCTAAAATACAGGTGAAATGTATAATATCAAAAAGTACCTTCATGTCATGTACATTATAGTACTTATAATACTTATCACGCATAGGTTGCAGGTTGGAACATTCGGCCATAAAGTGCTTAACACTGAATGGTTCATTGCATGAAACCCAATCTGGTGGATCTTCACCTTTCAGTATGTGGGAGTGGGTTATCTATGTATGACCAGTTCTGATTCTTGCAATGATTACCTGTTCCCTACGAGTGGTTCTGTAGGAAGGAGTCCATTCTACCAAGGATGGTTTGATGGCATGAAATTTGCTATCCACTGCATCATCCCATGCTGCCTGCTACTTACTGAGTAGGTACCCTTTGATATTAGGTATAAAATCAGTAAATGGTAATTTCAGATCAGATTGTTTTTGGGATAGAGCTGTCTAAGCAGCGCGGTCTGCTTCTTCATTACCTTTAATACGAATATGGCTAGATAACCAACGGTATAATATATTGTAGGAAGTACTAAGCTCCATATTTTTGACGAGGAGATTGACTAATAATGGATTATCCAGTTTTCTATTGTGTTGTGAATGAATCACTGATAGTGAGTCACAGAAGATAATGCTATTTAAAATACGTTTGTGTTCGATACATTTCAGAGCAAGGTCTATTGCTCTGATTTCGGCTGAAAAAATTGACCCATCATTTGGCAAACGAACTTTGTGTTTGCCACTAACGAAGGCTGCAACAGCTTTTTCATTAACCTTTGATCCATCAGTCTAAAATCGTTGAGGAGTTCATGAGATTTTCTCCCCCTCGTGTAATATAAAAATCACTTTGGGTTGCTTAAGGAACCAAGGTAGTGTTTCCAAGACAAACGTTTTCTGAACTGTAGAAAGATTAATTTTGATATTGTCAAAGCTGGATGATAGTCTGATGCCAAATTAAGGTATGGCATTTGGTTTGGTTTCATAAAAAGTTTTTTTTTGGTTGACAACAGCCGATTCAGATGGTTTGATCTCAATTTGAGAGCGTACTGTGCAGAAAGCATTTCTCTGCGATGTGACAAAGATGGTGCATTCGCTTCCACATGGAGATGTCTTAAAAGCTCACAGGGCGAGTCTTATTCCCTGATGATGAATTGGGTCAAGCATTTTCAAATATGACTTCCTAGCTGAACCATAAACAACGCATCCATGATCTAGTTTAGAGCGTATAAATGTTCTATACAAATTGAGGATGACTTTTTGTATCAGCACCCCAGTCAGTGTGCACATCTACTTTAAGTAAATCTAAAGCTTTCAAGCATTTAGCTTTCAAATTCTTAATGTGTGGAATAAATGTCAGTTTCCGTCGAAGATAATACACAGAAACGTTGTTTCCTCAACAACGGGAATGAGTGTTCCGTACAGCGTGAGATTAGGCTCATCATGAAGTCTTCGCAACTGACAGAAATGCATGCATACCGTTTTCGATTTTGAAAATTTTAAACCGTTAGTACTGGCCCAATTTTGGATCTTGTCGATATTTTGTTGCAGTTGCCTTTCAATTGTATGCATGTGCTTTGATAGATAACAAATTAAAAAAATCATCTACGTATAATGAGCAATCCACACCGGGAGCTAAACACTTGGTGATGCTATTGATTTTGATATTAAATAGCGACATGATGCACATTTACATTCTTTGATTGTGCGTCGAGTTTTAGCCAGGCGGCTTTGTCTAATGGCTTCTTTGTATTCCTTAGTTACCCATTGTTGGGCTATTTTACTGTTCGGTAAGGACTTTGGAATAGATTGTTCTGCAATCGCAATTAGGATTGAAGTAAAATAATGTATAAGATTAACAGCGTCGAATACTGTATCATTATTTAGTATAGTTTTACATAGTGTCTCAAACGTAGCCCAGTAGACCTTACTAATATTCAATTGTGGAAATGCGACATCAATTTTATAGAGTTATTTTCAAGAATGATTGGAAAGTGATCACTACTGTAAATGTCATGGGCGACCTTCCATTCATAGTCCAAAAGCAGCGAAGGAGAGCAAATTGTCAAATCTATGCACGTTTATGTACCCGATCCTGGGTGTAAATATGTCGTTGAGTTAGTGTTATATAGACACAGATCGTGTCTAGAAATGAAATCTTTTACTTTGTGGCCTCTGTCGTTTATGTGATTTGATCCCCACATAATGTTATGGGCGTTAAAATCTCCAAGTAAAACGAAGGGTGCGAGAAGTTGTTGAACAAGATTGTCTAATTCGTTTGCTACTAGGTTGGTGTTTGGAGGTAAATAAATAGAGCAAAAGGTAATCAATCGATGTAGAGCGACGCTTACAGCAATGGTTTGTAAATTTGTATTTAAAGGGATGACTCTGTGAGGAGCTCTATTGTTCACAAGAACGGAGACTCCTCCTGAGGCCCTGCCAGCTTTTTGAAAGTACGTTTAAAAAGAGAGTAGTTTCTAAGTGTGATGTTATCCGCATCCTTCAAAAATGTTTCCTGAAGACATAGGACCGCAGGATCATGTTCGCTTACAAGCAGAAGAATATCGTTGTAATTGGCTTTTAGTCCTCTACAGTTCCATTGTATGATCTTGTTCTTCATTAAAGATTAAATTAGAGATTATGTAACTAAGTTAAACATTTTGCAGTAGCACGTTGTGTGGATATTTGTCTGGAGGAAGTACTGGATTAAATCTTTTGTTTGCAGGTTTGGAACCACCCTGAGGACGCGGAGCAGTGTCGTCTGCATTCATGACCTCAAACTCTCCAAACCTATTGTGTAGCGTAATGGGGTCATCAGACCCTTTTGATGCCTATTTGGCTGTTTATGTTTCTTCTTTGGAGATTTAGTTGCTGGAGAGTTGTTGAATGTTGTCAGAGTGGAGATGTGTTTCTTTGTGCCTGGTAGTGTAGAATATTAATAGCTGATGACGTATCGGGTAGATCAGTTTGAGTTTGTCCATTCTTTGTTGTCTTTAGACTGGTTTCGACAACAGTTGAGAAGGTTAGGCCATGTAGATGGGTCCGAGATTCATCCATCTTTCTGGCCTCTAGGAAGGGGATGTTTGACATATATATTACCATCTGGATTTCCTTCTCAAGTTTCCAGGTCTCCAATCCTTAGAATTGGCATGGTGACTTTTGCCACAATTTGCACAGTGTGGATTCGCGCCGGAGTCTACTTCTCGATGACTGGTTCCACCGCATGGGCCACATAAGGACTTCTGGAGCACCTATCTTCGTGGTGACCGTATTTCTGGCACATAAAACAACGTAGAGGGTTTGGAATAATATACCTCAACTTTAATCTGTAAAAAGCCAACTTTTACTACCTTAGGTAGTGCTGGCGTGTTAAAGGTGAGTATTATGGTGTTTGAATCCTGCAATTGTGTACCGTGTTTGATACGTTTTCGACGACTTGCAGTAACACCTTGAGTTCTCATTTCCTCGACGATATCAGCGTCACCGACACCTGCGAGATCTCCTTTAGATGAGTTGAGTGTCGAATGAGCGAACGTAGAAACCGGAACATCAATAAAACGTCTGAGTGTTCCTAATAATCTCGGTATGTACCCTTCGGTCACATTCAATGATTAAGCTACCCGATTTGAATTTTTTGACAGATTTGGGCGTGCCAACCAGCCCAAGTATAGTCTTTTCGACTACAAATGGTGACAGCAAAGAAAATGGTTTTGTAGAGTCTTTTGATTGAATAACTATGAAGTGTTGAAATGGTTCCTCGCTACATGGTTCATCAGTTGAATCCGTTAAAGGTTTTGAACGTTTAAGTTGATTTTGGTTTTATTTTCCATGATGTTTTCTTTTATATTTATCACCCATGTTCACCCACCCGCCACGGAGTCCAACTAGGGGACACTTTTCGAGTAGATACACAGATTATATACTCGGTAAGTAAATCTACGTCCTAATTGACCAGTTAAGCCCCCGCCTTCTAGGACGTCTTAGGGGAGTCTGTGAAAGGAAAATAAAGGGGTATATAGTATGGGGCAACGGTGGTATCAAGAGAGATATAGAGTGAAAGATGAAAGCGAATGAATCATTCAAGTCCTCCTAGGGCTCGGCGTGACTAGCCGATTAGACGAGACTGGGCCCATCCCGACCACCCGTCTAGGAGAAGTAGAGGCCAAAGCAGTGTATTGAATAAGAAAGCCTCTGTTCAAAATCCTGGATCCTTTCCTCTCCCGACATGGGTCGCAAACCACGGCAAACAGGTTGTCTCTACATAGTCGCCTCTTACGACACGTAGAGAGGCACGTCGGGCCAGTTCTACAACCCCGAACCCGCAGGGGGAGGGGGGGGGGGCAGATAGACGAAATTGATACTTCATGGAATGGAAGAAGGAAAAGACACGAAGAAGCAAGAAGCGGAGGGAGAGGACGAACAAAGCCCAGTAACGGACAGCTTACTGCTCTATACCAGTAGCTGTTGCTCTAGTTCTTGCACAGGAAATCATCATCCGTACCCAGACATATGAATTGAAAAAAGCATAATCCCACCTATCGCAGTGGAAGATAACATCTCATGCAGATGTACAAACAAGTATTATCATTGTAAATATTTGGTGTACCGCCTCCAACGCTGAAATCATTCCAGACAAAGAACAAGGACATGCACGGAAGAGTAGACAAAGGAAGGTGACGAAACTGAAGCTAAAGTGAAGAAGAAGACGACGACAACAGGCAACAACCAATGGATTGTGAACCTCAAGATGCCCATTAAGACTCTACGAAAACCATCAATTTTATCACTGCTGACAAAATACATGGTTTTCATGTCGTTTAAGTCTCGTAAGCCTCGGCCACAGTGATGACAGTTTGGAGTGTGAATCCACTCACATTACTACCACGAAAAATATGAACAACACTTATTGCTTACTCTGAAAGAAGCTGCTGAATAACTAACGGTAATTAATGGGTTAGATAAATTACAAAAGCAGCAGTATGAAGAAACCCGTAGTGTGACAAAATGATGGGACAAAGACATTATCCTCAAAGCCATCAACTCTGCGTCCTATCCTTGAAAGGCTACTAATCAGCTGCCTTATTACAATAGCTTTTCTATTTCGTATAGGAAACCCATTTTGATAGCGCCAAAAGTAGAATGTTAACATTTATTTGTCGCTTCATGTATACTTGTACCAACATTTCTGAATTTTGAGAGAGGAAATTGTATAACCCATATGTATACTTGACATTAATGACGATTTTGGCTTTCACAGAATTGGAAATAGAGAATGCCCCATACCATAACTGGGCAGAATGTGACCCATGTTCAATTACGGCGTTCCAGTTAACGATCGAGCTGACGTTTGTACCCTCCGTCTGGGTCCTTTGTAACCCTTTCCTGATCGGACATACTAAGACGAGTGTGTGGGCCTATTAACAATCGTCTTATAACCTAATGACCCGAAATCGTTCACGCACGGAACCGGGGTAGCGTCCTGAGCGAGGTATCAAACCTCAGCTGACGTCTTATATGCAATACAGTGATTGTATTACGATGAGTGTGTGTGTGCTTTCGATTCCCGCTCATCTTAACTTGCGACATGTCAATTTTGGCTTTGCGGTTACATACGACAATTTAAAAATCACACATTGTAGCATGGATACGTAAAATAAAGTTCGGTTCGAATTCAATCCCTTACGATAAATTAAGTAACCCACTTTATTGGAATTAATAAGACGTACATGCACGATGGGCGTACACGTCTTTTAGATTATATCGTAACGTAGTCTGGAGTACTTCCGTTACTCGTCAAACTGTAAAAAATAACTTCAAAGATAACCAGACTGGGCAAATTCACTTTCATGATGATAATCATCAGTCTCTTGACCTAATGTAGTCATTGAGGCACTTTACAACTAAACATCTAACCAGTTCTCACCACTCGTTTCGATCATGGGCAAATGACTGTGTCTCCGAAAAACTGTTCCTTGTCCATTCGGTGATGTTCTCATTCCACTTTAGTCTCTCTCTACCTCTCTTTCTGCCACCAAGGACACTGTGCCGCAGTACTATTGTGGATGGATTGACGGCTCTAGTGACATGGCTATGCCATTTCAGCTTGTTTTTGACGGTGGAGATGAGGTCCACATATTGGCCTAATTTGCGCCTGATGATGTTACGCATGTCTTCATTAGTATGTGGTCCGTGTAAGAGATGCCAAGGATGGTTTCGTAGCATCTCATTTCAAGTGTCTGGATTTGTCGTTGTAATTTTGCTGTGCTCCCAATAGTCTGAGTTTAGTTTTCAGACAGATATTCTTGTCTCTCCAGATGGGTCTTAGATTTGACATAGGTGCCGTTTTTTGTGCTGCTCGTGGCAATATTTCAGCTCTTGATCCCTATTCGGTGATTGTGGAACCATGATATTTGAATTGGTCCACTGTTTCAAGTTCCTGGCCTCTGACTTTAATATTGGTTGAGATTTGTTTGCCAATATTTGTCATCAGCTTTGTCTTCTCTCTGCTTATCTCCATGTCAACTCTGGAAGATGTTTCATCCAGATTCTTCACTAAGGTGGCAAGCTGATCTTTACTGCCTGCAAAGCCATAAATCTGGTTTGCAAAGCATAGGTTGGTGATGTTACGCCCTCCAATGCTGACTGTCTCACAGTTTTATTGTCCAGGGCTTCATTCATTATGCGCTCTAAGTAGATCTTGAAAAGCGTGGGAGAAAGTTGAGAACCTTGCGGTACTCCAACTGTTGTCTTGAACTAGTCCCCATCTGAGCCTTGAGCAATTACTGCAATGATAGACTTGTAGTATAGCTGCTTGATGGTAGTGGTCAACTTTTGACCCATGTTGTACTTCTTTTTTGTGCCCTACAATGACTCATGCCACACTCTGACAAAAGCCCTTTTGAAATGTATGAACACATGATAGATGTCTAGATGAATATTTTTTTCTGTTGTGCTTCTATCACTCCGAAACCCTGCCAGTTCTTCAGCGATTATTTCTTCTGTTCAAAATGATGTTCAACATCACCTTACTAGCATGGCTGATAAAACTAATAGTTCTAAACTTTTTGGCAAAGCTGGAGATTGCATTTTTGGTGGGAGTGTAATAATCAGTGACTTAGTCCACTGTGTTGACCATTCGCCTGTCTGCGAGATCTTGTTGCAGATTTTTTTAGTAGCTCTATAACTGATTCCCCACCATCCTTGATAAGTTGAGCTGAGATGATGTCTACTGCAGCTGCCTTCCCATTCTTCATGTTTATTATACCTTGGAGTTTGTTGTAAACGTCCTCTATTTCTTCATCATCATGATTAGTAGTTGGAGCATAGACTTGGAAAATTGTGATGTTAAACTGAGACGCTTCAGACGACTGGAGATAATTCTGTTAGATCTGGGGCGATATTCAAGCACAGATAGCTTGATGGTTTTGTTTACAAGGAATCCTAGTACATTTATGGATTTGTCCAACTCTCCACTGTTGTGGAATATATGCCCATCTTAAAGTATTTAATGACATTCTCTCTGCTTTGGATAGTGGAAAGATTACAGTCCTCACTCTCCTGTATGTATCTGCAGCATTTGACATAGCAGACTTTGATATATTACTTCACCGTCTCCAGCATGTATTTGGCATTTAGAATACAGCCTTAAAGTGGGTCAAGTCATACTTAGTCAACAGGACACAAATTATATTTGGAAATGGAATGTGCTCCAGTGCAGTTGACGTATGTTGTGTTGTTCCACAGGGAGCTGTTCTTGGACCTTTTCTCTTCATCCTGTACAATCAGCATCTCTCAATTGTCATATATCATCACCCAGTGTTGCACCAATTGCATGCTGATGACACCCAAATATACAAATCTAGCCACCAAGAAGCTGGCATCCATGGAGTTGAGAGATGCGTTTCATGATGTGAAATCATGGATGACCTGTAACAAGCTGCAGATGAATGATGATAAAACTGAGGCTATTCTGATCACAACACAAAGACTTTCTCATTCACATCTTTTACCTCAGACAATAAATATCAGCAACACCAACATCAAATTCTCACAGTGGTTAAAACCTAGGCGTTACTCTAGACAGCACTCTCACATTGCACCAACATGTCATGAACATATGCAAGGCTGCATATTTTGAATTGAGACGCATCAGTTCCATTCGTAATTATCTTTCAGTTGATGCCACTAAAACACTTGTGTGTTCATTAGTACTTTCAAGACTGGACTATTGTAACTCAATTCTGTCTGGTTCCTCACAATATTTTCTCCAGAAATTTCAAAACGTTCAAAGCACAGCTGCACGGATCATCTTTAGAGTACCTCGATCAGAGCACTTCACAACTGCTCTGTACCCTACACTGGCTATCGATTCGATACAGAATCAAACACAAAATGTGTTCTCTGTGTATGTTTAAATGACAGACTCCAGTCCAACATACCTATCCAGCCTCACCCACGTGTATACACCAGCTAGATACTTACGTTCTTCTCCTGATAATCGTATACTCATTGTTCCCATGGTGATAACAAAGTCATATGGACAACGCTCGTTTGCATACCAGGGCCCAGCTACGTGGAACGAATTGCCAATTGAAATTAGACATAAAGACACAGTGATCCCTTTTAAGAGTACTCTTAAAACTCACCTGTTTCGACTGCAGGGATAAACTTAGAGACATAATTGTGTTTTGTATCTTATATGTTTTATTTTCCAATTTCATTGTTTTTCTGATTTGTTGTTCTGTAGTGTAGCCATATCATTATTGTTTGTGTAAAGCGCTTAGAGCTTCGAAAGATTAGACGCTATAGAAAGTCCTCATTATGATAATATTTATTATCTTTAGTACTGGTACCCTTTCTTTAATGTGAGACATATCTTTTGAAAGCAAAATCTATCATTATGTTGTATTTATATTACGACATGTAACACACATTATTATAGTAATGTTTTTTTTTTAAATGTGCGATAACGCAGCATAAAATAGATTGTTGGGATATTTGAAGGCTGTGTAAAATTAAAAAAAAAGAAAATCTCGCTGAAAGGAAACAATCCGAGTGATTGAAAGAGAATATCTTATCTGAAAGGAAATAAAACACTAGTTCCATTTCAATCTATTTAAAACTTGTTAATTTGCGAAGCAGCGAATGTTTGCATATGTGGTAATAATTGGTTTTACTGAACATAGATATGGTCAACCACTGATAATATAAAGATCTTGTAAAAAAACGTTGTTAATATCAGCATTTCTGTAGTTATGTCGATTGTGTGGCGTGAAGAAGCAAAACAAGCAATTAAGTAAAACAGTAAAATAATTTATTTTGATAGAATACAGAGAAAAGTTTTAAAGACACATTAATCTAAATTAAGTCACCAAAATCCCAAATCTTATATCGGATGTACAAATATGTATCAAGATGTTTAGAATATTTCGAATAAAATCAAATAGTCTTGAAGAATCACATTGAAGAATCAATTTGGAGTTTGGATTATCAGAATCCTTTATTCGCATAATTCCCATATCTTCAGACAGAATATAAGTTCCGTAAGACGTACACAGGTCTAGAACTCATTTTCAAATAAACGCGAGGGTTACTAGGCAACATCATGACAAAAGTCAGAGAGGTAGACAACAGGTAAAAATAGTCAGGTGGAGATAAATTCTTATTTCAATCACGATCTCTCCAAGAAGTCTAGGATTGTATGCTATGAGGTCTTGAGAAACGAATCATGTAGCAATAAAAGTATGAACTAGAATCCGTTTCTATATCAATACTGCTCGTTTTAACACTGCATATTTTAATCATGATGTTTCATTAAATTTGAAACAAAGTCTGTATGAAATAGTCTTTTGGCAGAGTGGTAGAACCTGTTAAGATTTGAGACAACAATTAAGTAGTAATAAAGTGACCGGATAGAATATGCTTTTATATCAGAACGGTCTTTTTACGCTCAAGATTAAGAAATGGTCCGTTTCAAATGTGAAAATAACACAGTGTAAACAAGACTGAGAAACAAGTTTGGAAAATTGTGATAATTTCAAATGTATTAAACACATTGTTTGAAATGGGATTATTGTATATAAAATGGAATGTAGTATTAGGCCTCTTTACAGGCATGTGATGAATCTTATTCTACGCTACAGCGGTCTTTAACAAGCAAGGCGTACATTTATTATAGAGTTACCTTAGATCGTTATTCTATGTTAGGTTCGGAATATGGTAACATTCCTAGTAATCGCATAGTTGATATTGTTGCGGCTGCAATCGTTTCAAAGATTAGGTATATATTTATATATATTGTATGAAATACCTAATGATTTATTTGCTTAATATGGAAAGTTTATTTTCATTTCAGTTTGGTCGTCAGGTAAGCAGTTTCAGATAAGGTAATCAGGGTTGTGCAGTAATAGACATAAGTGTATATTCGTTTGAAATCATGTACATCTCAGAATCTTTTATTGTTTTTATGATTTAGAAACTGTTAGAGAGAGAGATACAGGAAACTAAATAAATGATACGAAAAGATTTCCCTTCAATATGGAAAGTATACATTTAAATTAGTAAAGCCTTTTACGCACATTATTTATTTATGGCCATTTTTAGATTTATTAGAAGTAAATTATGAATTAAATTGTTGATATAGATGGGGAATGAGTAAGTTGATAAAGGGAATTAACACATTTGCGAAATGTGCCGCTACTACTGAACGAGTTTATCGTGTTTATAGTGCAATGCTATTGGTTCTTTTTTAAATGTGAGATATATCTATTGAGAACGACATCTATCATTATATTGTAATATACAAACGTATTTATATTACGACATATTACACACATTAATATAGTAATGGTTCTTTTTTATATGTGCCGTAACGCAACATAAAATAGATTGTATGACTATTAGGGGGATGAGTAAAATTACAAAGAAAAAACAATCTGGCTGAAATGTAAAAACCATGTGATTCCAAAAGAGAATATCGTATCTGAAAGGAAGGAAAATTCTAGATACATTTAAATCTTTTTGAGAATTGTTAATTTACGAAGCAGCGAATGTTTGCATATATGGTGCTAATTTGTTTAAGTGACCGTAGATTTGGTCATCCACTGATAATATAATAATCTTGTAAAATAATTGTTAGGATCAAAAGTTCAGTAGTATGTCAACTATGTGGAGTTAAGAAACAAAATAAGCAATTAAGCAGAATTCATTTTATTATAGACTACAAAGCAAACGTTCTAAAGACAATTTTTTTAATTAAATCCCCAAAATCACAAATATTTATATGCCAAGTCCAAATCATTAGAATTTTTCGAATTAAATCCAATGATATTGAATAATCACATAATGACTGTACAATCAACTTGAAGGATGGATTTTCAGAATCCTTTATTCGAATAAATCGCATATCGTAAGACAGAAAATAATTCCCCAAAGACATACACAGGTCCAGAACTCATTTTCAAATAAACGCGAGGTCACGTTATATGCATGTGATGAACCTTATTCTACGCTACAGAGATCCTTTATACGCAAGGCGTACATTTATTTAAGTGTTATCTGTGTTTGTTATTCTACGTAAGCTTTGCAATGTAGTAACATTTCTTTTAATAGCATAGTTTTAATAATTGCTGCTGCAATCGTTCCAAAGATTTGTGTACTTGTTAAATGCATATTACATGAAATACCTAAGAATTTTTGTGTAATATGGAAAAATTATTTTTTTGTTTCAGACTGGTTTTATGGTAAGTAGTCTCGGCTGAGAGAAACACAGGTTGTAAAATAATGTACCTTAGTGCATATTCGTAAACAATCGTGTCCAGCGCAGAACATTTTATTGCTCTTATAATTTAAAAGCAGTTAGTGTGAGATACGGTAAACTAAATAAATGATATGAAAACATTTCTCTTTACATAGTGAAAATATCCATTTAAATTAGTACAGCCTTTTACGCACATTATTTATGTATGGCCATATTTAAATTTATTAGAAGCACGGCATGAAGAAAGTTGTTGATATATATGTTGAATGAACAACATGGTAGCAGGAATTAACATAATTGTGAAATGTGCCGAATTCACTGAAAGAGGTTATCGTATTTATACTGCAATGTAATACTGGTTCATCACCATCCTCATCAGTCTCTTGACCTAACGTGGTCGTTGAGGCACCGTGCTGCTAAACATCTCATCAATTCCCTCCACTTGTCTCATTAATGTGTCAATGCCTGTGTCTCCGCAAAACGTTTCCTGGTCCATTATGTGATGTCAGTCCACTTCTTTCTCTGTCTACCTCACCTTCGGCCACCTTGGACACTGATCTGCAGTAATGTTGTGGATAGACGTTTTGCGCTAGTGATATGGCCATACCAATTTCAGCTTTCTCTGTTTGACATTGGTGATGAGGTTTTCACCTTGTGCCTGATTATGTTACGCACTTCTTCATTTGTGATGTGATTCTTGTAAGAGATGCCACGGATGGTTCTGTAGCATCTCATTTCAAGTGTCTGGATTCAGCATTGTAATTCTGTGTGAGGATGTAGATCTCACATGAATGCAGAACAACTGAGATGACTAGTGCTCTCAATAGTCTGACGTTAGTTTCCAAACAGATATTCTGGTCTCTCCAGATGGGTTTTAACTTTATGATAGCTGCCGTTGTTTGTGCTGTTCGTGACACAATATTTGCACCTGAAACATCTTCATTGATTATGGAACGAATATATTTGAAATGGTCCACTGTTTGAAGTTCCTGTCCTCAGACTTCAATATTGGCTGAGATTTGTTTGCCATTATTTGTCGTCATCTTTGTCTTCTCATTGCTTACCTCATGTCAAATATTGAAGATGTTTCGTCCAAGTTCTTCACTACGGTGGCAGGTTCTTCTTTACTGTCTGCGAAGCCATCAATCTGGATTGCAAAGCATAGGTTGGTGATGTTATGCCCTCCAATGCTGACTGTCTCACAGTTTTGTATCCAGGGCTTCATTCATAATGCGCTCTAAGTAGAACTTCAAAAGCGTGGGTGAAAGTTGAGAACATTGCGGTACTCCAACTGTTGTTTTGAACCAGTTCACAACTGAACCTTGAGCAATTACTGCATTGGAGTATAGCTGCTTGATGGTATTGGTCAACTTTTGACCGATGTTGTACTTCTTCATTGAGGCCAACAATGTCTCATGCCACATTGTGTCAAAAGCGTTTTTGAAATCTATGAACGCATATTAGATATATTTTAAATATTGTAAGGAATATTCACACAGAAAGTTAAGATTGAATATTTGTTCTGTTGTGCTTCTTCCACCGCGGAACCCTATAAATTTACACATAACATAATTTACCAAAGATGTAGACAGGTCTAGAACTCATTTTCAAGTAAAAGCGAGGCTTACTTGGCAACCTCATGACAAAGGTCAGAGGTAGACAACACATAACATCAGTTAGGTGGAAAGAAATTCTAATTTCAATCGCGATCTTTCCCGGAAGTCTAATATTGTAGACTATGAAGTCTTGAGAAAAGAATTATGTAGCAATATATGTATGAGCTAGAACTTGTTTCTATTAATACTACTCGTTTTTACACTGCATATTTAAATCATGACCTTTCATTAAACTTGAAAGAAACTGTACATGAAATATTATTTTGGTAGATTAATAGAACCTGATTTGAGACAACAATTAAGTAGTAATAATGTGACCGGATTGAATATGCTTTTATATTATACGGCTTTTTATGCTAATGAATATAAAAATGGTCGTTTCATAAATGTGAATTAATTAATTAATGTAATCTATGAAGACCTGAGACAACAATTAAGTAGTAATAAAGGGATAGGATATAACATACTTTTATATTTCAACGGCCTTTTACGGTCATGGTTAAGAAATAGTCCTTTTTAAATTTTAAACACACAGGATAACAGTGATTGAGAAACAAGTTTGGAAAATACAGATAATTTTTAATGTGTCTAACACATTGTTTGAAATGGGATTATCGTTTCTAAAATGAAATCTAGTATTTGCTCACGTTATATGCATGTGATGAATCTTAATCTACGTTACAGCGATCCTTTACACGCAAGGCGTACATTTATTTAAGTGTTATCTGCGATCGTTATTCTATGTTAGCTTTAGAATGTGGTAACATTCCTGTTAATAGCATAGTTTTAATAATTGCTGCTGCAATCGTTCCAAAGATTGATGTTCTTATTAAATGCATATTGTATGAAATACCTAAGAATTATTGTGTAATAAGGAAATTTATTTTTTGTTTCAGGCTGGTTCTGCGGTAAGTGGTCTCAGCTGAGAGAAACACAAGTTATGAAATAATGTATATTAGTGCATATTCGTTCGCAATCAAGTCCAGCAGAGAACTTTGTATTGTTTTTATGATTTATCAGCAGTTAGAGTGAGATACGGGAAACTAAATAAGCGATATGAAAACATTTCCCTTTAAATAATGAAAATATTCATTTAAATTTGTACAGCCTTTTACGCACATTATTTATGTATGGCCATGTTTACATTGATTAGAAGCACGGCATGAAGAAAGTTGTTGAGATTTATGTTGAATGAATCAGATGATTGCGGGAAGTAACATATTTGTGAAGTGAGCCGAATTCACAGAAAGAGGTTATAGTTTTAATAGTGGAATGCAATAATGGTTCATCACCATCATCATCACCATCATTATCAGTCTCTTGACTTAGCGTGGTCGTTGAGCCACCGTGCTCCTGAACATCTGATCAAATCCCTCCACTTGTCTCATTAATGTGTCCTGCTCCATTATGTGTTGTCAGTCAACTTCTTTATCTATCTACCTCACCTTCGGCTACTTTTGAGACTGATCTGCAGTACTGTTGTGGATAGACTGTTGGTGCTTGTAACATTGCCTTTCCAATGTCAGCTTTATCTGTTTGACAGTGGTGATGAGATCTTCATAACGGCATACATTGTGCCTGATTATGTTACGCATTTCTTCATTTATGATGTGGTCCATGTAAGAGTTGCCACGGATGGTTATGTAGCATCTCTTTTCAAGTGTCTGGATTCTTCATTGTAATTCTACTGTGAGGATCCAGTTCTCACATGAATGCAGAACGACTGAGATGACTAGTGCTCTCAATAGTCTGATTTAAGTTTTCAGACATATATTCTGGTCTCTCCAGATGGGTTTTAACTTTACGAAATCTGTCTTTGTTTGTGATGTTGTTGACAATATTTATGCTCCTGAATAATCGTCGGTGATTATGGAACCAACATATTTGAAATGGTCCACTGTTTGAAGATCCTTTCCTCTGACTTTAATGTTGGTTGAGATTTTATTGCTACTATTTGTCATCATCTCTGTCTTCTCGGCGCTTATTTCATGTCAAATATGGAAGATGTTTCGTCCAAGTTCTTCACTACGGTGGCAAGCTCATCTTTACTGTCTGCCAAGCAATCAATCTGGTTTGTAAAGCATAAGTTGGTGATGTTATGCCCTCCAATGCTGACTGTCTCACAGTTTTTTTATCCAGGGCTTCAGTCATAATGCGCTCTAAGTAGATCTTCAAAAGCGTGGGTGAAAGCTGAGAACCTTGCGATACTCCAACTGTTATCTTGAACCAGTTCCCAACTGAACCTTGAGGAATTACTGCATTGGAGTATAGCTGCTGGATGGTAATGGTCAACGTTTGACCGATGTTGTACTTCTTCATTGTGGCCAACAATGTCTCATGCCACACTATGTCAAAACAATTTTTAAAATCTATGAACTCATGATAGATATATGTTTGATATTGTAAGGAATATTCACACAGAAAGCTTAGATTAAATATTTGTTCTGTTGTGCTTCTTCCACTCCGGAACACTGCCTGTTCTTCAGCAATTTTTTCTTCTTCTTGTTGGATCAGTCTGTTCAAGATGATCTTCAGCATCACCTTACTAGCATGGTTGATCAAACTGATAGTCCTATAAATTTGGCGATGCTGGTGATTGCCTTTTTGCGGAGTGTTATATTCAGTGACTTAGTCTACTGTGTTGGCCATTCGCCTCTCTGCCAGATCTTGTTGCAGATTTTTGTTAGTTGCTCTATCACTGATTTCACACCATTCGTAATAAGTTCTGGGATATTGTCTACTGCAGCTGCCTTCCCATTCTTCAGTGCTTTTCTTTCTGACTCCGCCTTTTCCTTGAGAATGGGGAAATCATCATTATTGTGGAGTTTGAAACTTCAATCACCTCTGAGTCTCTTGTGGCTGGCTGGCTGTAGAGTTCATTACAATAATCAGTCCATCGTTCTACAATGTCACTTGCTTCTGTGTGGCATTTTCCAGTATCGTCTTGAATTGTACTGAGTGTTTGTTGCTTCTGTCTGGTGAGGTCTTTTATAATTTTGAATGCCTTTTTGTTCTGATTCTTTATTAGACTGCTCGCTATTTCTGTGCACTTTTATCCATTCCAATCTTCGTTTGCTTTCTTTAAGATTTGTTTCTGATTTTCTTGTTTATTTTTCGGAACTCCACTGCCCCAATTGTGTGTCTGGTGGTTTTGAGGCCTCTTCGTTCATCACACAGATTAAGAATCTCTTCTGTAACCCAGTGATTTTTCTTCGGGCGATGGAGGCCAACGATGTCCTTGGCAGCTGGTGTCATGAATGTGATGAAATAGTCTGTCATCATTTTAACATCGAAATAAATCACAATGAATGGAACATATTTTCCTGCAATCGTGGCTTGGAATGGCTTACATATGTTTAGGGTACTTTAGTAGTTTAAGGTCGAATTTCAGCCTGAGTTTCTTTGGCTGGTTAATTTTCTTTATCCCCACCCAGAAATTCATAATGACGAGGTCGTAATCACACCCAACATCAGCACCTGGGACGTTCTTGTTTTTGCTCTATTGATTCTAGATCGGTAATAGTTTTCAACCAGTATGTAGTCGAACTGTTTATGATGCATTCCATTTGTTGCGAGCCATGCCCAGCATCGTGAAGCTTTATATTGGTCTAGGGTGTTAGCAAATATATATTGAATGAAATACCTAATGATTTATTGCTTAATATGGAAAGTTTATTTTTATTTCAGTTTGGTGGTGGTCAGGTAAGCAGTTTCAGATAAGATACTCAGGGTTGTGCAGTAATAGACATTAGTGTATATTCTTTTCAAATCATGTCCAGCGCAGAATATTTTATTGTTTTTATGATTTTAAGTGCTGTAAGAGTGAGATACGGGAAACTAAATAAATGATACGAAAACATTTCCCTTCAATATGGAAAATATTCATTTAAATTAGTAAAGTATTTTACGCATATTATTTATTTACGGCCATTTTTAGATTTATGAAAAGCAAAGCATGAATTAAATGTTTTATATAAATGAGGAATGAGTGAGTTGATAGGGGAATTAACATATTTGTGAAATATGCAGCTACTACTGAAAGAGGTTATCATATTTATAGTGCAAAGCTACAGGTAACCTTTTTAATGTGAGAGATATATATGGAAGGGAACATCTACCATTATATTGTTATATACAAACGTATTTATATTACGATATGTTTCACACATTATAATAGTAATGCTTCTTAGATTGATGGGCATTTAGGGTCGAAGAGTAAAATTACACAAAAAAACAATCTGGCTGAAATGTAAAAACCGAGTGATTCCAAAAGAGGATATCGTATCTGAAAAGAAAATATTAAATACATTTAAATCTATTTGAAAATCATTAATTTACGTAGCAGCAAATGTTTGCATATATCTTACTAATTTGTTTTTGTGACCGTAGATATGGTCATGCATTGATAATATTATGATCTTGTAAAATAATTGATAAGATCACCATTTCAGTAGTATGTCGACTATGTGGAGTTGAGAAACAAAATAATCAATTGAGCAAAATTTATTTTTCATAGAATACAAAGTAAAAGTTCAAAATATATTATTTTGAAATAAATAATCAAAATCACGAATGTTTTTATGCCATGTCCAAATGTTTAGAATTTTCCGAATAAAATACGATAATCTTGAATAATCACATAATGACTGTACAATCAACTTGAAGGTTTGATCTTCAGAATCATTTATTCGCATAATTCGCATATCGTAACACATAGCATAATTTACCAAAGATATACACAGGTCTAGAACTCATTTTCAAGTAAAAGCGAGGATTACTTGGCAACCTCATGACAAAGGTTAGAGGTAGACAACACATAACATCAGTTAGGTGGAAATAAATTCTAATTTCAATCGCGATCTTTCCCGGAAGTCTAATATTGTAGACTATGAAGTCTTGAGAAAAGAATTATGTAGCAATATATGTATGAGCTAGAACTTGTTTCTATTAATACTACTCGTTTTTACACTGCATATTTAAATCATGACCTTTCATTAAACTTGAAAGAAACTGTACATGAAATATTAGTTTGGTAGATTAGTAGAACCTGATTTGAGACAACAATTAAGTAGTAATAATGTGACCGGATTGAATATGCTTTTATATTATACGGCTTTTTATGCTAATGAATATAAAAATGGTCGTTTCATAAATGTGAATTAATTAATTAATGTAATCTATGAAGACCTGAGACAACAATTAAGTAGTAATAAAGGGATCGGATATAACATACTTTTATATTTCAACGGCCTTTTACGGTCATGATTAAGAAATAGTCCTTTTTAAATTTTAAACTAACATTGCACAACAGTGATTGAGAAACAAGTTTGGAAAATACAGATAATTTTTAATGTGTCTAACACATTGTTTGAAATGGGATTATCGTTTCTAAAATGAAATCTAGTATTTGCTCACGTTATATGCATGTGATGAATCTTAATCTACGTTACAGCGATCCTTTACACGCAAGGCGTACATTTATTTAAGTGTTATCTGCGATCGTTATTCTATGTTAGCTTTAGAATGTGGTAACATTCCTGTTAATAGCATAGTTTTAATAATTGCTGCTGCAATCGTTCCAAAGATTGATGTTCTTATTAAATACATATTGTATGAAATACCTAAGAATTATTGTGTAATAAGGAAATTTATTTTTTGTTTCAGGCTGGTTCTGCGGTAAGTGGTCTCAGCTGAGAGAAACACAAGTTATGAAATAATGTATATTTGTGCATATTCGTTAGCAATCAAGTCCAGCAGAGAACTTTGTATTGTTTTTATGATTTATCAGCAGTTAGAGTGAGATACGGGAAACTAAATAAGCGATATGAAAACATTTCCCTTTAAATAATGAAAATATTCATTTAAATTTGTACAGCCTTTTACGCACATTATTTATGTATGGCCATGTTTACATTGATTAGAAGTACGGCATGAAGAAAGTTGTTGAGATTTATGTTGAATGAATCAGATGATTGCGGGAAGTAACATATTTGTAAAGTGAGCCGAATTCACAGAAAGAGGTTATAGTTTTAATAGTGGAATGCAATAATGGTTCATCACCATCATCATAATCATCATTATCAGTCTCTTGACCTAGCGTGGTCGTTGAGCCACCGTGCTCCTGAACATCTGATCAAATCCCTCCACTTGTCTCATTAATGTGTCCTGCTCCATTATGTGTTGTCAGTCAACTTCTTTATCTGTCTACCTCACCTTCGGCTACTTTTGAGACTGATCTGCAGTACTGTTGTGGATAGACTGTTGGTGCTTGTAACATTGTCTTTCCAATGTCAGCTTTATCTGTTTGACAGTAGTGATGAGATCTTCATAACGGCATACATTGTGCCTGATTATGTTACGCATTTCTTCATTTGTGATGTGGTCCATGTAAGAGTTGCCACGGATGGTTATGTAGCATCTCATTTCAAGTGTCTGGATTCTTCATTGTAATTCTACTGTGAGGATCCAGTTCTCACATGAATGCAGAACGACTGAGATGACTAGTGCTCTCAATAGTCTGATTTAAGTTTTCAGACATATATTCTGGTGTCTCCAGATGGGTTTTAACTTTACGAAATCTGTCTTTGTTTGTGATGTTGTTGACAATATTTATGCTCCTGAATAATCGTCGGTGATTATGGAACCAACATATTTGAAATGGTCCACTGTTTGAAGTTCCTTTCCTCTGATTTTAATGTTGGTTGAGCTTTTATTGCTACTATTTGTCATCATCTCTGTCTTCGGGGCGCTTATTTCATGTCAAATATGGAAGATGTTTCGTCCAAGTTCTTCACTACGGTGGCAAGCTCATCTTTACTGTCTGTCAAGCAATCAATCTGGTTTGTAAAGCATAAGTTGGTGATGTTATGCCCTCCAATGCTGACTGTCTCACAGTTTTTTTTATCCAGGGCTTCATTCATAATGCGCTCTAAGTAGATCTTCAAAAGCGTGGGTGAAAGCTGAGAACCTTGCGATACTCCAACTGTTGTCTTGAACCAGTTCCCAACTGAACCTTGTGCAATTGCTGCATTGGAGTATACCTGCTGGATGGTAATGGTCAACGTTTGACCGATGTTGTACTTCTTCATTGTGGCCAACAATGTCTCATGCCACACTATGTCAATAGAATTTTTAAAATCTATGAACTCATGATAGATATATTTTTGATATTGTAAGGAATATTCACACAGAAAGCTAAGATTAAATATTTGTTCTGTTGTGCTTCTTTCACTGCCTGTTCTTCAGAAATTATTCCTTCTGCTTGTTGGATCAGTCTGTTCAAGATGATCTTCAGCATCACCTTACTAGCATGGCTGATCAAACTGATATTCCTATAAATTTGGCAAAGCTGGTGATTGCCTTTTTTGCGGAGTGTTATAATCAGTGACTTAGCCTACTGTGTTGGCCATTCGCCTCTCTGCCAGATCTTGTTGCAGATATTTGTTAGTAGCTCTATCACTGATATCACACCATTCGTAATAAGTTCTGGGATATTGTCTACTGCAGCTGCCTCCCCATTCTTCAGTGCTCTTCTTTCTGACTCCGCCTTTTCCTTGAGAATGGGGAAAGCATCATCATTGTGGAGTTTGAAACTTCAATCACCTCTGAGTCTTTTGTGGCTGGCTGGCTAGTCCATCGTTCTACAATGTCACTTGCTTCTGTGTGGCATTTTCCAGTATCGTCTTGAATTGTACTGAGTGTTGGTTGCTTCTGTCTGGTGAGGTCTTTTATAATTTGGAATGCCTTTTTGTTCTGATTCTTTATGAGACTGCTCGCTATTTCTGTGCACTTTTATTCAATCCAATCTTCGTTTGCTTTCTTTAAGATTTGTTTCTGATTTTCTTGTTTATTTCTCGGAACTCCACTGCCCCTATTGTGTGTCTGGTGGGTTTGAGGTCTCTTCGTTCATCAAACAGATTTAGAATCTCTTCTGTAACCCAGTGATTTTTCTTCGGGCGATGGAGGCCAACGATGTCCTTGGCAGCTGGTGTCATGAATGTAATGAAATAGTCTGTCATCATTTTAACATCGAAATCCATCACAAGGAATGGAACATATTTTCCTGCAATCGTGGCTTGGAATGGCTTACATATGTTTAGGGTACTTTAGTAGTTTAAGGTCGAATTTCAGCCTGAGTTTCTTTGGCTGGTTAATTTTCTTTATCCTCACCCAGAAATTCATAATGACGAGGTCGTGATCACACCCAACATCAGCACCTGGGACGTTCCTGTTTTTGCTCTATTGATTCTAGATCGGTAACAGTTTTCAATCAGTATGTAGTCGAACTGTTTATGATGCATTCCATTTGTTGCGAGCCATGCCCAGCATCGTGAAGCTTTATATTGGTCTAGGGTGTTAGCAAATATATATTGAATGAAATACCTAATGATTTATTGCTTAATATGGAAAGTTTATTTTTATTTCAGTTTGGTGGTGGTCAGGTAAGCAGTTTCAGATAAGATACTCAGGGTTGTGCAGTAATAGACATTAGTGTATATTCGTTTCAAATCATGTCCAGCGCAGATTATTTTATTGTTTTTATTATTTTAAGTGCTGTAAGAGTGATATACGGGAAACTAAATAAATGATACGAAAAGATTTCCCTTCAGTATGGAAAATATACATTTAAATTAGTAAAGCCTTTTACGAATATTATTTATGTATGGCCATTTTTAGATTTATTAGAAGCAAGGCATGAATTAAATCGATGATATATATGGGAAATGAGTAAGTTGATAGAGCGAATTAAATTAACATATTTGTGAAATATGCCGCTATTACTGAACGAGGTTATCGTATTTATAGTGCAATGCTACTGGTTATCTTTTTTAATGTGAAAGATATTTCTGGAGGGGAACATCTATCATTATATGGTAATATAAAAACATATTTATATTACGATATGTTTCACACATTATAATAGTAATGCTTCTTAGATTGATGAGCTTTTAGGGTCGATGAGTAAAATTACACAAAAAAAAAAAACAATCTGGCTGAAATGTAAAAACCGAGTGATTCCAAAAGAGAATATCGTATCTGAAAGGAAAGAAAATATTAGATACATTTAAATCTATTTGAAAATCATTAATTTACGAAGTAGCAAATGTTTGCATATATGGTACTAATTTGTTTTAGTGACCGTAGATATGGTCATCCACTGATAATATAATAATCTTGTAAACTAATTGTTAAGATCAGAAGTTCAGTAGTATGTCAACTATGTGGAGTTAAGAAACAAAATAAGTAATTAAGCAAAATTCATTTTATTATAGACTGCAAAGCAAACGTTCTAAAGACAATTTTTTTAATTAAATCCCCAAAATCACAAATATTTATATGCCAAGTTCAAATCATTAGAATTTTTCGAATTAAATCCAATGATATTAAATAATAACATACTGACTGTACAATCAACTTGGAGGATGGATTTTCAGAATCCTTTATTCGAATAAATCGCATATATTAAGACAGAACATAATTCCCCAAAGACATACACAGGTCTAGAACTCATTTTGAAATAAACGCGAGGGTTACTAGGTAACATCATGACAAAAGTCAAAGGTAGACAACACATGATATGTGTCAGGTGGAGATAAATTCTAATATAAATGTCGATCTTTCCAAGAAGTCTAATATTGATTGTATGCTATGAGGTCTTGAGAAACGAATTATGTAACAATACATGTATGAGCTAGAATTTGTTTCTATTTATACTACTCGTTTTAACAATGCATATTTAAATCATGACCTTTCATTAATTTTGAAAGAAACTGTGCATGAAATATCCTTTTGGCAGAATAGTGGAATCCATGAAGAATTGAGACAACAATTAAATAATAATAATGTGACCGGATTGAATATGCTTTTATATTGGAAAGGACTATTATGCTCATGATTATAAAATGGTCCTTTTCTAAATGTGAAACTAACACGCCATAATAGAGATTGAGAAATAAGTTTGGAAAATAGTGATACTTTGGAATGTGTCTAACACATTGTTTGAAATGGGATTATCGTATGTAAAATGAAATGTAGTATTTGGTCACGTTATATGCATGTGATGAACCTTATTCTACGCTACAGAGATCCTTTATACGCAAGGCGTACATTTATTTGTGTTATCTGTGATTGTTATTCTATGTAAGTTTTGGAATGTAGTAACATTTCTTTTAATAGCATAGGTTTAATAATTGCTGCTGCAATCGTTCCAAAGATTTGTGTACTTGTTAAATGCTTATTACATGAAATACCTAAGAATTTTTGTGTAATATGGAAAAATTATTTTTTTGTTTCAGACTGGTTTTATGGTAAGTAGTCTCGGCTGATAGAAACACAGGTTGTAAAATAATGTACCTTAGTGCATATTCGTAAACAATCGTGTCCAGCGCAGAACATTTTATTGCTCTTATAATTTAAAAGCAGTTAGTGTGAGATACGGTAAACTAAATAAATGATATGAAAACATTTCTCTTTAAATAGTGAAAATATCCATTTAAATTAGTACAGCCTTTTACGCACATTATTTATGTATGGCCATATTTAAATTTATTAGAAGCACGGCATGAAGAAAGTTGTTGATATATATGTTGAATGAACAACATGGTAGCAGGAATTAACATAATTGTGAAATGTGCCGAATTCACTGAAAGAGGTTATCGTATTCATACAGCAATGTAATACTGGTTCATTACCATCCTTATCAGTCTCTTGACCTAACGTGGTCGTTGAGGCACCGTGCTGCTGAACATCTCATCAATTCCCTCCACTTGTCTCATTAATGTGTCAATGCCTGTGTCTCCGCAAAACGTTTCCTGGTCCATTATGTGATGTCAGTCCACTTCCTTCTCTGTCTACCTCACCTTCGGCCACCTTGGACACTGATCTGCAGTAATGTTGTGGATAGACTTTTTGCGCTAGTGATATGGCCATACCAATTTCAGCGTTCTCTGTTTGACAGTGGTGATGAGGTTTTCACCTTGTGCCTGATTCTGTTACACGCTTCTTCATTTGTGATGTGATTCTTGTAAGAGATGCCACAGATGGTTCTGTAGCATCTCATTTCAAGTGTCTGGATTCAGCATCGTAATTCTGTATGAGGATGTAGGTCTCACATGAATGCAGAACAACTGAGATGACTAGTGCTCTAAATAGTCTGATACTAGTTTCCAAACAGATATTCTGGTCTCTCCAGATGGGCTTTAACTTTATGATAGCTGCCGTTGTTTGTGCTGTTCGTGGCACAATATTTGCACTTGAAACATCTTCATTGATTATGGAACGAATATATTTAAAATGGTCCACTGTTTGAAGTTCCTTTCCTCTGACTTCAATATTGGTTGAGATTTGTATGCCATTATTTGTCGTCATCTTTGTCTTCTCAGTGCTTACCTCATGTCAAATATTGAAGATGTTTCGTCCTAGTTCTTCACTACGGTGGCAGGTTCTTCTTTACTGTCTGAGAAGCCATCAATCTGGATTGCAAAGCATAGGTTGGTGATGTTTTGCCCTCCAATGCTGACTGTCTCACAGTTTTTTTTATCCAGGGCTTCATTCATAATGTGCTCTAAGTAGATCTTCAAAAGCGTTGGTGAAAGTTGAGAACATTGCGGTACTCCAACTGTTGTCTTGAACCAGTTCCCAACTGAACCTTGAGCAATTACTGCATTGGAGTATAGCTGCTTGATGGTATTGGTCAACGTTTGACCGATGTTGTACTTCTTCATTGAGGCCAACAATGTCTCATGCCACAATGTGTCAAAAGCGTTTTTGAAATCTATGAACGCATATTACATATATTTTTAATATTGTAAGGAATATTCACACAGAAAGTTAAGATTGAATATTTGTTCTGTTGTGCTTCTTCCACTGCGGAACCCTGCCTGTGCTTCAGCGATTATTTCTTCTGCTTGTGGGATCAGTCTGTTCAAGATGATCTTCAGCATTACCTTACTAGCAAGGCTGATCAAAGTGATTGTCCTATAAATTTGGCGAAGCTGGAGATTGCATTCTTTGCGGAGTGTTATAATCTGTGACTTAGTCAACTGTGTTGGCCATTCGCCTCTCTGCCAGATCTTGTTGCAGATTTTTGTTAGTAGCTCTATCACAATTCCCACACCATTCGTAATAAGTTCAGCTGGGATATTGTCTACTGCAGCTGCCTTCCCATTCTTCAGTGTTCTTCTTTCTGACTCCACCTCTTCTTTGCGAATGGGGTAATCATCATCGTTGTGGAGTTTGAAACTTCAATCACCTCTGAGTCTCTTGTGGCTGGCTGGCTGTAGAGTTCATTACAATAAGCAATCCATCTTTCTGCAATGTCACTTGCTTCTGTGTGGCATTTTTCAGTATCGTCTTGAATTGTAATGACTGGTGGATGCTTCTGTCTGGTGAGGTCTTTTATAATTTGAAATGTATTTTTTGTTCTTATTCTTTATTAGACTGCTCTCTATTTCTGTGCACTTTTATCCAATTCAAACTTCGTTTGCTTTCTTCAAGATTTGTTTCTGATTTTCTTGTTTATTTCTCGGAACTAAAATGCCCCTATTGTGTGTCTGGTGGTTTTGAGGTCTCTTGGGGCATCACATAGGTTCAGAATCTCTTCTGTAACGCAGCGAATTTTCTTCAGGCGATGGAGGCCAACGATGTCCTTGGCACCTGGTGTCATGAATGTGATGAAATAGTCTGTCAACATTTTAACATCGACATCGATCACAAGGAATGGAAAATATTCTCCTGCAATTGTATCTTGGAATGGCATACATATGTCAGGGTCCTTTAGTTGTTTCAGGTTGAATTTGAGCCTTAGTTTCTTTGGCTGGTTAATTTTCTTCAGCCTCACTCAGAAGTTCAAAAAGACGAGTTCTTGATCACTCCCAACATCAGAACCTGGAAGTACTTGTTTTTGCTCTATTGATTCTAGATCGGTAACAGTTTTCAACCAGTATGTAGTCGATCTGTTTATGGTGCGTTCCATTTGTTGCGTGCGATGTCCAGCATCGTGCAGCTTTATACTGGCCCAGGGTGTTAGCTTGTATCAAGTTGTTATAGCTTGCGAACTCTAGCAGCCGTCGTGTAGTATTATCCTTCTTTACATGCATGTGACGAACCTTATTCTACGCTACAGGGTTAGGGTATTGGTTTTATATAGATATATATATATATATCTATACACATATATATATATATATATATATATATATATATATATATATATATATATATATATATATATATATATATATATATATATATATATATATATATATATATATATATATATATATATATATATATATATATGTATTGAATGAAATACCTAATGACTTATTGCTTACTATGGAAAGTTTACTTTTATTTCAGTTTGGTGGTGGTCAGGTAAGCAGTTTCACATAAGATACTCAGGGTTGTGCAGTAATAGACATTAGTGTATATTCGTTTCAAATCATGTCCAGCGCAGAATATTGTATTGTTTTTACGATTTAAAAGCTGTTAGAGTGAGATAGGGAAACTAAATAAATGATACGAAAACATTTCCCTTCAATATGGAAAATATATATTTAAATTAGTAAAATATTTTGCGCATATTATTTATTTACGGCCATTTTTAGATTTATGAGAAGCAAGGTATGAATTAAATGGTTGATATAAATGAGGAATGAGTGATTTGATAGCGGGAATTAACATATTTGTGAAATATGCCGCTACTACTGAAAGAGGTTATCGTATTTATAGTGCAAAGATACAGGTACCCTTTTTAATGTGAGAGATATCTATGGAAGGGAACATCTACCATTATATTGTAATATACAAACGTATTTATATTACGATATGTTTCACACATTATAATAGTAATGCTTCGTAGATTGATGGGCTTTTAGGTTCGAAGAGTAAAATTACACAAAAAAACAATCTGGCTGAAATGTAAAAACCGACTGATTCCAAAAGAGGATATCGTATCTAAAAAGAAAATATTAAATACATTTAAATCTATTTGAAAATCATTAATTTACGAAGCAGCAAATGTTTGCATATATCTTACTAATTTGTTTTTGTGACCATAGATATGGTCATGCATTGATATGATCTTGTAAAATAATTGATAAGATCACCATTTCAGTAGTATGTCGACTATGTGAAGTTGAGACACAAAATAATCAATTGAGCAAAATTTATTTTTCATAGAATACAAAGTAAAAGTTCAAAAGATATTATTTTGAATTAAATAATCAAAATCACGAATGTTTATATGCCATGTCCAAATGTTTAGAATTTTCCGAATAAAATACGATAATCTTGAATAATCACATAATGACTGTACAATCAACTTGAAGGTTTGATCTTCAGAATCATTTATTCGCATAATTCGCATATCGTAACACATAACATAATTTACCAAAGATATACACAGGTCTAGAACTCATTTTCAAGTAAAAGCGAGGATTACTTGGCAACCTCATGACAAAGGTCAGAGGTAGACAACACATAACATCAGTTAGGTGGAAAGAAATTCTAATTTCAATCGCGATCTTTCCCGGAAGTCTAATATTGTAGACTATGAAGTCTTGAGAAAAGAATTATGTAGCAATATATGTATGAGCTAGAACTTGTTTCTATTAATACTACTCGTTTTTACACTGCATATTTAAATCATGACCTTTCATTAAACTTGAAAGAAACTGTACATGAAATATTATTTTGGTAGATTAGTAGAACCTGATTTGAGACAACAATTAAGTAGTAATAATGTGACCGGATTGAATATGCTTTTATATTATAATGGCTTTTTATGCTAATGAATATAAAAATGGTCGTTTCATAAATGTGTATTAATTAATTAATGTAATCTATGAAGACCTGAGACAACAATTAAGTAGTAATAAAGGGATCGGAAATAATATACTTTTATATTTCAACGACCTTTTACGGTCATGATTAAGAAATAGTCCTTTTTAAATTTTAAACTAACATTGCACAACAGTGATTGAGAAACAAGTTTGGAAAATACAGATAATTTTTAATGTGTCTAACACATTGTTTGAAATGGGATTATCGTTTCTAAAATGAAATCTAGTATTTGCTCACGTTATATGCATGTGATGAATCTTAATCTACGTTACAGCGATCCTTTACACGCAAGGCGTACATTTATTTAAGTGTTATCTGCGATCGTTATTCTATGTTAGCTTTAGAATGTGGTAACATTCCTGTTAATAGCATAGTTTTAATAATTGCTGCTGCAGTCGTTCCAAAGATTGATGTTTTTATTAAATACATATTGTATGAAATACCTAAGAATTATTGTGTAATAAGGAAATTTATTTTTTGTTTCAGGCTGGTTCTGCGGTAAGTGGTCTCAGCTGAGAGAAACACAAGTTATGAAATAATGTATATTTGTGCATATTCGTTCGCAATCAAGTCCAGCAGAGAACTTTATATTATTTTTATGATTTATCAGCAGTTAGAGTGAGATACGGGAAACTAAATAAGCGATATGAAAACATTTCCCTTTAAATAATGAAAATATTCATTTAAATTTGTACAGCCTTTTACGCACATTATTTATGTATGGCCATGTTTACATTGATTAGAAGCACGGCATGAAGAAAGTTGTTGATATTTATGTTGAATGATATCAGATGAATGCGGGAAGTAACATATTTGTGCAGTGAGCCGAATTCACAGAAAGAGGTTAAAGTTTTAATAGTGGAATGCAATAATGGTTTATCACCATCATCATCACCATCATTATCAGTCTCTTGACCTAGCGTGGTCGTTGAGCCACCGTGCTCCTGAATATCTGATCAAATCCCTCCACTTGTCTCATTAATGTGTCCTGCTCCATTATGTGTTGTCAGTCAACTTCTTTATCTGTCTACCTCACCTTCGGCTACTTTTGAGACTGATCTGCAGTACTGTTGTGGATAGACTGTTGGTGCTAGTAACATTGCCTTTCCAATGTCAGCTTTATCTGTTTGACAGTAGTGATGAGATCTTCATAACGGCATACATTGTGCCTGATTATGTTACACATTTCTTCATTTGTGATGTGGTCCATGTAAGAGTTGCCACGGATGGTTCTGTAGCATCTCATTTCAAGTGTCTGGATTCTTCATTGTAATACTGCTGTGAGGATCCAGTTCTCACATGAATGCAGAACGACTGAGATGACTAGTGATCTCAATAGTCTGATTTAAGTTTTCACACATATATTCTGGTCTCTCCAGAAGGAATTTAACTTTATGAAATCTGTTTTTGTGATGTTGTTGACAATATTTATGCTCCTGAATAATCGTCGGTGATTATGGATCCAACATATTTGAAATGGTCCACTGTTTGAAGTTCCTTTCCTCTGACTTTAATGTTGGTTGAGATTTGTTTGCTACTATTTGTCATCATCTCTGTCTTCTCGGCTCTTATTTCATGTCAAATATGGAAGATGTTTCGTCCAAGTTCTTCACTACGGTGGCAAGCTCATCTTTACTGTCTGCCAAGCAATCAATCTGGTTTGTAAAGCATAAGTTGGTGATGTTATGCCCTCCAATGCTGACTGTCTCACAGTTTTTTTATCCAGGGCTTCAGTCATAATGCGCTCTAAGTAGATCTTCAAAAGCGTGGGTGAAAGCTGAGAACCTTGCGATACTCCAACTGTTGTCTTGAACCAGTTCCCAACTGAACCTTGAGCAATTACTGCATTGGAGTATAGCTGCTGGATGGTAACGGTCAACGTTTGAGCGATGTTGTACTTCTTCATTGTGGCCAACAATGTCTCATGCCAAACTATGTCAAAAGAATTTTAAAAATCTATGAACTCATGATAGATATATTTTTGATATTGTAAGGAATATTCACACAGAAAGCTAAGATTAAATATTTGTTCTGTTGTGCTTCTTCCACTGCCTGTTCTTCAGAAATTATTTCTTCTGCTTGTTGGATCAGTCTGTTCAAGATGATCTTCAGCATCACCTTACTAGCATGGCTGATCAAACTGATAGTCCTATAAATTTGGCGAAGCTGGTGATTGCCTTTTTTGCGGAGTGTTATAATCAGTGACTTAGTCTACTGTGTTGGCCATTCGCCTCTCTGCCAGATCTTGTTGCAGATTTTTGTTAGTAGCTCTATCACTGATATCACACCATTCGTAATAAGTTCTGGGATATTGTCTACTGCAGCTGCCTTCCCATTTTTCAGTGCTCTTCTTTCTCACTCCGCCTTTTCCTTGAGAATGGGGAAATCATCATCATTGTGGAGTTTGAAACTTCAATCACCTCTGAGTCTTTTGTGACTGGCTGGCTGTAGAGTTCATTACAATAATCAGTCCATCGTTCTACAATGTCACTTGCTTCTGTGTGGCATTTTCCAGTATCGTCTTGAATTGTACTGAGTGTTGGTTGCTTCTGTCTGGTGAGGTCTTTTATAATTTGGAATGCCTTTTTGTTCTGATTCTTTATGAGACTGCTCGCTATTTCTGTGCACTTTTATCCAATCCAATCTTCGTTTGCTTTCTTCAAGATTTGTTTCTGATTTTCTTGTCTATTTCTCGGAACTCCACTGCCCTTATTGTGTGTCTGGTGGGTTTGAGGTCTCTTCGTTCATCAAACAGATTTAGAATCTCTTCTGTAACCCAGTGATTTTTCTTCGGGCGATGGAGGCCAACGATGTCCTTGGCAGCTGGTGTCATGAATGTAATGAAATAGTCTGTCATCATTTTAACATCGAAATCCATCACAAGGAATGGAACATATTTTCCTGCAATCGTGGCTTGGAATGGCTTACATATGTTTAGGGTACTTTAGTAGTTTAAGGTCAAATTTCAGCCTGAGTTTCTTTGGCTGGTTAATTTTCTTTACCCTCACCCAGAAATTCATAATGACGAGGTCGTGATCACACCCAACATCAGCACCTGGGACGTTCTTGTTTTTGCTCTATTGATTCTAGATCGGTAACAGTTTTCAACCAGTATGTAGTCGAACTGTTTATGATGAATTCCATTTGTTGCGAGCCATGCCCAGCATCGTGAAGCTTTATATTGGTCTAGGGTGTTAGCAAATATATATTAAATGAAATACCTAATGATTTATTGCTTAATATGGAAAGCTTATTTTTATTTCAGTTTGGTGGTTTTCAGGTAAGCAGTTTCAGATAAGATAATCAGGGTTGTGCAGTAATAGACATTAGTGTTTATTCGTTTCAAATCATGTCCAGCGCAGAATATTTTATTGTTTTTATGATTTAAAAGCTGTTAGAGTGAGATACGGGAAACTAAATAAATGGTACGAAAACATTTCCCTTCAATATGGAAAATATTCATTGATATTAGTAAAGAATTTTACGCATATTATTTATTTACGGCCATTTTTAGATTGATGAGAAGCATGGCATGAATTAAATGTTTGATATAAATGAGGAATGAGTGATTTGATAGCGGGAATTAACATATTTGTGAAATATGCAGCTACTACTGAAAGAGGTTATCATATTTATAGTGCAAAGCAATAGGTACCCTTTTAAATGTGAAAGATAACTATGGAAGGGAATATCTACCATTATATTGTAATATGCAAACGTATTTATATTACGATATGTTTCACACATTATAATAGTAATGCTTCTTAGATTGATGAGCTTTTAGGGTCGAAGAGTAAAATTACACAAAAAAACAATCTGGCTGAAATGTAAAAACCGACTGATTCCAAAAGAGGATATCGTATCTAAAAAGAAAATATTAAATACATTTAAATCTATTTGAAAATCATTAACTTACGAAGCAGCAAATGTTTGCATATATCTTACTAATTTGTTATTGTGACCGTAGATATGGTCATGCATTGATAATATTATGATCTTGTAAAATAATTGATAAGATCACCATTTCAGTAGTATGTCGACTATGTGGAGTTGAGAAACAAAATAATCAATTGTGCAAAATTATTTTTTCATAGAATACAAAGTAAAAGTTCAAAATATATTATTTTGAATTAAATAATCAAAATCACGAATGTTTATATGCCATGTCCAAATGTTTAGAATTTTCCGAATAAAATACGATAATCTTGAATAATCACATAATGACTGTACAATCAACTTGAAGGTTTGATCTTCAGAATCATTTATTCGCATAATTCGCATATCGTAACACATAACATAATTTACCAAAGATATACACAGGTCTAGAACTCATTTTCAAGTAAAAGCGAGGATTACTTGGCAACCTCATGACAAAGATCAGAGGTAGACAACACATAACATCAGTTAGGTGGAAATAAATTCTAATTTCAATCGCGAACTTTCCTGGAAGTCTAATATTGTAGACTATGAAGTCTTGAGAAAAGAATTATGTAGCAATATATGTATGAGCTAGAACTTGTTTCTATTAATACTACTCGTTTTTACACTGCATATTTAAATCATGACCTTTCATTAAACTTGAAAGAAACTGTACATGAAATATTATTTTGGTAGATTAGTAGAACCTGATTTGAGACAACAATTAAGTAGTAATAATGTGAACGGATTGAATATGCTTTTATATTATAATGGCTTTTTATGCTAATGAATATAAAAATGGTCGTTTCATAAATGTGAATTAATTAATTAATGTAATCTATTAAGACCTGAGACAACAATTAAGTAGTAATAAAGGGATAGGATATAACATACTTTTATATTTCAACGGCCTTTTACGGTCATGATTAAGAAATAGTCCCTTTTTAATTTTAAACTAACACAGCATAACGGTGATTGAGAAACAAGATTGGAAAGTACAGATAGTTTTAAATGTGTCTAACACATTGTCTGAAATGGGATTATCGTTTCTAAAATGAAATCTAGTATTTGCTTACGTTATATGCATGTGATGAATCTTAATCTACGTTACAGCGATCCTTTACACGCAAGGCGTACATTTATTTAAGTGTTATCTGCGATCGTTATTCTATGTTAGCTTTAGAATGTGGTAACATTCCTGTTAATAGCATAGTTTTAATAATTGCTGCTGCAATCGTTCCAAAGATTGATGTTCTTGTTAAATGCATATTGTATGTAATTCCCTAGAATTATTGTGTAATAAGGAAATTTATTTTTTATTTCAGGCTGGTTCTGCGGTAAGTGGTCTCAGCTGAGAGAAACACAAGTTATGAAATAATGTATATTTGTGCATATTCGTTCGCAATCAAGTCCAGCAGAGAACTTTGTATTATTTTTATGATTTATCAGCAGTTAGAGTGAGATACGGGAAACTAAATAAGCGATATGAAAACATTTCCCTTTAAATAATGAAAATATTCATTTAAATTTGTACAGCCTTTTACGCACATTATTTATGTATGGCCATGTTTACATTGATTAGAAGCACGGCATGAAGAAAGTTGTTGATATTTATGTTGAATGATATCAGATGAATGCGGGAAGTAACATATTTGTGAAGTGAGCCGAATTCACAGAAAGAGGTTAAAGTTTTAATAGTGGAATGCAATAATGGTTTATCACCATCATCATCACCATCATTATCAGTCTCTTGACCTAGCGTGGTCGTTGAGCCACCGTGCTCCTGAATATCTGATCAAATCCCTCCACTTGTCTCATTAATGTGTCCTGCTCCATTATGTGTTGTCAGTCAACTTCTTTATCTGTCTACCTCACCTTCGGCTACTTTTGAGACTGATCTGCAGTACTGTTGTGGATAGACTGTTGGTGCTAGTAACATTGCCTTTCCAATGTCAGCTTTATCTGTTTGACAATAGTGATGAGATCTTCATAACGGCATACATTGTGCCTGATTATGTTACGCATTTCTTCATTTGTGATGTGGTCCATGTAAGAGTTGCCACGGATGGTTCTGTAGCATCTCATTTCAAGTGTCTGGATTCTTCATTGTAATACTGCTGTGAGGATCCAGTTCTCACATGAATGCAGAACGACTGAGATGACTAGTGCTCTCAATAGTCTGATTTAAGTTTTCACACATATATTCTGGTCTCTCCAGAAGGAATTTAACTTTATGAAATCTGTCTTTGTTTGTGATGTTGTTGACAATATTTATGCTCCTGAATAATCGTCGGTGATTATGGAACCAACATATTTGAAATGGTCCACTATTTGAAGTTCCTTTCCTCTGACTTTAATGTTGGTTGAGATTTGTTTACTACTATTTGTCGTCATCTCTGTCTTCTCGGCTCTTATTTCATGTCAAATATGGAAGATGTTTCGTCCAAGTTCTTCACTACGGTGGCAAGCTCATCTTTACTGTCTGCCAAGCAATCAATCTGGTTTGTAAAGCATAAGTTGGTGATGTTATGCCCTCCAATGCTGACTGTCTCACAGTTTTTTATCCAGGGCTTCAGTCATAATGCGCTCTAAGTAGATCTTCAAAAGCGTGGGTGAAAGCTGAGAACCTTGCGATACTCCAACTGTTGTCTTGAACCAGTTCCCAACTGAACCTTGAGCAATTACTGCATTGGAGTATAGCTGCTGGATGGTAACGGTCAACGTTTGAGCGATGTTGTACTTCTTCATTGTGGCCAACAATGTCTCATGCCACACTATGTCAATAGAATTTTTAAAATCTATGAACTCATTATATTTTTGATATTGTAAGGAATATTCACACAGAAAGCTAAGATTAAATATTTGTTCTGTTGTGCTTCTTCCACTGCGGAACACTGCCTGTTCTTCAGCGATTATTTCTTCTGCTTGTGGGATCAGTCTGTTTAAGATGATCTTCAGCATCACCTTACTAGCATGGCTAATCAAAGAGATAGTCCTATAAATTTGGCGAAGCTGGTGATTGCCTTTTTTGCGGAGTGTTATAATCAGTGACTTAGTCTACTTTGTTTGGCCATTCGCCTCTCTGCCAGATCTTGTTGTAAATTTTTGTTAGTTACTCTATCACTGATTTCACACCATTCGTAATAAGTTCTGGGATATTGTCTACTGCAGCTGCCTTCCCATTCTTCAGTGCTCTTCTTTCTCACTCCGCCTTTTCCTTGCGAATGGGGAAATGATCATCATTGTGGAGTTTGAAACTTCAATCACCTCTGAGTCTCTTGTGGCTGGCTGGCTGTAGAGTTCATTACTATAATCAGTCCATCTTTCTACAATGTCACTTGCTTCTGTGTGGCATTTTCCAGTATCGTCTTGAATTGTACTGAGTGTTGGTTGCTTCTGTCTGGTGAGGTCTTTTATAATTTGGAATGCCTTTTTGTTCTGATTCTTTATGAGACTGCTCGCTATTTCTGTGCACTTTTATCCAATCCAATCTTCGTTTGCTTTCTTCAAGATTTGTTTCTGATTTTCTTGTTTATTTCTCGGAACTCCACTGCTTCTATTGTGTGTCTGGTGGTTTTGAGGTCTCTTCGTTCATCACACAGATTAAGAATCTCTTCTGTAACCCAGTGATTTTTCTTCGGGCGATGGAGGCCAACGATGTCCTTGGCAGCTGGTGTCATGAATGTGATGAAATAGTTTGTCATCATTTTAACATCGAAATCCATCACAAGGAATGGAATATATTTTCCTGCAATCGTGGCTTGGAATGGCTTACATATGTTTAGGGTACTTCAGTAGTTTAAGGTCGAATTTCAGCCTGAGTTTCTTTGGCTGGTTAATTTTCTTTATCCTCACCCAGAAATTCATAATGACGAGGTCGTGATCACACCCAACATCAGCACCTGGGACGTTCTTGTTTTTGCTCTATTGATTCTAGATCGGTAACAGTTTTCAACTAGTATGTAGTCGAACTGTTTATGATGCATTCCATTTGTTGCGAGCCATGCCCAGCATCGTGAAGCTTTATATTGGTCTAGGGTGTTAGCAAATATATATTGAATGAAATACCTAATGATTTATTGCTTAAAATGGAAAGTTTATTTTTATTTCAGTTTGGTGGTGGTCAGGTAAGCAGTTTCAGATAAGATACTCAGGGTTCTGCTGTAATAGACATTAGTGTATATTCTTTTCAAATCATGTGCAGCGCAGAATATTTTATTGTTTTTATTATTTTAAGTGCTGTAAGAGTGAGATACGGGAAACTAAATAAATGATACGAAAAGATTTCCCTTCAATATGGAAAATATACATTTAAATTAGTAAAGCCTTTTACGAATATTATTTTTTTATGGCCATTTTTGGATTTATTAGAAGCAAGGCATGAATTAAATCAATGATATATATGGGAAATAAGTAAGTTGATAGAGCGAATTAAATTAACATATTTGTGAAATATGCCGCTATTACTGAACGAGGTTATCGTATATATAGTGCAATGCTACTGGTTACCTTTTTTAATGTGAGAGATATTTATGGAAGGGAACATCTATCATTAAATTGTAATATAAAAACATATTTATATTACGATATGTTTCACACATTATAATAGTAATGCTTCTTAGATTGATGAGCTTTTAGGGTCGATAAGTAAAATTACACAAAAAAAAAACAATCTGGCTGAAATGTAAAAACCGAGTGATTCCAAAAGAAAATATCGTATCTGAAAGGAAAGAAAATATTAGATACATTTAAATCTATTTGAAAATCATTAATTTACGAAGTAGCAAATGTTTGCATATATGGTACTAATTTGTTTCAGTGACCGTAGATATGGTCATCCACTGATAATATAATAATCTTGTAAAATAATTGTTAAGATCAGCAGTTCAGTAGTATGTCAACTATGTGGAGTTAAGAAACAAAATAAGCAATTAAGCAAAATTCATGTTATTATAGACTACAAAGCAAACGTTCTAAAGACAATTTTTTTAATGAAATCCCCAAAATCACAAATATTTATATGCCAAGTCCAAATCATTAGAATTTTTCGAATTAAATCCAATGATATTGAATAATCACATAATGACTGTACAATCAACTTGGAGGATGGATTTTCAGAATCCTTTATTCGAATAAATTGCATATCTTAAGACAAAACATAATTTCCCAAAGACATACACAGGTCTAGAACTCATTTTGAAATAAACGCGAGGGTTACTAGGTAACATCATGACAAAAGTCAAAGGTAGACAACACATGATATGTGTCAGGTGGAGATAAATTCTAATTTCAATGTCGATCTTTCCAAGAAGTGTAATATTGATTGTATGCTATGAGGTCTTGAGAAACGAATTATGTAGCAATACATGTATGAGCTAGAATTTGTTTCTATTTATACTACTCGTTTTAACAATGCATATTTAAATCATGACCTTTCATTAATTTTGAAAGAAACTGTGCATGAAATAGCCTTTTGGCAAAATAGTGGAATCCATGAAGAATTGAGACAACAATTAAATAATAATCATGTGACCGGATTGAATATGCTTTTATATTGGAAAGGACTTTTATGCTCATGATTATAAAATGGTCCTTTTCTAAATGTGAAACTAACCCGCCATAAATCTATTTGAAAATCATTAATTTACGAAGCAGCAAATGATTGAGAAATAAGTTTGGAAAATAGTGATACTTTGGAATGTGTCTAACACATTGTTTGAAATGGGATTATCGTATGTAAAATGAAATGTAGTATTTGGTCAAGTTATATTCATGTGATGAACCTTATTCTACCCTACAGAGATCCTTTGTACGCAAGGCGTACATTTATTTAAGTGTTATCTGTGATTGTTATTCTATGTAAGCTTTGGAATGTAGTAACATTTCTTTTAATAGCATAGTTTTAGTAATTGCTGCTGCAATCGTTCCAAAGATTTGTGTACTTGTTAAATGCATATTACATGAAATACCTAAGAATTTTTGTGAAATATGGAAAAATTATTTTTTTGTTTCAGACTGGATTTAAGGTAAGTAGTCTCGGCTGAGAGAAACACAGATTGTAAAATAATGTACCTTAGTGCATATTCGTAAACAATCGTGTCCAGCGCAGAACATTGTATTGCTCTTATAATTTAAAAGCAGTTAGTGTGAGATACGGTAAACTAAATAAATGATATGAAAACATTTCTCTTTAAATAGTGAAAATATCCATTTAAATTAGTACAGCCTTTTACGCACATTATTTATATATGGCCATATTTAAATTTATTAGAAGCACGGTATGAAGAAAGTTGTTGATATATATGTTGAATGAACAACATGGTAGCAGGAATTAACATAATTGTGAAGTGTGCCGAATTCACTGAAAGTGGGTATCGTATTTATACTGCAATGTAATACTGTTACTCATCGGTCTCTTGACCTAACGTGGTTGTTGAGGCACCGTGCTGCTGAACATCTCATCAATTCCCTCCACTTGTCTCATTAATGTGTCAATGCCTGTGTCTCCGCAAAACGTTTCCTGGTCCATTATGTAATGTCAGTCCACTTCTTTCTCTGTCTACCTCACCTTCGGCCATCTTGGATACTGATCTGCAGTAATGTTGTGGATATACATTTTGCGCTAGTGATATGGCCATACCAATTTCAGCTTTCTCTGTTTGACAGTGGTGGTGAGGTTTTCACCTTGTGCCTGATTATGTTACGCACTTCTTCATTTGTGATGTGATTCTTGTAAGAGATGCCACGAATGGATCTGTAGCATCTCATTTCAAGTGTCTGGATTCAGCATTGTAATTCTGTGTGCGGATGTAGGTCTCACATGAATGCAGAACAACTGAGATAACTAGTGCTCTATATAGTCTGATGTTAGTTTTCAAACAGATATTCTGGTCTCTCCAGATGGGTTTTAACTTTATGATAGCTGCCGTTGTTTGTGCTGTTCGTGACACAATTTTTGCTCTTGAAACATCTTCATTGATTATGGAACGAATATATTTGAAATGGTCTACTGTTTGAAGTTCCTGTCCTCTGACTTCAATATTGGTTTAGATTTGTTTGCCATTATTTGTCGTCATCTTTGTCTTCTCATTGCTTACCTCATGTCAAACATGGAAGATGTTTCGTCCTACTTCTTCACTACGGTGGCAGGTTCTTCTTTACTGTCTGCGAAGCCATCAATCTGGATTGCAAAGCATAGGTTGGTGATGTTATGCCCTCCAATGCTGACTGTCTCACTGTTTTGTATCCAGGGCTTCATTCATAATGCGCTTTATGTATTTCTTCAAAAGCTTGGGGGAAAGGTGAGAACATTGCGGTACTCCAAATGTTGTCTTGAACCAGTTTTGCAACTGAACCTTGAGCAATTACTGCATTGGAGTATAGCTGCTTGATGGTATTGGTCAACTTTTGACCGATGTTGTACTTCTTCATTGAGGCCAACAATGTCTCATGCCACATTGTGTCAAAAGCGTTTTTGAAATCTATGAACGCATATTAGATATATTTTTAATATTGTAAGGAATATTCACACAGAAAGTTAAGATTGAATATTTGTTCTGTTGTGCTTCTTCCACTGCGGAACCCTGCCTGTGTTTCAGCGATTATTTCTTCTGCTTGTTGGATCAGTCTGTTCAAGATGATCTTCAGCATCACCTTACTAGCATGGCTGATAAAAGTGATAGTCCTAAAAATTTGGCGAAGCTGGAGATTGCATTCTTTGAGGAGTGTTATAATCAGTGACTTAGTCCACTGTGTTGTCCATTCGCCTCTCTGCCAGATCTTGTTGCAGATTTTTGTTAGTAGCTCTATCACAATTCCCATACCATTCGTTATACTCCCAACTGGGATATTGTCTACTGCAGCTGCCTTCCCATTCTCCAGTGTTCTTCTTTCTGACTCCACCTCTTCTTTGCGAATGGGGTAATCATCATCGTTGTGGAGTTTGGAACTTCAATCACCTCTGAGTCTCTTGTGGCTGGCTGGCTGTAGAGTTCATTACAATAAGCAGTCCATCTTTCTGCAATGTCACTTGCTTCTGTGTGGCATTTTCCAGTATCGTCTTGAATTGTAATGACTGGTGGTTGCTTCTGTCTGGTGAGGTCTTTTATAATTTGGAATGTATTTTTGTTCTTATTCTTTATTAGACTGCTCTCTATTTCTGTGCACTTTTATCCAATTCAAACTTCGTTTGCTTTCTTCAAGATTTGTTTCTGATTTTCTTGTTTATTTCTCGGAACTAAATTGCCCCTATTGTGTGTCTGGTGGTTTTGAGGTCTCTTCGGGCATCACATAGGTTCAGAATCTCTTCTGTAACGCAGTGATTTTTCTTCAGGCGATGGAGGCCAACGATGTCCTTGGCACCTGGTGTCATGAATGTGATGAAATAGTCTGTCAACATTTTAACATCGACATCGATCACAAGTAATGGAAAATATTTTCCTGCAATTGTATTCTGGAATGGCTTACATATGTCAAGGTCCTTTAGTTGTTTCAGGTTGAATTTGAGCCTTAGTTTCTTCGGTTGGTTAGTTTTCTTCAGCCTCACTCAGAAGTTCAAAATGACGAGTTCTTGATCGCTCCCAACATCAGAACCTGGAAGTTCTTGTATTTGCTCTATTGATTCTAGATCGGTAACAGTTTTGAACCAGTATGTAGTCGATCTGTTTATGATGCGTTCCACTTGTTGCGTGCGATGTCCAGCATCGTGCAGCTTTATACTGACCCAGGGAGTTAGCTTGTACCAAGTTGTTATAGCTTGCGAACGCTAGCAGCCGTCGTGTAGTATTATCCTTCTTTACATGCATGTGACGAACCTTATTCTACGCTACAGGGTTAGGGTGTTGGTTATCTATCTATCTATCTATCTATCTATCTATCTATCTATCTATCTATCTATCTATATATATATATATATATATATATATATATATATATATATATATATATATATATATATATATATATATATATATATATATATTGAATGAAATACCTAATGATTTATTGCTTAATATGGAAAGTTTATTTTTATTTCAGTTTGGTGGTGGTCAGGTAAGATATAAGATATAAGATAATCAGGATTATGCAATAATAGACATTAGTGTATATTAGTTTCAAATTATGTCCAGCGCAGAATATTGTATTGTTTTCATGATTTAAAAGCAGTTAGAGTGAGATACGGGAAACTAGATAAATGATACGAAAAGATTTTCCTGCAATATGGAAAGTATACATTTAAATTAGTAAAGCCTTTTACGCACATTATTTATTTATGGCCATTTTTAGATTCATTAAATGCAAGGCATGAATTAAATCGTTGATATATATGTAGAATGAGTAAGTTGATAGAGGAAATTAACATTTTTGTGAAATATGCCGCTTTACTGAACGAGGTTATCGTATTTATACTGCAATGCTACTGGTACCCTTTTTTAATGTGAGAGATATCTATGGAGGGTAACATCGATCATTATATTGTAATATAGAATTGTATTTATATTACGATATGTTTCACAAATTATGATAGTAATGCTTCCTACATTGATGGGCTTTAAGGGTTGATGAGTAAAATTACAAAAAATACAATCTGGCTGTAATGTAAGAACCGAGCGATTCCAAAAGAGAATATCGTATCTGAAAGGAAAGAAAATATTAGATACATTTAAATCTATTTGAAAATCATTAATTTACGAAGCAGCAAATGTTTGCATATATCTTACTAATTTGTTTTAGTGACAGTAGGTATGGTCATCCACTCATAATATTATGATCTTGTAAAATATTGGACAAGATCACCATTTCAGTAGTAAGTCGACTATGTGGAGTTAAGAAACAAAATAAGCAATTGAGCAAAATTTATATTTCATTGAATACAAATTAAAAGTTCAAAGATATTATTTTGAATTAAATAACCAAAATCACAAATGTTTATATGCCATGTCCAAATGTATAGAATTTTCCGAAAAAAATCCGATAATCTTGAATAATGGTATAATTACTGTACAATCAACTTGAAGGATGGATTTTCAGAATCCTTTATTCGCATAATTCGCATATCGTAACACATAACATAATTTACCAAAGATATACACAGGTCTAGAACTCATTTTCAAATAAACGCGAGGGTTATTTGGCAACCTCATGACAAAGGTCAGAGTCTTGAGGAAAGAATTATGTAGCAATACATGTATGAACTAGAGTTTGTTTGTATTAATACTACTCGTTTTTACACTGCATATTTAAATCATGACCTTTCATTAAATTTGAAGGAAACTGTACCTGAAATAGTATTTTGGCAAATTAGTATAACCTATGAAGATTTGAGACAACAATTAACTAGAGTAACAAGGTGACCGGATTGAATATTCTTTTATATTATAATGGCCTTTTATGCTAATGAATATAAAAATGGTCGTTTTATAAATGTGAATTAATTAATTAATGGAATCTATGAAGACCTGAGACAACAATTAAGTAGTAATAAAGGGATCGGATATAACATAATTTTATTTTTCAACGGCCTTTTACGCTCATGATTAAGAAATAGTCCTTTTTAAATTTTAAACTAACACAGCATAACAGAGATTGAGAAACAAGTTTGGAAAATACAGATAATTTTTAATGTGTCTAACACATTGTTTGAAATGAGATTATCGTGTATAAAATGAAATCTAGCACTTGCTCACGTTATGTGCATGTGATGAACCTTAATCTACGCTACAGTGATCCTTTATACCCAAGCCGTACATTTATTTAAGTGTTATCTGCGATCGTTATTCTATGTTAGCTTTGGAATGTGGTAACATTCCTGTTAATAGCTTAGTTTTAATAATTGCTGCAACAATCGTTCCAGAGATTGTTGTTCTTGTTAAATACATATTGTATGAAATACCTAGGAATTATTGTGTAATAAGGAAATTTATTTTTTCTTTCAGGCTGGTTCTTGGGTAAGTAGTCTCAGCTGAGATAAACACAACTCATGGAATAATGTCCATTAGTGCATATTCGGTCGCAATCAAGTCCAGCGGAGAACTTTGTATTTTGTTTATGATTTATCAGCAGTTAGAGTGAGATACGGGAAACTAAATAAGTGATATGAAAACATTTCCCTTTAAATAGTAAAAATATTCATTTAAATCTGTACAGCCTTTTACGCACATTATTTATGTATGGCCATGTTTACATTTATTAGAAGCACGGCATGTAGAAAGTAGTTGATATATATGTTGAAATGAATAACATGATTGCGGGAAGTAACATATTTGTGAAGTATGCCGAATTCACAGAAAGAGGTTATAGTTTTAATAGTGGAATGCAATAATGGTTCATCACCATCATCATTACCATCATTATCAGTCTCTTGACCTGGCGTGGTCGTTGACTCATCGTACTCCTGAACATCTGATCAAATCCCTCCACTTGTCTCATTAATGTGTCCTGCTCCATTATGTGTTGTCAGTCAACTTCTTTCTCTGTCTACCTTACCTTCGACTACCTTTGAGACTGATCTGCAGTACTCTTGTGGATAGACTGTTGGCGCAAGTAGCACGGCCTTGCCAATGTCAGCTTTCTCATTTTGACAGTGGTGAAGAGGTCTTCATAATGGCATACATTGTGCCTGATTATTTAAAGCACTTCTTCATTTGTGATGTGGTCCATGTAAGAGTTGCCACGGATGGTTCTGTAGCATCTCATTTCAGATGTCTTGACTCTTCATTGTAATTCTGCTGTGAGGATCCAGTTCTCACATCAATGCAGAACGACTGAGATGACTAGTGCTCTTAATAGTCTGATTTAAGTTTTCAGACATATATTCTGGTCTCTCCAGATGGGTTTTAACTTTAAGACAGCTGTCTTTGTTTGTGCTGTTGTTGACAGTATTTATGCTCTTGTATAATCGTCGGTGATTATGGAACCAACATATTTGAAATGGTCCACTGTTTGAAGTTCCTTTCCTCTGACTTTAATGTTGGGTGAGATTTGGCATCATCTTTGTCTTCTCGGCGCATATCTCATGTCAAAAATGGAGGATGTTTCTTCCAGGTTCTTCACTAAGGTGACAAGCTCATCTTTACTGCCAGCCAACCAATCAATGTGGTTTGCAAAGCATAGGTTGGTGATGTTACGCCCTCCAATGATGACTGTCCCACATATTTTGTTCCAGGGCATCATTCATGATCCGCTCTAAGTGGATCTTGAAAAGCGTGGGTATTAGGAGACAGCCTTCCGGTACTCCAACTGTTGTCTTGAACCAGTTCCCCACTGAGCCTTGAGCAATTTTTTCATTGGAGTATAGCTGCTTGATGATATTGGTGAACTTTGACCCATGTTGTACTTCTTCATTGTGGCCCATTATGTCTCATTATACACTCTATCAAAAGCGTTTTTGAAATCTATGAACGCATGATAAATATCTTGTTGATGTTGTAAATACTTTCACACAGAACGCTCGGACTGAATATTTGTTCTGTTGTGCTTCTTTCACTCCGGAACCTTGCCAGTCCATCAGCGATTATTTCTTCTGCTCGTGGGATCAGTCTGTTCAAGATGATCTTCAGCATCACCTTACTAGCATGGCTGATCAAACTGATAGTCCTATAAATTTGTCAATGCTGGAGATTGCTTTTTATCCGGAGTGTTATAATCAGTGATTTAGTCGACTGTGTTGCCCATTCGCCTCTCTGCCAGATCTTGTTGAAGATTTTTGTTAATAGCTTTATCACTGATTCTACACCATTCTTAATACGTTCAGCTGGGATATTGTCTACTGCAGCTGCCTTCCCATTCATCAGTAATCTTCTTTCTGACTCCACCTCTTCTTTGAGAATGGGGAAATCATCATCATTGTGGAATTTGGAACCTCAAAAACCTCTGAATCTCTTGTGGTTGGCTGGCTGTAGAGTTCGTTACAATCCTCAGTCCATCTTTCTGCAATGTCACTTGCTTCTGTGAGGCATTTTCCAGTTTCGTCTTGAATTGTACTGACAGTTGTTGCTTCTGTCTGGTGCGAAATTTCACAATTTGGAATGCCTTTTTGCTGTTATTCTTTATCAGACTGCTCTCTATTTCTGAGCACTTTTGTCCAATCCAATCATTGTTTGCTTTCTTTAAGATTTGTTTCTGATCTTAATGTTTATTTCTCGAAACTCCACTGCCCCTGTCGTGTGTCTGGTGGTTCCACAAGGAATGGAAAATATTTTCCTGCAATTGTTGCTTGGAATGAGTTACGGATGTTAGAGTCCTTCAGTTGTTTAATATTGAATTTGAGCCTTACTTTCTTTGACTGGTTAATTGTCTTCAGTCTCACTCAGAAGTTCATAATGACCAGGTCGTTATCACTCCCAACATCAGCACCTGGGAACTTTCTTATTTTTGCTCTATTGATTCTAAATCAATAACAATTTTGAACCAGCATGTAGTCGATCTGTTTATGATGCATTCCATTTGGTGCGTGCCATGTCCAGCATCGTGAAGCTTTATATTGACCCAGGGTGTTAGCTAGTACCAAGTTGTTATAGCTTGCGAGCTCGAGCAGCCGTTCCACTCTTTCACTGGTGAGCTCATTGAAAAAAGTTCCACAATGATCATCACAGTCTTATAGAGCATCTTTGACAACGTTTGAATTCCTGTCTCCTTGGATGGTGATAATGTCATTTTTTACTTACCATGTTTATTATACCTTGGAGTTTGTTGTAAACGTCTTCTATTTCTTCATCATCATGATCAGTTCGAGCATAGACTTGGAAAATTGTGATCTTAAAGGATGACGCTTTCAGACGAATGGAGATAATTCTGTTAGATCTTGGGTAATATTCAAGCACAGATCCCTTAAAGAAATCCTACTCCATTAATGGACTTGTCCAACTCTCCACTATAATAGAATATATGCGCATCTTTAGCACTGGTACCCTTTCTTTAATGTGAGAGATATCTATTCAAAGCAAAATCTATCATTATGTTGTAATATACAAAAGTATTTATATTAAGACATGTTACGCACATTATTATGGTAATGGTTCTTTTTACATGTGAAATAACGCAGCATCAAATAGATTGTTGGGATATTTAAGGTCTGAGTAAAATTACAAAGAAACAGAAAATCTGGTTGAAAGATAAAAGAGTGATTGAAAAAGAATATCGTATCTGAAAGGAAATAAAATACTAGTTCATATTTCAATGTATTTGAAAATGGTTTATTTGCGAAGCAGCGAATGTTTGCATATTTGGTACTAATTAGTTTTAGTGACCGTGTATATGGTCAACCACTGATTATATAATGATTTTGTAAAAAACGTTAATATCAGTATTTCAGTAGTTATGTCGATTATGTGACGTTAAGAAGCAAAACAAACAATTAAGTAAAACAGGAAAATAATTTATTTTGATATAATACAGAAAGAAGTTTTAATCTGAATTAAGTCACCAAAATCCCAAATCTTATAGTTCATGTGCAAATGTTTAGAATATCTCGATTAAATCCAATAATTTTGAATAATCACATAACTACTGTACAAACAATTTGAATGTTGGATTCTCAGAATCTGTAATTCGCATAATTCGCATATCTTAAGATTGGATATAATTTCAAAAGAAAAACATGCACAGGTCTAGAACACATTTCCAAATAAACGCGAGGGTTACTAGGCAACACCATGTTATATTAAGACGACATGGTACGCACCTTGTTAAAGCAATGGTAATTTTTACATGTGCAATAACGCGGCATAAATAAGATTGTTTGGATATTAGGGGATGATTAAAATTACAAAGAAAACTAAAATCTGGATAACATGTAAAACTCAAGTGATTCAAAAAAGAGAATATCGTATTTCAAAGGAAATAAAATACTAGTTCCATTTGAATCTGTTTGAAAATCATTAATTTACCAACCAGCAAATGTTTGCACATATGGTACTAATTTGTTTTTGTGACAGTAGATAAAGTCATCCGTTGATAAAATAACGATGTTGTAACATAGTTGTTAATATAAACATTTTATTAGTATGTCTATTATGTGAAATTAAGAAGCAAGATACGCAATTTAGTAAATTAATATTTTTATTTTTATTTTGATAGAATAGAACGTAAAAGTTCTAAAGACATTATTCTGAATTAAATCTCCCAAATCCTAAATGTTATAACCCATGTACAAATGTTTAGAATATTTCTAATAAAAGCCGATAATCTTGGATAATCACAATAGATTACTGTACAAGACGCTTGATGTTTGGACTTTCTTTATCCATTATTTGCATAATGTGCATATCTTTACGCAGAGTATAATTTCCCATTGATATACATTGGTCTAGAACTGATTTTCAAATAAACTCGAGGGTTACTAGGCAACATCATAACAAAGGTCAGAGGTAGACAACACAGAATATTAGTCAGGTGGAGATAAATTCTAATTTCAATCACGATCTTTCCAAGAAGTCTAATATTGAAAACTTGAGAAAAGAATTATGTAGCAATAAATGTATGAGCTAGAATATGTGTCTATTTTAATACTAATTGTTATAACACTGCATATTTTAATCATGAAATATCATTGAATTTTAAACAAACTCTGCATGAAATAGAATATTTGAAGATTAGTGGAATCTATGAAGACTTGAGACAACATTTCAGTAGCAATAAAGGGATCAGATAGAATATGCTTTAATATTAGAATAGACTTTGACCTCATGATTATACAAAATGGTACTTTTATAAATATGAAACAAACAGCATAAAATAGATTGAGAAACAAGTTTGGAAAATAGTGATACTTTCAAATGTGTCTAATACATTGTTTGAAATGGGATTATCGTAGATAAAATGAAATGTATTATTTTCGCACCTTGAATGCATGTGATGAACCTTATTCTTACTCGTTATTCTGTGTTATCTTTTGAATGTGTTAATATTCATGTTAGTAGCATAGTTTTAATAGCTGCTGGTGCAATCGTTCTAAAGATTGGGGTGCGCGTTAGATACATATTGTACGAAATACCTAAGATGTATTGCTTAATATGGAACTTTTATTTTTGTTTCAGGCTCGACCTTTTGTAAGTAGTCGCAGATGAGATAAACACAGGTTGTGGAATTACGTAAATTAGTGCATATTCGTTTGAAATCCATTCCAGTTCAGAACATTTTCTTGCTTTTCTGATTTAAAAGCAGTCAGTGTAAGATACTGGGAACTAAATGAGTGATATGGAAACATTTCCCTTGAATGTGGAAAATCTGCATTGAAATTAGTACAGTCTTTTATGCTTATTATTTATTTATGGCGATGCTTACATTTTTTTAGAAGCACGGCATTATGTAAGTTGTTGATATATATGCTGAATGAGTAACATGATAGTGTGCCGAATACAGTAAAAGAGGTTATCGTATTTATAGTGCAATGTTACTGGTACCGTTTCTTTAATGTGAGAGATATTTATTCATAGCAAAATCTATCATGTCGTAATATGCAATCGTAGTTATATTATGACGACATGGTATGCACCTTGTTATAGTAATGATTATTTTTACATGTGCAATAACCCAGCATAGATAAGATTGTTTGGTTTTTAGGGGATGAGTAAAATTACAAAGAAAACTAAAATCGGGCTAAAATGTAAAATCCGAGTGATTCAAAAAGAGAATATTGTATTTGAAAGAAAATTAAATACTAGTTCCTTTTCAAGCTATTTGAAAATCTTTAATTTACCTACCAGCGAATGATTGCATTTATTGTACTAATTTGTTTTAATGACAGTAGATATAACCATCCACTGATAATATAATGATGTTGTAAAATAGTTGTTAATAATAGCATTTCAGTAGTATGTCGATTATGTGGGGTTAAGAAACAAAAAAAACAATTTAGTAAATTAATTTTTATTTTTTTTTACTTTAATTAAATAGATCGTGAAAGTTCTAAGGACATTATTCTGAATTAAATCCCCCAAATACTAAATGTTATAATCCATGTCCAAATGTTTAGAAAATTCCTAATAAAAGCCGATTATCTTGGATAATCACAAGATGACTGTACAAGACACTTGATGTTTGGACATTCTTTATCCATTATTTGCATAATTTGCATATCTTAAGACAGAGTATAATTTCCCAAAGATATACACAGGTCTATAACTCATTTTCAAATAAACACGAGGGTTATCATGCAACACCATGTAAAATGTCAGAGATAGACAATTCATAAAATTAGTCAGGTGGAGATAAATTCTACTTATAAACACGATCTTTCCAAGTAGTCAAATATTGTAGCCTTGAGAAACGAATTATTTAGCAATAAATGTATTAGCTAGAATATGTTTCTATATTAATAATATTTGTAATAACACTGCATATTTTAATCAAGAAATATCATTGAATTTGAAACAAACTCTGCATAAAATAGAATATTTGAAGATTAGTGGAATCTATGAAGACTTGAGACAACAGTTAAGTAGCAATAAAGTGTTCAGATTGAATATCCTTTAATATTAGAACGGATTTTTACCTCATGATTATACACAATAGTCCTTTTTTAAGTATGAAACAAACACAGCATAAAAGAGATTGAGAAACATGTTCGGAAAATAGTGATAATTTCGAATGTATCTAACACATTGCTTGAAATGGGATTATCGTATATAAAATAAAATGTATTGTTTGCTCACTTTAAATTCATGTGATCAACCCTTTTCCACGCTACAGCGATCCTTTACACGCAAGGCGTACATTTATTTAAGTGTTGCCTGAGATCGTTATTCTGTGTTATCTTTTGAATGTGATACTCTTTCTGTTAATATAACAGCATAGTTTTAATAGTTGCTGCTGCAAACTTTCCAAAGATTGGAGTATATGGTAGGTACATACTGTATGAAATACCTATGAATGATTATTTAATATGGAAAATTTATTTTTGTTGCAGGGTACTTCTCAGGTACGTAATCTAAGATGAGATAAATCAAGGTTGTAGAATAATGGACATTAGTGTATATTAGTTTGCAATCAAGTCAAGCTCAGACAATTTGATGGTTTTATGATTTGAAAGCAGTTATATTAAGATACGAGAAAAATATTAAGTGATATGAAAACATTTTCCTTTAATATGGAAAATATCTATTTAAATTAGTACAGCCTTAGTACGTACATAACTTTAATTGTGCTCTTGTTTACATTTATTAGAAGCACGGCATGAAATAAGCTGTTGATAGATAAAGAAAATGAGTAACGTGATATATAGGAAATTCACATAGATCTGGAATGTGCGAAATGCTCTGTTTGAAACAGGTTATTATATGTATAGTGCAATATAATACTGGTACCATTTATTTTATGTGGAAGATATATATTCCGAGCAAAATCTATCATTATGTTGTAATATACAAAAATATTCATATTAAGACAACCTGTTACTCTCAGTGGTCCTTTTTACATGTGAAATGACGAAGCATAAAATTGATTGTTCGGATAATAGGAGCATGATTAAAATTTGAAATAAATGAAGTGTTAAAACCGTGTGACTGAATGAGGATATTGAATCTGAAAGGAAATATAATTCTAATTCCTTTTCACTCTATTTGAAAATCGTTAATTTACGAACCAGCTAATCTTGAATAATCACAAGACGACTGTTAAAGACGCTTGAAACTTGGCTTTTCAGAATCATTTATTTGCATAATTCGAATATCTGACTGAATATAATTGGCAAAGACATACACAGGTTTATAACTCAATATCAAATAAACGGGTGGGTTTCTAGCAAAATCATGACAAAAGTCAGAGGTAGACAACACAAAACATTAGTTAGGTGGAGATAAATTCTACTCTCAATCACGATCTTTCCAAGACGTCTAATATTGTAAACAATGAGTCCTTGAGAAACGAATTATGTAGCAATAAATGTATGAGCCAGAATATGTTGTTTTTTATTAATACTATTCATTTTAACACTGGATATAGTAATCATTTCCTGTCATTCAATTTGAAACAAAATCTTCCTGAAATAGTAGTTTGGCAGATTAGGGGAATCTATTAAGACTAGAGACTACAATTAAATAGCAATAAAGGGATCAGAGAGAATATGTATTTATATTTGAACGGCCTTTTACGCTCATGACTATAAGAAGGGTCCTTTCTAAATGTGAAACTAACACAGCATAACTGAGATTGAGAAACAAGTTTGGAAAATAGTGATAATTTCGAATGTGTCTAATACATTGTTTGAAATGGGATTATCGTAGAAAATGAAATGTATTATTTACGCATCTTGAATGCATGTGATGAACCTTATTCTTACTCGTTATTCTGTGTTATCTTTTGAATGTGTTAATATTCATGTTAATAGCATAGTTTTAGTAGTTGATAGTGCAATCTTTCCAAAGATTCGGATGCGCGTTAGATACATATTGTATGAAATAACTAAGATGTATTGCTTAATGTGGAACATTTATTTTTGTTTCAGACTAGATCTTTTGTAAGTAGTCGCAGATGAGATAAACACAGGTTGTGGAATAACGTAAATTGGTGCATATTCGTTACGCTCAGGATTAAGAAATGGTCCTAACACAGTATAAACAGGACTGAGAAATAAGTTTGGAAAATTGTGATAATTTCAAATGTTATTAACACATTGTTTGAAATTGGATTATTGTATATAAAATGAAATGTAGTATTAACCATTTTGATATGTATGTGATGAACCTTATTCTACGTCACAGCAGTTTTTTACACGCAAGGCGTACATTTATTTTAGTGTTACCTTAGATCGTTAATCTATGTTAGGTTCGGAATATGGTAACATTCCTCGTATATACCATAGTTTTAATAGTTGCGGCTGCAGTCGTTGCAAAGATTAGGCTACTTGATTTATTGCTTAATATGGAATTTTTTTTTCATTTCAGTTTGGTGCTCCGGTAAGCAGTTTCAGATGAGACAATCAAAGTTGTGGAGGAATAGATATTAGTGTATATTCGTTTGAAATCATGTCCAGCTCAGAATATTTTATTGTTTTTATGATTTTAAAGCTGTTAGAGTGAGATACCGGAAACTAAAAAAAAGATATGAAAACATTTCCCTTTTATATGGAAAATATACATTTAAATTAGTGAAGCCTTTTAAGCACATTATTTATTTATGGCCATTTTTTGATTTATGAGAAGCAAGGCATGAATTAAATTGTTGATATATATATGGGGAATGAGTAAGTTGATAAAGAGAATTAGCATATTTGTGAAATGTGTCGCTATTACTGAACGAGGTTATCGTATTTATAGTGGAAATCTACTGTTACCCTTTTTTAATGTGAGAGATATCTATTGAGAACAACATCTATCATTATATTGTAATATACAAACGTATTTATATTACGATATGTTACACACATTATAATACTAATGCTTCTTTTTTACATGTGCGATAACACAACATAAAATAGATTGAAAATCTTCAATTTGTTTTTGTGACAGTAGAGAAGATCATCCATTGATAATATTATGATCTTGTAAAATAGTTGTTAATATGTGGAGTTAAGAAACAAAATAACCAATTTAGTAAAATAATTTTTATTTTTATTTTGATAGAATAGAACGTAAACGTTCTAATGACATTAATTTGAATTAAATCCAATTGTTTATAATGTTCCGCATAAAATCCAAAAATCTTGAACTATCACAGAATGACTGTAAAAGAGTCCTAAAGGCTGGGTAGTCAGAATCATTTATTTGCATAATTCTCATGTCTTCAAACAGAGTATAGTTTCCCAAAACTATACAAATGTCTAAAGGTAGATAACACATAACATTAGTCAGGTGGAGATAAATTTTAATTTCAATCAAGATCTTTCCAAGATGTCTAATATTGTAAACCATGAAGTCTTGAGAAACGAATTATGTAGCAATAAATGTATTAGCTAGAATATGTTTATATACTAATACTACTCGATTTAACACTGCATATTGTAATCATGACCTGTCATTCAATTTGAAGCCACCTCTGCCTCAAATAATCGTTTGGCAGATTAGGGGAATCTATTAAGATTTGAGACAACAATGAAGTAGCAATAAAGAAATCATATAGAATATGCGTTTATATTTTAACGGCATTGTAGACTCATGACTATAAGAAGGGTCCTTTTTAAATGTGAAACTAACACAGCATAACTGAGACTGAGAAACAAGTTTGGAAAATAGTGATAATTTCGAATGTGTCTAATACATTGTTTGAAATAGGATTATCGTAGATAAAATGAAATGTATTATTTACACATCTTGAATGCATGAGATTAACCTTATTTTAACTCGTTATTCTGTGTTATCATATGAATATGTTAATAGTAATGTTAATAGCATAGTTTTAATAGTTGCTGTTGCAATATTTCCAAAGATTTGGGTGCCCGTTAGATACATATTGTATGAAATACCTAAGATTATTGCTTAATATAGAAAATTTATTTTTGTTTCAGAAGCCTTATGTAAGTAGTGGCAGATGAGATAAACACAGGTTGTGCAAACACGTATATTAGTGCATATTCGTTTTAAAATGAGTGTATTTGTTTCTATACTAATTGTACTCGTTTTTACACTGCATCTGGTAATCATGACCTGCCATTCATTTAGAAACAAACTCTTCTTGAAATAGTCGTTAGCAGATTAGGGGAATCTATTAAGACTTGAGACAACAATTAAGTAGTAATAAAGGGATCAGATAGAATATGCGTTCATATTTTAACGGTTTTGTACGCTCATGACTATAAGAAGGGTCCTTTGTAAATGTGAAACTAACACAGCATAACTGAGATTGCGAAACAAGTTTGGAAAATAGTGATAATTTAAAATGTGTCTAATACATTGTCTGAAATGGGATTATCGTAGATAAAATGATATGTATTATTTACGCACCTTGAATGCATGTGATGAACCTTATTCTTACTCGTTGTTATGTGTTATCTTTTGAAAAATGTGTTAAATATTAATGTAAATAGCATAGTTTTAATATTTCCTGGTGCAATCTTTAAAATGCGTTTTTATTAGAACGGACTTTACCTTATGATTATACAAAATGGTCCTTTTTCAAATATGAAACAAACACAGCATAAAACAGATTGAGAAACAAGTTCGGAAAAAAGTGATAATTTGGAATGTGTGTAACACATTGTTTGAAATGTGATTACCGTATATAAAATTAAATGTAGAATTTTCTCATGTTAGATGCATGTGATTGATCTTATTCGACGCTGCAATAAAGGCGTACATTTATATAAGTGTTATCTGCGATTGTTATTCTATGTTAGCTTTGGAATGTGGTAAAATTAATGGTAATAGCATAGTTTTAATAGTTGCTGCTGCAATTGTTGAAACGATTGGGGTACTTCTTAGATAGATTTCGTATGAAATACGTAAGATTGTGATCTTAATATGGAAAGTTTAGTGTTTGTTTCTGGTTCCTGCTCTAGTAATTAGTCTCAGATGAGATAAATGAAGGATGTGGAATAATGTACATTAGTGTATATTCGTTCGATATCAAGTCCATCTCAGAACATTTTATTGTTTTCATAATTTCAAAGCAGTTAGAGTGAGAAACGGTAAACTAAATAAGTGATATGAAAATATTTCCCTTCAATATGAAAAATATGCATTTCAATTAGTACAGCGTTTACGCACATTATTTATGTATGACCATATTTACATTTTTTAGAAGCAAGGCATGAAATAAATTGTTGATATGTATGGGGAATGAGTAACATGATATAGTAAATTAACATATTTGTGGAATATGCCGTATACACTTAAAGAGGCTATCTTATTTATAGTGCAATGTTACTGGTACTTTCTTTATTTGTGAGATATAAGGGTCCCGAGTGGTCAAGTGACCTAAAGCTCTCTCCGTTACTGATCACCACCATCTCACCTCTCTCTGCTTGGGTTCGAGTCTATGATTTGGCTATTGTAGTTATGTGAGAAAGCTTGCCAGTAGCTTCTCGTGGGTCGGTGGTTCTTTCCGGGATTTTTCCTTGGTTCTTCCTTTACATCAATTGTTGTACAAGAAAGCAGAGATCCGTGTTAAATACTACTACTACTACTACTACTACTACTACTACTACTACTACTACTACTACTAATACTAATACTACTACTACTACTACTAATAATAATAATAATAATTCTTAATATTAATAGTAATATATCTTATAAAAAAATTATTACTATAAAAAATAATAATGATAATAATATTATTAATTAATAATAATATTTTCCATTATAGTAGTCTTCACGATGCAGCTGGAAACATTACAGTGTCCGATGGTACGACAACAGAGTCGCTGTGTGTGCTATAGTAACAAATCATATGCTGTAATCATTTGTATAGGCAACGGCATGATTTATTGTAAACGTACATAATGATACTTACTAATGACAGTTATGTTGCAAATAGTTGTATTGAGTAATGTATATATTCCTTATTGCTTCTTAGTTGCTTTTCTGAGTCTTTAGCTTCATGTGAAAGTTCTATTGTACATAAAAAGATCGACCATACTTTTGTGGATATTTTTCATAACAAGATCGATATGAATGTGATTTCCTTTATACTTTAAGATTATTCATCATCTAATATCTGGTTGTACAACATAGTTTGAAAGTTTTTAAATTTCGTTGATTGAAAATTAAATGATACGTAAATTAGGCAGTCTCATGATTTGATCAAGTTCAATGGACACTTGGCTCTTCACAGTATGCTTTTACAGTTCTATTATGTAAAACTTATTCATGACGACAACGATAGTACTGTACATGGCTATTAATACATGCGTGTTCAAATACATATGTCAGTAACTGCAATGTTTCCTGTGACCGCTTAAGTGTGTTCGTAAGTGTTGGAAAATATCAAGTATTGATGCAGCCAATAGCATGCACGCGCATAAGATTTTTCAACATATTGTTTGTAAAGAACCAATATTAAAATCGTCAGAATTAGAGTATTGTAGGACAAATGCAAATGAAGTAATTAAAATTTGTAATTACTCATTGTGTCAAAGTATCGTTGTTTGAGTTTATATTGGAGTGTTGTAAAGGTTTTCAAAAGGTTTAGAGTGTATATTATCCTGAGCATTACAATAAATTGCTTGTTTTATTTTCTTTCTGTGGTTGGTCCATTTTTCGTTAGCATCATATAATTTGTTCATGTAATACTAATATATATTCTTGCACATGAAGATATCGGTTATAAAATAACGATGCAAATGTATGAAGAATATTTCACTGTACCTTTCATATGAAATGCTATCTCTTTCCTAGAGTAACCAGTGTATATGCTTTGTTGACTTTAGATTATATGTTTGATCGTATTCTTCAAAAGTAAATGTAATAAAGCACAATGTTACTAGAAGCCATTGAACAAATTCAATTATTAAGTAAAATAAGGTTATTCAACATTAAATAAAGACTTTAACAAACTTTATATCGGACAGTTCTTGATAAAGTTTCTGCATATATGTCTTTCATAATTTTTATAGCTTAATTTTAAATATGCAGTTAGAAAGGTGATTTATTGTGAATAAAGTTGTAATGTAAGATTGATGATTAAATAGATAAAAAAAAACAGATGTAGAGTATGTAGATGAGAAATTAGAAATAGTAAATTACTTTGATCTTGATTTTTTGATACATTTTTAGAATTGTTTAAGATGAAATTTTTCTTTTTTCGTTTTAAAAGAGCATTTGTAAAAGTATTGAAATTCGAGTAATACTTTCTTCAGTATGTAAGGGTGGGTTATTTGCAGAATTAAATTAGATTGTTGCCATTACTGATCGTTGTAGATAATTTAATTTGGTATTTTCTTGTTTGGTTAATGCCTGTAGGGTTTATTATTGTCAGTTGTTAGTCATAAAATACTTCGTTTCTGTAAACTGTAGTTACGATATGAATAAAATCCCCATGAAACGATATGATCATAGTGTAGCAATTTGAAATATCTTTCTGAATATGTAATCTATAATTTTGTAATCTTTTGTTTTTACATGTATTTTCTTGTGGTTTGCTTTTTATTATTTTTACAATATGCTAGGAACTTAATATGTATTTTTGTGTTATTGATATAAACATCGTTTATGTGATGAGTAGTGAACAATAGAAGAACATTTGAGTGAAATCCACTTTAATCAACTTTAGATTCATTACGTGTTTAATAGTTGTAAAAACGTTTGAGTTTTTAGATTTAAATGTTTCTCTGCCTTGGGGCATATTAACAAATGAAGTTACTTAGTTGAGAAAAGAGACAGATCAATATAGCCGGATGGGATTGATATACTCTTAGGATTCAATATCTGATTTTTTTCTGGCTGTGGATTCGCCACGCTCACATTTTTTATTCGAGAAATGCTACTAGAAATTTACTTTGCAGCTTGTAGCGAGTGCACAGTGCAGACAAATTTTCAATACTGTGTTATCAATTCGACCTGTTTGTATAGATATATATTTTGTGTTTCAAGATTAAGACATGATTGTACAAACATAGAATATAATCAGTATTATTAGAAAATTGCTATAGTTTGAAACCGCATAGATATCTGCCATCATAAAAATCAGCTTTAAAGTGACACGTGTCCTTGTTTTCTTTTCTTGGCTTTGTTCTTGTTTTAAAAAGATTTTATTTTAATCACAAGTGGTTTTAGAAAGCAAGCCATTGTGAGTTCACTTCTATGTCATTTGCTAAAATTAAAACAATTAACACCTAAACACGTTTTATTTAAGATTTACTCCTTCAGCGAAAGATAAATTATTTCTCCCTCATTTTGCATGTAGATCAAGTCAGTTGTTTTAGTTGATTTTAAAGAATAGGCTTCTTTTCAATAAAGAAGAATTAATGTAATTAATTCTTTTCAATAAAGAATTAAAAAAAACTATTGAGTATATGTTTTAATGCCAACGAACCAAATCATTTAAAAAGATTTTTTTATGTAGGTGCCTGTTGCAGTGTATAATCTAGGTAATATTGTTAGCTATTTGAACATATTTATGTTGCATACTTATTTTTTGTCATCTAATCGAACCAATGTCATAACCTTCTGTGTATATTTTGGTGGCTGACATAAAGACCAAATTGGTGAACGCTTTTCCACGACACATCATGAAAAGGCTTTAGTGATTTTTGTAAATAACATCATTGACAGTTTTTATCAATGGTTATAGATGTGAAGTGTTCTGGTCCGGATTATTTAATATCACTGAATTCCGTAGTTTCGCTAAAACAATGTCCTCAAGGTCAGGATGTTGAATGAAAGAAGATTTTGTTACCAGCCTTGCACATCAAGATGGGTCTGATGAAGAAGTTTGTCAAGGACATGCACAAGTACAAGCAGCTTTCAAGTACCGCCATGGGCAAACATTCAAGTTTATGTGATCATATGAACTTTTACTTGTTATCATCGGGATTTAATTTCTTCCTAGCTAGATATTGGAGCATGGTGACCAAACATTCAAGTTTATGTGATGCTAAGATGAAGGACGATGGCTTTATTGGTCATCATATTCATGATGATGCATTTGACAGTGCACTGCGTGGCAAGGACAAGACGGCATGGAAAGACATCGAGTTAGTGGCAACAACATGCCTCCGAAACAGAAAGGCAGACAACTCCAGGGAGTTGGTGGAAACCCTCCTTAAGGCATGCAAAAGTCTTGCTTGCAAAAAAGAACCCAATCTACCGTCCAACACTCACACTTTGACTGTCCAAAGACAAATTCATTTGCAGATAGAGTTAGATATCCATATTTTGGCCTTTATTTAAAACAGTATAATTTTGTTTCCAGTTCGCTATATCACCCTCTGTATGAAAATAGATGTTTAATTACATTAATCTTGTATACGTTCATTACGAATATTGTAGCGGATAGTGTTGTCCTGACCCAGACCCAGCAAGTATGAGAAGGCGAACTCTGTGAAAGGGGGTCAGGATACACTTTATTTTAGAGCGGCCGAGTAAGTATGAGCGCCGTGAGGCTGGTGTCGGCTTTGCAGTGAAGACAGACGTAAGGGGAGTAAATGACAAACTCATGACCATGAAAAGCCTCTTCTTGTCTGGAAAGGATCACCTTACCATCACCAGGTGCTATGATCCAACCATGACCAATCCAGATGAAGGGAAGGTTAAGTTCTATGAGGATTAGCATCACTCCTCATTGCTGACGCTCAAATGGCAGAAAAGCTAGTCATTCTGGGCCATTTCAATGCAAGAGTAGGTTGTGATCCCGTTGCCTGGTATGGAGAGCTAGGAAAGTACGGAGTGAGTCACCGTAACGTGGGTCTTCCATCTCCCTACCCGTAACCAGACGTCATGGATGAATTCTCGCTCTAAGCACCTCATCTACTACGTTATTATCAGGAATACGGACAGGCAGAATATGCGTGTTAGCATGTCCTGTTGTGACTCTGACTGCATTTACCGAAAACTTATAGATGAACTCGTTGATAAGTAATACAGCGATTCCTTATAACGATAATAAATAAAGGATCAACAACAATGTGGAGCTCTATTGGTCAGAGTAACAAATTCACGATTTCCAGTTCAGAAAGCATCTTACGGTGATGGTCTTGGTAAGCTTAGTCAAGGGTTATTTGCAAGGACTCCTACAATAGCATCAATCGCAAAATAATTATCGATGAAAGCTTTTAATGTTTTTGGTGAAAATGCTTCTGGTGCTATTGTTAATGTTGCCAGTAATGCCTTTTTACTGCAGCCAAGGAATACAAGTATATATTTTCTACCAGCTGAAGCATTTGTCGAAGTAGAAGGTGAAATTATATTTTAAAAAATATGATACAGAATATTGGGGGCGGTCAAAGTTGGTTTCGTTAACAACGGGATTATGGCACTGTTTGATGCACTTTGATTGATGGATGAAAGATCGAATTCATTCAAATAAATGTTGATTGCTTATGATTATACAAGATCAGCTGGTCCGACAATGATGTTTCACAAAGATGGCTCCGATCATCCCAATGACAATCAATATGTTGAGAGATGACCAAAAGACCGTGATGCTCCTGCTGCTGATGATAATAACAAAGATGTGATTATTAAGGCTAATTCGAAGTACAATTTAGGATTTATAACACATAAAATTATATAGAAAATGTTCATGTGCATTTCCACGATCTCACGCTTTCAATTTTTATAGAACTGTTAGAAAGTTTTCTTCCGAGAATTGCATACAATTGTACTCGTACAAAAATGTGATGATAATGATGCTATATGGCAACCAGGAGGCGATGCTGGTAAAGTAGTATTATCATAACTCTCGTTGTGGATGCAAGTAATGACTCCATCAATCACCAAAGAAGATAAAGTATTATCATTTATATATTCAGGAGGTATTATTACTATAATGGCTAACACCAACAGCATATAGTATTCAGAGTAATATTAACGGTATATTCACATGGAATATAGAAACTCAAAAAGTCGTTTTGCACCACGACATATATTTGTTGCACGACAAGAGCATACACTATTAAATTCTCAAGGATGGAGTCATATGATAATTTGACAAACTTGGTATTTCTGAAGTCTCACTAAGAATGAACGGCCAACAAGAACCATCTGAAGATATTTTTGGACAAAAGCAAGTAGCATGTGCATTTCATTGTTTGATGACATTTATGTGACGTGACCAAAATGTTGATATCGGTCTGCAAAATATCGCAATTAGATATTACAAATTTATATCCCAGTTATTACTTTTCGTTGGAACATCTTGATTTAACCAGAAAAACTGGCATTGATATGCACTTCCGAGCTCGTGTATCTCTTCCGGCTGCTCCAGGTCCCCTTATGTCTAATTACTTGAAGGTGCTAGCGGATGAATGAGAGTCATTGATGTTCCAGTATAAAATTTGTAACACAATTACATCACTCTTAATATTATAAATGTTACATCATCATGTAAATATTTCTATGATTCCGGGTCAGATTAAAAACTACATACCGCGTGAATGAAAAAAATCTGGAACTAAAATAACGCTAAAACAGAATCTGATTACAGGTGGTCAGAATAATATGTCACAGCGACGGGAACGACAATACAGAAAGCAACGGGGCAAGGATACAAAAACAGGAAAAGGTCTAGGATTACCGGGGAATCGTTTAATGTACGGCAAAGGCCTGAGATTACCATGGAGTCGTTACACGTAAGGAAAAGGTCTGAGACTACCATGACCCAGTAACTAACACTGATATCGAATTTTGTTTTAATCAATGCTTTTTAAAAAATAAAAAAAAAACTGTTAGAGGTGTTTTATGCGAGACCAGTTACAGTCCAGACCAAACATCACTGAAACCGGTATCATTAATTTCGATAGTTCCACTGGACCTGGAACGCATTGGACCGCATACCCTATTGATCCTCGTGGAATTGTTTATTCGATTCGTATGGGTTAGCCACGCAAAAGAGTTTATCGAGTATGTCAATCCTCACAAAGTAACGATCTCGTATTTAACATTACCAACACAGAGAATAACTGACCCACCAATATGTGGCCGAGAAATATTTGCTGTACTCGAGTCTGTATCAAAATCAACCAAAACACCTAATAAAGTTGTACATGATTACTCGAGTAATCGGTTTGAAAATAGATCTTAAAGTATAATGGTAAATGGTTTAGAGATATATCTTTCCAAACTAAATCCCACTGACGAAATATCAAAAGATAGTGTTAAAAAATAATTAAAGATGAAATATCCGAATTATTAAATCTTGCAAATGTAGATCCAAACGAAACGGTTGTATGACAGGATAAGCAAGGAAAATTAAAACCTAGTTATCTTTCAATAAATGATATTTACGTCAGAGATAATGGAGTAACCGAAAACACCGTAACCGTGTTTGATAGCAACGGAAAAAATAAACCCGGTGTTCTTATGTCAACTATATCGGATAATATTCGTGCGCGAGTTCAAAAGTGCACTGTGATAAAATGTAAGGCGAACTCAACATGAACGTGACAAAAATCGCCTTACTTGGAGATCTATTATTGGACAAGGATGCGGGCACAAACAATTATGTAGATGTTAACCACAGCACCGTAGGCAATTAAATAAGAAACTAAAATATCAAAGTTGTCGACCGAGTATGATGTTCATGTAAACGCGTTTGAGCAAATCTCCGTAAATTGTTTAGAAAAACATGTTGTATTGTAGATAATGGATTTACTGAAACATTGAGAATAGCCCCCATCAGTGGCAATTTAGCATCAGCGTCAATCACATGGTATGCATAATTGGTAATTAATTTAAACTCATAATATAACGAACGTACAGCAGTATAGATGCAATCAAGTGCGTGAATTGCAAACTAAGGTAAACATATCATCGACGAGTACACCATAAAAATACAAATATATCGCAGGCGTGTAGTCGTAGTTGATAATTGTATATTCAGTTGCAGCTGTTTTTGATGTTTTATGTTTATTTGATATCGACAATAACATCATTACTGATTACCCCAGCAGTTGTAACAATTTGTGTAGCCATATTAAACTATATGAGTATCTACAGTCAAATATTTCACTGGTATTTGCAAATAAAAATAAAGCAGATGAAACCACCGATTCGCGGAAAATTGGATTGGTCTATCTCCGATGCTATAATTCATAATTAGCAATAAGTGTCAAACTTACAGACCAAATTGGTAGCCTAATTGATTTGTCTGGGAAAAATATACAACTGAATCTCTACATAAAATCATATTGACACACTCAGTCGCAAAGTTCACGGTCTTTATTTCGCGCTGACAAAAACAAAAATAGCTCAGAAACCATCAAACCGTGTACATACCTTTGATCTTTGCTTTCAGTAAAACTAAATTCCTCCTTTCACTTTCTACGCTTCGGATTGGTTACTACTTTAACGTCCTAAAAATCATTATTAGTTGTCTTAAACTTATATTTATAGTCTTTTCCCCTCTTATTTGTCTGATAGTTCTATCCAACTTTTTCAACTGCATTAAAGAGAGCTTCCATTGACTTTAATTCAATATTATCCGCTAATGAACCAAAGACAGCATGTTGAATCTGTTTAATAAATTTCTAATGTGTTGGTAATGTATATATATATATATATATATATATATATATATATATATATATATATATCCACGGATTTAAGCTGTATTCACAAAGCACTTATCTCAGGAGTTAACTATTTCTGATACAGCTGTTTGGATCATTGATGATCGTATCGAGTTACCAAACATAGTCTATTTCGCACTATCACGAGTTATAACAATAACTCATTTGCCAAGGATTACTATAAATTTTACTGACACCAAAAACAAAATAGTTATGACGATATAGTAAGAACCAAATTCGATAGTTTTACAGAAAGTGACACAAACAATATTTTTTTATGCTGAATTAATAATGAGTAACAATAGCAACAACATAATAATCATTTTGTGAAACGTAACACAAAAATGGCAGTAAGGCAGTATTCAATAAATGATTCAAGACAATTTACCGTAAATAGGAAAGATATGAGCGCGGTGTCACACGAGAAAATACGATACTGACCCGTCTTGAATGTAATAAAGCCAGGTATATTAGCTAAGTGATTGTGGCGGTAATTGTATATATATATCCTCAGGTATTACTTTTCCAAAGTTTAAATCCACGCTGAGGAGCTTCCATTGACTTTGAATCTAATCTGTATATTGCAGGTCTACTCGTGGATGTAACTACACTAGAACTCTTATTGTGTGATTTGATTAAAATAAGTTGTGCATAATTGATATGAGTACCTGTTGGACAATACTTGTATCACCAGATGTACGATGCAGTGATTCTTTATTCGCAAAGCATAGTGTACAACCACAAGCTGAATTTGTCAAGGTATCAGTTTGTCTTTAAGACATCTTTGTTATATTGTTTATAAGCTTCTTGATAGATATAAAAATATACTACCTACATAATATGAACTAATACTACCTACATTCTATGAACTAATACTACCTACATACTATTTATTAATACTACCTACATACGATTAACTAATTATACCTACATAATATTAACCAATACTACCTACATTATATTAATTATTAATAACTAATAATTATTACTACCTAGATACTATTAACCAATACTACCTAAATTATATTAATTAATACTACCTGCATACTATTAACAAACTCTACCTACATACTATTTAATAATACTACCCACATACTTTTAACTAATACTGCCTACCTTAATACTAACGTATACTACCTACATTATATGAACTAATACTACCTACTTAATATTTACTAATACTTCATACATAATATTAATGTATACTACCTACATAATATTAACTAATACTACATATTTAATATTTACTAATACTTCATACATAATATTAATGTATACTACCTACATAATATGAACTAATACGATATGTTTCTTATAGGACTGGTGAAACTGGAACTGAGATAAGATGCTGCTGAAGAACAAGGTAAGTACATATTCTAATCAAATTCTTGACAAATAATGACATATTTCGCATTATCTGGTGTCAAACGTCTGATGTATATGCCACATTTAATTAAAATCGTTGTTCGTTCAATGCTAATCACAAGATTATTCTTATAATACAATGTCGCATTACAACCTTTGTAATATGCATATTTTACCATCATCATTACTAATGTGCCTATACGGAATAGATCGATAATACGATACGACTGAGATACCTCATGAACGAAAACCACAATTTTCAGTTTATTGTGGTTCAGATCGGTACTTTAACTCAGGAACGAAGTGGTAAAATGTAAACGTTTCGCCTTGAGAAGCAAGTTATTTTAGATTTCTGATTTAATGGTTGCTTCCGCAAATAATAAAAACTCATATAACATATATTAAATAAAAGCTGATTCGTGGTATCATAAACCTCAGTAGGGATTGCACTAGGATTCTGTGAATTCATGTTAAAAAATGTGTTGATTCTTTAAGGTAGAAGGTAGTTTCAATTTCACCATCGGTCACATAGTGTATTAGATACCATGTATCCTTGTCCACAGTATACAAACAATGTTCCTGTTTCACTCTATAGGTATGTCAGCATGTTATGTCACCAAGGATTGTGCGGAATAAGTCAGGCTTGCAGCATTGCAAATATGGTAGGAAAGCGGATGTGCACAAATTAAAGGTCAGGCTTCACCTATGTCTTCTAGGAATATGATATATGGTTGATGCAGTCGCAAAGGGTGAGTTTTTAAGAGCACTTTTGAATGGGAGCATTGCATGTTTGTCTTTACGTTCAGTGGTCAATTCGTTCAACGTTGCTGTGCTATGATATGCAAAAGAACGGTTTAAATATGACGTCGTTTTGTTAGTTAAAATAATGAGTGTATGATTCTCAGAAGATGAGTTTAAGTATTTTTGCTGGTGTGTACTCATGGGTGAGGTCAGAGAGGTATGTTGGATTGGAGTCCGTGAAATGAAGCACATATAACAAATTGTGTTTGATTCTGGATTGAATGGATAGCAAAGGTATGGTGCAGATCAGCGGGAAGGTGTGCTCTGATCGTAGTACTCTAAGAAGAACCCAAGCATATGTGTTTTGAACGTTTGAAGTTTCTGGAGTAGATATTGAAACGAACCAGACTGAATGGGGTTACATTAGTCCAATCTTGAAAGTACTAATGAACACACATGTGTTTAGTGGCATCAGCCGTAAGATATTTGGGAATGGAGCTGATGCGTCTCAGCTTAAGATATGCAGCATTGCATATGCTCATGACATGGGGGTGCATTGTGAGAGTACTGTCTAGAGTAACACCTAGGTTTAGTACTGACTGTGTGAAGTTAATGACGATATTTGATATTTGAGAACGGCTGAGTGTATAGACGGATGGGAACAGGTCCAAGAACACACCCCGTGGAACATCACAACGTCGATCAACCATCATATTTGCAGACACAATTTGTGTCCTATTAACCAGGTAAATGGAACCCATCATAACCAGTTCGACTACATACTAGTTCAAAACCGGCACCGATCTGGCATCAATAGAGAAAAACAAGAACGTTTCCATGTGCTGATGTTGGGAGTGATCACGACCTCGTCATTATGAACGTCTGAGTGAGGTTGAAGAAAATTAACAAGTCAAAGAAAATCAGGCTCAAATTCAGCCTTGAACAACTGAAGGACCCTAACATCTGCAAGTCATTCCAAGGCACAATTGGAGGAAAATTTCCTCAACTCCTTGTGATGGATGTTGATGTTAAAGTGATGACAGACACTTTCAACACAGTCATGACAACAGTTGCCAAGGACATCATTGGCCTCCATCGCCCAAAGAAAAAACCCTGGGTTACAGAAGAGATTCTGAATCTGTGTGATACCCGAAGAGACCTAAACAAAACACCAGACACACAACAGGGGCAGTGGAATATCGAGAAACAAACAAGAATGTCAGAAAAAAATTGAAGAAGGCAAAAGAAGATTGGATTGGAGAACAGTGCACATAAATAGAGAACAGTCTGATAAAGAATAACAGCAAAAAGGCATTCCAAATTGTGAAAGACCTCACCAGAAAGAAGCAACCAAGAGTCAGTACCATTCAAGATGAAAATGGAAAATGCCTCACAGAAGCAAGTGACATTGCAGAAAGATGGACTGAGTATTGTAAAGAACTCTACAACCATCCGTCCACAGGAGACCCATAGGTGCTTGAAGTTCCAAGCTCCACAAATAATGATGATTTCCCCATTCTCAAAGAAGAGGTGGAGTCAGCAATAAGAGCACTGAAGAATGGAAAGGCAGCTGGAGTAGACAACATCCCAGCTGAACTTATCAAATATGGTGGGGAATCAGTGATAGAACTACTAACAAAAATCTGCAACAAGATCTGGCAGACAATCGAATGGCCAACACAGTTGACCCAGTCACTAATTATAACACTCCCCAAAAAGGCAATCTCCAGCTGTGCCAAAATTACAGAACTATCAGTTTGAACAGCCATGCTAGTAAGGTGATGCTGAAGATCATCTTGAACAGACTGAACCCACAAGCAGAAGAAATAATCGCTGAAGAACAGGCAGGGTTCCGTAGTGGAAGAAGCACAACAGAACAAATTTTTAATCTTAGGGTTCTGCGTGAAAAGTACTCACAACATCAACAAGATATCTATCATGTGTTCATAGATTTCAAAAAGGCTTTTGATAGAGTGTGGCATGAGGCATTTTGGGCCACAATGAAGAAGTTCAACATGGGTCAAAAGTTGACCAATACCATCAAGCAGATGTACGCCAAGGCTACCAGTGCAGGAAATTGCTCAAGGTTCTGTGGGGGACTGGTTCAAGAATACAGTTTGAGTACGGCAAGGCTGTCTCCTATCACCCACGCTTTTCAACATCTACTTAGAGAGCATCATGAACGAAGCCCTGGAAAACCATTGTGGGACAGTCAGCATTGGAGGGCGTAACATCACCAACCTCCGCTTTGCAGACAATATTGATGGGCTGGCAGGCAGGGAAGATGAGCTTGCCACCTTAGTGAAGAACCTGGATAAAACATCTTCCAGATTTGACATGGAGATAAGTGTCGAGAAGACAAAGCTGATGACAAACAGTGGCAAACAAATCTCAACCAAGATTAAAGTCAGAGGACAGGAACTGGAAACAGTGGGCCAATTCAAATATTTTGGTTCCATAATCACGGAAGAGGGATCAAGAGCAGAAATTTTGTCACGAGCAGCCCAAACAACGGCAGCTATGTCAAAGCTAAGACCCAGCTGGAGAGACAAGAACATCTGTCTGAAAACTAAAATTAGACTATTGAGAGCACTAGTCATCTCAATCTTTCTGTATTCATGTGAGGCCTGGACCCTGACAGCAGAATTACAACGAAGAATTCAGGCACATGAAATGAGATGCTACAGAACCATCCTTGCCATCTCTTACATGGACCACATCAGAAATGAAGAAGTTCGAAAGACCATCAGGCACAAAGTAGGCCATTATAAAGACCTCCTCACCATTGTCAAAAAGAGAAAGCTAAAATGGTATGGCCATGTCACTAGAGCCAACATTCTATCCACAACAGCACGGCAGTGTCCAAGGTGGTAGAAGGAGAGGTAGACAGAGAAAAAAGTGGAGTGACAACATCATAGAATGAACCAGGAAGCGTTTTGTAGGTACACAGGCATTGACACATGATCGAGTCAAGTGGAGGGAACTGATCAGATGTTCAGGATCACAATGCCTCAACGACCACACTAGGTCAAGAGACTGATGCTGATGATGCTGATGATGAACCAGGTAGACATGAACAACAGTATGATATTTGGAAATGGAGCTTATGCGTCTCAGCTTAAGATATGCAGCATTGATATGCTCATGCCATGGTGGTGCATTGTGAGAGTACTGTCCAGAGTAACCTAACATAACAATAATATGGCTCTATTGTAAATGAAAAATACATGCCGGAGACGTGCGAGAATATATCATGTTATATTGTGGCACATGCTGCAGACAAATCAAGGAGGGTGAGGACAGTAATCTTGCCCCTATCTAAAGCAGAGAGAATGCCATTAACTACGTTTTGAAGAGGAATTTCAGTAACGTGGCAAGATCGAAATGCAGACCGCATATTGCTGAAAAAGACTGCATGACTTCAGATGAGATATAAATTGGGTTAGAACACTTTTTTCTAAGATTTGTTTACGTGAATCGGAGATTATAAACTGGGCAGTAGTTCTTTTAATCGGTATGGCGAAGTGTTGTCATCTTCAGCAGCAGTTTTACAATAGCAGGTTTGAAAAATAATGGTAATTTCCCAATGAGAGAGAGAGAAAGAGAGAGAGAGAGAGAGAGAGAGAGAGAGAGAGAGAGAGAGAGAGAGAGAGAGAGAGAGAGAGAGAGAGAGAGAGAGGTATTAATAACATCAGTTAGTAAAGGCAATAATGGATCTAAGCACTGAAACAGCAGTGATGTTGGAATTGGATCAGGTTTACTTGACTTTGGTGCATTCTTCAGCAAGAGTAGACATATTTAATCCTTCGAACAGGTTCAAATGAAGCTAGCGGTTGCTGCTGTAATCAGTATTGTCTCACAACTGTATGATGACGATGAGTCAATTGTATTTGTGTTATCAAGTTTATCGCTAATGGTTTTTACTTTTTCAGGGAAGAAATTTGCTAACAGGTCCGGAAGGTCGACTGGAGATAAGGTAGTTGGAAGTGTGTACATTTGTTCCTTGACATTATAATTGTGGTATCATTGAAAGCTCTTTGCATATGGAACGTTCTGTGATACTACTATAGTGGGCTGATTTCGATGCAACGAGTATGTTTGTGAAGTTCTTCTTATGAATAGTCCGTCTGGTGGAAAGCCAAAGCCTCTCCACCCGCGGTGGTCTCTTTTAGCAGTGCGAAGCTGGTCCCTAACACTGATATACCACGGAGAACACTTTTAAATTGATACTCTAACCTTGGTGGCTGTGACATGGTTTTCAAGCAATGACCACAGGCAGCTATCGAGTTGTTCTGCAGTAGCAGGTAGACAAGTTGTAAGATTTATTTGGAAGTAATGCATTGGTTTGGTTATCTTTATCATATGGCAGTTTCTATTTGTAGCAAATAAAGGTGGATAGTTAGGGACTGATATGTAAAGATGGCATATAATGCAAAGATATTATGACGCAAGTTCCTGTGATAGCAAGGACCTTATAATGATATAATTGCGTCTGTAAAAATCCAGTCTAAAATGGGAACACGTGTAATGGTGCGTTAGTTAACTGTTTAAAGTTGAAAACATTAATGGCATCTTGAAGTTTCAATATATATAGGTTTCCAGTACAGTCAAAGTGAAAGTTTAAATCTCTTTCTGATTGATGGTAAATATATGCTTGATCGCAACAGATGGTTGTTAATACAATCCAGAATCTAGATTCAATCAGTATTTCATCAACGAAAACTTTAAATCGCACCAACATTGTTGACCTTATAGCCAATCCCATCCATGTCTTTGTCTGCACGCAAACAATTCGTTTTGTTCTCATCAGATGTTGGGATCACTATTGAAGTTCTCAATTGGGTTTACGATATTACGACAATGATTAGGTTCGGCGAAGAATTTCGTTGTCAACTTGCAAGGATTCATATCTTTGTATTCGCGAACACGAGTACACACAAATCGCAGTTATTGCCATTGAATCTACAATAACTGGTTAACATTGGACAGTTAGCGCTGAGAACTGTGCTTGCTAGGCTCCAGAATCTTCACGAAAGTATACACATGTTGCGTGCAGACCCCAAACAGACTGGATATCATATCGGGCTTGACATTTTTAGAATTACATCAACAACCTAATTCATGCACAATCGTCAGTGAAAGTTACGAATGCATTTGTGCAGGATTAGATTCTTCTTGAGTTTTCACTCACCAAGGTTCCGATTGACTTGATTGCGATCCGCGCACAGAAACTGTGTCTCTGCATCGCCATAACAATTGGTTGGTATTCGTTTGTTTCCGTGTTATATTAAGACAGTCGTGTGGATGATCTGCAGAGTGAGACATCTACGATAAAATCGTACTTTAGAGATCAGCCTGACATCTGAGAACAACAACAATGACACTCGAGCCTCGACGTGTGAAATCCATATGCATAGTCAATCGGAGAAATCCCGTCTACATGACGTATTATTTAACTGGGCTCAGCAACGTTTCCCGTGCATTATTTGAAGGTGAGCCAAACGTGCTCGGAACTCTGACCTATTGAGCTGCATCCATCGCTAAAAATATTGAACTAGCAGATCGTAGATAGCCTCAAACGTACCGCTGTGGAACGATTAAAACAATGGGCAGCACATACGCTTTGTGATTAATTAACGGCGATTAATAACACGAGCACCAATGATGGCTCTAGTTACATTATCATCAACCAAATCAATGGTGCATGCATAATGTAGAATCGCTATCGAAGCCACGCAACATAGACTGCCAGATCCAACGATTGAAAATCTTGCTCGTAGGGATGGATTCCAAGGTATTAACGAAAATTAGTCATATATAATTTTACGATGACCGAGGTCAAAAAGGTATCTAATTCAGCATCATCAGCATCGGTCTCTTGACCAAGTATGTTAGCTGAGGGACAGTGCTGCTGAACATCTGACCAGATCCCTCCATTTGTCTCGATCATTTGCCAATGCCTGTGTCTCCGCAAAACGTTTTCTGGTCCATTCTGTGACGTTGCCACTCCACTTTTATATGTCTATCTCTCCTTCTACCACCTTGGACACTACACTACAGTACTGTTGTGGATAGACTGTTGGCTCAAGTGACATAGCCATACCAATTCAGCTTTATCTTTTTGACAGGGGTGAGGAGGTCTTCATATTGGCCTACTCTGTGCCTGATGGTGTTACGCATTTATTCATTTGTGATGCGGTCCACAGAAAGAGTGAGATGACTAGTGCTCTCAATAGTCTGATTTTAGTTTTCAGACAAATATTCTTGTCTCTCTAGTTGGATCTTGGCTTTGACATAGCTGCCGTTGTTTGTGCTGCAGTGACAAAATTTCTGCTCTTGATCCTCTTCGGTGATTATGGGACTATGATATTGAAATTGGCCCACTGCTTCCAGTTCTTGTTCTCTGACTTTAATCTTAATTGAGATTTGTTTGCCACTATTTATCAGCAGCTTTGTCTTCTGTGCACTTATCTCCATGTCCAGTCTGGAAGATGTTTCATCCAGGTTCTTCACTAAGTAGCAAGCTCATCTTCACCGCCGGCCAGCCCATCAATGTCATCTGAAAAGCGGAGGTTGGTGATGTTACGATCTCCAATGCTGACTGTCCCACAGTGGTTTTCCAGGGAATCTCTCCTGATACGCTCTAGGTAGATGTTGAAAACCTTGGGTGACAGGAGATTGCCTTGCCGTATTCCAACTGTTATCTTGAACGACTCCCCCACATAACCTTGAGCGGTTACTGCACTGGTAGCCTTGGCGCACAATTGTTCGATGGTGTTGGTCAACTTTGGACCCATGTTGTACTTCTTCATTGTGGCCCACAATGCCTCATGCCACACTCTGTCAAAAGCATTTTTGAAATCTATGAACACATGATAGATGTCTTGTTGAAGTTGCGAGTACTTTTAACACAGAACCCTAAGATTCAATAGTTGTGCTATTGTGCTTCTTGCACTCCGGATTCCTGTCCGTTCTTCAACTATTATTTATTCTGCTTGTGGTTTCAGTATGTTTAAAATGATTTGCAGCATCACCTTACTAGCATGGCTGATAAAACTGATAGTTCAGTAATTTTAGCACAACTGGAAATTTTTGGGAAGTGTTATAATCTGTGACTGGGTCCACTTTGTTGGTCATTCGCCTGTCTGCCAGATCTTGTTGCAGATTTTTGTTAGTAGCTCTATCACTAATTTCCCACCATTCTTGATTAGTTCAGCTGGGATGTTGTCTACTCGAGCTGCATTCCCATTTTTCAGTGTTCTTATTGCTGACCTCACCTCGTCTTTGAGAATGAGGAAATCATCATCATCATTTCTGGAGTTGGCACTTCAAGCTCCTCTGGGTCTCCTGTGGACGGATGGACTCCATTAGTAGGAAGGAAATTTATTCTGGACAACCTTGACGTGGCCACGATTGTCCAGATACAGCGATGGTTACAAGAGAAAGCTGGTTCAACAATGAAGTTTGTCAAAGATGCCTCTGATTGCGCAGGCCAACTACCAAATATAATGAGAAGGCCTCTATAACTTGTAATGGTTGTCTCGCAGCTGTATATATGTTAGCGTGTCCTAATCCCGAATTCAGTCTTGTATTTGCAAAGCGTTGATCACATCTTTGTGGAGTCTCATTACGATTTCCCTCTTTTATTCCACTCAGTCAGATCAAATTTTTGTAGATATGTTCGCAAGGTGGTACTTGGAGCAAAATTCAGTGTCACTTTGTTTTCTAAAACAATCTCAAACGATGTTATTTGGTGTGATGCCGTTTCTCACACATACCACACACGCAAACCTTCAAATGCTATTGAGGGAACGTTCACGCTCCAAATACGTACCTAGCATAATCTTACTGCACCAAAGCATATGCTCTCGTAATTTCGACTTGCAGCGACAATGTCTCTTTGTGCTTAAACGGTCGTCAGAAACTGTTGCAATGAATTGGCTTGACTACACAGACGCCGATCATATTGTAAGTGCATATAACAATATGTGGTCATATATGGACGGGTATCAAAACGTCGACACGGGTTTTGATTCTGCGATGTATCCACGCCAGTTACGTTCACTATCCAATATTGTAAACCATCATTGACTCAGTTAAGAAACGAAAGGTCTCGTCAATTATTCAAGACGGATGCGCTTGTTCGGGTAACATTTATTGGTCAAACGGGATCATTAGATATCAAAGGATATGGTGTAATCAGTGTGCATTAGTATGATAGGTATGCCAAAATCACCATAATGCATCATCTCCAGTGATTTAAGTATTCCTTTGGCAGACGACTTTGTTATAGTTGCATGAAAAGAGTACCAGTGATAAAGATGACGTGGCTAGAAGTGCGCGTGCGTATTATGTCTGCACGTCTTAAAGAAACCGGAAAAGGTTAGCCTGTCGTGCAATTAAAATACGCCACTGTTTTTATTAATTGAAGAACTTTGGCATACACTCATTTATATCGCCGTGGAAAAATAATCGAAAGAAGAAAACTAACTGTGAAATAAGATGACGATGAGAAATAAATAGATGCAATAATCGGTATTATTGTAGAAGCTACGTCGATAGTAAACGGTGTCTCTGGTTACACGAGCAAGTTAATTTCGATATGACTACATGCCCAATTGCGTGCTGCCACACAAAGTATTGTCAAGTTGGTCAATAAATTGTACTTTATTACAATCAAGGCTAGCATAATCAGTGCGGCCGAGTTTGAGAGTGTGCAGGCGGAAATGGAAAATCTCAGAAAAACCCGAACATGAAAAAGGAACCCCGCGCTTGCTGACTTTATTACAATCAAGGCTAGCATAATCAGTGCGGCCGAGTTTGAGAGTGTGCAGGCGGAAATGGAAAATCTCAGAAAAACCCGAACATGAAAAAGGAACCCCGCGCTTGCTGACTTATGGAAAAAAGAACTAATCTTCATATAACGTGCTTGTATTGGCCAGTATCATATATAATGATCAATTGTGGTTTAAAATGGTATCATAACGATCAGCAACATGATCCGAACTCGAACCAATTTTTTTTCGAAAATTCCAATTCAGTGTAATTATAATTAAATTTCTGTCCGCAAAACAATATCGGAAAAGAAAACATAATAGATCTTTGGTGTGTTAGTCTGTACAGATAGATATAATGGAATAATTTTCAAAAACAGGCTCATATTTAGCCCATTAAGATATATTTTTGTGAGCAATCCACTTAAACAAGGGCAATGCAAATTAGAAGGATGTTTAATTATTGAAATACTTCATTTAAAACTGTAATTTCCTCCAATTTTATGTTTGTGTTTGATAGCATTCATTATTACTAAGAGAATAATGGGAATATGTATTCCAATCTTTCTTTAATATCAGTAAATACAAAAAACAATTATACCTTTTATCTAACATGTAAACAAAGACCTTCGATAGAACTCAACATAATTAGGTCGTTTTGAAAGTATACAGTTTAGAGAAGTTTTTTTTTAGATCCTTAGAGTCATATTTTACTGGCATTTTCAGATGGAAATTTCATTACCTGTGTGTAATATTTTATTTGAATTGTTGAATATCAAAACAGCTTCATTTATATAACAATATGTATTTTATGCATTGCAACATATAAAGAGAGCGAACATAACTTTTAACAAGAGATTGTTGGTAAAAGGTAATGTCTTTCATTGGATCACATAAAATATTTGACATTACTATAAGAAGTAGCCCATTTGATATTGTTTAGTTTTAATTTTGATTGCCTTTGTTCGTTTTGTACGCTTTGTTGGAATGGGTATTTTCAGGTAGATAAAATATTAATGTTGTTTAGTTCCAAAACAATTCGAGTAATATGCCATTGCCTAACACATGCTCGGTTATCGACCGGGACTGATCCAGATGCTACGATTTATACCACGAACTCTTAATATAATAATTTAGAACACGTTTATATTTGTGATATGAATAAGATATTTTATTTCGTTCCAAGTGTGTACTAAATATATGTGATTAACTTTAAATCGTTTTGAATAAGAAAGGAAATGTTACACATATTGCTGTTTTATTTAGGGTTGATATAATAACACTCGCTTGTCGATTATGGGATTTATTGTGAGATGAAATGGTATGAAATAAACCTAAAATAATACAATAAAATCTTTGTATGAACAAAATGGGAGAAGATCCAAAACTTATTCAGCTTCCCAGTCTTTTTCATCATGTCACCTGTTTATTCCAACACGCCATTGTTTATATTTATATCTAAAATGTTTTCCTTAAAAAAAAATAAAAATAATGTTTTAAAGTGTAGTAATGCATAAAGTAAAATTCAGCTTTAAAGAGTCAAGACTTCGTTCAGTTGTTGGGGACAACCTGGACTTTCATTTCGATCTCCTACTGTTTAGTTATAGGTCACTGGTTCTCAATTTTTATAAACAAAGGAAATCTGTGCTATCACCTGTTCTTTGTCAATTAGCCAGCACTCTATTTTACCGATGTATAAGTTCGTATCTAAAGACAGACAGTTGTGTGTACATGGAATCGCATCAAAATTATTATTTCCAGTTTAGTACCCACGAATGTAGTTCGAGTCTATTTTTTAGATAAATAAAATTCCTCTCTCATTCTAAAGGTGATATAAGTGTTATATGGATGCATTATTGGTAAGGATTTAAAGGTATTTGTTTATTCTTTATAATATGAGCTCAGAGAGTGGTTGTCTGTGTGTATTTTGGCAACAGTGCACATTGAGTAATTAGGCCTTGGTGATGATCCGGAAGTGCAATCTGTGTTCTGTTTACATGCTGTTCTGCCGGTGAACCCCTGACAAGAACTTCACCGTGAAGTCATTTTTTGGGGAATTTTAGATTAACATACGATTTGTATCGATTACCACACAGATGAAAGGTCAGTAGTGAGAAATATATGAAGAGAACATATCAAAAAATAAGTGTGATGTAGTGCCCCATGTCTTTGTTTAAGGAATTGCAGCTTTCATAACGCTTCGCACATTATTTAAACCTGTAAGCTTGTTAATGACAGAGACTCAGTAGGGGATGACTCGTTATATTATATAAAACAAAACCGATTTGAAACAATTTCTAAAATTAAAATTAATAAACGAAACAGTTTCTCATTTAATTATTTAAGAAAGAAAGAAATTTATTATTTAGAAAATCATTTACTATGACTTCAAAATAATGAGTCCGTCAAACAAAAGAAAAACCCGCTTGCAATCAAATTTACATAGGAAACGAGCGCAACAATTCGGAATTTTAAATTTGTGTGCTCTTTCTTCAAAAACGGAATCGCATGCAATTCTGACTTTATTAGAAGTGTTTATAGCGATTTCAATTAGTTTGTGCAGGGTCGTTATAACCGCTACCAAACAAAAAGGCGGCAACCTCGGGATCAAATATTTTTTTCCGGGATGGGAGTGGGTGGGATGATGCTGTCATATTCTAAACATTGCTAGTTCGACCCGTGGTTGATTAGGATCAAATTAACGGCTGATTCAGAGCATATCAAACATTAAACAAAAAACAACGGAGCACACATTTTCATATTTATTTTAATATTTATTATTATTTTTCACAAACATAGCAATATAAGGTGAAAGGCTGTCATTGAACAGGTATTTTACGACATCATCATCTGTTGTGTTCTAGAATGGTATCAAATTCAGTGTATTGGCAAATGACAGGATAATTAATTAGAGCGGAAATGGTAATTTTTCCATTTGATGGATAGATGATATTAAAAGTCTAAAGGGTTTATTACTATTGATCCACATAGCTAAATGTCACTGTACTGTGGGGGGGGGGGGGCAAAGTTGTTAGATTATAATTTCATGCCATATTAAGGAATTGAGTACCATTGAACTTTAAATATTTCATTGTTCTGGAGATTATACCAAATTGTTGCATGACACTTGCATGCCATCTTTTTGATTTTTGGGAATTTAGTCCTTGAAAGTCTGACTTAAAGATGGGTTTTAGAGAGAGAGAGAGAGAGAGAGAGAGAGAGAGAGAGAGAGAGAGAGAGAGAGAGAGAGAGAGAGAGAGAGAGAGAGAGAGGCCCTTTTACTTCTTAATTCAGTATGCCAAGCGAGGTAGCTGGTAGTATCACCCGATTGGTGGGCATTGTCGGGATGCTTGCGAGATCCACACAAAACCTATATATTATAGATTTGAAGGACACGTGTATATATCAAATGTAGACCAGGACTAGGGGCCGTGCCCCTAAGGATGATGATTTGCCCCTAGATCTTAACTTAGAAACAGCTGAGATCCCCATCTTCTAAGCATATATTAGTTGAACAGCACACGACAATATCAGGCATAGTAGAAATAATGATTTAAGCAGCAGAGAGGGTGAATCGGACAACGTTTCAAGGCAGATATTTCTTAAGCAAAACCCTGTACAAAAATCGTTTAAAAAAAAGGCGTCGAAAGCTTTCTTGAAGATGCTATTTTTGTTGTCATTCACCCTCTCTGCTGCTATGATTTAAACCGATTATTTTATCAAGTCCGATACGATATCGTGTCCTCGGGGCTGATAAATTTATCGTCACAAATCCATGTGGGATTGACTGAGCAACACTAAAGAAATTTCTAAATTGATTATGATCCATATCACCGCAGCACCAAGTTTGCCAAATATTTCTAAGAGTATGTGTGTCAACTCCATTAAATACACATAGCATATTGCAGTTATCTCTGATCACTTTTGGTATTTGTGTGTATCGTTGAGTGACATATATCACATCAGTGCTTTTATGCCTACCTCTGGAAAATATCCTAGCCGGATTTTTTTGATTATCTAACATGATATCATCATATACGACTAAATTGTTAATATCTCCATTAATATCATCAATGTTCGGTGCTTCTTCGATATCGGTTATAAACTCAATAATATCATCGCCGTTAATTTATATTGCTCGTTCGTTAGTATCTTTTAACACTTCATAGCATCGTTGATCGTATACACTCGGGGCTATTAAATACAACTTGTACCATTTCATCCATCTCGTTATTAAATTAAGTAGCAGTTGTGTCTTGCCGCTTCCAGATGGTCCGATTATAATCATTCTAATTGAATTCGGCAACATTGCATGGTGTTTAATAGGTTCCCGTCGTCGGGTAGCTGAATAATCAATTACATTCATGTTATTATATATAAATTATGGATCTATATTGTGTGAAATGTAGGGCGCGTACTGGCACAGATGACTTGACGACGATTACAACAAAAAATAACCGATCAGCGCTTTCTGGTAAATGCGTACAATGTATTACAAAGAAATTTAGATTTGTTTCTACGAAACCTTTAAAAAAAAACGAGGAGATGATATCGCAGCCAAGCTAACTAAACTCCCTGGAACCCCATGGGCAAAGTATCCAGGAGAAAAACACCTTCCAGGGTATAGTTATTGTGGACCGGGAACAAGACTTGATATCAGACTAGATGATCAACCAACCCAAACCCGGTGAAGAACCAATAAACGCTATTGATAAGGCGTGTCACGCTCATGATGTTACTTATAAAAGCAGCAATCTACAACACAGACATCTTGCAGATGTGAAATTAATTCATGCGTTGAATTCTTTTACTGATAAATCCTTCAAAGAAAAATTGGCTTCATTTTTGATAAAATCGGTTATGAAAGGCAAATTGATGTTAGGTGCTGGTAATTAATAGCAACATGGAATCTATTTATTATTCTCCTAAGGGATACTGGAGAGGCAAGGCAGCAATCAATAAACTCGCTAGCGCTGCAAAAGTGAAAAAAACCACTGCGGCTAACTGGTTATCTAAACAGGCGATATGGCAAATTTATCTACCACCGCCTAAACAAATTCACTACTCGCATTTTGATGTAACCGTTCCTAATGAGGTTCATCAAGCTGATATACTATTTCTGCCACATGATGGTGGTTACAAATACATTCTAACCATAATTGATATTGCGAGTCGATACAAACAAGCAGAGCCGCTAAAGACAAAATCAGCAACTGAAGTGGCTTCTGCATTTGAAAGGATTTATCGACGAGTCCCATTACGCTGGCCAAATCTATTACAAGTTGATCCTGGCAAGGAATTTCAAGGTGTGGTTGCATCCACAATGAAACATCATAATGTCACCATCAGACGAGGGCACACTGCACTACACCTCGATAAGGCAATTGTTGAACGATTTAATCGGACTCTTGCTGAGCGGTTATTTGGATATCAATACGCGAAAGAATTCATTCAAGAAAAAAGATCTCATGAATGGGTTAAAAGAATACAAGCTGTGATTACCGCACTGAATAATGAGATTACTAGAACAATCAACATGAAACCTATCAAGGCGATTAAAAAGAAGTCTATACCTAAAATGGAAATTCTTCGAATTTCACAAAAAGATTTTTCTAAAAACGCTAGCGTTTCCCAACCAATTCTTGGTAGTAAGATCACTGTTAGGTATTTATACGAACCAGGAGAGCTTGAAGGTGGCAGAAAAAGGGCTACTGATCCTATTTGGAGTGTTGCTGCACATAAGATATCTAGTATAACACGATCTACGGGTAGACCAGCAATCTATAGACTGGATTCAACTGCCCCTCAACGAGGATTTACTCGACAACAACTGCAAGTGATACCCGAGGATACTCAATTACCACCGCGGGGTATTAACTAACACCCGATGCCAGAGGCATTGTGCTGACACCCCGGCGCCTGTTGCACTCAAGACATGTTAGCATCACATTATCGTTAGTATGACCAATACTGCTATTTTTTCTATATTCGGTAAATTGTCGAGAATCCCTATCTGACCAACACCAATTCATTACACAATTGCAACTCGCGCAGTGATTATTCTGTTGTTGTTTCAACGTCATAATTGATTCAGCATCAATATCAAATTCTCTATTATTTTTTTATCCTGCTGTTTATAACCAGAAAGTTTTTTCTGAGTCTGTCAAGGCTGACAGTATCACTTATTGCATTGTCATTATCAGTCAGGACAACTCTTCAAAGTTGATTTATTCTTCGTACTCTGGATACTGCGAGATAGACTCAATTCGACCATTCGATGCAATTATCCACCATCCAAACGATTGTATTTGATATAGTCAATCCCTGTGAAGAATGTATTGTCGCTGCGTAACCTAGCGTCCACGGGGAATTATTAGCGACTAATGCATTTTCAACAACGCTGATATCAACCAGCACAATATCATTTAACACTAAATTCTGCTTTTCACGCTGTTCTGGAATATCAACTTCTATATTCTGTTTTCGTGTATCCGATTGCCTATAACAAAGGGGTGCTGGAAGTGTTGCAAATTTTTCTTTATGCAATTCAAATAACTTCATCTGAAGTGTGTCTCTGACTATTTTTCTACTTGCAATTATCAAATCATTTGGACTCCACGCCTCCCAAAAATCATTCATGGGAGTTTCTGAAATTATTTCACGCGCTATTTCACATTGGATTCTATCCGGTTGTAATATAATTAGCGCTTTGAATTCTCGTAATTGTTCATCAAGTGATCTATAATCAGTGGTAATTTCTTCATAATAGTCTACAAAACCCTTTAGCCATTCATGTGGGGATGCACCGACAAATGGTGGTGGTTGGCCGTGATCACCGCACATGATGACTTTTGTATTTTTCAATAACAACCACTCAAAAAATGTTTGTAATACTTTCAATGAATTTTTCGCCCATTCGATCAGGAGTCCATTCATCGCCTTTCCATCGAAAGAAACTGTGATAAGTACAGGCATTTACCACTCGTTGTTTCATCTCTCTTGCAAGTCTGTGAGTTGGTGTTAGCACAATCATGTTTGACTTCCCATGAAATAATTCAATTGCACGAGTCGTCTTTCCTGATCCACCACAGTCGTTTAAATAAACTATCTTATATCTACATATCAGATCAGATATATGTGGTGCATTAGAGAAATCTGATTGAATCTCAAAGAGATTCCGATAATTATTTTCAACGGTGACATCTGCTGATTGAATATAATCATGAAGCATTTCCCGCTTAATTCTCCATGATCCCCAACTCTCGTCAGAATTTGTGAATTCAGCCACTTCGCTGTTGTGTTTCATGTTTATGTAAAATGAATCAGTGGCGACTCTAACTGCGGTGTCAGGAAATCTAGTTATCATCGAAAATAAATTTATAGAAGCATAAGTGAACATAGAAGCTCTCAAATGTGTTTACTGCGGATTGTATCCGTCGTTGTAGGTAACAATTGTACCCAATTTGGTTCCATCGGACAGAAATGCGTCTTTACGATTGACATATATGCCTTTATTCGTTACATCAGCGATTACAAAATCGTATTCAGCATTGTCTATAATCAACCGTGAAGAATATATTGTATTATCGTATTTGCCACCTTGAGTAAATTTACCGATTATTCTTCGTCCAAGATCTTTTGCTTCTTTGTTTCTGATTTCAAATAACTGTTTGGACCATTTTACAATTTCTTCTTCGTTGAAATTTGGAAACAGTTTTCGCTGTTCGCTAATTATTTTTTCTATATCGGGTTGTGGTAACCAGACTGATTTCTGTGCTCGATAGGATATAATCGCTTCACTGACAATTAACGATTGTAACATACCACAATCAATCATATACCGTAATAGCACTATTGGCATCCAGTGTTTTTCAGACATGTGTCTACCAATCCAAAGATAACTGCACGGATGAAATCCTGTAGCCAATTCAAATGATACTACACGAGCGAATCCGGTTAAATCAAAATGTGGCAACGGACCATTAATCGTAACACGAGCCATTTCATGTGTGGGGTGTCCAAATCGTTTGAAGTATTCGCTACATTCTCCATACCCGAGAAAACTCCCGGGGTAACACGCAACCATATCAACGGAAATAACGGTTTCAGTGGCATATTTTGTATTCCATAATCCACCATGGCTCTAATCAAGACAGCTCAATCTGACATCTGATAGAAACTCACTTCGCGTTGGTTTCCACGCGTTTTTCTTTCTAGCAAAATGTGCTGCAACTGATGGAAGTGTAAAACAGTTTGTTAGTAATTGTTCGATTTCCTCCAGAGAAAACTCACTAGCTAGTTTTTTAATTTGATTGTGCAGCGCTTCAGTACGGTACAATTCTCCGTTGGGTCTTACAAACTGATCGAATCCACATTCATCGTCTTCAAAACTATGAAGTAGCCACACCGACACAGGGTCAATTTTACTCAACTGGTAAATAGCATCAAATAATTTCTACTCAGAGAAACACTCGCCAAGTTCTGGTATATATTTTACAGTTCGTGTTCGCGGAAAAATTGTTACTGCAGGTGTCCACGCGTGTTCGTTATGATCAATAATTTGTATTGGCGCTCCTTTTGATTGATATTTCGGTTCGTGTAATACTTCTCCGGTTATTGTCGTTACTGATATTGGAAATCTTAATGATGTTTCTAATCGGGCTATATCCTGAATTGTTGCCCCATGCTGTTTCACCGTTAGCTCCCATTCATTTATTTCCTTGCGTCTTAGATCAGTCAATTTATTTCCACGCAATGCATTTGTGAAGTGTTCTAATATTCGTTCTGCAACACAATTCAACGACGAAGAATATTTCATCGGTGCTAGTTTTGAAATACTGGGTTTATCATTTAACGGATATATCCCGTACACAACTGCTGTTACAGGATAAGATCTCTCGTAGTATGGTTTGTCAATTCCAGTTAAAATTCCTGGTTTGGAATCTTGATTCACAGTGATAGTTTTTTTATCCTTCAAGATGGGTTCAAATTTATCCCTGATGATCCAATCTCCAGTGTCTGAACGGATAATGAATTTTATTCTAAAAATATACCTTTCCCCCCCCCCTTTGGCGAGCCAAGGTGTGAAATTATCACTGCTGCTTTTTCGTCGTTCATGGTCGCATCAACGCTACCATCAATTCGAAATGTTGACCAACAGTGAGATGCTCCATCACGCTTGAATTCATTAAAACAATCTCTGATTTTACTTATCATGGTTCTATTATGAATTGTATTCTTTGGTGTATCAGAAACTCTATCAGGATTGAATTTAGCATTTTTCCAAGGCGTAATTTTCGATAATCTCTCGAAGTCCTCCATGCTATAATTAAAACAAGTATTTAAATAGAAGGATTTTATATAATGAATCATTGCAAATGGCTCATGATTGGATCAACGACTCAACAAATCATGCAGAAATGAATTCTGTGGGTATCATATGCAAAGCGTTCGACGTGGAAGCCTTGGTCCGCTACCCTGCATACGATGTGGGGTTGGGCTTAGAGGAAAATCGCTGGTGTGTCTGAATCGTGGTGGTAAGCGATACAGAGAGTTGAAGCGTTATTATGATAAGAGAATCAAAAACTCCATCCCTGACTGTGTCAGCGTCCTTGACAGAGTCAAGGACAAAATTATAAGAACTCCTCAAGACTACATTGGGAGATTCTCCAGTGATGTTATTATTAGACCAAACAATGAATTAAACAAATAGTATTTGTATACAAATGAAGCTAGAATTCAGACCACACCCTGTGATCACAAATTATGAAGCATCCAGTGATGGTACTGTCAGACACTGCAAACTGAAGAAACCAGTTGGTGCTGTGAATAATCAAGGGTATTTGATATTTACCGCTAGGAAGAAGCAATATTGCTGCCATCGTTTCTTGTATGAATGTTTTCATGGATTGATCAAAGATGGTTTTGTTATGGATCATATTGATTCTAATCCAAAGAACAATTCTTTATCAAATCTACAGGTTGTTACACAAAGTGAGAATTTGAAACGGGGGAAGACTGGACAATACTCGAAAAAAGCGAGACCCATACAATCTTTTAATACAATAAATAACGAATAAAAAATATTTCAATCAATGTATGAAGCCAGTGGGTATTTCGATATTTGTCCACCTTCTGTACGAAAAGTTGCAGAGGGAATTTATCGATCTGCGATTTAAAAAACGACAGGACCAAAAATTAAATTCATTTATGTCTGACGCGTCCATATTTTTCATATTAGAAATATGTATTTTCGTATATGAATTCTGAAAACATAAATATGATTATAGCTGAAATTTCAAAATTGAAAAGTCAGGGTATTGAACTATCGGACAATTTAAATCCTGACCAAATTGTGTCTGACTTTCAGGATATAGAATACGGTATTATGACTAACAAATATATGCTACCAAAGAAATATGCGTTAATCAAAAAAATTCAGAATTCGATTCGAGACTCTCTTGCATTTTGCAGTGACGTACGTGTGTTTGTCCCGTTATTTACTACCGTGGAAGGAATACGAAAAGAATTGGGTAGAGATTATGAATTGAAAAAGGATGTTAATTCTAAAATCAGGAATATACGAGCGTTAATTCAAGAAAATGAAAAAAACAACTAACGATTTGACAATTATTGAATCAAAAGTCAAAAATGAATTCTAATCGAAATTTTCTACTTGACCCGACTGAAATTATTGATGATTTTTGGTTGTTTTTGTTTTTTTGGCAATTTTTGACTGAAATTATCGATTTTTGGTTAAAAAATCATCAAAAATGTATCCTAATCGAAATTGTCTACGAGATATTCCATACAAAATCGACCACTTGACCCGACTGAAAACCACCAAAAACAGTGAATAAACAATCAAATCTATGACACTAACAAAATCATCATGACATGTTGAAAGGGCGAATAATATATTTTATTAGGGAAATTCGCCCTTTCAACGTCAATGATAGAGCTGTTAAAACAATCAAATGAGGTCTCCACAGACCCTAACAAAATCATCATGGCATGTTGAAAGTGTCAGAATTAATAGTTTATATACAATTTTGACACTTTCAACATCGATGATAGAGATGTTAAAACAATCAAATGAGGTCTCCACAGACCCTAACAAAATCATCATGGCATGAAGAAAGTCCCACCGATGACACTTTCAACTTCTATGGTACCATAAATCGCAATAAAAATATTTCAGTGAATAATATTTCACAGTGAATAAATATTTCACAGTGAATAAATATTTCACAATAAAAATCGATTTTCTCTAAATGAATTCCTGGGGTTTTCACCGACAGAAAAAAATAAAACTTTTTGTGTCATTTTGTGCCATGTTTGATAAAAATCTGTTGAAATCTGTAGAATTTTATTGAAAAATGGGAATTGTTTTGCAATTTCAACATGAAAAGTTGATTTTCTCTAAATGAATTCCTGGGGTTTTCACCCACAGAAAACTATCCAAATCAGTGAAAAGTTTTCGAAACAGCTTTTTCTATGGGAATTCAACATGGAAAATCGACCACTTGACCCGACTGAAAACCACCAAAACCACCAAAAGCCACCAAAAATCAATGAAAAACCAGCAAAAACAATGAATAAAAAATAAAATTTCTGTTTATAAAAAATATTTCACAGTGAATAAAAAATAAAATTTCTGTTTATAAAAAATATTTCACAGTGAATAAAAAATAAAATTTCTGTTTATAAAAAATAAAATCAATCCAACAATCATCAAAATGAATCCTAACAGCTTTTCCCTATGGAAAATCGACCATTTGACCCGACTGAGGCCACTAACAAACAGTCAAAAACCACCAAAAACCACCAAAAACAGTCAAAAATACACCAGAGATTACAATTGTATTCAACAATTTGCAATTTATAATTTTAATAATTTTTTTATTTCAAATTAACTGTCTGTTTGGTCGGGTTATGACCTCCGGGATTCAAATTGAAAAATTGTTTACAATTTCAAATAATGGTCAACGAAGCTTTAACAACTAGATAGGCTGGTGAGCGACTAGTGCAATTAAGAGATTTATCCCATTTCGCGACTCAGGAATAAACTACAAGCTAGACAGAGTCTTCAGACCGATTTTTCTGCGGGATCTGAAGAGTTGTTTAAACCAATAACCACAGCAACGAAGGGGGTAGAGCGTGCTATATGGGGTGATTAACCAAGAAAAGAAAAATCTCTTATTGGTGAACTTGAAAAAATAGCAACAGAAACTGAGCAAACATAACAAGCTGTACAAAAACTCCACGGTGATGAACCACCTGAATCAAAAAGAACAGTAGATGATTTACGCGCGAAATTTAACGAGGAAGGGTTAGCAGCAATTGATAAGACTGATCCAGCAAAAATTCCTGCTCTTGTTGTTGCGACTTATGAAAACAGAAAAAAAATGTTGAAACCAGAACATCATAAGTATGTTAGAAATATAAATCATTGGGCTGAGGTATTCTACAAAATCAAAACTAAAAAAAATCAAATTAAGACAGATAGTGTATAATACATTGAATATATCAATGTAGTGGGTACAGTGTATAAACAATACGAAGAACTAAAACCGCAAAAATTGCAAGGAAAGCGACTGCAACCTTCAAAGAAAATATCTTTCTCGCCTAAAAACAACAACAACTATCATCTAATCGAGATGAAGATGATTTTGGTTATTTACAGAGTATGGATTTAGAAAAAATGGATGCAGCAACTGGTTATAGCAGCGGGAAGGGATTTTCAGGTGGTCTAGTTGGAAACGCTAGCGTTTCATGTCCTGGTAATATTCTCAGTGATATATCACGATTAGAAGTTCTCATCGGAGGAAAACGAGCTGGAAATAACTCACCTGAAGTGATTAATGAAGCAGCTGATATCTGTATGCGGTTATTTCAAGATGGTATCATGGATATCAGCATATATCGAGATTTCATTGAAGAGTTAGCGGAAAGTGACTTAAATGAGCAATTCAACGCTAGTGGTTTATAATTAATAAGAATACACTACAATCATGATAAACCAACTAGCGTGTATGTGTTAAACTCACGATTGCCAAAATACCACGCATACTATGGAGATGGCCTCGGTGATACCATTTTAGGATTATTTTCAAGAATGGCACCAAAAGTGATGCCGTTGGCTAAACAACTATCAATGAAAGCTATTGATGTTATTCGTGATAAGGGTATTAGTGCTGTTGGTGATCTTGCCGGGAACGCATTTTCAGCTGCAAAGGATAAAATAACAGCGTTAGTTCTATGGAAGTCAAAACCGTTACCATCTACTGCAGTTATGCCTGCAAATGTTAGTAGAATAATAAATAACGCAGTAGATGAAAAACTAGCGCTCATGTCAAAGCCATTATTGGCATCCGAAGAGAATATAACAGCAAATATGATAGCAGGAAGTGGTTTAAACAAACGTCACCGACTTTGTTGAAATCATCGATTTTTAATTTTCACCCGCAATTTAGATCAATGGATATATAATAAAATGTTCAAAAGGTCACCTGAACCAGCCTTTGATATGGACGCCCAAGTACTTAAAGATGATTCTGTACGTGATTATCAATATTATTCTTATCACGCAGTACAAGAAAATCTTCGGTCACGAATTGAACTTCAAGTTCGTGATACCAGTAAATACTTTTTGCCTTGTGAATCATTCATTGAAGTCCAGGGTGAACTGGTAACAGATGTTGTAGCTAATACACCATACGGTGCTGATGTTCAAGTCGGTTTTGTCAATAATGGTATTATGGCGTTATTCGAAAGTGCTAGATATCTCATTGATGGAAAAGAAATTGAGTCGATAGAACGTGATGTTGATGTAGCAACGACAATAATAGGGCTAGCGAGATATTCCGATGATTATACAAGATCAGCGGGTCCATCAATGATGTTTGCAAAAGATATTACTGATCGCGCTGGGAGAAATCCATTTATTATAAGACGACCAAAGACGGTTACGGCTGCTGCTGCTGATGCTGATGTTGAGCGCATTCTAATAAATAATGACCCTGATTACAACCTTGGAGCTGCAACACGTGCATCAATATTGCAGGGGGAACGTCGACGATTTTCATGTACTATTCCACTGCATCATATATTTGGATTCTGCAGAAACGTCAGAAAAGTTATTTATGGAGCGAAACATACTATAGCGATTACACGAAAGGGTACTGATAATGATGCAATTTGGCGCATTGTGGATGCCAGTGATAACTCCGTCGTTGTCAACAGAAGAACGATTACTATCATTTATGGATCAAGGAGGAAAATCATTGCTGAGTTGGTTATCAGTGTCCACGGATACCATGGAATCTAATATCGATAGTGTAATTACATGGCACTTGGCAGCACGACAAGGTATTTCAGCTCCGCGTCATATATTTGTTGCGCTACAAGACACTACACGATTAAATAATCAAGAACGTTCCCATATGATATTTGATCGATTAGGGGTTAAGGAAGTCTCATTGAGAATAAATGGCCAGCAAGAACCATCTGAGGAAATACAACTTAATTATGATGAAAATGATATTGCACGAGTTTATCATAACCTGTTTTTTGTATATGGGACGCGATCAAAATGTTGATACTGGTCTACAAATATCACAATTGGATTTTAAAAATCTATATCCGATCTATTACTTTTCGTTGGAACATCTTGATTTAACAAGACAGTCTGTCGTTGATATACACTTTCGAGCTCGAGTAGAACGTGGCGCTTTTGCCAATTACAGAGCAGTTGCTGTCATTCTCAGTGATAAATCAATGTTACTCGAAGGTGTTGGCGGACAAATGAGAATGGTAGATGCACCAGTGGAAAATCTTTGAGTGAAAATCCTTCGGATTTTTCCAATGTAACAATTAGATCAATCTGTATTTGTATAAATGTCGTATAACAATATCAATGTGTCGTTGACACCTGGTCAATTAAAAAAATTGCAATCCAAATCAGCTAAGCAATGTGGAACCACAATAACGCTGAAACCTAATCAAATTAATGGTGGTGAAAATAAATTATCGCTGACAACTCGTCAAGTGAAACATTTCAATGATGCACTTGTAGCAAAGAAAGGCGTTCAGGTTACTCTTCCTGCGAAAGCGATCAGCAACATGATAAAATCAGGCGGTATATTCCCTTTGTTAGCTGCGATTCCAGCGCTGATTGCCGCAGCGGCCCCAGCTGTGGCTAAAGCGGCAGCGTTAGGAGCCGTTGGTACCGCGGCAGGAATGGCACTAAAGAAAGCATCCGGGGAAGGGTATAAAAAAAAGGGAAAGGGTCTAAGACTACCAGGAACCCCGTATTCATGGTACAGCGGAAAAGGTCTGAGAATCCCATGTCCAATTTCGATTTAATTGATGCCGCTAAAAAATTAGCCATAAAAAACTTCAGAGGTGTTTTAATGAAAGATCAGTTGCCGGCACACCCTAATGACGTTGAAACCGGTATTATTATTCTTGATAACAGCACCGGACCTGGAACCCATTGGGTTGCATACGCGATTGATCCACGTGGGATTATTTATTTTGATTCATATGGATTAGCGCCTCCGAAGGAATTTATGCGTTATATTGAAAAGTTACGAAAGTGATTTTCAGTTTGGTATTCTACGTTACCAACACAAACGATGATTGATCCACCCATATGCGGCAATGAAGTATTAAATGCCCTCGATGCTATTTCTAACTCCTTGGGTAACCCAAGGGGAAAACCACCTCATGTTGTCGTAAATGAATACACGAGTAATCGCTGGAAAACAAATCAAAGATTTTAGAGGGAGATTATACAGAATAACATGATTGATATTTGGGGAAGACAGTTATCAGCGCTGAAGAAACCAACCACAGAAACATCTGCAACCGGTGATATAAAAAACTAATCGAAAATGAAATAGCTGAAACGTTGAATTTAGCAAGTGTTGATCCCAAGGAAATAGTTATAAGATCGTCAGGGTAAATTGAAATCCAGTAATGTTTCTCTTGATGATATTTTAGTTAAACAACGAGACACAATCGAAGGCACTATCGCGTTATTTCCCGATCAGGGTAAACTCAAACCCGGCATACTCGTTTCGACGATTACAGATAAATTCATCGAAACCGACAAACAATTTGAAAAATTATAACCAATTTCGCTAAAATGTCCATAATTTTTTTGGGTCCCCAATGGTAGTTGCACCGTCTCTCGCTGAAATTAAAACGTTTATTGATAATCAAAATTACAACAGTAACCTCAAAGATGAGTTATTTAAGCTTGTTACTAAAGTTTTTAGCGATAATAAATTAATACCCATTAAGGCCGATGAAATGATATACACGTTACAAGATATTAAGGATGAGTTTGCAGGATTTCGAGAATTCCGCATCACCGCGATGAAGTTAAAAAATATTGTGTACACGATAGCCAGTGGAATTTTCGATTGGGTTAAAAACACTCAATTTCAGTTATATTATCAATTTCCTGTTGATGTGAGGTATATTAATGCAATTTATCGGTTCACAATAATATCTGCCGAACATTTTAATATAACATGTGTCAATATCGACGATGAAATTTTAGGAGCGGGTGTAAACACAGTAATGTTTAAATTTCATCTACTTGGTGTAAGATTTAGAATAAGTGCGGTATGTGATACAACGATTAGATCAACGATACCGTGGGTGATAGAAGATGTAGCCAATGTACCCGAACCTGAAAATGATTAATTCAACGATGAACATTTAAAATAACATGACAACGCCGTCACAATATCGCTATGATACGGTCAGAGAATTTTCAATGGAACTCAAAACACTCGCTGAGGAGTATCAAATAAAAATAAAAAAATACCGCAGGAGAATTACAGTCATTGACGTTACAGTGTACTCGGTATCTGGTGTAATGGCCGGAGCTGGTATTATACTGTCTTCAGTGACAATGATAGCTCCGGTTGCTGTTCCAATTTGTATATCCGCAGTGGCTACCATTGCTGGTATATTAACCGGGATCACAAAAAAATTATCATCGTGTAGTCAGAATAAACTTCACGATTATGTAATTAAATTTCATATTGCATCCGCCGCGTACTCGCAATTATCTTCGATGATATCGTCGTCGCTCGATGACTCATTAATTACCGAAGACGAATTCTCCGCGATGGTACGTATTTATTATTCCGCGGTATCAAAATTAGAAATTGTAAACAATAGTAACAATAATGTCACTCGAACTGCTTCAACGAATAGCAGAAAATACCACACCGACAAAGACCAGCATGATATCAATAACATCAACGCGTCCTGAATTCAGTGTAAATTTCCCGACTCCAGTTCCAGTGAAAGAAATAGCGCTAGCAAAATTACGAGTGTATCACAGTTGGCCTAATATCAGATCGGTAGCATTTGGTGGTCAACAAACCGAATAATTCTTTAGTGTTCGCGTGGAAAAATCGTGAAGACGGAACTCCAGACTGGAACGTTGTCTCTTTGCCAACTGGGTCATACCAAATTGAACAAATCAATGCTGAATTTCAGCGTAGAATAAAATCTATCACCGGTAAAGAATCGAAAATCGCTATAACGGTTCATGAACCGACGCTATAATCTGCCATTGAGATTAATTCTCTTGGGTATGTTGTAGATATTTATAACAGTTCAATCAATTCAGTGTTAGGATGGCCTGAAAATCCACCTAAACAAAAAACCGTTGATATACCACCTGAACCAAACAAATCTGATTATATTACAAATGCAAGGTCATATCATGATTTTAATTTTGAAATATTCAAAGAGCTTCCTATAAACAATTTTTTAACAGCTAGAATTACATACCAAAGGGGCGATTGAAGTTTTCAAATAGATGAGAGATTGAGGTACAGTTGGAATATCCGTGATATATCTAGACCTTTTGATAAATTTAAACAAGAATATAAGAATCATTTAGATAAATTACGGCAGAGTTTTCATGATTTATCCCAAGCGGTGAAATACATTGAAGTGCTAAATCAAATTGTACTCGATATAGAATTACATTACACACGACTTATTCAAGCAGTATTAAATGCCGAAGATGGTAAAAATAGAATAGACTTTGCAGAATACTATAAAATCCGCGTTGAGGATATTCCAAAACATAAAATTCCTGGGTATGACATCAATGAATTAAAAAAATCTCTCAGTGATGCCATCGATTTTGAATTTAAAAGAATCCACGATGATTGGAAGGAATTATCACGACAACAAATAACTACCCTGACACACAATAATGACCCAAACGGCGGTGGTAGGCATATCGCCCCTCAAAATGTGAATATATCCTCAGTGATTGCATTGAATTTAGTATGTGATGTTATAGAAGGAAGCTATCAAATAAATCTTGAACGATCAAATCAAGCTCAGCAAGGATATATTCTATATTCATTTGCCCCAACAGCCCCTCCAGGATTTTTAATAATTGAGGATCCAGCTAATCCAGTCTTTATGCGATGTCATAATGATTCGCTAACAAGAATTAATTTCAAACTCACTGACCAGTCCAATAATCTAATTGATCTACGGGGTGACGTTTTGCAAATTAGTCTGTTTGTGAAATCATAAATGAATTTCGTAGTAAATTGCTAGCAATTTCAAAGGACTTTCATCCTAATAAGAATTTTTAACCCATAGCAGCAGAGAGGGTGAATGACAACGAAAATGGCATCTTCAAGGAAGCTTTCGACGCCTTTTTTTTAACGATTTTTGTATAGGGTTTTGCTTAAGAAATATTTGCCTTGAAACGTTGTCCGATTCACCCTCTCTGCTGCTATTTATAACATGTAATCGTGGCTAGATTACAATGTACATGTGTCATTAACTCCGTCTGAGTGTGCATAAGCGCGTGCAAGCATATATTTTATAGAGAAAGTTATATGATGAATGTTCTGGAAAACAATTCAGACGAGATCCCATTAGTCAATCAATTTTGAATCTAACGAATCAGCTGGAACAATGACGATGCTTCTTATTCTCACATATAAAGTTCGAAAGGTGTTGTGGACAACCATAAATTGATTTGCAGTTTTAAAATATCACTCAATATTGACATGTAATACACTCAGTTCATATACCTTCTAGATATCGGTCAAATATCTAGCACAGGTACATATGTGAACGACACCAGCTGGGCCTAGGTTTATCTCATAAACGAGGTTCATAATTCAGTGTGATCTTTGAGCTTATAGATAACAATAGTACTAACATGCCTGGTTATCCGATATTTAATATCGTGATATTTTTTTTGTAGTTATCCACCACCATCCCCCATTGATGGAATCACATGATAAGCATGTTTCGATCCATATACTAATACAATAACTACTCTCAAAGCACGACCAACATTTTGTTATGTATTTGAAAGGATTTTGACATACTTAGCACGTCTCCATCAACCCCAAACCACAAAACCACGCGTATCTTCTCCATACATAACATCCTGGTATGGACACCTCTTGGCTTGACATTTTACTGCACGACCAATATTAATATTATTAATGTACATGGCTACGTATTAGTAGCTATAAATGTACATGCTTACGTATTAGTAAATATCTACGTACCTGGTTACGTATTAGTAAATACCATGTTTTGTATGTATTTACTATATTTATGTTGCACAGAACACTTAAAATGGAGCAGAAAGGTTATTGACCGATCTTTTAAACCAGGTATGCACGTGACGATCAGCTATAGCAGTTTTAATCTTGTAAGTAATGGCAATAGGATGAACTCTCTAGTTTGAAGTTTGTATTGTGTGCAGCCCGGCATCTATATCCCAAGATCCTTAAGTAGATCGGAACAAATTTTGATGTCTACATTCATTATCTAAGGTTATGATCTCATAATTAAATGTGTAGACTGGAAGCCACACTCCTAATATGCTATAAATTTGATGTAGCATATATACGATAATTTACAAGTCCGTCAAGATTTACCCTCGTTCCGCCCTGAAAAATTGAAATGACGTCCCTGATCATAGGTGCCGATCCCGTTTACTGTTAGGATGTTCCCTAATCCTGTCACTAATGTGGTCGAGAGATTGTATTCCCCTCCCTCTCTATATAGACAAATTATTAATTATCAAACGTACACAACCGCAAAACCTAAAAATATCCCTACAGGTATTTATACACTGGTTTGTTCAAAATACTGTACATTTTAAAAATATCTTCAAAGGCATAGACGGAAGTTCTCTAGTCGGTAAACTGTTCATATGAAATTACTAGGCGACATTCGTGTTTCTCTATTTAAACGGAACCATACGTTAGTAGTTTCAGATCCAAAGCTAGTAGTATACAATAAATTATCATCTTTGATAAGCTTAACGTACAAAAGTTTCAACGAACCATAATCATACGATCTAGTTTTATAGGTTCGACTGACGCATTCATTTGTCAAAATACAGTGGGTGTTTCTTCTTGAACTTTTATATATCAGTTTGTAAAAGCAAAATAAATTAAAATAAATAAAAATTATTAAGATAAAATAGTTATCGTATTGTTTGTACAACTGTTATGTGACCATTCAAAACACACGAAAAGTTAGCAACTTCATTGTTAATGGTGAACAAGGAAGTCCAACACATCGATTGATATATATATATATATATATATATATATATATATATATATATATATATATATATATATATATATACAAATTCACAAATAAGTATTATTTAATAAGATTAGAAATATGACAAATTATGCAATGCTGTTTCTTTCCTTCTCCCATGTCCCTTCCATTCTTCCGTATAAATGAGTTTAGACCCCTTTAAGATTATCTTGCAATAACTTTACAAGACTTGCCGTCACCAGCTGGTACACTCATCCCGACCTAAAATACTCATTTCAGTATTGTAAACGCTATTATCAGTCACAATATAATCAATCAAGATATAGAACACTGACATCGCAACTATCTAATGACCTAATTGAAAATTTTTAGTACAAACAAGGTTTAATTGATTAGAGGGAGATGATGATAACGAGAGAGAGAGAGAGAGAGAGAGAGAGAGAGAGAGAGAGAGAGAGAGAGAGAGAGAGAGAGAGAAATAATGATGACTGTTATCAAGAATTTAAATAAAGCAATGACTAAATTTTACTAATCAAATTAAGACTCTCAGACCAGTGGGTCCATATATATTAGAGTCCCAACTGATTATCTGGAATGAAAAATCCCAACCAATTATTAGGTATAGCAGGTCTCATCCCACCCATCCTCCTTCAAAAAAATATATGCTGTGTAATATTAGTCCAAAATAAATATTTTAATTTTAGTATAATATATAATTTTTAATTTAGTTTACTAGAACATTATTAAAACTATTCTAATTTACAATTTTTACTTTTAATTTAATATGGAATTTTTAATTTAGTCTAGCATAGAATTCTTAATTTTGGTTTAATATAGATTTTTTAATTTAGTTTTATACATATGCTTTAATTACATCTAATATAGAAATTTAAATTTAGTCTAATATAGAATTTAACATTTTATTAAAAAATAGATATTTTAGTTTGTGAAACTCAATTTTGAATTGAGGTGTATTACATTAGATCTATTAAGAATCTAATATCAATCTTAAATTTTAGTCTATTATATATATTGTTTATTTTTGTTTTTTTTTATGTTTACTTTAAGTTAGTCAAATTTAGAATTCGTCGTTTAGTAAAAAAAAATATTATGATCTATACTTTCTGTAATATAAAATTAACATTTTTGGTCTAATATATAATTCTTTTTTATATTGTGATTCTTTGTGTTTATTATGGAAAATGTAATTTATATAGAATTTAGAATGTTTCAATTTTACTTTATCATGTCATATTTTCAATATTATTCTGATATAGAATCTTTATTTGTTTGTAATATAAAATTTAAACCTTTTGTCTAATATATAATTGTTAAATTTAGTTGATTTTTATTATTGTATTACTTGTAGTGAACATATAAATTGTAGTTTGCATTGATTATCCTTATTTTTCATTTCAGTCTAACATATAAATTTTAACCTTAGGCTAATAGAGAACTTTTAATTTTAGTTTATTATATAATCTTTAACTTGAGTTATATACAGTTTTTCAGTTTTGTTGAGTAAAATTTTCTACACTTTTGTGAGATACAGGTCTTTTTTATTTGAGTTTAATAAAGGATTTACAATGTAAGTTTAATATAGATGTTATATTTTAGTTGATTTTACAATTTTAGCTCAATAAAGCACTTTTACTTTTAGTATAATATATAATTTTTAATTTGGCATAATGTGCCATGCCTGACAATCTTCATTCCTAAACATCCCATTGAAAACATATTTTTATAAACCTTTTATGTAAATAAAACTAATGTTTCTTAAGTCTAATAAGCTAAACCAGGATGTAGTTTGGTTTTGATAAATGTACATGTTTGATATTAATGTCTTGTATTGCTGGTATTTGTATAACAGTTCTTGTTGTATTGTTGGTGTATTTGTAGTTTCTTTGTAATGCACTACTTAATTCAAGCAAGCATATTATGTCTTCATTATTTAATAGCACTATCGGCATAAAATTTAATGAATAATTATAATTGTTTATTAATAAACATCATTATGTGTACACAGTATTATAAATAGCTATGAAACTATGAAATCCTTGTTTTATTCATTATAAATATTATGTATAAAGTACCTCAAAGAATAAGAAATACCACAAATAAGGTAGTCACATTTTGTGTTCACCATGAAGAGCATTTTAGTGAGTGAGTACTATATTTTGATAAGTACTGAATACTCAATACTGTCATTCCACTTGAATGTTCAACACTATCATTCAACATAAATACTCAAAACTGTCATTCTACATGAACACTCAATGTTGTATCTCCAGTGGAATAATGACACTATCATTTTAATTGAATATACAATCATTTCATTCCACTTGAATACTCAACACTGTCATTCCATTGTAATTCTCAATGCTGTCATTTTATTTAAATATTAAATACTGTCATCACAGTTAAAAACTGAACACAATCATTGTTCTTGAATATCCAAAAATGTCATTACAACTGATAATTCAACACTATAATTCCACCTGAATAATAAACAACCTACTGTAATGATCAACACCCATTCCAATTCAATACTCAACACTGTCTATACAGTTGAATACTCAACACTGTCTTTACAGTTTACTACTCAATACTGTCATTCCACTTGAATGATCAACACTGACATTCCATTTAAATGCTCAATATTGTCTTTACAGCTGAATACTCAACACTGTCTTTACAGTTAATGGTACTAATAGCTGCAGTGATAGGAACTCAGCATTAAAGGATTAATGTCAGGATTGGTCAGTCTGGTGTCAGAATAATTTGACTGGTGTGAATGCTCAACATTATCAATCCTATTGAATACTTAACGGTGTCATTCTACCTGAATAGTCAACACTCATTATGCATGAATACAGTCATGAGGGACAACTGCTATGTGACCACATGTTAAGATATATACCTGAATACTCAACACTATCATTATGCATGAATACAGTGAAACCTGTCATGAGGGACAACTGCTATGAGGCCACATGTTTTGAGGCCAAGCTCACCATGCAGTTTTATTGATAATTAGGTGTCATGACCTATTATGAGAGACCACCTGTCTTGAAAGATCCTTATTGTTTGTCAAAAGGGATGGTCTTCAAATACAGATTCTACTGCACTCAACCGTATCATTATACTTAAATACTCAAAACTGTCAGTCCAATTGAATGATCTTCAACATCAGTCTACTTGAATAGTCAATCCTATTATTACACCTGAACACTTCACACTCCCAATCTACTTGAATACATAACATTGTTATTCCACTGGAATACGTGCCACTCATTCCATTTCCGTGCTCAACAACCTCTTTACAGCTGAATACTTAACATTGTTATTCCATGTGAATTCTTTCAACTCATTCCATTTCAGTACTCACCATCTTCAAATTGTGTTTATAAGAAAATCCCTGGTCACTAACCAACACCTAAACGTTTATGTGTATATTGACTCAGTCGATGTCATTTTCTCTTTTCATCAGTATGAACAAAGTTGCTGACTGGTCATTAAAACAAATCTTTAACATGGCCTCTTCAGGCACCAAATATTTTATGGATTACAAAAGTAACACCTACTCCCCCTTGTTGTATGAAAATTATATCATGAACAAAGATTTAGTCTGCAATGCATACCCTTCTGTCTGAAGTCATGTATATGCATAGTAAAGAAACTACTAAGGTACAAAGAAAGTATCATACTTATGGTGCTGATCGTTTTTCCTTCAAGTTATTGTGTTGATAAATTCATATGGATTTTTAATAAACTCACAAATGTGACAAGCTCTTTCTCGGGTTTTTCCTGGCAGGCCTGGTCTGCTTCATTTCTATATGCGGTGACTCATGCACTCGGTGATAATGTATTTGTGTTGCAAGGCTCCAAAATACCTGGGTTGTTTCGATAATCATTTACATAACAAATAGGAAATATTGTATGGCTTTCTGAGAGCAAATGAAACGCAGTAAGCATGAGGAATTATATTCTCCTCAGAATAATAATAATAAAAACGCTGAATACAGTAAAGTATGGAATGTATATAACGTTTACAGACAGGTGCAGGCTTTATCCAGCCAGGCATGGGTACGCGAGGGCAGTGATATTTCCTTTGGATAATGTACGTACCTACAAAGCAAATTTAGGTCAGTCAAATTTCTTTATTCCACGATTTAAGAACTGATATTTGATACAGTACACCCTCATTAGAACACAGCTCATGATATAAGGATACTTGATACAGTACACCCTCATTAGAACACAACTCATGATATAAGAAGGATACTTGATACAGTACACCCTCATTAAAACACAGCTCATGATATAAGGATACTTGATAGAGTACACCCTCATTAGGACACAGCTCATGATATAAGAAGGATACTTGATACAGTACACCCTCATTAGAACACAGCTCATGATCTAAGAAGGATACTTGATACAGTACACCCTCATTAAAACAAAGCTCATGATATAAGGATACTTGATACAGTACACCCTCATTAGAACACAGCTCATGATATAAGAAGGATACTTGATACAGTACACCCTCATTAGAACACAGCTCATGATATAAGAAGGATACTTGATATAGTACACCCTCATTAGATCTCAGCTCATGATATAAGAAGGATACTTGATACAGTACACCCTCATTAGAACACAGCTCATGATATAAGAAGGATACTTGATACAGCACACTATCATTAGAACACAGCTCATGATTAAAGAAGGACAATTGATACAGTACACATTCATTAGAACACAGCTCATGATGTAAGAAGGATCCTTGATACAGTACACTTTCATTAGAACACAGCTCAAGATATTAGAAGGATACTTGATACCATACACCCTCATTAGAACACAGCTCATGATTAAAGAAGGACAATTGATACAGTACACATTCATTAGAACACAGCTCATGATGTAAGAAGGATTCTTGATACAGTACACTTTCATTAGAACACAGCTCAAGATATTAGAAGGATACTTGATACCATACACCCTCGTTAGAACACAGCTCATGATATAAGAAGGATACTTGATAAAGTACACCCTCATTAGAACACAGCTCATGATATAAGAAGGATACTTGATACAGTACACCCTCATTAGAACACAGCTCATGATATTAGAAGGATACTTGATACCATACACCCTCATTAGAACACAGCTCATGATTAAAGAAGGATACTTGATACAGTACACTCTCATTAGAACACAGTTCATGATTAAAGAAGGACAATTGATAAAGTACACCCTCATTAGAACACAGCTCATGATATAAGAAGGATACTTGATACAGTACACCCTCATTAGAACATAGCTCATGATATAAGTAGGATACTTGATACAGTACACTCTCATTAGAACACAGCTCATGATTAAAGAAGGACAATTGATACAGAACACCCTCATTAGAACTCAGCTCATGATATAAGAAGGATACTTGATACAGTACACTCTCATTAGAACACAGCTCATGATTAAAGAAGGACAACTGATACAGTACACCCTCATTCGAACACAGCTCATTATGTAAGAATGGTACTTGATGCAGTACACCCTCATTAGAACACAGCTCATGATGTAAGAAGGATGCTTGATACAGTACACTCTCATTAGAACACAGTTCATGATTAAAGAAGGACAATTGATAAAGTACACCCTCATTAGAACACAGCTCATGATATAAGAAGGATACTTGATACAGTACACTCTCATTAGAACACAGCTCATGATTAAAGAAGGACAATTGATACAGAACACCCTCATTAGAACTCAGCTCATGATATAAGAAGGATATTTCATACAGTACACCCTCATTAGAACACAGCTTATGATGTAAGAAGGATACTTGATACAATACACTCTCATTAGAACACAGCTAATGATTAAAGAAGGACAATTGATACAGTACACCATCATTAGAACACAGCTCATGATTTAAGAAGGATACTTGATACAGTACACCCTCATTAGAACACAGCTCATGATATAAGAAATTGGATCAATAACCACACCCACCATTTACAAAATGTGACCAACTCATTTTGATTAATTCAAAGAATTGCCAATTTATTTAATCCTCTACATTGTATAATAGTGCAAGATTGAACTACGATAATATATTGTGATTACAGCATATTATTTTAGTCACTTTAATGTACCTGTACTCAGACAGGGGACTTGAGACAGGTTTGACATTTATTTTTCGTGGCAAATATCAACATACCAAATGCAACAGGAAGAAATCCATTGAGCTATCGATATACGAAGTAGTTGGTATGAACGATACACAGGCAATCCGGTGTAAAGTCCATCTCGTAGTACGGGTCTATAGTTATGGCAGCGCAAACGTGACATAAAACTGTGATAACATGTACATGTAACAAATAGCTGCAAATGCAGAATGTGAAGCAAATCATAAATATATATGATGATAATAAATACAGTGTGTTACTGAAGACGTTGTAAGCTTATTATATAATCAATTTGGCATGATCATTTTCATATAAAATATTGTACTGGCACGTTAAAATCACACTTGGGTTGTATCCACCATTGTAACATAGGTTTTATGTAGATATAGTTGTCATTGTATGCAAAGATATTTCCGAGTATGAGACCCATACGTTAATCGGAAACGGAGTTCTTATAATTATAAGATAAATACTGCTCAAACCCCAACACACAAACACAAACACTCTCAGACACACGTTGACAGTCTTATAAAAAACCTAAAATATCATGGCAATAGTGCCTTTTTCTGTTCAACACGTTTAATCCGCTTCACAATATTTATTACACATGCTGTTTGTGTCAATGTTTAATATCAGATTACTAATTTTCACCTAAAAGTATATATCATGTCTACATTTTCGAAAGGTATTCTAAGTTTAGCTGAAGTATGTAAGTATGCTGCTTATTTACATTTTCAAGGGCCATACTAGTTTAAATTAATGAATTTAAGTATGTGGCTTATCTGTATTGTCAAGGGCCATGCTAGTTTAAATTGATGAATTAAGTATCTGGCTTATCTACATTTTCGAGGATGATAATAGTTGTAACTGATACTTATCTACATGTAGATTATCTACATTTTCGATGACCATACTAGTTTTATGTGATGCATTTCGGTATATAGCTTGTCTACATTTTCGATGACGATATTACGATATTACAGTTACCTAATACATATTTTGCGGAGCTGCCCATATGTGATTATGCGATTAGTTTGCGTTATCGATATCTAGGTGATGATCGACCACTGCGTTATTGATATCATAAAATAATTAATATGAAATCAATGGATGAAATTACAGATATGAGCAAAGATATAATAGATAACACACGAGAGCCTCAGTATGAAATATATAACAATTTAATAAACTAAATGAAACAAGAAACGGAACATGACGTTTTCAGAGATACACTTTCTGTGATAAATATAATTATATAATGTATGAAAATGTAGCTAGACGATCTGTTTCCAGTCATTTCTAAATCATTGTTGGTGGCAGGTCAACATTGTCATAATTCCCGTCTTTACCTCTTTTTCTACTTGTGTTATGTCAGACATCGTTTATAGTAACTAAACAGAACTATGACAATATTATATTAATAAGAAATAAGAGTTGGTTTCTGCTAGTAGCTACTCGCATTTCTAACTAGAACAATTACATAACTAGACTTCGTAGATAAACTACATCATTCTACTAGGAATAATGCTAGCTTAAAAGTCTGCTTCCTTCTGTCTTAAATATAATTATAATTTGAACATTTTACAAACTAAATAATTGTGATCTATAATTATACACACTGATCCAGATTTAATTCAAGTCAGTCACACAACGTGCGATAAAAATAGCATTTCAAGGGACATTACTTGTGTAGTGTGGTCATCGGTCGATCGATATATATGTGTGCGTGTGTATGTGTGTGTGGAAGGACGTCCATGTTAAATCGTACATGTACTATATAATCCTATCTGGGTAGACGCTCTCTCTCTCTCTCTCTCTCTCTCACACACACACACACACACATACACACACACACACACACACTATAGACGCTGATGATGTTTGAAGATACACGTCTGATTATACTGTTTATTACAATTGTCAGGTGGTTGCCATAAATCTTTGTTATTATGCGCCAACCTGGAATATGCCATTTATCGAGAAAACTCGTGCAAAAACTTATAGTTCCAAATTTTCAAGTGGTATTAATTAATCTGCGTGTTTTGTATATATGTACTGTACTTTGAAATTACAGTAAGTATAAGAATGAAGACTCTATTCAAAATACACTCAAAGTACTTTACTTTTGATTTTTGATGAAACTTTAACAATTTTTCTGTGATATAGCTATGATGTCTACAGCGTGGCAGTTGATAGTAATGTCTAGCACAGGGGTATATACAAGAATCTGTTTTGTTATTTTTAAAATAATAATAACAAAAGCTGTACACAATGATTCTTTGATGCATAAAGTATGGCATGTATATGTTTCCAGACAGGTGCAGGCTTTATCCAGACAGTTATGGGTACATGAGGGCAGCAGAGGCGTAGCGATGATATTTTGCGCCCGGGGACAAACTATAAAATTGGCGCCCCAGCGATCTTGTGACAGATTTATTACCCTTGTTTTCTTATTATAATGTAACGTTGCAAGCCTCATTTTGGCGCCCCTGTACCTTGGCGCCCGGGTACATATGTACCCCCGCCCCCCCCCCTCGCTACGCCTCTGGAGGGCAGTCATATATCCTTTTGACTATATGTGTACCTGTGAAGCGAATTTAGGTCAGTCAAATATCTTTATTCCACTATTTAAGAACTGATACTTGATAGGTGTCGTCCATTAAGTACGTCAACAAAATAGGTGGGAGGGGGTTTGAAGACATGGGGGAGTTCAAGATAAACTGACGTCAATAATGTTGTATATTTTTTACAGTAAACTTAATAAATCACAAATCAGGAAATAGGAAAATGTGAAGATGATAGAAGCTAGAATATTAAGTCTCGATTTTTTCATGAATTCCAAGTGTTATATTGAATTTGAAATCTGTTAAACAAGTAAAAAAAACAATGAATTTAAATTTATTTGTAGAACTTTTCATTTCTATAATTGTATTTTTATCATAAAAGCCAGCCGTATAACATATTGTTTGTTAGTAGTGGGCGGGGTAAAAAAAGTACTTAATTGTATTAGGGGGTCATTGAATTTTTGACAAGGGGTGGTGGTGGTAATACTTGCCTAAAAGCTGTTATAATTAATGGACGTCCCCATACAGTACACCTTCATTAGAACACAGATGATGATATAAAAAATTAGATCAATAAGCAGACCCACCATTTACAAAAGGTGACCAACTTGAAATGAGGTTTTATACACCAATGGAATACTGTATAAGTAATGTGATGTATGTATGTATGTATGTATGTATGTATGTATGTATGTATGTATGTATGTATGTATGTATGTATGTATGTATGTGTGTGTGTGTGTGTGTGTGTGTGTGTGTGTGTGTGTGTGTGTGTGTGTTCATGTACAGTATATTGCAATCTTATTCTAACTTTGCTCCAAATGATGAAGATGAACAGATGCAGCATATCACGCTATTCCCAAATCTGACACTAAATAAGGGGAATAACAACTGGAACATATTACAGTGTTTCCAAGGTGACACTACGTGGTCGGAATAAATAGATGGGGTGTATCGCAGAATTCCCAAACTTGACGGGAATGAATAAATAATTGTAATATATAATGGCGTATATCACAATAATTACAACTTCACGCAAATTTTGGCAACTTTTCGACAATGATCTATTGCAAATAAATGATAATAAAAATAAATTATACAAATACAAACTAACTATTGATTTTTGTTGAAATGATGTCTGTAAGATTCTGACTGAGGTATTAAAGTTAATTCCTTAAGCAACTAATGGCTTTTTTACTGAACCAACAGTGCCACCAACCCCTCTTTATTTGCATTCATATCTTTTTAACAGGAAGGAGCTATTTTGAATATTTAACTTTGAGAAGACAGCTAAAAGAATCAGTATGTGCCTTATGCATGATATTAAAGTTTGAAAATATTCTCTCTCTCTCTCTCTCTCTCTCTCTCTCTCTCTCTCTCTCTCTCTCTCTATATATATATATATATATGTATATGTATATATATATGTATATATATATATATATATATATATATATATATATATATATATATATATATATATATATATATATATATGTATATATATATATATATATATATATATATATATATATATATATATATATATATATATATATATATATATATATATATATATATATATATATATATATATATATATATATATATATATATATGTGTGTGTGTGTGTGTGTGTGTGTGTGTGTATTTGTTCCAGGCTTGTGCTATAGTTTTATGTTTAAACCTGGTCCTATGAAGTATATACATGTATATGGTTTTGAATATTCTTAACATGTTCTGACATTTTCAAATACCATGCTGTCATATATTTTCTCAGTAAAGAAGCAGTAAAGCAATGAATGACTATGTGTACATACTTCATTACGGTATGTATATGACTGTTAACATATCGTATATTTCCGAAAGGATATCCTTGGAACTAAAACAACACCCTACTTTCGATCATTAAAGCTACGAATTTAATTAATCCACTAAATTGTATAATAGTCCAAGATTAAACTACATGAATATATTTTGATTACAGCTTATTATTTCAGTCTCTTTAATGTACCTGTACTCAGACAGGGGACTTGCGACTGGTTTATGACATTTTATTCTCGTGGTAAATAGCAACATACCAAATACAACACAAAGCAATCCATTGAGGTATCGATTTACTAAGTCGGTGATATGAATGATTCGCAAGCATTCAGGTGTAAATTCCATCTCGAAGTAGGGCGGCGCAAACGTGACATAAATTAAATAGTTGTGAACGCAGAATGTGATGTTGTTGTAGGGTTTAACAACATTTTTCAGGACAATACAGACTATATATGGCGGCCAGTATTAATGATTGAGGAAGAACCCAGGAAACCCCCGGAAAAAAAAACCCACCGACCAACGAGAAGCTACCGGCAAGCTTTCTCACATACTCACATTAGCCGAGAATGAGACTGGAACCCACGCAGACAGAGGTGATATGGCAGGGATCTGTAACGGTGAGAGCTTTGGACCACTCGGTCACTTTGTAGATAAACTACTTCATTCTACTAGGAACTATAAATCGCTAGCTTGAACGAACAGGGTTTACACGAGTTCCTAATGACAGCACCTTCGATTATCAGTGCTTAATGACATTACCTGCTCACAACAACCATTGATAAAGTCATGGTAAAACCAATAATTCTTAGCTTACAATATATCAGTTAGCTTACAATATAAGTCAGAATAATTCTCTCTAGTCCGCCTTTGTTAATAATTAGATCATAACACTAAACTCTTATTGCTGGGCGCCAAGCGAGGCAGCTGTTAATACCATTTTTGTAAGTCTTTGGTATGACTCGGCCGGGAATTGAACCCATGACCTCCTGCTTCTGCGGCGGACGCTCTAAGAACTAGGCCACCGGAGCGGTGGATGTTGAATTTGACGGGCTTATAAATTTCTTATATAGGCTATAAAAATCTCTTATTCGTTGCCTGTCACGCTGACCAAACCAGAATTTACAGTGAAAATATCAACACAATTTTGTACAATTACACATATAATAATGTAGCTTTATCTACATTTTAGAAAACTATACAGTTTATTGAAGATTGTTTTAAATATGATAAAATCTCGTAAAATAAAGACATTATTAAGTTTGTGGCAAACTTGTCAAGTTGGCTGGTGGATGAATCGCTTCGCTATTGTAAGTTGTTCTCGGAGCGTAAAGGAACAACACGTACAATGATTCATCGATTAGAAATGCGTTTTATTGTCATATAAATACAGTTTTTACACTACTGGCTACACCTTATTCTAGAGAGTCCGAATTAAAGAAGGGTATCGTGAAATTGGTGTTTGGTTGGCATCGCAACTATTCAGCAGGTTCACAAATCTTCCAAAGGGTCTGAATATAAGTCTAGTGCAGATTGACTTGAAAATGACATATAGTTAACATCAGTACCTAGGTACCTGCCGTAAACAACGCAAATGAGATCAATGACATCATTTATGAAGAAATAGGGTATCTTACCACAAAGCTACCTACGTCTGAGATGATTTCCATCCTTGGTGACTTCAATACTATAGTTAACACATATCACCTGACATAGCTATGCATCATAGACAAACATGAGTTCGGCAAATGCAACAATAAAGAGCTCATACCTTGAACATGTGCCGAAAATGACCTTCTGATGAACCAGACAGTATTCCAGCTGGAACAATAACATAAGACGTATCGGATGCACCCGAGCTCCAAGAGCTGCAATCTATTGACTATGTCATTCTCAGAAGAAGCAACAAATAGGCTGTATGAAAGATCAAATCCATGAGAAGTGCATAGTGATGGAATGACCACAGGTTCATAGTCTTCAAGCTCACTATCTAAATTCAACATAGTAGTCAACAACACGGTTAAGAACACCTCCAAAAGCCCAAGATTTCCAAAATGAAACAGGGGAATTAGAAAACGTGAGTTTGTTGACGAAACACGCAGCCCAGTGGAAACAACGGACGGAAGCTCCAGGATTGTTGATGAAAACTGAATATCATTCAGATACGCTCTGCTACACCCAAAACGCCCGGTCCTGCCACACACACGTAAAGTCTTGTTTGACGATAACTATGCCGCCATATGAAGGCAACTATAAGAACAAAATTAGCTCCAAAAGGCATGTTTTGAAGACATCACTGTATCATCTAGTAAGGCATCTTCCGCAGCATACAGAAGTCTGTCTAAGGCAAACTGAAAGATTTGCACGACTCATGGATGAGCATCAGTGCATACTATATTTATTATACGCCGTTAACAATGACACCAATAACTTGTACTATGCTCTGAGAACATTATATGGACCATAGCATCAAGACCCAAATACTTTAAAAGCAGATAATAATCTTTCATGAAAAATCAATGTTTCATACAAAGCACATTATAGGTTGTCTTATATTATACACGAAATAAGTTTTGATAATGTAGAAAATCTATTTCACGTGGATTTGGTGCAACTGAGGGCTGCTTTTATAGGTACGTACACATATTTTCTTTCACACTGAAAGACAGACTAGAGTACATATGTTTTCAGAAATAAAATTCATAATATAATACAAATGTAAACAGGGGTGTAAGATGTTTCTAAATGACTTTCTTAAGTACTATATTTATTATGATTAAATACTTTATATATCCATCAATTCTTGTCATTTATAAACATGCAATTTAAAATTGTCTTAGAAATCATTCTGTACACCATTTAGGTCACCTGTTGTTTGGTTTTGGTTACTTAATTCTTGTGTAATATCCTATTCTCAAATGGTATTATATCCATGCTGGTATCATGCACTTACATCATCCTACAATGTATATATATATATATATATATATATATATATATATATATATATATATATATATATATATATATATATATATATATATATATATATATATATATATATATATATATATATATATATATCCTTGTCTGTATGTATGATGATTGGTTTTCAAAGAGCATAATTTGATCATTTCTGTATACTCTAACCTAAACAACATCCATCAGCCATGCAAAACAATAAAGCCAATTAAACATTCTTCAACAAGACCTAAAGTCTATTTGAAAAGGTTAGGATAACCAATGAAGAAAAGTGCATTTTTCTTTTTTCAATGTCTAACCATGTGCATAAAAAGGAGACTGTACAGAGTCCCCATTTACATATAGCCCAAGCCAGGGCAGTCATTAAAGTATTCTGTTGTAGGGGAGATAACTCTAAACAGTGCATACTTTCTATGTTGTGATATTCATTTACATCGTGACCAAAAAAGATTAGTTATTACAGTATTGTGTTCTAGGGGAGGTAAGTTAACAAACAAACCTAACTGCATACATGATCAGATTCATCATTATTTTAAAATGTAAAATCCTGAATCCTATGAAACAATAACATGATGCTATAACATGTAATCTCAAACTGTAACCAACATTACTGATGAAATAGGTGTAAAGAGATTATCTCATTAATAGTAACATGTTTCACTTATTAAACCTATTCTATGTTTAGAGCACATGGCCACGTGTATAAGACCTATTCTATATTTGGGATCCTTGGCCACATTTATAAGACTTATTCTTTAATTAGACCCTTTGGTCACATTTATAAGTCCTATTCTATATTTGGGAACCTTGGCCACATTTAGACTACCTGGCCACATTTATTAGACATTCTATATTTAGATCACATGGCCACATTTATAAGACCTATTATATATTTAGACCACTTGGTAATAGTTAGATTGTTGGTCTTAAATGAGCTTATATGATGGCCAGCTGGTTCTAAATAAAATAATGTTGGTCCTAAATGAGATTATATAACGGCCTATTGTCTATTGTCAAGTATCTACTGATATTAGTGCAATGTCCTTCTATATGTTTACAGGGATCTCACTGACATAATCATTAGATTTATACAGCTGTTTGTATTATTGTTATTAGGCATGTAACTTTACAATGTCCTTCTATCTGTTTACATAGATCTGTAATCATTAGACCTAACCAGCTATTTGTAATATTGTTATGAGACATGTAACTTTACATATTCATCACAAGGTCCAGCTGATCCTAAATAAAAATGATGATATACTGACAGCCATCATAGAAATCTTATTGTGACTCCTACTGAATAATGGTTAATAAAATATTTTGTTATGTTTAGTTGGTCCTTAATTACGGTCATATCAATATGGATAGGTTATACCATATTTTGTTATGTTTTGTTGGTCCTGATTGATGGTCCTATCAATATGGATGTGTTAATAAAATATATTTTGTTAGGTTTAGTTGGTCCTGAATGAAAATACTGTCAATCTAACATCAAATATGTCTGCCGCAGAATCCATACTGATACTTTTATTATTTACACTTCTTTGGAATTGATATTCACATTAGGCTTCATTCAAAATACTCAGTATAATGATGCCTGGTAGATTCTAAATGAATGGATTACTTTATTTCCATTACATTTCTATTAAAATACTTATAATGATGCCTGGTAGATTCTAAATGAATGGATTAGTTTATTCCCATAACATTTCTATTAAAATACTTATAATGATGCCTGGTACTAAATGAATGGATTAGTTTATTCCCATAACATTTCTATTAAAATACTTATAATGATGCCTGGTAGATTTTAAATGATGGATTAGTTTATTCCCATAACATTTCTATTAAAATACTTCTAATGATGCCTGGTAGATTCTAAAAATGCATGTTCCATGGATTATTATATTCACATTAGGTTTCATTCAAAATACTTATAATGATGCCTGGTAGATTCTAAATGAATGGATTATTATAGTTATAATAGGTTTTCACCCAAATACTTCTAATGATGCCTGGTAGGTTCTAAATAAATGGATCATTATATTCACAATAGGGTTTAAAAAGCACGAGACTTCTATTAATGTCTGGTAGATTCCAAATAAAAATTCTGCCAATCAGACATACCTAGTGTATGGTATGACCAACATACAACAAATCTTATTATTTCTCTTTCATGGGTGATCATATCAACATGGGGTATTTACTAAATGACCTTTTATACTGTCTGATTGGTCCCCAAATAAAGCTGTGCTATTGTGATATCCAATATGACCTTTGACCTCAGTGGAAGTCATTTTAACTTTCTTGTTATTGCTATGCTTCCTGCATGGAAAGTTTTCACCAGAAGATATTGTATGATGGTGGCTAACTGGAAAAATAACGATGTTTTCAGCACTTTATTTATGTTGATGCTTAGATGGAACAAATTAAACATGTTCTCATCGACAATATTAACTGCTCAAACAGTCAGAGATTGTTTCAATGCTAGTGTAACCAGTCATAATTTGTAATTTATGGTCATCTATTATAATTACATATTGACCAGTTCATTTGATCTAACCAGAGGTTGACAATTATGATTACATACACTTTATTTCATTTATACCAAACGGTTGATTCGTATAATTGCCTAGTATAATTACATATTGGACAGTTTATTTCATTTATATAATATGGTTGACTAGTATAATTACATATTGGACAGTTTATTTCATTTATATAATATGGTTGACTAGTATGATTACATACTGGATAGCTTATTTCATTTATATCATACGGTTGACTAGTATAATTACATATTGGACTGTATTTCATTTATATCATATCGTTGACTAGTATAATTACATATTGTACAGTCTCTTTCATTTATATCATATGGGTGACTAATATAATTACATATTGAACAGTTTATTTCATTTATATCATATTGTTGACTAGTATAATTATATATTGGACAGTCACTTTCATTTATATTTTATTGCTGACTAGTGCAATTGCATATTGGACAGTTTATTTCATTTATATCATATGGTTGACTAGTATAATTACATATTGGACAGTCACTTTCATTTATATTTTATTGCTGACTGGTATAATTACATATTGGACAGTCACTTTCATTTATATTGCATTGTTGACTAGTATAATTATATATTGGACAGTCTCTTTAATTTATATGACATGGTTAACTAGTACAATTGCATATTGGACAGTTTATTTCATTTATATCTTATGGTTGACTAGTATAATGATATATTGGATGGACTTTATTTTCAAGTGATAGAAAATGATTTTCTAATAATATAAATTATCCTACTTTTTAATACTTAAATAAGAAACTGTTTCGTTTATTAATTTTAATAGTAGACATTTTTGACAATCTGCTTCGCCTTTATTGTAATATAATTAATGCTACCCTACTGAGTCGCTGACGGTACAAAGCTTAGGACTCACTGGACAGTTTTTTGGCAAATTTTCGTCCGACGATGAAATATTGCACAAAAAATGATAATAACATAACATTGAAGAGACAAATAAAAACTGTTAAGTATATTTGATTTAAATAATTTATTTATTTTTGTCACATTCAAATTTGATATTTTGGATTAAAAATTCATTCACTTTGAAATTTTTCTAGAAATTTCCTCTACAAGTAAACAACAGATGTTAACCTCATTTTCTGACCTTGCTTCAGAGTTTAAACAATCTTCTATAATGATTGGTTGATTCCAAGGACACTACAGCTTTATTTTAAAAATGATTGGTTGATTCCAAGGAGATCTTTATAGATCATGCTGGTTACATGATTTATTGAACGTAAATTTTGTTCTGATAGTTTCTAGAAGGTCATGACCCCTTTCTTGTTTACGTAAAAACATGTGTATAAGTGATGTTTTGGAGCAAGATATTTAGTAGAAGTTGGGCTTTTATAATATTAAGCTTTCTTTTTGAGTTTTTTTTTTAATTACCATATACTGGAAATTGTGTCAATTCGTTTGGAGCAAGAGGAATTATTTTATTATTTATCTGGAAAAGAATATGTGCTCATAGATTTTCATTTTTTTTTATTATAAAACTAAAACTGACATCATCACATGACATTGTTGTCCATATTGGATTACATCGTCAAGATTTGAACCGGGAACTATTATGACATTTTATTATCAGGACTGTATCAATTCCACTAGTGGATTATATTGTGAATTCTATTTGGATTAATTTTTGGACTTGATTCTCTAAAACCGTAAGTTTAAATATTTTCTTTTATGAAAATATTTGTTCTGAATAAATTGTTTGTTAAATTTTACAAGCTTGTTATTTTCACTTCTTTCTATGATAAAAGGTCAAAGGAAAGGAGTTTTCAGCCTGGTGATAGAGTCCTGGCTCTCTTACCAATGCCACAAAATCTTCTTCAGACCAAATATTAAGGGCCCTACACAGTTGACAGGAAAATTAATGACTTAAATTACATCATAAATACTCCTGGGAGGCGTAAACAAAAACAACTTCTGCCATATAAACATGCTAAAAGGGTATATTGAAAGAGATAGCCATGTTAAACATGTAATTAGTTTAGTTGTACCTGTCCCACTCAGTGAAGGAATATCATCAGATTCTACTGATATTAAAATGATGACTGATATTGAAAGGATGAATCTTTGTAATTCAGAAATTATGAAAAATCTAGACCAGAAACTTTCACATTTATAAGTGCAAGAAAGAAATGAACTGAAACAGTTATTATTTGAATATGAGCACTTATTTCCAGATATTCCTACAAAGACAAAATTTTTTTTCATGATGTTGAAATTGAAAATTCCAAACCTGTGAAACAACATCCATACAGGATGAATCTACTCAAACAGGAATACTTAAAGAAGGAAATTCAATATTTGCTGGAGAATGATTTTATAGAGCCCAGTAAAAGTGATTGGAGTTCACCATGCATACTTGTTCCAAAACCAGATAAAACTTTCCGTATGTGCACTGATTATAGGAAGGTGAACAGTGTGACAAAAACAGATTCATTCCCATTACCAAGAATTGATGATTGTATTGATAAAATTGGGAATGCCAAGTATGTCACCAAATTTGACCTTCTGAAAGGATTTTGGCAGATTCCACTAATGGAAAAAGCAAAGGAAATCTCGGCATTTGTGACTCCAGATGGACCTTACCATTATAAAGTAATGCCTTTCAGGATAAAAGGGTCATCAAGTACATTTCAACGTCTCATGAATATGATCATATCTGGTCTAGAAAATTGTGATGCCTATATAGATGACATCATCTACAACGACACCTGGATAGAACATCTAGCAACAATTCGAAAATTCTTTGACAGACTCACTGATGCATGTTTGACAATTAATTTATCTAAAAGTGAGTTAAAGAGACAAATAAAAACTAACTAATGGTTTGTGTTGAAAGGATGTTTGTAAGATTCTGACTCTTGGGTTTTATACTGAAGCAACACTGCCTTACATTCAGTTTTGACAGGAAAGAGCTATTTTGAATATTTTCCTGTGACAAGACAGCTAAAAGAATCAGTAAATGCCTTATGCATGAATACAGTTCACTAAACAAATTAGCATACTTCTGATAACCCATCAACCATCTAGATTTGTATATAATTACCTCTGTAGCAGACACATGTTAAAACATAAGCCAATTTGGCTGCTCATTTGAAGCCAAAGTTATACAATTGATCCCAATGCTAGTCTAACTGTAACAGGCAGTCACCAACAAGTCAACCCATTTCCAAGCCTAACTCAAAGTAAATCTAAACCACACTACATATTTAGCTTATGTGTGAACTGAAAAATGCTATGATTGTGATAATTAGGCTCATGTCTTCTACCTTAAATATTAGGTAGAGGTGTCAAAATACGAAACTATCAAGTGAAACCAAACAAGTTTAAGTAATGTGGTCTTTCTGACACAGTAATAGATGGTAATGGAGAGTAATTGGCTGTAATGGACAGTGTTACGACTGTCTGCTAAAGTTCTTTCAGTCATAACCTATTCTGTTTTCACCTGGTACTGGCTTGAGGTGAAAGCAATTTAGCATTTTTATTGTGGTGTTTGTATTGATATTTCTGTACAATAAAAGGCTAGAATGACAGATGAGACTATGTAGAAGAATGTAGAAATGTGCGCTATTTCTAATACAAATAAATACAAAATACATAATGTTTTACATTTTATTGTGTTCTCTCTATTATTTCCTTTTTCGAATACTCACCATATCACAAATGCATTGACATACACAGTAATAATTTTACTTCATCACCGTACATTTAATAGACAACATAAACAAACAAGATTGCTTGCTTAATACATATATTTTCACATATATTTTAAGAAACTACTATTTTAGCATATTTGTTTTATAAAATAGAGTTTGTTTTTATGACAACTAAATATCATTATATTGTGGAGGCTGATAGAATCTCTAAAAAAAGAAAACCTTCAAATGAAAATAACTGCAATTCTAAAATTTATATAACCAAAATCTGGGCAAATCCAAAATTTATATAACCAAAATCTGGACAAATCCAAAATTTATATAACCAAAATCTGGGCAAATCCAAAATTTATATAACCGAAATCTGGGCAAATCCAAAATTTATATAACCAAAATCTGGGCAAATCCGAAATTTATATAACCAAAATCTGGGCAATTCCAAAATTTATATAACCAAAATCTGGGCAATTCCAAAATTTATATTACCAAAATCTGGGCAAATCCGAAATTTATATAACCAAAGTCTGGGCAAATCCGAAATTTATATAACCAAAATCTGGGCAAATCCGAAATTTATATAACCAAAATCTGGGCAAATCCGAAATTTATATAACCAAAATCTGGGCAAATCCGAAATTTGTATCCATCAAACTCTGGACAAATCCGAATTTAGTCATTGTAATATCATAACACATTCAAAGATGTTTTTTTTATCTGAATAAGATTAGCTATGACTGATACAAATTTGGATTTTAAATTTTGAAAGTATTGTTCGAAAGTAGACAGATGGTTCTGGATGTCAGTCTCATGTATGCGACGATGAGGAGCCTTACTGGTATAACGGTACCAATTGTGCAAGTCCAAGTGGGTGGATCTTATATTGTAGGGAACATTACAATCAGAAATAAACAACAACACTAGCTATGATTGGTGGATTATATAAAAGTTGTACTTTCTGTTAGGCTTAAAAAAAGTTTAGCCTCCTGGCAACATGTGAATTTATGCCAATTCCTATATAGATCATATTTTGTATTTTTTTATGATTTTTTGAAAATGTGATGCACATCACTGAAAATATGTATGTTGTGTCTAGATAACTCATACTCCTGTCTAGTTCCAGTAGAGTTATCTCTCTTAAATGCAATGGAGTACCTGGTTTTGTCATCAGTATCAGTAATACATTTTTGGATTATTTAATTGCACTGAAGTTAATACATGTGTTCTTGAACTCATCTGTATTACTTGGATAATATATTGGAGGAAACAAAAAGACCACACCTTATGTATATCATTCAGTTATCTCCCTTACACCAGGCATAACATTTCAATAAATAGAAACCCACATGTTGTAGTGATAGTGATGGTGTATGAAAATAAGAGAAGATTTGTGAAGTATTATATTAGCCTTTGGTTTTGATGCAAATTTAACTAGAAGTACTTCAATAATTTCTCCCAGTAAAGTTTACAAGTTTGAAAACTGATCCAACATGCTTTGTTTGGTTTAGGTATTTTTCTGCCTAACTGAAGCCCATTATTATTAATTTCTTATTTAGAAGAAATATGAATTACATGCATCTTTATTATCTACATTATTCACCCTTTTATATTAGCTGGGAATGAACACCATGTCACCTGATATTTGGTGCCTGTAAGGGATGTTATAGCATAGGTGCCTTTTTTATCATCCCTGCAACTATGGTCCACTGCCTCCAAATATTGTCCAAGGTAATATCATCAAGCTCTCGCTTCTCATTTTTCTCATTACTGCTTGTTTCTCCTTTAATTCCAGTATCATTAGCTACATCTCCCATTTAGATATACACTTTCCTCCTGTTTTTAAATCCATTGGACTCACTATATTCATTGTTAAACTTTCGCCTTTTTCTGTATTTTAGTCCCCATTTTGACCCCCAAATCCAACATAACCACTTAGAAAGCTGTTATCTACTTTATTTGGTGTCAGATTGGTTGATTGCATCAATTGTATTCACTACACAAAGGAGGGAAGCTTTCTATTTGTATGACAAAGAGGCTGGATAGCTTGACCTTTATGTGAGGACTGGAGGTTAGTGACCTCTTGCATATGCAGACAGTGTAAAGTGTTCAAAGCTAATACTTTATAATTAGATTGGGCCATGTCCACCTGTCCCAGTTGTTACTTTATGTGTTCATGAAACAAATATAAGTCCTTTATTTTAGATCAAAATGTCTCTTTAAGAGTAGAACTGGTACATACTAACTAGTGCGTTGAACTTTGACCTTACTATTAAACAATATGACAATGGGATTTATCCCATATCACCAAAGTGAAGTTCGATAAGTGCTAATAATAAAACACAACTCATAGTTAAAAGAATCCATTTTATTTCAAAAGATGAGTTTGATAGTGAAGCAATGATATGAAAACAAGAGTTCAAACAGTTCAATAACATTTCTTAATACACAATCATATAGAACATAGCTTAGTACTTCATAAAATTGTTTTTGACAAAGCGAGACTAAGTACATTTATTACTTATATAGTCCAGAGCTATTTCACAGATTATTGGAAAAAATCAAGGTTTGCTATAGGTATAACGGTACCAATTGCGCAAGTCCAGATGGGTGGAGCTTAAAGTATAGGGAACAATGCATTCAGAAATAAACAACACTAGCTATGATTGGTGGATTATATAAAAGTTGAACTTTCTGTTAGGCTTAAAAAAAAGTTTAGCCTCTTGGCAATATGTGAATTTATGCCAATTCCTATAAAGATCATATTTTATATTTTTTTATGATTTTTTAAAAATGTGATGCACATGACTGAAAATATGTATGTTGTGACTAGATAACTCATACCCGTCTAGTTCCAGCAGAGTTATCTCTCTTAAATGCAATGGAGTACCTGGTTTTGTCATCGTCAAATTGACAATCTAACATAGTTCTCTATAACAGTGTGAGATGCACGCTAAATTAGGATAGAAAATATATTTATCTCTCCAAATATTAGCATTGAGGTCTATTGAAAAACAATTGGTACTTCTATTCTCTGTATCATTGGAAAACCTTTAATGCTCACACAAACATAAATAACGGAGACATTCGAGGTTCTCCGATTCGAGCAACACAGTAAGCTGGAAACAATGCGACATTACAAACATGCGGAGCACATTCCGGGTGGCACTATTTGATTAAAGTAAATTGTACACAAATAAGCAACAAAACATATCGTCATCTAGTAATACATGAGTTTCTAACAGTTATTGGAAACATAGTGAGGAGCTGAAATAATCATCACAATGGATGGAACGAATGTCGGTCGAACTCATTCACAGCTGACATGTGCTTTCAACGAGGGACCGTCTCAAGATTCAAGGCAACACAATAATCGAAAACAAGGTACATGTACGCAACATTTGAAATAATTGTACTAAACAAATGAATAAGATAAAATTGTAAGACTGATAGAACAACCGTAAATGAGATGAAAATACCATAATGTAAGAGAAATTATAGGAATGGATTAAATTACTGGAACTTGAATTACAAAATTGATATGCAGAACTATCATTTTATTTCTGTCTTCATTTAAGAGACTCTATTAAAGTGTTAATGTTTTCAAAAATAATTATATAAAAAAATTAACTGATTTCTTTTGTAGGACTAATGGCAGAAACATTTCAATTGCATAAACACTTCAAAACTAGTATAATATGATTTCATTAAATGCCACATTCACACCTGTTGCACTTGTCTTTGATGCTCACTTTTGCTGCACATATAATCCAGTAAGTTGAGCAGCCAGTGTCATGTATGGCCTGTGAGATGTAATGGTCAATGAACAATAATATAATTGAATTGAGGTGATTTTTAATAATTGGCATCAATATGAATAAGATAGAGAAGGCTATATTAGACACATGGTGGAGGTTTGTGATATCTTGTCTGTTATCAGAATGGTAGTCCGAGTTCCTCTGACCCTTGCCACCCCATTTTTGATATTTGTTTTTTTATGTTGGGGTGTAGAATTGCGATAAACATGAATTTGACTAGACTAGATTCGCCTGGTTCAAGTTTTTGAAATTGTCAGGACATCAAAAGAAGAAAAGCAACTAAGGTAATTAACTGTTAAGTGTTTTTGGTACACAAAATTCATTTACAAAACATTATCAGGAAATAAGACCAAAATTGTGTCTTGAATTGGATATGTTTGTTAAGGATGGTGGAAACCAATTTGTAGCAATTTTTTGCCTGGAATTTTTTTGTCTATAAGCAGTCAATGGTGTTAAGGATTTGTGTTTTTGTTGCATTATCTGGAGTGAATAAAATTTATTTTCTGTTATTTTATGTAGGAGACAAACAATTACTTTTTATTATATTAGGCACTGCAGCATGAATTTGCTTTGCTTGGACTTAATTTAGATGACTTTAGTTTAATGTAGAATCTTTGTAATTAAAGTTGATTTTGTCCAGAGCTTATAAATTAAAAATGTTTCTTTATTTTAGGAATGCAGAAGGATGCACTCCCTTTATGCAGGCAGTGTGTGGGCGAGCTTATATGGCTGCAATGACAATCATGGATACAGTCAAAAAAGTTGTCATAGTGAAAGATACGCAGGATGTGGACAAGGCGATCATGATGAGCATGTTGTATCCTACTGGGTCTAGTTTGGATAATTCTCCACTCCATGTCCTGTGCTGTAATGACACTTGTAGTTTTACTTGAACAATTGCAGAACATATTAACCAGGTATGAATAGCACTATGCTATCACCTAAGTCCTCATCTTCAGGCTATGTGTTCACTTTTTGTCCCTTGTAGATAACTTTATGCCATTTTTATATCATGATGTTTTTGGTTTTATTAATGTTCCAGGCATTTGCTTAACCACTTGTGATTTGATTGCCATTCCACTCACACTACACAATGTTGTTGCTCATTCACATGGATACATTACTCCACAAGATCTATTTTTTTTGTCCATGTACCCATGTAATGACAGCAGCATTCAAATCTTTACAGATGCAGAACACATGATACAGGCATATGCAGTACTGCTCACTTCCCTCTCCCAACTTAAATACTTCCCACTTACACTTGTACAACCAATGTACCGCCTTTGTCACTGCATGTTTAGAGATGTAGGAATAACCCCATTTCACTCTGCATGTTCTTAGAGGCAACTATTGGGGGCACTATCAGTCACAAACCAGGCAAGATAACCACTGTTCCAACGTAGCTCATATGGTTATCTGGCCTGGTTTGTGACCGAAAGGCTACAAGTTTGTAGCCAATAATTGAATCGGCCAAAGTAGGCTACCATGTTGTGTCCAGGGGCAGGGTACTTCACACCACTTTTGATTGGCACTAAATAAACTATTCGTGTTGATATGCCGGAAAACACGAAAAACACAGAAATTTGTTTCCGTTGTGATTAGCGATGTCATAATTTTATGAACTTTCTACTGGGTAGCCATCGATCCTATAAATTAGTTACATTAGTACCCGAACAAAACGAAATTCCATTAAATGTGAACCTCAACTGCTGTGATTTAGATTCATACATGATGACCCCCAAGAAATGTATAAACATAATTATTGCTATAAAAAAAATCCTGTAATCTGATCATACAAATTTGCACTTGCATATCTGCACAAATTCATGTCAGGAATTGGCTAAATCCATTTGAAATAGTAGTTAAAACGAAAGTAAAGACAGAAAACAAATTTATTAATTATTTATTATAACACTCACTATAAGTAGTCTACATGTCTAACTTTTGCGAATGGTCATCGACTCCATAAATGATGAATGCTCTATTACATCAGTCAAATTCTTTTTCCAAATTTGTAAAGTGCTTTTAATTTGTTCTTTTTTAAAAACAATTAACAAAATCTCACTCCTAACATTTTTAAGTCGTCTAACATATGAGTCGCATCAATAAAGCCTGTTTCTCTTGGTATTGGTGACATTGTTTTTCAGCAATTTAGAATAGGCTGCTATGTATGTGTGTATCAAAATAGATTGAATCTGTGACAGGTGGCTTCACATTCAAGAGATCTGTTTTCTTTGAGCTGTTTCATGCAGAGTTTTATTAATTGAAAATAAGGAAATTAGGAGGTGTACTGATGAATAAATGTGAATCTCAATTTCATTTGAACAGATATATGTACATAGAACAGATATATGTACATAGAACAGATATATGTAAATAGAACAGATATATGTACATAGAACAGATATATGTACATAGAACAGATATATGTAAATCCTGATCATCTAGGTATAACAGTCTTATTTATTCTCTCTAACTCCTCCCAGTATACTGTGTTCTATTGCATTGCATTGTGGCTCATTCCAGTTGCATTGTTGCTCATTCTAGTTGCATTGTGGCTCATTGTAGTTGCATTATGGCTCATTTCAGTTGCATTGTTACTCATTCCAGTTGCATTGTTGCTCATTCTAGTTGCATTGTGGCTCATTGTAGTTGCATTATGGCTCATTTCAGTTGCATTGTTGCTCATTCCAGTTGCATTGTGGCTCATTCTGGTTGCATTGTGGCTTATTCTAGTTGCATTGTGGCTCAAGAGTTTAATATTTTGCTCCATAATGTTTAGCATTGTAATGTTACCAGTAATTGGATGGCTTTAGAACATACTAATTAGAAGTGTAGTGCCTTGTGATCCAGTTTGTACATTTAGAAGTGCAGTGCCTTGTGATCCAGTTTGTACTTGCACTTGACCATACCCAATGGATATCACTTTCAACATATTCCAGTATCATTTCCAGTCATTTACCTGTAGTTATACCAAACAGATTGGAAAACAAGATGCCCCCCACCCCTTTCCGGGTTTCCTTGACCCATTTTGAATCAGTTGTCTCAGTCCATTATCTATCAACCTGTCTAATTCCATCACATGGGGAGTCCTCTGTCTGTACTTTAATTTAACAGTTTGGTTCATGGTATAATTTTTTTTTATACTTATAGTGAGTTTCACTATAAATAATTTCAAGAAATGGAGAATCAGCTATGGAGAATCAGCTTGTCCAGTTTGATAACATTTGAATCAGAAGAAGTTGCATTTAAAATATGCATTGTCTTATTTCAGATCAAGTGTTGATAGTTATGTCAATCTTTCTGTCTTTCCAACCCTTGAAAAACAGCATTCTTCTGCGTTTCCATCCCTTCCAATTTTTTTTTAAATTATGAAGTGTACTAAGTTCATTCTGACATATCATTTTTCTATTTTCAGGACATATTTGAATGCCGTACATGTGGTCTCACAGGATCTCTGTGTTGCTGTACAGGATGTGCTAGAGTATGTCACAAGGGCCACGACTGCAAGTGAGTACTACCAGCTATCATTTTAAATATTATCAAGCTGGAGTTTACATTTCACTCCAGTTGGTTCTAGCATACATGGCTGATAGTTCAGCTGTAGTTTACATAGCATGCATGGTTGATAAGTTCAGCTGTATTTTACATAGCATACATGGTTGATAGTTCAGCTGTATTTTACATAGCATGCAAGGTTGATAAGTTCAGCTGTATAATGGTTGATAGTTAAGCTGGGATTTGCATAGTATAAGTATTAATTCCAGTTTTCATATACCTGTATAATTTATTATTCTTTCTTTAATTTTCATTAATGCCTGCATTTTGAATACTTTGATTTTCGCACTTTTTTCTATCCTTTCCTTTATGAAAGCATATTGATTTAAAGCAGTGAGTGGAAATTACAGTTTTCTTATGCCAGATGGATATGCGTACATTGAAACCATATAGCATACAATATAATTCTTTGTTATAATGGCTAAAAATAAACACATGTAAAAGCTAATAATTTATGACAAGACGATATAAATGATGTTAATTTGTCAAATAGCTTTGTCGATCTCTAGCAATGAAACTCAGTAAGGAAAGGGTGTCATCTATATTATATTTGGCTATGTTGTTTTATTTTTGTCTTTATATTAATTGTTCAGGGCAACAATAAAATTCACCAAACTTGGAGCTGCATGAAAATGAATGATGCTATAATTAAAGATGATTTTATGCCAGATAAACTTTATGAACAGGAGGACTACAGTTGGTATCATAAACCAGTTTTGATAATCAACACCTGCATATATAATGTTATTGCCCGTTATAGTTGAGTGATGCAAATTGGTACTTTTTTCAGGCTAAAGAGGACATCACCCACAGCTTATTGTGACTGCTGGGAAAAATGCAAATGCAAGGCTCTTATTGGGGGACAGCAGGGGCCCAGATTTGACCTCCTGAACCGATTACTGGTGGAAACGGACCTTGTTACTCTACCCAATAGCAGGTATGGTTTGACGCTTAAAAGAATTTATGGGATCAATCAGAATTGATCAAAACTATTGGATTCACATGTTTAGCTTAATTTATTGGTGGAATTGAAAAGTGTTACATTACTTTAGTTTTAAAACGATGCACGGAACATAATAATATTTTCATATATCTAGAGTAGAATCTGCTTTAATTTATTGGTGCATCCATTGTTTAATTGCTAGCTCAATGAAACAGAGAACATACTGGCACAGGATAGCAGCCAGTTATCATAATTTTTAGAAAACTACACAAATCACGAATTAGTCGCCATGAGAAAACTTGGTTTAATCACTTATCGTAGCTCACCTAGACTGCTAAATAGGAAACCCATATATATGTTGATACTGATTGACGAATTGTGGGTCTGATGTCACCTGTTTATAGAAATGTGCAAGTTTAAAGCATGCACATCTTTCTGGGACACATTTGTACAGGTAAGATACAAGTATTTAGTAACAGCTGTATCTAGCACAAAATTCAAAATAATCATATGTTAGAGGGCTAGTTCAATTTTCATTGATTTTGGGACAGATCATCCTGGTATGAATAGTTTTCAGATTTGTTTGGATAATTCTGATCCACCATTAAAAATGACTGAGGTTATTGAATTTTGGCTTGAAGATCTCAGGTTTGTACCAATGATGCCTGTTTCACCTTTAGATTTGCCCACTCTGCCGAGTCCTAAGAAAGATTTGTAAAAAATGTTACTGGCAGCTGCCTTGCTAGGCAATCAGCACTTAGATGCTAGTTTTAGGACTGGTCAGCCTGGTGTCGGGATAATTTGGGTGGAATGTGATGCCACATATCTGTGGCATGACGTCTCAGTACTAGCCATTGCTTTAAACTTCCACACTGCAGACATCTTAGCAATATTACTCTGTTATAGCTACATTAAAAATCCAAAATCATTCTGAAATTTGCTCACTATTACTAAAAATAGTGAAGCTTTGAAATAACTTCACCAAAACTGCTGAACAGAAGATGTTGTGAATGCTGCACTGACATAAACCGCTTCCATGGAAATTTGGTCACCATGCAAGTTATCATGCTTCAGATTTAACTTCAGTTCTTGTCATTGAGATTATTAGGATTTTTGAATTTGCTATTTGTTTTATGACAAAATAAAGATAGATTACACATTATCTGATCATTTTTTCTCTTCAGGGGTGAGAATATTTTATTATTCCTTGTCCAGAGAGTTGGTTGACAGTTGATAGAACAGAGACAGTATAGACCACCACGATCCCGAGTTTCATCTGTCAATCCCCGGAAAAATCCAATTGCAGACATTGGTAAGTACCTGTAAAAGTAATCATAGACATGTTTTCTTTAATGGCAAGGATATAAATATTTAAGTAGTTTATGCCTTTGATAGGTTTTCTGCTGGTCTTGGTTGTACATTGTTTATTACTATAATCTTGATTGGATGACTTCTGCTAAATCTGTTGTGGCCTAAGGCTGTCATTGTATAATCTGGCTAACAGAAAGGACTTGGAGACCCAGGTTACTAGATCTTGATAATTTTCAATTACTCTAAAATAAAAATTATAAAACACTCTAGATTATGTTTATTTCCCATTGCATGTTAAATTTGAGGGATATAACTGACAATTAACTAAGCTTACTTCATTGGGCTGTTTATATGATTGTAAGACTTTTTTTGATACATTTACATTTTTAGAAATCAGAATGTTTGAAACCATGAAATGATATTATTATCATATACTGATTTATACGTTAGATGTGGAAGTACCAGACCATGATCTTGAGCCTCCTAGATTTAGCCGTCGAGCCTTGGAGAGGATTTTAAGTGACTGGACAGCTGTCAAGGCAATGCTTATGAGTGGAAAAAGGAATCAGCATAGCGGTGGGCCTGATGTTATTTATGAGGAGCAGTTGTACCTGGACAGTCAGAGTGGAAGTGTGAGACTTGACAAGTTTACACACTGTCTACTGGTGAAGTGTAGCGTAGAGGTACTGGACATGTTTGATTATTCTTCTGTTGCATGTAGTTCTTGTTCACATCATGACATGGCAGACTGCAGGTATTGCTTCTGTGGTGTCAGTGACTCTTCAACAATTGTATGGATGATAAGTTTTGAAGTGTAGCAATATTAAAGAATTTGAAATTGGCCACCATTCCTGCCATCTTAAAAGTCTCAAAGTGCCAAAATTTCCACCATTGCTGCCATCTTAAAAGTCTCTAAGTGCCAATATTGGCCACCATTGCTGCCATCTTAAAAGTCTAGTTATGTATACGCGTAAATGAGATTTTCGCCAGAAGATTTCTTCTGATGTAATAAAAATACAAAATGTGGCAATCTGAAAGCCAGTATGGTCACTGTGATGAACATCTTGAAAATGTTGATATTTTACCGAAAGATTTATGATACTAAAATTACATGCCATTGATCTTAAATACAATATGACCATCATGATGGTCATCTTGAAAATCTGTAAAATTGATGTTCTCCCAGAATTGATGGTTATGTCAATCATCAGATGACTTCTTACAGAGAATGGTTGATTCTAAATGGAAAATGATATTGATCTTTGCACAATATAGCCACTAAATGGTTTCAACATGAAGCAGTTAAAATAAGAATTCCTATTATCTTAGATTCCTGAAATGTTTTTGGTTAAAGAGCATTAGTCTCAAGGTGGGATACTTGTTTTTGTTTTATGCAGTTTTTGAAATCACGTAACCACCTGCATGGCCAATATCTGGCAGGTTGTAAATCACTAATACTTTTCTGATGGCTCACACTGTGTATACTCATCTGTAAGTAGAGTCCAGTTGCATAGATGCTGGCAGATCTGGGTCTGTATTGTTTGTTAGATGTAATCAATAGAACATAGAATCTGATCTGCAGGTATGTTATGTGAAGGCAGATCAGGTCTGCGATAATTGCAGTTGAATTTATCAATGACTATATACATTGTGGTTTTTTTTGTTGGCTTTATCTCTTTAAGAGCACTTTATAAATTGTTTTCTTTTTTCCAGTTAAATAATATTTTATATAGTTTTTTGAAGAGTCATTGCACTAAAATACACTCAGGTAACAAGTGGCATCATAATGCTAGGCAATGATCTCGTTAGTTTCATATCCAATCTCTCGTCAGGTTCATTGTTGCTATAAGATGCACTTGGGTGGCATAATAGTATAGTAATGTAATTACATCAGTTTACATCTAGTTTCTAAGTTCATTGCACTGAGATACCCCTCAGGTCACAGTCTAATGTGATAACCACATCATCGCACATCTATTCTCTGATCAAGTTTATTGCAGTAAGGTACACATGGGTAACATGTCTTCATAATGAAATGTAGCCACAAGTGACATAATGTAACCACTTTGAGCTGCTTAGTGTGCTCATTCTTTTAAATTGTTGAAAGTTATGTCATTGCATTGTTTGCAGGCTAGACATTATATTCCATTATAGCTTTTGTTTTCTTCCTTGCTTGTATTCTTATTGGTGCAGAAAACTGCTTGTACCACATATGAAACAAAGAGAAATAATTAAACTGTATAGTGATATTAAAGCTTAAATTAAACATAGAGCTAATCTAATGATCACATTCATCAGTTCTCTTTAGGGTATCTATTTACATCTGGACCAAGATCTTCTATTTCACATGGTCCTTCTATCCCAGTCCATCTTGATTATATTGTGATATTGACACAAATGAAAAATTTCTCAGCAGAAGTGGCTAACAGTAGGAATACCAATTTGAAAAGCCAAGCTTGTCACCTTACCTTGCAACAAACCAGTTGTAAGTGGATGTGTTGAAAGATGGCTCTTCACATTGGTCTCCTGGAAATTAAAGCCATTCTCAGTGTCGCCAATAATTGGGGAGAATACTGGCAGGACACGTGGCCCTAATACTGTCAGACAATTGTGGTCATGCATCTTTCCTAAACAAGGAAGGAAAACTAGTATCTAGTTTTGCTCTGTCTGTAGTCAGTTTATTTCATTCATGCCATGCTAGGTGCACAGCATTAAGAGGTTAGTGTTAGGACAGGTCGGCTTGGTGTCAGGATAGTGTAACTGGGTGGGACATCATGCTACATGGCTACGGCATGATGCCTCAGTGCTAGATTATATAAACTGCCACACTGAAGATATTGATGCGATATGACTGTAAATTTGTCAAAACTATGTTAAAAATCCAGATCTCACCCCCCCCCCCCAACACCCCTCCCCATTTGCCCAGTGTATAACTTTGTAATCCTGTTGTACATGCAAAATTCTGGACCATGACGAATTTTGTTGGAAGGTTAAACATCACAGTCCTGCTACTTTTTGCTTTAGTTTTCATCTGGTTTGTGCTTTCGAAATGTAATCAAAGGCATGCTTTACTTCTGGTTTTTGCTTGGCTATTTTAATAACTTGGGTTATGAAAGAATGTCTGACCAAACGTTTATGGAGTCCAAGAACTTGTCACCATTAAGGCAGGGATGGTCCTGGCTTTTAAAAAGCTGTCGCCAAAAAAATCGCCAACAACAATATTTTGTCGCCAATTTTCAAAAAGTGTCGCCATAACAAGTAGTGTACATTTTTCCAAGTGTTAATTTAGTCTATTAATGTAAAAGGCAATGAAAATGACAAAAGATGGATTAATTAAATGAATACTTTAATTACACCAAGCATTAACAAAATGTTACAAAGTGTTACGTGAAGATCCGTCGCGATTTTACGGCTGCCCACTTGCTGAATGCAGTTTCAAAGTCAAAATTTTCATATCGGTACATGCTGATTCTCATTAAATTCTCGAGAGATGAGATGCCGAGTTTATTTCTGATGTCAGTTTTTATGAGGTTCATCTTACTGAATCCTCGTTCACAGTCAACAGTGCTGACAGGTGACACCAGTAGTCTCTCAGCAGCCGCAGATGCGCAAGGGTATATTGTCCTGGATCTCACTGCCAACTGAATCAAATCCTTAACACCTCTATACACCTTACCATTCCTGAGAACTTGAACCCTAGCATAAGCCACAAAGCCAGCCAAGTCCTGACTAACCTCTGACTGATTACCTAGCCCACAAGTAGACAAGTAATCTGAAACAATGCCTGAAACCTCTGAAAGAATGGAACTGATAGCCTGTGAACCATACAAATAGGGATCAAACAACTTGGTTAGAGCACTCAAAACTATTGAATCACCCTCCTCCGTGAACCTTGCTTTTAGATTATCTATAACAATATCTATAAATTTGGCACAAGACAATGCAGCCTCTGACCTTTGCTTAGCATTATCACTAATTGTATGGCCTTTGTACTCAAAAGTACATAAACCTGATGAATCTAAACTTGGTTCTGCTGGAATCTCAGAAAGAAACCTAGAAACGTTACTACCAGACTCTAACCTCAGATTTTCAAGAAGCTCAACAGTGGAGTGGAGAAGGGGATTAACCTCGGTAAAGTCAATATCAGATCTCTGATAAGCTTGACACAGAACTGCCAAAGGCCTGAGAATGTCAGCCATATAGTGTGCTGTATAAACAAATTTGAAACAAGCAATGGGCTTATACATTGCAAGAGCCTTTGCAGAGTTGTCTTCCAAGAAGACACTAACTAGAGCTTGAAAATTATCAACAACTGCCTGTACACTACCTTCAAAACTCAGCCACCTTGTGTGGAATACCTGATGCAAGCGAGTGTGAGAAGACTCTAACACTGACTGAATTGCCTCAAGTCTACACATATTACGAGGGGAATAGGCAAAATACTTGTACATATTATTCAGTATATCTTGAAACTTAACCAAGTATCTAACCTCGTCAGCTGCAGCGCCTGTACCCAGAGCTAACCGATGTGCAATGCAGTGAGTTGCAAGCAAACCTTTAGTAGCCTCCTTCAACCTGGTAACAACACCACTCTTGCAACCCAACATGACTGCAGCACCATCCGTTGATACACCAATCAGATTGTCCAGACTAAAACCAAATGACTGAATTAAACCTAACAACTCTGAATATATAGATTCTGCATTTGCGGTTTGAAGCTGACGAATACCTAGAAATTGAGTCACTGGTTGAACACTGCCAGCCAAATTAGTTAGGTACCTAACATAAACAATCAAATTCTGATGTACTGAAACATCTGTGCTCTCGTCAAGCATGACGCTGTAAACACGAGATTCCTTGACCTCGGTAGCCATCTCATCAACTATTACATCAGCCAACGACTGCTGAAACTCACTGGTGCTTCCGTGACCGTCATACGATGTGTGCTTATCTACTTTGAGGTCTGAGAGTTGGGTGGCGCCCTGAAATAGAAATAATCATTAATTTTGTATGCCATAAATATTTCATTTATTATTATACATGTTCTGACCGTGTGTGCGTGTGTGTATATATATATATATATATATATATATATATATATATATATATATATATATATATGATTAACAAAAAGTGGCATTTATATACAACAATCACGGTGTACTACAGTAATATCACATTGAATATATTAAGGTTATACATGTGTTTTTTTCCTTATGTTACTGTCATTTAAATACATAGAATATTACTGTTAACAAGCTATAATATAATATTCTCAATACCTGTGTGATACACAACTGGTGCAGCTTTGGGACAATTGTATTAGCCAGGTTGTAGTAAGCCGCAAAGAAAGTGTTCCGCATAGCACTAATAATAGCAATTTTGCTTTTGCTAATGGCAGTGATCTTCGCTGCTTTCATGGTGCTGGCATCCCGCATCACCGTTTGTGCACATGTATGACTGTTGTTACCTGAAGAAGAAAAAAATGCATTATCAACTTTAGTTGACATTTTAATAACAATAAAACCCTATGATCGTACATTGCAATATAAGATAATTGACGTATAATGCGGCCGTCGATTGCATGCATTCCATAATTAAATGCACCCCCCCCCCTCCCCAGAGCTTGTAGTGAATTGCTTCCTAAATCCCAAGAATGATCACTGAATGCTGTATAAATTTTCTCAACAAGCAAAATAGGATCTCCATTCCCACGAATGAAACTTACACGAGTTAACAACTTGGCAATATTGGACCGTATATATAAGCATAAATTCACACCCAATTTATGGATTCTTTCACTCCTGTATTTTGAGAAATAAATAATTATTTTTAATTATGCAAACTTGATTTTTTTTTTTTTGCTATTTCTTGTTGTGGAGTTTAAGTCTCTGTGGGATTGATGGCAAAGAAAAAGGTCAATGAGTAAAATGCAAAAATATTACTTACCCCGCCTGGATTCATGTTTGGTGACGCACTCCTTCTTCAAAATATCACAGCCAGTTGTAAATGAATTTGCAAACTTTGCCTTGATACATACATCACAGAACATCTGTTTTAACTTTGGATCATATCTGAGCCACGGACGCCCAAGTTTCCAACTGTCTTGAAATTTTCGGGACTTGTTGCCCCGTTCATCGTAATGTGGTGTTGCACTTGAAGCGCTACATGTAGATGATGTTGGACTGCAAGGTTTATCATCGGGTCCAGTGATTGTTTTCTCTGATGAATTTGCACTAAATCCAAACGCTGTTAATTTTTGTAACTTAGGATGAGATAATGAAATCGCAACGTCTAACTTGCGTTTGCTCATGATAATGTTGCACTGGCGAAGATATAATTATAATGTAGATTTTTTTCCATTTGCTTTCTATTTATACACCGTAGTCGGTACTTCAAAGGTTATCAGTTTTCTATGAAGGTTCAGAAAAACTATTGTATTGGTATATGTAAAAAAAACAACAGAAGGATTAGCCATTCAATTAAATTGTTTCTGTTCAATTCGCGTCTTCAGAAGTCGGTCAGTTGTAGGTATAGTACGGTAGCATGATTGACTGTATCGCAGCATACAGTACTCAGCCCAGATGTCGGCATAAGCAGATTATGATGTAACAATGCACTGTAAAGATGGGATGATCAATACGAACAAAGGATTGTTTGTGTAACAAATTAATTCCAATGCATTGCTTAGTCAGGTTTGTGGCTTCCTTTCGTTCTCCCATTTAATTTATTCACTCCAAATCCATGATTGTATGTACAAATTAAATAACCAAAAAGTCTGTCGCCAAAAAAATCGCCAGATGGGATATTTTTGTCGCCAATAAGGGAAAAAAATCGCAATTTGCGACATTGGCGAAGCCCAGCGCGATCCCTGATTAAGGACATTTCAATGAATTGGGCTGAAGCATAAATTCGAATCCATCGTGAAATAATGGAATAAATTGAAGAAAAATTGCATTTGGTATAAACATAAAAACATGCCACTAATGTTTGTGTTTGATTCTTGTGTGGTTGGTTGGTTGGAATTTTGAAAATACTTTCAAAACACTTTTCTCATACTGATGTTGAAAAAGTGGGAGTTTTCACTCATGCTGACCTGGGCATGATATTATGACTCTTGGATTACTATACCAACTAAGCTACAATGACCCCTGCAAAATTTGAAAACATCAGGATAGTGCAGTGGTTATTAATTACTTTTCCCGGCCATTTTCTTAGCTCTGTAGTTTGGAAAGTTGCATGAAACAGATAATATAGGTCAGTGGTCAGTGTTATGTTTTTTTTCAATGAATTCTTCCATTTCTTTTGTGTCAGGTTGCCTGTATTTCAGACAGGACCTTGTGCTGCTACCTGACCCAAAATGTATGAAATCTCTTTAGCAAAGAATTGTACTCTGGCTCATAACTGATAGTGGAGCTGCAACTATTGCCACATGGAACCAATTACCTTCCGATATTTAATTTGTCCAAATTCTGTACATTATTTTTACTAGTTGCAGACCTGATCTTTACTTGGCATTACATGTAAATGTTTCTTCCACCTTGCCAAAAAGACCTGCAGAAGTAACTATTATGTGGTAACTAATCTTGTGCAGTAACTGGTATAATAATAATAATAATAATAAGAATAATAATAATAAGAATAAGAATAATAATAATAACAATAAAAATAATGAGGACTTTGTATAGTACCTAATCTTTAGAAGCTCTAAGCGCTTTACAGGTCATACATCGTTTAGTTCTAAATAATGATATTCAATAACCATCAAAAGCAAATGTAAAAATTAATGATGTTACTGAAATATCCTAGTATGTTTTCTTGTACTTTGTGATCTATCATGGTTAGTGAATATTTACAATTTTAAGGTTTATAATTTGAGACTGAATTTAAATTTTGTTGCTCTAACAGACTTTGGGCCAAGGAAATGAAAAGTACTGGACAGAAGTTAAAACTTGTTTAAATTTTAAAGAAAATTGTGGATTTAATTTGGACTGTTACCAAATTCAGGTCTGTATTGAATGTAATTTTTGACCAAGAAGGCTCACATATGCCTTGTCATTTCCATTAATGATGCTCACTTTGGCTGTTGCAGTTTGTATCGTGTATGAAATACTACGATTCTCATTAAAACTGTCTAGCAATCTTCCTATAAATATTTAAGTGAATTTCAGAGGTCTTGTACATTTTGTATGCTTCTCAACATATCAGCAGCATTAAAGTATTTTGTTTTTATTTTTGTAAACAACGTAGCAGAAGTTAAAAGCAGGCAGCAAACCTCCAGTAAATTATAGAACCGTCTTGCTCATAACCATTGTGAGTTTTGCATTGCAGACTTGCATGAGCACAGGAGTTGGAGAATTTTGCTGCCTGCTTGATTAAAAGACTGGAATAAGCCAGATAGCTGTAAATTTTTGAATAGATTGCAGGGTATTGTTTGGGGGTTAAATATAGACCTATTCCAAATCCCATCCCCAAATGATTTGACATATAAATTCTCAATTCAATTGTTTTTCCAAATTTCATGGGCTATTGGTCCAAGTTCAGGAGAGAAACAAAGCAATGAACTAGGAAAATCCCTAGATTAAAATAGTTCTAGTAACTCTTGTGTTTTATATTCCTCTAGATTGCTGAGCTAGTGAGCACGATGCCACTGACACTGTTCAAGGAAACCGTCATAGATTTGAATGTAAGCTTCCTTAAGAGGGTTCCAAAAACTGTTTAAGTTATGGAGCCCAATCACATTTATTCAATTATATCACAGCGATCTGGCCCGCCATCATTATCTTACCCTTTGAGAGGGATCTGAATTTACACATGCATACAAATAATTTTCCAGATTGATCCAGCTTCCAAATCAAGTTGTTTAATTTTGTAAACTAGAGTAAATCAGTCAGAACATCTTGGGTCTTCCATAGATGGAAAATTCTTCAAATTTAATACAGCTGATGCTGTTTTGGAATTATGGGAATTACACAGTTACAAGTATTCATAATGGAGATGCCATAATGTAAAAATGGTTTCTAAATGAAGGATAAATATACAATTTTGTTTTACCCAAGGAAATAACTGGACTGCTGGTAAATATCCAAAAACAGAACACGTTAAATTTGTTTTGATTTTTCTTGTGTAAAAGCACTGGTTGGTGTGATTGAATGTGAAGACTGTTCTTATAAGAGTTACATGCCCTTTGCATGTGATGCTGCTGTGTGGAGTTTTACAAGACAAAAATATAGCCACCAAAAAAGTTTTTAAAAAATGTTAGAATAAGAAATAAAATAAAAAGAGAATTAGGAATCAGATGGATAACTTCTTGGCTTTCAAAGTGGCTATGGCTACTTTGAGTTTAAAATTTTGAATGAAGTGAGCTGATTAAAAAAATTCAGATACAAAATATGTTAAATAAGTCGACATACATATATGGTCTAGTGGTACAAGTTGAATGAAACTCTTTTTACCCTGTTGTGTGGCCTATACTTATCTTTATACATGCATAATGTAATAAAATGCCATATTAATTACAGAAATTTGTGTAACATTGCGATATCATTTTAAATAGAACCTATCCCAAACATTGAGGTCCTTAAATATTAATATACATATCTTATTTGATGCATCACACTTAAGATTGCTCTGTTTATAATTTTTGAAAGTCATTTTTTGCATAAATATTTGTTTGCATCAAATGTAATTTGCCAAAATGATGTACTTAGTATGTGATAAAATAATGAATCCTTCTAGCTTGATCATCAATAAATATTCAGGGGAAAAAATCTGGATTTTACTATGGAATGTTGTAGTAGCTTCAGGTATTTCTTGTCACATTGAAGCTAACCATAGCTGACAAGGCAAAAATGTTAAATTTTGTTTTATTTTATACATGATGGATGTTAATTATATTTTGTTATATAATTTATAGATACAACATAACTTAAAGTAAAATGATCAAACAATTGTAAGCTTTGACTTGAAGCCTGTGTGACTGATGCAGATTTTTACATTGTGTGTTGTGTGTGTGTGCCAGCCAGTGTGTGTGTTTGCGTGTGTGCTAGCCAGCATATGTGTGTGTGCCATCCAGCCAGTGTGTGTGTGTGTGTGTGTGCATAAGGTCAATAGTGCTTTATGTATTAAAAATTAAAAAGTTGAGTTAATGCTAAATTTTAATTTAAACGATAATTGTAAGATACTTTTAAAGAAAAATAAATCTTGTGTACTGTTATAATCAGAGGCCAGTTGGATTATTATGTAATACCCTATCGTTTTAGTATTTCTAAAATGAATGATACCATGGCACTAGACAGATTTGGCCAGATTTTTTATTTGTGTCCAGATATAAATAATATAATTTTTAATAAATATCCATTGATATGTAATTGACAAGTGAACATTTAAGGATAATTCTCGAATTTTCACAGCAGATAAAAACTCTTTATGTAAAAATTGTATCAAAGAAGCAAATTTAAAACCTTGCTATTCATCTACATTACAGGTGTTGATATATTTGTGTAAGCAATCATACAACCATAATCACCAATTATTAGCTGTACTGATCACAATATGTCCTCTTCATTTTCTGCCCCATCCTTAAGCACAGGTATGTTGTTGCTGGTTGGGTGATTGCCATCAAAGTTTAATCACATACATTCATCCAAAGGTCAAGAAACACTAATACTTTTGAATGGATGATCATATCAATATGGGTTTGCTTGCCTGTTATATCAAGATTGTCCTAACGGTACTACTCTGACATCCAATATGGTCACCGCTTGCCAGTTTGAAGAGTTTGTCATCACCTCTCTTCTAGAATGAAAAGTCATATCAGCTTGGGGTTTTCATGACGCACTTATTATTGTCTAGTTGGTCCAAAGTTACAAAGGTGCCAATCTGACAGCCATTATGGCTGCCATTGTGGACTTCTTGAAAATCCTGTTATTTCCCTTGAATGGATGGTCAGATTGATATGGGATTTTTATCAGAAGACATCGTATTATATATATATATACTTGGGCATTGATGAAAAATGATGTTATGATATTCAAAATTGCCACCATGTCAGTTGTCTTGAAAATCTTGTTACTGCTATTCCTCCTAAATGGATGGCTATACGGACATATTGGTTCTCACCAAAAGACTTCATATGGTATCTAATTGTTCCTTAGTAAAAATGGTATCAACAATGGCCACCACATGGGCCATTTGAAAAGCGTATTTATTATTAGCCCTCCTGAAGCAGTGGTCAAGTTGACCTTGACTTTCACCAAAGGACAAATAATGTCATCAGATTGGTCCTAATTAAAAATGTGGCTCATCTTAAATCCAGAATGCAAATCTTTTTATAGTTAATGATTATTAGAGATGGTTTCATCACTTTGCATTTTAAATGTTTTCAAAAAATTGCTCATGTCTTGGATTTCTGGAAATTGATTTTGGCCATTGGAGCATAAATCCCTTTGAGGGACTATTTGGGATTTCTAAATAATTGCCAGTGAATTATCTTTTTGCCATATTGACTGTTTTTAAACTGGAATTTTCATTATATAACTATCCTTACTTTACACATTCCTTGACCTAAATCTGTTTTAAGCGTAAATCTCTTGATTGTGAATATCTTTCCTATTATCTTCCAATGATCAATAAGATACATTTGAATATGCACCAGATTTGATGTGAATATGGAGCTGAACCTTTGCTTTTTTTGCATTTAACAATCTGTTATATTCATTTCAAGATGTTGGATACAATACTGACAACTTTGATTAGAGAAATGAAGAACGAAAATGTGGAGGGACGAAAGCAGGAAGCGAAGATGGTGGCTCGGAGGTTCATTTGTTCAGTTGCTCGCATCTTTGTGGTGCTTAACATCGAGATGACTCCAAACTCAAGCAAGAAAAAAAGGTTTGCATTTGCATCTTATCTTGTCACAATTATTTTTCTCTTAAAATTAAAGATAAATTAACTGCCATAAAGGCTGGGTTTTGTGTGCATCAGACTGATAAAAGCTTTGACTCAGATCTGGAGTTACACAGTTGGCAGGGAGAATTAGGGTCTGTGTTTGATCTTTATATGAGTTCTACTATACAGTGTAGATGAGATCTTTGATCTCATTGTTCCAATGCAGATTAATGTCTGTTAAATTTGACATCAACTTATGGTATGAAATTTGCTGTCTGGTATGCGATTCCTTAATTTATTACCTCTAAGCTTTAAAAGGAAATTTGATTACATGTGATTGTGCCAAGCCAGAATGGATATGTGTACATATATTATTTTATCTGTAAATTCATACAACTATTGTTGTTATTGAAGACAGATTATAAAATGATATATATTATTATACCCCTATAAACATTTTTTGAGAAGGGTGCAGGTAGAATACAAGCATGTATGTCTGTCTTTATATCCAGCACAATGTTGTTTTCTTAACATCTCACTTTGAGATATCTTCATGAAACAATTATGTGGCCTAAGTAGCTAGACCATTTGCCTTGGATTGGGGAGGTCATGGGTTTGAACCCGAGCCAAGTAATAACAAGTCATACAAAAGACTTATAAAAGTGGTGCAAGCAGCTGCCTTGCAGTGAAACTCAGCATTAAGAGGTTAGTGTTAGGACTGGTCGGCTTGCTGTCAAGATAATGACTTGGTGAGGCTTGATGCTACACATGTTTGTGTCATGATGTCCCAGTGTGAGAAATTACTATAATTTCCACACTGCAGACAGCGTTACGATATAACCCAAATTGTTCAGGCTATCTTAAAAATCCAAAACACGTGCATATATTTTCAGTATAGGTTGTCTGCTTTTGGATCATGATTAGACATTGTAAAGTGTAAAACATGGAGTGTCTGTCAAATTATATTTATTTTACTGCAAATTGTGTATGTATGTCCTTCCATCCATTGATTAAATTCTTAATGGGTTAATGTCACCAGAGCTTTTTTTAGATATATTCATGAAAGTTGGCATTCATTTGTATCTTGATAAGAGGTCACATTAGTACTGTTAGTTATTTCACCTTTTTATTCATATTTTTGGATAGGGTGGGAGTTTGTTGTGAACTTTTAATTGGCAGCATTTTTATATATTGTATTAAAGACAAAAGTAAAATAAACAAGTAAAGGAATTTTCATTCTTATTGGTGTTTACTATTTCACCGATTTGTTTATGGTTTGTGCTTTGTTTTTTTTTCTTTCATTTTGAAAGTGCCCCTGGAATGTCGTCGTGTCAAACATTGGTGAAGTGCAAGCGTGCATTCCAGGCATTGATCAACATCGCTATTGAAGAGCTTTGTGAGATTGCCAACTCACTTATTGCACCTGTGAGAATGGGTGTAGCTAGACCCACAGCACCTTTCTCTCTTGTCTCTGCTAATGTTGAGGCAGTACAGGTAAGATAATTTCTTCAAAGAATCTGCATAATCACATAATATGTTATACTGATTGTGAGTAAAGTGTTTAAAACAATAAGAAAATTGCTTGCACAGTAAATTATTTTTGGTTTTAATTAAACATTTCTTTTACAGATTACATGCTTGGCTACATTTTGTTTTGGAGTCAAGTTGGTTCTTTAGTTAATATAATTGAAAGTAACACATTTTTATGCATTTTTCTTTTGGGTTTAAGATGTCTTTGTTTGCACCAGTACCCAAGTACACAAGATTAAGAACTAGAAAAGTTAGCAAAAGTTTCTGTTATAATGTGGCCTACTGTTTTCACTGGGTTGAACTGATGGGATGACATGTTCTAATGTTGACTAAGCAGAGTTGCTTTATATTTTAAACTGTAATTAGTGCCCTTTTATGATCATTTGTGCAAGATTTGAATTTTGCTTCAGTCTGACCTACCTCCCAGTTCTAATACCAAGGGTATTTTTATACTCTTAGTCTTGAAGAGGTAGCCATGTCATTAATACATGAATAGCTTTTTGACATATAATCATACTAGACTCCATAGCACATTTGGACAATGGCACAGTTTAGCTTGTGTTATCTTTCCTGTCTTGGTTTAAAACATTTGCAGTTTTAAGAAAAAGTCCCTTAATTAGGTAAGTAGCAATATTTGAAGGGTCAATTTTTCAAATGCTTGCATCTTCTTTCCCTAGGGAAGTGATGAAATATTCAGTGCAGACCCACTACAGCCTCGTACCACTTCCCCAGAGGAAGTGTCCCATGATGTGTCTTATGTCCAGCCAGATATTGCCCCACAAAATGCTGTCCCAGCTGAGCCAGCCCATGATCGTGAGGATGATGAGATGATCCCTGCAGACATGGAAGAGGTAAGAACGACTGATATGACCTAGGATGAACTGTCAGTGTTTGTGAAGCGACCAAAATAATGTTTTTTGTTTTCTAACCATTGATATTACACTTTGCCAGAATGCCAAACTTAAGACAGGTGGACCGATATTGACAACATTATATGCCTTGCAATAGTTATATTGAAGCATACCCCCTCCCCAGTTAATCTATATTTTTGCAGTTATGTTTATCTTTGGTTTCAGTTTTAAACTTGGAGATGGTGGTTCCTCATTAACTTAGCTTTTAAGCAATTTGACTAAAGTCAGATTTCCTTTAGACATATAATGGTATATATATATATATATATATATTATATTTAGTTTAAATTGAGGATATTTCCTTGAAATGAGTGAATAACATATTTTATTGAATGAGTGATAAACTCAGTACTGTCATGAGTGGCAAAAAGGAAATATATTTGTTATTTACCTGTAGATAGCAAATTTTCTTTCTATTCTATGTTCACAATTACTGGCTTGCAACATGTGCTGTATAACAGGTTCATGTAGCAAATAGTTTTTTGATACTGCCTTATGTCTGGTTTCTGCTGTGTTTTGTGATTATTTACAGAAAGTATAAACAGTAATAGTTCTCCTTCCCAATTTATAGTAATGTAGCAAAGTAAAAGAAAAGTAATTTCCTTCTTGTAATTGAACTTGAGTAGACTTAAATGGAGGCAGCTATTTTTACCACTTGACTATGTAAGCTTCTAAGTTCATGGTTATAAGGAGGCCCCAAATGCCAGAGTGCCCACTGGTATGGATCACTGCTGTCTCACATCTGTCTTTGTGGGTTCTTGCCAGTAACTTCTTGTGGGTTGGGGGTTCTTTCTGGGGCTTTTCCAGGCTCTTCCGTCACCAACTATACTGGCCGCCATGTATATTGTGTTGAAAAATGGTGTTAAACCCAACAACAAGAACAACAACAGTTATCCCTGTCTAGTGATTGCTTGTGAAAAAGTATGTCTTCACTCCAGTGAAATAACAAAATTATTTTACACAGCAAATTCCAGATTAAAAATTCTTTTTTTTTTTTTTTAGTTGGATGCACTTTTTTCCTACACTTCAGAAGTATACGAGGCATTACAAGTGTATGGTTTTATAGTTTGAACGAAATTGTGCAGATCTTTTGGTTTTAAAACTGAATGTAGAGGTGGAGGGAAAGAGTAGTTTTTTTAGTGTTGCATCATTTTTGTCACTCTCCTTGATGGATTTTATCAGTGCTAATTGTGTGTCTCTGTAAGACATAGGTGGATTGATTAGGACATGCACATGGGTGAAACATCATATTCCTCGTAGCTTTCATGGAATGAATTAGTACATAAAATTGAAATGGGAGATGTGCAGGATAGATCTTGTCTCTACAGAACTTTAGATTGTTCACAGTTGCTTACAAATTATTTTCCATCACTTGGCTTTACTTGTCTGCAGTTTAGGTTTTATATTCTGAATTGCTCAAACTTTCAATACGTTCAGAAATTCATTGGGACCTCTCAAACTATTGGCATATTCAGAAATTGTGATTTATATTATTGGACTGCTCAGACTATTGTACATCAAGAAATTGTTTTTGCTTTTACTTATGGATGTCTCTTAACTAATGTACATTAAGAAATTGTTTGGGATTATATCCTTGGTTTATTTTTTGTGGACAGTTCAGACTATTGTACATTAAGAAATTGTTTGGGATTATATCCGAGATTTATTTTGTGGACTGTTCAAACTATTGGACCTCCAGAAAATGTTCATATTGGTATATATCTGCTCCGGTGGCCTAGTGGTTAGAGCAGCCGCCTCGGGAACACAGGAGTTCGTGGGTTCAAACCATGGCCGAGTCATACAAAAGACATGAAAATGATACTAACAGCTGCCAACCTAGGCGCTCAACATTAAGAGGTTAGTGGTAGGACTGGTCAGCCTGGTGTCAGGATAATGTGACTTGGTGGGACATCATGCTACATGTCTGCGCATGAAGCCCCAGTGCTAGACATCACTATAAACTGCAACAATGCAGACATCGTAGCGATATTACTGAAAAATTGTTAGTTATTGGCATAGGTTATAGATAAGTCAACAGTTGGAAGGTAAACATGGAAATTGGTTTATGCCGGGTGTCATAAATTAGTTTTTTTTTTTTAGTTTGTTATCCTGCCGTAAACTGGCTATAAAGTTTTCTTCTACCTTGTAGCACTTGTAAGAAATAATTGTGACCGTGGTTTATTTACTCCAGGTTGTTTTCTTTCCTTCATTGGAAAACTTATTTCATGAGAACTTCTCTGCCATCAAGAATATGTGGGATAAATTTCAAGAACTTGGCACTTAATTGATGCAATATAAAAAGTAGATAATACTGTCAAGAAATGTAATCCTTATCCATCTGTGGCATTGCAGGTTGAAGTTGTTGAAGGAATGGTTGAAGATGACCACTCTGACCACCAGTCTGACAATGAAGATCATCGGTCAGAACACTCGGACAGTGATCAGCCTCACCCAGAGCAAGATGATGGTATGATAAAAAAATTTCTTGTTGCACCTAAATAAACTAAATAAGGTAACAGGTATTACACTTTGAGAATGCCATCAGCTTGAATGCTTGATATTTGTTTTGTATTTCATTCCTTTTTGTCCTATGCTGTAGAGCAGTTCATATCCATGTATGGATACAGATGAGACATTATGTCTTGGGCAACAATTTTTATTCTTTTAGTTATTCAGGTAGTTAACACATTTGAGATGGTGAAATGAAATCCACCATATTACATTTATGATGTTAAATATATTTGATGTTTTAACATTAGGCAGTTTTAAATTGCTTTTAGGGGCTTTAGTTTCAAAAATGAATAATTTTTGCAGCGTATATACAATCATTCATGGCATAATATATGATATTGAATATTGTTACAAAAAAATTCATGATGGTAATATGGATTATAATATTTTAGCTTTTGGGATTAATCTTTTTATGCTGATGGCAAAATGTGTATGGTCTTTTACAAAATATAATTTGAGTTATTAATAATAATAGTTAAAAACTTTGGTCTTACTAAAATGACTGTGTAATTTTTTTTATTAAAATAAAAAATGGTCAATCAGTTAGACTTTCAAGTAGATATAGTTGTCTCCATTTTGGTATTCCTTTTTTTTGTAATAACTTGAAGTTGTTGAAAATGCTTTTCAAAAGCCTCATTATTGCCACACGAAAATTGTGTATGTTAATAATATTTTCTTTTGATGCACAATGGCAAAATAAGATTTTCCAAAGCAGTGTGTCTATAAATTTACTTTCTTCCATCAGATCCTGCATAATTATTATTACTTTAATCCAGAATCATCAGTATTCCCAGTACATTGATTTATTTTTAAATGCTTGTATTATTTTCCATCAGCAATGTGAGGTCATTGTGGAAGAGAAGACATTAATGAATTGAAATGTTTTTTTGTTTTCTCCAGCTGGAGCTGAGAGTGACATGGACCTAGACTTGCTGGCAGAGTCGGAGAGTGACAGTGAGAGTAGTCACAGCAATGTTGACAATCTGAGTGTCCAGAGGAGTGCTGTTACGGCAGCAACAGCGGGATCTGATGCAGGTTAGTGATCACATGCATGCATGCACTTGTGGACATGCGTACAGACACAGACTTTTCAAGGAACTTAAATTATTTTCCCATCGATTAGACTCTGTTTCAGTGACAGCAGGTCTAGGTATGTGCATTTTGCAGCCAGACTCTGCTTGAGAGCAAATGTATGGTCATTGTCCAAGAAACCATTAGTTTTCATTTATTCTGTGTACCTTCTGTCTTGTTAACATTTATTTGCATTCCTAATTGTCAGGATGAAAATGAAATCAGTTTTTTTTTTTATTGTATGTACTGATTATTTGTCAGTGCCATGTTTGAAATAAATCTGGATATGTTTTTTGTTGTTGTTATCCAACATTTGCTATGATATTGGCATCAGATTATAAAGTTTTTAGTATAGATGAGTGATTTAACCATTTCAGAAAGATGTGAATAGATAAGTCTTCTAATGCAGCAAATTGTAAGCTTAATAGCAATTCCAGGGTGCTAATTAACATTAATAGGGTACACATCAAATGTTTAGATTCACCTGCCAATCATGGTGTTAGGCAGTATTCAGTGCCTAACAGCCAATCAGATTTTGCTTGATGGCAGGTAATTCAGACTGTTGAGAGGGACATCCGACTCCCTTATACATTGGAGCTAACCTTAGAAATTGTTTTTATTATGACCTGTAATAAATAAGGAAAGGCATAACATTTTACTTGTGTTTAGGTCTTGTTAGCTAGTTGAAACCTTGTTAGACTCTGCTCCCCACCCTCCCAGAATATGGGAGTGTGCATTTAGCATCATGCTTGTATGATCCTTACGAACTAGTTTAAACCTTGCTAGGCTTAACTACACTCCCCTCCAGCTTGTTCATCATTGTATCTTTTCACTTTTTTAAATATTGCTTTTACTACAGTTTCTCATATTTTATTGGCAGCAGGGTGTTACAGAGAATGATTGGCAGGTTATTTGTGTTCTTTGACAACATTTCTAGCTGTAACTAAAACACGTAATTTTTACAGGATTGGGAAGTTTGGCACACTTCTCGGACTCTGGAGATTCATCTAACCAGGATGACTATGAGAGTGAGGCAGGTGACAGTGATGATCAGGAGGCAGATGATTTGAATTATTTGGATGAACAGCTGGAGCGGAGAAGCACAGGGGGTAAATCATGAATTTCATGTTGGAACCATCATTAATGGCCACCACTTGATTGACATTTTTGTTGCATTTTCATTTGCTGATTGAGATCCAGGGCATCATTGTTGTTACTAGGAATTCTGAAACAAATAAATTAACATGCAAAACAAAATTCCATTTTGAGAATATTGATGTTGAAATTGGGTGTTTAGATTTGTTTCGTCTATGTAGTGAGTTTGACAATATTTTGTGGAAGAAACCAACATGGCAAAATGTAAACCATACAGTTGAGTTTACAACAGATCAACTTAAGGCTTGCTAAATCACCTGTTTGAAGGTAAAAGGAAGATATGATCCATATTCATTTGAATATTTTCCTAAATATCCTTCTCTGGTGGCCTAATGGCTTGAGTATCTGGCTCTGATGCTGGAGGTTGTGGATTCGAACCCTTGTTGAGTCATACCAAAGACTTATAAAAATGATTCTAACAGTTGCCTTGCTAGACATCTAACAGTTGCCTTGCTAGGCACTCAGTATTAAGAGGTTAGTGTTAGGACTGGTTGGCCTGGTGTTATTAGGATAATATTTCTGGGTGGGACATGATGCTAGATGTTTGTGGCATGATGCTTCAGTGCTAGACATTTGTATAAACTGCCATATAGCAGACATTGTAGCAATATGACTGAAGAATTGTTAAAGCTACATTAAAAATCCAGTGTGCAATTAGTTTTTAAGTTTCCATTTGTATGGCATGACCTTGATAAGAAGAAAAATGAATCATCGGGTCAATGGTAGTTGCCTGGACAATGACCACACATAGACACTTTAACACTGACAATGACCACACATAGACACTTTAACACTGACAATGACAACACATTGACACTTAAACACTGACAATGACAACACATTGACACTTTAACACTGACAATGACCACACATTGACACTTTAACACTGACAATGACCACACATTGACACTTTAACACTGACAATGACCACACATTGAGACTTTAACTGACAATGACCACACATTTAACCTGAATATGAACATGTTATCAGGTAGTCAGTCAGAAATTAATTTATTGCAATATTTGTTATCATTTTTAATAAAATAATTCAAGCACAAGTGATTAAAACAGGTGTTTGTGCCATGGAATTCCAAGTTTCCAGAATAAATATTAACTTTTCTGAGATTGTATTTTTAGATCAATCATTGTAGAATCAGATTAAAGCATGATTTTCTATAATTTCAGTGACCAATAAAATAACCATAACCACTTTCAGGTCACAATTATTTTTTGAGGGATTGAGACATTTTAGCAAGCAGTGTTATTGCCATGCTCTGTAGTTGCTGGTGAATAGTATGTAATCTTGGAAAAGTGAATATTTTTTGCAAAAATTGAAAGATTTTCTAATCATTAGCAGGTGCTTTTGTCGTGGATTTATTTCCTCCTGGACGCAGCCTTCTATACTTGGATTTTGAATTCATAATTCAGAGTAACCGTTTGTCTCTAGAATTTAGTTTGAACATTTTAATTCTATGTATCCTGCTTTAATAAGGCCAGTGAAATAGGACCATTTGTGATGCACACATTTCTAACAGGTATACTTTGATTCACTCAGATAACAAGATTAATTGTTCCAAGTATCAGAATCAGTTATAAATCAAATCTAAAGATAATCATGATTATTATTTACTTTTTTGAATATTTAATTAGGCATCAATGGACAGAGGACACTGCAGGCACCCCAGACCATGCAGTGGGCAATTCGTCAGAGAGAACCTACAAATATTAGTCGCCCACCTACCACTACTAGCACAGCCACTACAGCTGCCACGGATAAGCATGGTTTTTTAATATCATTTCTTTTCTATTTTCCACAAAAGTGGAAATTATAAATATTAATAACCAATTTTGCTATTGGTGATTCTTAATTATTCATGCCATAATATTTGCTCTTAATTAGTAGTAATCCAAGAGTTTTACCACTTAAGATTGATATTGCTTAAATAAATTAAATGTGGTTTTAAAAATGTATTAAAAGCTGACTATTGATGTATAAAATTGAAGATTATGTTGTCTTTTTTACATTGATTCATCTCAATACATAAATTCTAGAATTCCTATTAACTTAAATATAGTCAGATATTGTGTTTATTGAAATAAATGATTAGAGGCAGTTGTGTTTATTATATGGATTTAACCAATAGTTCAGATGTATATGATAGTGATCATATAATAGTTTCATTGCTGTTAACATTTTAGGAAAGCTTTAGATAGGAAAGTTTTCATGTGTTTCTCAATATTGAAAATTGAATTCTCAGACAGGTCAGCTTGTAAAATTTAAAGTCATTCATATCTCAAAGAAACAGCAAATTAGCTAGGACTAATTTCTTTGTTCTCAACTACTATGCTTAAAGTAGGTTGTTAATGTACACAAGTCAATAAGCTCATTGATCCTAGTGTGCATACTGTCATCCATGTTTGTGTCCATCCGTCTGTCCATCTGTATGTCCAGCCACACCCTAGATTGACCTCAATGCTAAAGATTTTGACTTTCATTCTGTTTCATTACCATTTTGTCCCACTCTCTTCAGATCAGATCGGGAAAGTTTCTTTAGTGTGCTATTATCTTTATCTTGTGTAATATTGGTTTATAAGTGAGGATGTTTCACTTTTTCTCAAAGGGATGTTGCATGAAGCTTTTAACCTTGAATTCTGTTATTTTGTGTATACTTGAGTAATGTGGTCATTTTATGAAGTTGGCAGCAAAGTTATGCTCTGTGGCATGTGGACACATCCAGTGTTTGGTTATAATTTTTATTTGCCTTAGTTTACTGTTGGTTAGGTTTTGGGGAGTCCTGCAGCTTTATCTGGTGATATCAAATTGCTTAACAAGATGGTCAATTGTCAGATACTAATTACATGCTTCATTGGTTTAAAGTGCTTTGGTTTTGTGAGTTTTTGACCACAGAGTTATATAGATTGATATGTTGATGTGTCTTTGTGTATACAGTACCAAAATTTGGTCACTTGAACTTCTATCTGAGTAAAGTCTACTATTGGCCAGTGTCGTGCAACTTAGTGCAAGTAACATGCACCTAGGCGAGTTCAACACCATTGTGCCAAACATAGGTCACTTTGACCTATTTTTGAACCTGCAGGACATGGTAATCACTTTGATATCTGTGTGCCTGTCCGTCCGTCCGTCCGTCCATCCTCAACCTAGATTTTACTTCGGATTTGGAATATAGCTCCAAGGCAAGCTCGACATGCAGGCCTTGGCCAGCTTCTTGTTACCACAGGCGGAGGAAGTGGACTTATATACATTGACCCCTCAACATTGAGACGCACCACAACAGTGACCACAACCTCTGTTGTCAACCAGGAGAGCCCAGTTACCATGGCGACCACAGCAAGCCAGCTAGCTAGAGCTTTTGGAATAGTTGTCAGACAGATTGCTGACTTGTTGACAATGTTGCAAGACTATCATGCCTTGGCTCCCAACCTGCCTCGGATCTTGGACATTGCAGATCAGGAAGCAATGGACTTGCAGGTATGAATAAGACAATTTATTAAAAAATTATTAAAAGATCATTTATTTCATTAACTCGGAGGAGTAATGGAAGATATTTGCATGTAGTAAACATACATGCCAACCATTACGCTTTTGGCGTAATCATTATGCTTTTTTTCACTAAATTACTCATTAGGCATAAATGTTTATGGATTACGCATTTTCGGTATATCCACCTTCCATTTTAGAAATGACAATTTTTACGTAATGTCAATATAAGAGTACGCTTGTCAGTGGATTTGCATGCACTTTCCTAACAGTATCATGTTTAACTTATAGCAAATCGTGTTCTACATTCAAACTTTTGACTTCAAATTCTATTTATAGCATCTGTATTATTTAGTGACCAGAGAACATACAGGTTTTCTAATTTTATCTTTACATGCAGATTCTTTATTCTAATTATTTTTTTTTTACTGCAGAATCAGTCTAAATGTATTTGATGCTAAAAAGTATATATTTTAGTCTTTGCATATATAAGAGCTAAAATATCTCCTTTAAAAATTTCACATATGGATTAGAAAAAGGCAACAACAAAACTAACAATTCTCTAAATCTGACGACAAGAATGCTGCATTATGTGACATCTATTTCAGGCCATTTGGAAAGAATTTTAATATATTTTGGCACTAAATGTCTTAAAATGTAAAGCTAAAAGTGCTACATATGAAAACATGACACAGTATAGGATGTCAAAAGATGAGAGGGGCAAATAATTGTTTATTGAAATTTTAGCATGTTATACGTGGATTCCGCTTTTTCTGCCTGGATTCTGTTTTTTGACAACTTAGATTCTGCTTTTTTCTTGTAAAGGGGTTGGCATATACGAGTAAGATTAATCTTTGTTGTATTTCATCTTTTTGAGGATTGTTTTTCAGCTGACATTATTTGCTTATGATGTATTTTTTTTGTGTGAATGCGTTTGACAATATATGTTTTATAATTAATCTAGACCTTAATTATATTCTCCATGATATGTAGCACATTGCATATACTTACAATTGGAAACAAGATTTATTTTTTAAGAAAATGACAGTAAGAAAGAAACATATATTTATTATTTGGTCCTGGGACTAATATATGAAAAAACCCAGATCTGTTATTTGGCTAGGGTTTGATGAATAGTCTATGTAAAGCTTCAGATCTGTTATTTGGGTATGGTTTCAGGAGTAATAATTTACTCCTCCCCTGCTCCCCCTCAATTTGTTATTTGGATAGAGTTAATGAATAATCTAGGTAAACCCCCCCCCTCATCTGTTATTTGGATATGGTTTCAGGAATAAACATGGAAAACTCCCAGAAAATCACTAATCTGATCAGTTTCCATTTTTGTCACTCAGGATTTCTCAGAAGAAAATAACCCAAGAGTCAGCACATTGAATAATACAAATTGAAGTGGCTGAGTAAGCAAATATGCCAATAGATTCTATTTTTATATTTCTTCAGATTGATATACATAACTTTAATTAGTTAATTTTGCTGCACTTTAATAATTGTTGTACATACACAGAATTCAACTGTTTCTTTATTTCAGGCTTCATGACTCTTTCTATTAATGTTTTTGCACAAAAGTGCAATGTTTTCTTTAGTTTTCCAAGAATTCATATTTGCATGTACTTTCAGGAGGCCAAATCTGTTATTTGGTTATTTTCGAATATTGCTTGCTCATTACCTCACCACATTTGTGAACAGTTCCTTAAAATTACTTACTTAAACCTTTGTGCTTGTATAACTCTTTGATACTTAATTGTTGTTATCTTCATGTGTTTATATTTAGTATTGGAATATCTTAAGTTCAGAAGCATTAAAATTGGAATAACTCTCCCAGGGTATAGGGCTCCATCATGGTTGGTTTCTTGAAAAGCTTAGCATAGTTGAAGAGGAGTTGATAAATATAAAGCAAAATTTCTTTCTTGGGGATGTCTAAAGTGTTTTTCCTTTCTTGCACATTGTCTACACTTGATCAGAAAGTCCCTGGCATAAATTCATTTCCGGAGAAAAGTACCTCATGTAATTGTCATTATTTTCAGTTCAGTCATGTTCTTAGGGTAAGTTCCAAAAATAATTTCCATTATTTACAATTTAATTTCCTGTGGGAAGGTCCAAAGGATGATTGTAATTAATTTTAATTCATTCTTTTCCTTAGGGAAAATCCTGTGTGAATTTTCTTTGACTTCAGTTTGGTCATTTCTTGAGGGAAAGCCCCATGTGTAATTGTCATTAATTTTAATTCAGTCATTAGCTGAAATTCACAGAATCTGCATTGATGTCATACCATTGGTCATTATGACCTTAAGTAACTCGAGTATTCACCTTGAAAATGTGAGAATATTTTTAGGACTCAAATGCTTAAGAGCCCTACCAAAACAGGAAGTAATCTTGATCAATGAGAAGCTTGCAGTGGATCATCTTTGTGATTGACTCACAGAAAAAGATAAGCAGTACAGATTACAACTTTTCCATGTTCTTTGTAAAATTTGTTGCCAGTGTTGTTATGTGTCCTTTGGAATTGTACTGATATAAAAGGCATAAAGTTGCTGCCCTAATTAAACATAGCTGGTGACTGGCAATTATATTTAAAATGGGTTTTGTGTACCAAGGGGTTCTACTATAAATGTAGAGTAAAAATAACATGAATGTATTATGCTTACTCTTTTGTGCATTTATAAATAAGCAGCAAACATGTTAATTTCATAAATAAACATATTTACTTTGAATGTACATGGGTTATGATTTTTTTAAACAATTATGCTTGTTTTTTTCTTCTTTAAGTTGTATCTGGAGTATAACCTGAAGCCCACTTGGGACTGGCTTATTTCCATTCTGGACTCTGCAGAAGCCCAACTACGATTTGGATCAGCTCTCAGTAGTCGGACAGATCCTGCCAGTCCCGGTCATCCACTTTATTCAAACTATGTCCGCACAGTTAACCGGGATAGGGTGGTGAATAGAGAAGAGCAGCGGATTCTGCAAGTGGTAGACACACGCCGACGGACCAGATTTGGTACACTTAGTAAGTTGTTTTCCAACAAGAATCTTTTCAGTATTTGGTGTTAGCTTGGTATTTAAAAAAATGCATAGAAATTGTCATAGGAAATTAAGGTAATAATACTTGTTTTTTTTGTTTTTTTTGTTTTTCTTCTGGGGAAATTATCATATAATTACAGTGTGATATACATATAAAAAAAATGTTCAGAATATCCAGAATTCTTGATTTATCTCTTGTTCTGGCATGTAAAATGTAACCAAAAGAAAAATTGGGCAGAATTTCTTTTCCAGTCAGTCATTGTAGTGGTACAGAAGTATTTAGTTATCACTTGAAACAATATTACTGAATGGTACAAAATTCAGAAATTTCTTTGCAGTATAAAGCATCACAAGATTTTGTAAAGGTTTACTGTAAATGTTCATTATTTGTTGGCTTGCAATTGGACTAATGCTAACTATTCTAACTTTAGTTAAATAAACACACACACACACACACACACACACACACACACAATGTGTGCATGCATACATACAGTTTTAATTTTCAACAAGTAAAAAATAAAAATTGTTTGTTCTGTTGTTAGGTTCTGATGGAAGCAATGCAAGACGAGACTTCTTAAACTATGCCTTGTCCTTGATGAGGGCCCATAACGATGAAGATTCCGACTCCCTTCCAATCCTGGACATATCATCTCTTCGCCATGTTGCATATGTATTTGATGCCTTGATCTACTACATGCGAAGTGGAACGGACACTGACACTGATGTTTTACGCGATGGAATTTCAGTTGTTTCCTGGCAAGATCATGACGAGAATGAAAATGAAGACCAGGATGAGGATCCCATTAACACAGGACTATCCATGGAAACAGAAAGTGTTGAGGGAGAATCGGAGAGCATCAGTAAAATGGGTCGGAAACATCCATTCTTCCAGAGATCTGACTCCACCATATTTCTTGGGTGTCCTCCACCAGACCCGTTCCAGACTCCTTTGGTTGAAGCTTTGCCATTGGCAGATCAGCCTCACTTATTACAACCGAATGCACGGAGGGAAGATTTATTTGGAATGACAAAACAGACTGTTGTACCTCCCAGTGTAGATAAGAACAACGCCAATCAAGACAATGTGTTTGAGAGGCTTCCAGTTCATCTAGCCTTGTCTTGCCGCCTGCCAGAGTCAGCCATGTTGTCCATAATGCAGCCTCATTCTGGACTTCTTGAGAACACCCCTGGGCCAAGTATGTCAGTCTCAGCTTCAGAGACACAAACAACAGCAGCAAGTGTAATTGTCCGTCCAAATCCTCATCATCCATCAACAATGTCTCCAGATCTAAGTGGGAGTCATACTGGGTCGGGGACCATTTTAGGACCCTCAGACAATCCATTTTCCATGTCATATCCACGGGACCAGTCTACAGTTCCAATTAACATGTCGTCTGCTTCATCAACTAGTTTGGAGCGGTTGGAACCAAATCAGCCCAGTGTAATTGTTCATGCCAGCTCAGCAATGGCAGTATCGTCATCCACAACCACTCCAATTCTTACTAATTCTCGTGGTGCAACATCTCTTCCCCAGACAATAACAATATCCTCAGCATCTGGATCTGTAATTAATTTCTCCACACAGAGTGTTTCTCCATTTGTGCCCATCATAATACGTTCAGTCGCAACACCCAGCAACCCAGAAACCTCAATCTCGGGGCAGCCTCTCACCACTGCAACAAATCTTTCTAGCCCATTCTCCACATCAAGAGGTGTTCGCATGAATCAGTTACCAGCATCAATGGCTGGACCTTCCAACTTGTCACAGGATCATCACACTACGGAATCTGCTATGGACACAAGTCCTTCATTAACTTCAAGCTCATGGCACAATACTTGCCTGAGAGACCAAATAAGTGGAATCAATTTTGCTTCAATACATGTCCCTGTCTCAAACTCGATTCATTTACCAGTGTCAAGTACTAGTGGGTCAGCTGGAATTATGGATGGAAGTCGACAAAATGTTATGACTGCACATGTTTCAGGATATAGTCAACAAGCAGGTTTTAGCACAAGTTCCTCAGATAACCTTGACCTTACAATGCAGAGTTCAGGCCAAAGGTTAAATGAACAAGTTCAAGTTCATGACCTCAGACTGCCTCGAGGAAGTGAGGCCAATTTTGGGATATCCTCAATTGCAGGAAGTAAAGGAAATGCTTCTTTGTCTGCAACTGGTGATAGCTTGGATCTGTCGGCAGCTTCAAACCTGTCTACCAAGTTCACCCCATCATTAGGTCAGAGGTCATCACTGGGCATAAATGTAACTTGCAGTGCCATTTCAAGTCAGGACTTGTCTTCCAGTCAAAGTCAGAATCAACCTTCTTTAGGGAGCAGTAGGTTGCCAGAATATAGCCTTGCTGCAGAACCTGACCTCAGACCTCTGATGTCAAGACCATTTTCAGATAGTCCATCACAAAATCTCACTAGTCAAGGAACACTTGATCTCGCTATGTCTAACTTCAGCCAGATGTCAGGTGAAGCTCACCATTCTTCATCAGATTTGTCTCATTTCTCGATTCCATCTCGTCTTTCATCTGAGACACCATCAAGGAACAATATATCTCTATCATCAGTGCCAGGGCCAAGTCCATCAGGATTACTCCAACCACCAATCATTACAGTTGATGGTAGCTTGGACCTGACTAGAAGTTCCTCAGTAACCACAACTCAGTGTCGAAATGTAACCTTAACAGCCTCATCTCTAGATGTGCAGTCACCAAGTGTCAGGTTAGTAGCCAGCAGTTTAGTCACAAGAATGAAAATTACATGCCGACACTAAAAAGTTAGGTAGTTCATAAAGTAATTGACCACTCAGCTTAATTTGGTATGACTCTCATCCAAGTCACTATGATTATGGATGACAAACACATTTTGAAACTCCACATTTTTGTCATCCCATTCATGGATGGTACGCTCTGACCTATATTTCATAAGTCCTTGTCTGTGGAAGCAGGTACATTTGTTAACTTAGTTATTTATCTCTATGCCAGATAATTATTGTGTGTCACCTCATACAAATGACCTCTGTTGGGTAATATTTGCCGATACCACTGGTTTCAAGACTTGTTGAATGTAACACAGCTGTGGTATTGAAAAATTATTGAAACAGATTGAATGAGTAAAGACGTATATAAAAGAGCCAGCATGATGGTAATTAAGATATTGAGCCTTGAAAGTCAAAGTTATTCAGGATTACATAATATAGATTGGCAAATGCTGCCCAGAGTTTGGGTTTGGAAAATTAGGACTTTTGTCTATACTTTGGCAGACTTTGAATCGCTGAAATCTTTAAATTGTTTGGACGCACAGTACCACTCGTGCTTGAAGTTATAACATATTATTTAGTTTGTGAATTTTTGAATCTGTAATGTTTATATTTTTATAATGATGTTATGCAGGCAATAAAATGTAATTGTTGAATGTGTGTGTTATATGATTAGGATTTTTAGCATAGCCTTAACACATTAACCCCTGGAGGTTTTTTGCTGTTTCTGCATGAAATGCGAGTAGGAAACACATTTTGGGGACTATTTCTGAATAAACTCTAATACATCGACTTCCAAGTAATATTCCATTAGACAAATGGCTAGTTGTGCTAAAGAAAATGTTTTTCATTGGTTAGTTTGCTGGCGCATGAGCAGAAGGTGAAAATTTTGACTTCTTTTTTTTTTTTCTTAACAGACCCACAATTTTCTTATGGAGAAGACTCTTTAATCAAAATGTCCATCTTATCCTACTTTTTTGCACAGGTTCACCTGTATGTGTGTGCTTCAGACTGGTCTGCCTAGGCTCTGAGGCCATACAAATCTGGACACAAATTCAGATTCAGACCATGGGCGAACTTTGGGTGGAAAAAAAAACGGGTCCAAAAACTTTGGTTTTCCCTCTGTATTTTGTAGTGCAACTAAAATATCCCGATTTTTTTGGTATCATTATAGAGCTAAATCGGTCTACCTTTCTATATAATACCACCCACTTTAGCGTATCATGCATGACCTTGACGCTACAGACCTTGCATGTAGGCTACTACCTCATGCCATGTATAGTCGCCGCTTGGTGTTAATGTGTTAACAATGTTTCATTCATATCGCTGCAGTATCTGCAGCTTGGCTGTTAATAATGATGTAGCACTGGATCATCGTGCCGCAAGCACATAGCATGATGTCTTACCCAGTCACGTTATCCTGACACCAGGCCTACCGGTCCTAACACTAAGCTCTTAATGCTGAGCATCTAGCTAGGCAGCTATTAGTATCATTTTTGTAAGTCTTTGGTATGACTAGGCCTGGGTTCAATCCTGCAACCTTCTGCTTCTGAGGCTAGGCCACCAGAGTGGTTTAATTGTAAAATTTATTGTAGAAACATGTTTGAGTCAATAAAGATGAGACAAATTTTAAAAAAATGGTTTAAATAACATTTGTGTCTCACATATCTTTCTCAAAGATTGTCATTGATTGATTTATTTTTCTCTCAGGAGAACTGTCATGTCTGTATTAAACACATTGAAGAACCAGGTACATCTGTTTTGTATAAGTGTGACTATTGCTCTGATTGGATGCAAAACTATTTTCATTTGGGACTTCATAATATTTACCGATGCATCTTACACTTAACTTTAAAGTGAAAACCCCAGCATCACATCTCAACACTGCAACAGTCACAGAATTTCAAAGGAAATAATTGAAGATATAAAGTTTTATTTTAAATGTTAACATCATTCCATTTTAAATAATAAAGCTATTTTGCTTTTATAATGAGTTCCTATGGAGTTTTATCTTGCCAGATTTTCTTATGAAAACCAATATCGTGGGTGGAATGGCCTTAATAGTACGATTCCATTTTTTTCATTGTGTCTGTAAGAAGAAAGGGAAATAAAAGTGTACATGCAGTACATGGTATTCATCATCATTGCAGTGCTATGGAGACTTGTCCCAGTGCCCCTGTTGTTGACAGCCATGTTGACCTTGTTGGAGCCAATGAAAATGTGTCCAACACGGTTGTCATAGAAACTTCACTGGGTCCCTCAGCTGGGCAGTCTACAAGGTAAATTTAATGTTGGCAAAAGAATGACAGTTTCTTATTGTATAGTTTGGTGTGTGTAGTTTGAGCATATGATCCATACAGAAACATTGGAATTTGATAGGCTACTTGAGTATAGAAGTAAATCTTGAAAATCATATTACTACTGGTGATAAGGCATACATATAGATGACTTGAATTTGAAAAATATACATATTTAAGCTTTTGCTAAAGGAACAAAATGTCAACATCACCATGATTGAAAGAAGAGAAATAGTTCCCCAAAATTTGACTTTTGTTTCTTTTATCTTCACCAAAGTTTGTGGATGGTTTGTAGATTTTGGATTCAAAAAGAAGGGCTTCATGTTCAGTTCTTATGTACACTAATTAGTAGCTTGCACTTTTTGCTACTCTTGTGACTAGATTGCATTATTAGCTAAGGAAGAAACCATTTATGTTGGTGTCAAGGGGTCAAAGTCACAGTGATAATGGCATGATATCCAAGTAAGCGGGTTCTGTATCTTGTAGTAACCTGAGTATCCACATAATGAAGATGGTTTTACATAAAAGATGTGTATTAATTCTATTTGCCATACTGTGGAAATATGTAGTAATGTTTATTTTGTTATTGATTCTTTTTCAAATTTATCTTGATGCTGACCATAATTATATTTATTTCAATTTAGGTTGTGTACAGTATATGTATTGCAGATTAGTAAATCTCTGATATGTTACTAATATACAAATGTTTCTTTAAAAAACATAAAAACATGAAAAGAACCAAAAAAACTTCTTAGGATTGACATCATTTTCCAGCATATTGTTAACTTTCTTCTTGCCTGCAACAGGCAAACTCATGCCAGAGGACAGATGGTATCCCATGATGTTTTGTTGGGAAGATGGCGACTTACACTGGATTTGTTTGGCAGAGTATTTTGTGATGATGTTGGTGCTGAACCAGGATCTGTGATCAGTGAGCTTGGAGGATTCCCAGTGAAGGAGAGCAGATTCCGTAGAGAGATGGAAAAGATCCGAAACTCCCAGCAGAGGGATCTTTCATTGGAGGTTAGTGTTCTTGCATGCATAAACAAACACAGAAGCACATATGAATATAATTTTTAAGATAGGCAGCAGGCTGCTCACAAATTCTATTTCTGTGCTTAAACATAATTAAACATAATTTGAGTAGGTACTTTTTTTGCATGCATATTTCATGTGTAAAAATAACTAAGCTGATGAAAACAGACTTAAAAGGTTTTCCTTAAAACGGTAAAAAAGGACCTCCAATTAATGACTTCAAGTACTACAGATAAAAAGACAAAAACATAAAACATTAAAATCATTTTACTTAACAAACTAGCGATAAATAATCCGTGGATGGAATATCGGCCATAATGCTTAATGCATTTACACAGATTTATGTGGGATAGGTGTTAGACCCGTCATTGCATATGGCTTATTCCAAGCTTACTTTAAAAAGTGCGCTAATCTCGCATGATGTCACAGAAAATTCTGCTGTTTATACTGAACTAAAGTATAATGAACACACTTTAAAATGATATAAAATTTATATTTTACAATTGTGATTTATTGAAAAAAATTTAATTTTGAAGTTTTCATTGTATAAAATTTGAAGCAAATGCAAAACTGATTGACACAGTAAAGGTATCAAAATGTAGGCCATTCTCTTTGCTTCATAATGGTGTTAAAGATAGTAACATGGGAATTACCAAGCATAATTCCAAGCCTTACAATAAACATGTAAGAAACATTGACGTTCTGATGAGTTGCCCCTGCACAAATTATGCCCTTTATATACCTCAAACTTTTTTTTAAAATAAAATAAAAACAAAAAGATTGATGCATAAAATGATAGAAGTTAAGTAGTTCTTGTGACAAATGCATATATTTATTGATTTTATGAATAGTGATGGCATAGAATTTATTGATCAAAATGTGCACAATTTTGATTTTTGCCCTGCTGGCAGCATATTGACCTGGTCAGATAGGCAGCTTGGAATACCTACTTCGAGTGAATGTGAAACTGTCTTTACCACCACCTGCTTTTGAAGCAGAATTGGTTTAGTTGTTAGCACACCTTAATTGAGACTGAAAGTGTGCAGGTAAGAGTTATGCCATCATATCGGTACTGATTAGCTACCATGGTGTGTCAAGAGATTTGACTTAAATTGCCACTGGACTAAGCATCTGACTTGTCTTGCTGTGCTAAAAACGTCAAGCCAGCCTTTCTCACTCTTGTAACAAGAGAAATTTCAAGCCATTGCTTTTCTTTCTTGTTCTGATCAACTTGAGTTGTCATTGTCATTTTCATGATATAAATACAGTATGGCGTATATATTAAATGATAATGCTAGACATGACTTGAGTGTTTGCAAGTTAAATAAGTCGGTAATGTGATGGAATACATTTTTATATGCTTTATTGGTTTCTGTGTTCTTTGAAAAACAAATGAGTGAGACAAATCGTGAAGATGAGCACCAAGACAATATTACAGTTGCAGAGTTATCTTGTAATTCGTTTGTTTCAAAGATAATGCAAACTCCTGGCTTAGGATTTCATTGTCATAGTGTCAGCTAAGCAATGATTCTATTAATCAGGTATATTTGATGGTTCTTCTGTAGCCACGATGTAGCCATAAAAGTAGAGGAAATTATACAATACAGGAATAGGACTCTTTTGTACCTTTCCTATTTCTTATTTGCTCCAATAAATGTCATATACTGGGTAATCCTTAAACAATTTGAAGATGCCCATAAAAGGGAACTATGTAATCTGAAACTGGTTGCTTAATTGTAACGCTGCAGTACAAAACCAGAAATCTACAGATTGAAAGTGCAGTGTGAAGAGCACCAGTCTAAACATTATATTGGTCAATCGGGCGTTTGTCTTTCTTCAACTTCAGCTGTAATCAAGCAATACCTGTACAGGTTAAATCAATAGTAATTTCACATTTCTTTGTTGGACCAATTCGTAGCTTATGTTGACCTCGGCTGTGTACAGGTCTTGCTGGTTCTGGACCAGTGAGCCAAAAACAATATTTGCAGATTCAACAGAAAGAACCCATAGACATTAGATAGACAAACTTGCCAGAAAGTGGGATTGAACCCAAGACTACATGGGTATGGATTGTTGTGTTTTTTAGGTCCCTAATATAGAAAATAAATGCTGAATTATATATTTTCATTTCAGGTTACTAGAAACAGAAATCAGCTGATTGCACAAACATTTAAACAGTTCAATACGCAATATAGTCGGAGGACAAACACGAGTGGTCCACCGCTGGCTGTCCACAGAGTCAAGGTCACCTTTACTGATGAACCTGGAGAAGGTAGCGGTGTGGCTAGAAGCTTCTACACAGCTCTAGCAAATGTAAGTCATCCGATTGTTGATACTAAACACATCGTACAGTTATCAAATTCAATCGTCTAATTAGTCCTGCAACTTCACATTTTTGGCTATAATTAACGCCTAAAGATACAAACATACTACTGCATACTTTTACTTACTGTCTTGCCCAGAATAACTCCATTTCACAAATTATTCCATTGTACTTTAAATCGTCTTCACAAGGAAAGATGTATTTGTTTATGAGATTATGAAGTTTGTGCTATAAGGGCAGAATGAACAGTATTAGTTGCTGATACTGGAACGACAGGGAAAGTGATTTCCAAATGGAGTAAAATGATTTTTAAGAAGAAAACATTTTTACAAAATAAATAGAGTAGCTACAGTCATGATATCTTACATGTTGAATCAAATATTGAAATTCCGATAATTTACATTTCATAATACATGTACTGAAATGACTGGATTATAAAGACCTCATTATTAACAGTTTTAATAACACCTAATTGCAGCCACTGTTGTAGTCGGAACAGATAAGTTCAGTTTTATAAAGTTCCATTGAAGACTGCCATAAGTTTATTTCCAGCTCACTTAAACTGAATAGTAACTACAAATAAACATCAGTTTAAAACTATGGACAATTGGATTTTTACGAAACAGTATCCATCTTTTATGGAGCTTATTTTTTAGAATATTTTTCTGTTTGTATTTTCCTTAACCCTTTCATCACTACAGACTGGTTTTCCTGTCATGGGGAAGTAAGTATGTAACCCTGCAGACCGCTTTATTGGTCTGGGGCAGTGTGCTTATTTAACGTCATAGCACTAGACTACATACATTTTGGGATATCTCTAAGAAGTTCCTTATTGTAATGTAGATATTATACTTGGATTATCTCGTGAGTTAAGTTTGAATTCAACTAGAAATCTCGAGGCAAGCAGGCACATTCTCAGTGTGTTTTCCGAATGGTGAATTTCTATTCAAAATGGCGGACTTTGACGCAAGATGAGAATGAAGTGTCATATTATGAATTATCAAAATATTTAGCTGTTGTGACTTAACACAGTTGATTTAAAATGAGAGAAAGCATATGGAGATGCATTTGAATATGCTTTTGGGAGACAGTGATGACGATAAAGAGGACTTTGAAGGTTTTGAACCAGACGAAGTGTGAACTCCGCGTGTTTTTGTTCTCAACGAACCAAAGTGATTTATTTCAGTTTTCTGAGAGAGTTGGACCCACTGAAGTGTTAGATGGCTCCAGAAAAGCTTTGGAATACTTTGAAATCGTTGATTTAGACGAAATGTTTGAAATTATCATTCATGTATTGTGGTAAATAAATAATTACTTGTGCATTTTACCTGTTGTGTTACCTGTTTGCACCTGTATATTAAAGGTTTTAATGGGTTGTGATAAATGGATCATGAAATCTTTATCTGTATTTCACAGTCCATTGATAAAGGTAATTTTCATTTATAGACACATTTGCTCTTATAATTTGGTATTGAGATTTGTCATATGAAATTTTTGTGACTTGTATTTATTGTTACATAGTTTTGAGTTGCTTGTTTGTTTAGTTCAGTTTTTCTTTCTCTGATATACTCATGCATGAAACACATAACGAGTTGTTTAGCTGTTTCACGAGGAGCCAATCATTAATTCATTCATTCACTGCCCGTCACTCCTATCAGGGTATGGGCCGCCAACTACAGATCTCCAGAGTCCTCTGTCCTGGGCCATTTTTTCTAGCTGGTTCCAGGTATAGCCCATCATGGTGGTGTCCGCCTGGAGGTTGCGTCGCCAGGTGTTTCTTGGACGGCCTCTGAGGAGCCAATCAATGTGACCTATATATCATGGTTCAGGGATTTGAGCTTCACATTGCATGGAGTCAGTTTCTCTAGTCTTGCGTTTACATTGAAGTATTCATCTGGTCTGGAAATGGTTCTCTTTACCATGCATTCATCTGCTCTAGCTGGAAATGGTGCTCTTTACCATACATTCATCTGGTCTAGCTGAAAATGGTGCTCTTTGCCATCTGGTCTAGCTGAAAATGGTGCTCTTTACCATACATTCATCTGGTCTAGCTGAAAATGGTGCTCTTTACCATACATTCATCTGGTCTAGCTGAAAATGGTGCTCTTTATCATACATTCATCTGGTCTAGCTGAAAATGGTGCACTTTGCCATACATTCATCTGGTCTAGCTGGAAATGGTGCTATTTGCCATACATTCATCTGGTCTAGCTGAAAATGGTGCTCTTTGCCATACATTCATCTGGTCTAGCTGAAAATGGTGCTCTTTACCATACATTCATCTGGTCTAGCTGGAAATGGTGCTCTTTATCATACATTCATCTGGTCTAGCTGGAAATGGTGCTCTTTAACATACATTCATCTGGTCTAGCTGAAAATGGTGCTCTTTGCCATACATTCATCTGGTCTAGCTGAAAATGGTGCTCTTTACCATACATTCATCTGCTCTAGCTGGAAATGGTGCTCTTTGCCATACATTCATTTGGTCTAGCTGAAAATGGTGCTCTTTGCCATACATTTATCTGCTCTAGCTGAAAATGGTGCTCTTTGCCATACATTCATCTGGTCTAGCAGGAAACGGTGCTCTTTATCATACATTCATCTGCTCTTGCTGGAAATGGTGCTCTTTGCCATACATTCATCTGGTCTAGCTGAAAATGGTGGTCTTTGCCATACATTCATCTGGTCTAGCTGGAAATGGTGCTCTTTGCCATACATTCATCTGGTCTAGCTGGATATGGTGCTCTTTATCATACATTTATCTGCTCTAGCTGAAAATGGTGCTCTTTGCCATACATTCATCTGGTCTAGCTGAAAATGGTGCTCTTTACCATACATTCATCTGGTCTAGCTGAAAATGGTGCTCTTTGCCATACATTCATCTGGTCTAGCTGAAAATGGTGCTCCTTACCATACATTCATCTGGTCTAGCTGAAAATGGTGCTCTTTACCATACATTCATCTGGTCTAGCTGAAAATGGTGCTCTTTGCCATACATTCATCTGGTCTAACTGAAAATGGTGCTCTTTACCATACATTCATCTGGTCTAGCTGAAAATGGTGCTCTTTACCATACATTCATCTTGTCTAGCTGAAAATGGTGCTCTTTATCATACATTCATCTGCTCTTGCTGGAAATGGTGCTCTTTATCTGATCTAGCTGGATATGGTGCTCTTTACCATACATTCATCTGGTCTAGCTGATAATGGTGCTGTTTACCATACATTCATCTGGTCTAGCTGAAAATGGTGCTCTTTACCATACATTCATCTGGTCTAGCTAAAAATGGTGCGCTTTACCATACATTCATCTGGTCTAGCTGAAAATGGTGCTCTTTGCCATACATTCATCTGGTCTAGCTGAAAATGGTGCTCTTTACCATACATTCATCTGGTCTAGCTGGAAATGGTGCTCTTTACCATACATTCATCTGGTCTAGCTGAAAATGGTGCTCTTTGCCATACATTCATCTGGTCTAGCTGGATATGGTGCTCTTTATCATACATTCATCTGGTCTAGCTGAAAATGGTGCTCTTTACCATACATTCATCTGGTCCAGCTGAAAATGGTGCTTTTTACCATACATTCATCTGGTCTAGCTGAAAATGGTGCTCTTTACCATACATTCATCTGGTCTAACTGAAAATGGTGCTCTTTGCCATACATTCATCTGTTCTAGCTGAAAATGGTGCTCTTTACCATACATTCATCTGGTCTAGCTGAAAATGGTGCTTTTTACCATACATTCATCTGGTCTAGCTGAAAATGGTGCTCTTTACCATCTAATAAGGACACCACAATGGCCATCTTGAAAATCATATTGCTACTCCTAGATTGTCTTGTTAATGTGTAAATATAACTAAAATACGTCATGTGATGTCTGGTTTGGTACTAATTGAATATGGTGCCAATCCATTATGACCTAGTGGCAGCAAAAAATTTCATCGAATCAGTTTTTCAGAAAAAATATAATGGCTACTATGTCCTGAGTGATAAAGGGGATACTAATACAATCCTGCCAACACTTATGATTTTGCCACAAGACTTCTGCAAATTACCCTCTACTTGGTTCTAATGAAAATGGCATGCCTTTAATATGGCTACCAATGTGGCTATGATTAAAATATTAAAATTGAAAATGGAATGCCATTAATATTGTGGCTATCATTAAATTATTGTTATCTCTACTATCAAAGTGATGGCTATGTAGACACGGGCTTTTTTCCAATAGACTTTTTATGATACCTAGTCCTAAATGAAACTGGTGCCAGTCATGTTGAATATGTCTGTCATGAGGGTTGCCATGAAGATCTTGTTACTACTACCCCAGAATGACAATTTCAAATGCCAATTTGACATCTATCTACCACAGCAGGTGGTCTGAAAATCTTGTTGCTGAAGAATATCAGAAATGATTTTAGCAACAAAACAATGAAATGGTCTTATCTTATTCATTGAAATTCTTTTCACAAAATAGATTATCAGTCCCTTTGAATTCTTATTTTCTTGTTTGTTTTCTTTTGGTCACTTTTTATGGAGCAGAATTCTGAAATTATTACAGATATGAATGTGAAATCTTGAGCACATATTATACTTGTGGTATAGATGTACATACATATATTACTATTTGGAAATCTTTGTGGGTTTTTTCTCCATTGTTCTATCCATTTATCCATTGTTCACACAAAATACCCAAAAGTATTAAGTATATCCTTACGGCACTTGCTATACTTATCCCATTACTAATTAATATGTGCCTTTGCTGCTGAGAATTATCAGCTTGAATATAAATTTTTGTGTGGTTGTTGATTACTAATCAATATGTGCCTTTGCTGCTGAGAATTATCAGCTTGAATATAAATTTTTGTTTGAATGTTAATTACTAATCAATATGTGCCTTTGCTGCTGAGAATTATCAGCTTGAATATAAATTTTTGTTTGGTTGTTAATTACTAATTAATATGTGCCTTTGCTGCTGAGAATTATCAGCTTGAATATAAATTTTTGTTTGGTTGTTAATTACTAATTAATATGTGCCTTTGCTGCTGAGAATTATCAGCTTGAATATAAATTTTTGTGTGGTTGTTGATTACTAATCAATATGTGCCTTTGCTGCTGAGAATTATCAGCTTGAATATAAATTTTTGTGTGGTGGTTGATACACAGTTTAGCCTCTACTAATAATGATCACTATCAAAATGGTCATTCTAATTTCCCTTTGCCCTATTTTTTGTTAAGAAAAGTAATCTTTTATAATGATCACCTGCTTTCCACAGGTAGAAGCCAGGTGTTTTCTAATCAAAATATGCTTTCTCTCTTTGCTTGATGTGGTCACTGCAGATTTTCTTTTTGATAACTACTTGAAGTGGTCATTGCACATTTCCTTTTTGATGACTGCTTGATGTGGTCAATGCAGATTTCATTTTTTGATACTGCACACTCACAGCTGTTTGATACATTTATTAAGCTGAATCCTGGTCTTATAATGGGAGAAATAGTTTAAAGAAAAATGATGTTTCCTTCAAGACAAATATATGGAATTAAATAATTTGTCATAGTACAGTCATTGAAGGAAAAATGCATTACCTAGATGCCCGGGGTAAGTTGGTAGAAGTATACATCACCATTAGGTTGCAAACTTCTTTGTGGTAAAATATTTATATGAGCTTCTTTTAGGATATTTTCACAGCCAGTATATATATACATGGAGAGCAATCAAATATGTGTTGGTAAAAGACAAATGGATCGTTTACCCCCCCCCCCCCCCAAAAAAAAAAGTTGATTTTGTTGCTGGGCATGTCAATTTCTTTTGTCTATTGGGCATGTAAATTTGTTTTGTCTAGTGGGCAAGTAAATTTGTCTAGTAGGGAAGTAAAGTTGTTTTGTCTAGTGGGCAAGTAAAGATGTTTTATCAAGTAGGTAAGTGGAATTTCTTTTTTCATCCCTGCACACACCTTGCCATAAAAATGAGATAATTTTGTCTTGAAACATTTAAGCAGCATGTGACAATGCAGCCAGCTGGCTTGTCTGATCCCAGCTAATTTAATGGTGGACTGAGGCAGCAAATAAGTAGTTCTTCTAGTCTGTCTTAGCAGTTGGATTTTTTGGTGTATCATGTAAATTTAATTTACAAATTGTGTATATATAATATTGAAAGCAATTCTAGAAACCATGTGACAAGTAAATAATGGGAATTGTTTTTGATGACCACTTACAAATCTGGGTCAGATGAGAAGATATATAACATGGATGTTGTCTTTGTTAAGTAGATGCATACATCTCTAGTTAAAACCACTTTTGCATATATGTGATGCCCGATGACACACACTTCTTCTTATTCCTATGGGGATCATCTAGAATTATTTTGATACCTCAAATCCACCAGAGGCTAAAAATTAAATGGCTTAAGAAAATAACTATTCATACAGAATGTGATACTATCAAATGAAAGCAACATTTTAAAAGTAGTTAGATTACAGAATTCACTCGATACATAGAAACAAGACACATGCCTAGACTATGGCAATGTTGTTTACTGTACAGCTGAAGTCTGCTGATGCGGATGCATTTGATTAAATTCCAGCAATCCATTGCTAGAAATCCTCTTTACAAATACCTAATTTCATGAACAGAAGTGGTACATTTTGTATACTAGTCTAATGTTTGGCGGCTTGGCCTAGTTTTGAACTGTCATTGTTTATGTCTGTGGATGCGGATCCTAATCTACATTCTATGATTCAGACTGGTCATCGGTGGCAGCACCAGATTCCGATTCCCAGCCTGTGGATGATGTTTGTTTGGATCTGGATCAACTGTGCAGAAAGCATCATAATCCAGATCAGCCATTTAGCGGAATTTAACAAATATAATATCTCTGACTATATGACTAAAATGTTCTTTTGAGGTTTTCTTCATTAACTGAATCTACATGCTAGAGTCTGATATGGCTAGCTGCATTTACCATCGAGTCATTGACTGCATTTTTTAAAGACTAGTTGGTTATAGACTGGATCAAAGCACTTCCATGTTACTGGTCCAGAGGATTTGCAGGACATTTTTTGATTTTTTTCTTTATTTCACACACTGATTATATGTAATATAAATATTAGATATGTATTATTAAGCCTTTTGTTCTTTTAATATTGATGTGACAAAAAATGTTCAATCATTCACTTTCACTTCTTTCAAGACTTGATGCAAAGGTTATGAACAAGAGAACGAGAAAGGGAGAGGCAGCGATCATCCACCCAACGTCAGCGAAGTAGGGATTGTGATTCTAGACGAGGTCTTTCTTATGATGCTCCCCCATTTTATATGCCGTCAGATTCTAACAGCACTGGTAATTCTGTGAGTAGTGAACCTCAACCACCCGAGAGCAGCGACACATTATCTCAGTATCGGCGCCAACTTGGTGAGAGGTGATATCCCAGAGTCCAGGCTTTGCAACCAGTAAGTATGATCTAATCAAAATATTATCATATTTCGGTAATATTCGGTAATATTTCAGTACCTTTTTTAATATTCACCTTGCCAGTGAAATTTAACAAAGATGCTATTTTCAAATGTGTGGTAATGTCATTATATTGGTGACTGATGTCATTTAATATTTTTTGCCCATCTTTGTGTATGTTGAACTGTCATGTAGTCTTGAAATTATTTGTACACATTTGAAGACTATTTGTTCCTGAAGATATGTACTCTGTACAAGTCAGCTGTAACTGCATACAGCATAGATCCTAATCATCTGTCACATAATGCATGGTCTACGTTTTGGTGACTACTCTTAAGAAACTGCAAAGACCCAAATCTGATGATGCATCGGGATCTGAATCTGCTTTATAGATAACTCACACATGTTAGCTCTGTCTGCATGGATTTGAATCTGTCTTAGTCAATGTGGGTATGTGAGAAGGCTTGCCAGTAGCTTTCTGTGTACTGTTTTGTTTTTCCCAGCATTTACATGGATTTATCCTCAATCGGAAAAATTGGCTGTCTAGCATAGCTTATCATGTGTTGAAAAATGGTATTAAACCCACAAATGCAAAACAAACCAATTATGGCTAGTTAACAATTAAAGGTCTAATGAGGTTAAGATATATGATAATACATTTTTAGAGGATTTAGATAATGCTATCTTACTATTGGAACATTTAATTCACAAATATTTCAGCACTGCTTTAAAATATTCCTAATTTGTTAATATTGAAATTTAAATTAATTGTGACTTCCTTTTAAGAGTACTTGTGCATATGTTTTTGCAAAAAGTTAAGTACTAAGTAAAAGGTAACAAAGTCACGTTATTTACATTTAATACTTTTCTTTTTAATATGAATTTAAAAAAATGTTCTGATTGAAGACTTGGTCATGTTGTTGTGATTTGACACATTTCTTCCCTTTTAGCCCATGGCTCCAAAGATAACAGGGATGTTGTTAAAGCTGTCACCAGCTCAGCTCTTATTCATGTTGACTTCTGAGGAAAGGTTAAGGCAACATGTGGATGAGGCGGTAGACATTATCATCTCGCACAGCAGGTAAGGCGTTGATCATTTAATGGGATGGAAGTGTTTTTGGGATAATCGTTTGCAGAAAATATTTCTGGTTTTGTTATGCTATTCCGTGAATGTATTATGTACATGCAATGCATGTTTTTCCTACATTTTTATGTCCATCCATCCTTGGTCACATCTGAGACTAAGTTTTGTATTTAGAACATACACACTCAAGGTATGAAACGAAATGAATACTTGAGATAAACAGTTTGGCTTCACAGATATGCAGCATTGTGGGTTTCAGAGAATTCCTGAACTGGCATTGAAAGATATCTTCAAGGATGATAAGAATTTCACTATTACCTCCAATGAAGTCACAACATCAATATTGTACTAATTGAACAATGCAAAACAAAATTAAAAAAAAAAAATTGAGTTCTAGCATAGACAATTGTCTCACTAAATAAATGTGGCTAGTTTTTGAATAAAAGAATTGAGTTTTGTGGTGTTTCAATGTTTAGTCTAGTTCCCTGATGCTTTGTCTCCCAACTTAGCAGTATACTATCATATATCAGTCTGGCAACCAGACTAATCAACAAACAGAAAGCAGAGACATAATACACATTTTTGTGTACATGTAATGACTGTTGAAACAAGTTGGAATGAGGTTGATACATGTTGGACATTTTGAAAATGTTGTTTATACAGAATGAGAAACACGTTCATTAAAAAAGCATGTTATTAACAATTATTATTGAGATGATTGTAAACGAGGAATCTCATTAAACAGCCCAGTTTCCTAACTCCATCTCCTCCACCCCCAACCCGGTTTGACCATGTAGACTCTAATCAGACTTTTTTCAATGTTTGGAGGTAACTCACGCCTTCGCATAGAGTGTGTTCTATGTTTATGAACCCTGTTTGTGACTTATTTAAAGGGGGAGAGGTGTATTAGCAGCATTGACATTGTTGATATCGGATTCAGCATCTGCAATTAATATCTTTTGTTGAAGTTTTTAATAGTCAAATTTCTGTTTGTGTGCAAGCTTTCTTTATGCATGGCTTACTTTAATGTATATTTTATTTTAAATTCATATCTTCTAGGGAGCTAAGTGCAGAGGCTCTGCTTGACCTGGATATATTTAGCCTGTCAGCCACGGCTAACACTGATAAGAAAAAGAAGTCATCCGAGTCTGATCGCCGCAGTGATGGCGAAGATGATGATGAATTAGAGGATAATGCCCCGCTTTTCTGTCAACAAGGAAAGAGAGGTTTCTACTCCCCTAGGCCTGGCAAGGACACACCCGAGAGACTGAATGCATTTAGAAATGTTGGAAGGTATGAAAAATATTGTTTTAGCAATAATTTGTTTTTTGCAGCCTTTGTTAATGTGACAGTTGACATTTGAATATCATTGTCTGCTTTCCTATGTACACTTTATTATTAATGGGACAGTGGTCATTGCAGTCTTTATTAATGGGACTGGACATCAATAATTTTCATCAGGAATTCATGACAGTTAAAGTGCAGAGCATTAAATAATCAAGATCAAATAGACTTTGCTTAAACATAATTAGTATTCAATTTTATAACAGTTTATATTTAATTTGAGTAAAATGCACATAGATGGCCTCTATGACATATTTTAAGAGTTTACAGCAGTGGGAGCATATGTATTTTACAGACATATTTTCAGGGATTTTGTTGTGGTTTTATTTTGTTCTTTTTTATGTCATTATCATTTTTTGCTTCCTTTCCAGATATATAAATTTTGTATACGCTATCAATAAATGTTGATTTATTGAAATACCTTTATAGTTTTGTTATAGAACAGTTTTGAAAAAGAATATACAAATTATTTTTTTCTTGTCTCATGAAAGTGTTAAAATAGCATACCTAAAAAAACATTGTAAAACACAGAAAGTTTCAAAAAATTCTTTGTGATATCCAAGAGTCTTAAAACACAGCACATATTTCTTCTTTTTCTTCAGATTAATTGGTTTATGTCTTCTTCAAAATAAAATGTGCCCACTCTTTTTGAACCGACATGTTTTGAAACACATCCTTGGGCAGAAGGTAGCATGGCATGACTTGGCATTCTTTGATCCAGTCATGTACGAGAGTCTGCGACAGTTAGTGCTAAATTCAGAATCCAAAGATGCAACCCTTCTCTTCAATGATCTTGACATGAACTTCTATGTGGAGCTTTGCACAGAAGAGGTCAGTATTATACAATTATTATTGCCCTCTGTTGAGGTGAAAAAAAGCTTTATGGATAAACAAACCTTGTATTGACTGACCAAAACAAAGAGGTCAATATTGTAGGCTTACAGGTTCATACAATTTAAAGATAGATCAAATATTGGTTTCAGTATATGATTTTGTGTAAACATTTGGTAATATAACTTGAATCAGAATGGAGAAAATGCCATTTTATGTGCAACATAACAAACAGTATCATATCATATTACTGTATTATCATGAAATATCTGAAGCCACATGTACACATGATTTTGAAATAGCATATCATATTCATTTTTACTTTAATATCTTTTTAATAAAATAATATACTATTTCAATCACTGGCAGTAAATAATGCAATCATCATTGTAAAGAACAGAATATGCAGGAAAAGTACATGTTTGTTACCGGGAAATGCACATTTTCTGTCAGGAAAAGTTCATGTTTAATTACCATAAATGTATTGTCATTTAAATAAAAAAAAAGAAGGAATAAACATCCTTGTCAACATGAAGTCTACATATTGTTCCTTGGATATGTGTTTATTTTTTCTCTCTCTCCAGAAATGTTCATTTTTGTTACTAGGATATATGTAAAGCTAAATTATGTCCAGGTCATATAATCAGTGAGGCAAGTGTTGGCATAATTCATGTCACACTGACAACGTCACACAGCAACAATGTTCTGTTCTTTTAGGGAGGGGAAGGAGTAGAGTTGATTCCTGGAGGCTCAGATATTGATTTCAATGCACAGAATGTTCATAATTATGTCCGCAGATATAGCGAACACAGGATGATGAAAGTGGCAGATAAAGCACTAAAGGTAGGACTTTTATGGCAGTTAAAATGGACAGATTTTTATCCAGATTATTTATGATAGTCTCATCCTCCTTTTATTATTGCGTCTAAAGTTTACTTTATATTTCACTAAACCAATGGATGGGAATTCATGACACTGGTGGTTATTTTATCCAGCTAGAGTGTTCTAATTTTTAGCTTTCTTCATTGACATCAACTGGAGAGGGTATGAAATGTCCATTGTGCAAAAATTGAAATTACCAGGATATTATCAAGTATTCTTTGACAAGACTTTTTATATGAAAACAGGAGGAAGACATGTAATGAGCTGGAAAAAACATGTGACAAATGAGAAATGAAAGGCAGTAAGTTTTCTAGAAGATGCTGTCAGTAATGAAGAATGCAGTTGTAAGATCTGCTTTGAAAAGAGTACTTAACTGATTTGTTGTGCAGTTGTCTGATTTAAAGCATGAGACAAATTGTGTGATATAAGTAAAATCAAACTTGGAGAAACCCTTCTTGATAGTGTTAGGACAGCTAAAGATAAATGGTAGCCTTAGTAACCTTTCAGTCCAAGAGACTGACAAGATTGTCTCTGTTGAATTAGGATTGTCAGCTTCTGGTTCTGATAGTAATGTGGACCACCTTAAATTTCAGAATTATCTGTTCACATAGACTCAGAAAATGCTGGAAATTGCTGTCAGAATGTCACCTAATATTTAAGTCGTCCATTTATTTACATGTGCCAAATTGTTCATAATCCAGATACAAAAGCAAAGCTTTCTTGTCAAGAAAGTTTAAAAAAAATTCTCACATTTTTTGTTGCAGAATATGAGAATGGGCGTTTTTGATGTGATTCCCTCAAATTCCATGGAAGGTTTAACAGCAGAAGACTTCCGACTTCTCCTGAATGGTGTAGGGGACATAAATGTCCAGACGTTAATTAGTTATACATCTTTCAATGATGAGAGTGGTAAGTCAGGAGTTACTTCCCTTTGAAAAGAATGCTTTAGTTAATTATGTAAATCATATTCAAAGGGTAAGAATTCAAGCAAAAAAAATATTTTCCATAAATTCAGGCTCTGGTAATGTGATATTTTTATTTTACATATGATTTGTTAAATTTGTCTTATTTCTGCAAAAAGAAATAAGAACAAAAAAGAAAACAACAGCTTAAGTAGAAAGAGGGCTGAAGAATAATGAATATTTTCATTTTCTTTTTTGCTGCTCCATAACCATATGACCAAGTCAGACTATTTTAACATTCATGCCTTTTCACCATCAAAGGCTGCTGGTTTTAACTGCTCCGGTGGCATAGTGGTTAGAATGTCTGCCGCGGACATGATGCCCCAGTGCTGGACATCACTATAAACTGTCTCACTGCAGACATCTTGGCGATATGACTGAAAAATTGATTAAGCTACATTAAAAATCCTAATCAAACAAACTGCTGCTTTTAACTATCACAGTCATGGATGACTTCCAATTCTGACCCAGTTTGACGGATAACATTCTCAGGGTTGTTAGCCAGAGAAGGCATTTTTGTGAAAATTTATTTATGCCAGGGTATTCTGACTAGTACTCATTGAAGTCTTATAAAAATGATTTAAAATTCTAAATTACATCTATGGGTGACTACGTCACATTGAAGGTGCTTTCTTTTGGTCCCACATATTTTACTGCAACATCTGTCACACCCTTCCTCCTCCGTATGTGTTTCAGGTCAACCAATCATCTTTGTTTTTCATTGCATCCTGTACTACCACTTTTCACTGTAAAGGGGTTAAAAAAAGTAATTCCATAAGTTGATTTGTAAATTGAAATTCAGCCCTGTATTTTCAGTACTTATTATATTATACAGCAGAATCTCTCTCCTTTTGCCAATTTTTTTTTCACAAGACAGGTGGTTACACATAGCAGATCATAACACTATATAATCAGTACATTTGTTCATTGAGAATAAGGTCTCTCAAGAAAGGTTGTCACTTATAGCAGTGATATTTAAACACAGTTTTTACCATATATACAAATCTTTTAATATATATAATGTTTATACAAAAATTAAAAACAAAAAATATCAGAAAGATTGATTTGTGCATGAAATTGAACTGGTTTATCCCATTACTTGAAGTACTTAGTTGATTAAATATACTGATATAATACATACATGCCAACCATTATGCTTTTGGCGTAATCATTATGCTTTTTTTACTAAATTACGCGTTACGCTTAAGCGTATATGGATTACGCTTTTTCTGTATATCCACCTCTCAAAAAATCAATCACATGTACTTGTTTTCTCGTTATTATTAACATTCCATTAATATTTTAGAAAAGATGGCTTTTAGGTAACTACAATATAAGAGTACGCTTGACCGTGGACTTTCGTAACAGTATCATGTTCTATTTATAGCTAACCTGGTTCTATTGTTGACCTCAAATTCTATTTATAGAATCTGTATGCTTAGTGAGGAGAGAGAGAGAGAGCAGACTGGTTTTCCAAATGTAATCTTTACGAGCAGATTCCATGTTCTACTTCATATTTCTTGCAGAACCAGTCAAAATATATTTTAGCGCTTAAAAAGTATATTTATTTTAGTCTATGCATTTATGTGAGCAAAAATATCCCCTTTAAAAATATTCCCAGATAAATTAGAACAAGGCAACCGGAAAAACCCCGAAACAAAATATAACAGAATCCTGTAAATATTAAGAGTACAGCATCACGTGACATCTATTTCCGGCCGTGTGGAAAGAATTTTTAAATTTAGCGCTAAAAGTCTTAAGATGGTTTCTAGTCGATGTGTGTAAAGCTGAAAGTGCTACATATGAAAACTTGAAACAGTAAAGGATGTTAAAAGACAAGAAGGGCAAATAATCGTTGTTTTTTGAAATTTTAGCATGTTATATGTGGATTACGCTTTTTCTGCCTGGCTTTTTGACCACTTGGATTACGCCATTTCTTCGTCAGGGGTTGGCATGTATGTATAATATATAATGTTAAAAATAAAAAGTTGCCTACCTACCAACCTTCCCTAATTTTAAAAACAGCGCAATAGGAAACACACTTTTGTTCTGGTTCTTAGATGACTTGGTTTGAATTGTTGACAGTTTTCAGGTAAATATTGTATTGTAGACATTTTATATATTATTAAGAATATTCTTTCATGCATTGGTTGTAAGCTTTGCAATCTGAATATTATGTTTTTTATAATCCAAGTAGTAAACAGATGCAATTATTTCATGTACTTTGTAACTTTTACATCTTTTGAATACTAATGGAATTTCAAGTATACAAACTACAATTGATCCATTATACCGTTTTTAGGTTGGACAAACCTTCATCAACACCATCAAAGTTTACACTTTCATATACAGGACACCCACTCTATATACTGATCTTTATTGTTCATGTAAGACATATCTGCAAGTCCTGTACAATATGGTTGATATATAGGACACCTACAAAAAGTACTGTTCTTCTAAGACAGGTTTCACTGAATTGTGTTGAAAGACTTCACTATATGATTACGTTGATTGAACTATCCATAAAATTATATCTAAAATCATTGAAATGCAGCAAAATAAAAATGTGTTTCCCCAACTTAATTTAATTTATCCTCTAGGTGAGATGAATGAGAAGGTCCCGAGATTTAAACGCTGGTTCTGGTCAGTGGTAGAGAAGATGAACAACCACGAAATACAAGATCTAGTAAGTAAATTTGCTCCATGTTATGCATGTACCTGCCGTATTTCTTCTTTGAAATTTCTCAGTTGGCTAATAAGGTCAGTATGTAGTTGGGAACAAGCCTTGGAACATCTTACAGTATCCTACAGTGTGTACAAGAACCAATTTTAACTTCCTCTAAAGATCCCATTTAATTGTTGTCATTTCCACTTTATACCATTTACCTTCTTATGGCATTAGAATGGTAATGGATCCCATTAAATTGTCAGTTCTGCTGCGTGTCCTATGACATGGGAATGGTAATAGGTCCCATTAAATTGTTGCCAATTCCACTGTATACCAGGCCCTATGACAGGAATGGCAACATATCCCATTAAATTGTAGCCGATTCCACTGTATACCACGGCCCTATGTCAGGAATGGCAATATATCCCATTAAATTGTTGCCAATTCCACTTTATGTCCTTTTTAATCTTGTAACATTAGAATGATCATGATTCTCATTAAATTGTTGAGACCTTGTACTATAATTATGGGTCATGGATCCCATTGAATTGTTGAGACCTTGTACTATCATTATATGGGTCATGAATCCCATTAAATTGTTGAGACCTTTTACTATAATTATATGGGTCATGGATCCCATTGAATTGTTGAGACCTTGTACTATAATCATGGGTCATGAATCCCATTGAATTGTTGAGACCTTGTACTATAATTATATGGGTCATGGATCCCATTGAATTGTCGAGACCTTGTACTATAATTATGGGTCATGAATCCCATTGAATTGTTGAGACCTTGTACTATAATTATATGGGTCATGGATCCCAAGAAATTGTTGAGACCTTGTACTATAATTATGAGTCATGAATCCCATTGAATTGTTGAGACCTTGTAATATGATTATATGGGTCATGAATCCGATTAAATTGTTGAGACCTTTTACTATAATTATGAGTCATGAATCCCATTAAATTGCTCTCGAGACCTTGTAATATGATCAGCATCATGAATCCTATTGTTATCATGCCCTTTTTTATACAGTTGTCCTTGTAACATAAATATGGTCATGACCTGTTTTGATTTTATTATGACTAAAGCTTGACCTAACATTTGTTTTGGCAGCTAATGAAGGCATCAGTTCTTTGTGGCTTAATGGTTTGAGTGCTGGGCTTAAGGCATAAGTAGCACTGGTGTGTCCAAGCTCCCTACTATGTTGTATCCTTGAGCACAACTTCAATTTCCTCAGCACTTGATAATCTTCTTGTTTTGTTGTGCCATAAAGCATCAAACCAAACCAAACCAAAACAGACCAGACCAGACCATCACCGATTGGCTGTATGTTTCCAAAATTTATGCAAAATATACCCCAAGATGAGCACTTCAAATGTTAGGCTTCAAAATGAAATCCATATACAAGCTTTTGAATCCGAGAATTACTCCTGTGAATTTTATTTGAACCTAACACTGAAATTGAGTTTTTATAAAATTATGTACTAAGAGTTAGTCTCTATCAGCATAAAGGAGAGAAATTATCAAATTTATCATTGAACCTTAAAAATTATTGTCATCCTTTGAAAGTAATTATTACCATCCTTTGGAAGTAATTCTGGCCATTGTTTGGAATTATTTAATTGACATCCATAAGAAGTAATTCTGGCCATTGTTTGGAAGTAATTAATTGACATCCATAAGAAGTAACTATTACCATCCTTTAGAAGTAATTATTACCATCCATTAGAAGTTATTAATACCATCCCTTAACCGCTCCTGTGGTCTAGTGGTTAGAGTGTCTACTGCGGAAGCATAATTTTTTGTGTTTGATCCCCAGCTGAGTCGTACAAAAGACTTAAATGGTACTAACAACTACCTTGCTTGGTGCTCAGCATTAAGAGGTTAGTGTTAGGACTTGTTGGCTTGGTGTCAGGATAATGTGACTGGGTGGGACATCATGCTACATGTCTGCAGCATGATGCCCCAGTGCTAGACATCACTATAAACTGCCTCACTGCAGACATCGTAGCGATATGACTGAACAATTGTTAAAGCAACGTAAAAAATACTAATCAAACAAAAATAATACCATCCATTAGAAGTAATTAGAGCCATCCTTTTGAAGTAATTACTGCCATCCTTTCGAAGTAATTATTGCTATCCTTGGGAAGTAAATAATTGCAATTCTTTAAAATTAGGTTTTGCTATCCTTTGGAAGTTATTAATTGCCATCCTTTGGAAGTACTTGTCATTCTTTAGAAGTAAGTATTGACATCTTTTGAAAGTAATTGCCAAAAATTAGAAGTAACTATTTTCAAACTTTTGGAAATAAAATTGCCATTGTTCCAAAGTAATGATTGCCATCCTTTTTTTAAGGTTTACTTTTGGACAGTCCTCTAGTCCAGCACTTCCAGCAAGTGAAGAAGGATTTCAGCCAATGCCAAGCATCACAATACGTCCAGCTGATGATGATCACCTTCCGACAGCAAACACATGCATATCAAGGCTTTATATTCCTCTTTACTCCACTAAAGTGATCCTTAGAAACAAGCTCCTCTTGGCAATCAAGACAAAAGCTTTTGGATTTGTGTAGACACTAGCTTGCTATACCAGGATTTTCAAGTGTTTTGAAGTGGACAATGCATTGGTGTTGAGATCTCTGCTTTATCATGCATACGTAGGACATGCAGGAAGCTAATGTTGATTCCCAGAATCAAGCTTCTATTGGCAATGAAGATCAACTTGTTTTAATTGGTTTAGAAACCATAATACTGTTCTAGGATTGTCATCTTTTGAGACTTGGATGTGAAATATGAACATACACATTCTTGGAGCCCATATTCATTATTTTTGTTCTTTCTTGTTATTTTGAACACAGGCTCAAACCGGTGCTGAAACGTTCAATATCTTATGTGATATTGGGATTATACTCTGTGTCCCACACTGTCAATATATGTACTGTGTGTACATTATTGAAATTCAGAAAGCTAAAAGCACTTGTTACAAATTATTCATCCTTGTGGATATTAACCTTCGCAGTTTTGCAACAATTCTGTTCAAGTGTCTGCAAGAGATATGTGCTTAATTTGCCAATATTTTTTTGATATGAAAAAGAAGGTTGATTGAGCCTCTGGAAGTTTTGTGCATATTTGTATGGGTCAGTATTCATTGCATTGGGTCTTTAAGCTGGTGAGTTGAAGCACCCAGAAGAAAATCCTTGAAATTAGTACCACATAAATATAAGGAAACTCAGAGCAAGTCCAGAAAACTAGGAAAGTTATGTTAGTCGCAATTTACTCTGGACATGGAAGTAGTTTCAGTTTTAGCTGGAATTCAATTACTTTAATCAATCAAGTTCAATGATAATGTGTTATAGTATGGAAAAATAGATACAAATATATAATGCCAGAAGTGCATACCTGACATCATCATTAATAATTGATTATAGGTGTTGTTAAGTGCAGATATTCAGAGAAGTTGTGTCATGGTTTTTTATGCTCGTTGTTTTCACAATGGTCAGTAAGATGAAATCAAGTTGTAATTGTCCCAGTGTACTTTTTTAAAAATAATTGTACAGACCAGAGTACAGCAAGATTAATGGCAAATTAACATAAAAGGTGAAGGATTTAACGAGATGATGAAATAATGGCATATTACTATGAAATGTGAAGAATTTATGGAGGCAAAATATGTTACAGAATGAAATAGGCTTAATCTTCAATAAAACATATGACTTGCTTGGTATTGCATCATCCTATTCACAATACAACAAAACCTGTCTGTAAAGACCACTGCTATGTGAGACCACCTGTCTTGAGAGACCACACTCTCAATGCACAACTTTAATGATTATATAGCAGTATGATCTGTTATGAGAGACCACCTGTCTTGAGAGGCCATATATTTTTTGGCAAAAGAGGTGGTCTCTGAAGACAGGTTTTACTGTATGTTGCTTAAATAAGAATGTATATATAGCAGAAAAACAAGATTTTAACAGGACCCATCTTGTTTGCAAGTATTCGTTCAGAGTTTATGAAATTAAATAATAAATATGGTGCTTAATTTGTTTTTATTCATTTGACTTATCATTTGAATTGTTTTCAAAAATGTCACAGTATTTATTTCCTTTTACTTGTCACTATTATGATATGTAGCATACTGGTGATTTTTTTTCAATAAAAAAGGACAAAATGCTCTTTAGAATAAATTGCAGTTGAGTTGGATTTGTTTCCAGTACAAATTGTATTCAACGTCTACAAGCATACAAGCATGCTGTGTAGATGAAGTACTACGAAGACAGTCTTTTTATTTCGATTTGCAACCATAATTGTATGCCAAAATAAGGCACCATTGCAACAAAAAGGAAACATTACTTGATATTGTGATTTTCATCGTTGCAGCTCAAGAATGAGCAGTGGTATAGTAGAGGACTCAAAATCCAAGGATTACACGTTGAATACTTTCCTTTGACAGGCAGGGTTGACAGCTTGGTATAGTCACTTTTGTGTTGAAAAGCTGTTTAAAAACTACCACTTAAATGTTTGTTTTTTAAAGCAGTTTAAGATTTACTTTATTACTTTATCTTTAGTTTTGTTTAATCCATTCTGCTATCTTGTAATTGGGATGTAAGGAGAGTTACATTTGTGTGGAGTGCATGTTTTATATGTACATGGATTGTTTTGCTGCCCCTGTGGAATTACTATTGTATAACTTACTTCTGAAAAAATTATCTCTTGATTTATTCCCTACAGAGCAAAAATCGACCCATTTCCTATTCTCAGTCTGTTTTCGAACATTACTTTCATTTGTGCGAAGAAATGGGGTTAAGTATATTAAGTGTATTTTTGAAGAGGTCTTTAAAAAAACTTGTTTTTTTATGGACATTTTTCTTGGATGCAGAATTATAAACAGAAATTGAGTATGCAGTTGTCTAAAGAAACCAATAAATTTGTTTTTGTCACTTGTGTATAAAAGTGCTTGAATATTTGAAATTTAATGGATAGTATAACAGTTTTTGCTGCATCTACTAAACTACTTTGATGGTTCCTATTACAAATAAGAGACACATTCACTACAGGTCTAGCTTGTCATAAATAAAAATGGTGCTGCTGGGATATCTATGTAAAGGGACATCTTGAAAATTGTGTTGTTGCTACTCTTTCTCAATGAATGGTCATATTAAACTAGTGTTTTCATTAAAGAGATGTACAGATGCAGGCTTTGTGTGCATACAGTTAGCAATGCTAATTATAAACTTTAGTATTTTAGTAAAAGAATGATTTGGCAGACTTTGTCTTCAAAAAAGCTGTGTTAAGTCATTGCTTTAGTCATACTACATGGATTGAAACAGGAGGAGCAAGTCGTCAGTGGTAAAATATATATCAGAATTATCAACTAGTTAACTCCAAACCTATGCAAAAAGGAATGATTAATTAAATTATCCGAATAAGTTGGAAATTTTAGATAAACATAGATTTCATGTTTTTCATTTTCCATTTCAAAAGCCCTTCACTTGATTTTCCAATAGTTGAAACAGTTTGATTATGCATATTCATTCTAGCAGAAATTGTCTCCAAACAAAATTATCAGATTTATTTTACATTTTAGCACCAAGGTTACACTGACTTTGATCATCTCAATCAATCTAGTTAAATAATATGTATCAGATTAAACACTATTACCAATTTGAATAATATCAGTCAGTGGTGTATGTATGTTTTGTAATGGCCAAGCTAGGTCAAGATGATTAATACTACACTGGAGTATGACACCATGGATGAGTATACTTTTCACCAACTGACTAATGAGGGGCCCCAGGTGGCCGAGCGCTGTCCGTTACGGATCACTGCCATCTCACCTCTGTCTGCGTGGGTTCGAGTCTAAGATTCGGCTAATGTAGTTATGTGAAAAAGTTTGCCAGTAGCTTCTAGTGGGTCGTGGTTCTTTCCGGGGGTTTTCCGGGTTCTTCCTCCATCATTAATACTGGCCGCCATGTATAGCCTATATTGTGCTAAAACATGGCGTTAAACCATACAAAAAACAACCAACTGACTAATGAGGGAAAAATGGAACAAACCACAATTCTTGAGTAATTTTCTAACATAACATAAGTTGATTTGTTTAGTATGAAACATTTAATAACCATGAGTCTTGCTGCGTGTATACTTAGCCAGAATATTATCATTGTCTTCAGGTATAGTTTTGTACATTATTATTATCATGTGTGGTGCATGTCCAGCCATTTAACAATGTCATCATCATCACGGTGTAGAGCCTGGTGTCCACTGGGAAACTTTGTCAGTGGACAGTTGTTCAGTGTTTGACATGGTCTGAAGAGCTTCACAGCAACTGGAAGAGTTAGTGGCCTGGCTACATTGGACATGGTTGTGTTCAATGAACCTGTCCTGTCAGAAAGTGATTCATTGTGGTCCACATATGACATGGAAGGTTGAAGCCAGGAGGGTAGACAGATGCCTCAACTACAAGGGAGTAGTTTAAGACATCTGTTGAAGACCACTCGACACTCCATGCTGAAATAGGTCTCATATCCTCCATCATCAAACCTAACCAGATTGGGCATCTTGAAGTCAAGCAGACTGCTGGATGTTAGGTGATGTCCATGTATGGTGGAATTTTCTCACTACATAGACCTTAGCGAACACTTTTGTGGTGGCTTCCTCGTGACACAGCTATGTATGAAGAATGTTGCTGAGTAACGGCAGTAATGTTAAATAAGTAGGACATAGTGTTCCAGAGATTATGCACACAGTTGTGTTGAGCTGGACATCAATTAACTTAGAGTGGGATGATCAATCGAAGACAGGAGTACAATACTTAGCTGTCGAATAACAGAGGGCCTGTGCTGATTTCTTGAGTGTCTGAGCACTAGCGCCCCAGGTTGATCCAGTCAGTTTGAGAAGTTTGTTTTGCGTGCTAAGTTTTGCTTGAGTTTTCTTAGGTAGAATGTCAGTGATTGGTCCAGAGACACACCAAGGTATGTTGGTGTTTGGTCATGTTTTATTTTCTGCCCACTGAGGAGGATGCAAGGCTCATGGTTCGCATCTGCATTTTTAAGGTGGAAGATGGTGGAGACTGTTGTGCTTGGCTCTTGACGCCATGTCTAGAATATGTCCATCACATCGTCCAAGTTCTTATTCATTGCCCCTTAAAGCTCAACAAATGAACTACTTTGGGTGTCGAGAGCAATATCATCTGCATGCATGAAATTGTGTGACTGCGTTGGAGGTAAATCAATGATATAAACATTGAACAAACTCGGCAAAATAACAGTCCATTAGTCTGTCCTCCATGAACTGCAGCTCTCTCTAATGTGCACTCTGAAGCACCTGTTGCAGAGGAACAGCTTAATAATTTCAACTATCCAGGAATACTCTGGAAATTTTCAACAACAGCCCTGCATAACAGACCATGTCATATGCCACTGTTCGATTCAGAAAAACGTTTTAGAATCAGTACCATAAAACAGGATGAAAGCAAGGAGATCAGCCAATAAATCAACGCATTGTTGGGATCTTTTACAGGTTTTTAGATCACAATAACCTTTACCTGGCACCACAAAGTCAGCATGTACTTTTCCCTAACAACCTGGCGCTTCAGGAACATAGCAGACGTAAGGTCAGGGTGTATGCTATTATCAAGTGTCAGAGATCATCATCACCCAGTGTCTCACAAATTGTATACTGATGACACCAAAATATACAAATCTAGCCATCCAAATGAAGTTGATGCTACAATCCAAGGAATAGAAAGGTATATTTCTGATGTGAAATTATGGATGACATGTAACAAGCTGCAGATGAATGATGATAAAACTGAGACCTTTCTGATCACAACACCAAGACTTTCTCATTCACATCCTTTACCTCAAACAATTAATATCAGCAACACCAAAATTAAATTTATGCAGTCTGTACGAAACCTAGGTGTTACTCTAGACAGTACTCTCACATTGCATCACCATGTCATGAACATATTAAAGGTTGCATATCTTGAACTGAGATGCATCAGCTTCATTCACAGATATCTTTCAGTTAATGCGACTAAAACACATTTGTTTATTAGTACTTTCAAGACTGGACTATTGTAACTCAATTCTGTCTGGTTCATCACAACACCTATTCCAGAAACTTCAAAACACAGATGTTTGAATCATCTTTAGAGTACCTCGATCAGAGCACACATCACCACTACGGTACTCTGTACGCTACACTGGCTATGCATTTGATCCTGAATCAAACACAAAATTTGTTCTCTGTGCTATGTTTCACTGACAGACTTAAGTCCAACATACCAATCCGGCGTCACACATGTGTGCTCACCAGCAAGATATTTACACTCCTCTTCTGACAATCATATACTCATTGTTCCCACTATGAAAACGAAGTCATATGGACAACGTTCTTTTTCTTACCAGAGATCCGCAATGTGGAACGAATTTCCCATTAAAATTAGACATAAAGATACAGTGGTCCCTTTTAAGAGTGTTCTTAAAACTCACCTTTTTCGACTCTAAGAACAAACTTAGAGACCTATTAATGATTTGCACCTTAAATGTTTTCAGCATGTTTTTTTGTTCCAAGCGCTAAATTAAGAACTAATTAAGTAATTAAACATTGTATTGAGAATGTCAAATTGGTGAATACAACATTCATAAGGACTAAAAACATTTTTGACCTATAATTTAAGAAAATGAATTATATATCTGCAGTGTAGTAAATTTCTCTATGTATTTAGCCTCATAAAAATAATTCAATAAAGAAAATTAATATATGAATAAAAGTATTGGTATATGAGGATAACACTCACTTGATCATATAACTGAATTCAGATTTGAAATGATATAATATGTAGTATGCTTGTAAAAAAACATGAAAGGTAGAATTCATATAATTTAGAAGCAAGTAAGGTATTAAAATTCCTGAAAAAATATTGCTTTGTGCTTAAAAACAGTAGTCGAAAATACAGTACATGTATTTCCAACATCTTAAAATTCTCTACTGAAAATTAATAAACTAAACAAAAAAAAAACCCAACTAAATAAATAAATACAAGTCACAATAATTGTGATGTGATAGTTTGAGAGCTGCTAAGCTGACTGCCCACAGTGCCTTATACTTCTGACTAAACCCCAACAGTGCCCACAAAGCCCACAAAGTTTGTTAGAATATTCGAACAAACATAGCATAAGTACCTTTTATGGCTTTAGTTTATTTTTCCACTGATTATAGCATTTTCTTTATCGACTCGATATTTTACACATTACTACATTACGATTGTATTGCCTCAAAATATAAAATCAGTTGTGTTTTGTTATACATGTACCTTGGTTAACAGTGTCGCTCATTGCAATGGATCGGAATGTGTACTCAGTTATGCACTTTTACAATATCACCGAGTTGGACCGCGTGATACGCAAAGTAAGCATGCGTTTGTACAAAATAAAATAGGAGAAAATCAAAGTTAAATGTAATGACGAACAAACCTTACCAGTTGGGCATATCAATACATTCAGAAAGTATCGTACAGTCTTAAGTTTTTGTCTTTTATCAAATTATATGGGATGCCAACCGACGGCTTTGATACTCCATATTTTCGATAACTTAAAACCATTATTATATTATAGTAAATATTAACGTTAAGGTATTTGACAAATCGCTGGTAATGCAATGATTAAAACAAACGGAAACCGAGTGAGGATGCTTGTTTAGACCAACAAGTAGGTGTCTGCTATTTTTCTTCTTATCTTTCTGAAGTGTTAGAGCGTCTACCCTAGATGCGATAGGTCGTGGGTTGGATCCCCGGCCACGTCATACCAACTTACACAAATGGTACTAAAAGCTGCCTCGCTTGGTGTTTTCATTAAGAGGATAGTGTTAGGACTAATCGGACTGGTGTCAGGATAATGTGACTGGGTGGGACATCATGCTACATGTCTGCAGCATGATACTCCATTGCAAAGTCGCTATAAACTGCCACACTGCAGACGTTGTAGCGATATGACTGATCTCTCTCTCTCTCTTTCTCTCTCTCTCTCTCTCTCTCTCTCTCTCTCTCTCTCTCTCTCTCTCTCTCTCTCACACACACAGTTTTATTTCTGACATTATGCCTAGTCCTACATGTAAGACATAGTACATGTTGATTTTGTTTAAGTGCTGACGCCCCAAACATAAATCAGCGTCGAGTCTTACATGTAGGACTAACATTAGGCCTAATAGTAGTGCAGACCGGCGGTATCCCATGCTTAAGTTTTACGCTGTTTTAGCCTCCTTTCAGTTCCGACTATTGGACGCTCGCTTGTAATTAGTAATTTTTTTTCGCCTGATCTTTGTTAGACCAACAAGTAGGTCTCCACTTTTTTTCTTCTGCTACCTGTAATGTCAGAAAAAAAGAAAATCAGACACCTACTTGTTGGTTTAGGTGGCTTGTTTGAAGACTGCTTTGTAGTATTCATGCATGTATACTTCACTCGATAAATGCAGGATATTACAGTGTGTGTGTGTGTGTGTGAAAGTTTAAAGGAACATCAGCAAAAAATAATGACATTATTGTGCCAAAAAAGTAAAGGAGAAAAAAATATAAAACAATTAGGGGTCGTCCATTAATTATGTCAACAAAATGGTGGGGGGAGGGGTTTTGAAGAAGTTTGACAATTGTTGACATGGGGGAGGGGAGTTCAAAATGAATTGACGTCAACAATGTTATGTTTTTAACAATAAATTTAATAAATATAAAAATAGGGAATTGGAAAAAGGGAAGATTACAGAAGCGAGAATATAATGTCTTGATTTTTTAATGAACTCAAAGTGTTATAGTCAATTAGAAATCTGTCATACAAGTAAAATAAATGTATCATAATTTATTTGTAGACCTTTTAATTTCCATAATTCTATTTTTTAGCACAAAAGCAAGCCGTATAAAATATTATTAGTTTGTAGGGGTGGGGGTAAAAGAAAGTTGACGTACTTTTATTACGCGGTGGGTGGGGGCACTAAAAGTTTGACAGTTGTTGATGGGGGGGGGGGTGCAAGGGAGGGTAAAACAATTGCTTAAAAAGTGTTGACATAATTAATGGATATCCCCTTACACAAGGAAACTTCTTCAATTGCTTGTATGTATACATCATGTATGCTAAAAATATTTTGTTGGAGACTGCCATTCATATTTTACCTCATTTTAGCTGTCAGTAATGAATTATAATGATTCTTGCCATCAAAATGTGTGTTACAAAGTCCTTTACCTATAACTGCGTCAACTTGAGCTGTAATGTATACCCAATATAAAAGTTCAGTCAGAGTTAGTCAGTTATCAATATGGCTGAACAAAACAAGTGTCGCAATTTTTGTTTAAAGAACCCCCAAGCCTTCTTCTTTTCGGCATTTTCTGTTGCAAAACTGCCATTACCCAACTATTCACTGGAATCACATTTTCAAAATGCAAATATGCCATACTTTTTTCTTCTTCAAACAATCTTACCCCAAGAATGTTACATATTTTTATTTTGGGTGAGAGGGATTCTTAGGCCATCATGTCAGTTGTTTTTAGTAAATTGTATGCCATCCCACCAATAATTTGAAGAAATTAAACATTGTAAACCCTGACAAACATTAAAAGAAAAAAATATAAGTCATCATACCCCCATATTTGCATTAAAAAATAAATAAAGAAATCATACCTCAAACATTTAATAAAATTTTACCATAATGTAACAAAACGAAATTTCTAAATAATTCCGTCTCCATAATGTATTGCCTAAAATTAAAAAATTCAATTGTTATTTGAGGACCGTTGTTCTATATGAGGAGCACAACAGACTATCTGATATCAATTGGTATATCATTTAATCAAGACAGATTATGTCATAACAGCTAGGATTCAGATGGGTGACGTTTTTACATTTAGAAACCAGAAAAAAACTTGAAAGAATAAACTCATTCATTTATTTAATTGTTATTTTTGTTACTCCTGAACTACTTGGAGGATTGCCATGAAACTTTAAACACATTTATCCCCTGGCCTAGTTGCAACTAAATGTAAAGGATGCTGCTTTAGAATTAAATATGGATGCCAAAGTAGCCATCTTGAAAAATGATATGGCTGCTTCTTCTGAATGTGTATTCATATACATGGGTTTTCACTGAAGACTATAAGTGTTCATTAATGGAAATGCTGCCGTTCTACTTGTACGGTAATGATTGCAAAGGACATTAAATACTGGCGACATTTGGAGTATTCTGATAGAAGGATATATTCATGACTGTTGTCAATAGATGATCAGCTTAAGAAGGGGTTTGAACTTGCGATGTCACATATTACAATGAAACCAATCAAAACCACCAATATTGCTGCAATGATGAAATTTTGACAATTTTTATTTTTATTCACTTTTCCTTCTTGATAAATGGTCATATTAACATGGATTTATCCAAAAGACGTTTTAAGATGTCTAATTGGCCCTAAATGAAAACAATATTGAAATGAAAACCAATTTGACCAATATGGCAGTTCTGTTAAATTTGTATTTTTGTTACCTGTCCTCAATGTACATATTGATATAAAGGATTTCACCAACAGACTTCGTCTGATCCCTAGTTTGTCCTAAATGTTACAGATCTAACATCCAAGTTGGCCAACATGGCTGCCGTCCAGACATTATCACTAATGAAAGGCCGTATCAGCATAATCTTTTTACCAGAAGACTTCTAAAGAAAGTTGATGCCGCCATCCAGTACAACCATTATGGCAGCCACATCATCTCAATAGATGAACATTTCAATTCAAGGTTTTGCTTTTAGGTGATTCATTTCTGGTAGTATAACGCCTTTGGTCTATACGTCAGCTCAACAACAAGCTGAACTTTGGGCATGGCTTCTTGTCCATTGGTCATCCATTCTTTACGGCAAAGTTAATACTAATACTCTTACACCTCAATTGACTTATCATGAAACGTTGCATACTGATGTATCCCATTCAAACATACAGTATGGTTGCCACAGTGGCCATCTTGAATAGGTTATCTCCTTCAAAATATATGGTCATATCAACAGGATTTTCAGGAAAATATTTTTTTTTAAAGTCTAGTTGGTCATGTATGAAAACTGTGCTGTCATATTGAAATGGTATTTGCACCAGAAGATCTCTTATGATGTTTTTTCTGGTTTTAAATGAAAATTGAACAAATCATGCCTTCATTAAGCCGCCATTTTGTCCATCCTGAAAATCTGTTAATGGCTACTCTTCACGAATGTGAAGATCATATCGTCAGGTGGTTTTCACCAAAGACCCGTATCTAGGTGGTCCAAAATAAAATGGTTCCGAACTTACATCCAGTATGGTTGTCCTGGCTACCATCTTGTAATCATATAACAAAATTCACACTGTCATGGGCTTTTCAAATAGAAGACTTTCGATGATATGATATCCAGTTTTACTATAGTGGTGTTCATTTGTAAATCTTGTTGCTGCTGCTATTACTAAATCAATGACCATATCGATGCGGCTTTACCCTAAAATATTTCTTTGATATCACATTGTAACTAAATGAGAGCATGCCACTCTTATATCCAACATTTAGCAGCTGTGTTTTATTACTGATCCTGATATGATGGCCATATAGGGTTATCACTAAACTATTTCCAGTTATGTTGAGTGCATTCTAAATTAAAAAGTTGTTGACTTGAATATGTAATTGCTCTACTTGTCATAGACCAGAAGAGTTTATGGGATAGCCAATATAGCCAAGTCCTCTATAGTAACAATGTTGACAACTATCGAAAAAAAGCAAAGATGACTTCAGAATGAAACGGTTTTATCGTGAATTCCTGGAAGTTGTTTCCAGGCAGTAGAGCATTTATCCCTTTCAGGGTCTACTGTATAGATTTTATAATTTTTTCGTCATTGACACTTTGACCTGCCCATGATTGGAGAATTGTTATCAGTTAACTATTGAATTATATTAAATTGTTAATCATTTGAATTTCATCTTTTGCGTACTCAATAATTTAACTGTCTGCATTGCTGATCGAGGGCTTAGAAACAATGGAAAATGGAGCTCCCAAAAGGCTTTTTAAGACTAAATTATATAAAGGATATTTAAATACTACATTATATAAAGGCTTTTTAAAGAATACATTATATAAAGGATATTTAATGGCTACATTCTACAAAGGATCTTTAAAGGCAAATTTAAAAGATGCATTATAACTTTTAGTCCATTGTACTGCATCCTTCTTTATGCCATTGTAGTCTACCTGTAGTGATTGAAAAAGTATAAAGTTGATAGCACAGTATAGCAAGCTGCCTTACACCATTGTCATCTACCTGTAGTGATTCACTGAATAAGTATAACATTAGATATATTGCATAGCAAACCTGCCTCATATCCTTGTCTTCTTCCGGTACTGATTGAATAAGCCTAAATTTGATTATTTTTGAGGATACTTTTATTTTATTTTGATAAATAATGCAAATATATTTGATTTTCTTCCTTTAAAAGAAATTGAATTGATATAGAGCAAATATGTAGTCTGTAATGGTGAAGAAAAACCAAAATTGTTTAGAACGAGGAAAGGGTCAAATAGCTTTACTTACTTTCGTATACTCAGTTAAAAGATCTCGAGTTTGATGCGACGTTTAATTTTAGCACGTGCAATTTCTTCTCAGACTATTTCTACTACGTTTACCACTACCACTACTACTACCACCACTGCTACTACTACTACTACTACCACTGCTACTACTACCACTACTACCACTGCTACTACTACCATTTCTGCTACTACTACTACCACTACTGCTACTACCACTACTACTACTACTACTACTACTACTACTACTTCTACTACTGCTACTACCACTACTACTACTACTACTACTACTACTACTACTACTACTGCTACTATGACCATGACGTAGAATAAACTAGTACATTGCATGACATTTATCATATGAGTTCAATAATTCCAAGTTTTCCTAGTCCTGGTGGCTACTAACACGATAATTTACAGATGTATATGTTGGACGTGTACATGCACGTTCTTCTATATAAAAACATGTAATAAACATGCTTCTAATTCACATGGATAAAGGGAAATAAATCCTACCATGCATGTCATGGCGATAGCCTTTGGAAAATCTATTATTTTCTAGGTCAGTTGATCAATCTGTAACGTTAAAGGCAGCAGTCGTTTGCTTATCATATGACAGTCGGATAATTTTCTGAAAACACAAGGGGTTTTGCTGGTAGATGTTCTTTTCGAAGGTTTCCTGTTTGCCAATATTGAAATTTGAAAACATAGGCCAGTGAAACGTATTGTTTTTGATTCTACACTAGACTAAAACCGACATAACCCAAACGACAGTACTCTCCAAAAATGGCGTCGAGACGACAGGAGTGCAACATTTGTATGGATAGTTTCAAGAATCCTAAGCTGATATCGTGTCACCATAGTTTCTGTTTCAATTGCCTGGAGGATTATGTACCGGCTAATCTTCGTAACGGTAGATTTGATTGCCCCACCTGCAGGACAAGTGTGGAGTTACCGAAAGGAGGCGTTGTAAGTCTTGAAAATAATTTTTATATTGACGACACAGGCTCTGGTGAGAAGTTTGCCTGCGATGTTTGTGGTCCGAAAAATGTGGCGTGCAGTAGATGTTTGGATTGCGAGGAGAATTTGTGCCAGTCATGTTCTTATGTCCACGAGAAATTGAAAGTTAGTAGGCATCACAAAATAAGTGATTTTGGTACTCTAGATACAGAAACGAAGGGGAAAATTCGACAACGTATATTTTGTGATCAACACCCGGAAGACGAAATAAGGCTTTTTTGCAGAGACTGTAAAGTGCTTATTTGTTTAATGTGCAAAGCAGCAAATCACGAAAGCCATACAAGTAGAACTGTAGCCGAATGTGCAGCTGAAATGAAGAAGACCTTACAGAGCAAAAAGGATGAATGCTCGGACAAACTGAGACGCATGAATGATTCCAAAGTAATGGCAGAGGAACTTGATAGAAAGATTAATGATGCGGAGAGGAAAGAAATTAAAGCAGTTGAAAAACAGCATTTAAAGTTGAAAAAAGTACTTGTGCAAGAAGTGGCAAATGTGAAAGGCAGAATAAAAACTGTTTATCACGACCTTAGACAGCAAATCGCAGTTTTCAAAAAATCTGTGGAGGATGAATTGGTGACCTGTCATAACGCACAAGAAAATGTACAAAAACTAACAGATCAAGGGACAGACATCGATATAATAAGAAATGGTCAAAATCTTGAAGTGTTGATTTCTGCATCTATGTCAAAGACAGACCCAACACATACAACATGCCTGAGAAACAAACTGTTTTCGCCAGCTTCAATCGACCCATGTAATCTGATTCCCTTAATAGGCATAATGCAAGATTCTACTGATGTTGTAAGTATCACTTCTCGTAAAAGCAGTTACACTTTAATGACTTAAGTAGTGTAAGATTCGGTAATATAAACTGTGTCCATTTTTATTGATTCAAAAATTTCTGAACAATTAACGATATCTTTGTTAACCGAAAACACATAGCACTAGATACCTAGATAAAATAAATTAATATTAGATTTATTATATTAACATCACTCACGAATAATTGCCAACATATTTATGAAGTTTAACCAACAATTTCTCATGATCAAACTAACATTATTTTTTCAAAGAAAAATCACCTGCCGGAGTTAATATTTCGAATTTGATTTTTGGATAAGATAACAACGTTTTAGGAGAAAGTTTTCAGGTGACATGTTAATGAAATGAGTGAAACAGGCTTTGTATAGTGCACATTCTAATCACGAAGGAATAAACATCCGATATGACCTGCCGCGTCTGGAAAGCAACGTATACATTAACAAATGTGTTGTTGTTACTTGGTTGTTAGAATTCGAAGACAACATAACAAATGATTTATCGTTTAAATAGAACGAAATAAGACATTTTGAAAGTGCTCAACAGTTTCCCCAGTTGTCAAAGTGATACATCAATCCAGGCTTTTACATCTCTCATTACAGTACACATATTGTCATCGTTCCAAGGAAATTTCTATGAAATAATGAAAATATATTAACATGATATGCTCTGTACTGGCGCTCATAGGTTAAGTGACTGACTGATCATTAATTATAGTCGCATAATTACATTCGGTCTTGTTCGACTTTTTAATGCCATCACCGCTGTTGTTTATTTTAGTTTATCGTCGGGTGGGTGTCGGGAATAATCCAGCTCCCGAACTCTCCATCGCATGCACCAAATGCTTCTCAATCAGGCAAACGAAATAACCATGTCTGGAAGCGGAAAGAGGAGAGATGTCCGGCCGGAGCACCAATTAACAGCACCCTTCTGTTGAAACTCCTCAGATGTAGAATAAATTTTGCCAAGCTTCCTAGATTTTTGTATCAATAACACCCGATTCTGAGTATGCCACACTTGTAATTAGAGTCATGCAATCCTGTGTTATAATATTTTTCCTATCCGAGACAAGTTTTTAGGAAATGAATTGGTGTACGTTGCGTACTTTAAGATCAGAAAAAGTACAACATCATTCGAATCTTGGTTGGAGTAACCTTATATTTGTTTGCGATCTTAATCAGTCATACATTGCTACGTAGAAAGTTTAGAAAGGTGTGATCAATAGGATCAAATTAGTAAAGGTATCATTAAGATGGCTGCTTTTTTATCTCCTCGTAAATGGGCGCATCCGTCATCCATGAGTCTCCTGCTACCCTGCAGGTTGGCTTTGGTTAATCAAAGGCTAAGGGAGTAAATAACAAATAAAAACTCAGGAGTGGAGACTCTATGGAAGTTGGACGATGTACTATATCCACTTCTGGTAACTCCTATGGGCATATATTGTACTATAGTGGAGAGTTTGACAAGTCCATCAATGGTGTACACTTTCTTGTAAACAAAATCATCAAGGGATCTGTGCTTGAATGCCAGTCCATATCTAGCATAATCACTTTTATTCGTCTGAAAGCATCTCCCTTTAACATAACAATTAACTATGTATGTGCTCCAACTACCTATCATGATGATGAAGAAATAGAGAACTTTTACAACAAAACTCCAGGTATTATAAACATGGTCAGTACCAAAGTCATCGTCATCATCCAAGGAGACAGGAATTCCAAAGTTGGTACAGATGCTCTAGATAACTAGAAAGATCATTGTTTAAATTCTTGCAATGAGCTTACCCATGAAAGAGAGAGACAGCTGATCGATTTCGTAAGCTTCAACAACTTGGTACTTGACAACACCCTGGACCTCTTGATTATGAACTTTCGAGTGAGGCTAAAGAAAATTAATAAGCTCAAATACATCAGGCTGAAATTCAACCTTGTACAACCGAAGGATCCTAACATCTGAAAGTCATTCCATGCCACAATTTGAGGAGAATTTGCTCCTCTCTTTGTGATTGATGTAGATGACAGACACTTTCAACGCGATCATGACAGGCTGCCAAAGATATCATTGACCTCCATCATCTAAAGAAAAAAACATGGGTTACATTAGGTATTTTGAAGTTGTGTGAGGCCTAAAGAGACCAAAAAAAAGCCAGACACACACAGGGGCAATGCAGTACCGAGTAGACAAGAATATCGGACAAACCTTGGAGAAAGCAAATTAAGATTGGATTGGACGAAAGTGCACAGAAATATAGAGCAGTCTGCTAAACAGCGAATAGGCATTCCAAATTGTAAAAGGCCTCACCAGACAGAAGCAACAAAGACTCAGCACCATTGAAGACATAAATGCAAAATGCCTCAAAGAAGCTACTGACATTACACAAAAATGTACTAATTTTTGCGAAGAACTCTACAACAGTCAGTGGACAGAGGACCCAGATCTGCTTGAATTTCCACATTCCTCAAACGATTATGAGTTATCCATTTTAAAGAAGAGGCGGAGTCAGCAATAAGAACATTGAATAATGAGAAGATAGCTGGAGTAGACAACATCCCATCTGAACTGATCAAGACTAAGAGGGGGATTAGTTATAGTAGAGGTACTAACAAACATCTGCAACATGTTCTGGCAGACAGGTGAATTGGCCGACACAGTAGACCCAGTAACTGATTATAACACTCCCACAAAGGCAATCTCCAGCTGTGCCAAAATTACAGAACTATCAGTTTGATCAGCCATGCTAGTAAGGTGATGATAAAGATCATCTTGAACAACATACTAAAACCACAATCAGACGAATAAATCGCTGAAGAACAGGTGGAGTTCCCAAGTGGTAAAAGCAAAACAAAACAAATATTTAATCTCAAATTTCTGTGTGAAAAGTACGCGCAACATCAACAAGACTATCATGTGTTCATGGATTTCAAAAAGGCCTTTGACATAGTGTGGCACGAGGAAAAGTGGAATAATACCATCCAGCAAGTATATGTCTAGGCTACCAGTGCACTAATTTCCCAAGGTTCTCTGTGGGATTGGGGAAGAACCTGGATGAAGCATCTTCCAGATTTGACATGGATTTAATCACTGAGAAGACAAAGCTGGTGAAAAATAGTTGCAAACAAATCTCAACCAAGATTGAAGTCAGAGGATATGAACTGGAAACAGTGAGCCTGTTAAAATATCTTGGTTCCACAATCACTGAAGAGGGATCGAGACCAGAAACTTTGTCACGAGCAGCAAAATGAACATCATCTTTGTCAAAGACCAATCTGGAGAGTCAATAATATCTGTCTGAAAACTAAAATAAGACTATTGAGGTCATGTGAGGCCTGGAGTCCGACAGCAGAATCACAACAAAGAATACAGGCACTTGAAATGAGATGTTACAGAACCATTATTGGTATCTCTTACATGGACCACAACACAAATAAAGACGTGCGTAACACGATCGGGCGTAAGGTAGTCCAATATGAAGACCTCCTCACCACCGTCAAAAAGAGAAAGGTGAAATGGTATGGCCATGTCATTAGAGCAAACAATCGATCCACAACAGTCCTGCAGCGCTACGTCCAGAATGGCAGAAGGTGATGTAGAAAGAACTGGAATGACAACATAACAGAACGGACAAGGAAAGGTTTTTATCGTAAGGGAGCGATTCAAGCCGAACCTTAGTACATATCCATGCAAACTTGTATGCTTTTTAGATTGTCGTATGTAACGGCAAAGCCCCAATTGACATGTCAGACGTTAAGATAAGTGGGAATCGAAGAAACACGCTCAATCACCGTAATACAGTCATTGTAGTGCAGATATGACGACAGGTGAGGTTAATACCTCGTTCAATACGCCATCCCGGTTCCGTGCGTGAATGCTCTTCGGGTTTATTAGGTTATAAGACGAGTGTTAATTGGCTCACCTAGTCGTCTTGGTATGTCCGAGCAGATCAGGGAGGCTAAGGACTCAGATGGAGGGTAAATCGAGATTTAGGGTTAAAACGTTAGCCGGAATGTTAACTGGAGCGCCGTAATTGAGCATGGGTCAAATTCTGCCAAGATATGATATGGAGCATTTCCTATTGTCAATTCTGTCAAAGCTAAAATCGTGATTAAATTCACACATACATGCGGGTTATAAAATTTCCTATCTCAAAATTAATAAATGTTGGTATAAGCGTACAGGAAGCGACAAATAAATGTTAACATATAATGTAAATGTGACCAAGTGGAAATTTTCCATCTTATGCAGGTAAATTGAACTTAGGATCAAAGATGAAGATGTTACTTTGGGTTTCCAAGGTGAAATGAAATGAGGCATTAGATTAGTACAGATGGTTGAAAGCATTTTGGATAGTATCTCCTTCCCATTTTTTCACACTCCTAGTTTCGTCATACGGCTGCTTTGGAAATCCCTCGAACCCATTAATTTCCGTTAGTTGTGCAGCAGCTTCTACTAGAGTAACAATAAGGGTTGTTCATAGTTTTCGCGGTAGTAATGTGAGATGATCCGCTCTCCAAACTGCCATCACTGTAGTCTAGAATTAAAATACTTCAAGGACCTCCAAGCCACGTATTTTACGACACTGATGAAATTACTGGTTTTTGTAGAGTCTTAAATTTCATCATGATGTTCCATATCCACTGGAGTTTGCCTGTTTTGGTCTTCTTCAGTTTCAGTTTCGTCAACCGCCTAATTCTCCTCTTCCTGAGCATGTCCTTGTTCATTGTGTGGAATAATGTCAGCGTTGGAGACGGTACAAGGAATATTTGATATTGTAAAACTTGTTTGTACCTCCGCATATGATGTTATATTCTACTGTGATGTTGTTGGGTCGGAGGATGCTGTTTTGAATTCATTTGTCCGTGTACGGATGATGGGTTTTCTGTGCAATGACTAAAGAAACCTCTTTTGGTATAGAATTGTTAACTGTCCGTTAATGGGCTTCTTTCGTCCTCTCCCTCTGCTTCTTGTTTCATCGAATCGTTTCCTTCTTTCATGGCCTTGAACTATCAATTTGAACTACTGGCACATTTTGCTCATCTCACGTCAGTAAGAGTGGTGTTGTTTTGGACTTCAGTTAGTAGGCGTCAGCTATTATCTATCACCTTATATGTGGCCCTAATGGCTCGTAGTGCTCGGGTAGCCATTAGATGACAGCCAAAGTTTTCATCGCATTGTTTCTGTGTTCTGCTTAACTTCATCGTTGAAGTTATTACTAGCTTGACTCACTGCGACTCTGCCAGTCTGATACGTTACAACATTTGATTAATGACGTTTCTTTGCTCTTAGAGTTTGCACATCTAGTTTATTCCACAAAGTGGAGTCTTTTCTTCAGGATTAATAGTGCCAAACCCCTCACGTAATTTGTTCTACATAATTAAATTCAAGACAAAGTGCAATTATGCCTTTACTGACTTGTTTATATACTTAACTGGTGGGAATTGACAATTTTTTAATAAGCCCATACTTGTCGTTTAGTGACCGAACAGAGAAGTGAGGACGAAGCCTCGGATGCTTGGTACAACTTCAACCGGTACGTAAGGTAGGGCTAGGGAAGTCCTTAAGTCACGTTCTGCCTAGCTATAGTATGGGGCGTTACCCACACTTGTAATTAATTACACATGAAACAAATTAAGAATTTTCTGATCTCCTGAATTTATACGTTTTGGTAAAATTGTACATAACATGCCTACTAAATAAGTGCAAAAATATGTGATAAAAATGACCAAGTGGAGTTTTGTTATATCATGTTTGGTTTCAGCAGAAACGTTTTAAAGACCACTAAAAGGTCAAGGTTGATTTCTGGTAGTATCGAAATGGGTTCCAGGCTAAAATAGAACCCAGGTGATTGAGACATTTAGTTCGTAGCTATTTAAAGGAAAATTGAAGGCTTTGTGGCTGATGTTGTCTTGTTGCCGTGCGACAAAATGTTTCATACTGCTGTTATGGGAATGTCTGAAAGTCATGGATTTATGTTTGTTTGTTTGTTTGATTAGGATTTTTAACGTAGCTTTAACAATTTTTCAGTCATATCGCTACGATGTCTGCTTTGAGGCAGTTTTAGAGTGATGTCTAGCACTGAGGCATCATGCCGCAGACATGTAGCATGATGTCCCACCCAGTCACATTATCCTGACTCCAGGCCGACCAGTCCTAACACTAACCTCTTAATGCTGAGCGTCAAGCGAGGCAGCTGTTAGTACCATTTTTGTAAGTCTTTGGTATGACTCGGCCGGGGATCGAACCCGCGACCTCCCGCTTCCGAGGCGAACGCTCTAACCACTACGCCACCGGAGCGGTATCATGGATTTATGTTAATTGTTCAGTAGTTTCCCCTAGAGAAGGCACTTGGCGATGTAAACATGCTTTGGTGTAGTAGTGATATTGATTGCAAAGTCTAGGTCTGCGCGACGTCAGGAACCTCCAAGCCACGTATTTAAAGTTGTTTTATATCTTGGAGTCTTCAGTGTTATCTTAAAGTCCCATGTCTTTTAAATTTTGCTGGTCTGGGTCTGGTTCATCCTCTTCCTTTTCCAGCTCTTCATCGTCGGTGACGTCCTCTGTCTCTTCGTCATGTGCTAATTAATTATCGGGTACACGTGTATCTTTGACGGTGGTACGTGGTCGATGTGCCATGAAAATGAATGTACTTACAGATCACTTGTTGTTTTCTGCCGTATAATAATAACGGTGGATTGGGTGAGAGGTGTTTCTCGTCAATTCGACAGTTTAGGATAGGGTAAAGGGTAATGAGTTCCTGTATAAGGACTGGGTCAACAACAACAGGTGCGGAATTGTTAGCTGTCCATAATTGGGATTATTTCCCTCTCTCCTCTGTTTCTTGTTTTTCCGCTTTTCTCCTTTTCCACCTTTACTGATCTGTCATTTCCGCCTGCTGCCAAGCTTTGTGTAACCCACAGAAGTACTGAAGTTGTTCTTTTGACCGCTGGTCGTAGGCTGCAGTTACTGGCTAGCGCCTTTCCTAGGACATTGATGGCTCGTACTACTGTGATAGGTAAGAAGCCAACAATGCGCCGCGTGGTTCAACTCTGCTCTGAGTAACTTCATCGCTGACGTTCACACTAGCTTAACTCACTTCGGCCATTCTGGTTAACGTACCGATGTATCTGAAAAATGAACGGACGTTTGCAAAATCATCCCTCTGATCAAGTTCGCAACCGTGGAAGACACTTGACCAACCATGATTCAGAGAAACGTGAAAATTTTTGGTCATGCATATGTGTTTTCATTGAAGTGAAATGACAATACTATTAATCTTTAATACTAATAAGAAACCTCTGTAGCATAAAACAGGAATACAAACATACAAGAAAATGTTTAAATATGAACATATATTTACAAAGTTGAAAACATTGTGAAGGCAGACTTGACTTCCAATGATATAGAACTAATTTTGTCACGATGTTCTTGTCGTTTCTGTGGTAAAGACAAGATATAAGTACAATTTTCACAAAGCCATTTTTCTAGTTTACCATGATTTTCTGAGTGTTTTCTTCTGATACCTGTAATTATTTTAGCCACGTTCTGAGTAAAATAGAAGACTAAAATCTATTTATTTCTGGTTGTCTTGAGGGAATTTTGTCCTTTTCTTCTCCTAGATCAAAACCAGTTTCCAATAATGTATATTTGGTTCTATTAAACGTTTGATTTCCAGAGTATTGTCAACTTCTGCATCCAAGACGACATTAACTGATTTCAGGCAGAAATTCACATTAAAATTTGACCAATTGTATAGGGTAGAAATGTCTTCGTCGTTGCCTTGGTCTGGAGTAAACCGAAAGTTTGACAATCACATCCTTATGCAGACTAACATTACGAAACACAGTTACTACTGTTGGTATCTAAATGTCATGTTGCTTTAAACAGAATCAAGTAAAATCTGAGATCATTGTTTTCTCATAATTGTTTGGTTTAACAAGTCTGGTACACAGCAGATGACTTCTATTTTGAAATGTTGGCATTACCGTTAAGCACACTTTGTTGTATCTGTCCTTGGAAAAGCATAATATTGGATTGGAGTCCAGAGGCCATGGTTAAGATTCAAAGGTCTAGTACACAATGTTTGGCTATATCGATTGACGTCCCTCATAGATGAAGTATTGGAATCCGAAAGGATTTTGGCTTTTGAGGATCACTCGAAATCGAAGAAGAAAGATTTTCCAATTGATCCAAAAGATTTGCTGTAGTCCATGTTCTTGAGCGTGTTTATATGTGTTAAATATCGTCACATAAGTTGTTTCAACGTTATTTGAAAACATTCAACGACATTAGCGGTTATTTTCAGGGTTGAATAAATTGTTAGTTTGCAATTATGTTTAAACGCTTGCTTTAGATATTCCGTGTATTTGTCCTTTGGTTATCTTCAAGGGTGACGACAACATTGTTCAAAAAAGAATTTTAATGCTCCTGCTTACTCTGAAGTTAGGATTTTAAACAATGTCCCAATCTTATTTAGAAAATACGTCTGTGACAAAAGGTAGATACTTGTAACTATGATTGTTCGTTATGCAATAAGAGACATCTACTAAGTTTTACTTGCTACTGTTAGTAAACACCAGCCACTTTGATTTGGCGTAGTGCAAATGTTCATATAATGGATTTGTGCAACATGAACGTCGATTATTGTTGTAACCGTTGCCGCACATGTGATAAATGTACACTTTACAGTATTGTATAATGCTTGAACATCGTAACCAATCGCCAGTGTAGTAAATGCTAGCTAACATTGTTTCCATTATTGAGTTAACTGCGGTTATTGCTACACCTCGATAAATGAACCACCTGCCAATAACTTTTTCTGCATGCCATAGTTTTTGGTTATAACGCTTTATGTGTCCGACTAAACATAGGTACTTAGCATCATGTCTGAACAGGGAGGATCGGTTCCTTTTTTACTTCTGTCTTCATGTCTTTTCTTTCCACTTTAGAGTGCACGGGTACTGGCATTCTGGATGTATGTGTTACTTTTTGCGTTCTTGTTAGATGTTTGAGACTGCAACTTGTTGATTTGTTGTTCTTTCTTCTCTGGTATCCCCCTATCCGTGTCTGTCTTGGTGGATTTCGATTTACTACTCATTATCATGTTGAAAATCTCCTAGAGTAGTGTTAGTTGTTTCGTCTTAAGGTTACTTATGAAAAAGCAGACGAGTTTGCAACATCCCTGTTCAATCATGCGTGTTTATCTTTGGTAAGACCACTTTGATTGTTGTAAGAACAGAGGATAAATAAAACAAAAGTCATCGTGACTGCTAGCCAAGAAGGAGAGGTTCTTTTAAAAATATATCTTTTCTTCTTCAAGTTATCATTAATATAAGAAGCACGGGTTTATAATCATTTTGGCAGGTATACTCGCACGCGTCTTTACAACAATACGTCCTCTTATTGTGACAGAAGATGTTTATGTTCTTTTTCATTCTTGAGGCTTTATTCTTGTTTGGAATTTTGGTACTGTCTATCTCCTAACAAATGTTCATTGACTGGTGCATATTTTGCGACTGATGCCACACAGTACATGAATCAATGTATAAGGAGGATGAGATAATACAAATAAGACATTTGGAATAATGCTGGACATTTACACTAATGCAATATATGCTGCTTAAATACAGACGCCAAATGGTAAACGACAGGATCTGTTTCTTGACGCCATTTGTGAACAAATCGGTGCAAAATTATTAAATCTGAGTGGTGAATTTTAAAGCCATTAGCTAACACACACGAGGTGTTTGAATGACATCGTCATCCGCATAATACAGGCACATAGTTCGTAACTGTTTGGTTGTCACTTACATTTTATATTTATTTCTTGAACTTGAATTTCTTGAACACATTATATGCATTGAGACTGATGGTGTGGTATGCATTTTTTGTTTACAATCAATTTCAATAATATATTGTTTTAGCACTACACAGTGATGTATTTTCCGTAAAAATACAAAAGTTTAATTTCTTCTCAATCTTCTCATAGCATCATAATATGCATTTGGGTAATGTTAAACCAGATCACAAAGTCTTCTCGAGGAACGTATGTTTAAAACGAAATGAATTCTCCTTTCTTGGAGTACGTTATGGTGGAAAATGGAGCATATATGATTTGTGTTTTGATCAAACGTTTGAATAGTTCGGTTTCGCCAAACTACTCGCTCCAGCAATCAGCATGTTAAAGAGGAGGAGATGGTAATCGTTTAACTTTGATGATATAATTTGTTGTCAATAACTTGGAGAGTAAGGGAGAATGGGGTTGTAGCCATAACTTTGGTGCTTAGAATTCTGAGATTACTATCAAGGACAAAACACACGTTATACATTTAAAACTAGTTTAATGTTGGTTCAAAAAGTGTATGCTTCAGTATTCAAAATTTAAAACACGAATACAAGTAAGGAATAAATGATCCCTTACATTAATGTTGTAAAAGTTAAAACCACCAAATCTACATATAAACATTGAAATGTATAATACTTTCGATGTATTTGTATCCGATTAAATCTAAGTACATGCATTGATGTTCTCCTGCTTTCTAAAAAAATATTTTTTTCTTCTTCTGATTACACCGAGAATGTCCTTTATTTCGCATCTGTCTATGTCTACTTCGATGTTTTCATGGAGTTGTAATATTTCTTTCTCTGTCCCTTAGGATGAATCTATTCAAAGTCTTTGTAAATGCGTTCTCTTAGCTTAGGAGACGAACTATGCATGTTCACTTCTAAAGTATGTATCATAATCATGTGCCAACGAAAGAATGGTCACTATTCGAGGATATGAGTTGAATTTCAAAGACATAATAGCCTGGCAAAGCCACAGGAAACTTGTAGTCCTCACTGATTTGTACATATCATTGAGCTAGTGCTATCCAATGTGGTTTGATTGTGCATGGATACGATAGTATCATGCGCGGTATCGTGTTGGTCAATAAACCCCAACTGAAATGCATTACTTTCGTTATTAAATTGATAAGACACACAGACAGCATTTTAGACTATAGTAGAGGATCGGGAAGGCTGTGATGCATTGCTAATATCACAGGGAACGTCATCATTTTTGGTACAAGTAATATGACTAAGTGGTCGTAAAATAGGTAACAGAAAATGCAAAACCAGAACGTTTTGTACAATTTAACGAACGATTGTTTTTCCTGAATACAAACTGAAAATTTTACAGTAATTAACGTTATTTTAAATCAAATGTCAAAAACTCTTAAAGTGACAATTTAAAAGCAACGTACAATTTTGCGAATCTAATTCCAAAAATATTCATAAATGTTCTGTCATAGTCCTTAGGTATAGAGCGATCCAAGTGAATTATATTATTGACAATGCCGATATGTAAGTCGCGATATTTTACACTGTCATAATCCATAATGTTCTTGAGTAATTTAACAGTAATGCCAAACATAGTCGAAAGATCAATGACGAGCTTGTAATTTTACTGAATACATTTTAAATAAATAAATCCTCTCAAATTACCCCTGAACGCAACTAAACCGCTTCTAATAGACTTGTAAGTAATTAGAAATAAATAAACCTGTTGACCACATACCATATATAAATAATAAGGATCAATGAATCAATCCTTTCTGCGCCGTCTGGTGCTTGAGGCAACAGCAAGGGAGCACCATTTCCGTCTGTCGGCAGCTATTGCTGGGGCGGTCTGAAAGGTGAGGCCTCTGGTCTTAAGGTCATAATAAGGTAATAATAAGGATAGGAGAATATTATTGTCCCATCAAACTCATAAAGAAATTCACTTTAAATGAACTTTTAACATCAAAGCACGTAAACATATTTACAAATATTACCTAAACCCAATATAAATACACATAACACCTCGTCTCATACAGAAAAGAGAAATTTATACAATAAAGGATTCCTTTACATATTAATAAAACGTTGATTGCATAGGAGAAAACTGAATTCCTCGACTTTGACAACTTTAAATCAGAGAAATTATCAAGAATGTTATTATCCGAATCTATCTTCGGTTGACTTTATTGGTGCACGGACAGTTCAAAACGTCTAAAACCTATAAACTCTTGACACCAAGAAAATGCAATTGAACCCCCTCATTACAATATTTTCCTGTATCAAATGTTTAGAACCGACTCATATTCTTCAAAGTTTGATGAAATATGTTCCAAAATCCTTTATTGACAAAATTCGTTTGATCGGAGACGGAATAGAATTGCCCAGGGAAAACCCCGTACTAGAACGCAGACCCAAATATAAAAAACTTACTTACTAAGTAACACCATGACACAATTCAAGTAGACGAAACATAACAGCAGTCAGATGTATACAAAATCTCTACATGACAGAAGTTCGGAAAAACTTCTTTGTGTAACTCATGAAGTCTCAAGGACACAACTATGTATCAAATGGGTGAGCTAGAATATCGTTCTATATTATAGCTTTCTATATTATATATTTCTATATTGTAACTTCTATATTATATCTTTGTATATTATGTCTTTCTATATTATATCTTATATATCTTTCTACATTACAGCATTCTATATTATGTCTTTCGATATTATATCTTTCTATATCATATCTTTCTGTATTATATCGTTATATATTATATAATTTTATATTATATCTTTCTATATTATATCTTGTTATATTATATCTTTCTATATTATGTCTTTCTATATCATATCTTTCTATATAATATCTTTTTATATTATATCTTTTTATATTATATCATTATATATTATATCTTTATATATGATATCTATTCTTTTTTGCACTGCATATATTAAGCATGGCCCTCTTTAAATTTGAAACAAACTCTGCGTGCTGGTTGATTAGGGGTGTGTCGTGCAATACGAGAAAGGTAAACGGGGTTTATTCGAAATGTGCCGATTACACTACTTAAATTGGGATTTTCTTATCGGAAAAAAAAAACAACATTATGTTAGCCTCCGTTCATTCCATGTGATAAAACTTATTCTAAGCTTCAGCGATCCTTTGCATGCAAGGCTCCAATTTGTTTTAGTGATATCAGATACAGCTGTTCTCTCATAGTACTATACCCTTGCAGGATACTTGCTAAAATCAGATTTTAATGTATTTTAATACAATCATTCCTACTATTTTTGTACGTGCTAAATACATATGTTTATAACACCTATGAATTATTCGCTAATGAAAACAGTGGATTTTCGATTCAGCTATCCTTAAATAATTTCAACTGAGATACACTAAGATCGTGGATGAAAGTAGATTAGTTCATATTTGATTCTAATCATTATGAGCCCAAAACATTTCATTGGTGTGATTATTTAAAAGCAGTTAGAGCGCCACGCAGGAAACTAAATGTATTATATGAAAATATTTGCTGTTAGTAGGGATATGTAGTATCAATATTAAGACGGCGTTTCACGCTCATAAATAACGGTCATCTTTATATTAGATAGGAGTACGGTATGAAATAGGCTGTTGGTAGAATAAGTAAAGAGTAAAATCAAAGGGGAAGTTAACATATTAGTGGAATGTGCCAAATATATTTGAGATTGAAAAGCACAGTTTGGAAAAAAGTGATAATTTGGAATGTGTCTAACAGATTGTTTGAAATGTCATTATCGTATATAAAATGAAATATGGCATTAGCACTTTTTAACTGTATTTGATGAACTTTATTCCATACTACAGCAATCCTTTACACGCAAGGCATGCATTTATTTAAGTGTTACCTGAGATCATTATTCTCTGTTAGCTTTGGAATGTGGTGACGTACTTGTTAATAGCAAATTTTTAGTAGCTGCAGGTGCAATTGTTCCAAGGATTGGGGTACGTGTTAGATACAAATTTTATGATACACGTATGAATTATTGGTTAATGTTGTTTTTTTCTTCTTCAGAGAGTTGAACAGGTAAGTAATCTCTGCTGAAATAAATCAAGGTTGTGGAATAATGTACATTAGTGTATATTCGTTAGAAATCAAGTCAAGCGCAGAACATTTGATAGTTTTTATTATTCACAAGCAGTTAGAGTGAGATACGGGAAACTAAATAAGTGATATGAAAACATTTCCCTTCAATATAGAAAATATGCATTTAAATTAGTACAGCCTTTAACGCTTATTATTTATTTATGGTCATGTTTACATTTATTAGAATCACGGCATGAAATAAATTATTCATAGATATGGGGAATATAGGAATTTAACATATACGTGAAACTGAATACACAGGTTAACGTATAAATAATGCAATACACTACTGGTACCCTTTCGTTAATGTGAAAGATATTTATTCAGCGCGTAAAAGCAATCATTACCTTTAGATGTAATTTTAATAATATATATATATATATATATATATATATATATATATATATATATATATATATATATATATATATATATATATATATAGTAATTCACTTATGGTATCACTATGTTGCAGCATATTTCCTACTGTCAGGCGTTTAGTATCGTTTGATACTATTGTTCAGTAGGTGTCATGAAGTAATAAGTTAATCGCTGATATGGAATAAATATATTTTCCTTTCAGACCGTGGTGAGTATGTTTAAGACTGAAAAAGAAAAGATGTTTGTGAATAAAGTTGATCGTGCTGATAGATGTATATAGCATATATGTGCTATGTGCTGCTTATAATCAACTTAAGCTCAGAACATTTCATACTCTTAATTATTTGAATGTAGTTAATGGGACTTTGGAAAAACTGAATTTGTCCTATGAATTGAGTTGATGTGCCTCCTGTAGCTTTGGCTGAAGCGTGCTAAATGTTCTGTACCACAACCATACGTTTAAAGGATTCTGAATTAAACCCATCATATCTAAATATATGGGTGATTGTACAACGTGAATGAACTTTTTTGTTTTAAAATTCCTTTATTCACATATTTAGTATGACCTCAAACACAATATTATTTCCCGGAGAAATAAGTACGTCTATAATTGAAATCATAATAAACGCTAGGGTAACTAAGGAAAATAATTTCAAAACTCAGAGGTAGACTAAAAAGAACATTAGTCAGGTGGAAATACATTTTGCCTTCAATCACGATCTTTCCAAGGCGCTTATTATTGTAAACTGTTTTTACATTGATAGATTGATCTGTTTCTATTTTAATACTGCTCGCTTTTACACTGTATATTTTAATCATGACCTTTCATTAAATTTGAAGCAAACTCTGCATGAAATAGTATTTTTGAAGATTAATGTAATCTATTAAGACTTGAGACAACAATTAAAGAACAATAAAGAGACATGATATAAAATATGCTTTTTATATTAGAACGGACTTTTTACCTCATGATTATACAAAATGGTCCGTTTTTAAATATGAAACAAACACAGCATAAAAGCGATTGAGAAACAAGTTCGGAAAAAAGTCATAATTTGGAATGTGTCTAATACATTGTTTGAAATGGAATTATCGTATATAAAATGAAATGTAGTATTTGCTCATGCTATATGCATGTGATGAACCTTATTCTGCGTTACAGCGATCCTTTACACGCAAGGCCGACATTTATTTAAGTGTTGCCTGAGATCGTTATTCCATGTTAGCTTTGGAATGTGGTAACATTCCTGTTAATAGCATAGTGTTAATAATTGATAATAGCAGAGTTTTGAGAGCTATAGGAGAGTTTTACTATAGTTACAGGTTCAATTGTTCCAGATATTAGTGTACGTGTTAGATACATACTCTATGAAAAACCTATGAATTAGTATTTAATATGGAAAGTTTTTTTTTGTTTCAGGTTGCTGCTCAGGTACGTAATCTCAAATGAGATAAATCAAGGTTGTGGAATCATGGACATTAGTGTATATTCGTTCGCAATCAAGTCAAGCTCAAAACAGTTTTATTAGTTTATGATTTGGAAGCAGTTAGAGTAAGACACAAGAAACTTAATAAGTGATATGAAAACATTTCCCTTTAATATGGAAAATATATGTTGATAGATAAAGAGAATAAGTGACATGATAGAAGCAATTCACTTTTTTCTGGAATGTGCCATATACTCTGTTTGAAACAGATTATCGTATTTATAGTGCAATGCAATGCTGGTTGCCTTTCTTTAATGTGAAAGATATATATTTCGTGCAAAATCTCTCATTATGTTTTAATATAAACAAAGTGTTTATACTAAAACGACATGTTATGCTCAGTGGTCCCTTTGATATGTGAAATAACGCAACATAAACTTGATTGTTGTGATATTATGAGCAAGATTAAAATTGTCAAGAAACAACAACAACAACAAAAAAAAAATTCGGCTGAACAAAAACCGAGTGATTAAAAGAAACTATCGTATTTAAAAGGAAGCAAAATACTAGTTCCATTTCAATCTTTTTAAAAATGGTTAATTTGCGAACCATTAAATGTTTGCATATATGGTACTAATTTATTGTAGTGACAGTATATGTGTTCATCCAGTGATAATATAATGATCTTGTCAAATAATTGTTAATATTACTGTAAAATAATTGTTATTATCAGAATATCAGTATAATCTCAATTATGTGAAGTTAAGAAGCGAAATAAACAATTTAGTATAATAGTATTTTGTTTGGGGATTGAATGCAAAGTAAACATTTTAAAGACAAATTATTTTGAATTATATTCGCATGTCTTAATACAGAATATACTTTCGCAAAGATATACACAGGTCTAGAACTCATGTTCAAATAAACGCGAGGGTTACTAGGCAACATCATGACAAATGTCAGAGGTAGACAACACATAACATTAGTCAGGTGGAGATAAATTCTAATTTCAATCGCGATCATTCCCAGAAGTATAGTATTGTAAACTATGAAGTCTTGAGAAACGAAATATGTTGCAATAAATGTATGAGCCATAATATATTTCTATACTAATACTACTCGTTTTTACACTGCATATAGTAATCATGACCTGTCATTCGTTTTGAAACAAACTCTGCCTGAAATAGCCTTTTGGCAGATATGGGGAATCCATTAAGACTTGAGACAACAATTAAGTAACAATAAGGGGATCAGATAGAATATGCGTTTATATTTAACGGCTTTTTACGCTCATGACTATAAAAAGGGTCCTTTTTAAATGTGGAACCAACACAGAATAACTGAGATTGAGAAAGAAGTTTGAAAAATAGTGATAATTTTGAATGTGTCTAGCGCATGATATTATCGTAGATAAAATGATATGTATTATTTACGCACCTTGAATACATGTGATGAACCTTATTCTTACTTGATATTCTGTGTTATGTTTTGAATGTGTTAATATTCATGTTAATAGCATAGTTTTAATAGTTGATGGTGCAATCTTTCCAATGATTGGGGTGCGCGTTAGATACATATTGTATGAAATAACTAAGATATATTGCTTAATATGGAATATTTATTTTTGTTTCAGTTTCGAAATTATGTAAGTAGTCGCAGATAAGATAAACACAGGACGTGGACTAATGTAAATTTGTTCATATTCGTTTGAAATCCATTGCAGAGCAGAACTCTTTTCTTTTTTTCTGATTTAAAAGCAGTTAGAGTAAGATACGGGGAACTAAATGAGTGATATGAAAATATTTCTCTTCAATATGAAAAAATTGCATTTAAATTAGGACAGTCTTTTATGCTTATTATTTATTTATGGCCATGTTTACATTTTTTTAGAAGCACGGCATGAAGTAAGTTGTTGATATATATGGTGAATGAGTAATATGATAGTGTGCTGAAAACACTAAAAGAGGCTATCGTTATAGTGCAATGTTACTGGTACCCATTCTTTACTGTGAGAGATATTTATTTACAGCAAAATATATCATCATATTGTAATATGTAATCGTAGTTATATTAGGACGACATTGGACGCATATTGTTATAGTAATGGTTTACATGCACAATAACGCAGCATAAATAAGATTGTTTGGATATTAGGGGATGAGTAAAATTACAAAACTAAAATGGGGCTAAAATAAAACCGAGTGATTCAAAAAGAGAATATCGTATTTGAAAGGAAATTAAGACATCATTCTGAATTAAATCCCCCAAATCCTAAATGTTATAATTCATGTCCAAAATGTTTAGAAAATTCCTAATAAAAGCCGATAATCTTGGATAATCACAAGATGACTGTACAAGACGCTTGATGTTTGGACTTTATTTATCCATTATTTCCAAACATTGGGGTGCGCGTTAGGTACATATTGTATGAAATACCTAAGATGTATTGATTAATAAAGAACATTTATTTTTATTTCAGGGTCGTCTTTATGTAAGTATTCGCAGATGATATAAACACAGGTTGTGGAATAATGTAAATTAGAGTATATTCGTTCAAAATCCATTCCAACGTAGAATATTTTCTTGCTTTTCTGATTTAAAAGCAGTTAGAGTAAGAAATGGAGTACTAAATGAGTGATATCAAAATATTTCTCTTCAATATGGAAAAATTGCATTTAAATTAGGACAGTCTTTTACGCGTATTATTTACATTTTTTTAAAAGAACGGCATGAAGTAAGTTGTTGATATATATTGTAACATGATAGAGGGAATTAACATATTGATGAAATATGCTGAATACACTAAAACAGGTTATCGTATTTATAGTTTTTACACTGCATATTTTAATCATGAATTGTCATTCAAATTGAAACAAACTCTGCATGAAATAGTTTTTTGGCAGATGAATGGAATCTATGAAGACCTGAAACAACAATTAATTAGTAATAAAATGATCGGATATAATATACTTTTATATTTTAACGGCCTTGTACCCTCATGATTAAGAAATAGTCCTTTTTAAATTTTAAACTAACACAGAATAACAGAGATTGAAATACAAGTTTTGAAAAAAGTGATAGTTTGGAATATGTCTAACAAAGTGTTTGAAATGGAATTATCGTATATGATATGAAATGTAGTATTTGCTCACGTTAAATGCATGTGATGAACCTTATTCTACACTACAGCGATCCTTTAAACGCAAGGCGTACATTTATTTAAGTGTTACCTGCGATCCTTGTTCTATATTAGATTTGGAATGTGGTAACATTCCTGTTAATAGCAGAGTTTTAATAGCTCCAGGTGCAATTGTTCAAAAGATTACGTTACGTGTTAGATACAGATATTTGAAACACCTATGCCTTTTTTTAAAACTTGCAATTTGTTTCATCTTCAGTCGGGAGAAGAGGTAAGTAGTCTCAGCTAAGATAAAGACAGGTTGTATATTAATGTATATTAGTGCACATTCGTTAGCAATCAAGTTCAGCGCTAAACATATTGTTGTTTTTATGATTCAAAAGCAGCAGTTAAATGGAGCCACGGGAAACTAAATTAGTGATATGAAAACATTTACGTTCAATAGGGAAAACATGCATTTAAATTAGTACAGCGTTTTACGCACATTATTTATGTATTGCCATGTTTACATATTCTAGAAGCATGGTATGAAGTAAGTTGTTAATATATATATGGTGAATGAGTAACATGATAGAGTGAATTAAACTATTTATGAAATGTGCTGAATACACTAAAAGAGGTTATCGTTTTTATAGTGCAATGTTACTGGTACCATTTCTTTACTGTCAGAGACATTTATTCATAGCATAATCTATCATCATGTTGTAATATGCAATCCTTTTTACATTAAGACCACATGGTACGCACATCAGTACAGTAATGGTTATTTTACATGTGCAATAACGCAGCATAAAGCAGATTGTTGGGATATTAGGGATGAGTAAAATTACAAAGATAACAAAAATCAGGCTGAAATATAAAAACCGAATGATTGAAAAAGAATATTATATTAGAAAAGAAATAAAAAACTATTTCCATTTCAATCTATTTGAAAATCATTAATTTACGAACCAGTGAATGCATGCATATATATTACTAATTTATTGTAGTGACAGTATATGTGTTCATCCAGTGATAATATTATGCTCTTCAAAACTAATTATTAATATCAGCATATCAGTATTGTGTCGATTCTGTGGAGTTAAGAAGCAAAATAAACAATTTAGTATAATAGTATTTTGTTTGTGGATGGAATGCAAAGTAAAAATTCTAAAAACAAATTATTCTGAGTTATATTCCCCAAATCCCAAATCTTATATCCCAAGTCCAATGTTTCGAATATTTTGAAAACAATTGAATAATCTTAAATAATAACAGTATGACTGTACAAGACGCTTGAAGTTTGGCTCTCCATATTCCTTTATTTGCATATTTCGCATCTCTTAATACAGAATATACGTTTGTAAAGACATGCACAGGTCTAAAACTCATGTTCAAATACACGCGAGGGTTACAAGGCAACATCATGACAACTGTCAGAAGTGGACAACACATAACACTAGTTAGCTGGAGATAAATTCTACTTTCAATCACGATCTATCCAAGAAGTCTAATATTGTTAACTATGAAGTCTTGGGAAACTAATTATGTAGCAATGAATGACTGACCTATATTTGTTTCGATATTAATACTGCTCATTTTTACACTGCATATTTTAATGATGAATTGTCATTCAATTTGAAACAAACTCTGCATGAAATAGTATTTTGGCAGATGAATGGAATCTATGAAGACCTGAGACACCAATTGAGTAGTAATAAAATGATCGGATATAATATACTTTTATATTTCAACGGCCTTTTACGCTCATGATTAAGAAATAGTCCTTTTTAAATTTTAAACTAACACAGAATAACAGAGATTGAGATACAAGTTTTGAAAAAAGTGATAGTTTGCAATGTGTCTAACAAAGTGTTTGAAATGGAATTATCGTATATAAAATGAAATGTAGTATTTTCTCACGTTAAATGCATGTGATGAACCTTATTCTACACTACAGCGATCCTATAAACGCAAGGCGAACATTTAGTTAAGTGTTACCTGCGATCCTTGTTCTATTTTAGATTTCGAATGTGTTAACGTTCCTGTTAATAGCAGAGTTTTAATAGCTACAGGTGAAATTGTTCAAAAGATTACGTTACGTGTTAGATACAGATATTTGAAACACCTATGCCTTTTTTAAAGCTTGCAATTTGTTTCTTCTTCAGTCTGTAAGTAGTCTCAGCTGAGATAAACACAGGTTGTATATTAATGTATATTTGTGCACATTCGTTAGCAATCAAGTTCAGCGCTAAACATATTGTTGTTTTTTATGATTTAAAAGTAGCAGTTAAATGGAGACAAGGGAAACTAAATTAGTGATATGAAAACATTTACGTTCAATATAGAAAACATGCATTTAAATTAGTACAGCGTTTTACGCACATTATTTATGTATTGCCATGTTTACATTTTTTAGAAGCACAGCATGAAATAAGCTGTTGATATATATGTGGAATGAATAACATGATAAAGGGAATTAACATATGTGGAATGTGCCAAATACACTGAAAGAGGTTATCGTATTTATAGGGCACTGCTACTGGAACCCTTTCTTTATCGTGAGAGATATCTATTTAGAGCAAAATATGTCATGATGTTGTAATATACAAACGTATTTATAATATGACATGTTACGCACATTATCTTAGTAATGGTTCTTTTTACATGTGAAAAAACGCAGCATAAAATTGATTGTTGGTATATTAGGAGCATGAATAAAATTATCAAAAATAAAATCTTTCTGAAATGTAAAACATGACTGTTTGAAAGTGGATTGTCTTATCTGAAACGAAATAAAATACTAGTTCCATTTCAATCTATTTGAAAATCGTTTATTTACGAACCAGCGAATGTTTGCATATATGTTACTAATTTATTGTAGTGGCAGTATATGTGTTCATCCAGTGATAATATAATGATCTTCTAAAATAAATGTTAATATTACCATTTCAGTAGTATGTCGATTATGTGGAATTAAGAAGTAAAATGAACAATTTAGTGGAAAACAAATTAAATCCCCCAAATCCCACAAGTCCAATATTTTCTTGTTGTTCTGATTTAAAAGCAGTTCGAGTAAGATACGGGGAACTAAATGAGTGATATGAAAATATTTCTCTTCAATATGGAAAATAGCATTTAAATTAGTACAGTCTTTTATCCTTATTATTTATTTATGGCCATTTACATTCTTTTAGAAGTAAGGCATGAAGTAAGTTGTTGATATATATGGTGAATGAGAAACATGATAGTGTGCCGAATACTCTAAAAGAGGTTATCGTATTTATAGTGCAATGGTACTGGTACCCTTTCTTTAATGTGAGAGATATTTATTGATAGCAAAATATATCATCATATTGTAATATCCAATCGTATTTATATTATGACGACATGGTACGCACCATGTTAAAGTAATGATTATTTTTACATGTGCAATAACGCAGCATAAATAAGATAAGATGTTTGGATAGTAGGGGATGAGTAAAATTACAAAGAAAACTAAAATCGGGCTAAAATGTAAAAACGGAATGATTTAAAAAGAGAATATCGTAATTGAAAGAAAGTTAAGAAATTATTCTGAATTAAATCCCCCATATCCTAAATATTATAACCCATGTCCAAATGTTTAGAAAATTCTTAATAAATGCCGATAATCCTTTATAATCACATGATGACTGTACATTACGCTTGACGCTTGGACCTTCTTTATTCATTATTTGCATAATTTGCATATCTTAAGACAGAGTATAATTTCCCAAAGATATACACAGGTCTAGAACTGATTTTAAAAAAACACGAGGGTTATTAAGTAACATCATGAAAAATGTCAGAGATAGACAAAACATAAAATTAGTCAGGTGGAGATAAATTTTACTTACAATCACGATCTTTCCAAGCAGTCTAATAGTGTAAACTATGAAGTTTTGAGAAACGAATTATGTAGCAATAAGAGCCAGAATATATTTCTATATTAATACTATTTGTTATAACACTGCATATTTTAATCAGGAAATATCAATGAATTTGAAACAAACTCTGCATGAAATAGAATATTTAAAGATTAGTGGAATCTACGAAGACTTGAGACAACAATTAAGTAGCAATAAAGGGATGAGATTGAATATGCTTTTTTATTAGAACGGACTTTTATCTCATGATTATACAAAATGGTCCTTTTTAAAATATGAAACAAACACAGCATTACTGAGATTGAGAAACATGTTCGGAAACTAGTATTGATTTCGAATGTGTCTAACACATTGCTTGAAATGGGATTGCCGTATATAAAATAAAATGTGTTATTTGCTCACGTTAAATGCATGTAATTAACTTTATTCTACGCTACAGCGATCCTTTACACGCAAGGTGGACATTTATTCAAGTGTTGCCTGAAATCATTATTCTGTGTTATCTTTTGAATGTGATACTATTCCTGTTGATATAACAGCATAGTTTTAATAGTTGCTGCTGCAAACTTTCCAAAGATTGGGGTATTTGTTAGATACATACTTTATGAAATACCTATGAATTATTATTTAATATGGAAAATTTATTTTTCTTGCAGAGTATTCCTCAGGTACGTAATCTCAGATGAGATAAATCAAGGTTGTGAAATAATGAACATTAGTGTATATTCGTTCGCAATCATGTCAAGCTCAGACCATTTCATGGTTTTATGATTTAAAAGAAGTTAGAGTAAGATACGAGAAACTAAATAAGTGATATGAAGACATTTCCCTTTAATATGGAAAAGATCCATTTACATTAGTACAGACTTTTACGCACATAACTTTAATTGTGTTCATGTTTATATTTATTAGAAGCACGGCATGAAATAAGCTGTTGATAGATAAAGAAAATAACTAGCGTGATATATAGGAAATTCACGTAGATCTGGAATGTGCGAAATACTCTGTTTGAAACAGGTTATCATATGTACAGTGCAATATAATACTGGTACCATTTCTTTTATGTGGAAGATATATTTTCCGAGCAAAATCTATCATTATGTTGTAATATACACAAATATTTAGATTAAGACAACCTGTTACCCTCAGTGGTCATTTTAACATGTGAAATGACGAAGCATAAAATTGACTGTTGGGATAATAGGAGCATGATTAAAATTTGAAGAAAAAAGAAAAACTTTTGGCTGTAATGTAAAAACCGTGTGCCTGAATGAGATATTGTATCTGAAAGGAAATAGAATACTAGTTCCTTTTTTATCTTTTAGAAAATCGTTAATTTACGAACCGGCAAATCTTGCATAATCTCAAGATGACTTTACAAGACGCTTGAAACTTGGCTTTTCAGAATCATTTATTTGCATAATTCGAATATCTTAAGACTGAATATAATTCCAAAAGACATACACAGGTCTAAAACTTAATTTCAAATAAACGGGATGATTCCTAGCAACATCATGACAATAGTCAGAGGCAGACAACACATAACATTATTCAGGTGGAGATAAATTTTACTATCACGATCTTTCCAAGACGTCTAATATTGTAAACAACGAAGCCTTGAGAAACGAATTATGTAGCAATAAATGTATGAGCCAGAATATGTTTTTATATTAATACTATTCATTTTTACACTGCATATGATAATCATGAACTGTCATTCAATTTGAAACAAACTCTGCCTGAAATGGTCATTAGCAGATTAGTGGACTTGAGACAGACTTTTTCAGACTTTTGGTCCGGTAAGTAGTCTCAGCTGAGATAAACAAAGGTTGTGGATTAATGCACACTAGTGCATATTAGTTCGAGATCAAGTCCCTCGCAAAATATTTTGTATTATTTTTATGATTTAAAAGCAGTTAGAGTACAATACGGGAAATTAAATAAGTGATATGAAGACTTTTCCTTTGAATATGGAAAATACGCATTTAAAATTAGTACAGCCTTTTACGCACATAATTTATTTATGGCCATGTTTACATTTATTAGAAGCACGGCATGAAGGTGTTCATATATATGGTGAATGAGTGACATGATAGAGGGAATTAACATATTTGTGAAATGTGCCGAATACACCGAAACAGGTTATCGTATTTATAACGCAATGCAATACAGAAACCCTTTCTTTAATGTGAAATGTATATATTCAGAGCAAAATCGCTCATTATGTGATGGCAAATATTCAACGCAAAAGTGATCCTTAGTTTGGAAGGTACAAAAGTGTTCATGAGATGGCATATGTCCTAATTCACACAAGGTATCACCATCTTTTATCATTTTCGTTACTATTAGGAGTTTAGCATCGTTTGGTGCAATTGTTCATATGGTGTGTGGACGTACTAAAGTATTCGCTAATAGGAAAAACATATTTTCGTTACAGCTTCAGGTAGATAATTTCAACTAAGAAATCAATGGCTATGAAATGAATCAATCAGTGTACAATGTACTCATAATCAACTTCGGGCCAGACCATTTGATGATCTTAATTACTTTAGAACAAAGTAGCGTACCAGGAATTAAATCGACATTAGGTTTAAATTTGTTTATTTCACCAGTGGTGTTGACTGACTTATGCATGCATCAGCACCAATTAATTTCAGTCATATCAAACATAGGTTGTCTTTATAGTATTATACTATTTTAACATACTAGGTAATTGGAGAATTCTTATACGATTTGGTGCAACTGTTTCTGAGAGTGCAGTACGTGGTAGAAACAAATTCTCTGTAACATGCATGAATTATTCGTTAATATTAAACTGTATTTTCATTCCAAGAGTGGATAAGTAATTTCAAATAAGATAATCTCTGGTTGTGTATTAAACATATCTAAATATATTTTTGATCCCACAGGGTAATTGTACAACGTGAATGAATTCTTTTTTTATATATAAATTTCATAATTGTGTTTTAAAGGTACATTGTTGCATATTCGTTGAAAATCAAGTTAAGTTTAAGACGTTTGGAGTTCCTCATTACGTAGATATTGAGAGATATACAGGAATTTAAATGTATCACATTAAAATATTTTCTTTAATATGGAGAATATGCATTTACATTAAGATGGTGCGCACGTCAGAAAATAGATTGTTCTTTGAAAAGGGGAAAGAGTAACATGAAAGGGGAAGTTATAACGTATGTGGAATGTGCCAAATGCACGGTTTAAAACAGGACTGTATATATACGAACATGCAATATTTTCCATTTATTTCCCTGTTATGACGTCTATTCAGGACAAAAGCTATCACTTTCTTGCAAAGTGAAAATGTGTTCAAGCAATAGCGTGTGTATTTATTCCCTTACGGCATACTTGTTAATATCATGAGTTTGGTAGCTTTTGATTCAGTTGGTCATATGCTATCAGGACGTAATAGATTATTTTCTAATATCAAAATTACATTTTTCTTTAGATTCGGGTAAGTTATTTTACTTGAGACAACCAATGGTTATGAAATACAGTAAATCAGTGCATATTGAACACTTAATCAAGTTATAAGCAGAACATTTGTTGCTATTGATTATTTGAAACCTGTTTAAATGACAGACAAGAATTACATGTGACATTTAGTTCCAGTTAATTTGCCTCCAGTGTCCTTGGCTGACGTGTTTTATACTCACCTTTAACGAGTTAAATCTTCCCTGGAAGATATATCCAACATATGTGGTACGTGTTAGATACATGTTATCTGAAACACATTTGCATTATGGGTTATTCTGCAAAATTTATTTTCTTTCAGGTTGTCAAAGGCATTGTAAGTAATCTCAGCTGTGATAAATCAAGGTTGTGGATTAAATGTACATTAGTGAATATTTGTTAGCAATCAAATGTGACTTTGAAAAACTGAATTTGTCATATCAATTGAGTTGCTGTGCCTCTTCTAGCTTCGGCTGACGAATCCTAAATGTTAGATCCAAAAACCATACGTTCAAAGGATTCCGATTCAAACCCAACATATCTAAATATATTTATGATCCCACAAGGTGATTGTACAACGTGAATGAATTCTTTTTTTTGTTTACACATTTTTTTATTTACATATTTAGCATGACCTCAAACACAATATAGATTCCAGTGGAAGTACGCACGCCTAGAATTTAAATCAGAATAAACGCGAGGATTACTAGGTAATATCATGACAAAAGTTAGAGGTAGACTAAACATAACATTAGCCAGTTTTAATATTATAAACTGTTTCTATATTAATACTAATAGTTTTAACACTGCATACGGTAATCATAACGTGTCAGTCAATTTGAAAACAAACTCTGCATGAAATAGTCTTTTGGCAGTTTAGTGGAATCTATGAATACTTGAAACAACCCTTAAATATAATCAAGGAACCGGATATAATTTGCTTTTATATTAGAACGGATATTACCTCATGATTATACAAAATGGCCCTTTTCTAATTATGAAACAAAGATAAAATAAAAGAGATTGAGAAACAAGTTTGGAAAATAGTGATAATTTGTCTTACAAAGTGTTTGAAATTGAATTATCGTAATAAAACGAAATGTAGTATTTGCGCACGTCAAATGCATGTCATGAACCTTATTCTACGCTACAGCGATCCTTTACACGCAAGGCGTACATTCATTTAAGTGTTACCTGAGAACGTTTTTCTGTGTTATCTTTTGAATGCGATACTATTCCTGTTAATAGGAGAGTTTTACTATAGCTACAGGTTCAATTGTTCCAAAGATTAGGGTACGTGTTATATACATACTGTATGAAATACCTATGAATTATTATTTAACATGAAAAATTTATGTTTGTTTCAGATTGCTGTTCAGGCACGTACTCTCAGATGAGATAAATCAAGGTTGTTGAATAATGAACATTAGTGTATATTCGTTCTTAATCAAGTCAAGCTCAAAACAGTTTTATTGTTTTTATGATTTAGAAGCAGTTAGAGTAAGATACAAGAAATTAAATAAGTCATATGAAAACATTTCCCTTTAATATGGAAAATATCCATTTAAATTCGTACAGCCTTTTACGCACATAACTTTAGTTGTGTTCATGTTTATATTTATCAGAACCACATCATGATATAAGCTATTTCAGTATTACCTGAGATCATTATTCTATGTTAGCTTTGGAATGTGGTAACATTCCTGTTAATAGAAAGTTTTAGTAGATGCAGTTGCAATTGTTCAAAGGATTGAGGTACGTGTTAGATACAAATTTTATGAAAAACGTAAGAATTATTGGTTAATATTGAATTTTTTTCTTCTTCACAATTTGACAAAGGGAAGTAATCTGAGCCGAAATAAATCAAGATTGTGGAATAATGTACATTAGTGCATATTCGATAGCAATCAAGTCTAGCGGAGAACATTGGATGGCTTTAACTTTAGCTGTGTTCCAGTCTACATTCATTAGAAGCACGACATGAGATAAGCTGTTGATAGATAAATAAAATGAGTAACATGATAGAAGAAATTCACATATATCTGGAATGTGCCATATACTCTGATTGAAACAGTGTATCGTATATATAAGGCATCGCAATACTGGTAACCTTTCTTTAATGTGAAAGATATATATTTCGAGCGAAATCTCTAATCATGTTGTAATATATACAAAGTATTTAATGTATGAAATACCTATGAATTATTGTTTAGTATGATTTTTTTTTTCGTTTCAAGGGATCAGATAGAATATGTATTTATATTTGAACAGCCTTTCACGCTCATGACTATAAGAAGGGTCCTTTTTAAATGTGAAACTAACACTGCATAACTGAGATTGATAAACTGTTTTGAAAATAGTGATAATTTCGAATGTGTCTAATACATTGTTTGAAATGGGATTATCGTAAATCAAATGAAATGTATTATTTACGCACCTCGAATGCAAATGCATGTTATGAACCTTATTCTTACTCGTTATTCTGTGTTATTTGAATGTGTTAATATTCATGTTAATAGCATAGTTTTAATAGTTGCTGGTGCAATCTTTCCAAAGATTGGGGTATGCGTTTGTATGAAATACCTAAGATATTTTGCTTGATATGGAACACTTATATTTGTGTCAGAAAATTTACGTAAGTAGTCGGAGATGGGATAAACACAGGTTGTGGAATAATTTAAATTAGTATATATATATATATATATATATATATATATATATATATATATATATATATATATATATATATATATATATATATATATATATATATGTATAGTGTTACTTGAGATCGTTATTCTATGTTTTCCCCTTCGATATGGAAAATATACATTTAAATTAGTATAGCGTTTAATATGGGCATTTCAGTAGTATGTTGATTCTGTGGAGGTTAGAAGCAAACTTAACAATTTGGTATAGTAACAAATAATTTATTTTGAAGACTACGGAGCAAATTCCTAAAGACACATTATTCTAAATTTAATTCACAAAATCCCAAACGATAAATATAAATATAAAGAGTATTAAGAATCAAATCCAATAATCTTGAATGTACTGAGGATCTTACATAATGACTGTAGAACATGGCTGAAGGCAGGGATTTCAAAAGACAATTTATTTTGCATAAATCGCATGTCGTAAGACAGAATAGATGATACAAAGAATTTAACATAAAAGTTTCAGTGTTAAGGGAACTTAACAATTTTGTAAAGTAAAAAATAATGTATTTTGATAGACTACAGAGAAGATTCCAAAAGACACACTATTCTGATTTTACTTCCCAAAATCCCAAATGTTATATCCCAAGTGTAAATATTTAGAATATTTCGAATTTAATCCAATAATCTTGAATATACTGATGATCTCACACAATGACTGTGGAACATACTTGAAGGCTGGGTTTTGAGAATTATTCTTTTGCATAATTCGCATGTCTTAAGACAGAATAGATTAAATGAAGCATTTAACATAATAGTTTCAGTGTTAGATGAAACTATTTTCCTTTAATATGGGTAATATGCATTTAAATTTTGACAGCCTTTTTCACTGATTACATTAATTGTGACCATTGATAGGAACACGACATGTAATAAGTTCTTGATATGAAGTAAATGAGGAAAACGATAGTGGATATTGACAGCATACCGAATGTGCCGAAGACAGTGTTGGAATTAGAGTATTATATACATTAGGAAAGTACTTGTACCCTTTATTTTCATGTGATGATATTATTTATAGCAAAATCGATCATTCTCTTGCAGGTACATAGTGTTGAAGTGATAGCTGATATCGTAATTGTCTCATAGAATTATCATGCTGTGACATTATTATAATCAGAAAATGAGTAGCGTTTGCTGTAATTGCTCCTAGAATATCAGAATGTACTTGATTATTCACTAATTGAAAACCTTTTTCGTTTCAGCGAATGGTAATTAATTTCATTTTAGAAAACAATAGCTGCGAAATGAATAAATCAGTGCATACTGTACTCGTAATCAAATTCAGACCATACCACTTAATGATCTTAATTATCTGAAACAAATCAGAGTGACGTAACAAGAACTATGTGTGTCATATAATTCCATTTGTTCTGGTTCATGTAGCGTTGGCTGACGTTTGCTATACTGACTCATCGAAACTAAATATTGAACTGTGCACCTTGGGGATATATCAAGCATAATAACAGAAATTGCAGCTATAATGTACAGCCTCTTTATTCCAAGAAGCTTAATATTGTAAACTGTGAAGTCTTGAAGTCCTGAGAAAAGAATTATTTTGCAATAAATGTATGAGCTAGAATATGTTTCTATACTAATACTACTCGTTTTTACACTGCCTATTTTAATCATGACCTTTCATTCAATTTGAAATGAACTCTGCCTGAAACAGCATTTTGGTAGATTAGTGGAATCTATGAAGATTTGAGCCAACAATTAACTAGCAATAAAGGAATCTAATAGAATATGCATATACATTACAATCAATTATATAATTTACCATTGAAAACCCCTGATGCAGAACTTAAATCAAAGTTAACACCTCGCTTACTCGTCAACATCTTGACAAATTGTAAATTATGACACTGCATCATTTTATGCTTTACGTACAGAATGTTCTTTAATTTATTCCACACAAAAATGAATTTAGATTGCAAATGTCAGTTGTATATGTCAATATTATATTTTCAGTTTCAGTCAATTTTTGAGTTTTCTTCTACGTGTTTACATCAATTGTTGTACAAGAAAGCAAAGATACGTGTTAACCGATGCTACTACTACTACTACTACTACTACTACTACTACTACTACTACTACTACTACTTATAATTCTTAATATTAATAATAATATATCTTATAGAAACTTTATTACTATAAAAATAATAATGATAATAATATTATTAATTAATAATAGTATTTTCCATTACAGTAGTCACGACGATGCAGCTAGAAAGATTACAGTGTCCGATGGTACGACAACAGCGTCGCAGTGTGTGCTATAGTTACGAATCATATGCTGCCATCATTATTATAGGCAATGGCATGATTTAATGTAAAAGTACATAATGATGCTTACTAATGACAGTTATGTTGCAAAAAGTTGTATTGAGTAATTTATATATTGCTTATTGCTTCTTAGTTGCTTTTATGTGTCTTTAGCTTCATGTGAAAGTTCTGGCGATATTGTACATAAAACGATCGACCATACTTTTGTGAATATTTTTCATAACAAGATCGATATGACTGTGATTTCCTTTATACTTTAAGATTATTCATAAACTAATATATGGTTGTACAACATAGTATGAAACTGTTTAAAGCGTATATAATTTCGTTGATTGAAAATTAAATGATGCTCACGTAAATTAGGCAATCCCATTATTTGAATAAGTTCAATGGACACTTGGCTCTTCACAGTATTCTTTTACAGTTCTATTATTTAAAACTTATACATGACGACAACGATAGTTTTGAACATGGTTATTAATACATGCGTGTTCAAACACATATGTCAGTAACTGCACTGTTTCTTGTGACCGCTTCAATGTGTTCGTAAGTATTAGAAAATATCAAGTATTGATGCAGCCAATAACATACACGCGCGTAAGATTTTTCAACATATTGTTTGTAAAGAACCAATATTGAAATCGTCAGAATTAGAGTATTGTAGGACAAATGCAAATGAAGTAATCCAAATTTGTATTTATTCATTGTGTCAAAGTATCGTTGTTTGAGTTTATATTGGTGTGTTGTAAAGCTTTTCAAAAGGTTTAGAGTGTATATTATCCTGAGCATTACATTAAATTGCTTGTTTTATTTTCTTTCTGTGGTTGGTCAATTTTTCGTTAGCATCATATAATTTGTTCATGTAATACTAATATATATTATTGCACATGAAGATATCGGTTATAAAATAACGATGCAACTGTATGAAGAATATTTCACTGTACCTTTCATATGAAATGCTATCTCTTTCCTAGCGTAACCAGCGTATATGCTTTGTTGACTTTAGATTATATGTTTGATGGTATTCTTCAAAAGTAAATGTAAGAAGCCCAATGTTACTAGAAGCTCATGAACAAATACAATTATTAAGTAAAATAAGGTTATTCAACATTAAATAAAGACTTTAACAACCTTTATATCGGACAGTTCTTGATAAAGTTTCTGCATATGTCTTTCATAATTTTGATAGCAAATTTTAAATATGCTGTTAGAAATGTGATTTATTGTGAATAAAGTTGCAATGTAAGATTGATGATTAAATAGATAAAAAAATAACAGATGTAGATTATGTAGTTGAGAAATTAGAAATAATGAATTACTTTGAAATTGACTTTCTGATAGATTTTTGGAATTGTTTGAGATGAAAACTTTCTTTTTTTTTGGTTTTAAAAGAGCAGTTGTAAAATTATTCAAATTGGTGTAATATTTTCTTTAGTATGTAAGGGTGGGTTATTTGCAGAATAAAATTAGATTGTTGAAATTACTGATCGTTGTATATAATTTAATTTGGTATTTTCTTGTTTGGTTAGTGCCTGTAGGGTTTATTATTGTCAGTTGTTAGTCATAAAATACTTCGTTTCTGTAAACTGTAGTTACGATTGGAATAAAATCCCCATGAAACGATCATAGTGTAGCAATTTGAAATATCTTTCTGAATATGTAATCTATAATTTTGTAATCTTTTGTTTTTACATGTATTTTCTTGTGCTTTGTTTTTTTATTATTTTTACAATATGCAAGGAACTTAATATGTATTTACGTGTTATTGATATAAACATCGTTTATGTCATGAGTAGTGAACAATAGAAGAACATTTGAGTGAAATCCACTTTAATCAACATTAGATTCATAACTTGTTTAATAGTTGTAAAAAAAAGTTTGAGTTTTTAGATTTAAATATTTTTCTGCCTTTGGGCATATCAACACATGAAGGTTACTTAGTTGAGAAAAGAGACAGATCAATGTAGTCGGATGGGGTTGATATACTCGTAGGATTCAAGATCTGATTTTTTCTGGCAGTGGATTCGCCACTCTCACATCTTTTATTCAATAAATGCTACTAGAAATTTACTTTGAAGTTGGTAGCGAGTGCACAGTGCAGACAAATTTTCAATACAGTGTTATCAATTCGACCTGTTTGTATAAATATATATTTTGTGTTTTAAGATTAAGACATGATGGTACAAACATAGAATATAATCAGTATTATTAACAATTGTTATAGTTTGTAACTGCATATATATCTGCCATCATAAAAATCAGCTTTTAATGTCATTTGCTAAAATTAAAAAAATTAACACCTAAACACGTTTTATTTAAGATTTACTCCTTCAGCGAAAGATAAATTATTTCTCCCTCATTTTGCATGTAGATCTAGTTAGTTGTTTTAGGTAATTTTAAAGAAGAGGTTTCTTTTCAATAAAGAAGAATTGATGTAATTAAAAAACCTACTGAGTATATATGTTTTAATGCCTACTAACCAAATCATTTAAAAAGATTTTTTTTATGTTGGTGCCTGTTGCAGTGTAAAATCTAGGTGATATTGTTGGATATGTGAACATATTTATGTTGCATACTTATTTCTTGTCATCTAATCGAACCAATGTCGTAACCTTCCGTGTATATTTTGTTGGCTGACATAAGGACCAAATTGGTGAACGATTTTCCACGACACATCATGAAAAGGCTTTAGTGATTTTTGTAAATAACCTCATAGACAGTTTTTATCAATGGTTATAGATGTGAATTGTTCTGGTCCGGATTATTTAATATCACTGAATTCCGTCGATTGGCTAAAACAAAGTCGCCGAAGTCAGGATGTTGAATGAAAGAAGATTTTGTTACCACCCTTGCACATCAAGATGGGTGTGATGAAGAACTTTGTCAAAGACATGCACAAAAACAAGCAGCTTTCAAGTACCGCGCACAAAAACAAGCAGCTTTCAAGTACCGCCATGGGCAAATATCCAAGTTTATGTGATGCTAAGATGAAGGACGATGTCGTTATTGGTCATCATATTCGTGATGATGCATTTGACAGTGCACTGCGTGGCAAGGACAAGTCGGCATGGAAAGCTTTCGACTTAGTGGCAACAACGTGTCTCCGAAACAGAAAAGCAGACAACTACAGTGAGTTGGTGGAAAACCTCCTCAAGACAAAAGTCTTGGTTGGAACATGTCACTAAATATACATTTGTGAACTCTTATTTTTATTTTTTCCACCGACCTGCGAAGCAGTGAGCAACGAGCATTGAGAATCATTTCACCAGGACATTGCAAAAAGGGCGAAACTCTATCGTGGCAAAAAGAGCTCATCAATGCTTGCAGACTATTTTTGGACTGTGACAAGAGATGATACATTTAACGATCGCAAGACAAAAGCCAAAAAGCTCCTAATAGACACTGAATAAGAACTAAACTATGTACTTTTATTTATAGGGTTAGGGTTATTTACATACATATATCAATAAAGCTGGGATTAACCAGCCTTGGTTTGGTTTGAGTGTTGAACAGGCCATTTTGATAGCTCACTGGCACCTGCGGTTCTGAGAGGAATATATGATGACAGTATATGATAGCTATAACAAGTTGTTTAATTTTAAAAGTTGTCTTACTTTAAAAAATCCAAGCTACCGTCCCACTCTGACACTTTGACTGTCCAAAAAGAAATACATTTGCAGAAAGAGTTAGACATCAATCTTTTCGCCTGTATTTAAAACACTATTATTTGTTTCCAGTTCGCAATATGACCCTCTGTATGAGAATAGTTGTTTAATTACATTGTTCTTGTATAAGTTCTTTACGATATTGTTCTTGTATATGTTTTTTTTTAAAATTCAACTACAACTACTAATGTATTAATAGTACTCAATATTAACAACACAATTAATTAATTAAATTTAAGTCAGTGTTTGTTGTTATCCCAAATGTGCTGATTGTGTATCTTGAGAGTAAAGATACTATAAACATGCATATATATTTACGACCCTATGGACTTAAACAACGTAACAAAAATAAGAGACACCAAAGTAAAAACTTAAGAGGAACATAACATATTGTAAATTCAATCCTAAATATTCAATCACATGTCCAAATGTTTTTGAATCTGGATGTTAAATAATAGTCTTGATTTTGTTGTTATCATTTGTTTGTTGTCATTTACTTGTTATCATCGGGATTTAATTTCTTCCGTAGCCAAAATGTTGGTGCATGGTCGCCACACTCCTGTACCATTTATTGTATACATCACAGTTGTATAATCCATAACATCGTTGTAAACAATAATGCGATAATATTGTCTCAGTCCCACAATGATGTAGAGCACTTTGTTAGTCCAATGATTAGTTTAAATAAAAACGTAAATGATACCAAATACTGAACTTAAAAATGGTAGGATAATGGTGTCGTTGGGATGTTAACTTCCTGGTGTACAATCGGCTAGATCACATTAACATTTACTTGTTATCATCGGGATTTAATTTCTTCCGTAGCCAAAATGTTGGTGCATGGTCGCCACACTGCTGGCTCCCGATAGTTGACAACAGTAAACCGTGTTGCACTATGTTGTACTTTCTCAAGTTAGGGAATTTTTTATTTGGTTTACGTGTCCGAAACAGTCGATTCATACGCCAACTATGTTAGTTTTATTTGCATGTGGACAGGTGGTGGTGTTATTTGCAACATGTTTATTATGGCTGTTCCATGATAAGGTGATATCGATGATGACTCCACAATATTTGGCCTTGAATGTCATCGTCAATTCTTGAACATTTACTTAATATATGGCTGAGATAAACCATCTCGTTTTGGTACTACGGATGACATCGAACTGTGCAGGATTTGATACAGCATCCTTTCACAGCCCTTTCCACATTGTTGGAAGCAGTCTAATTCAGCTAGGAATAATTATGCGATTTTGCCCAAGTTCAGTATTCTGTACAGCAAGCTGTAAAGACTAACTTATCAGTAATCTCTCAACGGTATGTCGTTGATGAAGATCAAGAACAGAAAGGATTCATTACAGTTCCTTGTTGAACGACTAAAGTTACGGAGGTTGATGAAGATAACTGGACTTCGAACGCAACCTTTGGCTTCTTCCGGTTAAAATGTTGTTTACCCACTCAAGGGTTTTTATCTCAGACACCGTAGTTATGAAAACTGGCCACAATTCGATTGTGAGAGACGTTATCTAATACTTTGGATAAAATAGAGTAGGTGCAATGCCATCGGTTGATTCTGGCTAGGGGTGTATGGGGTATCATGAGGTGGAGTGCTATCTCTGGCTGGCTAAGCAGTCGTACTCCTTCGTCGGTAGCTCGCCCACCTTTAGTTCCATGTGGAACTCAACTCTCGCAGTGGCTCCACTGCATTCTACTTCGTCTCTGGCCATCGTGACGTTATCGTTCTACAGGAATCAAATCTTTTTGGGCTAGAGAGTGAGTCGACGAACTGCACTACTCTTCTTCACTTAAAACCAAAGTCACCGCGCAAGTCATTTTTGTCATTGGCCATTCCGTTTCATCACCCACTAAAGTCGTGCGGCGACAGGCAAGTGACGAAGCGACAGGTGTGGGTCCACTGTCAACCGTGGTCTCAAAGCTGCACACAGAAGGTTCAGGCCATTAAGGTCGTTCACCATTGACATGGAGCAGCAGTGGAGTCAAACAGCTCCTTGAACGACTAAGCAGCCCTCTTTAGGAATGCGCCATATCACCTCTATGGCACGAGGAAGGGGCTAGAAAAAGGTGCCCTAAACATTTCCTGCTATAAACCTCCCTAACCAGTATACCACTCCTGGCGGGGATTCGTCAAAATACAAAAATGAACAGAAACATAGGACTATTCCTCTCACACTTGACGCATGGAATATACCCATCTTACTGGGCAGAGACGATGCGGAAAAAACCCAGAGGAGGACCACCTTAATAAGAACGGAACTTGCTAGAAACAACGCGGACATTGCTGCCGTGAGCCAGACCCGGCATGCATGAGAAGGCAAACTCTGTGAAAGGTGGTCAGGATACACTTTCTGTTGGAGCGACCGAGGAAGTAAGAGCGCTGTGAAGCTGGTGTCTGCTTTGCTGTGAAGACAGTGCTCAATGGAGTAAATGACACACTCATAACCATGAAATGCCCCCTCTTATCTGGAAGTGATCACCTTACCATCATCAGGTGCTATGATTCAACCATGACAGAGCCAGATGAAGGGAAGGTCGAGTTCTATGAGGATCTTATCTCCGTCATTGCTGACGTTCACATGGCAGAAAAGCTAGTTATTCTTGGCGATTTCAATGAAAGAGTAGGTTGTGGAAAGCACGGAGTGGGTTACTGTAACATGAAAGGTCTCTGTTTGCTCCAGACTTGAGCCGAACATGAACTCTCATCACTAATACGGTATTCCGTCTCCCTACACATACCCAGACGTCACTGACGAACCCTCGCTCGAAGCTCCTCAGCTACTACGTCATTATCAGTAATATGGACAGGCTGTGTTATCAAGTCCATTTGTGACTATAACTGCTTTTGCCAGAATCTTAGAGATTAACTCGTTGCTAACTGTTAGTGCGATTCGATATAACGATAATAAATAAAATAATCATACATCAACGACACCGTGGACCTGTAAGTGTCAGATTAACACCTTCACTATTACCAGTCTATAAGGCAACTTACGATCAAGGTCTTGGTAAGCTTATTCAAGGGTTATTTGCAAGAATGACTCCCAGTAATGCTTTTAAAGCAGGCAAGGGATACAAGTATATATTTTCTACCCGCTGACGCATTTGTCGAAGTATAAGGTGAACTAATAAGAAAAGATGATACAGGATATGTCAAAGTCGGTTTTGTTAACAAAGGAAGTATGGTACTGTTTAATTGATCTACATATATGAATGATGAGAGAAATAGAGAATCGATTCAAAAAGATGTTGATCGTGACAGGGTGGATTATTGAAGACACCGAAAGCAACTGCGTTTATAGGATGTTTATTTATAAACGCAAGTTAAATGTAAAACAAATCTGACACCATTATAAACAATAGATAAGGAAAATTATAAAGTTCCTAATATGGAAATATCAGCAACAAGTATCTTAACAAAAAAAACTAAATGGATGATTTTAACGAAAGGGATTTAAAATTAGCTTGAATTACGTCTTATCACCCGATCAACAAATACAAGTATATGTATGAGTTTACGAATATATCGTTCGTATAACGAGAATGAAATGTAAATGCCTGTAATTTTGGTTATATCGTTCATATAATGATTTAACAAGGTAACGACATGTAAGTTATGATTTTATCGTTCAATTAACGATTTTGCAATGTAAAGGTGAAATTATGAATTTATGAATTTATCGTTCAAATGAGACTGAGATGTAAATGTGAAATGTTTGCTCAGATGGCAATAGCAATAACATGGAACACGTATTTTATAACTACTGTGGCGCCCATTTGACGTCCAAGATGTATCTCCGGTTATACCAACTCTAGTCAATGATCATGGAGTTGCCACGCGCGGTCCATTCCTCCCTGTATGAAGGATCCCTTGAGAGCTCTCAGATTCAACACCGACCCGATGGTCGCAAAGCCTTGGTATCTCGCATCGGAAACACTAGTAAACTTTTCCGAACCAACGTCACTAGACACAGCGTATATATACATCACAAGAAACCACACAGAGTTCTGCGACTTAACGTCACCTAACTATATATATATATATATATATATATATATATATATATATATATATATATATATATATATATATATATATATATATATGGCAGTACACACACGGTACTATACACACGGCAGCATACACAAACCCAGCATGCACAAGGCACTGTGTAATATACATGACAATGTTGAGTACTTCAACATTCATATTTGTTGCGCATGCCAGCACATGAATTAGTTACCTATTTACATTAAACGTTCAAGACATGCAGCGTATAATTAAATTAAATTTGTCTGTTCGGTTATAACAAATCTCGAAACAGACCATAGTATTTCTAATATCATGGCGTTGTATAACCTGGGTATTTTCTCTCTAGAATTTAGAATAAAAACTAAAACATCTGATATATGAAACTATTCTGTCATATAGAACGAATAGCGATAAGAATACAATCTTAAATTTACATTACCTCTTTAGCTCAAGATTTAACTTCCGTAAAGTGGAAAGCTTTCTGACAAAACTCGTTGTATTTTGATGTTTACAGAGAATTTGCTCTATAATATACACTAAATTGACCAATATGCGCAACTAGGTACTTAGAATTTTAAACTGCAGTCAATTTGCGCGTGCAGCATGGTTTGAGCTGCTCTCAGTATTTCGAAATAACTAGAGCCGATAAATAATAAAACCAACCTCGGGTAACGCAGCAGCGAAACCCGAGTACATTTGTTTTACCACATATACATATTGATACCAGTCATACACAGTTCCGTGACATTGATGTTGCTACAACACTAATTGGCGTTGGAAGATATTCTGATGAATATACAAAATAAGCTGGTCCGACTATAATGTTTCACAAAGATGGCTCCGATCTTCCTAATGACAATCCATATGTTGAGAGATGACCAAAAGACCGTGATGCTCCTGCTGCTGATGTTAATATCGAAGATATGATTATAAAGGCTAATTCAGAGTACAATGCAGGATTTAGAACACTTAAAGCTATGTAGAAAATTGTCACGTGCATTTCCATGATCTCACATTTTATGTTTTTGTAGAAAGGTTAGAAAGGTGTTTTTCGGAGCCATGCATACGGTTGTACTCGTACGAAAATGTGATGATAATGATGCTACATGGCAACCTGGAGGCGATGCTGGTAAAGTAATATTATCAAAACTCTCATTGTGTATGCCAGCAATGACTCCATCAATCAACCAAAGAAGATAAATTATGGTCATTTATGGATACATGCGGTTTATGATTACTATAATGGCTAACAACAAAAACAGATATTATTCAGTGTAATATTAACGGTATATTTATATGTCATATAATATCACAAATAGGTGTTTTTGCACCAACAACAAAAACAGATATTATTCAGTGTAATATTAACGGCATATTTACATGTCATATAGTATCACAAATAGATATTTTTGCACCAAGACATATATCGGTTCAAATACAAGATGATAAACTATTAAAGTCTCAAGAGCGGAGACATATGATATTTGACAAACTTGGTGTTTCTGAAGTCTCACTAAGAATAAACGGCCAACAATAACCATCTGAAGACATTTTGAATAAAACCAAGTAGCACGTACATATCATCATTTAATTATATTTATGGCACGTGACCGAAATGTAGATACCGGTCTGCAAATATCACAATTAGATTTTACAAATTTAAATCCGATTTATTACTTTTTGTTGGAACATCTTGATTTAACCAGTAAAACTCTTCCGGCTGCTCCCTGTCCCGTTAGCTCTAATTACAGAGCAATCGCTATTATACCTAGCGATAAAAAGATGCTACCTGATCTCCGGGTCAGATTAAAAACTACATACCACAGGAGAGAAAAAATCTGGAACTAAAATAACGCTAAAACACAGTCTGATCACAGGTGGTCAGAATAAGTCGTCACTGACAGAAAGCCAGCGCAAAAAAATTAAATGATGAAAAACATGAGAAGACTGCAATCCGACTTACTCTTGCCGCGGATTCTATTTCAGATATAATTAAATCAGGTAGTATATTTAAACCTCTTGCAGCTATACGAACAATAATCTCTCAAAATATTGAGACTATCCGGACAACGACGAGAATGACACTGAAGAAATCATTGGGGCAAAGTTACAAAATAGAGAAAAGGTCTAAGATTACCGGGGTGTCGTTTCACTTACGGCAAAGGCCTGAGATTACGAGGGAGTGGTTACTTGTACGGAAAAGGTCTAAGACTACCAGAGCCGATTTAATAACACTGATTTCAAATTTTGATTTAGTCGATGCTTTTAAAAATAGAAAACTTTCAGAGATGTTTTTATTCTAGAACAGTTACCTTGCAGACCAAACAGAGCTGAAACCGGTATAATTCATCTCGATAATTCCACTAGACCTGTAACCCATGGAGTTGTTTATTTTGATTCGTATGGGTTAGCCCCGCCTAAAGAGTTTATCGAGTATGTCAATCCTCACGAAGTAACGATCTCGTATTCAACATTACCAACACAGAGAATAACTGACCCATCAATATGTGGCCGAGAAATATTTGCTGTACTGGAGTCTGTATCAAAATCAACTAAAACACCCAATAAAGTTGTATATGATTACCCGAGTAATCGGTTTGAAAAGAGATCTTAAAGTATAATGGTAAATGGTTTAGAGATATCTCTTTCCAAACTAAATCCCACTGACGAAATATCAAAAGATAGTGATAAAAAAATAATTAACGATGAAATATCCGAATTACTAAATCTTGCAAATGTAGATCCAAACGAAATGGTCTGTATGTCAGGATAAGCACGGACAATTAAAAATTGGTAATCTTGCAATTAATGATATTATTGACAGAATTAATGGAGTAACCTAAAACACAATAGCTATGTCTGATAGCAACGGAACAATTAAACCTGGTATTTTGTATGTCAACAATATCAGATAATATTCGTGCGTGTGTACAAAAGTCCAGTGATAAAATGACAAACTCAACATGAACGTCGATAAAATCGCCGTACTGGCAGATCCAGTATTAGACAAGGATGAAGCAACACAATTATGTTGATGTTAACTACAGCACCGGAGAGAATAAAAAAAGACACGAAAATATCAAAGCTGTGGACCGAATACGATGTTCATGTAAACGTGTTTGCGCACATCTCCGTAAAATGTTTAGAAAAATTGATGAAATCGCAGATAATTTCTTTGGTACTCCGTTGACTGTTGTCATGAAACTTTATGTCATCAAGACGAGCATTGAAAATATTAGGCGAACACAAGATACTATTGTTAATAATATTCCTGCTATCGTATGCTCGGGTATTACTTATTCAACGTGTAAATCCACGCTGAGAAGCAGTTCAATCTGATCTGTATATTGTAGGTCTACCCATGGATGTAACTACACTAGAACTCTTGTTGTGTGATGTGATACTATAGACATTTTTTCCCCCTTCAGTTTCACCCAGCGCATATAAGTATCTTACAGTAACATTGCCTAATACTGGTTGTTTAAAAAATAAAGTCGTTGTACAGGTATATCTTTTTTATGATCGTGTTCATAGGTTTCATGTTGGTTGTTCGAGTAATTTTATTGTGTAATGCATATATCATACTTAGTAATCTTGCAATCCAATTTCGAGATCTTATATGTTTTTGAATTATTTTTGTTGCATTCTGATATCTAAACAACAGAGCAGCAAGAGTTCGAATAAATCGTTCAACGATTGCCAGATCACGGTATATTGCAGTATGTCATCGTTGTATTTTGACATTATTTTGGTTCATCAATGATGATACTACACCCTGTATTTTCTTTTTACCAGGATCATCCTGTAGTAGCTGTGGTCATCGTATACCACTGCGTTGATAAATTCGTTCAAACAATGAAGCAACATATGCTGTTGTCTTTGTCAATAACGGCTCTGCTTCTTTGTACATAATTGAAACGTCAACTACAGTTAGCGCGTATTTGTACGTTATTTGACGTCGACCAATATTGACAGTATCTTGTGATAAAAATAAAATATCGGCCTGATAAACTTCATGAATAACACTGACTTCAAAATTCACATATTCAATTCGTTTCGGTGATAGTAGATAAATTTGCAATATTGCCTGTTGTGATAATCACTCTGTAGCAGTAGAACGTTTGACACCTGCCGCTTCGGAGAGTGTACTAAGCGCCGCTCTGCCTCTCCAATATTCTCTTGGACTATAATAAATGGACTCCATAACGATATTAATTTTCAACCCTAATACGGGACCACAATATTTATATCCTGGACGATGTTTTTCACCTGGGTATTTGGCACATGGGGTCCTCGGTAATTTGCTTCCTCGTTTTTTTTTAATCCTCGCCGGAGATAACGTTAACTTTTCTGTCCCACCTTGTTCACGCCTACCAGTAAATGCTAGCCTATTATTTTTCATTCTGAATGTCATTAATTCACCTGTAGAAGTACAACCCTTGCATTTAACACAATATAAATCCATATTGTTTATTATGCAACTTGGATGTAATTGATTTTTCGGCGACAAGAAAACAAGAACATCTTGCAGCGTTACCAAATTCTATCGGAATGATAATCATAGGTCCATCTGGAAGTGGTAAAACGCAAAAAAATACTGCTTAATTTGATAACGAGGTGATTGAAATGCGACCAGTTGTATCTGATAGCTCCTTCTGTTGATAATCAGCAATGCTACGGGTCTTAAAGATAAATGAAGACCGTGATGATAGTATTTATTTTATTACTGACATTGATGAAGCGCCATCTTTGGATGACCTTGATGGATCTATATTTTATTTAGTTGTATACGATGATGTATCGCTGGATAAACAGTCCAATCCTGCTGAGATATTTGCACCTGGTAGACATACAAACACTGATGTGATTTAAGTAACACAACGATATACACAAATCCCAAAAGTGATCAGAGATAACTGTAATATTCTTGCTGTGTTTAACGGAGTCGACACACATTCATTACGAAATATTCATCAGATCTGGTGTAGCGATGACATGGATATAATTAAGTTTAGAATTTGTTTAGTCGGGCTCAGTCAACCCCATACGTATTAATAACATTACATTTACATGATACTAGATCAAGATATCGAATCTGTCTTCATAAGAGCTTTGGTTAATATAACAATGATTTCATTCACAGCAGCAGGGAGGGCGTGACTTCGAATAGAGGTCAACGGGTAAAAATTATGCGCATATGATGATTGTACTCAACATGATGGATTCCAATTTGACCTTTTGAGAAACATGGTGCAAAAAGACTTAATTTAGTAAAAATATTCAATGACATATAAATCATTTGGTTTTTTTTAAAACCTGATCGAAATAAATACTAAATAAAGTCAATGATTTAAATATTGGGGACCATTTCGAGTGTATTGTGTAAAATAATAAAATATTTAATCGATTAATACTAAACATAATAAAACATCCATCAATAAGTGTATACATAGATGTAATGTTTAATATATATGATCCCTGTTCTCACAATTCTTTTGTAATTGCTCTAACGTTTTGTTTGATAAATTTGTTCTTGATCGGCATACGCTTAACGTTTCTTATACTGATGCAAGTGATATAGGCAAAAATGTGCATTGGTATGGAGCCGGATCTATGGAACGTATAGCAGATGTAAATAGCAGAGTGAAATCATACATTCCTCATGCAAAACACATCCGTTACATGGCTACGTACTATCCAATGAATTTTCTTGGAATGGGAGAATGTTTGAAATATTTTAAAGGATTTGGACATCTAACGCACGAGATGACCAGAATTGCGATAAACGGACCTTTACAGGATTTTGACTTGACTAGATTCGCCTGTATCAAATCATTTGAGTTTGTTAAAAATTTTCATCCGATACTTATATCTGGCTTGATAGACAATTTTCAGAAAAGAAATGGGTACCGACTGTATTGTTACGATATATGAACGACTCAAAAATACTAACATTTATGACAGTGAGTAATGCATTTATATCATGTAATCTCCAAAAAAATGTTTGGTTAGCACAGCAAAAGAAATATTCAGATGATGAAAATGCTGATGAAACCGATTTTGAAAAAAATATCGCAAAATATCTTGACAGGTAAATTTACGCAAGGAGGATGATATGATCATGAACGACAGTATTTAAGATTAATAATGGACGATGCTGATTTTGCTTTATAATCGCCGATACAACGAACTATGTGTAAGTAGAAAAAAAATCGCTTATATGACTAACGAAACTAAATTAGGTACAATTGTTAGTTACACTGGTGGCGAGTCATAGCAGTTTAGCCATTTACGATTTTTAATATTCGCTTATGTTTCGATAAATTGACTATCAACGATAAACAGATTATTTAAAACCACGGTTAGGGTAGCTACAGATTCATTCTATATCGAATGGAAAAATTCAAAATTGCTTACTCAATTGTATATAAGCGCTGCTTACGATGCATCATGGTGATACATCAAGGTTGCGGAATAATGGACATTAGTGTATATTCGTTCGCAATCAAGTCGAGCTCAGAGCATTTGATGGTTTTATGATTTAAAAGCAGTTAGAGTAAGATACGAGAAACTTATTAAGTGATGTGAAGACATTTCCCTTTAATATTGAAAATATCCATTTAAATTAGTACAGCCTTTTACGCACATAACTTTGTGCTCATGTTTACATTTATTAGAAGCACGGCATAAAATATGCTGTTGATAGATAAAGAAAATGAGTAACGTGATATATGGGAAATTAACATAGATCTGGAATGTGCGACGTACTCTGTCTGAAACAGGTTATCATATGTATAGTGCAATATAATACTGGTACCATTTATTTTATGTGGAAGATATATATTCCGAGCAAAATCTATCATTATGTTGTAATATACAAAAATATTGATATTAAGACAACCTGTTACTCTCAGTGGTCCTTTTAACATGTGATATGACGAAGCATAAAAATGATTGTTGGGATAATAGGTGCAGGATTAAAATTTGAAAAAAAATAAATAAAAACAAACTTTTGGCTGAAGTGTTAAAACCGTGTGCCTGAATGAGGATATTGTATCCGAAAGGAAATAGAATACTACTTCCTTTTCAATCTATTTGAAAATCGTTAATTTACGATCAATCGAATCTTGAATAATCACAAGATGACTTTACAAGACGTTTGAAACTTGGCTTTTCAGAATCATTTATTTGCATAATTCGAATATCTTAAGACTGAATATAATTCTCAAAGACATACACAGGTCTAGAACTCAATTTCAAATAAACGGGTGGGTTTCTAGTAAAATCGCAAACGTCAGAGGTAGACAACACAGAACGTTAGTTAGGTGGAGATAAATTCTACTCTCAATCACGATCTTTCCAAGACGTCTAATATTGTAAACAATGAAGCCGTGAGAAACGAATTATGTAGTAATAAATGTATAAGCCAGAATATGTTTTTATATTACTACTATTCATTTTCACACTGCATATGGTAATCATGACATGTCGTTCAAACTCTGTCTGAAATTTGAAACAAACTCTACCTGTAATAGTAGTTTGGCACATTAGTGGAATCTGTTAAGACTTGAGACAACAATTAAGTAGCAATAAAGGGATCAGATAGAATATGCATTTATATTTGAACGGCCTTTTACGCTCATGGCTATAAGAAGGGTCGTTTTTAAATGTGAAATTAACACAGCATAACTGAGATTGAGAAACAAGTTCGGAATATAGTGATAATATATATATAAGTTAATTATTATTATATATATATATATATATATATATATATATATATATATATATATATATATATATATATATATATATATATATATATATATATATATATATATATATTTGAACATGCAATATTGATTGTCTTTAATATCGTGTTATGACATCTATTTAGGACAAAAGCTATCACTATCTTGCAAGGTATGAAAACGTTCAATCAATATTATGTATCGTTGTTCCCTCATGGCGTACTTGTTAATATTATAAGTTTGATAGCATTTGATGCAGTTGCATATGTAGTTACGGGACGTAATAGTTTCTTCACTAATATCAAGGTTACATTTCTTTCAGTGTCGGGTAATTAATTTCCCCTGAGAAAATCAGGAAACGTAGTACTGGTACCATTTCGTTCCATGTGATAACATTATCTATAGCAAAATCGATCATTATCTCGCAAGTACAAAAATGCTGAAGCGATAGAAAATATCTTAATTGTCTGATAGAATTATCATGCTGTAACATTATTATAATCAGAAAATGAGTAGCGTTTGCTGTAATTGCTCCTAGGATATCAGAATGTAATTGATTATTAACTAATTGAAAACCTTTTTCGTTTCAGCCAAAGGTAAGTAATTTCATCTTAGAAAACAATAGCTGTGAAATGAATAAATCAGTGGATAGTGTACTCGAAATCAAATTCAGACAAGACCACTTGATGATCTTAATTATCTTGAACAAATTAGAGTGACGTATAAAGAAATATGCATGTCATATAATTCCATTTGTTGTGGCTCCTGTGGTGTTGGCTGACGTTTGCTATACTGACCCATCGAAACTAAATATTGAATTGTGCACCTTTGGGATATATCAAGCATTATAACAGAAATTGCAGCTATAATGTACAGCCTCTTTATTCCAAGAAGCTTAATATTGTAAACTATGAAGTCTTGAAGTCCTGAGAAAATAATTATTTTGCAATAAATGAATGAGCTAGAAAATGTTTCTATACTAATACTACTCGTTTTTACACTTTTTACACTGCCTATTTTAATCATGACCTTTCATTCAATTTGAAACAAACTCTGCTTAAAATAGCATATTGCTAGATTAGTGGAATCTTTGAAGATTTGAGCCAACAATTAAGTAGCAATAAAGGGATCGAATAGAATATGCATTTATATTACAATCAATTATATTATTTACCATTGAAAACCCCTGATGTAGAACTTAAATCCAATTTAACACCTCGCTTACTCGGTAATATCCTGACAAATTGTAAATTATGACACTGCATCTTTACTTACAAAATGTTCTTTAATTCATATCACACAAAAATGAATTATGATTGCAAATGTCAGTTCCATATGTCAATATTATATTTTCAGTTTCAGTCAATTTTTGTGTTTGCTTCTACGTGTTTACATCAATTGTTCTACAAGAAATCAGAGATGCGTGTTAACCGATACTACTACTACTACTACTACCACTACTACTATTACTACTAATAATAATTCTTAATATTAATAGTAATATATCTTATAAAAAAATTATTACTGCAAATAATAATAATCATAATAATATTAAAAATTAATAATAATATTTTCCATTATAGTAGTCACGACGATGCAGCTGGAAACATTACAGTGTCCGATGATACGACAACAGCGTCGCAGTGTGTGCTATAGTAACGAATCATATGCTGCCATCATTATTATAGGCAATGACATGATTTATTGTAAACGTTCATAATGATGCTTACTAATGACAGTTATGTTGCAAACAGCTGTATTGAGTAATTTATATATTCCTTATTGCTTCTTATTTGCTTTTATGTGTCTTTAACTTCATGTGAAAGTTCTAGCGATATTTTACATAAAAAGATCGACCATACTTTTGTGGATATTTGTCATAACAAGATCGATATGACTGTGATTTCCTTTATACCTTAAGATTATTCATAAACTAATATCTGGTTGTACAACATAGTTTGAAAGTGTTTAATGCGTAGATAATTTCGTTGATTGAAAATTAAATGATACTCGCGTAAATTAGGCAATCTCATGATTTGATCAAGTTCAATGGACACTTGGCTCTTCACAGTATGCTTTTACAGTTCTATTTTTAAAACTTAAACATGACGACAACGATATTATTGAACATGGTTATTAATAAATGCGTGTTCAAAGACATATGTCAGTAACTGCACTGTTTCCTGTGACCGCTTAAATGTGTTCGTAAGTGTTGGAAAATATCAAGTATTGATGCAGCTAATAACATGCACGCGCGTAAGATTTTTCAACATATTGTATGTAAAGCACCAATATTGAAATCGTCAGAATTAGAGTATTGTAGGACAAATGCAAATGAAGTAATCCAAATTTGTAATTACTCATTGTGTCAAAGTATCGTTGTTTGAGTTTATATTATTGTGTTGTAAATGCTTTCAAAAGGTTTAGAGTGTATATTATCCTGAGCATTACACTAAATTGATTGTTTTATTTTCTTTCTGTGGTTGGTCCATTTTTCGTTAGCATCATATAATTTGTTCATGTAATACTATTATATATTCTTGCACATGAAGATATCGGTTATAAAATAACTATGCAACTGTATGAAGAATATTTCACTGTACCTTTCATATGAAATGCTATCTCTTTCCTAGCGTAAACAGTGTATATGCTTTGCTGACTTTAGATTATATGTTTGATGGTATTATTCAAATGTAAATGTAATAAAGTACAATGTTACTAGAAGCCCTTGGACAAATTCAATTATTAAGTAAAATAAGGTTATTCAACATTAAATAAAGAATTTAACAAACTCTATAACGGACACTTCTTGATAACTTTTCTGCATATATGTCTTTCATAAGTTTGATAGCTTTAAATATGCAGTTAGAAATGTGATATATTGTGAATAAAGTTGTAATGTATGATTGATAATTAAATAGATAAAAAAAAATAACAGAGGTAGATTATGTAGTTGAGAAATTAGAAATAATGAATTACTTTGAACTTGACTTTTTGATAGATTTTGGGAATTGTTTGAGATGAAAATTTTCTTTTTTGTCGTTTAAAAAGAGCAGTTGTAAAAGTATTGAAATTGGTGTAATACTTTCTTTAGTATGTAAGGGTGGGTTATTTGCAGAATTAAATTACATTGTTGCAAATTACTGATCGTAGCAGATAATTTAACTTGGTATTTTCTTGTTTGGCTAGTGCCTGTATGTTTATTATTGTCAGTTCTTAGTCATAACATACTTCGTTTCTGTAAACTGTAGTTACGATTGGAATAAAATCCCCATGAAAGGATATGATCATTGTGTAGCAATTTGAAATATCTTTCTGAATATGTAATCTATAATTTTGTAATCTTTTGTTTTTACATGTATTTTCTTGTGGTTTGCTTTTTATTATTTTTACAATATGCTAGGAACTTAATATGTATTTACGTGTTATTGATATAAACATCGTTTATATGATGAGTAGTGAACAATAGCAGAACATTTGAGTGAAATCGATTTTAATCAACTTTAGATTCATTACTTGTTTAATGGTTGTAAAAAAGTTTGAGTATTTAGATTTAAATGCTTCTCAGACTTGGGGCGTATCAACACATGAAGGTTACTTAGTTGAGAAAAGAGACAGATCAATGTAGCCGGTTGGGGTTGATATACTCGTAGGACTCTAGATCGGATTTGTTTTGGTTGGGGAGTCGCCACGCTCACATTTTTTATTGAAGAATTTTACTAGAAATTTACTTTGCAAGTTAGTAACGAGTACACAGTGCAGACAAATTTTCAATACTGTGTTATCAATTCGACCTGTTTATATATATATATATATATATATATATATATATATATATATATATATATATATATATATATATATATATATATATATATATATATATATATATATATATATATATATTTGGTGTTTTAAGATTAAGACATGATTGTATAAATATAGAATATAATCAGTATTATTAAAACATTGTTATAGTTTGTAACTGCATATATATCTGCCATCATAAAAATCAGCTTTAAAGTGGCACGTGTCCTTGTTTTCTTTTCATGGCTTTGTTCTTGCTTTATAGAGATTTTAGTTTAATCACAGTGATTTTAGAAATCAAGCCTTTGTGAGTTCACTTCAATGTCATTTGCTAAAATTTATAAAAAATAACAGCTACTCGTTTGTTTTTTTAAGATTTACTCCTTCAGCGAAAGATAAATTATTTGTCCCTCATTTTGCATGTAGATCTAGTTAGTTATTTTAGGTGATTTTAAAGAAGAGTCTTCTTTTCAATAAAGAAGAATTAATGTAATTAAAAAACCTACTGAGTATATATGTTTTAATGCCTACTAACCAGGTAATATTGTTGGCTATTTGAACATATTTATGTTGCATACGTATTTCTTGTCATCTAATCGAACCAATGTCATAACCTTCTGTGTATATTTTGGTGGCTGACATAAAGACCAAATTGGTGAACGCTTTTCCACGACACATCATGAATGGCTTTAGTGATTTTTGTAAATAACCTCATAGACAGTTTTTATCAATGGTTATAGATGTGAAGTGTTCTGGTCCGGTTTATTTAATATCACTGAATTTCGTCGATTCGCTAAAGCAAAGTTTCCAAAGTCAGGATGTTGAATGAAAGAAGATTTTGAAACCAATATCCAAGTTTAAGTGATGCTAAGATGAAGGACGATGGCTTTATTGGTCATAATATTCGTGATGATGCATTTGACAGTGCACTGCGTGGCAAGGACAAGACGGCATGGAAAGCCTTTGAGATACTGGCAACAACGTGTCTCCGAAACAGAAAGGCAGACAACTCCAGGGAGTTGGTGGAAAACCTCCTTAAAGCATGCAAATGTCTTGGTTGCAACAAAGAACCCAGTCTACCGTCGAACACTCACACCTTGACTGTCCAAAGAAAAATTCATTTGCAGATAGTTATCCATATTTTGGCCTGTATTTGAAACATTATTTTGTTTTCAGTTCGCTATATCACCCTCTTTATGAAAATAGATGTTTACCTACTTAATTCTTGTATAAGTTCATTACGAATATTGTTCGTGTTTACGTTTTATGGAAATACAACTTCAACTACAACTACTAATTTATTAATAGTATGTAATATTGAAAACGTAAAGGCTCAATTAATTTTAAGTTGGTCTTTATTTCATCTTCTTAACATTATTATACCAGATGTGCTGATTGTGTTTCTTGAGAGTAAAGGTGATATAAATATGCATATATATTCACGTCACTACGGTCTTAAACAACCTAACAGAAAGAAGAGACACCAACAGGATTATTACAAACTAAACTAACACTAACTTTATATTTCTAATCTGTAAAGTAAAATTTTAAGAGGAACATACAATGTTGCAAATTGAGCCCTAAATATTCAACCACAGGTCCAAATGTTTTTGAATCTGAATGTATAATAATAGTCTTGAATCTACTCCTGTGCCATTTTGTGTATATATCACAGTTGTATAATCCATACTGTCTTTGAAAACAATAATGCCATAATATTGTCTCAGTCCAGCAATGTTGAAAAGAACTTGTTATTCCAATGAAATAGTTTCAATTTTTAAAAAATAAATGACTCCAAAGACTGAACTTAAACCACAAATGGTAGGATAATGGTGTCGTTGCGATGTCAACTAGCTGGTGTACAATTGGCTAGATCATATTAACTTTTACTTGTTATCATCGGGATTTAATGTCTTCCCTAGCGAGATATTGGAGCATAGTGGCCACACTGCTGGTCACCTGATAAGCACCAACAGTAAACCGCGCCGCACAACGTTCTACTGCCTCTAGTCATGTAATGTTTGATTTTGGTAGACTGCCTCTAGTCATGTAATGTTTGATTTTGGTAGACGGGTCCCAAACATTCGAACATACGGTGGTTTTAGTTGTTCGGGAAAGGTGCTAATGTTACCATTCTTTGTGGCTGTTCCATGATAAGGTTATATCGAGAATATTTGGCCTTAAATGTCATCGTTAGTTCTTGGACATTAATTTAATATTTGCTAAGATGATCCGTCTCTTGATGGTGATATGGATGACATCGAACGTGTCAGGATTTGATACATCAGAAAGCCCCTTTCACAGCCCTTTTTACGTTGTTGCAGGCAGTCTAAGTCGGCTTGGAGTAATTATGCGATTTTGTCCGAGTTCAGTACTCTGTACAGCAAGCTGTAAAGGCTAACATAAGAGTCGTCTCTCAACCGTAAGTGGTTGACGCAGATTAAAAACAGAGACAGTTCCTTGTAGAACGACTGAAGCGACTGGGCTGATGAAGATAACTGGCCTTCGATCACAGCCTTGTACATCATAGTAATGAAATCTGGCCACAATTCGATTGTGAGGGACTTTATATAATACTTTGGTGAAATAGGTTAGGATCGATTATATATTTTGTTTCTTACTATGTGTGTATGTGATTTCTTGGGACGGTGTACCACCTCTGATGGCTAAAATGTTGTACTCATTCGTCGGTATCTTGCCCTCCTTTGGTCCCTACGTTGAAGTCAACTCTCACCTGTGGCTCCACTGCACTCAACTCCGTCTCCAGCTGACTCGACGTTGTCGTGCGGCAGAAATCAGATGTTTTGTGACTAGAGAGTGAGGTCGACGAACTGCTTAACTCTTCCCCACTTAAACCAAAGTCATCCATCGATTCCATTTCATCACCCACAAAAGTACTGTGGCGACTGGCAAGTGACTAAGCGGCAGGTGTGGGTCCACTGTCTGCCTTGGTGACAAAGCTGCACACAGGCGGCTCATACCATTAGGGTCGTTCACCACGTACATGGAGCAGCAGTGGAGTCAGACAGCTCCCTGAGCGAATGTGCAACTCTTTAGGAATACTCCATCTTACCTTCATGGCACAAGGAAGGGGTTAGTGAAAGTGCCCTAAACATTGCCTGCTATGAACGTGCGCAACCAGTATTCCGCAGTTGGCGATTACAGCGGTTAAATGTAAACCAAAGTCCACGCGCAAGTCATGTTTTGTCATCCACCCATTCTGTTTCATCACCCGGTAAAATCGTGTTGCGACAGGCAAGTGACGAAGCGACAGGTGTGGTTCCACTGTCAGCCGTGGTCGTAAACCTACACACACTAGGTTCAGGGCATTAAGGTCGTTCACCACTGACATGCAGCAGCAGTTCAGACGGACAGCTCCTTGAGAGACCAAGCAGCCGTCTTTATGAATGCGCCATATCACCTCTATGGCACCAGGAGGGGGCGAGAAAATGGTGCCCTAACATTGCCTGCTATAAACCTCCCTAACCAGTATACCAAGCCTGGCGGGGATCCGTCAAAATACAAAAACAAACAGAAATATAGGACTGTTCCTCTCACACTTGACTCATGGAATGTACTCACCTTAATGGACGGAAATGATGCGAAAAGACCCCAGAGAAGAACCGCCTTAATACGAAAGGAACTCGTCGGACACAACGCGGATATTGCTGTCCTGACCCAGACCCAGCAAGCATGAGAAGGCGAACTCTGTGAAAGGGGGTCATGATACACTCAATTTAGAGCGGCCGAGTAAGTAAGATTGCCGTGAGGCTGATGTCAGCTTTGCAGTGAAGACCGCACAAAGGAGAGTAAATGACAAACTCATGACCATGAAAAGCCTCCTCTTGTCTGGAAGGGATCACCTTACCATCATCAGGTGCTATGATCCAACCATGACCAACCCAGATGAAGGGAAGATCAAGTTCTATGAGAATTATCTTCACTCCTCATTGCTGACGCTCAAATGGCAGAAAAGGTAGTCATTCTGGGCAATTTTAATGCAAGAGTAGGCTGTGATCCCGTTGCCTGGTATGGAGAGCTAGGAAAGTACGGACTGGGTCACCGTACCGTTGGTCTTCCATCTCACAACCTGTAACCAGACGTCATGGATGAATCCTCGCTCTAAGCACCTCATCTACTACGTTATCATCAGGAATACGGACAGGCAGAAAGTGCGTGTTCGCAAGTCCTGTTGTGACTCTGACTGCATTTACGGAAAACTTATAGATGAACTCGTTGCTAAATAATGCAGCGATTCCTTTTAACGATAATAAATAAATGATCAACGACAATGTGGAGCTGTATTGGTCAGAGTAACAAATTCACGATGACCAGTCAAAAACGCAACTTACGGTGATGGTCTTGGTAATCTTAGTCAAGGGTTATTTGCAAGAAGGACTCCAACAATAGCATCAATCGCAAAAACATTATCGATGAAAGCTTTTAATGTTAATGGTGAAAAAGCTTCTGGTGCTATTGTTAATGTTGCCAGTAATTCCTTTACTGCCGCCAAGGAATACAAGTATATATTTTCTACCCGCTGAATCATTTGTCGAATTAGAAGGTGAAATTTTATTTTAAAAAAAAAACATGATACAGAATATGGGGGGCTGTCAAAGTGGGTTTTGTTAACAACAGGATTATGGCACTGTTTGATACACTTTGATTGATGGACGAAATATCGAATTTATTCAAATAAATGTTGATTGCTAAAGATTATACATGATCAGCTGCTACGAAAATGATGTTTCACAAAGATGACTCCGATCATCCCAATAACAATCCATATGTTGAGAGATGACCAAATGACCGTGATGCTCCTGCTGCTGATGATGATATCAAAGATATAATTATTAAGGCTAATTCGAAGTGCAATTTAGGATTTAGAACACGTAAAATTATGTAGAAAATGTTCATGTACATTTCCACGATCTCACGCTTTCAATTTTTGTAGAACTGTTAGATTGTTTTTTCCGAGCCTTGAATACAATTGTATTCGTACGAAAATGTGATGATAATGATGCTATATGGCAACCAGGAGTCGATGCTGGTAAAGTAGTATTATCATAGCTCTCATTGTGGATGCCAGTAATGACTCCATCAATCACCAAAGAAGATAAATTATTATCATTATAATATAATAATACTATAATTGCTAACAACAACAGCATATAGTATTCAGTGTAATATTAATGGTATATTTGCATTGCATATAGCAACTCAAAAAAACGTTTTGCACCACGACATATATTTGTTGCGCTTCAAGATCATACACTATTAAATTCTCAAGAGCGGAGTCATATGATAATTTGACAAACTTGGTATTTCTGAAATTTCACTAAGAATAAACGGCCAACAAGAACCACCTGAAGATATTTTTGGACAAAACCAAGTAGCAAATGCATTTCATTGTTTGATGACATTTATGGGACGTGACCAAAATGTTGATATCGGTCTGCAAATATCACAATTAGATATTACAAATTTATATCCCAATTATTACTTTTCGTTGAAACATCTTGATTTAACCAGACAAACTGGCGTTGATATGCACTTCCGAGCTCGTGTATCTCTTCCGGCTGTTCCAGTTCCTTTTATCTCTAATTACTTGAAGGTGCTAGCAGACGAATTAGAGTCATTGATGTACCAGTAGAAAATTTCCGGGTCAGATTGAAAGCTACATACCGCGTGAGTGAAAAAATCCGGTACTAAAATAACGCTAAAACACAATCTGATTACAGGTGGTCAGAATAATTTGTCACTGAGAGAAAGCCAGCCCCAAAAATTGAATGATGTTCAACATTACAATACTGGACTTCCTCTAGCCGCAGATGCTATTTCATATGTAATTAAATCAGCTAGTATATTTAAACCTCTTGCAAAAATAGCATCAAAATATTTCAGTTGTCTCAAAATCGGCCGCCCTTGAGACTATTGGGACAGCGACGGGAATGACAATACAGAAAGCAACCGGGCAAGGATTAAAAAACAGTAAAAGGTCTAAGATTACCGGAGAGTCGTTTAATGTACGGCAAAGGCCTGAGATTACCATGGAGTCGTTACTCGTAAGGAAAAGGTCTGAGACTACCAGGAGTAACTAACATTGTTATCGAATTTTGTTTTAATCGATGCTTTTAAAAAATTAAAAATAAAAACTGTTACAGGTGTTTATGCGAGACCAGTTACATTCCAGGCCAAACATCACTGAAACCGGTATCATTAAGTTCGATAGTTCCACTGGACCTGGAACTCACTGGACGCATACACGATTGATCCTCGTGGAATTGTTTATTCGATTCATATAGGTTATCCCCGCCAAAAGAGTTTATCGAGTATGTCAATCCTCACAAAGTAACGATCTCGTATTCAACATTACCAACACAGAGAATAACTGACCCACCAATATGTGGCCGAGAAATATTTGCTGTACTCGAGTCTGTATCAAAATCAACCAAAACACCCAATAAAGTTGTAGATGATTACCCGAGTAATCGGTTTGAAAAGAGATCTTAAAGTATATTGGTAAATGGTTTAGAGATATCTCTTTCCAAACTAAATCCCACTGACGAAATATCAAAAGATAGTGTTAAAAAGATAAATAAAGATGCAATATCCGAATTACTAAATCTTGCAAATGTAGTTCCAAACGAAACGGTTGTATGACAGGATAAGCATGGAAAATTAAAACCTATTTATCTTTCAATAAATGATATTTACGTCAGAATTAATGGAGTAACCGAAAACACCGTAGCCGTGTTTGATTGAAACGGAAAAAAATGAACCCGGTGTTCTTATGTCAACTATATCGGAGAATATTCGAGTGCGAGTACAAAAGTGCAGTGATAAAATGGCAGGCGAACTCAACATGAACGTGAAATAAATCGCTTTACATGGAGATCCAGTATTAGACAAGGATGCGGACATAAACAATTATGTAGATGTTAACCACAGCACCGTAGGCATTTAAATAAGAAACTAAAATATCAAAGTTGTCGACCGAGTATGATGTTCATCTAAACGAGTTTGAACAAATCTCCGTAAATTGTTTAGAAAAACATGTTGTAATAGTAGATAATGGATTTACTGAAACATTTAGAATAGCCTCCATCAGTGGCAATTTAGCATCAGCATCAATCACTTGGCATGCAGAATTGGTAATTAATTTAAACTCATAATATAACGAACGTGCAGCAGTATAGATGCAATCAAGTGCGTGAATTGCAAACTAAGGTAAACATATCATTGACGAGTACAGAATAAAACTACAAATATATCGCAGGCGTGTAGTCGTAGCTGACAAGTGTATATTCAGTTGCAGCTGTTTATGGTGTTACATGTTTATTGATATCGACAATAACATAATTACTAATTACCCCAACAGTTGTAACAATTTTTGTAGCCATATTAAACTATATGAGTATATAATAAAGTTGAATGTCTCCGCGGCTGTATTTTCTAAAATATCATTGAGCCTTAACAACGAAATATCAGACAATGAGTTCACAACTATCGTTAAGATTTACGATGAAGCTACAACATATTTAGAAAATGTCAATAATAATAATGTCGCAAGAACTATTGCAACATATCGTAGTTAATATAACTTCACCAAATACGACAATGATATCAATACATTCAACTAACTATGAATTTAGCGTAAACGTTCCAACTGTGTTTCCAGTGAAGGAAATTGAACTTGCTCAGTTACAAGTATATTACAGTTGGCCAAATATCCGGTAAAATCAATAAGGGGTCTACAGTCAAATATTTCACTGGTATTTGCAAATAAAAATCAAGGAGATAGAACCATCGATTAGCGGAAAATTGAATTGGTTTATCTCTTATGTCATAATTCATAATTAGCAATAAGTATCAAACTTACAGACCAAATTGGTAGCCGAATTGATTTGTCTGGGAACAATATACAACTGAATCTCTACATAAAATAATACTGACACACTCAGTCGGAAAAGTCACTGTCTTTATTTCGCGCTGACAAAAACAAAAATAACTCAGAAAACATCAAACTGTGTACATACTTTTGATCTCTGCTTTCAGTAAAACTAAATTCCTCCTTTCACTTTCTACGCTTCGGAACGGTTACTACTTTAACTTTCTAAAAATCATTATTAGTTGTCTGAAACATATATTTATTGTCTTTTCCCCTCTTATTTGTCTGATAGTTCTATCTAACTTTTTCAACAGAATTAAAGAGAGCTTCCATTGATTTTAATTCAATATCATCCGCTAATGAAGCAAAGACAGCATGTTGAATCTGTTTATTAAATTTATAATGTGATGGTAATTTATATATATATATATATATATATATATATATATATATATATATATATATATATATATATATATATATATATATATACGGATTTGAGCTCTTGCAAGTATTCGAAATCAGAAAGAATTTTTTTCATGCTTTAGTATATTCACAATGCAATTATCTCAGGGGTAAACTATTTCTGATACAGCTGTTTGGATCATTGATGATGGTATCGAGATGCCAATCATAGTCTATATCGCACTATCACGAGTTATAACAATAACTCATTTGGCAAGGGTTACAATACATTTTACTGACACCAACAATAAAATTGTTATGACGATATAGTAAAAAACAAATTCGCTAGTTTTAAAGAAAGTGATACAAACATTATATTTTTTATGCTGAATTTATAATGAGTAATAAGAGCAACAACATAATAATCATTTTGTGAAACGTAAGACAATAATGCTATGACAGTATTCAAATAATGATCCAAGACAATTTACCGTAAATAGGAAAGATATGAGCGTGGTCTCACAGGAGAAAATACGATACTGACCCGTCTTGAATGTAATAAAGGCAGGTATATTAGCTACGTTATCGTGGCGGTAATTGTATATCCTCAGGTATTACATTTTCAACGTTTAAATCCACGCTGAGGAGCAGTTGAATCTAATCCGTATATTGCAGGTCTATCCGTGGATGTAACTGCATTAGAACTCTTCTTGTGTGATGTGATACTCCAGACATTTTTCTTACCCCCTTCATGTTCACTCGTAACATATAAGTACGTTACTTTAACATTGACTAATACTGGTTGTTTCTAAAAATCATGTCGTTGTACAGGTATATTTCTTTTTGTGGTCGCGTTGATAAGTTTCATGTTGGTTGTTCGAGTAATTTCATTATTTAATGCATTTATCATATTTGGTAATCTTTCGACATCTTATCTGTTTTTAAATTATTTCTTTTGCATACTGATATATAAATAACAGCGCAGGAAGATTTCTAATAAATCGTTGAACGATTGCCAGATCACGGTGTATTGCAGTATGTCATCTTCGTATTTTGACATTATTTTTCTTCATCAACGATGATACTACACCCTGTCTTTTCTTTTTACCTGGATCTTTCTGTAGTAGCCGTGGCCATCGTAGACCACTGCGTTGATAAATTCGTTTAAACAATGAAGCAAAATCTGCTGCTGTCTTTGTCAATAACGATTCTGCTTCTTTGTTCCTACTTGAAACATCAACTACAATTAGCGCGTATTTGTACGTTTTTTGACGTCGACCAATTTTGATAGTATCATGTGACTAAAACATATCGGCCTGATGAACTTCATGAAGAACACTGACATCAAAATGCACATATTCAATTGGTTTCGGTGATGGTAGATATATTTACCATATTACCTGTCGTGATAACCACTCTGCAGCATTAGAACGTTTGACACATGTCGCTTCAGAGAGTTTACAAATTTCTGATATGCGTCTCCTATATTTGCTTGGACTATAATAAATGGATTCCATAATAATATTATTTACCAGCCGCTAATACTAGTTTACCTTTCATCGCCGATCTTATTTACCAGTTAGCCAATAATGCTTTGACAGATTTTTTAAAAATGGAATTTAGCGCGTGAGTTAATATTACATCTGCAATTTGTCTATGCTGCATTTTGCTACGTTTATAAGATACGTCATGAGCATGACATACTTTTTCAATTTGATTTATCAGATATTCACCGGGTTTTGGTTGATCCTGATTATCAAGTTGGATATGAAGTCGAGTTCCAGGACTATAACATTTATATCCTGGAAGATGTTTTTCATATGGTCATATGGCCCATGGAGTACTCGGTACTTTTCCAATTTTGCTTCTACGTCACATCCTCGTTTTGTTTGATTTGAATCCTCACCGAAGATCAAATTGTAATTTTGTTGTCCCACATTATTCACACCTACCAGTAAATGCTGGTCTATTATGTTTCATTCTGATATTCATTAATTCACCTGTAGAAGTAGGACCCTTGCATTTAACACAATATAAATCCATTTTGTTTATTATGTAACATGGATGTAATTGAGTTTTCGGCGACATGAAAACTAGAACCGATAAGACATCATGCAGCATTACCAAATTCAATCGGAATGATTATCAGAGATCCATCTGGAAGTGGTAAAACGCAGCTACTACTTAATGGGATAAAAATGTGGTTGAAATGGGATAAATTTTATCTGATAGTATGTTGATAATCAGCGATTCCACGATGTACTTAAAGACGGTGCTGATATTATTAATTTTATTACTGACAATGATAAAGCGCCATCTGTGGATGACACTGATTGATCTATATTTTATTTAGTTGTATAAGATGATGTAATGCTGGATAAACAGTCAAAACCTGCTTGAATATTGTTACGTGGTAGACATAAAACAAATGATGTGATTTAAGTAACTCAACGATATACAGAAATACCAAAAGTGATCGGCGAGAACTGTAACATTCGTGCTGTGTGTAACGGAGTCGACACACATACATAACGAAATATTCAATAGACCTGGTGTAGCGATGACATGATACAATTAAGTTTAGGAATTTGTTTAGTCTGGCTTAGTCAACCCCATAGTTATTTATAACTATAACTTAACATGACCCTAGATCAAGATATCGAATCTGTCCTCATAAAATCTTTGCTTAATATAACAGTGATTTCATTCATATATTTTATGTCATATAATATGTAATTTAAGATAATACATTTAGGCCTCTGTGTCATTATATATGTATATATCTATCTCTTTATCTATCTATCTATCTATCTATCTATCTATCTATCTATCTATCTATCTATCTATCTATCTATCTATCTATCTATCTATCTATCTATCTATCTATCTATCTATCTATCTATATATATATATATATATATATATATATATATATATATATATATATATAAATAATACTAGCTATATGTCATTTAATATTTAATTCAAAATAACATGATAAATTCAAAGCTCAATGCGTTTCAATGTTTATAGCAGTTTTGATGACTGTCAATTATTAGTTTTAATCGTAAGAAGTTTGAAATGTACATAAATAATAGGTATTCTCATGTTTCGGTTGTATAATAGGGATATTTAATTCATCTCTACAAATTTCCAGTTAACAAACTTCTTGGAGTCGGATAAAATATCTACGCAGTTTATCAAACAAACACATAAAAACAACAGACTTGCAACAATCATAAATACAGATTGAAAATCATCAATATATTTAATATGTTTAGAGTTCTTCCTTAAGGACGCGATGTATAAAACAAAATAAGTTGTGGATAATTGATATGAGTACCTGATGGACAATACTTGTATCACCTGATGTACGATGCAGTGATTCTTTATTCGCAAGGCATAGTGTACATCCGCAATCTAAATTTGTCAAGGTATCAGCTTGTCTTTAAGACATGTTTGTTATATTGTTTATAAGCTTCTTGATAGATATAAAAATATACTACCTGCATAGTATTAACTAATGCTACCTACATCATATGAACTAATACTACCTACATACTATTTAATAATAATACCTACATAATATTAACTAATTCTACTTACATAATATTAACTAATACTACCTACATATATTTAATAATACTACCTACATAATTTTAACTAATTCTACTTACATATTATTAACTAATACTCCCTACATACTATACACTTTTATCACCTACATATTGTTAACTAATACTACCTACATATTATTAATTTATAATATCTACTTGGTGTTAACTAATAGTACCTTAATATTAAGGTATAATACCTACATAATATGAACGAATACTACCTACTTAATATTTACTAATACGTCATACAAAATATTAACGTATGCTACCTTCATAATATTAACTAATACGATATGTTTCTTATAGGACTGGTGAAATTGGAAATGAGATGAGATGCTGCTGAAGAACAAGGTAAGTACATATTCTAGTCAAATTCTTGTCACATAATGACATATTTCGCATTATCAGGTATCAAACGTCTGATTTATATGCCACATTTAATTATAATCCTTTCTCGTTCAATGCTAATCACAAGTTTATTGTGTTAATACAAGGTCGCTTTACAACCTTTGTAATATGCATATTTTACTATAATCATTACTAATGTGCCTATACGGAATAGATCCATAATACGATACGATTGAGATACCTCATACCTTACTTAATAATACTACCTACATATTATTAACTAATACTCCCTACATACTATAAACTATTATTACCTACATATTGTTAACTAATTCTACTTAAATATTATTAACTAATACTGCCTACATACTATAAACTATTATTAACTACATATTGTTAACTAATACTACCTACATAGTATTAACTTATACTATCTACTTGGTATTAACTAATACTACCTTAATATAAACGTATACTACCTACATGATATTAACTTATACTACCTACATAATATTAACTGATACTACCTACATACTATTAACTAATTATACTTACATATTGTTAACTAATACTACCTACATATTATTAATTTATACTATCTACTTGGTATTGACTAATACTACCTTAATATTAACGTATACTACCTACATAAGATGAACTAATACTACCTACTTAATATTTACTAATACTTCATACATAATATGAACGTATGTTACCTTCATAATATTAACTAATACGATATGTTTCTTATAGGACTGGTGAAATTGGAAATGAGATGAGATGCTGCTGAAGAACAAGGTAAGTACATATTCTAATCAAATTCTTGACACATAATGACATATTTCGCATTTTCTGTTGTGAAACGTCTGATTTAAATGCCACATTTAATTAGAATCGTTGTTCGTTCAATGCTAATCACAAGTTTATTGTTATAATACAAGGTCGAATTACAACCTTTGTAATATGCATATTTTACTATCATGATTACTAATGTGCCTATACGGAATAGATCCATAATACGATACGATTGAGATACCTCATAAACGAAAATCACAATTTTCAGTTTATTGTGGTTCAGATCGGTACTTTAACTCAGGAACGAAGTGGTAAAATGTAAACATTTCGCCTTCAGAAGCAAGTTATTTTAGATTTCCGAATTAATGGTTGCTTCCGCAAATAAAAAAAAATCATATAACATATATTAAATAAGAGCTGATTCGTGGTATCATAAACCTCAATAAGGATTGCACCATTATTCTGTGAATTCACGTTAAAAATAAAAAATGTGTTGATTCCTTAAGGTAGAAGGTAGATTCACTTTCACCATTGGTCACAAAGCGTATTAGATACCATGTATCCTTGTCCACAGTATACAAACAATGTTACTGTTTCACTCTATAGGTATGTCAGTTTGTTATGTCACCAAGGATTGTGCGGAATATGTCAGGCTTGCAGCATTGCAAATGTGGTAGGAAAGCGGATGTGCACAAAGTAAAGGTCAGGCTTCACCTAGGTCTTCTAGGAACATCATATATGGTTGTTGATATGGAAAAAAAACATTTCAAACTCGGATGTTGTGTTGTTTCTGAGTCCATTTTTCAGTTGTATGCAGGATGGGCCTGTCATTTACTTAGGCCAGATCATATGACCATTATAATTGGTTGATTATATATATATATATATATATATATATATATATATATATATATATATATATATATATATATATATATATATATATATATATACTTTATAACATTAAAGAGGGTGTTGTATATCCCCTAAACTCAAAGCTCTTTACAACATTAGAAAACACCTATAACATAAAAATCATAATGATTACAACAAAAAGAACAACAAAAAAGAAAACATTAAACATGATGAAAATATTTTATGTAGGTAACACTAATGGGTCTACAAGTTTGTTCTTGCAGTCCAAAAGGGATTCTGTGAATTCACGTTAAAAATAAAAAATGTGTTGATTCTTTCAGGTTGAAGGTAGATTCAATTTCACCATTGGTCACATAATGTTTTAGATACCATGTATCCTTGTTCACAGTATACAAACAATGTTACTGTTTCACACTATAGGAACATCAAATATGGTTGTTTCAGTCGAAAATGGTGAGTTTTAAGAGCTCTTTTGTATGGGAGCATTGTAAGTTTGTGTTTACGTGCAGTGGGCTATTCGTACGACGTTGCTGGGCCATGATATGCAAAAGAACGGTTTCCATATGACGTCGTTTCCTTAGTGGAAATAATGAGTGTATGATTCTCAGAAGATGAGTTTAAGTATTTTGCTGGTGTGTACTCATGGGTGAGGTCAGAGAGGTATGTTGGACTGGAGTCTGTGATATGAAGCACATATAACACATTGTGTTTGATTCTGGATTGAATGGATAGCCACACGATGGTACAGATCAGCGGGAAGGTGTGCTCTGATCGTAGTACTCTAAGAAGAACCGAAGCATATGTGTTTTGAACTTTTGATGTTTCTGGAGTAGATATTGAGATGAACCAGACTGAATGGGGTTACATTAATCCAGTCTTGAAAGTACTAATGAACACACATGTGTTTAGTGGCATCAGCCGTAAGATATTTGGGAATGGAGCTGATGCGTCTCAGCTTAAGATATGCAGCATTGCATTTGCTCATGATATGGTGATGCATTGTGAGAGTACTGTCTAGAGTAACACCTAGGTTTAGTACCGACTGTGTGATGTTAATGACGATATTTGATATTTGAGAACGGCTGAGTGTATAGACTGATGGGAACAGGTCCAAGAACACACCCTGTGGAACACCACAACGTAAATCAACCATCATATTTGCAGACACAATTTGTGTCCTGCTAACCAGGTAAGACATGAACCACAGTATGATATTTGGGAATGAAGCTGATGAGGATTGTGAATGAAAAATACATGCCCGAGACGTGAGGGAATGAATCATTGTGTCAAATTATGCAGACAAATCAAGGAGGGTGAGGACTGTAATCTTGCAGCTATCTAAAGCAGAGAGAATGTCATTAACTACGTTTTGAAGAGTAATTTCAATAACGTGGCAAAATCGAAATGCAGACCGTATATTGCTCAAACGACTGCATGACTTCAGATGAGGTATAAGTTGGGTTAGAACACCTTTTTCTAAGATTTGTTTATATGAATGGGAGATTATAAACTGGGCTGTAGATCTTTTAATCGGTATGGTCATGTGTTTTTTTCTTCAGCAGCGGTTTTACAATAGCAGGTTTAAAAAATAATGGTAATTCCTCAACGAGAGAGAGAGAGAGAGAGAGAGAGAGAGAGAGAGAGAGAGAGAGAGAGAGAGAGAGAGAGAGAGAGAGAGAGAGAGAGAGAGAGAGAGAGAGAGGTATTAATAATATCAGTTAGTAAAGGCGATACTGAATCTAAGCACTGAAACAGCAGTGATGTTGGAATTGGATCAGGTTTGCATGACTTTGTTGCATTCTTCAGCACGAGTAGACGTATTTAATTCATCGAGACAGGTTGAAACGCTCCTAACGGTTGCTGCTGTAATCAGTATCACAACTGCATGGTGACTATGAGTCAATTGTAATTGTGTTGTCAAACCTATCGCTAATAGTTTGTACTTTTTCACGGAAGAAATTTGCTAACGGGTCCGGAAGGTCGACTGGAGAGAATGTAGCTGGAAGTGTGTACATTTGTTCCTTGACATTAGAATTGTGGTATCATTGAAAGCTCTTTGCATATGGAACGTTCTGTGATAGTACTATAGTGGGCTGATTTCGATGCAACGACTATGTTTGTGACGTTCTTCTTATGAATAGTCCGTCTGGTGGAAACCCAAAGCCTCTCCACTCGCGGTGGTCTCTTTTAGCAGTTCGAAGCTGGTCCCTAACACTGATATATCAGGGAGAACACTTTTAAATTGATAATCTAACCTTGTTGGATATGGCATGGTTTCCAAGCAATGAAAACAGGTAGCTATCATGTTGTTCTGCTGTAGCAGGTAGGCAAGTTGTAAGATTTATTGGGAAGTAATGCATTCGTTTGGTTATATTTATCATATGGCGATTTCTCTTAGTAGCAAATAAAGGTGGATAGTTAGGAACTGATATGTAAAGATGGCATATGATGCAAAGATATTCTGACGCAAGTGCCTGTGATAGCAAGGACCTTATAATGTTATAATTGGGTCTATAAAAAGCAAATCTAAAATGAGAACACGTGTACTGGTCCGTTAGTTAACTGTTTGAAGTTGAAAACATTAAAGGCATCTTGAAGTTTCAATATTTATGGGTTTCCAGTACAGTCAAAGTGAAAGTTTAAATCTCTTTCTGATTGATGGTAAATAAATGCTTGATCGCAACAAATGGATGTAAATACAGTCCAGAATCTAGGTTCAATCAGTATTTCATCAACGGATGTACGATATTACGCCAATGATTAGGTTCGGCGAAGAATTTCGTTTTCAACTAGCAAGGATTCATATCTTTGTATTCGTGAACACGAGCACACACTAATCGCAGTTATTGCCATTGAATCTGTACAATATCTGGTTAACATTGGACGGTTAACGCTGAGAACTGTGCTTGCTAGGCTCCAAAATCTTCACGAAAGTATATACATGTTGGGTGCAGGCCCCAAACAGACTGGATATCATATCGGGCCTGACATTTTTAGAATTACCTCAACAACCTAATTCATGCACAATCGTCACTGCCAGTTACGAAAGCATTAGTGCAGGGTTAGATTCTTCTTGAGTTTTCACCCACCAATGTTCCGTTTGACTTGATCGCGATCCGCACGCACAAACTGTCTATCTGCATCGCCATAACAATCGGTTGTTATTCGTTTGTTTCCGTGTTATATTACAACAGTCGTGTGGATGATCTGCAGAGTGAGACATCTACGATAAAAAGCCTAACATCTGAGAACAACACCAATGACACTCGAGCCACGACGTGTGAAATCCATATGCATAGTCAATCGGAGAAACCCCATCTCAATGATGTATTTTTAACAGGGCTCAGCAACGTTTACCGTGCATTATTTGAAGGTGAGCCCAACGTGCTCGGAACTATGACCTCTTGAGCTGCATCCATCGCTAAAATATTGAACTAGCAGATCGTAGATAGCGTCAAACGTACCGCTGTCGAACGATTAAAACAATGGGCAGCACATACGCTTTGTGATTAATTAACGGCGATTAATAACACGAGTACCAAAGATGGATCTATATACATTGTCTTCGACCAAATCAATGGTGCATACATAATGTAGAATCGCTATCAAAGCCACGCAACATAGATTGCCAGTTCTAACGATTGAAAATCTTACTCGGAGGGGTGGATTTCAAGGTTTTAAAGAAAATCAGTCATATATAATTTTACGTTGACCGAGGTCAAAAAGGTATCTGATTCAGCATCATCATCATCAGTCTCTTGACCTAGTGTGGTAGTTGAGGCACAGTGCTGCTGAAAATCTGACCAATTCCCTCAATTTGTCTCGATCATGTGCCGATGCATGTGTCTCCGCAAAACTTTTCCTGGTCCATTCTGTGACGTTGCCACTCCACTTTTCTATGTCTACCTCTCCTTTTACGACCTTGGACACTACCCTGCAGTACTGTTGTGGATAGACTGTCGGCTCTAGTGACATGGCCATACCAATTCAGTTTTCTCTTTTCGACAGGGGTGAGGAGGTCTTCATAATGGCCTACTTTGTGCCTCATGGGGTTACGCATTTATTTATTTCTGATGTGGTCCATGAATTCCAAGGATGGTTCTGTAGCATCTCATTTCAAGTGCATGGAATCTCGGTGATGTTACGATCTCCAATGCTGACTGTCCCGCAGTGGTTTTCCAGGGAATCTCTCATGATACGCGCTAAGTATATGTTGAAAACTGTGGGTGACAGGAGACTTCCTTGCCGTACTCCAACTGTTGTCTTGAACCACTCCCCCGCATAACCTTGAGCGGTTACTGCACTGGTAGCCTTGGCGTACAGCTGTTCGATGGTGTAGGTCAACTTTGAATCCATGTTGTACTTCTTCATTGTGGCACACAATGCCTCATGCCACACTCTGTCAAAAGCAATTTTGAAATCTATGAACACACGTTGGATGTCTTGTTGATGTTGCGAGTACTTTTAACACAGAACCCTAAGATTGAATATTTGTTCTGATGTGCTTCTTTCAATCCGGAACCCTGCCCGTTCTTCATCGATTATTTATTCTGCTTGTGGTTTCAGTCTGTTTAAGATAATTTGCAGCATCACCTTACTAGCATGGCTGATCAAACTGATAGTTCAGTAATTTTAGCACAACTGGATATTTTGGGGAAGTGTTATAATCTGTGACTGGGTAGACTGTGTTGGCCATTCAACTGTCTGCCAGATCTTGTTGCAGATTTTTTTAGTAGCTCTATCACTGAATGTTGTCTACTCCAGCTCCATTCCCATTTTCAGTGTTCTTATTGCTGACTCCACCTAGTCTTTGAGAGTTTGGAACTTCAAGCTCATCTGGGTCTCCTGTAGACGTATGGACTCCATTAATGGGAAGGACATTTATTCTGACGTGGCCACAATTGTCCAGATACAGCGATGGTTAGACGAAAAAGCTGGTTCAACAATGAAGTTTGTCAAAGATGCCTCTGATTACGCAGGCAAGGTACCAAATATAATGAGAAGGCCTCTGTAACTTCTAGTGGTTGTCTCTCAGATGTACACACGTTATCGTGTCCTAATCCCGAATTCAGTCTTGTATTTTGCAAAGCGTTGATCACAACTTTGTGCAGTCTCATTACGATTTTCCTCTTTTATTCCTCTCTGTCAGATCAATTTTTCTTAGATATGTTCGCAAGGTCGTACGTGGAGCAAAATACACTGTCACTTTGTTTTTTAAAACAATCTAAAACGAAGTTATTTGGTTGATGCCGTTTCTTACACATACCACACACGCAAACCCTTCAAATGCTATTGAGGGAACGTTTACGCTCCAAATATGTAACCTAGCATAATCTTACTGCACCAAAGCATATGTTCTCGTTATTTCAACTTGCAGCGACAATTTATCGTTGTGCTTAAACGGTCGTCAGAAACTGTTGGAATACATTGGTTTGACTACACAGACGCCAATCATATTGTACGTGCATATAACAATATGTGGTCATATATTGACGGGTATCAAAACGTCGACACGGGTTCTGATTCTGCGATGTATCCATGCCAGTTACGTTCACTATCCAATATTGTAAAACATCATTGACTCAGCTAAGAAACGAAAGGTCTCGCCCATTATTCAAGACGGACGCGCTCGTTCTGGTAACATTTATTGGAAAAAGGGGATCATTAGATATCAAAGGATATGGTGTAATTAATGTGCATTAGTATGATAGGTATGCCAAAATCACAATAATGCATCATCTCCAGTGATTTAAGTATTCCTTTGGCAGACGACTTTGTTACAGCTGCATGAAAAAAAACTAACTGTGAAATAATTTGACGATGAGAAATAAATAGGGGCAATAATCGGTATTATTGTAGAAGCTACGTCGATAGTAAACGGTGTCTCTGGTTACACGAGCAAGTTAATTTCAATATGACTGCATGCCCAATTGCGTGCGGGCACACAAAGTATTGTCAAATTGGTCAATAAATTGTACTCTATTACAATCAAGGTAAGCATAATCAGTGCGGCCGAGTTTGAGAATGTGCAGTCGGAAATGGAAAATCTTAGACAAACCCGAACATGAAAAAGGAACACCGCGCATGCTAACTTATGGTAAAAAGAACTAATCTTCATGTAACGTGCATGTATTGATCTATATCATATATATTGACCAATTGTGGTTTAAAATGGTCTCATAAAGATCACCAACATAATCCAAGCTCGAAAATTCCAATTCAGTGTAATTATAATTATTTTCTGTCCGCAAAACAATATCTGAAAAGAAAACATCATAGATCTTTGGTGAGTTAGTCTTTACATATAGATATAATGGAATAATTTTCAAAACAGACTCATGTTTAGCCCATTAAGATATATTTTGTGAGGAATCCACTTAAAAAAGGGCAATGCAAATTAGAAGGATGTTTAAATTTTGAAATCCTTCATTTAAAACTGTAATTTCCTCCAATTTTTTTTTTGAGTTTTATAGCATACATTATTACCAAGAGAATAATGACAATGTGTATTCCAATCTTTCTTTAATATCAGTAAATACAAAAAGACAATTATACCTTATATCTATTGAACTCAACATAATTAGTTCGTTTTGAAAGTATACAGTTTAGATAAGGTTTTCTTTAGATCCGTTCGAGTCATATTTTACTGGCATTTTGAGATGGAAATTTCATTACTTGTGTGCAATATTTTGTTTGAATTGTTGAATATCAAAACAATTTCACTTATATAAGAACATGTATTTTATGCATTGCAACATATAAAGAGAGCGGACATCACTTTTAACTAGAGATTGTTGGTAAAAGGTAATGTGTTCCATTGGATCACATAATATTTGACATTACTATAAGAAGTAGCCCATCTGATATTGTTTATTTTTTATTGATTGCCTTTGTTCGTTTTGTACGCTTCGTTGGAATGGGTATTTTAAGGTAGAGCAAATATTAATGTTGTTTAGTTCCAAAACAAGTCGAGTAATGATGCTACGATTTATACCACCAACTCTTAATATAATAATTTAGATAACGTATATATTTGTGATATGATTAAGATATTTTATTTCGTTTAAAATGTGTGTTATAAATATATGTGATTGACTTTAAATCGTTCTGAATAAGAAAGGAATAGTTACACATATTGCTGTGTCATTTAGGGTTGATATAATAACACTCGCTTGTCGATTATGGAATTTATTGCGAGATCAAATGGTACGACATAAACCTAAAATAATACAATAAAATGTTTGTCTAAACAAAATGGGATAAGATCAAAAACTTATTCAGCTTCACCGTCTTTTTCATAATGTCACTTGTTTAATCCAACACACCATTGTTTATATTTATATCTAAAATGTTTTCATTAAAAAAATAAAAAATATTGTTTTAAAGTGTAGTAATGCAAAAAGTAAAGTTCAGCTTTAAAGAGTCAGGACTTCGTTCAGTTGTTGGGGACAACCTGGACATTCATTTCGATCTCCCATTTTTTCGTTATAGGTCACTGGTTCTCCATTTTCATAAACCAGGGAAATCTGTGCTATCACCTGTTATGTGTCAATTAGCCAGGACTCTATTTTCCCGATGTATAAGTTCGTATCTAAAGACATACAGTTTGTGTCTACATGGAATTGCATCACAATTATCTTTTCCAGTTTAGTAATAATAAGAGCTCAGAGTGGTTGTCTTGTGTATTTTGGCGACAGTGCACATTGAGTAATTAGGCCTTGGTGATGATCCGGAAGTGCAATCTGTGTTCAGTTTACATGCTGTTCTGTTTACAGTACAGCCTCTCAAAAAATGCCGATGCACCCTTGACAAGAACTTCACCGTGAAGTCATTTTTGGGGTTATTTTAGATTAACATATAATTTTTTATCGATTGTCACACAGATAAAAGGTCAGTAGTGAGAAATATATGAACAGAACATATACAAAAATTAAGTGTGATGTAGTACTCCATGTCTTTTTTTAAGGAATTGCAGCTTTCAGAACGCTTAGCACATTTTTTAAACCTGTAAGCTTGTTAATGACAGATACTCAGTAGGTGAGCACTTATTATTATATTAAAAACAAAGCTGCAATTTGCAAACATTTATAAGATTAAAACTAATAAACGATACAGTTTCTCATTTAAATATTTAAAAAGAAAGAAATTTATTATTTAGAAAATCATTTACTATGACTTAAATAACGAGCCGTCAAACAAACGAAAAACCCGCTTGCAATCAAATTTACCTAGAAAATGAGCACAACAATTTCGAATTTTAAATTTGTGTGCTCTTTGTTCAAAAACGGAATCGCATGCAATTCTGACTTTATTAGAAGGGTTTATAGAGATTTCAATCAGTTTGTGCAGGGTCGTTATAACCGCTACCAAAAAGGTTAGGCCATCTCGGGAGCAAATATTTTTTTCCGGGGTGGGAAAGGGGGTTGGATGATGCTGTCATATTCTGAACATTACCAGCTTGACCCGTGGTTGATTAGGATCAAATTAACTGCTGATTCAGAGCATATCAAACATTAAACAATAAACAACGGAGCACACATTTTCATATTTATTTTAATATGTGTTATTATTTTTCACAAGCATAGCAATATAAGGTGAAAGGTTGTCATTGAACAGGTATTTCACGACATCATCTTCTGTTGTGTTCTAGACTGGTATCAAATTCAGTGTATCGGCAAATGATAAGGATAATTAATTAGAGCAGAATTGGTAATTTTTCCAATTGATGGATACATGATATTAAAAGTCTAAAGGGGTATTACTATTGATCCACATAGCTAAATTTCACTGTAATGGGGTGTGGGGTCAAAGTTGTTAGATTATAATTTCATGCCATAATATAGAATTGAGTCATAGAAATACTGATTTAAATGTAGAAATGGAATATTTGGAAGATAATAATTGTCTAAAGTGGAGTTTACCATTGATCTTTATTTATTTCATTGTTCTGGGAACTATACCAAATTGTTGCATGACACTGACACTTGCATGCCACCTTTTCGATATTTGGGAATTTAGTCTTTGAAAGTCTGACTTAAAGGTCACCTGCCACCTATTTTGTAAAAAACTGCAATATCATTATAGTCATAATAGCAATGCATCTGTTATATATGTACACCATACAAATGTTTAATTAGACTAAAAAATCTATTTTTTAAATGAAAATTTTTACTCGGCAATCTCCGTAAACAATCGGTAATTTCCGTGGCCAAAGACGGATATGACGTACATTTTTCCCTTCGGTTCAACCTAGCCCTTCATGCGTTGAATTTCCACGCGTATATGTCTATCGTCTGTGTGATACATTTTAAAGATCGTGATTTTCTACAACAAATATGGTGCACTGTGTTGCTAACGGATGTAACCAAAAGAGCGATGATGGGACAAAAGGGTTCTTTCTTTTTCCGAAAGACCATGTTTACCGGAAAAAATGGATTGAAGCTGTTGGGTCCAATAGAGAGAGGGATGGGAAAGTTGTACCGTTTGTACCAACTGCAACATCCCGCTTGTGCATACGGCATATTTGAGGACAGTTGCTTTTTACACCCTCCTTCCGTGATGGCATCATTTGGTGTTCAAATGAAATTGAATTTGTTAAAGACGGCAGTGCCTACAATTTTCCCAGAGACTGTCGAATATAAGAAGAAAACCCTTTCGTCACCAGAGAAGTTTAGACCACCTAAATCCCGTAGAAAGCTCTATGGTGCATATGAGAAGAGGGATAGAAAGAGGGTAAGTAAAATACATCAAATAAAGATTACAGTACAGCATTGTTATTGCAGATGTAAAATATTAATGTTTACAAAAATCATAATTTCTGAATGTGTAAATTGTTGATCTCGAAGAAACTATTTAGCATTATTATACCGATTATGAACTCGAAATATAAGGTATTAGTGTATGACGTTTATCATTACAGTAGGTGTACAAATCTGTTGAATCAGTGTCTGGTTGAGTGTTTCTGTAGAAATCAAGGCTGTTATGGTTGTACATACGGCTTATGGACAATTCGGACCAAAGACAATTCGGCCCAAGACAATTCGGCCCAACTTTACGGAAAATTGGACAATTCGTCCCAACTTTAAAGACAATTCGGCCCAATTCGAAAGACGATTCGGCCCAATTTTAAAATACAACTGACAAGTATTTATATTTTGACAATTCTTATATAATATGTTTTAAAATAAAAATTGGAACATTTTGTGAACAAGATAAATGTTTTCCGAAGTTATAATTGTTAGGAAAAACCGGAGAAAGAAAGGAGTATAGAAGAGCTGTACGCTTGGTCTCCAAAACTTAATTATCAAGGAAAACATTATAACACTTATATTTACAACTGTATCAGCTTATTCGGCGTGTCTGGTTAATTCTGAATAATACGTCAATTCTGTAAATATTTGATAACGTGCCTTTTTGGAGAAAAAAAAATTAAATTTATTTTTGGGGGGGCTGAAATTCAGACAGAAAGATTCCACAGTAATGTATTTCATTTCCATAGCCTGATGCATAAACATTACATCTTTTCAAAGCCATGCGCATAATTATCCACTATATCAGTTCTAGCAACTTTAGCACAGTACTGAATCTCATTTAAATCTTCATCATTTTTTTCGTTTAACCCCAAAATACTTGTTTAGATTTGCAAATGGCATTTTGTTCAAGTCTCGATGTGTCTTGGTTTCGAGTTCGCATGCAATATTTATACAGCTACAATCGGAAATGAAATCAATTACAGGATCACGGGGCTTCGCTGATGTAGCAAACTGCGATTCTTTTTTCCGTTTTGGTGACAAAATATACCATCTGGTGATATTTGTGACGACACCAATTTTGGCTGATAAAAACCGTATATACAGTCTTGCGTTTGGAGTAGAGAAAATCAAAGGCACCATGACAGGAAACAATGTACTGGAATATATTGTTAAAATAACAAGACCTTGTCTCGTACTGACAAACCACCCTAACAGTGCACTGTTATATCACAATCCGCTAATGATGATATCTGGCCTTATTACTTCATGCAACAGACTAGTTAAAATCCGAATCCGCAGAAGGCGGAAACGTAAAATGAGTACAGTCAAGCAGATGACACTAATTTAAAAACAAATACCAGATGGAAGAAGAAAAAATACGTTTGCTGACACTTCAAAGAGAACTGATTACCTTTGAAGCACTGATATATACTAAACAAATAAAACAAATCTGTTTCAAAGCTCTACAATTATCTGAAGTTTCCGCAGCAATAACAAACAGGTATTTGTTTGACCCTTCAACTGGAGCCTTTAGCGGCGCCATCATCAAAGTAAGCCGACGACCTTTGCTCAAAAAAAGTCAGCAAAAAACACCTCAAATAAAAGCATTGCCTCATTTTTCACAGTGATTAGAACATATTTATTGTGTCGCAAAACTTTCCTGTTTGCAAAAGAAGAAAAAAAAAGAAAAAAAAAGAAAAAATGTGCGTACGGAGGACTCGTGCATGGGCGATTTTCTGCGTCCCGGACCAAAAGTTTGCGTCCAAATACGCGTAATTAAGCGTTTCCGAGATCTTTGAACTGTTTGCAAACACAAAATAAAACTTCCATGCACAAATTCTGTTGTGATCATATATGTTTTAAATTTGGATGTGACAATAAATCCAGGCTGGCCCAGATGAACTATCATACTTTGTTGACAAAAGTTTCTAGTTTCCAGACCCTGATGACCATCCAGTGGTAGAAGAGGAGGAAACTTTCTTTGATGCGGATGAGTGCGGAGACTTAGTCGACAGTAATGAAACTGATCCAGACTGGGAACCAGATGATGGAGATGCTGATATGGATTATTAGGAAGAAGAATAAGCATGGTATGTTATAAAGTAACATGTACTTTAGTTTTGATCAGTTCACATTCAAAATCAGAGAACAATTTGTATGTAAGTAACTATTATGTGAATAAAGAACATTTACAATATTGTGTTGTAAAGGATTATGAAGCTTGGTAATCTATGTTATTGCCTAAAAGCAGAAAGTAGTTGACTATTTTTTTTCTTCTTTCACAACACAAGAAGCGTGTACTTTCTCTACTGGGGATAAATGTACGTCATTTCCGGTTGGAGTCCTCTATAGGTGGGAAATCTTACCTAAGGGGAGTTAACAGCGTGCGATGCTTATTTTTCGAGTAATTCAATTATTATATCATCTTTACACTTTATAATTTTTAAAATCTTTTTGTGCGAGTATGACTACTTTTACAAATGTAATGCAAATCTGATATAAATAAAAAAATGTCAGAGTATGGCAGGTGACCTTTAAAGATGGGTTTTGGAGAGAGAGAGAGAGAGAGAGAGAGAGAGAGAGAGAGAGAGAGAGAGAGAGAGAGAGAGAGAGAGAGAGAGAGAGAGAGAGAGAGAGAGAGAGAGAGAGAGAGAGAGTTAACCTCCAATGTTAGGGCTATGACATATGTATTGAGATCTTGTGTTACAAGGTCTGGTTACCTTTCTCCAAGGGTTGGCCCTGCCGTTGAGTGTGTCTGTGTGTGTCCTTGTTAGTGTGTGTGTTTGTGTGTGTGTGTGTGTGTGTGTGTGTGTGTGTGTCTGTGTGTGACAGAGAGAGAGAAACAGAGAGAGAGAGAGACAGAGAGAGAGAGAGAGATACCGAGCGAGGTAGCTGGTAGTATCACCCGAGCGGTGGGCATTGTCGGGATGCTTGCGAGATCCACACAGAACATATATATTATAGTATTGAAGGACACGTGTATATATCAAATGTAGACTTGGCCTAGGGGCCGTGCCCTTAAGGATGATGATTTGTCCCTAGATCTTAACTTAGAAACAGTTGAGATCCCCATCTTCTAAGCATATATTAGTTGAATAGCACACGAAAATATCAGGCATAGTAGAAATAATGATTTATAACATGTAATCGTAGCTAGATTAAAATGTACACGTGTCATTAACACCGTCTGAGTGTGCATAAGCGCTTGCAAGCAGATATTTTATAGAGAAAGTTATGTGATGAATGTTCTGGAAAACAATTCAGACGAGATCCCATTAGTCAATCAATTTCGAATCTAACGAATCAGCTGGAGCAATGGCGATGCTTTTTATTCGCACATGTAAAGTTCTAAAGGTGTTGTGGACAACTATACATTGATTTTCAGTTTTAAAATATCACTTAATATTGACATGTCATACACTCACTTCATATACCTTATAGATATCGGACAAATATCTAGCACATGTACACACATGAACGACACCAGCTGGGCCTAGGTTTATCTCATACACGAGGGTCACAATTCAGTGTGATCTTCGAGCTTATAGATAACAGTAGTTGCCACGTACTAACATGCCTGGTTATCCGATATTTAATATCGTGATATTTTTTGTAGTTATCCCCCACCATCCCCCATTGGTGGAATTACATAATAAGCATGTTTCAATTCATATACTAATACAATAACTACTCTCGAAGCACGACCAACATTTTGTAATGTATTTAAAAGGATTCTGACATACTTAGCACTTCTCCATCAACCCCAACCCACCAAACCACGCGTATCTTCTCCATACATAACATCCTGGTATGGACACCTCTTGGCTTGACATTTTACTGCACGACCAATATTACTATTATTAATGTACATGGCTTATTATTAGTAGCTATAAATGTATATGTTTACCTATTAGTAAATATCTATGTACCTGGTTACGTAATAGAAATAACCATGACTGTATGTATTTACTATATTTATGTAGCACAGAACACTTAAAATGGATCAGAAAGGTTACTGACCGATCTTTTAAACCAGGCATGCACGTGTCGATCAGCTATAGCAGTTTTAGTCTTGTAAGGAATGGCAAAATATGATGAATTCTCTAGTTTGAAGTTTGTACTGTGTGCAGCACGACATCTATATCCCATGATCCTTAAGTAGATTGGAAGAAATTTTGATGTCTATATTAATTATCTAAGGCTATGATCTCAAACTTAAATGTGTAGACTGGAAGCCACACTCCTAATATGCTATAAATTTGATGTATTATATGTACGATAATTTACAAGTGCGTCAAGATTTGCCTTCGCCCCGCCCTGAAAAAATTGAAATGACGTCCCTGCTCATAGGTGCCGATCTCGTTTACTGTTAGGATGTTCCCTAATACTGTCACTACTGTGGTCGAGAGATTGTATTCCCTCCCTCTCTATATAGACAATTTATTCCTTATCAAACGTACACATCCTAACACCTAAAAATATCCCTACAGGTATTTATACATAGGTTTGTTCAAATTACTGTACATTTTCAAAATATTTTCAAAGGCAAAGACGGTAGTTGTCTAGTCGGTAAACTATCCATATGAAATTACTATGCGACATTCGTGTATCTCTATTTAAACGGTACAGTACGTTAGTAATTTCAGATTCAAAGCTAGGAGTATAAAAAAAATTATCTTCTTTGATAAGCTTAACATACAAAAGTTTCAACGAACCATAATCATATTATCTAGTTTTATAGCTTCGACTGACACGTTCGTTTGTCGAAATACAGTGGGTGTTTCTTCTTATATATCCATTGGTAAAAGCAAAATAAATTAAGATAAATGAAAATTATTAAGATAAAATAATCATCGTATTGTTTTTACAACTGAAATGTGACATTCAAAACACACGAAAAGTTATCAACTTCATTGTTAATGGTGAATAAGGAAGTTCAACACATCGATTTATATATATATATATATATATATATATACATAATATAAGTTCACAAATACGTATTATTTAATAAGATTAGAAATATGACTAATTATGCAATGCTGTTTCTTTCATTCTCCCATTTCCCTTCCATTCTCCCGTATAAATGAGTTTAGACCCCTTCAAGGTTATCTTGAAATAACTTTACAAATCGTGCCGTCACCAGCTGGTACACTCATCTCGAGCTAAAATATTCATATCAGAAGTATAAACGCTCTTATCAGTCACAATATAATCAGTCTATTTATACAACACTGACATCGCAACTAGTTTATGACCTAATTGAAGTGGTTTAGTACAAACATGAATTAATTGATTAGACGAGGATGATGATAATGCGAGAGAGAGAGAGAGAGAGAGAGAGAGAGAGAGAGAGAGAGAGAGAAAGAGAGAGAGAGAATTATGATTGTTATCAAGAATTTAAATAAATCAATGACTAAATTTTACTAATCAAATTAAGACTCTCAGACTAGTGGGATCATATATAAGAGTCCCAACTGATTGTCTGGACTCAAAAATCCCAACCAATCATTAGGTATAGCAGGTCTCATTCCACCCATCCTCCTTCAAAAAAAGTTATATTCTGTGTAATATTAGTCCAAAATAAATATTTTAATTTTATTATAATTGATAATTTTAAATTTAGTTTACTAAAACATTTTGAAAACTCTTCTAATTTACAGTTTTTACTTTTAATCTAATATGGAATTTGTAATTTAGTCTAGCATAGAATTCTTAATTTTGGTTTAATATAGATTTTTTAATTTAATTTCATACATATGTTTTAATTACATCTAATATAGAAATTGAAATTTAGTCTAATATAGAATTTAACATTTTAGGAAAAAATAGATATTTTAGTTTGTCAAACTCAATTTTGAATTGAGGTGTATTATATTAGATCTATTAAGCATCTAATATCAATCTTTAATTTTAGTCTATTAGATATTGTCTATTTTTGTTTTCTATGTTTATTTTTCAATTTAGTCAAATTTAGAATTTGTCGTTTAGTAACACAAATTATTATGATACAGAATCTATACTTATTGTAATATAAAATTAAAATTTTTTGTCTAATATTGTGACTCTTTGTGTTTAATATGGAAATTGTAATTTAGTATAATAGAAAATATTTTCAATTTTACTTTATCTTATCATTTTTTCAATATTATTCTGATATAGAATCTTTATTTGTTTGTAATATAAAATTTAAAACTTTTGTCTAATATATAATTGTTAAATTTAGTTGATTTTTGTTGTATTACTTGTAGTGAACATATAAATTGTAATTTGCATTGATTATCCTTTATCTTCATTTCAATCTAATATATAAATTTTAACTTTAGGCTAATAGAGGACATTTAATTTCAGTTAATCACAAAATCTTTAACTTTAGTTATATACAGTTTTTAATTTTAGTTTGTTATATAATATTTAATATTAGTTATATGCAGTTTTTAATTTTAGTTTGTTACATAACCATTAACGTTAGTTATATACAGTTTTTAATTTCAATTTATCATATAATCTTTAACTTTAGTTATGTACAGTTTTTAATTTTAGTTTATTATATAATCTTTAACTTTAGTTATATACAGTTTTTAATTTTAGTTTATTATATAATCTTTAACTTTAGTTATATACAGTTTGTAATTTTAGTTTATTATATAATCTTTAATTTTAGTTATATACAGTTTTTAATTTTAGTCTAAGATACCATTTTTCAGTTTTGTTGAGTAATATTTTTTACACTTTTGTAAATTACAGGTCTTTTTTATTTTAGTTTAATAAAGGATTTACAATGTAAGTTTAATACAGATGTTTTAATTTTAGTTGATTTTACAATTTTAGTTCAATAAAGCACTTTTACTTTTAGTATAATATATAATTTTTAATTTTGCATAATGTGCCATGCCTCACAATCTTGAGTCAAAAACATCCCATTGGAAACATATTTTTATTAACCTTTTATGTAAATAAAACTCATGTTTTTTAAGCCTAATAAGCTGAACCAGGATGTAGTTTGGTCTCGATAAATGTACGTTTTTGATATTAATGTGTTGTATTGCTGGTATTGGTATAACAGTTCGTGTTGTATTGCTGTTGTATTTGTTGTTTTCTGTTTAATGTACTACTTAATGCAAGCATGCTTATTATGTCTTTAATATTTAATTTCACTAGGTACGTAAAATATTAAGAATAATTATAAATTTATATTAATTAACACCATTATGTGTACACAGTATTATAAATAACTATGAATTCCATTACATTATCCATTACAAATATTATGTATAAAGTGCCTCAAAGAATAAGAAATAACACAAATAAGGTAGTCATATTTATATTTCCCATGAAGAGCATTTTAGTGAGTGAGTACTATATTTTGATAAGTACTGAATACTCAATATTGACTTTCCACTTGAATGTACAACACTATCATTTTACATGAATGTTCAACACTACCATTCAGCATAAATACTCAAAACTGTCATTCTAAATGAACACTCAATGTCGTAACTCCAGTGGAATACTCAACACTATCATTCCAATTGAATATGCAATTATGTCATTCCAATTGAATATGCAGTTATGTCTTTCCACTTCAATACTCATTCCAGTTTAATCCTCAGTTATGTGATTGTATTTCAATACTGAATACTGTCATCACAGTTAAAATCTGAACACAGTCATTGTTCTTGAATATCCAACAATCATCATTACAACTAATAACTCAACACTATAATTCCACCTGAATAATAAACAATCTACTTCAATGACCAACACCCATTCCATTTCAATACTCAAAACTTTCTATATAGTTGAATACTCAACACTGTCTTTACAATTTATTGCTCAATACTGTCATTCCACTTGAATAAGCAACATTTACATTCCATTTAAATGCTCAATATTGTCTTTACAGCTGAATACTCAACACTGTCTTTACAGTTGATGGTAATAATAGCTGCAGTGATCGTAACTCAGCATTAAAGGATTAATGTCAGGATTGGTCAGTCTAGTGTCAGGATAATTTGACTGGTGTGAATGCTCAACATTGCCAATTCTTTTAAATACTTAACAATGTCATTCTACCTGAATACTCAACACTCATTATGTATAAATACAGTCATGAGGGACAACTGCTATGAGTCCACATGTTAAGATATCTACCTGAATACTCAACACTATCATTATGCATGAATACAGTCATGAGGAACAACTGCTATGAGTCCACATGTTAAGATATCTACCTGAATACTCATCATTATCATTATGCATGAATACAGTCATGAGGGACAACTGCTATGAGTCCACATGTCAAGATATCTACCTGAATACTCAACACTATCATTATGTATGAATACAGTGAAACCTGTCATGAGGGACAACTGCTATGAGACCACATGTTTTGAGGCCAAACTCACCATGCAGTTTTATTGATGATTAAGTGTCATGACCTGTTATGAGAGACCAACTGTCTTGAAAGATCCTTATTGTTTGTCAAAAGGGATGGTCTTCAAATACAGATTCTACTGTACTCGACCGTATCATTATACTTAAATACTGTCAGTCCAATTGAATAATCTTCAACATCATTCCACTTGAATAGTCAATCCTATTATTACACCTAAACACTTAACACTCACAATCTCCTTGAGCACACAACATTGTTATTCCACTGGAATACGTGCCACTCATTCCATTTCCGTACTCAACAACCTCTTTACAACTGAATATTCAATATTGTTATTCCACGTGAATTCTTGCAACTCATTCCATTTCAGAACTTAACACCATCTTCAAATTGTGTTTATAACCATCACCTAAAAGTGTATATGTGTATCGGCTGACTCAGTCATTTTCTGTTTTCCCCAGTAAGAGCAAAGTGGCTGACTGGTCATTGAAACAAATCTTTAACATGGCCTCTTCAGGCACCAAATATTTTATGGATTACAAAAGTAACACGTACTCCCCTTGTTTTATGAAAATTGTATCATGAACTAAGATTTAGTTTGCAATGCATACCCTTCTGTCTGAAGTCATGTATATGCATAGTAAATAAACTACTAAGGTACAGAGAAAATATACTTATGGTGCTGATCATTTTTCCTTCAATCTATTGTGTTGATAAATTCATATGGATCTTTAATAAACTCACAAATGTGACCAGCACCTTTTCTGGTCTTTCGTGACAGGCCTGGTCTCCTTCATTTGTATATTCGGTGACTCATGCAGTCAGTGATAATGTATTAGTGTTGCAAGGCTCCAAAATACCTGGGTTGTTTCGATAATCATTTACATAACAAATAACAAAGATTGTATGGCTTTCTTAGAGCAAATAAAACGCAGTAAGCATGTGGAATTATATTCTCCTCAGAATAAATATAATAACAACGCTTAATACAATAAAGTATGGAATGTATATAATATTTACAGACAGGTGCAGGCTTTATCCAGACAGGTATGGGTACATGAGGGCAGTGATATTTCCTTTCGATAATGTATGTACCTGCGGAGCAAATTTAGGTTAGTTAAATTTCTTTAATCCACGATTTAAGAACTGATACTTGATACAGTACACCCTCATTAGAACACAGCTCATGATATAAGAAGGATACTTGATACAATACACCCTCATTAGAACACAGCTCATGATGTAAGAAGGATACTTGATACAGTACACCCTCATTAGAACCCAGCTAATGATATAAGAAGGATACTTGATACAGTACACCCTCATTACAACACAGCTCTTGATTTAAGGATACTTGATACAGTACAACCTGATCAGAACACAGCTCATGATATAAGAAGGATACTTGATAAAGTACAACCTGATTAGAACACAGCTCATGATTTAAGAAGGATACTTGATACAGTACACCCTCATTAGAACACAGCTCATGATAAAATAAATTAGATCAATAACCATACCCACCATTTGCAAAAAGTGACCAACTTAGTTTGATTAATTCCAAAATCTGCCAGTTTATTTAATCCACTAATTGCATAATAGTGCAAGATTGAATTACTAGAATATATGCTGATTTTAATGTACCTACTCAGACAGTTGACTTGCGACAGGTTTGAAATTTGTTTTTCGTGGCAAATATCAACATACCAAATGCAACAGGAAGCAATCCATTGAGGTATCGATTTACTAAGTAGTTGGTATGAATGATACACAGGCAATCCGGTGTAAAGTCCATCTAGTAGTACGGGTCTATAGTTATGGGAGCGCAAACGTGACATAAAACTTTGATAACATTTACTTGTAACAAATAGCTGTAAATGCAGAATGTGAAGCAAATCGTAAATATATATGATGATAATAAATACGGTGTGTTACTGAAGCCATTGTAAGCTTATTATATAATCAATTTGGCATGATCATCTTCATATAAAATATTGTACTGGCACGTTAAAATCACACTTGTGATGTCTCCACCATTATAATCTAGGTTTCATGTAGAAATAGTTGGCATTGTATGCAAATATATTTCTGAATGTGAGACCCATGCGTTAGTCGGAAACTAAGTTCTTATTAAAATGTAAAATATGTACTGCTTCAACCCCCAACACACACGCTCACTCTAAGACACACATTGACAGTCTTATAAAAAATACTAAAATATCATGGCAATAGTGCCATTTTCTGTTCAACAAGTTTAATCCGCTTCACAATATTTATTACACATGCTGTTTGTATCAATGTTTGATATTAGATTACTAGTTTTAACCTAAAAGTATATATCATGTCTACATTTTCGAAAGGTATTCTAAGTTTAGCTGAAGTATGTAAGTATGCTGCTTATTTACATTTTCATGGGCCACACTCGTTTAAACTAATGTATTTAAGTATGTGGTTTATCTATATTGTCCAGGGTCGTGCTATTTATTCTAATGCATTTAAGTAGTTGGCTTACGAACATTTTCGAGGGCCATGCTATTTAAACCGATGAATTTAAGTATCTGGCTTATCTACATTTTCGAGGATGATAATAGTTGTAACTGATACATATCTACATGTAGATTATCTACATTTTCGTGGATGATAATAGCTGTAACTGATACATATCTACATGTAGATTATCTACATTTTTCAGGACCATACTAGTTTTATCTGATGCATTTAGGTATATAGCTTGTCTACATTTTCGATGACGATATTACGATATTACAGTTACCTAATGCATATTTTGCGGAGCCGCCCATATGTGATTATGCGATTAGTTTGGGTTATCGATAGCTAAGTTATGATTGACCACTGCGTTATTGATATCATAAAATAATTAATATGAAATCAATGGATGAAATTACAGATAAGCAAAGATATAATAGGTAGCACACGAGAGCCCCAGTATGAAATATATAACAATTGTATAAACTAATTGAAACAAGAAACTGAACATGACTTTTTCAGAGATACACTTTCTCTGTTAAATATAATTATATAATGTATGAAAATGTAGCTAGACGATCTGTTTTCAGTCATTTCTAAATCATTGTTGAAGGCAGGTCAACCTTGTCTTCACCTCTGTTCCCACTCGTGTTATGTCAGACATCGTTTATAGTAACTCAACAGAACTATGATAATGTGTTCAACTCGCTGTCTGACATGGACTCAGAATTATACTAATAAGAAATCAGAGCTGTTTTCTGCTAGTAGCTACTCGTATTTCAAACTGGAACAATTCCATAACTATACTTCTTAGATAAACTACTTCATTCTACTATGGACTATAAATCGCTAGCTTGAACGAACAAGGTATACACGAGTTCCTGATGACGGCACCTTCTATTATCAGTGCCTAATGACATTACCTGCTCACAACAACCATTGATATAGTCATGGTAAAACCAATAATTCTTAGCTTACAATATATCAGTTAGTTTACAATATAAGTCAGAATAATTCTCTCTAGTCCGCCTTTGTTAATAATTAGATCCTAACACTAACCTCTTATTGCTGGGCTCCAAGCGAGGCAGCTGTTAGTACCATTTTTGTAAGTTTTTGGTATTAATTGAACCCACGACCTCCTGGTCCTGCGGCATTCTATTGAGAATAAGGTCTCTCAAGAAAGGTTGTAAAGCAGTGATATTTAAACACAATTTGTACCGTATATACTAATCTTTTAATATATATATATATATATATATATATATATATATATATATATATATATATATATATATATATATATATATATATATATATATATATATATATATATATATATATATATAATGTTTATACAAAAATTAAAAAGAAAAAAATATCAGAAAGATTGATTTGTGCATGAAATTGAACTGGTTTATCCCAGTACTTGAAGTACTTAGTTGATTAAATATACTGATGTAAGATATAATGTTAAAAATAAAAAGTCGCCTACCTACCGACCTACTCTAATTTTAAAAGCAGTGCAATAGGAAACACACTTTTGTTCTGGTCCTTAAATTAATTGGTTTGATTTTTTGACAGTTTTCAGGTGAATATGATATTGCAGACATTTGATATATTATTAAGAATATTCCTTCCTGCATTGGTAAAATTTGAATTGTAAGCTTTGCAATCTGAATATTATGTTTTTTTATAATGCAAGTAGTAAACAGATGTAATTATTTCATGTACTTTGTAAGTTTTACATTTTTTGAATATCAATGGAATTTTAAGCATACAAACTGCGATTGATCCATTATACCGCTTTTAGATTGATCAAACCTTCATCAGCACCATCAAAAATTATATCTAAAATCATTGAAATGAAGCAGAATAAAAATGTATTTCCCCAACTTAATATAATTTATCCTCTAGGTAAGAACAATGAGAAGGTCCAGAGATTTAAACGCTGGTTCTGGTCAGTGGTAGAGAAGATGAACAACCACGAAAGACAAGATCTAGTAAGTAAATTTGCTCCATGTTATGCATGTACCTGCCATATTTCTTCTTTGAAATTTCTCCGTTTTACAGTGTTGGCTGATAAGGTCATTATGTAGTTAGAAACAAGTCTTGGAACATCTTAAAGTATCCTACAGTGTGTACAAGAACGAGTTTTTCTTTCCTCTGAAGTCCCTTAGTATACCAAAGCTCTGACAATATGATATTGTCATACATCCCTATAAATTGGTCATACATCCCTATAAATTATTTTACGGCCCCCTTTAAACTGCTGCCCTCCTTAGAACATGGGACTAATCATGGATTCCAATAAATTATTATCAGGTCAACATTATACCACTGCCCGTCTTATGATATGGGAATGGAAAAGATCCCATTTAATTGTTGTCCTTTCCACTTTATGCCACTTACCTTCTTATGGCATTGGAATGGTAATGGATCCCATTAAATTGTCAGTTATACTGCGTGTCCTATGACATGGGAATGGTAATAGATCCCATTAAATTGTCAGTTCTACTGTATACCACTGCATATCCTATGACATGGGAATGGTAATAGATCCCATTAAATTGTTGCCGATTCCACTGTATACCACGGCCTTATGGCAGGAACGGCATTATCATTAAATTGTTGAGACCTTGTATTATAATTACGGGTAATGGATCCCATTAAATTGTTGAGACCTTGTACTATAATTATGGGTCATGGATCGCATTAAATTGTTGAGACCTTGTACTATAATTATGGGTCATGGATCCCATTAAATTGTTCTTGAGACCTTGTAATATGATCAGCATCATGAATCCAATTGTTATCATGCCCTTTTTTATACAGTTGTCCATGTAACATAAATATGGTCATGACCTGTTTTGAATCCATTATGACTAAAGCTTGACCTAACATTTGTTTTGGCAGCTAATGAAGGCATCAGTCCTTGGTGGCTTAGTGATTAAAGTGCTGGGCTTAAGACATAAGTAGTACTGGTGCATCGAAGCTCCCTACTATGTTGTATCCTTGAGCACAAGTTCAACTTCCTCAGCACTTGATAATCTTCTTTTTTTGTGGTGCCATAAAGCATCAAACCAATCCAAACCAAACCAAATCAAACCAGACCAATCCAAAATAGACCAGACCAGAACAGACTTACATCTGAAAAACATTAGCTCTTGATTTATTCTCTACAGAGAAAACATCGACCCATTTCCTATTCTCAGTCTGTTTGCGAACATTACTTGCATTTGTGCAAAGAAATAGAGTTAAGTATATTAAGTGTAATTTTGAAGAAGTCTTTACAAAGACTTTTTTATGGACATTTTTCTTGGATGCAGAACTATAAACACAGACATTGAGTATGCGGTTGTCTAAAAAAACAATAAATTTGTTTTTGTCACTTGTGTATAAAAGTGCTTGAATATTTGAAATTTGATGGATAGTATAATAGTTGGTATTCACTTTTGTTTAGGAGTTTGTCTGATTATATTTGAGTTTTATGGGTCCTTTGTCAGCTTTGTGTCATTAGTTTGCAATTGCTTTTAAATTTTATGAAAGGTTTTGACTGCACACCATTTCACAGTAGCATTCTGACATCAGTACCTTTAAAATTTATTACCGTAATGCTGATCTATCATACAGCAACCATTTCTAAGATTGCTTAACGGAATTTGACCAAATTTGACCAAACAACCTGTTCTAAGACTGCTTAATGGAATTCGACCATTTGGCAGCAAGCATAATATCATGAAAGTCGTAAGTGACACAGGTTTGCCATCACTCATGGCTGTCATTGCACAAAATGGAAAACCGTTGGGTGTTTGTAAAAAACCGAATTTGACAGATTAACCTAGCATAGAGGACTTTCAATGGTATGCAGATAACATTGAGACAAAATCATATATATTGTGACAACTGATTCTGAAGAAAAAAACCCATTGAAAATGCTTCTCAAAAGCTACTCAGCAAAATCTTATTATGGCTGCCATTACAGAAGACGTACACAATTTTAAATCCATTATTTTATGAAACTGCTAGGCAGAATGTTAGAGGAATTGATGGAACATTACGCCATTGAAGGCTTTCAAAAATATATATAAATTAATTTTAAAAAGCATCCTGGTATGAAGCACTTTGACAGCCAATCTGACGTCAAATCTGGCTGTTGTAATGAAAATTAAACTACTCCTGTTTTATAAGTGATTAGAGCATCCACCTTGGATGCAGGAGGTCGTAGGTTAGAAGCATGGCCGAGTCATATCAAAGACATGTACAAATGATACTTTCAGCTGCCTCACTTGGCGCTCAGCATTAGCAGGTTAATATTTGGACTGGTCGGCCTGGTGTAAGGATATTGTGACTAGGTGGGACATGATGCTACATGTCTGCGGCATGATGCCTCAGTGCTAGACATCACTATAAAGGGCCACACTGCAGACATCTAGTGATACGAGTGATAAATTGAAAACATTAAAAATCCATATTTAACCCACAAACTAAGAATATAAACTTTAATACCTTCTAAAAGATATCCACCAAATCTAACAGAAAGCTTCCAATGCTTGAAGGATCTATGTTTATAAAATGGATGCCGATCTGTCATGCAATGTGGTTGTTGCTTTTACTAAACAGAATTTTTTTTAACTTCGAAAACAACCCGTAACGTTAATATTATTGACTAAGTTTAACAGAAAGCATAAATGGCTTTTAAATCATTACAAGTGATATAATATGTCATCATATAAATAAAATAACATTATTGTTAGATTTCCGGAACATATGAAGAGGATCATATGACATAGATGCATCATCTCATTATGGTGATGCATTCCGTCATCAAGATAAATATTACATTATATCTAAAGTAGCTCTGATCAACTGTTTGAATATGCTTATGTAATTAGGGCCAATTGTTAATTTCTAGAGGAAGAAGACGGGAATACCCCGGAAAGAACTAACGACCCACGAGAAGCTACTGGCAAGCATTCTCACATACATACATTGGCCGAATCTGAGACTGAAACCCACGCTGACCGAGCTGAAATGGCAGTGATCCGTAACAGAGCTTTAGACCACTTGGCCACTATGGGCCTTGGCAGTACGTGTTAAACACGCTGATAAATTCACAATAAACAGAAAACAATAAAAATGTAACCAGAATTTGCTTTAAAATTAAAACACTAAAACGTCATCATTAAGGAGTTCTCTCTTGGGATGAAATGCAGCTTGGTTTATGTAGACCATTCCAGACCAGCATTGGAACCTGATCACCGATGCATATCATAACAGGAGATACTCTAATTCTCTAGACAAATAATTGAACAAAATGTTGATTATCATCATAAAATTTCAACTGAAAGCATTCTACTGATTCAGATTTCTTGGACTACTGCTCTTGCTTTGGCTGATTGGAAGATCTCAGGCATGTGAATGATATTGGACCCATATGGTATTCTTGTTTTCATATCACGCCTAATTGGAGAGGAGAGGCAAGTGTAGAAATTGAAATTAGAATTTAATCATGTAAGCTTTACAATTTGTATTGTGATTATTAAATTACGTTTTGAGAGTAATGTAGTAAAATTTAATGCTCTATTTCTTTGAAGAAAGATTCTTTGTATGGATGTGAAATTCATCAAACTTTAGAATGCTTTAACTGAGTATTTTTGTCTTTACCGTATTTTTAGATAATGGCTCCAAATTAAATGACCAGATTTGCAGCTACATCAAATTTGTTGCACCACAAAGTCAGCATGTATTTGTCTTCAACAAAATTGTGTTAAGTCATTGCTTTAGTCATACTACATGGATTGAAACAGGAGGATCAAGTCGTCAGTGGTCAAATAGATATCACAATTATCAACTAGTAACTCCAAACCCGTGCAAATAGGAATGATTAATTAACTTAACCGAATAAGTTGGAAATTTTAGATAAACATAGATTTCATGGTATTCATCGTCCAGATTCTTTTGTAACATTTCAAAAGCCATTCACTTAGTTGAAACAGTTTGATTATGCATATTCATTCTAGGAGAAACTGTCTCCAAAGAAAATTATCAGATTTATTTTACATTTTAGCACCAAGGTTACATTGACTTTGATAATCTCAATAAATGTAGCTGAATAATATGTATCAGATTAAACACTATTACCAATTTGAATAATATCAGTCAGTGGTGTATGTATGTTTTGTAATGGCCAAGCTAGGTCAAGATGATTAATACTACACTGGAATATAACACCTGGATGAGTATGCTTTTCACCAACTGACTAATGAGGGGCCCCGAGTGGTCTAAAGAGCTGTCCGCTACGGATCATTGCCATCTCACCTCTGTCTGCGTTGGTTCGAGTCTAAGTGCACCAGGTTGATCCAGTCAGTTTTGCTTGAGTTTTTTTATATAGAATGTCAGTGATTGGTCCAGAGACACACCAAGGTATGTTGGTGTTGGGTCATGTTGTATTTTCTGTCCACTGAGGAGGATGCATGGCAAATGGTTCACATCTGCATTTTTAAGGTGGAAGATGCTGGAGACTTTTGTGCTTGACTCTAGACGCCATGTCTAGAATAAGTCCATCACATCGTCCAAGTCCTTATTCATTTCCCCTTAAAGCTCAACAAATGAGCGACTTTGGGTGTCAAGAGCAATATCATCTGCATGCATGAAATTGTGTGACTGTGTTGGATGTAAATCACTGATATCAACATTAAACAAACTTGGCAAAATAACAGTCCATACGTCTGTCCTCCATGAACTGCAGCTCTCTCTCTAATATGCACTCTGAAGCACCTGTTGCAGAGGAATAGCTTAATAATGTCAACTATCCAGGAATACTCTGGAAATTTTCAACAACAGCCCTGCATACCAGACCATGTCATATGCCACTCTTCGATTCAGAAAAACTTTTTAGAATCAGTACCTTAAAACAGGATGAAAGCAAGGAGATCAGCCAATACATCGACGCATTGTTGGGATCTTTTAAAGGCTTTTAGATCACAGTAATCTTTACCTGGCACCACAAAGTCAGCATGTGCTTTTCCTTAACAACCTGGTGCTTCAGGAACATAGCAGACGTAAGGTCAGGGTGTATGCTATTATCAAGTGTCAGAGATCATCATCACCCAGTGTCTCATAAATTGTATGCTGATGACACCCAAATATACAAGTCTAGCCATCCAAATGAAGTTGATGCTACAATCCAAGGAATAGAGAGGTATATTTCTGATGTGAAATCATGGATGACATGTAACAAGCTGCAGATGAATGATGATAAAACTGAGGCCATTCTGATCACAACACCAAGATTTTCTCATTCACATCCTTTACCACAAACAATTAATATCAGCATGACCAACATGAAATTTATGCAGTCTGTACGAAACCTAGGTGTTACTCTGGACAGTACTCTCACATTGCACCAGAGAGAACTTAGACATTTCTAAGAAAGACACAGCTTCGTTAAGGAAGCTTTTCGGGGACAGACTTCTGGTATAGTTAGTCCCAAGTCTCTATGAAGAGAGACAGAAAAAGACACTGGTAGAACAGTCAAAGTCGACAAAGTAGTCAGGAGATTGTCGAGGAGAAGAAGAAGGACAAGGATTCGAGGAAGAGAAAGTGAAGAAGGAGGATGAGTATTAAGAAGTGGAGAGGAGAAGGAATATGGAGGAAGTCGGGAGGAAGAGTAGAATGAATTGGAAGAATAAGATAGAATACACAGATTAGTAGAATACAAGGACGGGTGGAAAGCAGTCTCATACTGCATCTCAACTGATGCAACAGGATGTTACATGATCGAGAGAAAAAGAGTGATTTTTGAATTATTATTATTAACCTATTGTTAATCATTTGAATTTCATCTTGTGTGTACTCCGTAATTTAACTATTGGCATTGCTGATAGGGGGCATGGAGCTTTGCATCTCTATATCACTAATTTCACTTCCTACAAACATTGAGTCTGGTGGGACTTCTAAAATAATTTAAATAAAAGGCCACATTATATAAAGGATATTTAAAGACTATATAATATAAAGGATATTTAAAGACTATATAATATAAAGGATATTTAAAGGCTACATTATATAAGGGCTACTTAAAGGCTACATTATATGAAGGATATGCAAATGCTGCATGCTCTAAAGGATAGTTAATGGCTACATTATAAAGGATATTTAATGGCTACATTATATAAAGGATATTTAATGGCTACATTATATAAAGGATATTTAATGGCTACATTATATAATGGATATTTAATGGCTACATTATATAAAGGATATTTAAAGGCTACATTATATAAAGGATATTTAAAGTCTACATTACATAAAGGATATTTAAATGCTACATTATAAATGATATTTAATGGCTACATTACATAAAGGATATTTAAAGTCTACATTATATAAAGGATATTTAAAGTCTACATTATATAAAGGATATTTAAAGGCTACATTACATAAAGGATATTTAAAGACTATATAATATAAAGGATATTTAAAGGCTACATTATATAAGGGCTACTTAAAGGCTACATTATATGAAGGATATGCAAATGCTGCATGCTCTAAAGGATATTTAATGGCTACATTATAAAGGATATTTAATGGCTACATTATATAAAGGATATTTAATGGCTACATTATATAAAGGATATTTAATGGCTACATTATATAAAGGATATTTAAAGGCTACATTATATAAAGGATATTTAAAGTCTACATTACATAAAGGATATTTAAATGCTACATTATAAATGATATTTAATGGCTACATTACATAAAGGATATTTAAAGTCTACATTATATAAAGGATATTTAAAGTCTACATTATATAAAGGATATTTAAAGGCTACATTACATAAAGGATATTTAAAGACTACATTATATAAAGGATATTTAATGGCTACATTATATAAAGGATATTTAAAGACTACATTATATGAAGGATATGTAAAGGCTAAATTATATAAAGGATATTTAAAGACTATATTATATAAAGGATATTTAAAGACTAAATTATATAAAGGATATTTAAAGACTATATTATATAAAGGATATTTATAGACTATATTATATGAAGGATATTTAAAGGCTATATTATATAAAGGATATTTAAAGGCTACATTATATAAAGGATATTTAAAGGCAACATTATATAAAGGATATTTAATGGCTACATTATATAAATGATATTTAAAGGCTATATTACATAAAGGATATTTAAAGGCTATATTATATAAAGGATATTTAAATGCTACATTATATAAAGGATATTTAAAGATTACATTATATAAAGGATATTTAAAGACTACATTATATAAAGGATATTTAAATGCTACATTATAAAGGATATTTAAAGTCTACATTACATAAAGGATATTTAAATGCTACATTATATAAAGGATATTTAAAGTCTACATTACATAAAGGATATTTAAATGCTACATTATATAAAGGATATTTAAAGGCTACATTACATAAAGGATATTTAAAGACTACATTATATAAAGGATATTTAATGGCTACATTATGTAAAGGATGTTTAAAGACTACATTATATAAAGGATATTTAAAGGCTAAATTATATAAAGGATATTTAAAGACTATATTATATAAAGGATATTTAAAGACTATATTATATAAAGGATATTTAAAGACTAAATTATATAAAGGATATTTAAAGACTATATTATATAAAGGATATTTAAAGACTATATTATATAAAGGATATTTGAAGGCTACACTATATAAAAGCTATTTGAAGGTTAAATTATAAAAAGGATATTTAACGGCTTCGATTTATAAAGGATATTAAGATGCTATATTCTATAAAGGATATTTAAAGTCTACATTATATGAAAGCTATTTAAAGGCTACACTATATAAATGCTATCTAAAGGCAACAGTATATAAAGGCTATTGAAATGATACATTATATGAAGGCTAAATTATATACAGGATATTTAAAGAACACATCAAATAAAGGATATGCAAAGTCGTCATTATATAAAAGCTACATTATATTTTAATGGCTCTTTAAAGGCGACATTATATAAAAGCTATTTAAAGGCTTCATTACAAAATGTCTATTTAAAGGCTTCGATTTATAAAGGATATTTAAATGCTACATTTTAAAATGAATATTTAATGACTAAATTATAAAGGATATTTAACGGCTACACTATATAAATGCTATTTAAAGGCTACATTATATAAAGGCTATATAAATGATACATTATATAAAGGATATTAAAGACAACATTATATAAAGGCTATTTAAATGATACAATATACAAAGAATATTTAAAGGATAAATTATATAAATTATATTTAAAGGCTACACTATATAAAGGCTAATTAAATGCTAAACTATATACAGGCTAAATTATATACAGGATATTTAAATAACACATCAAATAAAGGATATGTAAAGGCGTCATTATATAAAAGCTACATTATATTTTAAAGGCTCTTTAAAGGCGACATTATATAAAGGCTATTTAAAAGCTGCATTATAGAAAGGTTATTTTAAAGCTTCATTATATAATGGCTATTTAAAGGCTACATTGCATAAAGGCTATTTAACGGCTACATTATATAAAGGCTTTTTAAAGACGACATTATATAAAGGATATTTAAAGACGACATTATATAAAGGATATTTAAAGGCTACATTATATAAAGGATATCTAAAGGCTAAATTAAAGGGTATTTAAAGGCAACATTATATAATGGCTATTTAAAGGCTACATTATATAAGGGCTATTTAAATGATACATTATATAAAGGATATTTAAAGGCTAAATTAAACTCTATTTAAAGGCTAAATTATATAAAGGGTATTTAAAGGCTACATTATATAAAGGCTTTTTAAAGGCTGCATTATATAAGGACTATTAAAGGCTACATTATAACCTTTAGTACATTGTACCGCAACCTTCTTTATGTCATTGGATTATACCTGTAGTGATTTAATAAGCATAAAGTTATAAGTATTGTATAGCAAGCTGCCTTACACTCTTGTCATCTACCTGTATTGGTTCAATAAGGATAACATTAGATCTATTGGATAGCAAACCTGCCTCATATCCTTCTCTTCTACCTGTATTGATTGAATAAGCCTAAATTTGATTATTTTTGGGGAAATGTTTATTCTGTTTTATGTAATTATTTACCATCCCTGTGATTGCTGAAATATAATATTAAATTCAGCGTTCCGGATAAATTTCGGATAAATTCAGCATTCCGGATAAATTCCGGATAAATTCAACATTCCATATAAAAATCAGTATGATAAGTTTTTAAAATTCTCAAACACGTTGTCATAAAGCATTGCATAAAACAGCTATAAATAACTTGATCAGTACAGATGTACCAGAGTAGTGAGTGAGACCAACATCATATTGCGATTAGACAGATCAATTGGTGCGATAACTATTGAAATTCTTTCTCCAAATTGATAAAAAGGTTAAGAACAAGGGTTACTATCTATATAACAATATCATTTCCTGTTCCTCATAACAGGCCATCAAAATTTAATAACCCTAATGACGTCTTACCGGCCAGGGCGTTGATAATTCAATACATTATATTAATATAGCTGGCATGCTGTTTCATATGTAGTGAATAAAGTACAAAGTCATCATGTATGTGTGTGTGTGTGTGTGTGTGTGTGTGTGTGTGAGAGAGAGAGAGAAAGACAGAGAGAGAGAGAGAGAGAGAGAGAGAGAGAGAGAGAGAGAAAGAGAGAGAGAGAGAGAGAGAGAGAGAGAGAGAGAGAGAGAGAGAGAGAGAGAGAGAGAGAGATTTGATTTCAAAAACCAATTTTCTCAGTCAGCTGCATTCTTGGAACGGAAGGGATATTATATATTATTAATAGAATGAATGCCTCAAACGTTTAACGTTTCAATAATTCAAAGCTGCATTGCATATAAATTCTGTTTTGCGAAATACGATACATAATGCAATATATATTTGTTTCTAATATTGAAATGATATAGAGCAAATATGTAATCTGTATGGTGAAGAAAACTCCAACTTATTTAGAACCAGGAATGTGTGTAAGACCTTCATTTACTTTCGTATACTCCTTCAATTAAAATACCTCAAGTTTGATGCGACGTTTAACTGTAACACGTGCCATTTCTTTTCAGACTACTACTACTTCGAACACTGTCACTACTACTACTACTACTACTACTACTACTACTACTACTACTACTACTACTAATATGACCATGACGTAGAAGAAGAAACTAGCACGTTGCATTACATTTATCAGATGAGTTCAATAATTTCCAAGTTTTTCTTTGTTATAAATAACAAACATGTATACTTCTAATTCATAAAAATCAAGGGAAATAAATCCTACCATGCATGACATGGCGATTGCCTTTTGAAAAAACTGTTATCGCACATTGTGTACAGACTTTGGTATTTAGGTCAGCTTATCAGTCTGTAACGTTAAAGGCAGCAGTCGTTTGCTTGTAATATAACAGTCTGATAATTTACTGAAAACACTAGTGATTTTACAGGTAGATATTCTTTTCGAAGGCTTCCTGTTTGCCAAGACTGAAATTTGAAAACATAGGCAAGTAAAACGTAGTGTTGTTTATTCTACACTTGACTAAAACCGACATAACCCAAACGACAGTACTCTCCAAAATGGCGGCGAGACGACAGGAGTGCAGCATTTGTATGGATAGTTTCAAGAATCCTAAGCTGATATCATGTCACCATAGTTTTTGTTTAAATTGCCTGGAAGATTATGTACGGACTAACCTTCGCAACGGTAGATTTAATTGCCCCATCTGCAGGACAAGTGTGGAGTTACCGAAAGGAGGCGTTCGAAGTCTTCAAAATAATTTTTATATTGACGACATAGGCTCTGGTGAGACGTTTCCCTGTGATCTTTGTGGTCCGAAAAATGTGGCATGCAGTAGATGTTTGGACTGCGAGGAGAATATGTGCCAGACATGTTGTTATGTCCACGAAAAATCGAAAGCGAGTAGGCATCACAAAATAAGTGATTTGGGAATTCTAGATATAGAAACGAAGGACACAATTCGACAACGTATATTTTGTGATCAACATCCGGAAGACGAAATCAGGCTTTTCTGCAGATACTGTAAAGTACTTATTTGTTTAATGTGCAAAGCAGTCAATCACGAAAACCATACAAGTAGTACTGTAGCCGATTATGTCACTGAAATGAAGAACACCCTACAGATCAAGAAGGATGAATGCTCGGATAAACTGAGACGTATGATAGATTCCAAAGCAATGGCGGATGAACTTGATAGAAAGATTAATGATGCGGAGCGGGAAGAAATTAAAGCAGTTGAAGAACAGTATTTACAGTTGAAAAAAGTACTTGAGCAAGAAGTGGCAAATGTGAAAGGCAGAATAAAAAATGTTTATCACGACCTGAGACAACAAATCGCAGGTTTCAAAAAATGTGTGGAGGATGAACTGGTGACCTGTTATAACGCACAAGAAAATGTACAAAAAATAACAGATCAAGGGACAGACATCGATATAATAAGAAATGGTCCAAATCTTGAACAGTTAATTTCTGCATCCTTATCAAAGACTGATCCAACACATACTACAGTCCTGAAAAACAAACTGTTTTCGCCAGCTTCAATCGACGCAAGTAAACTGATTCCCTTAATAGGCATAATGCAAGATTCTACTGACGCCGTAAGTATTACTTCTCGTAAAAGCAGTCACATTTTGTTCTTACCTTTGATGACTTAAGTGGTGTTTGTAGTCTTAACAGAAATACTAAGACATTTTCCTTCTTTGAACTAAATTAAGTCCCTACATAGATATTCCTGAAATTCGCCGATTGCTCTGCCTTTAAATATATCTCTAAAAACTAAATAGCTAGGAAATACACCCCCGCAAAAAAATAAAACAACCAAGAAGATAACATTTGTTGTCAGCACATATTTTATTATAACTTTGCTACCTATATAAGTCAGCTAGGAAATCATTTGTTGAAATTTTTAGAACATCGGAATATTATAAATAAGACTACATATATAGAAGTAAAGAAAATGTATTCCCTGTGTAAGACATTGACACAATGACTATACTATCTATTTGTTATGCAAAAGTATAGTATAAACTCAGAACTAATGTACCATAGTGTGTAAGGGTTAAGCTTTAGTCCATATTTTAACATATACGTATATATCCATCTGGTCCTATGAGTTGGAGGTCTTCTGACAAACAAAATAAACCCAACTTTGCAAGGTATTTACAATATGTGTTGACTCAAACAATGCATTTGAATTTTGTAAAATAGTTTTTGCTGTCTAAGGTGGTTACTAATAATGCTAAAATGATTCTATGAATTTCACATTTTATTAGGTAATATAAAATGTGTCCATATTTGCTTATCTTTGTCAATTAAAAAGTTAGAATCATTTACATATGTCTTGGTTTACGGAAAACACATAGCACTAGATACCTAGATAAAATCAATCAATAGTAGATATAATATATTAACATCAGCCACGAAGGTTTGCCACGATTTTTATGAAGTTTAACCAACACATGCTCATGATCAGCTCATTATATTTGCAAAGAAAAATCATGTGCTGGAGTTGATGTTGCGACTTTGACTATGCATAAGATCACAACTTCTTAAGAGCAAATTTTCAGGTGGCATGTAAATGAAACTAGTGAAACGGGCCTTTTTCTTAGTGCATATTCTAATCACGAAGGTCTGAACGTTCGATACGACCTGTTACGTCTGGAGAGCAACGTAGAATTTGACGAACTTCTTGTTACTTCATTGTTAGAAATTGAAGACAACAGAACAAATGAGTTAGCATGTGAATAAAACTAAATAAGACCTTTTGAAAGTGCTCAACACTTTCCCCAGTTGTCAAAGTGATAAATCTATCCAGGCATTTACATATCTCAATATAGTTGAAATGCTGTGGTCGTTCGAAGTAAATTTCTATGGAATATTGAAAATATATAAACATGATATGTTCTTTATGGGCATAGTTTAACTGACTAACTGATCATTAATAATAGTCGCGTAATGACTTTCGGTGTTGTTCGACATTTTAAAACCGATGTTGTTTATTTTGGTTTATCGTCGGGGTGGGTGTGGGGAATGATCCAGCTCATGAACTCTCCACTGCATCCACCAAAGGCTTCTTAATCAGGCAATCGATATAACCATGTCTGGAAGCGGAATTAGGGGAAATGTCCTGCTGGGGCACCAATCGACAGCACCCTTACACTGAAACTCCATGTTTGTAGATCAGATTCTGACCAGCTTTCTAATTTTTGCTATTAATAACACTCGATTCTGAGTATGTCCCACTTGTAATTAGAGTTATATAATCCTGTGTTTTCAAATGATTAATCACCGACACAAATGTTTAGGAAATACATTTGTGTATGTAGCCCACTTTAAGATCTCAAAAAGTACAACTGGGTTGGAGTAACATTCAATTTGTTTGTGATCTTAATCAAGAGTAAATTGCTTCGTATAATGTTTCGAAAGTTTCAGAAAGATAAAAAATTAGTAAAGGTAACTTCAAGGTGGCTGATGATGGGAAGTATACCCTATGAAAACTCCCGGAGATAGACCCTAAGGCAGCTGGGCGATTTACTACATCCAATTATGGCATTTCTTTGGTCTGGAAAGGGATGAGCTCCGCCAGACGACGTTTGCCCAATACACACTAATAATGCTGGACAAATCTGAAACTGCTATCCGGAGGGGTCGTAGCCCAGGCCGTTGTCCACCAGGATGGAGGTGATAAGTGCGCTAGTGGTACTTTGCATGAAATCAGAGTGAGAGACAGCATCGCCAACAACACATGGAACATTAGAACTCTGGCTTAAATTGGAAGACTCGAAGAGTTGACACATGAGATGGAACATAGAACTACAAATGTCACATTCTGGGACCCTGTAAAGTCAGATGGAATGCCCTAGGAGAAAACCAAACCGATGATGGGCATATATTCTACTTTAGTGGAGAGTTTGACAAATCCATAACTGGTGTAGACTTTCTTGTAAACAAAGCCATCAAGGGATCTGTGCTTGAGTGTCGCCCCATATTTAACAGAATCATCTCCAATGGTCTGAAAGCGTCTACCTTTAACATCACAATGTTCCAAGTCTATGCTTTAACTAATGATCATGATGATGAAGAAATAGAGGACTTTTACAACACACAATGGAATTCATCATGACCTTATCGACTACATACTAGTTCAAAATCGTTACGGATCTGGCATACATACAGCAAAAACAAGGACGTTCCCAGGTGCTGGTGTTGGGACTGATCACGACCGCTGCTTGATTATGAATTTCCGAGTGCGGCTGAAGAAAATAAACAAGTTGAAGATCATCAGGCTCAAATTCAACCTTGAAGAACTAAATGACCCTAACATCAGCAATTCAATTACAGATAAATTTACTCAACTCCTTGTTATCGATGTTAATTAATTTCGTTTATTTGATGACAGACATTTTCAATACAGACATGACAACAGCTGCAAAGGACATCATTGGCTTCCATTGTCCAAAGGACAAAACATGGACTACAGAAGATATTGGAAGTTGTGTGAGGCCCGACGAGACATACAAAAACACCAGACACACACAGGGGCATTGGAGTACCGAGAAGTAGACAAGAATATCAGACAAACCTTGAAGAGAGCTAGAGAAGATTGGATTAGACAGTAGTATTCAAAAATAGAGAGCAGTCTGATAAAGAATAACATCAAAAAGGCATTCCAAATTGTAAAAGACCTCACCAGATGGAAGCAACCAAGAGTCAGTAACATTGAAGACGAAAATGGAAAATACCTCGCGAAGAGAATGACACTGCAAAATGATGGACTGACTATTGCAAATAAATCTAAATCAATCAGTCAGCAGAAGACACAGAGGTGCTTGAAGTTCCAAAATCCTCGAATGATGATGATTTCCCCATTCTCAAAGAAGAGATGGAGTCAGCAATAAGGGACTGACGACCGGGAATGCAGGTGGAGTAGACATCATCCCAGCTGATCTGAGGAATGGTGGGGAGGGGGATCAGTCATAGAGCTACTAACACACTTCCTCAACAGGATCTGGCACAGAGGTTATTGGCTTACACGGTGGACCCAATCACTGATTATAGCACTCCCCAAATAGGCAATCTCCATCTGTGCCAAAATTACAGAACTGTCAGTTGGATCGGCCATGCTAGTAAGGTGATACTGAAACCACAAACATAATAATAATCGCTGATAAAGAGGTTTGGTCCTGGAGTGGAAAAAAACATTCAGTCTGAAGCAAATGTCTTAAGATATGCGAATTATGCAATTAAGGATTCTGAAAACCCATCCTTCAAGTTCATTGTACAGTCATTCTGTGATTATTCAATATTATTTGATTTTATTCGGAATATTCTAAACATATGGACTTGGGATATAAACATTTGTGATTTTGGTGATTTAATTCAAAATAATGTCTTTAGAACTTTAACTTTGTATTCTATCAAAATAAATTATTTTTTTTATTTTACTAAATTGTTTAATTTGCTTATTAACTCTATATAATTGACATACTACTGAAATGTTTATATTATCAACTGTTTTAGAAGATCATTATTATTATCAGTGGATGACCATATATACGGTCATTAAAACAAATTTAGTACCATATATGCAAACATTCGCTGGTTCGTAAATTAACGATTTTCTAAAAGATTGAATAGAACTAGTATTTTATTGCCTTTCAGATATGATATTCTCTTTCAATGGCTCGGTCTTTACAATTTAGCCAGAGTTTATTTTCCTTTGTAATTTTACCCATCCCCCAAATATCCTAACAAACTATTTTATGCTGCATTATTGTACATGTAAAAAAGAACCATTACTTTATTAATGTGTGTAACATGTCTTAATATAAAAACGTTCGCTTATTACAACATAACGACATATATTGCTCTGAATATATATCTCACATTAAAGAGAGTATACCAGTATTGCATTGCACTATAAATACGATAACCTCTTTCATTGAATTCGGTACATTTCACATGTATGTTAATTCGCTCTATCATGTCACTCATTCACCAATAATATCAACAATTTATTTCATGCCTTGCTTCTAACTAATTTACAAACGGCCATACATAAATAATGTGCGTAGAAGGCTGTACTAATTTAAATGAATAATTTCACTATTTAAAGGGAAATGTTTTCATATCTTTTGTTTAGTTTCGCGTATCTCACTCTAACTGCTTTTAAATCGTAAAAACAATAAAATGTTATGCGCTGGACTTGATTTCGAACGAATATTAACTAATGTACATTATTCCACAAACTGTCTTTATTTCAGCTGAGAGTACTTACCGATTCATAAACAGACTGAAACTAAAATAAATTTTCCATATTAAGCAATAATTGTTTGGTATTTTTTAAAATATGTATCTATACCGATCACCACAGTACGGACCATCAGGGTCTTAGAAATGGCGCTGACCAGTAACTGAAGCCTACAACCAGGGCTTAAATAATAACTTTAGTACTTTTGTAGGATGAACAAAGCTTGCCAATATGCGGAAATGACAGATCAGCAAAGTTTTAACAGCAAAAATGCCGACAAACAGGAAAAAGAGGAGCGGAGGAACGAAGCCCAATTATGGGCAGATAACAACTCGCACCTGTTGCTGTTGACCAAATATGATGGAACAAACTTCTACTTGGCAATTTTTAGCACATAGCTTTGCACTTATTTAGTAGGCACTTTTACCAAAACAGTTTTCAAATCGGGCGTTAGGAAAATTCTAAATTTCCTTGATGTGTGACTAATTACAAGTGTGACGTATACAGAATTCGCAGTAGGTAACGCCCCATAATATAACTGGGCAGAATTTGACTTAAGGACTCCCTTGGCGTTACCTTACGAATCGGCTGATGTTGTATCTAGCATCTGAGTCTTCTTCCTCTGGTCTCTGTTCGGACACCAAACGACAAGTGTGGGACAATTATCATTTGTTAATTCCTGTGCAATACGTGTATAAACAAGTCAGCAAGGGCGTAATTACACTTTGTCTTGAATTTAATTAAGTAGCACAATTTGTGTGCATCAAAGTGTGATCGGTTTCAATCTATTCCACTTCAAGTAAATATTCCATTTTGTGGAATGAACTAGATACACTAATACTATAAGGGCAAAAAACGTCATTACTTAAATATTGTAACGTATCAGTCTGGCAGAGTCACAGTGAGTCAAGCTAGTAGGAACTTCAACGATACAGTTAAGCAGAACATAGAAACACAGCGACAAGAACATTTGGTTGCTAGCCAATGCTGTTATACCGAACACAGCACTTCGGGTCATTAAGACCCTAAAAATGGTGCTAGATATTAGCTGAGGCCTACTAACCTAAGTCCAAAACAACACCAATCTTACGGACGTGAGATAACCAAAGTGTGCCAGATAGACGAATGATTGATTGATTGATTTTTAACGACGCACCAGCACATTTAAGCTCTTTAGTGCCATACAGTATGTTGTCTTTATACATGTTTAAAAATACTAAGTGGTTTAATATCGATCAGCGATATAGAAAACCAAATAGTTCAACGTAAAATGGTAAGATATTGTAACAGTAAAATATGAAGTTTCCCAATCGACGGGAGATGTAAACGGTTTATGTTGATGAAAAGATGTTGAAAATAAGATGACGTATTTACAATGAATACAAATGCTCTAGATGACGACATACAAGTTGTAGTTTAAAATAAAGATTTACTTCATTCAGGAAATCTAAAATACAGGTGAATTGTATAGTATCAAAAAGTACCTTCATGTCATGTACATTATAGTACTTATAATACTTATCACGCATAGGTTGCAGGTCCGAACATTCGGCTATAAAATGCTTAACACTGAATGGTTCATTGCATGAAACCCACTGTGTTGGATCTTCACCTTTGAGTATGTGGGAATGGGTTATGTATCTATGACCCGTTCTGATTCTTGCAATGATTACCTGCTCCCTACTGGTGGTTCTGTAGGAACGAGTCCATTCTACCAAGGTTGCTTTGATGGCATGAAATTTGTTATCCACTGCATCATGCCATGCTGCCTGCTACTTCCTGCGTAGGTACTTCTGATATTAGGTATAAAATCAGTAAATGGTAATTTAAAATCAGATTGTTTTTGCGGTAGAGCCGTCTAAGCAGCGCGGTCTGCTTCTTCATTACCTTTAATACCAATATGGCTAGATAACCAACAGTATACTATATTGTAGGAGGTATTAAGCTCTGTGTTTTTGACGAGGATATTGACTAATAATGGATTATCCAGTTTCTATTGTGTTGTGACTGAATCACTGATAGTGAGTCACAGAAGATAATGCTATTTAAAATACTTTTCTGTTCGACAAAATTTCAGAGCAAGGTCTGTCGCTCTGATTTCGGCTGAAAAAATTGACCCATCATTTGGCAAACGAACTTTGTGTTTGCCACTAACGAAGGCTGCAGCAGCTTTTTCATTAACCTTTGATCCATCAGTCTAAAATCATTGAGGAGTTCATGAGATTTTTCCCCCTCGTGTAATGTAAACATCACTTTGGGTTGCTTAAGGAACCAAGGTGGTGTTTCCGAGACAAACGTTTTCTGAACTGTAGAAAGATTAATTTTGATATTGTCAAAGCTGGATGATAGTCTGATGCCAAATTAAGGTATGGCATTTGGATTGTTTTCATACAAATTTTTGCTTTTTATTTTGGTTGAAAACAGCCGATTCAGATGGATTAATCTTGATTCAAGAGCGTACTGTGCAGAATGGATTTCTCTGCTATGTGACAAAGATGGTGCATTCGCTTCCACATGGAGATGTCTTAAAAGCTCACAGGGCGAGTCTTATTCCCTGATAATGAATTGGATCAAGCATATTAAAATATGACTTCCTAGCTGAACCATAAACAACGCATCCATAATCTAGTTTGGAGCGCATAAATGTTCTAGAAATATTGAGGATGACTTTTTGTATCAGCACCCCAGTCAGTGTGCGCAACTACTTTAAGTAGATCTAAAGCTTTCAAGCATTTAGCTTTCAAATTCTTAATGTGTGGAATAAATGTCAGTTTTCCGTCGAAGATAATACACAGAAACGTTGTTTCCTCAACAACGGGAATGAATGTTCCGTATAGCGTGAGATTAGGGTCATCATGATGTCTTCACAACTGACAGAAATGCATGCATACCGTTTTCGATTTTGAAAGTTTGAAACCGTTAGTACTGGCCCAATTCTGGATCTTGTTGATATTTTGTTGCAGTTGCCTTTCAATCATATGCATGTGCTTTGACCGATAACAAATTAAAATATCATCTATGTATAATGAGCAATCCACACCGGGAGTTAAACACTTAGTGATGCTATTGATTTTGATATTAAATAGCGACACAGATAAAATACTGCCCTTGTGACACCCATCTCTTGCTGGTGCATATCGGAGAGGGTAGAGCCCACTCGTACTTTTAATTCTGTCGGAGAGAAACTTTGATGTGAAGGAAGGCAGACGGCCTTTTAGACCACGATTGTGCAGATCATTTAGTATCACGTACTTCCACGTTGTGTCATAGGCCTTTTCTAAATAAAAAAAAGACTGCTACTACATGTTCCTTCTTGATTAATGCATCGCTAATAAATGTTCCTAGTCTAACCAGATGTTCATTGTACTACGACCAGAACGGAAGCTATTTTGAAATTGTCCAAGTACCATACAAGCCGAGAATGAATCATTCGTTCCGTTGTTTTGCACACACTGCTTGTGATTGCAATGGGCCGTTAGCTCTTGGGATCTTCGCTATCTTTACCTGGTTTGGGGATTGGTATTACTGCTACTTCGTTCCAACTCTTAGGTACATTACTAGCAATCCGTAAATCATTAAAGAGTTTCAGAAGAGATGTTAGAGACAATTCTGGAAGTTGTTTCAAGAACTGGTAATGTACTTCATCAGGTCCAGCGCATGGGCCTTGTCTAATGCCTCCCTAAGCTCCAATAGTGAAAACAAAGGGTTAATGCTTTTAGAGTTGTTCGATGTGAATTTTAAACGTGACTTTTCTTTTTGAGCTTTTAATCTTCGAAAGGCTTCTGAATAATTAGATGATGAGGAATATTTTTTGGGAAACTGTCTGCAAGAATATTTGCTATTTCACGTTTCGAACTAAAACTGTTATTGTTTGTTCTCAGTTGTCGAAAATAATTGTTTTTCCTCTTTCCATTTATTTTTCGAATAGTGTCCCAAACTTATTTCACTGAGGAACGAGAGTTTAAAGAAGAAATATATTTCTTCCATGATGCATGTTTGCATTCTTTGATTGTGCGTCGAGTTTTATCCCGGCGGCGTTGTCTAATGGCTTCTTTGTATTCCTTAGTTACCCATTCTTGGGCCATTTTTCTGTTCGGTAAGGACTTTGGAATAGATTGTTCTGCAATCGCCATTAGGATTGAAGTAAAATGATGTATAAGATTAACAGCATCGAATACTGTATCATTATTTAGTCTAGTTTTACATAGTGTCTCAAACGTAGCCCAGTCGACCTTACTTATATTCAATTGTGGAAATACGTCATCAATTTTATAGAGTTATTTTCAAGGTTGATTGGAAAGTGATCAATGCTGTAAATGTCATGGGCGACCTTCCATTCATAGTCCAAAAGCAGCGAAGGAGAGAAAATTGTCAAATCTATGCACGTGTATGCACCCGATCATGGGTGTAAATATGTCGTAGAGTTAGTGTTATAGACACAGATCGTGTCGAGAAATGAAATCTTTAACTTTGTGGCCTCTGTCGTTTATGTGATTTGATCCCCACATAATGTTATGGGCGTTAAAATCTCCGAGTAAAACAAAGGGCGTGGGGGAGTTGTTGAACAAGATTGTCTAATTCGTTTGCTACTAGGTTGGTGTTTGGAGGTATATAAATGGAGCAAAAAGATAATCAATCGATGTAGAGTGACGCTTACGGCAATGGTTTGTAAATTTGTATTTAAAGGGATGACTCTGAGAGGAGCTCTATTGTTCTGTCAGCTTTTTGAAAGTATGTGTTAAAGAGGGAGTAGATTTTAAGTGTGATGTTATCCGTATCCTTCAAAAATGTTTCCTGAAGACATAGGACCGCAGGATCATGTTCGCTTACGAATAATAGCGTTGTAATTGGTTTTTAGTCCTCTACAGTTCCATTATATGATCTTGTTCTTTATTAAAGATTAAATTAGACATTATGTAACTAGGTTAGGCATTTTGCAGTAGCACGTCGTGTGGATATTGGAAGTACTGGATTAAATCTTTTGTTTGCAGTTTTGGAGCCACACTGAGGACGCGAAGCAGTGTCGTCTGCATCCATGACCTCAAACTCACCAAACCTATTGTGTAGCTTAATGGGGTCATCAGACCCTTTTGATGCCTATTTGGATGTTTATTTCTCTTCTTTGGAGATTTAGTTGCTGGAGAGTTGTTGAATGTTGTCTGAGTGGAGATTATGTTTCTTTGTGCCTGGTAGTGTGGAATGTTATTAGTTGATGACGTATCGGGTAGATCAGTTTGAGTTTGTCCATTCTTTGTTGTCTTTAGACTGGATTTGACAACAGTTGATAGGCCATGTAGATGGGTCCGAGATTCAACCATCTTTCTGGCCTCTAGGAAAGGGATGTCTGACATATATATTACCTTCTGGATTTCCTTCTCTAGGTTCCAGGTCTCGCAATCCTTAGAATTGGCATGGTGACTTTTGCCACAATTTGCATAGTGTGGATTCGCGCCGCAGTCTGCTTCTCGATGACTGGTTCCACCGCATTGGCCACATAAGGATTTCTGGAGCACCTATCTTCGTGGTAACTGTATTTCTGTCACTTAAAATAACGTAGAGGGTTTGTAATATATTCGTCAACTTTAACCTGTAAAAAGCCAACTTTTACTAACTTAGGTAGTGCTGGTGTGTTAAAGGTGAGTATTATGGTGTTTGAATCCTGCAATTGTGTACCGCGTTTGATACGTTTTCGACGAATTGCAGTAACACCTTGAATTCTCGTTCCCTCGACGATATCAGCATCACCGACACCTGCGAGATCTCGGCAGCGAATGACTCCTTTAGATGAGTTCAGTGTTGAATGAGCGAACGTAGAAACCGTAAGATCAATAAAACGCCTGAGTGTTCCTAATAATCTCGGTATGTACCCTTCGGTCACATTCAATGATAAAGCTACCTGATTTGAGGTTTTTGACAGATTTGGGCGTGCCAACCAGCCCAAGTATAGTCTTTTCGACTAAAAATGGTGACAGCAAAGAAAATGGTTTTGTAGAGTCTTTTGATTGAATAACCACGAAGTGTGGAAATGGTTCCTCGCTACATGAGTCATCAGCTGAATTCGTTAAAGGTTTTGAACGTTTAAGTTGATTTTTGTTTTATTTTCCATGATGTTTTCTTTCATATTTATCACCCATGTTCACCCACCCGCCACGGAGTTCAACTAGGGGACACTTTTCGAGTAGATACACAAATTATATACTCAGTAAGTAAATATACGTCCCAATTGACCAGTTAAATTCCCGCCTTCTAGGACGTCTTAGGGGAGTATGTGAAAGGAAAATAAAGGGGTATATAGTAGTGGCAACGGTGGTATCAAGAGAGATACAGAGTAAAATAGGTCTCGGCGTAACTAGCCGATTAGTCGAGACCGGGACCATCCCGACCACGCGTCTAGGAGAAGTAGAGGCCAAAGCAGTGTATTGCATAAGAAAGCCTCTGTTCAACATCCAGGATCCTTTCCTCCCCACATGGGTCGCAACCCACGGCAAACAGGTTGTCTCTACATAGTCACCTCTTACGACACGTAGCGAGGCACGTCGGGCCAGTTCTACAACCCCGAACCCGCAATGGGAGGGGGGCAGATAGACGAAATTGATACTTCAGGGAATGGAAGAAGGAAAAGACATGAAGAAACAAGAAGCGGAGTGAGAGGACGAACGAAGCCCAATAACGGACAGCTTACTGTTCTATACCAGTAACTGTTGCTCTAGTTCTTGCACAGAAAATCATCATCCGTACCCAGACATATGAATTGAAAAAAGCATAATCCCACCTTGTTACATCGAAGTGGAAAATAACATCTCATGAAGATGTACAAACAAGTATTACCATTGCAAATATTTGGTGTACCGCCTCCAACGCTGAAATCATTCCAGACAAAGAACAAGGACATGAACAGGAAGAGTAGACAAAGGAGGTTGACGAAACTGAAGCTGAAGTGAAGAAGAAGAGGACCAAAACAGGCAACAACCAATGGATTTTGAACCTCAAGATGCCCATTGAGACTCTACGAAAACCATCAAATTTATCACTGCCGACAAAATACATGGTTTGGAGGTCCTTTAAGTCTCGTAAGCCTAGGCCACAGTGATGACAGTTTGGAGTGCGAATCCACTCACACTGCTACCGCGAAAAATATGAACAACACTTATTGCTTACTCTAACAGAAGCTGCTGAACAAATAATGGTAATTAATGGGTTAGATAAATTCCAAAAGCAGCAGTATGAAGAAACTCGTAGTGTGACAAAATGATGGGACGAAGACATTAGCCGCAAAGCCATCAACTCTGCGTCCTGTCCTTGAAAGGCTACTAATCAGCTGCCTTATTACAATAGCTTTTCTATTTCGTATAGGAAACTTATTTTGATAGCGCCACAAGTAGAATGTGAACATTTATTTGTCGCTTCATGCATGCTTGTACCAACATTTCTGAATTTTGAGAGAGGAAATTGTATAACCCATATGTATACATGACGTTAATGACGATTTTGGCTTTCACAGAATTGGAAATAGAGAATGCCCTATAGCATAACTGGGCAGAATTTGACCCATGTTAAATTACGGCGTTCCAGTTGACGATCGGGTTGATGTTTGTACCCTCCGTCTGGGTCATTTGTATCCCTTTCCTGATCGGACATACTAAGACGAGTGTGTGGGCCGATTAACACTCGTCTTATAACCTAATGACCCGAAATCATTCACGCACGGAACCGGGGTAGCGTCCTTGAGCGAGGTATCAAACCTCAGCTGACGTCTTATATGCAATACAGTGATTATATTACGATGAGTGCATGTGTGTTTTCGATTCCCGCTCATCTTAACTTGCAACATGTCAATTTGGCTTTGCCGTTACATACGGCAATTTAAAAATCATAAATTTTAGCATGGATACGTAAAATAAAGTCGGTTCGAATTCACTCCCTTACGATAAATTAAGTAACCCACTTTATTGGAATTACCAAGACGTACATGCACGGTGGGCGTACACGTCTTTTAGATTATATCGTAACGTAGTCTGGCGACCTTTCCGTTACTCGTCAAACGCTAAAAAAAATCAAAGATAACCAGACTGGGCAAATTCACTTTGATGATGATAATCATCAGTCTCTTGTCTTAATATAGTCGTTGATGCACTATACAACTAAACATGTGACCAGTTCTCACCACTCTTTTCGATCATGTGCAAATGATTGTGTCTCCGAAAAACTGTTCCTTGTCCATTCGGTGATGTTGTCATTCCACTTTAGTCTCTCTCTACCTCTCCTTCTGCCACCATGGACGCTTTGCCGCAGTATTATTGTGGATAGACTGACGGCTCTAGTGACATGACATGCCATTTCAGCTTGTTTTTAAAGGTGGAGATGAGGATCTCATATAGACATAATTTGCGCCTGATGAAGTTACGAATGTCTTCATTTTGATTTGGTCCGTGTACGAGATGCCAAGGATGGTTTCGTAGCATCTCATTTCAAGTGTCTGGATTTGTCGTTGTAATTCTGCTGTGCTCCCAATAGTCTGATTTTAGTTTTCAGACAGATATTCTTGTCTCTCCAGATGGATCTTAGATTTGACATAGGTGCCGTTGTTTGTGCTGATCGTTGCAATATTTCAGCTCTTGATCCCTATTCGGTGATTGTGGAACCATGCTATTTGAATTGGTCCACTGTTTCAATTTCCTGTCCTCTGACTTTAATATTGGTTGAGATTTGTTTGCCACTATTTGTCATCAGCTTTGTCTTTTCTCGGCTTATCTCCATGTCAACTATGGAATATGTTTCATCCAGATTCTTCACTAAGATGGCAAGCTCAACTTTACTGCCTTTCAACCCATCAATGTGGTTTGCAAAGCATAGTTTGATGATGGTACACCCTCCAATGCTGACTGTCTCACAGTTTTTTATTGTCCAGGGCTTCATTCATTATGCGCTCTAAGTAGATCTTGAAAAGTGTGGGTGAAAGGAGAGAACCTTGCGGTACTCCAACTGTTGTCTTGAACTAGTCCCCATGTGAACCTTGAGCAATTACTGCACTGATAGCCTTGGAGCATAGCTGCTTGATGGTATTGGTCAACGTTTGACCCATGTTGTACTTCTTTATTGTGGCCTACAATGACCCATGCCACACTCGGACAAAAGCCCTTTTGAAATGTATGAACACATGATATATGTCTTGTTGATGTTGTAAGTACAATTCACACAGAACACTAAGATTTAATATTTTGTCTGTTGTGCTTCTATCACTCCGAAACCCTGCCTGTTCTTCAGCGATTATTTCTTCTATTCAAAATGATATTCAACATCACCTTACTAGCATTGCTAATCAAACTATTAGTTCTGTAATTTTTGGCAAAGCTGAAGATTGCATTTTTGGTGGGAGTGTTATAATCAGTGACTTAGTCCACTGTGTTGACCATTCGCTTCTCTGCGAGATCTTGTTGCAGATTTTAGTTAGTAGCTCTATCACTGATTACCCAACATTCTTGATAAGTTCAGCTGAGATGATGTATACTGAAGCTGCCTTCCCATTCTTCAGTTCTCTACTTTCTGAATCCACCACTTTTTTGGTAATGCATAAATCATCATCATTTGTGGAGGTTGGAACTTCAAGCACCTCTGAGTCTCATGTGGCTGGCTGGATGTAGAGTGCATTACAATATTCAATCCATCTTTCTGAAACGTCACTTGCTTCAGGGAGGCATTTTCCAGTTTCCTCCTGAATTGTACTGACTATTGATTGCTTCTGTCTGGTGAGATCTTTCACACTTTGGAATGACTTTCGGCTGTTATTCTATATCAGACTGCTCTCTATTTCTATGCACTTTGTTCCAATCCATACTTCTTGTGCTTTCTTCAAGGTGCTTTCCTGATGTTCTTTTATATTTATTGTTACTCCACCTTCCCCTGTTGTGTGTCTGGTGTTTGTGAGATCTCTTCGGGCATCACACAGATTCAGAATCTCTTCTGTAACCCAGTGATTTTTGTTTGGGCGATGGAGGCCAACGATGTCCTTGGCAGCTGTTGTCATGATCGTGTTGAAAGTGTCTGTCACCATTTTAACATCGACATCCATCACCAGGAATGGATTATATTTTCCTGCAATTGTGGCTTGGAATGCCTTACACATGTTAGGGTCCTTTAGTTGTTTAAGGTTGAATTCGAGCCTTAGTTTCTTTGGCTGGTAATTTTGTTTCGGCCTCACTCAGAAGTGAATAATGACGAGTTCGTGATCTGCTCTATTGATTCTAGATCGGAAACAGTTTTGAACCAGTATGTAGTCGATCTGTTTATGATGCATTCCATTTGGTGCTTCCCATGTCCAGCATCGTGAAGCTTTATATTAGCCCAGGGTGTTAGCTAGTACGAAGTTGTTATAGCTTGCGAACTCTATCAGACGTCTCCCTCTTTCATTGGTGAGCTCATTGCAATAAGTTCCACAATGATCATCCCAGTCTTATAGAGGATCTTAGCCAACTTTTGCATTCCTGTTTCGTTGGATGATGATAATGTCATTTTGTACTTATCATGTTTATTATATTTTGGAGTTTGTTGTAAAAGTCTTCTATTTTTTTTGTGATCATGATCAGTAGTTGGAGCATAGACTTGGACAATTATGATGTTAAAGAGAGACGCGTTCAGACCAATGGAGATAATTCTGTTAGATCTGGGGCGAAATTCAAGCACAGATAGCTTGATGGTTTTGTTTACAAGGATTCCTAGTCCATTTGTACATTTGTCCAACTCTCCACTGTAGTGGAATATATGCCCATCTTAACGTTTCTCATGACATTTTCTCTGCTTTGGATAGTGGTAAGATTAGAGTCCTCACTCCCCTGGATCTATTGGCAGCATTTGACACAAGAGACTATGATACAATACTTCACGTCTCCAGCATGTATTTGGCATTTAGAATATTTCCTTATGGTGGTTCAAGTTCCACTTAGTCAACAGGACACAAATTATATTTTGAAATGGAATGCACTCCAGTCCAGTTGACGTATGTTGTGGTGTTCCACAGGGATCTGTTCTTGGACCTTTTCTCTTCATTCTGTACTCTCAGCCGCTCTCAATTGTCATAGATCATCACCCAGTGTCGCACCAATTGTATGCTGATGACACCCAAATATACAAGTCTAGCCAACCAACTGCTACCATCCATGGAGTCGAGAGGTGCATTTCTGATGTGAAATCATGGTTGACCTGTAACAAGCTGCAGATGAATGATGATAAAACTGAGACTATTCTGATCACAACACAAATACTTTCTCATTCACATCCTTTACCTAAAACAATAAATATCAGCAACACCAACATCAAATTCTCACAGTAGTTAGAAACCTAGGTGTTACTCTAGACAGCAATATCACATTGCACCAACATGTCATGAACATATGCAAGGCTGCATATCTTGAATTGAGACGTATCAGTTCCATTCGTAAACATCTTTTAGTTGATGTCACTATAACACTTGTGTGTTCATTAGCACTTTCAAGACTTGACTATTGTAACTCATTTCTGTCTGGTTCCTCACAATATTTTCTCCAGAAATTTCAAAACGTTCAAGGCACAGCTGCACGGATCATCTTTAGAGTACCTCGATCAGATCACACCTCACTACTGCTCTGTACCTTACACTGGCTATCGATTCGATAAAGAATCAAACACAGAATTTGTTCTCTGTGGTATGTGTAAATGACAGACTCCAGTCCAACATACCTATCCAGCCTTACCCATGTGTATACACCAGCTAGATACTTGCGTTCATCTTCTGACAATCGTATACTCATTGTTCCTATAGTGATAACAATGTCATATGGACAACGTTTGTTTGCATACCAGGGCCCAGCGACGTGGAACGAATTGCCCATTGAAATTAGACACAAATACACAGCGGTCCCTTTTAAGAGTACTCTTAAAACTCATTTGTTTCTACAACAGGGAGAAACTTAGAGACATAATTGTGTTTTGCATCTTATATGTTTTCAGCATGTTTTTATGTTTTCCAATTTAATTTTTTTCCTGATTTGTTTATCTGTATTATACACATATCATTATTGATGCTGTATGGCGCTTAGAGCTTCGAAAGATTAGGCGCTATAGAAAGTCCTCATTATTAAAATTATTATTATTTTTAGTAATGGTACCCTTTCTTTAATGTGAGACATATCTATTGAGAGCAAAATCTATCATTATGTTGTAATACACAAATGTATTTATATTAAGACATGTTACACGTATTATTATATTAATGTTTCTTTTTTGCATGTTCGATAACGCAGCATAAAATAGATTGTTGGGATATTTGAGGGCTGTGTAAAATTACAAAGAAAAATAAAATCTGGCTGAAAGATGATTGAAAGAGAATATCGAATTTGAAAGGAAATTAAATACTAGTTCCATTTCAATCTATTTGAAAATTGTTAATTTCCGAAGCAGCGAAAGTTTGCATATGTGGTACTAATTGGTTTAAGTGACAATAGATATGTTCAACCACTGATAATATAATGATCTTGTAAAAAACGATGTTAGTATCAGCATTGCTGTAGTTATGTCGATTATGTGGCGTTAAGAAGCAAACAAACAATTAGGTAAAACAGAAAAATAATTTATTTTGATAGAATACAGAGAAAAATTATAAAGACACATTAATCTGAATTAATTCAACCAAATCCCAAATCTTATATCCCATGTCCAAATGTTTAGAATATTTCGAATAAAATCCAATAATCTTGAAAAATCACATAATATAACTCATTTCAAATAAACGCGAGGGTTACTAGGCAACATCATGACAACAGTCACATAGGTTGACAACAGATAACAATAGTCAGGTGGAGATAAATTCTAATTTCAATCACGATATTTCCAAGAAGTCTAAGATTGTATGATATGACGTCATGAGTCACGAATTATGTAGCAATAAATGTTTGAGCTAGAATCTGTTTATATATTAATACTGCTTGTTTTTACAATGCATATTTTACTCATGATCGTTCATTAAATTTGAAAGAAACTCTGCATGAAATAGTCATTTGGCAGAGTGGTGGAACCTATGAAGATTTGAGACAACAATTAAGTAGTAAGAAATTGACCGGATAGAATATGCTTTTATATCAGAACGGTCTTTTTACGCTAAAGACTAAGAAATGGTGCTTTTCAAATGTGAAAATAACACAGTATAAACAAGACTGAGAAACAAATTTAGAACATTGTGATAATTTTAAATGTTTTAAACACATTGTTTGATATGGGATTATTGTTTATAAAATGAAATATATTATTATCCTTCTTTACATGCATGTGATGATCCTTTTTTAAGCTACAGCGGTCTTTAACACGCAAAGGCGTTCATTTATTATAGAGTTACCTGAGATCGTTATTCTATGTTAGGTTCAGAATATGGTAACATTCCTGGTAATCGCATAGTTGTTATAGATGCGGCTGCAATCGTTGCAAATATTAGGTATATATTTATATATATTGAATGAAATATCTAATAATTTATTGCTTAATATGGAAAGTTTATTTTAATTTCAGTTTGTTCGTCCGGTAAGCAGTTTCAGATGAGATAATCAAGGTTGTGGAGTAATAGACATTAGTGTATATTCCTTTGAAATAATGTACATCGCTGAATATTTTAATGCTTTTATGATTTAAAAGATGTTAGAGTGTGATACGGGAAACTAAATAAATGATATGAAAACATTTCCCTTCAATATGGAAAATATACATTTAAATTAGTAAAGTCTTTTGCGCACATTATTTATTTATGGCCATTTTTAGATTGATAAGAAGCAAGGCATGAATTAAATTGTTGATATATATGGGGAATGAGTAAGTTGATAGAGGGAATTAACATATTTGCGAAATGTGCCGCTATTGCTGAACGAGTTTATCGTGTTGATAGTGCAATGTTACTGGTTCCTTTTTTAATGTGAGATATATCTATTGAGAGCGACATCTATCATTATATTGTAATATACAATCGTATTTATATTACGACACATTACACACATTAATATAGTAATGGTTCTTTTGTTTACATGTGCCATAACGCAACATAAAATTGATTGTTGGAATATTAGGGGGATGAGTAAAATTACAAAGAAAGAAACAATCTGGCTGAAATGTAAAAACCAAGTGATTCCAAAAGAGAATATCGTATCTGAAAGGAAAGAAAATACTAGATACATATAAATCTATTTGAAAATTATTAATTTACGAAGCATCGAATGTTTGCATGTATGGTGCTAATTTGTTTAAGTGACCGTAGATTTGGTCATCCCATGATAATATAATAATTGTGTAAAATAATTGATAAGATCAGCATTTCAGTAGTATGTCAACTATGTGGAGTAAAGAAACAAAATAAGCAATAAGCAAAATTAACTTTTTTTATAGAATACAAAGTAAAAGTTCTAAAAACATTTTTTTTTAATTAAATCACGAAAATCACAAATATTTATATGGCGTGTCTAAATCTTTAGACTTTTTATTTAATTAAATCCAAATATCTTGAAAAATCACATAATGACTGTACAATCAACTTGGAGGTTGGATTTTCAGAATCCTTTATTCGCATAATTCGCATATCTTAAGACAAAACATAATTTCCCAAAGACATGCACATGTCTAGAACTCATTTTCAAATAAACGAGAGGGTTACTAGGCAACATCATGACAAAAGTCAGAGGTAGACAATACATAACTTTAGTCAGATTTGTTAGGTGAAGATAAATTCTAATTTCAATCAGGATCTTTCCAAGAAGTCTAAGATTATTTGCTATGATGTTTTGAGAAACGAATTATATCGCAATACATGTATGAGCTAGAATTTGTTTCTATTAATAATACTCGATTTTACACTGCATGTTTAAATCATTACCTTTCATTAATTTTTAAAGAAACTGTGCATGAAATAGTCTTTTGGCAGAATAGTGGAATCCATGAAGAATTGAGACAACAATTAAGGAGTAATAAAGTGACCGGATTGAATATGTTTTTATATTAGGATGGCCTTTTATGCTCATGATTATTAAATGAACCATTTCTAAATGTGAAACTAAGCCGGCATAATAGAGATGAGGAACAAGTTTGGAAAATAGTGATAATTTGTAATGTGTCTAAGACATTGTTTGAAATGGGATAATCGTATATAAAATGAAATGTAGTAATTGCTTACGTTATATGCATGTGATGAACCTTATTCTACGCTACAGCGATCCTTTAGACGCAAGGCGTACATTTATTTAAGTGTTATCTGCGATTGTTATTCTATGTTAACTTTGGAATGTGGTAACATTCCTTTTAATATCATTGTTTTAACAATTGCTGCTGCTGATTTATGTTCTTGTTATATACATATTGTATGAAATACCTAATAATTATTGTGTAATAAGGAAATTTATTTTTTGTTTCAGACTGGTTTTGCGGTAAGTAGTCTCAGCTGAGTGAAACACAGGTTGTGAAATAATGTTCATTAGTGCATATTCGTAAACAATCGAGTCCAGCGCGGAACATTTTATTGCTCTTATAATTTAAAAGCAGTAAGTGTGAGATACGGTAAACTATATAAGTTATATGAAAACATTTATATTTAAATAGTGAAAATATCCATTTAAATTAGTACAGCGTTTTACGCACATTATTTATGTTTGGAAATATATAAAATTTATTAGAAGCACGGCATGAAGAAAGTTGTTGATATATATGTTGAATGAACAACAAGGTAGCGGGAATTAACATAATTGTGAAATGTGCCGAATTCACTGAGTGAGATTATGGTATTTAAAGTGCAATGTAATACATGTTCATCCTCATCAGTCTCTTGACCTAGCGTGGTCGTTGATGCACCGTGCTGATGAACATCTCATCAATTCCCTCCACTTGTCTCATTAATGTGCCAATCCCTGTGTCTCCGCAAAGCGTTTCGTGGTCCATTATGTGATGTCAGTCCACTTCTTTCTCTGTCTACCTCACCTTAAGACACCTTGGACACTGATCTGCAGTAATGATTTGGATAGACTGTTGGCGCTAGTGATAATGCCATACCAATTTCAGCTTTCTCTGTTTGACAGTGGTGATGAGGTCTTCATACCGTGCCTGCTTATGTTACGCACATCTTCATTTGTGATGTGATCCATGTAAGAGATGCCACGGATGGTTCTGTAGTATCTCATTTCAAGTGTCTGGATTCTTCATTGTAATTCTGCTGTAAGAATCTTGGTCTCACATGAATGCAGAACGCCTAAGATGACTAGTGCTCTCAATAGTTTAATGTTTGGTTTCAGACAGATATTCTGGTCTCTCCAGATGGGTTTTAACTTTAAGATAGCTGTCTTTGTTTGTTCTGTTGTTGACAATATATCTGCTCTTGATTGATCTCGGTTATTATGGAACCAGAATATTTGAAATATTCCACTGTTTGAAGTTCTTGTCCTCTAATATTGGTTGAGATTTGTTTGCCTTATTTGTCATCATCTTTGTCTTCTCGCCGCTTATCTCATGTCAAATATGGAGGATGTTTCGTCCAGGTTCTTCACTAAGGTGGCAAGCTTATCTTTATTGCCTGCCAACCCATCAATTTGGCTTGAAAAGCATTGGTTGGTGATGATACGTCCTCCAATGATGACTGTCCCACATATTTTTTTCCATGGCTTCATTCATGATACGCTCTAAGGAGATCTTGAAAAGCGTGGGTGAAAGGAGACAGCTATGTCGTACTCCAAATGTTGTCTTGAACCAGAGCCCCACCGAGCCTTGAGCAATTACTTCATTGGAGTATAGCTGCTTGATGGTATTGGTGAACTGCTGACCAATGTTATACTTCTTCATTGTGGCCTATTATGTCTCATTATACACTCTGTCCAAAGCCTTCTTGAAATCAATGAACGCATGATAAGTATCTTGTTGATGTTGTAAGTACTTTCAATTAGAACGCTAAAATTGAATATTTGTTCTGTTGTGCTTCTTCCACTCCGGAACCTTGCCTGTTCATCAGCGATTATTTCAGAGTCAGAGGTAGACAACAGGTGGAGATTCAGTCTAAATTAAATCACGATCTTTCCAAGGTGTCTAATATTGTATTCTATGACTTCTTGAGAAACGAATGATGTAGCAATAAATGTATGAGCTAGAATCTGTTTCTATACTAATACTGCTCGTTTTGACACAGCATATGTTAATCATGATCTTTCAATAAATTTAACCGACAGTGTGCATGAAATAGTCACTTTGCGGATTAGTGGCACCTACGAAGATTTGAGACAAAAATTAAGTAGGAATAAAATGACCGGATAGAATATGCTTGTATATCAGAACGGCTTTTCACGCCCATGATTATAAAAATGATTCCTTTTAAATGGGAAAAAAACTCAGAATAAACTAGACTGAGAAACAAGTTTGGAAAATTGTGATAATTTCAAATGTTTTTAACACATTGTTTGAAATGGGATTTTTTAATATAAAATGAAATGTAGTATTTGCCCTCTTTACATGTATGTTATGAACCTTATTCTGCGCTACAGCGATCATTTACATGCAGGGTTTACATTTATTTTATTGTTACCTTCGATCGTTAATCTATGTTAGGTTCGGAATATGGTAACATTCCTTTTAATAACATAGTTTTAAAAGTTTTGTCTGCAATCGTTGGAAATATTAGGGTAATAGATATATCTATATCTATATATATATATATATATATATATATATGTATATATATATATATTGAATGAAATACCCAATGATTTATTCCCTAATATGGAAAGTTTACTTTTATTTCAGTTTGGTGGTCAGGTAAGCAGTTTCAGATAAGATAATCAGGGTTGTGCAGTAATAGACATTAGTGTATATTCGTTTCAAATCATGTCCAGCTCAGAATATTTTATTGTTTTTATGATTTAAAAGCTGTTAGAGTGAGATACAGGAAACTAAATAAATGATATGAAAACAATTCCCTTCAATATGGAAAGTAGACATTTAAATTAGTAAAGCCTTTAACGCAAATTATCTTTTATGGCCATTTTTAGATTTATTAAATGCAAGGCCTGAATTAAATCGTTTCCATATATTTGGAATGAGTATGTTGAGAGAGGGAATTAACATATTTGTGAAAGATGATGCTATTACTGAACGAGGTTATCGTATTTGTGGTGCAATTCTACTGGTACCCTTTTTTAATGTGAGAGATATCTATGGAAGGGAAAATCTATCATAATATTGTAATATACAATCGTATTTATACTACGATATGTTACACACATTATGATAGTAATGCTTCTTTTTTACATTTGCATTAACAGAACATAAAATAGATTGATGGGACATTAGGGTCGATGAATAAAATTACAAACGAAAAACAAACAATCTGGCTGAAATGTAAAACGCGAGTGATTCCAAAAGAGAATATCGTATCTGAAAGAAAAGAAAATATTAGATACATTTAAATCTATTTGAAAATCATTAATTTACGAAGCAGCAAATGTTTGCATATATCTTACTAATTTGTTTTAGTGACCGTAAATATTGTTATCCACTGATAATATAATGATCTTGTAAAATAATTGATACGATCACCATTTCAGTAGTAAGTCGATTATGTGGAGTTAAGAAACAAAATAGGCAATTGAGCAAAATTTATATTTCATAGAATACAAAGTAAAAGTTCTAAAGACATTATTTCTAATTAAATAACCAAAATCACAAATATTTATATGACATGTCGAAATGTTTAGAATTTTCCGAATAAAATCTAATAATCTTGAATAATCACATAATTACTGTACAATCGACTTGAAGTGTTGGATTTTCAAAATCCTTTTTTCGCATAATTCGCATATCGTAACACATAACATAATTTACCAAAGATATACACAGGTCTAGAACTCATTTTCAAATAAACGCAAGGGTTAGTTGGCAACCTCATGACACGGATCAGAGGTAGACAAGACATAACATCAGTTAGGTGGAGATAAATTCTAATTTCGAATGCGATCTTTCCCAGAAGTCTAATATTGTGGACTATGAAGTCTTGATAAAAAATTATGTAGCAATACATGTATGAGATAGAATGTGTTTTTTATTAATACTACTCGTTTTTACACTGCATATTTAAATCATGACCTTTCATTAGATATGAAAGAAACTGTGCATAAAATAGTCCTTTGGCAGATTAGTAGAACCTATGAAGATTTGAAACAACAATTAAATAGTAATAAGGTGTCCGGATTGAATATTGTTTTATATTATAATGGCGTTTTATGCTAATGAATATAAACATGGTCGTGCTATAAATGTGAAAATAACACGACATAACAGAGATTGAAAAACAAGTTTGGAAATAGTGATAAGTTCAGCTGTGTCTAACATATTGTTTGAAATGGGATTATAGTATATAAAATGAAATGTAATATTTGCTCACGTTATATGCTTGTGGTGAACCTTACTCTACGCTACAGCTGTCCTTTACACGCAAAGCGTACATTTATTTAAGTGTTATCTGCAATCGTTATTCTACGTTAGCTTTGGAATGTGGTAACATTCCTGTTAATATCATAGTTTTAATAACTGCTGCTGCAAGTATTCCAAAAATTTATGTTCTTGTTAAATACACATTGTATGAAATACCTAATAATTATTGTGTAATAAGGAAATTTATTTTTTGTTTCAGACTGGATCTGCGGTAAGTATTTTTGTCTGAGATAAACACAGGTTATGGAATGATGTACATTAGTGCAAATTCGTTCGCAATCAAGTGCAGCGGAGAACTTTGTATTGTTTTTATGATTTATCAGCAGTTAGAGTGAGATACGGGAAACTAAATAAGTGATATGAAAACATTTCTCTTTAAATAGTGAAAATATTCCTTTAAATATGTACAGCCTTTTACGCACATTATTTTTGTATGGCCATGTTTACATTTACTAGAAGCACGGCATGAAGAACGTTGTTGATATATATGTTGAATGAATAACATGATTGCGGGAAGTAACATATTTGTGAAGTGTGCCGAATTCACAGAAAGAGGTTATAGTTTTAATACTGGAATGCTATAATGGTTTATCATCATCATCATGATCATTCTCTTGACCTAGCGTGGTCGTTGAACCACCTTGCTGCTGAACATCTGATCAAATCTCTCCTCTTGACTCATTAATGTGCCAATGCCTGTGTATCCGCAAAACGTTTCCTGGTCAATTATGTATTGTGAGTCAACTTCTTTCTCTGTCTACCTCACTTTCGGTTACTTTTGAGACTGATCAGCAGTACTGTTGTGGATACTCTTTTCTCGCTAGTATTATGGCATTACCAATGTCAGCTTTCTCTGTTTGCCAGTGGTGATTAGGTCTTCATATTGGCCTACATTGTGCCTGATTATGTTACGCACTTCTTCATTTGTGATGTGATCCATGTATTAGTTGCATCGGATGGTTCTGTAACATATCCTTTCACGTGTCTGGATTCTTCATTGTAATTCTGCTGTGAGGATCCAGGTCTCACATGAATCCAGAACTACCGAGATGACTAGTGCTCTCAATAGTCTGATTTAAGTTTTCAAACAGATATTCTGGTCTCTCCAGATGGGTTTTAACTTTAAGATAGCTGTCTTTGTTTGTGCTGATGTTGACAATATTTCTGCTCTTGATTAATCTTCGGTGATTATGAAACCAAAATTTTTGAAATGGTCCACTGTTTGAAGTTCCTGTCCTCTGACTTTAATATTGGTTGATATTTGTTTGTCTTATTTGTCATCATCTTTATCTTTTCGACGCTTATCTCATGTCAAATATGGAGGATGTTTCGTCCAGGTTCTTCACTAAGGTGGCAAGCTCATCTTTACCGCCTGCCAACCCATGAATACGGTTTGAAAAGCATTGGTTGTTGATGTTGTTCCCTCCAATGCTGATTGTTAAACATATTTTGTTCCAGGGCTCCATTCATGATGCGCTCTAAGCAGATCTTGAAAAGCGTGGGTAAAAGGAGAGAACCTTGCGGTACTCCAACTGTTGCCTTGAACCAGAGCCCCACTGAGCCTTTTGCAATTACTTCATTGGAGTATAGCTGCTTGATGATATTGGTGAACTTTTGAACCATGTTGTGCGTCTTCATTGTGCCCATTATGTCTCATTATACACTCTATCTAAAGCCTTTTTGAAATCTATGAAAACATGATAAATATTTTGCTCATTTTGTAAGTACTTTCACACTGAACGCTAAGTGTGAATATTTGTTCTGTTGTCCTTATTCAACTCCGGAACCTTGCCTGTTCATCAGCGATTATTTCTTCTGCTTGTTGGATCAGTCTGTTGAAGGTGATCTTCAGCATCACCTTACTAGCATGGCTGATCAAACTGATAGTTCTGTAATTTTGGGATAGCAGGAGATTGCCATTTTTTCGGAGTGTTATAATCAGTGACTTAGTCCCCTGTGATGGCCTTTCGCCTTTCTGCCAGATCTTGTTGCAGACTTTTGTTAGTAGCTTTATCACTTATTCCACACCATTCTTAATAAGCTGAGCTGGGATATTGTTCACTGCAGCTGTCTTCCCATTCTTAAGTGTTCTTCTTTCTGACTCCACCTCTTCTTTGAGAATGGGGAAATAATCATCATTGTAGAGTTTGTAACTTCAAAGACCTCTTGTTGATGGCTCGCTGTAGAGTTCGTTACAATCCTCAGTCCATCTTTCTGCAATGTCACTTGCTTCTGTGAGGCATTTTCTAGTATCGTCTTGAATTGTACTGACTGTTGGTTGCTTCTGTCTGGTTCAGACTTTCACAATTTGGAATGCCGTTTTGATTTTATTCTTTATCAGACTGCTCTCTATTTCTGTGCACTTTTATCCAATCAAATCTTTATTTGCTTTCTTCAAGATTTGTTTATGACTTTCTTATTTATTTATCGGAACTCCATTGCCCCAATTGTGTGTCTGGTGGTTTTTGAGGTCTCGTCGGGCATCATACAGATTCAGAATCTCTCTGTAACGCAGCGACTTTTCTTCGGGCGTTCGAGGCCAACGATGTCCTTGGCAGCTGGTGTCATGAATGTGATGAAATAGTCTGTCATCATTTTAATATCGACATCCATCACAAGGAATGGAACATATTTTCCTGCAATTGTGACTTGGAATGGCTTACATATGTTAGGGTACTTTAGTAGTTTTAAGGTTGAATTTGAGCCTTAGTTTCTTTGTCTGGTTAATTTTCTTCAGCCTCACACAGTAGTTCAAAATGACGAGGTCGTGATCAGTCCCAACATTAACACCTGGGAACTTCCTTGTTTTAGCTCCATTGATACTTCATCAGTAACAATTTTGAACCAGTATGTTGTCGATCTGTTTATGATGCATTCCATTTGGTGCGTGCATGTCCAGCATCGTGAAGCTTTATATTGATCCAGGGTGTTATCTAGTACCAAGTTGTTATAGCTTGCGAACTTGAGCAGCCGTTCCACTCTTTCACTGGTGAGCTCATTGCAATAAGTTCCACAATGATCATCCATGTCTTATAGAGCATCTTTGCCAATTTTTGCATTCCTGTCTCCTTGGATGGTGATAAAGTAATTTTTTACTCACCATGTTTATTATACCTTGGAGTTTGTTGTAAACGTCCTCTATTTCGACATCATCATGATTGGTAGTTGGAGCATAGACTTGGAAAATTGTGATGTTAAAGGGAGACGCTTTCAGATGAATGGAGATAATTCGGTTAGATCTTGGGCAATATTGTAGCACAGATATCTTGATTGTTTTATTTACAAGTAATCTTACACCATTTATGGATTTGTCCAACTCTCCACTGTAGAGGAATATATGCCCATCTTAAAGTTTCTCATGACATTCTCTCTGCTTTGGAAAGTGGAAAGATTACAGTCCTCACTCTCCTGGATATTTCGGCAGCAATTGACACAAGAGACCATGATATATTACTTGACCGTCTCCAGCATATAATTGGCATTCAGAATATAGCCTTACAGTGGTTCAAGTCCTACTTAGTCAACAGGACACAAATTATATATGCAATACACTCCAGTCCAGTTGACGTATGTTGTGATACTACACAGGGATCTGTTCTTGTTCCTTTTCTCTATATTCCGTAGACTCAGCGGCTCTCAATTGTCATAGCTCATCACCCAGTGTCGCACTAATTGTATACTAATGACACCCAAATATACAAGTCTAGCCACCCAACTGTTACCATCCATGGAGTCGAGATGTGCATTTCTGATGTGAAATCATGGATGACCAGTAACAAGCTGCAGATGAATGATGATAAAACTGAGGCTTTTCTGATCACAACTCAAAAACTTTCTCATTCACATCCTTTACCTCAGAAATAGATATCAGCAACACCAACATTAAATTCTCACAGTGGTTAGAAACCTAGGCGTTACTCTAGACAGTGCTCTCACATTGCACCAACATGTCATGAACATATGCAATGCTGCATATCTTGAATTGAGACGCATAAGTTCCATTCGTAAATATTTTTCAGTTGATGCCACTAAAACAAGTGTGTGTTCATTAGTACTTTCAACACTGGACTATTGTAACTCAATTCTGTCTGGTTGCTCACAAAATTTACTCCCGAAATTTCAAACCGTTCAAAACACAACTGCAAGGATCATCTTTAGAGTACCTCGATCAGAGCACACCTCACCACTGCTCTGTACCCTACACTGTCTATCGATTCGATAAAGAATGAAACACAAAATTTGTTCACTGTGCTATGTTTCAATGACATACTCCAGTCCAACATACCTATTCAGCCTCACCCATGTGTATACACCAGCTAGATACTTAAGCTCTTCTTCTGATAATCTTATACTCATTGTTCCCACGGTGAAAACAAAGTCTTGTGGACAACGATCGTTTGCATACCAGGACCTAGCGGCAAGGTACAAATTGCACTTTGAAAATAGACACATAGACAAAGTGGTCCCTTTTAAGAGTGCTCTTAAAACTCACCTGTGTCGACTGCAGCGACAAACTTATAGACCTAAGTGTATGTTGTATCTTTTATGTTTTCAGCATGTTTTTATGTTTTACAATTTCTGTAGTGTAGTCATATCATTATTGATGGTGGAAAGCGCTTAGCGCTTCGAAAGATTAGGCTCTATAGAAAGTCCTCATTTGGAATGTGGTAACATTCCTGTTAATATCATAGTTTTAATAACTGCTGCTGCAAGTATTCCAAAAATTTATGTTCTTGTTAAATACACATTGTATGAAATACCTAATAATTATTGTGTAATAAGGAAATTTATTTTTTTGTTTCAGACTGGATCTGCGGTAAGTATTTTTGTCTGAGATAAACACAGGTTATGGAATGATGTACATTAGTGCAAATTCGTTCGCAATCAAGTGCAGCGGAGAACTTTGTATTGTTTTTATGATTTATCAGCAGTTAGAGTGAGATACGGGAAACTAAATAAGTGATATGAAAACATTTCTCTTTAAATAGTGAAAATATTCCTTTAAATATGTACAGCCTTTTACGCACATTAATTTTGTATGGCCATGTTTACATTTACTAGAAGCACGGCATGAAGAACGTTGTTGATATATATGTTGAATGAATAACGTGATTGCGGGAAGTAACATATTTGTGAAGTGTGCCGAATTCACAGAAAGAGGTTATAGTTTTAATACTGGAATGCTATAATGTTTTATCATCATCATCATCATCATCATTCTCTTGACCTAGCGTGGTCGTTGAGCCACCTTGCTGCTGAACATCTGATCAAATCTCTCCTCTTGTCTCATTAATGTGCCAATGTGTGTGTCTCCGCAAAACGTTTCCGGGTCCATTATGTGTTGTGAGTCAACTTCTTTCTCTGTCTACCTCACCCTCTGCTATATTTGCGACTGATCTGCAATACTGTTGTGGATACTCTGTTTTCGCTAGTAACATGGCCTTAAATATGTCAGCATTCTCTGTTTGTCAGTTGTGATGAGGTCTTCATATTGGCCTACATTGTGCCTGATTATGTTACGCACTTCTTCATTTGTGATGTGTGTCTTTCATGGCTTCAGCATGTTTTCATGTTTTACAATTTCATAGTTTTTGTCATTTTTTGTTATGTAGTGTAGTCATATCATTATTGATGGTGTAAAGCGCTTAGAGCTTCGAAAGATTAGGCACTATTGAAAGTCCTCATTATTATTATTATTATTATTAGTATTATTATTATTATTATCTTTAGCACTGATATCCCTTCTTTAATGTGAGAGATATCTATTCAGAGCAAAATCTATCATTATATTGTAATATACAAACGTATTTATATTAAGACATGATTAGCATATTATTATAGTAATTGTTCTTTTCTTACAAGTGTAATAACTCAGCATAAAATAGATTTGTGGCATATTTGAGAGCTGAGTAAAGTTACAAAGAAAAATAAAATCTGGCTGAAAGGTAAAAACCGACTGGTAGAAGGACAATATCGTGTCTGAAAGGAAATAAAATACTAGTTCGATTTTAATCTATTTGAAACATGTTAATTTGCGAAGCATCGAATGTTTGCATATATGGTACTAATTTGTTTTAGTGACCGTAGAAATGGTCGACCACTGATAATATAATGATCTTGTGTAAAAGGTTGTTAATATCATCATTTCAGTAGTTACGTCGATTATGTGGCGTGAGGAAGCAAATAAGTAAAATAGAAAAATAATTTATGTTGATAGAATACAGAGAAACATTATAAAGACATTAATCTGAATTACGTCACCAAAATCCCAAATCTAATATCGGATGTCCAAATGTTTAGAATATTTCGAATAAAATCCAATAATCTTGAATAATCACATAATGACTGTACACTCAACTGGAAGGTTGGATTTTCAGAATCCTTTGTTCGCACAATTCGCATATTTTAAGACAGAATATAATTTCCCAAAGACGTACAAAGGTCTAGAACTCATTTTCAAATAAACGCGAGGGTCACAAGGCAACATCATGACAACGGTCAGAGGTAGACAACACATAACATTAGTCAGGTATAGATTAAGTCTAATTTCAATCGCGATCTTTCCATGATGTCTAATGTTGTATGATATGACGTCTTGAGAAACTAATTATGCAGCAATAAATGTAAGAGCTTGAATCTGTTTCTATATTTATACTGCTCGTTTTTACACTGCATAGTTTATTCATGATCTTTCATTAAATTTGAACGAAAGTGTGCATGATATAGCATTTGGCAGATTAGTGGAAAATACGAAGATTTGAGACAACAATTAAGTAGTAATAAAGTGACCGAATAGAATTTTCTTGTACATCAGAACGGCCTTTCACGCTCATGATTAAAAAAATGGTCCTTTTTAAATGTGAAAATCACTCGGTATAAACAAGACTGAGAAAAAAGTTTGGAAAATTGTGATAATTGCAAATGTTATTAACACAATGTTTGAAATGGGATTATTGCATATAAAATGAAATGTAGTATTAGCCCTTTTTACATGTATGTTATGAACCTTATTCTGCGCTTCAGCGGTCTTTTACTCGTAAGGCGTACATTTATTTTATTGTTGCCTTAGATCGTTATTCTATGTTAGGTTCGGAATATGGTAACATTCCTGTCAATAGCATTGTTTTAATAGTTGCGGTAGCAATCATTAGAAAGATTAGGATATTGGTTATATATATATATATATATATATATATATATATATATATATATATATATAGTTATATATATATATATATATATATATATATATATATATATATATATATATATATATATATAGTTATATATTGAATAAAATACCTAATAATTTATTGATTAATATGGAAAGTTTATTGTTATTTCAGTTTGGTGGTTTTCAGGTAAGCAGTTTCAGATGAGATAATTAGGGTTGTGGAGTAATAGACATTAGTGTATATTCGTTTGAAAGCATGTCTAGCGCAGAATATTTTATTGTTTTTATGATTTAACAGCTGTTAGAGTGAGATACGGGAAACTAAATAAATGATACGAAAAGTTTTTTCTTCAATATGGAATGTATACATTTAAATTTGTAAACCCTTTTACGTACATTATGTATTTATGGCCATTTTTAGATTTATTAAATGCAAGGCATGAATTAAATCGTTGCTATATATGTGGAATGAGCACGTTGATAGAGGGAATAAACATATTTGTGAAATATGCAGCTATTACTGAACGAGGTTCTCGTATTTATAGTGCAATGCTACTGGTACCCTTTTTTAATATGAGATATCTATGGAGGAGAACATCTATCATTATATTCTAATATAAAATCGTATTTATATTACGATATGTTACACACATTATAATAATAATGCTTATTTTTTACATGTGCATTAACACAACATAAAATAGATTGATGGGCTATTAGGGCGGATAAGTAAAATTACAAAAAAAACAACAAAAAAACAATGTGGCATAAATGTTTAAACCGAGTGATTCCAAAAGAGAATATCGTATCTGAAATGAAAAAAATATTAGATACATTTAAATCTATTTGAAAATCATTAATTTGCGAAGCAGCAAATATTTGCATATATCTTACTAATTTGTTTTAGTGACCGTAAATATTGTCATCCACTGATAATATAATGATCTTGTAAAATAATTTAGAAGATCACCATTTCAGTAGTAAGTCGACTATGTGGAGTTAAGAAACAAAATAGGCAATTGAACAAAATTCATTTTTCATAGAATACAAAATAAAAGTTATAAAGACATAATTTTGAATTAAATAACCAAGATCACATATGTTTATATGCCATGTCCAAATGTTTAGAATTTTCCGAATAAGATCCGATAATCTTGAATAATCATATAATGACTGTACAATCAACTTGAAGGATGGATTTTCAGAATGCTTTATTCGCATAATTTGCATATCGTAACACATAACATAATTTACCAAAGATATACAAAGGTCTAGAACTCATTTTCAAATAAACGCGAGGGTTACTTGGCCACCTCATGAGAAAGGTCAGAGGTAGACCACACGTAACATCAGTTAGGTGGAGATAAATTATAATTGCAATCGCGATCTTTCCCAGAAATCCAATTGTGTAGACTATGAAGTCTTCAGAAAAGAATTATGTAGCAGTGCATGAATGAGCTCGAATTTTTTTCTATTAATACTACTCGATTTTATACTGCATATTTAAATCATGCACTTTCATTAAATGTGAAAGAAACTGTGCATAAAATAGTCTTTTGGCAGATTAGTAGAACCTATGAAGATTTGACACAACAATTAAGTAGTAATAAGGTGACCGGATTGAATATGATTTTACATTATAATGGCCTTTTATGCTAATGAATATAAAAATGGTCGTTTTATAAATGTGAATTCATTAATTAATGGAATCTATGAAGACCTAAGAAACAATTAAGTAGTAATAAAGTGATCGGATATAATATACTTTTAAATTTCAACGGCCTTTTAGTCTCATGATTAAGAAATAGTCCTTTTTAAATTTTAAACTAACACAGCATAACAGAGAATGAGAAACATGTTTGGAAAATACAGATAATTTGAAATGTGTCTAACACATTGTTTGAAATGGGATTATCGTATATAAAATAAAATGTAGTATTTGCTCACGTTATATGCATGTGATGAACCTTAATCTACGCTACAGTGATCCTTTGCACGCAAGGCGTACATTTATTTAAATGTTATCAACGAAAGTTATTCTATGTTAGCTTTGGAATGTGGTAAAATTCCTGTTATTAGTATAGTTTTAATATTTGCTGCTACAATCGTTCCAAAGATGTATGTTCTTGTTAAATACATATTGTATTAAATACCTAAGAAGTATTGTGTAATAAGGAAATTTATGTTTTGTTTCAGACTGGTTCTTTGGTAAGTAGTCTCATTTGAGATAAACACAGGTTATGGAATAATGTACATTGGTGCCTATTCGTTCACAATCAAGTCCAGCGGAGAACTTTGTATTGCTTTTATGATTTATGAGCAGTTAGAGTGAGATACGGGAAACTAAAAAAGTGATATGAAAACATTTATCTTAAAATTCAAATATTCTCTTTTAATTTGTTCACCCTTTCACGCACATTATTTATGTATGGCCATGTTTACATTCATTAGAAGCACCGCAGGAAGGAAGTTGTTGATATATATATATGTTGAATGAATAACATGTTTGCGGGAAGTAACATATTTGTGAAGTGTGCCGAATTCACAGAAAGAGGTTATAGTTTTAATAGTGGAATGCTATAATGGTTTATCATCATGATCATCATCATTATCATCATCATCAGTCTCTTGACCTAGCGTTGTCGTTGAGCCACAGTGCTGATGAACATATGATCAAGTCTCTCCGCTTGTCTCATTAATGTGCCAATATCTGTGTTTCCGCAAAACGTTTCATGGTCAATTATGTGTTGTGAGTCAACTTCTTTCTCTGTCTACCTCACCTTCGGCTACTTTTGAGAGTCTTTCTGCAGTACTGTTGTGGATACACTGTTGGCGCTAGTAACATGGCCTTACCAATGTCAACTTTCTCTGTTTGACAGTGGTGATGAGGTCTTCATATTGGCCTACATAGTGCCTTCTTCATTTGTCATGTGATCCATATAAGAGTTGATACGTATGGTTCTGTAGCATCTCATTTCAAGTGTCTGGATTCTTCATTATAATTCTGCTCTGAGTATCCAGGTCTCACATGAATGCAGAACTACTGAGATAACTAGTGCTCTCAATAGTCTGATTTAAGTTTTCAGATAGATATTCTGGTCTCTCCAGATGAGTTTTAACTTTAAGATAGCTGTCCTTGTTTGTGCTGTTGTTGACAATATTTCTGCTCTTGATTAATCTTCGTTGCTTATGGAACCAACATATTTGAAATGGTCCACTGTGTGAAGTTCCTGTCCTCTGACTTTAATATTGGTTGAGATTTGTTTGCCTTATTTGACATTATCTTTCTCTTCTCTGCGCTAATCTCATGTCAAATATGGAGGATGTTTCGTCCAGGTTCCTCACTAAGGTGGCAGGCTCATCTATACTGCCTGCCAACCCATCAATGTGGTTTGCAAAGCATAGGTTGGTGATGTTACGCCCTCAATGCTGACTGTCCCACATACTTTGTTCCAGGGCTTCATTCATGATGCGTTCTAAGTTGATCTTGAAAAGCGTAGGTAAAAGGAGATATCATTGCGGTTCTCCAACTGTTGTCTTGAACCAGTGCCCCACTGAATCTTGAGCAATTTATTCATTGGAGTATAACTGCATGATGATATTGGTGAACTTTTGACCCATGTTGTGTGCTTCTTTTTTATGGCCCATTATGTCTCATTATACACTCTGTCAAAAGCCTTTGTGAAATCTATCAACGCATGATAAATATCTTGTTGATGTTGTAAGTAGTTTCACACAGAACGCTAAAATTGAATATTGGTTCTGTTGTGCTTCTTCCACTCCTGAACCTGTCCATCAGCGATTATTTCTTCTACTCGTGGGATCAGTCTGTTCAAGATGATCTTCAGCATCACCTTACTAGCATGGGCGATCAAACTGATAGTTCTGTAATTTTGGGAAAGCAGGAGATTGCCCTTTTTGCGGAGTGTTATAATCAGTGACTTAGTCCACTGTGATGGCCTTTCGCCTCTCTGCCAGATCTTGTTGCAGATTTCTGTTAGTAGCTTTATCACTGATTCCACACCATTATTAATAAGTTGAGCTGGGATATTGTCTACTGCATCTGCCGTCCCATTCTTCAGTGTTCTTCTTTCTGAATCCACCTCTTCTTTGATAATGGGGAAATCATCATCACTGTAGCGTTTGGAACTTCAAAACCTATGAATCTCTTGTGGATGGTTGGCTGTAGAGTTTGTTACAATCCTCATTCTATCTTTCTGCAAATTCACTTGCTTCTGTGAGGCATTTTCTAGTATCGTCTTGAATTGTACTGACTGTTGGTTGCTTCTGTCTGGTGCAGACTTTCACAATTTGGAATGCCGTTTTGCTGTTATTCTTTACCAGACTGCTCTCTATTTCTGAGCACTATTGTCCAATCCAATCGTCGTTTGCTTTCTTCAAGATTTGTTTCTGATTTTAATGTTTATTTCTCAAAACTCCACTGCCCCTGTTGTGTATCTGGCGGTTTTGAGGTATCTTCGGGTATCACACAGATTCATAATCTGTTCTGTATCCCTTGTGATTTTTCTTTGGGCGATGGAAGCCAGCGATGTCCTTGGCAGCTGTTGTCATGACTGTGATGAAAGTGTCTGTCATCGGCTTAACATCGATATCCATCACAAGGAATGGAAAATATTTTCCTGAAATTGTTGTATGGAATCAGTTACAGATGTTATGGTACTTCAGTTGTGTAATGTTGAATTTGAGCCTTAATTTCTTTGACTGGTTAATTTTTTTCAGTCTCACTCAATAGTTCATAATGAGGAGGTCGTGATCACTCCCAACATCAGCACCTGGGAACGTTCTTGTTTTTGTTCTATTGATTCTAGAGCAGTAACAATACTGAACCAGTATGTAGTCGATCTATTTTGATGTATTCCATTTGGTGCGTGCCATTTCCAGCATCGTAAAGCTTTATATGGACCAAGGATGTTAGCTAGTACCAAGATGTTATAACTTGAGAGCTCGAGCAGCCGTTCCACTCTTTCATTGGAAAGCTCATTGCAACAAATTCCACAATGATCATCCCTTATAGAGCATCTTTGCCAACTTTTGCATTCCTGTCTCCTTGATTGGTGATAATGACATTTTTGACTTACCATGTTTATTATACCTTGGAGTCTGTTTTAAATGTCCTCTATTTCTTCGTCATCATGATCAGTAGTTGGATCATAGACTTGGAAAATTGTGATGTTAAAGGGAGACGCTTTCAGACGAATGGAGATAATTCTGTTAGATCTGGGGCAATATTCAAGCACAGATCCCTTGATGGTTTTGTTTACAAGGAATCCTACACCATTTATGGACTTGTCCAACTCTCCAGTATAATATAATATTTGCCCATCTTTAGTACTGGTACACTTTCCTTAATGTGAGAGATAACTATTCAGAGCAAAATCTATCATTATGTTGTAATATACAATCGTATTTATATTAAGACATGTTACGAACATTATAATGGTAATGGTTCTTATTTACATGTGCAATAATGCAGCATAAAATAGATTGTTGGGATATTTGAGGGCTGAGTAAAATTACAAAGACAAATACAATCTGGTTGAAAGATAAAAACCGAGTGATTGAAAAAGAATATCGTATCTGAACGGAAATAAAATAACAGTTCATATTTCAATGTATCTGAAAATGGTTTATTTGCGAAACAGAGATTGTTTTAATATATGGTACTAATTACTTTTTGTGATCGTATATATGGTCAGCAACTGATAATATAATGATCTTGTGAAAAACGTTAATATCAGCATTTCAGTAGTTATGTCGATTATGTGGCGTTTATAAGCAAAACAAACAATTAAGTCAAACAGAAAAATAATTTATTTTGATAGAATACAGAGAGAAGTTGTAAAGACACATTAATCTGAATTAAGTCACCAAAATCCCAAATCTTATATTCCATGTCCAAATGTTTAGAATATTTCGATTTAATCCAATATTGTGGAATAAACACATAACTACTGTACATTGAACTTGAAGGTTGGATTCTCAGAATCCGTTATTTGCATAATTCGCATATCCTAAGACAGGATATAATTTCCCAAAAACATACACAAGTCTAGAACAAATTTTCAAATAAACGCCAGGGTTACTAGGCAACATCATGTTATATTAAGACGACATGGTACGCACCTTTTTATAGCAATGGTTAATTTTACATGTGCAATAACGCAGCATAAAATATATTGTTTTGATGGATATTAGGGGATGAGTAAAATTACAGAGAAAACTAAAATATGGCTAAAATGTAAAACCCGAGTGATTGAAAAAGAGAATTTCGTATTGGAAAGGAAATAAAATGTTAATTCCATTTCAATCTGTTTGAAAATCGTTAATTTACGAACCAGCAAATGTTTGCATATATGGTATTAATTTGTTTTTGTGACAGTAGATAAAGTCATCCATTGATAATATTATGATTTTCTAAAATAGTTGTAATATAAACATTTTAATAGTATGTCGATTATGTGAAGGTATGAAGAAAAATACGCAATTGAGCAAATTAATATTTTTATTTTGATAGAATAGAACGTAAAAGTTCTAAAGACATTATTCTGAATTAAATCCCCCAAATCCTAAATGTTATAATTCATGTCCAATTCTTTAGAATATTCCTAATAAAAGCCAATAATCTTGGAAAATCACAAGATGACTGTACAAGACGCTTGATGTTTAGATTTTCTTTATCCATTATTTGCATAATTTGCATATCTTAAGACAGAGTATAATTTCCCAAAGATATACACAGGTCTAGAATTGATTTTCAAAGAAACGCGAGGGATACTAGGCAACATCATGACAAAGGTCAGAGGTAGACAACACATAACATTAGTCAGGTGGAGATAAAGTCTAATTTCAATCACGATCTTTCCAAGAAGTCAAATATTGTATACTATGACGTCTTGAAAACAAATCATGTAGTAATAAATGTTTGAGCTAGAATCTGTTTCTATATTAAAACTGCGCGATTTAACACTGCATATTTTAATCATGATCTTTCAATAAATTTGAAAGAAACTGTGCATGAAATAGTCTCTTTGCGGATTAGTGGAACCTATGAAGATTTGAGACAACCTTTTAGTAGTAATAATGTGACCGGATAGAATATGCTTTTATATCAGAACGACTTTTTAGGCTCATGATTAAGAAATGGTCCTTTTTAAATGTGAAATTAACACAGTATAAACAAGACAGAGTCACAAGTTTGGAAAAGTGTGATAATTTTAAATGTTATTAACACATTGCTTGAAATGGGATTATTGTATATAAAATGAAATGTAGTATTAGCCCTCTTTATATGTATGTGATGAATCTTATTCTACGCAACAGCTGTCTTTTACACGCAAGGCGTACATTTATTTTAGTTTTACCTTAGATCGTTAATCTATGTTAGGTTCATAATATGGTAACATTCCTCGTACATAGCATAGTTTAAATAGTTGTGGCTGCAATTGTTGCAAAGATTAGGACACTCGATTTATTGCTTAATGTGGAAAGTTTATTTTCATTTCAGTTTGGTGCTCCGGTAAGCAGTTTCAGATGAGACAATCAAAGTTGTGGAGGAATAGATATTAATAGATCAAAGTATATTAGTGTATATTCGTTTGAAATCAAGTCCAGCTCAGAATATTTTGTTGTTTTTATGATTTAAAAACTGTTAGAGTGAGATACAGGAAACTACATAAATTCTATGAAAACATTTCCCTTCAATATGAAACATATACATTTAAATTAGTAAAACCTTTTACGCATATGATTTATTTATGGCCATTTTTAGATTTATGAGAAGCAAGACATGAATTAAATTGTTGATATATATGGGGTATGAGGAAGTTGATAGAGGGAATAAACTAATTTGTGAAATGTGCCGCTGTTACTGAACGAGGTTATCGTATTTATAGTGGAAAGCTACTGGTACCCTTTTTTAATGTGAGAAATATCTTTTGAAAACAAGATCTATCATTATATTGTAAGATACAAACGTATTTATATCACGATATGTTACACACATTATAATAGTAATGCTTCTTTTTCACATGTACGATAACACAACAGAAAAAAAGATTGTTGGGCTATTATGGGATTGAGTAAAATTACAAAGATAATACTAATCTGACTGAAATGTAAACACCGAGTGATTCCGAAACAGAATATCGTGTCTGAAAGGAAAGAACATACTTGATACATTTAAATCAATTTGAAAATCATTAGTTTACGATGCATCGAATATTTGCATATTTGGTACTAATTTGTTTTAGTGACCGTAAATATGGTTATCCACTGATAATATAATTATCTTGTAAAATAATCAGCAGTTCAGTAGTATGTCGACTATGTAGAGTTAAGAAACAAAATAGGCAATTTAGTAAAATTTATGTTTCATAGAATACAAAGTAAATGTTCTAAAGACATTATATTGAATTAAATAACCAAAATCACAAATGTTTATGTGCCAAGTCCAAATGTTTAAAATCTTCCGAATACTATCCGATAATCTTGAATAATCAGACAATGACTGTACAAACAACTTGAAGGTTGGATTTTCAGAATCCTTTATTCGCATAATTTGCATATGGTAAGACCGAACATAATTTCCCAAAGACTTACACAGATCTAGAACTCATTTTCAAATAAACGCGAGGGTTACTAGGCAACCTCATGACAAAGGTCAGAGGTATTCAACACATAACATCAGTTACATGGAGATAAATTCTAATTTCAATCGCGATCATTCCCAGAAATCTAATATTGTAAACTATGAAGTCTTGAGGAACGAATTATGTAGCAATACATGTATGAGCTAGAATTTGTTTCTATTAATACTACTCGTTTTTACACTGCATGTTTAAATCATGACCTGTCATTAATTTTGAAACAAACTGTGCATGAAATAGTATTTTGGGCAGATTAGTGGAATCTATGAAGAATTGAGACAATAATTAAGTAGTAATAAAGTGACCGGATTGAATATGTTTTTATATTAGAATGGCCTTATATGCTCATGATTATAAAATTGGTCGTGTTATAAATGTGAAAATAACCTGACATAAAAGAAACAGGTCTGGAAAATTGTGATAGTTTGGAATGTGTCTAACACATTGTTTGAAATGGGATTATCGTATATAATTGAAATGTAGTATTTGCTCACGTTATATGCATATGATGAACCTTAATCTACGCTACTGTGATCCTTTACACTCAAGGCGTACATTTTTTTAAGCGTTATCTGCTATCGTTATTCTATGTTAGCTTTGGAATGTGGTAACGTTCCTGTTAATAGCATGGTTTTAATAATTGCTGCTGAAATCGTTCCAAAGATTTGTGTACTTGTTAAATATATATTGTATAAAATACCTAAGAATTGTTGTGTAATATTGGAAATTTGTTTTTTGTTTCAGACTGGTTTATTCGTAAGTAGTCTCAGCTGAGAGAAACATAGGTTATGGAATAATGTACATTAGTGCATATTCGTTCGCAGTGAAGTCCAGCGCAGAACATTTTATTGTTTTTATGATTTAAAAGTAGTTAGGGTAAGATACGGGAAACTGAATAAGTGATATGAAAACATTTCTCTTTAAACAGTGAAAATATTCATTTAAATTTGCACAGCCTTTTACGCACAATATTTATGTGTGGCCATGTTTACATTCATTAGAAGCACGGCATGAAGAAAGTTGTTGATACATATGTTGAATGAGTAACATGACAGCCGGAATTAAAGTATGTGTGAAATGTGCCGATTTCACTGAAAGAAGTTATCGTATTTATAGTGCAATGCAAAACTGGTCCATCACCATCATCATCAGTCTCTTGACTTAGCGTGCTGGTTGAGGCACCGTGCTGATGAACATCTGATCAGTTCCCGTCACTTGTCTCGTTAATGTGCCAATGCCTGTGTCTCCGCAAAACGTTTCCTGGTCCATTATGTGATGTCAGTCCACTTCATTCTCTGTCTACCTGACTTTCGGCTACCTTTGACACTGATCTGCAGTACTGTTGTAAATAGACTGTTGGCGCTAGTAACATGGCCTTACCAATGTCAGCTTTCTCTGTTTGACAGTGGTGATGAAGTCTTCATAATGGCCTACATTGTGCCTGATTATGTTACGCACTTCTTCATTTGTGATGTGATCCATGCAAGAGATGCCACGGATGGGTCTGTAGCATCTCATTGCATTTGTCTGGATCCTTCATTGTAATTCTGCTGTGAGGATCTAGGTCTCACAAGAATGCAGAACGACTGAGATGACTAGTGCTCTCAATAGTCTGATTTTAGTTTTCAGACAGATATTCTGGTCTCTCCAGATGGGTTTTAACTTTAAGATAGCTGTCTTTGTTTGTACTGTTCGCGACAATATTTCTGCTCTTGATTAATCTTAGGTGATTATGGAACCAATATATTTGAAATAGTCCACTGTTTGAAGTTCCTGTCCTCTGACTTTAATATTGGTTGAGATTTGTTTGCCACTATTTGTCATCATCTTTGTCTTCTCGGCGCTTATCTCATGTCAAATATGGAAGATGTTTCGTCCAGGTTCTTCACTAAGGTGGCAAGCTCATCTTTACAGTCTGTGAACCGATCAATGTGGTTTGCAAAGCATAGGTTGGTGATGTTACGCCCTGCAATGCTGACTGTCCCACGTATTTTGTTTCAGGGTTTCATTCATGAGTCGCTCTAAGTAGTTCTTGAAAAGCGTGAGTAAAAGGAGACAGCATTGCGTTACTCCAAGTGTTGTCTTGAACCAGTGCCCCACTGAGCGTTGAGCAATTACTTCATTGAAGTATAGCTGCTTGATGATATTGGTGAACGTTTGACCCATGTTGTGCTTCTTCATTGTGCCCATTATGTCTCATGATATACTCTGTCAAAAGCCTTTTTGAATTCTATGAACGCTTGATAAATATCTTGTTGCTGTAAGTACTTTTGACATAGAACGCTAAGATTGAATATTTGTTCTGTTGTGCTTCTTCCACTCCGGAATCCTGCCTGTTCATCAGCTATTATTTCTTCTGCTTGTGGAATCAGTCTGTTCAAGATGATCCTCAGCATCACATTACTAGCATGGCTGATGAAACTGATAGTCCTTTTATTTTGGGAAAACTGGAGATTGCCCTTTTTGCGGAGTGTTATAATCAGAGACTTAGTCCACTGTGTTGCAGATTTTTGTTAGTAGCTTTATCACAGATTGCACACCATTCTTAATAAGTTGAGCTGGGATATTGTCTACAGCTGCTGCCTTGTCATTCATCAGGGTTCATCTTTCTGACACAACCTCTTCTTTGATAATGGAGTAATCATCAACATTGTTGAGTTTGGAACTTCAAAAACATGTAAATCTCTTGTGGATAACTGGCTGTAGAGTTCGTTACAATCCTCAGTCCATCTTTCTGCAAAGTCACGTGCTCCGGTGAAGCATTTTCCAGTATTGTCTAGAATTGTACTGACTGTTGGTTGCTTCTGTCTGATGCGGACTTTCACAATTTTGAATGCCTTTCCTGTTATTCTTTATCAGCCTGCTTTCTATTTCTGAACACTTTTGTCCAATCCAATCATTGTTTTCATTTTGCAAGATTTGTTTATAATTTTCATGTTTATTTTTCGGAACTGCACTGCCCCTATTGTATGTCTGGTAGTTTTGAGGTCTCTTCGGGCATCACTCAGATTCATAATCTCTTCTGTAACTCAGTGACTTTTCTTTGGGCGATGGAAGCCAAGATGTCCTTGGCAGATGTTGTCATGACTGTGATGAAAGTTTCTGTCATCATTTTAACATCGACACCCATCACAAGGAATGGAAAATATTTCCTGTAATTGTGGCTTGGAATGAGTTACAGATATTAGGCTCCTTCAGTTGTTTCAGGTTGAATTTGAGCATTAGTTTCTTTCGCTGGTTAATTCTCTTCAGTCTCACTCAGTAGTTCATAATGACGAGGTCGTGATCACTCCCAACATCAGCACCTGGGAACGTTCTTGTTCTTGCTCTAATGATTCTAGATCGGTAACAATTTTGAACCAGTATGTAGTCGATCTGTTTATGATACATTATATTTGGTGCGTGCCATGTCCAGCATTGTAAAGCTTTATATTGACCCAGGGTGTTAGCTAGTACGAAGGTGTTATGGCTTGCAAACTCAAGCTGCCGTCTCCCTCTTTCATTGGTGATCCCATTGCAACAAGTTCCACAATGATCATCCCATTCTTATGGAGCATCTTTGCCAACTTTTGTATTCCTGTCTCCTTTGATGGTGATAATGTCATTTGTTACTTACCATGTTTATTATACCTTGGAGTCTGTTTTAAATGTCCTCTATTTCTTTATCATCATGATCAGTAGTTGGAGCATAGACTTGGAAAATTGTGATGTTAAAGGGTGACGCTTTCAGACGAAAAGAGATAATTCTGTTAGATCTGGGGGAATATTCAAGCACAGATCCGTTGATGGTTTTGTATACAAGAAATCCTACTCCATTTATGGACTTGCTCAACACTCCACTATAATAGTTTATATGCCCATCTTTAGTACTGGCACCCTTTCTATAATATGAAAGATAACTATTCAGAGCAGAATCTATCATTATGTTGTAATTTACAAACGTATTTATATTACGATATCTTACGCACATTATTATGGTAATGGTTCTTATTTACATGTGCAATAACTCAGCTTAAAATAGATTGTTGGGATATTTGATCGCTGAGTAAAATGACAAAGAAAAATAAAAACCCAGTGATTGAAAAAGAATATCGTATCTGAAAGAAAAGAAAAAACTAGTTCATATTTCAATGTATTTGAAAATGGTTAATCTGCTTAGCAGCGAATGTTTGCGAATATGGTACTAATTAGTTTTAGTGACCGTAGATATGGTCAACCACTGATAATATAATGATCTTATTAAAAAAAAAAACGTTAATATCAGCATTTCAGTAGTTATATCGGTGAAGCAAAACAAACGATTATGTAAAACAGCAAAATAATTTATTTTGAGAGAATACAGAGAAAAGTTTTAAATACACATTAATCTGAATTAGGTCACCAAAATCCCAAATCTTATATTCCATGTCCAAATGTTTAGAATATTTCGATTAAATTAAAAAAATTTGAATAATCACATAACTACTGTTCAATCAACTTGAAGGTTGGATTCTCATAATCTGTCATTCGCATAATTAGCATATCTTAAGACAGCATATAATTTACAAAAAAACATACACAGGTCTAGAACTAATTTTCAAATAAACTCCAGGGTTACTAGGCAGCACCATCTTATAATAAGACATGGTACGCACCTTGTTATAGCAATGGTAAATTTTACTTGTGCAATAACGCAGCATAAAGTAGATTGTTTGGATATTAAGAGATGAGTAAAATTACAAAGAAAACTAATTTCTGGCTGAAATGTTAAACCCGAGTGATTAAAAAAGAGAATATCGTATTTGAAAGGAAATTAATTACTAGTTCCATTTCGATATATTTGAAAATCTTTAATTTACCTAATAGCGAATAATTGCATTTATTGTACTAATTTGTTTTAGTGACATTATATATAGTCATCCAATGATAATATAATGATGTTGTAAAATAGTTGTTAATAATAGCATTTCAGTAGTATGTCGATTATGTGGGGTTAAGAAGCAAAAAATACAATTTAGTGAATTAATTTTAATTTTTTTACTTTAATATAATATAACGTGAAAGTTCTAAAGACATTATTCTGAATTACATCCTCAAAATGCTTAAAGTTATAACCCATGTCCAAATGTTTAGAAATTTCCTAATAAAAGCCGATAATCTTGGAGAATCACACAAGACACTTGATGTTTGGACATTCTTTATCCATTATTTGCATAATTTGCATATCTTAAGACAGAGTATAATTTCCCAAAGATATACACAGGTCTAGAACTAATTTTCAATTATGTAGCAATAACTGTATGAGCTAGAATATGTTTCTATATTAATACTATTTGTTATAACACTGCATATTTTAATCATGAAATATCATTGAATTTGAAACAAACTCTGCATGAAATGGAATATTTGAAGATTAGTGGAATCTATGAAGACTTGAGACAACAATTAAGTAGCAATAAAGTGTTCAGATAGAATATGCTTTATTATTAGAACAGATTTTACCTCATGATTATACAAAATGGTCCTTTTTAAAGCGGAGACAAACACAGCATAAAAGAGATTGAGAAACATGTTCGGAAAATAATGAAAATTTCGAATGTATCTAACACTTTGCTTGAAATGGGATTATCGTACCTTATTCCACGCTACAGCAATCCTTTACATGCTAGGCGTACATTTATTTAAGTGTTGCCTGAGATCGTTATTCTGTGTTATCTTTTGAATATTTCTGTTAATATAATAGCATAGTTTTAATAGTTGCTGCTGAAAATGTTTCCAAAGATTGGGGTATTTTTTAGATGCATACTGTATGAAATACCTATGAATTATTATTTAATACGGAAAATTTATTGTTGTTGTAGGCTACTGCTCAGGTACGTAATCTCAGATGAGATATATCAAGGTTGTAGAATAATGGACATTAGTATATATTCGTTCGAAATCAAGTCAAGCTTAGACAATTTGATGGTTTTATGATTTAAAAGCAGTTATATGAAGATACGTGAAACTTAATAAGTGACATGAAAACATTTTCCTTTAATATGGAAAATATCCATTTAAATTAGTACAGCCTTAGTACGCACATAATTTTAATTGTGTTCTTGTTTACATTTATTAGAAGCATGGCTTGAAATAAGCTGTTGATAGAGAAAGAAAATGAGTAACATATTATATAGGAAATTCACATAGATCTGGAATGTGCGAAATACTCTGTTTGAAACAGGTTATCATATGTATAGTGCAATATAATACTGGTACCATTTCTTTTATGTGGAAGATATATATTCCGAGCAAAATCTTTCATTATGTTGTAATATACAAAAAAAATTATATTAAGACAACCTGTTACTCTCAGTGGTCCTTTATTCATGTGAAATGACGATGCATATAATTGATTGTTTGGAAAATAGGAGCATGATTAAAATTTGAAATAAATAAATAAAAACAATCTTTTGGCTGAAGTGTTAAAAACGTCAGTCCGAATGAGGATATTGTATCTGAAAGGAAATAGAATACTAGTTCATTTTCAATCTATTTGAAAATCGTTAATTTACGAACAACGAATCTTGAATAATCACAAAATGACTGTACAAGACGCTTGATTCTTGACTTTTCAGAATCATTTATTTGCATAATTCGAAAATCTTAAGACTAAATATGATTCCCAAAGACATACACAGGTTTAGAACTCAATTTCAAATAAACGGCTGAGTTTCTAGCAAAATCATGACAAAAGTCAGAGGTAGACAACACAGAAAATTAGTTAGGTGGAGATAAATTCTACTCTCAATCACGATCTTTCCAAGTTTAATATTGTAAACAATGAAGAGTTGTTAAACGAGTTATGGAGCAATAAATGTATGAGCCAGAATATGTTTTTATATTAATACTATTCATTTTTACACCGCATATGGTAATCATGACCTGTCATTCAATTGGAAACAAAATCTGCCTGAAACAGGAGTTTGGCAGTTTAGGGGAATCTATTAAGATTTGAGACAACAATTAAGTAGCAATAAAGGGATAAGATAGAATATGTTTTTATATTTGACGCTCATGACTATAAGAAGGGTCCTATTTAAATGTGAAACTAACACAGCATAACTGAGATTGAGAAACAAGTTTTGAAAATAGTGACAATTTCGAATGTGTCTAATACATTGTTTGAAATGGGATTATCGTACATAAAATTAAATGTATTATTTATGCACCTTGAATGCATGTGATTATTATTATTCTTACTCGTTATTTTCAGTTATCTTTTGTTAATAGCATAGTTTTAATAGTTGCTGGTGGAATCTTTCCAATGATTGGGGTGCGCATTAGATACATATTGTATGAAATACCTTAGATATATTGCTTAATATGGAACATTTATTTTTGTTTCAGAAGAATCTTGTAAGTAGAAGCAGATGAGATAAACACAGGTTGCGGAATATCGTAAATTAGTGTGTATTCGTTCGAAATCCATTCCAGCGCAGGACATTTTCTTGTTTTGTCTGATTTAAAAGCAGTTAGAGTAAGATACTGGGAACTAAATGAGTGATATGGAAACAGTTCCATTGAATGTGGAAAATCTGCATTTAAATTAGTACAGTCTTTTATGCTTATTATTTATTTATGGCCTTGTTTACATTTTTTTAGAAGCACGGCATAAAGTAAGTTGATGATATATATTGTGAATGATTAACATGATAGTGTGCTGAATACAGTAAAATAGGTTATCGTATTTATAGTTTGGACTTTCTGTATCCATTATTTGCATAATTTGCATATCTTAAGACAGAGTATAATTTCTCAAAGATATACACAGGTCAAGAACTCATTTTCAAATAAACACGTGGGTTATTAAGCAACATCCTGTAAACTGTCAGTGATAGACAACACATAAAATTAGTCAGGTGGAGATAAATTCTACTTACAATCACGATCTCTCCAAGTGGTCAAATATTGAAGCCACGAGAAACGAATTATGTAGCAATAAATGTATGAGCTAGAATATGTTTCTATATTAATACTATTTGTTATAACACTTCCTATTTTGATCATGAAATATCATTGAATTTGAAACAAATTCTGCATGAAATAGAATATTTGTAGATTAGGGGAATCTATGAAGACTTGAGACAACAATTAAGTAGCAGTAAAGGGATCAAATTGACCATGCTTTAATATAAAAACGTACTTTTACCTCATGATTATACACAATGGTCCTTTTTTAAATATGTAACAAACACAGCATAAAAGTGATTGAGAAACATGTTCGGAAAATAGTGATGATTTCGAATGTATCTAACACATTGCTTGAAATGGGATATAAAATAAATTGTATTATTTCCTCACGTTAAGTGCATGTGATGAACCTTATTCTACGCTGCAGATATCCTTTACACGCAATGCGGACATTTATTTAAGTATTGCCTGAGTCAGGCAAGTCAGGTGGAGATAAATTCTAATTTCAATCATGTTCATTCCAAGAAGTCAAATATTGTATGCTATGACGTCTTGATTAAGAAAGTATGTAGCAATAAATGTTTGAGCTAGAATGTGTTTCTTTATACTGCTTGTTTTTACACTGCATGTTTTAATCATGATCTTTCATTAAATTTGAAAGAAACTTTAGATGAAATATTCTTTTGGCAGATTAGTGGAACATATGAAGATTTGAGACAACAATTTAGTAGTAATAAAGTGACCGGATAGATTAAGCGTTTATATTACATCGCCCTTTTATTCTCATGATTAAAAAATGGTCCTTTATAAATGTAAAAATAACAGAGTATAAACAAGACTGAGAAACAAGTTTGAAAAATTGTGATAATTTCAAATGTTCTTAACACATTGTTTGAAATGGGATTATTGTATATAAAATGAAATGTAGTATTAGCCTCCTTTATATGTATATGATGAACCTTATTCTACGCTACAGCAGTCTTTTACACGCAAGGCGTACATTTATTTTTGTGTTACCTTAGATCGTTAATCTATGTTAGGTTCGGAATATGGTAACATTCCTCGTATATAGCATAGTTTAAATAGTTGTGGCTGCAATTGTTGCAAAGATTAGGACACTCGATTTATTGCTTAATGTGGAAAGTTTATTTTCATTTCAGTTTGGTGCTCCGGTAAGTAGTTTCAGATGAGACAATCAAAGTTGTGGAGTTATAGACATTAGTGTATATTCGTTTGAAATCATGTCCAGTTGAATATTCTATTGTTTTTATGTTTTAAAAGCTGTTAGAGTGAGATACGTGAAACTAAATTTAAATTTGTAAAACCTTTTACGCATATTATTTATTTACGGCCATTTTTAGATTTATTAAAAACAAGGCATGAATTAAATGGTTGATGTGCCGCTATTACTGAATTGGGTAATCTTATTTATAGTGGAAAGCTACATGTACCCTTTTTTAATGTGAGAGATATCTATTGAGAACAACATATATCATTATATTGTAATATACAAACGTATTTATATTATGATATGTTACACACATTATAATAGTAATGCTTCTTTTTTATATGTACGATAACACGTCATAAAATAGATTGTTGGGCTATTAGGGGGATGAGTAAAATTACAAAGATTAAAACAATCTGGCTGAAATGTAAAATCCGAGTGATTCCGAACGAGAATGTCGTGTATGAAAGGAGAGAACATACTAGATACATTTAAATCTGTTTGGAAATCATTAATTTACGAAGCAGCGAATGTTTGCATAGATGGTACTAATTTGTTTTCGTGAACATATATATGGTTATCCATTGATAATATAATGATGTTGTAAAATAATTGTTTAGATCAGCAGTTCAGTCATATATCGACTATGTGGAGTTAAGAAACAAAATAAGCAATTTAGTAAAATTTATTTTTGATAGAATACAAAGTAAAAGTTCTAAAGACATTATTTTGAATTAAATAACCAAAATCACAAATGCTTAAATGCCATGTCCAAATGTTTAGAATACAATTCGATAATCTTGAATAGTCACACAATGACTGTGCAATGAAGTTGAAGGTTGGATATTCATAATTCTTTATTCGCATAATTCGCATATCGTAAGACCGAACCTAATTTCCCAAAGACATACACAGGCCTAGAACTCATTTTCAAATTAACGCGAGGGTTACAAGGCAACCTCATGTCAAAGGTCAGAGGTAGAGTAGACAACACATAACAACAGTTACATGGAGATACATTCTAATTTCAATCGAGATCTTTCCAAGAAGTCTAATGTTGTAAACTATGAAGTCTTGAGAAACGAATTATGTAGCAATACATGTATGAGCTAGAATTTGTTTCTATTAATAATACTCGTTTTTACACTGCATGTTTAAATCATGACTTTCATTAATTTTCAAATAAACTGCATGAAATAGTCTTTCGGCAATTTAGTGGAATCTATGAAGAATTGAGACAATAATTAAGTAGTAATAAGACCGGATTGAATATGTTTTTATATCAGAATGGCCTTTTATGCTCATGATTATAAAAATGGTCGTGTTATAAATGTGAAAATAACCCGACGTAAGAGAGATTTAGAAACAAGTTTGGAAATAGTGATAATTTCAACTGTGTCTAACACATTGTTTGAAATTGTATTATCGTATATAAAAAATGAAATGTAACATTTACTCACGTTATATGCATGTGATGAACCTTGATATACGCTACAGTGTTCCTTTACACACAAGGCGTACATTTATTGCATAGGTTTAATAATTGCTGCTGCAATCGTTCCAAAGATCTGTGTACTTGTTAAATACATATTGTATGAAATACCTAAGAATTATTGCGCAATAAGGAAATTTATTTTTTGTTTCAGACTGGTTCTTTTGTAAGTAGTCTCAGCTGAGAAAAACAAAGGTTGTGAAATGATATACATTAGTGCATATTCGTTCGCAATCAAGTCCAGCGCAGAACAGTTTATTGTTTTTATGATTTAAAAGCAGTTAGAGTGAGATATAGGAAACTAAAAAAGTGATATGAAAACATTTCCCTTTAAAAAGTGCAAATATTCATTTAAATTAGTACAGCCTTTTACGCACATTAGTTATGTCTGACACTATTTACATTTATTAGAAGCACGGCATATAGAAAGTTGTTGATATATATATATATGTTGAATGAATAACATGATAGTGGAATTAACAATTTTGTGAAATGTGTCGAATTCACTGAAAGTGGTTATCGTATTTATAGTGCAATGTAATACTGTTTCATCACCATCATCATCAGTCTCTTGACCTAGCATGGTCGTTGAGGCACCGTGCTGCTGAACATCTGATCAGTTCCCTGCTCTTTCCTCAATAATGTGCCAATGCCTGTGTCTCCGCAACATGTTTCCTGGTCAATTATGTGATGTCAGTCCACTTCTTTCTCTATCTACCTCACCTTCGGCCACCTTGGACACTGATCTGCAGTAATGTTGTGGATAGACTGTTGGCGCTAGTGATATGGCCATACCAATTTCTGCTTTCTCTGTTTGACAGTGGTGATGAGGTTTTCACCTTGTGCCTGATTATGTCACGCACTTCTTCATTTGTGATAGGATTCATATAAGATATGCCACGGATGGTTCTGTAGCATCTTATTTCAAGTGTCTTTATTCTTCATGGTAATTCTGCTGTGAGGATCTAGGATCACATGAATGCAGAACGACTGAGATGACTAGTGCTCTCAGTAGTCTGATTTTAGTTTTCAAACAGATATTCTGGTCTCTCCAGATGGGTTTTAACTTTATGATAGCTACCGTTGTTTGTGCTGTTCGTGACACTATTTTTGCTCTTGACCCATCTTCATTGATTACGGAACGAATATATTTGAAATGGTCCACTGTTTGAAGTTCCTGTCATCTGACTTTAATATTGGTTGAGATTTGTTTGCCACTATTTGTGATCAGCTTTGTCTTCTCGGCGCTTATATCATGTTAAATATGGAAGATGTTTCTTCCATGTTCTTCACTACGGTGGCAGACTCTTCTTTGCTGTCTGCAAAGCCATTAATCTGGTTTGCAAAGCATAGGATGGTGACGTTATGCCCTCCAATGCTGAGTGTCTCTCAGTTTTGTATCCAGGGCTTCATTCATAATGCGCTCTAAGTAGATCTTGGAAAGTATGGGTGAAAGTTGAGAACCTTGCGGTACTCCAACTGTTGTCTTGAACCAGTTCCCAACTGAACCTTGAGCAATTACAGGATTGGAGTATAGCTGTTGGTTGGTATTGGTCAACTTTTGACCGATGTTGTACTTCTTCATTGTGGCCAACAATGTCTCATGCCACACTATGTCAAAAGCCTTTTTGAAACCTATGAACGCATGATAGATATATTTTTGATATTGTAAGGAATATTCACACAGAAAAATAAGATTAAATATTTGTTCTGTTGTGCTTCTTCCACTCCGGAACACTGCCTGTTCTTCAGCGATTATGTTTTCTGCATGTCGGATCAGTCTGTTCAAGATGATCTTCAGCATCACCTTACTAGCATGGCTGATCAAACGGATAGTCCAAAAAATGTGGCAAAGCTGGAGATTAAATTTTTGTGCGGAGTGTTATAATCAGTGACTTAGTCCACTGTGTTGGCCATTCGCCTCTCTACCAGATCTTGTTGCCGATTTTTGTTAGTAGCTCTATCACTGATTTCACACCATTCGTAATAAGTTCAGCTGGGATATTGTCTACTGCAGCTGCCTTCCCATTCTTCAGTGCTCTTCGTTCTGATTCCACCTTTTCCTTGAGCATGGAGAAATCATCATCATTGTTGAGTTTGGAACTTCAATCACCTCTGAGTCTCTTGTGGCTGGCTGGCTGTAGAGTTCATTATAATAATCAGTCAATCTTTCTGCAATGTCACTTCTTTCTGCGTGGCATTTTCCAGTATCGTCTTGAATTGTGAAGACTGATGGTTGCTTCTGTCTGGTGAGGTCTTTTATAATTTGGAAAGCCTTTTTGTTCTGATTCTTTATTAGACTGCTCGCTATTTCTGTGCACTTTTATCCAATCCAATCTTCGTTTGCTTTCTTAAAGATTTCTTTTTGGTTTTCTTGTTTATTTCTCGGAACTCCACTGGCCCTATTGTGTGTCTGGTGGTTTTGAGGTCTCTTCGGGCATCACACAGATTCAGAATCTCTTCTGTAACGCAGTGACTTTTCATCGGGCGATAGAGGCCAACGATGTCCTTTGCAGCTGGTGTCATGAATGTGATGAAATAGTCTGTCATCATTTTAACATCGACATCCATCACAAGGAATGAAACATATTTTCCTGCAGTTGTGGCTTGGAATGGCTTACATATGTTAGGGTACTTTAGTTGTTTTAGGTTGAATTTGAGCCTTAGTTTCTTTGGCTGGTTAATGTTCTTCAGACTCACTCCGAGGTTTATAATGACGAGGTCGTGATCACTCCCAACATCAGCACCTGGGACGTTCTTGTTTTTGCTCTATTGATTCTAGATCGGTAACAGTTTTGAACCAGTATGTAGTCGATCTGTTTATGATGCTTTCCATTTGTTGCGTGCCATGCCCAGCATCGTGAAGCTTTATATTGGTAAAGGGTGTTAGCTAGAAACAAGTTGTTATAGCTTGCGAACTCTAGCAGCCGTCTCCCTCTTTCATTGAAGAGATCATTGCAATAAGTTCCACAATGATAATGTAATTTTTTACTTACAATGTTTATTATACCTTAGAGTTTGTTGTAAGCGTCCTCTATTTCGTCATCATCATGATTAGTAGTTGGAGCATAGACTTGGAAAATTATGATGTTAAAGGGTGACGCTTTCAGACGAATGGAGATAATTCTATTAGATCTGGGGCGACATTGAAGCACAGATCTCTTGATGTTTTTTTTTTACTAGGAATCCTACACCATTTATGGATTTGTCCAACTCTCCACTGTAGTGGAATATATACCTATCTTAAAGTATATAATGACATTCTCTCTGCTTTGGAAAGTGGAAAGATTACAGTCCTCACTCTCCTGTATTTTTCTGCAGCATTTGACACAAGAGAACATGATATATTACTTCACCGTCTCCAGCATGTATTTGGCATTCAGAATATAGCCTTACTTAGTCAACAGGACACAAATTAGATCTGCAAATGCAATACATCCAGTCCAGTTGACGTATGTTGTGTTGTTCCACAGGGATCTGTTCTTGGTCCATTTCTGTATATTCCGTAGATTCAGCCGCTCTCAAATGTCATAGATCATCACCCAGTGTCGCACCAATTGTATGCTTTTGACACCCAAATATACAAGTCTAGCCAACCAACTGTTACCATCCATGGAGTCGAGAGGTGCCTTTCTGATGTGAAATCATGGATGACCTGTAACAAGCTGCAGATGAATGATGATTAAACTGAGTCTATTCTGATCACAACACAAAGACTTTCTCATTCACATCTTGTACCTCAGACAATATATATCAGCAACACCAACATCAAATTCTCACAGTGGTTAGAAACCTAGGCGTTACTCTAGACAGCACTCTCACATTGCACCAACAGGTGATGAACATATGCAAGGCTGAATATCTTGAATTGAGACGCATCAGTTCCATTCGTAAATATCTTTCAGTTGATGCCACTAAAACACGTGTGTGTTCATTAGTATTTTCAAGACTGGATTATTGTAACTCAATTCTGTCTGGTTCCTCACAATATTTACTCCAGAAATTTCAAAACGTTCAAAGCACAGCTGCACGGATCATCTTTAGAGTACCTCGATCAGAGCACACCTCACACTGCTCTGTACCCTACACTGGCTATCGATTCGATACAGAATCAAACACGAAATTTCTTCTCTGTGCTATGTTTCAATGACAGACTCCAGTCCAACATACCTATCCAGCCTCACCCACGTGTATACAACAGATAGATACTTACGCTCTTCTTCTGATAATCTTATACTGATTGTTCCCACGGTGAAAACAAAGCCATGTGAATATCGTTCGTTTGCATACCAGGTCCTAGCGACGACGGACAAATTGCCCTTTGAAATTAGACACAAAGACAAAGTGATACCTTTTAAGAGTGCTCTTAAATCTCACCTGTGTCGACTGCAGCGACAAACTTAGAGACCTAATTGTATTTTGTATCTTTTTTGTTTTCATCTTGCTTTTATGATTTCCGATTTCATTGTTTTTGTCATTTCCTTTTCTGCAATATAGTCATATCAAAATTAATAGTGTGGCGCTTAGAGCTTCGAAAGATTAGGCGCTATAGAAAGTCCTCATTAATAATAATAATAATAATAATAATAATAATAATATTTATTAATATTATTATTATTATTATTATTATTATTATTATTATTATTTTTATTATTATTATTATTATCTTTAGTACTTGCATCCCTTCTTTAATGTGAGAAATATATATTAGAGCAAAATCTATCATTATATTGTAATATACAAACGTCTTTATATTAAGACTTGTTACGCACATTATATTAGTGATTGTTTTTTTTTCCGTGTGTAATAATGCTGCATAAAATAGATGTTTCGGATATTTTAGAGCTGGGTAAAGTTACAAAGAAAAATAAAATCTGGCTGAAAGGTAAAAACCGACTGTTTGAAATAGAATATCGTATCTGAAAGGGAATAAAATACTAGTTCCATTTCAATCTATTTGAAACTTGTTAATTTGCGAAGCAGCGAATGTTTGCATATATGGTACTAATTAGTTTAAGTGACCGTAAATATGGTGGACTACTGATAATATAATGATCTTGTATAAAAGGTTGTTAATATTATTATTTCAGTAGTTATGTCGATTATGTGGCGTGAGGAAGCAAAACAAGGAATTAAGTAAAATAGAAAAATAATTTATTTTGATAGAATACAGAGAAATGTTTTAAAGACATTAATCTGAATAACGACACCAAAATCCTAAATCTTATGTCGGATGTCCAAATGTTTAGAATATTTTGAATAAAATCCAATAATCTTGAATAATCACACAATGACTGTACAATGAACTTGAAGGTTGGATTTTCAGAATCCTTGATTCGCATAATTCGCATATCTTAAGACGGAATATAATTTCCCAATGACGTAGACAGGTCAGGAACTCATTTTCAAATAAACGCGAAGGTTACAAGGCAACATGATGACAAAGGTCAGAGGTAGACAAAACATAACATTAGTCAGGTGGAGATAAAGTCTTATTTCAATCACGATTTCTTCATGGTTTCTAATATTGCATGTTATGACGTCTTGGGAAATTAATTATGTAGCAATAAATGGATGAGCTAGAATCTGTTTCTATATTAATACTGCTCGTTTTAACACAGCATATTTTAATCATGATCTTTCATTAGATTCGAACGAAAGTGTGCATGAAAGAGTCTTTTGGCAGATTAGTGGAACCTACGAAGATTTGAGACAACAATTAAGTAGTAATAAAGTGACCGGATAGAATATGCTTGTATATGAGAACTGCCTTTCACGCCCATGATTATAAAAATAGTCCTTTATAAATGTGCAAAAAACTCAGTATAAACAAGAGTGAGAAAAAAGTTTGGAAAATTTTGATAATTTCAAATGTTTTCAACACATTGTTTGAAATGGGATTATTGTATATAAAATGAAATGAAGTATTAGCCCTCTTTACGTGTATGTGATGAACCTTATTCTGCTCTACAGCAGTCATTTACACGCAAGGCGTACATTTATTTTAGTGTTACCTTCGATCGTTATTCTATGTTAGGTTCGGAATATGGAAACATTCCTGTTGACAGCATAGTTTAATAGTTTAATAGTTGCGACAGCAATCGTTGGAAAGATTAGGGTATTGGTTGTATGTATATATATATATATATATATATATATATATATATATATATATATATATATATATATATATATATTTATATTGAATGAAATACCTAATGTTTTATTGCTTAATATGGAAGTTGATTTTTATTTCAGTTTGGTGGTGGTCAGGTATGCAGTTTCAGATAAGATAATCAGGGTTGTGCATTAATAGACTTTTAGTGTATATTCGTTTCAAATCATGTTCAGTGCAGAATATTTTATTGATTTTATGATTTATAAGCTCTTAGAGTGAGATACGGGAAACTAAATAAATGATATGAAAACATTTCCCTTCAATATGGAAAGTATACATTTAAGTTAGTAAAGCCTTTTACGCACATTATTTATTTATGGCCATTTTTAGATCTATTAAATGCAAGGCATGAACAAAAGCGTTGATATATATGTGGAATGATTACGTTGATAGAGGGAATTAACATTTTTGTGAAATATGCCGCTTTTACTGAACGAAGTTATAGTATTTATAGTGCAATGCTTCTGTTTCCCTTTTTTAATGTGAAAGATATCTATGGAGGGGAACATCTCTCATTATATTCTAATATACAAACGTATTTATATTACAATATGTTACACACATTATAATAGTAATGCTTCTTAGATTAATGGGCTTTTAGGGTCGATGAGTAAAATTATAACAAATAAACCAATCTGGCTGAAATGTAAAAACCGAGCGATTCCAAAAGTGAATATCGTATCTGAAAGGAAAGAAAATATTAGATACATTTAAATATATTTGAAAATCATTAATTTACGAAGCAGCAAATGTTTGCATATATCTTACTAATTTGTTTTAGTGACCGTAGATTTGGTCTTCCACTGATCATATAATGATCTTGTAAAATAATTGATAAGATCACCATGTCAGTAGTAAGCCGACTATGTGGAGTTAATAAACAAAATAAGCAATTGAGAAAAATTTATTTTTCTTAGAATACAAAGTAAAAGTTCTAAAGACATTATTTTGAATTAAATAAACAAAATCACAAATGTTTATATGCCACGTCCAAATGTTTAGAATTTTTCGAATAAAATCCGATAATCTTGAATAATCATATAATGACTGTACTATCAACTTGAAGGTTGGATTTTCAGAATTTTTTATTTGCATAATTCGCATATCGTAACACATAACATAATTTACCAAAGATATCCACGTGTCTAGAACTCATTTTCAAATAAACGCGAGGGTTACCTGGCAACCTCATGACAAAGGTCAGAGGTAGACAACACATAACATCAGTTAGGTGAAAATAAATTCTAATTTCAATAGCGATCTTTCCCAGAAGTCTAATATTGTAGAATATGAAGTCTTGAGAAAAAAATTATGTAGCAATACATTTATGAGCTAGAATTTGTTTCTATTAATACTACTGGTTTTTAAACTGCATATTTAAATCATGACCTTTCATTAAATTTGAAAAAAACTGTACATTAAATAGTATTTTGGCAGATTAGTAGAACCTATGAAGATTGGAAACTACAATTAAGTAGTAATAAGGTGACCGGATTGAATATGCTTTATGTCATAATGGCCTTTTATGCTAATGAATATAAAAATGGTCGTTTATAAATGTATATTAATTAATTAATGGAATCTATGAAGACGTGAGACAACAATTAGGTAGTAATAAAGGGATCGGATATAACATACTTTAAATTTCAACGGCCTTTTACGCTCATGATTAAAAAATAGTCCTTTTAAAATTTTAAACTAACACAGCATAACAGAGATTGAGAAACATGTTTGGAAAATACAGATAATTTGCAATATGTCTAACACATTGTTTGAAATGAGATTATCGTATATAAAATGAAATTTAGTATTTGCTCACGTTATATGCATGTGATGAACCTTAATATACGCTACAGTGATCCTTTACACGCAAGGCGTACATTTATTTAAGTTATCTGCGATCGTTATTCTATGTTAGCTATGGAATGTGGTAACATTCCTGTTAATAGCATAGTTTTAATAATTGCTGCTGCAATCGTTCCATAGATTGATGTCCTTGTTAAACACATATTGTTTGAAACACCTAAGAATTATTGTGTAATAAGGAAATTTAGTTTTTCTTTCAGGCTGGTTCTGCGGTAAGTAGTCTCAGCTGAGATAAACACAAGTTATGGAATAATGTACATTAGTGCATATTCGTTCGCAATCAAGTCCAGCGGAGAACTTTGTATTGTTTTTATGATTTATCAGCAGTTAGAGTGAGATACGGGAAACTAAATAAGTCATATGAATACATTTCCCTTTAAATAGTGAAAATATTCATTTAAATTAGTACAGCATTTTACACTCATTATCTATGTATCACACTATTTACATTTATTAGAAGCACGGCATGTAGAAAGTTATTGATATATATGTTGAATGAATAACATGATAGCGGAATTAACAACTTTGTGAAATGTGCCGAATTCACTGAGAGTGGTTATCGTATTTATAGTGCAATGTAATACTGTTTCATCACCATCATCATCAGTCTCTTGACCAAGTGTGGTCGTTGAGGGACCGTGGTGCTGAACATCAGATCAATTCCCTCCTCTTTTCTCATTAATGTGCCAATGCCTGTGTCTCCGCAAAATGTTTCCTGGTCAATTATGTGATGTCAGTCCACTTCTTTCTCTGTCTACCTCACCTTCGGCCACCTTGGACACTGATCTGCAGTAATGTTGTGGATAGACTGTTGGCGCTAGTGATATGGCCATACCAATTTCAGCTTTCTCTGTTTGACAGTGGTGATGAGGTCTTCGCCTTGTGCCTGATTATGTTACGCACTTCTTCATTTGTGATGTGATCCATGTAAGAGATGCCACGGATGGTTCTGTAGCATCTCATTTCATATGTCTGGATTCTTCATGGTAATTCTGCTGTGAGGACCTAGGTCTCACATGAATGCAGAACGACTGAGATGACTAGTGCTCTCAATAGTCTGATTTTAGTTTTCAAGCAGATATTTTGGTCACTCCAGATGGGTTTTAACTTTATGATAGCTGCTGTTAACTGTGCTGTTCGTGACACTATTTTTGTTCCTGATCAATCTTCATTGATTATGGAACGAAAATATTTGAAATGGTCCACTGTTTGAAGTTCCTGTCCTCTGACTTTAATTTGGTTGAGATTTGTTTGCCACTGTTTGTCATCATATTTGTCTTCTCGGCGCTTTGCTCACATCAAAGATGGAAGATGTTTCAACCAAGTTCTTCACTACGGTGGCAGGCTCATCTTTACCGTCTGCCAAGAAATCAGTCTGGTTTGCAAAGCATAGGTTGGTGATGTTATGCCCTCCAATGCTGACTGTCTCACGGTTTTTTGATTTAGGGTTTCATTCATAATGCGCTCTAATTAGATTTTGAAAAGCGTGGGTGAAAGTTGAGAACCTTGCTATACTCCAACTGTTGTCTTGAACCAGTTCCCAACTGAACCTTGAGCAATTACTGCATTGGAGTATAGCTGTTTGATGGTATTGGTCAACTTGTGACCGATGCTGTACTTCTTCATTGTGGCCAACAATGTCTCATGCCACACAAAAATCCTTTTTGAAATCTATGAACACATAATAGATATATTTTTGATATTGTAGGGAATATTCACAGAGAAATCTAAGATTAAATATTTGTTCTGTTGTGCTTCATCCACTCCGGAACACTGCCTGTTCTGCAGCGATTATTTTTTCTGCTTGTGGGATCAGTCTGTTCAAGATGATCTTCAGCATCACCTTACTAGCATGGCTGATCAAACGGATAGTCCTATAAATTTGGCAAAGCTGGAGATTGCCTTTTTTGCGGAGTGTTATAATCAGTGACTTTGTCCACTGTGTTGGCCATTCGCCTCTCTGCCAGATCTTGTTGCAGATATTTGTTAGTAGCTCTATCACTGATTTCAAACCATTCGTAATAAGTTCAGCTGGGATATTGTCTACTCCAGCTGCCTTCCCATTCTTCTATTCTCTTCTTTCTGACTGTACCTTTTCCTTGAGAATAGGGAAATCATCGTCATTGTGGAATTCGGAACTTCAATCACCTCTGAGTCTCTTGTGGCTGGCTGGCTGTAGAGTTCATTACAATGACCAGTCAATCTTTCTGCAATGTCACTTGCTTCTGTGTGGCATTTTCCAATATCGTCTTGAATTGTACTGACTGTTTGGTTGCTTCTGTCTGGTTAGTACTTTTATAATTTGGAATGCCTTTTTGTTCTGATTCTTTATTAGACTGCTCGCTATTTCTGTGCACCTTTATCCAATCCAATCTTCGTTTGCTTTCTTCAAGATTTCTTTCTGGTTTTCTTGTTTATTTCTCGGAACTCCACTGCCCCTATTGTGTGTCTGGTGGTTTTGAGGTCTCTTCGGGCATCACACAGATTCAGAATCTCTTCTGTAACGCAGTGATTTTTCTTCGCGCGATGGAGGCCAACGATGTTCTTGGCAGCTGGTGTCATGAATGTGATGAAATAGTCTGTCATCATTTTAACATCGACATCCATCACAAAGAATGTAACATATTTTCCTGCAATTGTTGGTTGGAATGAGTTACAGATGTTAGGGTCTTTCAGTTGTTTAATGTTGAATTTGAGCCTCACTTTCTTTGACTGGTTAATGTTCTTCAGCCTCACTCAAAAATTCATAATGTCGAGGTTTTGACCACTCCCAAAATCAGAACCTAGGAACGTTCTTGTTTTTGCTCTATTGGTTCTAGATCAATAATAATTTCGGACCAGTATGTAGTCGATCTGTTTATGATGCTTTCAATTTGGTGCGTGCCATGTCCAGCATCGTGAAGTTTTACATTGACTCATGGTGTTAGCTAGTACCACGTTGTTATAGCTTGCGAGCCTTAGCAGCCGTTGCTCTCTTCTATTGGTGAGCTCATTGCAATTAGTTCTACAATGATCGTCCCAGTATTATAGAGCATCTTTGCCAACTTTTGCATTCCTGCCTCCTTGGATGGTGATAATGTCCTTTTTTACTTGCTATGTTTATTATACCATGGAGATTATTGTAAACATCCTCTATTTCTTCATCATCATAATCAGTAGTTGGAGCATAGACTTCAAAAATTGTGATGTTAAAAGGAGACGCTTTCAGACGAATGGAGATAATTCTGTTAGGTCTGGGGCTATATTCAAGCACAGATTCCTTGATGGTTTGCTTACACAATTATGTGATGTTACGAAGCAAAATACGCAATTTAGTAAATTAGTATTTTTTTTTTATTTTGATAGAACAGAACGTAAAAATTCTAAAGACTTTATTCTGAATTAACCCCCCGAAATCTTAAATGTTATAACCCGTGTCCAAATGTTTAGAATATTCCTAATAGAAGCCAATAATTTTGGATAATCACAAGATGACTGTACAAGACGCTTGATGTTTGGAATTTCTTTATCCATTATTTGCATAATTTGCATATCTTAAGTCAGAGTATAATTTCCCAAAGATATACACAGGTCTAGAACTCAGTTTCAAATAAACGCTAGGGTTACTAAGCAACATCATGACAAATGTCAGAGGTAGATAACACATAACATTAGTCAGGTGGAGATAAGTTCTAATTTCAATCACGATCTTTCCAAAAAGTCTAATATTGAAGCCTTGAGAAAAGAATTATGTAGCAAAACATGTATGCGCTCGAATATTTTTGTGTATTAATACTATTTGTTATAACACTGCATATTTTAATCATGAAATATCATTGAATTTGAAAAAAACTCTGCATGAAATAGAATATTTGAAGATTAGTGGAATTTATGTAGACTTGAGACAACAATTAAGAAGCAATAAAGGGATCAAATTGACTATGCATTAATATTAGAACAGACTTTTACCTCATGATTATACAAAATGGTCCTTTTTAAATCGGAGACAAACACAGCATAAAAGAGATTGGGAAACATGTTCCGAAAATAGTGATAATTTCGAAAGTATCTAACACATTGCTTGAAATGGGATTATCGTATATAAAATGAAATGTGTTATTTGCTCACGTTAAATTCACGTGATGAACCCTTTCTACGCTACAGCGATCCTTTACACGCAATGCGGACATTTATTTAAGTGTTGCCTGAAATGGTTATTCTCTGTTGTCTTTTGAATGTGATACTATTTCTGTTAATATAACAGCATAGTTTTAATAGTTGCCGCTGCAAACTTTACAAAGAATGGGGTATTTGTTAGATACATACTGTATGAAATACCAATGAATTATTATTTAATATGGATAATTTGTTTTTGTTGTAGGCTACTGCTCAGGTACGTAATCTCAGATGAGATAAATCAAGGTTGTGATATAATGGACATTAGTTTATATTCGATCGATATCAACTCAAGCTCAGACAATTTGATGGTTTTATGATTTAAAAGCAGTTATATTAAGATACGAGAAACTTAATAAGTGATATGAAAACATGTCCCTTTAATATGGAAAATATCCATTAAAATTAGTACAGCCGTAGTACGCACATAACTTTAACTATGTTCTTGTTTAAATATATTAGAAGCACGGCATGAAAAAGAATCTACGTAAAAAAATAAAAGAATTACAATACTGAAGGTATACAGCCATACGTGTTATTTGAACTACGGAAATACATGTATTTTCCAAAAGAACCGCCATATTAATAATCTCCGTTCAAGTATTTACCCTCAGCTAATCAGTAATAATTAAAGTATATGGTTTCGTAGAAATGTACGCTAGCCTATTTCTGTGTAAATATGAAAAGAATATACGTAAAAAAATAACCGAATTACGATTCTGAAGGTATATACGACAAATATTTTGATCGAGAGTAGAGATACATGTATGACAGTCATCAAGAAACAATAGCGAGAGGCTCCATAGGGGTTTGTTGTGCGCACGCTTAGAAACGTTAAATAACAGTGCAATATACGAGTCAGCTTGAATAATTGTAAAACAATATAATTTGTTGGATTTCTTTGACAGGTGTTTTAGAAGAAATCGGGAGCCACAGTTTATATACAATTATTGTTTAGTTGTTTGTAAAGCAAAGTGGTTTGTTAGCTAATAGATGCCAACTCTCAGATGTATTGTTTAATGAGATATGGTAGTGGACATGGTTTCTGCTTAAAGTTATAAACTGTCACAATACTTGAATAATATCCACGCTGAAACCAATCATAGTTTGATCAACAGAATCACACTACCCGTAGTTTAAAAAACACAACACAAATAACAATGATAAATAATTATCAAATACAAATTGAAAACCAACCACACTTAGAAATAATTACATGATAAGGTATATAAATAGTATACTACTACTGAAATAAATTATTTCAGATTAATCTCTCTAGAAGTTTATATTCAATTCAATCGGATAAAACGAATAGTGTTGGAAGTAAAAGAAAGCGTTCTGCTTATGATGCAGCATTCAAACTTAAAGTTATTGAATATGCAGCAGCCAATAACAACTGTGCTGCATGCGAATTTTGTGTGAACGAGAAGCAAGTACGGGGGAACGACGTATATGATGAAAGCACGCCCGTAACAGAAGCTGAGTTTCGTGAACTGTTTGGCGAGTCTGATACAGAGCATGATTTTGAAGGTTTCTAAAAGTGATCGAACTTTTATAATTCATGAGTTTAGAATGAGGATTAATTAAATTTCCATTAAGACTTAACACTTCAGAATTCTTTTTATTTCAACATATAAACTAGATTTCTTACTTTTATTTTATTTAATAATGTGATTTACCTAAATAAACGTATTCAGAACTCACTTTGTGCATATTGTGATGTACCGTTTGTATAAAAATTATGAGTCGGATTCTACGCGGGTCATGCACTTTATACCACTTTTACCAATTCAGTTTGGGGGCGGGGGTCGGCTTATTCGCGAACGGACTTATACGATAGTATATACGGTAAAATGAGTAACATGATATATATGAAATTCACATAGATCTTGAATGTGTGCAATACTCTGTTTGAAACAGGTTATCATATGTATAGCGCAATATAATACTGGTACCATTTCTTTTATGTGGAAGATATATATTCCAAGCAAAATCTATCATTATTTTGCAATATACAAAAATATTTATATTAAGACAACCTGTTACTCTCAGTGGTCATTTTAACATGTGAAATCACGAAGTATAAAATTGATTGTTGAAATAATAGGCGCATGATTAAAATTTGAAGAAAAAAAATAAAAACTAACTTTTGGCTGTAGTATTAAAACCGTGTGCCTGAATGAGGATATTGTATCTGAAAGGAAACGGAATACTAGTTCCTTTTCAATGCATTTGAAAATCGTTAATTTACGAACCAGCGAAGCTTGAATAATCACCAGATGACTGTAAAAGACGCTTGAAACTTGGCTTTTTAGAATCATTTATTTGCATGAATATCTTAAGACTGAATATAATTCCCAAAGACATACACAGGTTTAGAACTCAGTTTCAAATAAACGGATGGGTTTCTAGCAAAATCATGACAAAATACAGAGGTAGACAACACAGAACATTAGTTAGGTGGAGATATATTCTACTCTCAATCACGATCTTTCCAAAGACATCTAATATTATAGACAATGAAGCCTTGAGAAACAAATTATGTAGGAATAAATGTATAAGCCAGAATATATTTTTATATTAATATTATTCATTTTTACACTGGATATGGTAATCATGACCTGTCATTCAATTTTGAAACAAAATCTGCCTGAAATAGTAGTTTGACAGATTAGGAGAATCTATTAAAGACTTGAGACAACAATTAAGTAGCAATAAAGGGATCAGATAGAATATCTATTTATATTTGAACGGCCTTATATGCTCATGACTATAAGAAGGGTTCTTTTCAAATGTGAAACTAACACAGCATAACTGAGATTGAGAAACGAGTTTGGAAAATAGTGATCATTTCGAATGTATCTAATACATTGTTTGAAATGTGATTATCGTAGATAAAATTAAATGTATTATTTACCCACCTTGAATGCATGTGATGATCCTTATTCTTACTCGTTATCTTTTGAATGTGAAAATATTCATGTAAATTGCATAGTTTTAAAAGTTGATGGAGCAATCTTTCCAAAGATTGGGGTGCGCGTTAGATACATATTGTATGAAAAACCTAAGATGTATTGCTTAATATAGAACATTTATTTTTGTTTCAGGCTCGACCTTTTGTAAGTAGATAAAAACAGGTTGTTTAATAACGTAAATTAGTGCATACTCGTTCGAAATCTTTTTTAAATTAGTAGTCTTTTATGCTTATTATTTATTTATGGCCATGTTTACATTTTTTTTGGAAGCACATCATGAAGCAAGTTGTTGATATATATGCTGAATAAGTAACATGATAGTTTGCCGAATACAGTAAAAGAGGTTATCGTATTTATAGTGCAATGTTAATGGCATCCTTTCTTTAATGTGAGAGATATTTATTCATAACAAAATCTATCATCATGTTGTAACATGCAATCGTAGTTATATTAGTTATATTAGGACGACTTTGTACGCACCATGTTATAGTAATGATTAATTTTACATGATTATAGTAATTATTTACATGATTATAGTAATGATTAATTATATATTAGTTATCGTAGTTATATTAGGACGACTTTGTACGCACCATGTTATAGTAATGATTAATTTTACATGTGCAATAACGCAGCATAAATAAGATTGTTTGGATATTAGGGGATGAGTAAAATCGGGCTAAAATGTAAAAACCGAGTGATTCAATAAGAGAATATCGTATTTGAAAGGAAATTAAATACTAGTTCCATTTCAATCTATTTGAAAATCTTTAATTTACATACCAGCGAATGATTGCAATTATTGTACTAATATGTTTAGTGACATTAGATATAGTCATCCACTGATAATATAATGATGTTGTAAAATAGTTAATAAGAATAGCATTTTAGTAGTATATCGATTATGTGGGGTTAAGAAACAAAAAATGCAATGTCGTAAATTAATTTTTATTTTGACTTTAATAGAATAGAACGTTAAAGTTGTAAAGACATTATTCTTCATTAAATCCCCCAAATCCTAAATATTATAACCCATGTCCAAATGTTTAGAAAATTATTAATAAACGCCGATAATCTTGGATAATCACAAGATGACTGTATAAGAAGCTTGATGTTTGGACTTTATCCATTATTTGAATAATTTGCATATCCAAAGATATACACAGTCAAGAACTCATTTTCAAATAAACAGGAGAGTTATCATGCAGCATCATGAAAAGTGTCAGAGATAGACAGCACATAAATTTAGTCAAGTGGAGATAAATTCTACTTATAATCACGATCTTTCCAAGTAGTCAAATATTGAAACAATGAGAAACGAATTATGTAGCAATAAATGTATGAGCTAGAATATGTTTCTATATTAATACTATTTGTTATAACACTGCATATTTTAATCATGAAATATCATTTGAAAGAAACTGTGCATGAAATAGATTTTGGCAGATTAGTGGAACCTATAAAGATTTGAGACAACAATTTAGTAGTAATAAAGTGACCTGATAGAATGTGCTATTATATCAGAACGGTATTTTACGCTCATGATGAAGAAATCGTATGTATATCATGAATCTTAGTCTAAGCTACAGCAGTCATTTACATGCAAGGCGTACATTTATTTTAGTGTTACCTTAGCTCGTTAATCTATGATAGGTTTGGATTATGGTAAAATTCCTCGTATATAGCATAGTTTTAATAGTTTCGGCTGCAATCGTTGCAAAGATTAGGCTATTTGATTTATTGCTTAATATGGAAAGTTTATTTTCATTTCAGTTTTTTTCTCCGGTAAGCAGTTTCAGATCAGACATACAAAGTTGTGGAGTAATAGACGTTAGTGTATATTCGTTTAAAATCATGTCCAGCTCAGAATATTTTATTGTTTTTATGATTTTAAAGCTGTTAGAGTGAGATACGGGAAACTAAATAAATGATACGTAAAGATTTCCCTTCAATATAGAAAATATACATTTAAATTAGTAAAGTCTTTTATTCATTTTATTTATTTAATGCCATTTTTAGATTTATTAGATTTATTAGAAGCAAGGCATTTGTGAAATGTGCCGCTATTACTGAACGTGGTTATCGTATTTATAGTGGAAAGCTACTGGTTCCCTTTCTTAATGTGAGAGATATCTATTGAAAACAACATCTATCATTATATTCTAATATTCAAACGTATTTATATTACGATGTGTTACACACATTATAATAGTAATGCTTCTTTTTTACATGTGCAATAACACAACATAAAATAGATTGAAAATCTTTAATTTGCTTTTCTGACAGTAGAGAAGATCATCCATTGATAATATTATGATCTTGTAAAATAGTTGTTAATATGTGGAGTTAAGAAACAAAATAACCAATTTAGTAAAATAACTTTTATTTTTGGTTTGATAGAATAGAACGTAAACGTTTTCATGACATTATTTTGAATTAAATCCAATTGTTTATAATGTTCTGCATACAATCCAATAATCTTGAACTATCACAGAATGACGGTAAAAGAGTCGTAAAGGCTGGGTAGTCAGAATCATTTATTTGGATAATTCTCATGTCTTCAAACAGAGTATAGTTTCCCAATACTATAGAAATATCTAGAACTCATTTTCAAATAAACGCGAGGGTTACTAGGCAACATCATGACAAATGTCAGAGGTAGACATCACATAACATTAGTCAGGTGTAGATAAATTTTACTTTCAATCACGATCTTTCCAAAAAGTCTAATATTGTAAACCATGAAGGCTTGAGAAACTAATTACGTAGCAATAAATGTATGAGCCAGAATATGTTTCTATACTAATACTACTCGTTTTTACACTGTATATGGTAATCATGACCTGTCATTCAATTTGAAACCAACTCTGCCTGAAACAGTCGTTCAGAAGATTAGGGGAATCTATTAAGATTTGAGACAACAATTAAGTAGCAATAAAGAGATCATATAGAATATGCATTTATATTTTAACTGCTTTTTACGCTCATTACTATAAGAAAGGTCCTTTTTAAATGTGAAACTAACACAGAATAACTGAGACTGAGAAACAAGTTTAGAAAATAGTGATAATTTCGAATGTGTCTAATACATTGTTTGAAATGGGATTATCGTAGATAAAATGAAATGTATTATTTACGCACCTTGAATGCATGTGACGAACCTTATTTTTACTCTTTATTCTGTGTTATCATTTGAATATGTTAATATCAATGTTAATAGCATAGTTTTAATAGTTGCTGTTGCAATATTTCCAAAGATATGGGTTCCCGTTAGATACATATTGTATGAAATACCTAAGAGTATTGCTTAATATAGAATATTTTTATTTTTGTTTCAGAAGCCTTATGTAAGTAGTCGCATATGAGATAAACACAGTTTGTGCAATAACGTATATTAGTGCATATTCGTGCGAAATCCATGACTGAACTATATTTGTTTCTATACTAATACTACTCGTTTATACGCTGCATATGGTAATCATGACCTGTCATTCAATTAGAAACAAACTCTTCCTGAAATAGTCGTTAGCAGATTAGGGGAATCTATTAAGACTTGAGACAACAATTAAGTAGTAATAAAGAGATCAGATAAAATATGCGTTTATATTTTAACGGCTTTTTACGCTCATGACTATAAGAAGGGTCCTTTTTAAATGTGAAACTAACACATCATAACTGAGATTGCGAAACATGTTTGAAAAATAGTGACTCTTTCGAATGTGTCTAATACATTGATTGAAATGGGATTATCGTAGATAAAATGAAATGTATTATTTACGCACCTTGAATGCATGTGACGAACCTTATTTTTACTCTTTATTCTGTGTTATCATTTGGATATGTTAATATCAATGTTAATAGCATAGTTTTAATAGTTGCTGTTGCAATATTTCCAAAGATATGGGTTCCCGTTAGATACATATTGTATGAAATACCTAAGAGTATTGCTTAATATAGAATATTTTTATTTTTGTTTCAGAAGCCTTATGTAAGTAGTCGCATATGAGATAAACACAGTTTGTGCAATAACGTATATTAGTGCATATTCGTGCGAAATCCATGACTGAACTATATTTGTTTCTATACTAATACTACTCGTTTATACGCTGCATATGGTAATCATGACCTGTCATTCAATTAGAAACAAACTCTTCCTGAAATAGTCGTTAGCAGATTAGGGGAATCTATTAAGACTTGAGACAACAATTAAGTAGTAATAAAGAGATCAGATAAAATATGCGTTTATATTTTAACGGCTTTTTACGCTCATGACTATAAGAAGGGTCCTTTTTAAATGTGAAACTAACACATCATAACTGAGATTGCGAAACATGTTTGAAAAATAGTGACTCTTTCGAATGTGTCTAATACATTGATTGAAATGGGATTATCGTAAATAAAATTAAATGTATTATTTTCGCACCTTGAATACATGTGATGAACGTTACTCTTACTCGTTATTCTGTGTTATCTTTTGAATGTGTTAATAATAATGTTAATAGCATAGTTTCTGGTGCAATCTTCAAAATGCGTTTATATTAGAACGGACTTTGCCTCATGATTATACAAAATGGTCCTTTTTAAATATGAAACAATCACAGCATAAAAGTGATTGAGAAACAAGTTCGTAAATAAGTGATAATTTGGAATGTTTGTAACACATTGTTTGACATGTGATTATCGTATATCAAATTAAATGTAGAATTTTCTCCTGTTAGATGCATGTGATTGATCTTATTCGACGCTGCGATAAAGTCGTACATTTATATAAGTGTAATCTACGATTGTTATTCTATGTTAGCTTTGGAATGTGATAAAATGCATGTTAATAGCATAGTTTTAATAGTTGCTGCTGGAATTGTTGAAACGATTGGGGTACTTCTTAGATGGATTTTGTATGAAATAGGTATGATTGTTAGCTTTATATGGAAATTTTAGTGTTTGTTTATGGTTCCTGCTCAGGTTATTAGTCTCAGATGAGATAAATGAAGGATGTGAAATAATGTACATTAGTGTATATTCATTCGATATAAAGTCCAGCTCAGAACATTTTATTGTTTTCATAATTTCAAAGCAGTTAGAGTGAGAAACGGTAAACTCAATAAGTGATATGAAAATATTTCCTTTCAATATAAAACATATGCATTTAAATTAGTACAGCGTTTTAGGCATATTATTTATGTATGACCATATTTTTATTTTTTAGAAGCAAGGCATTAAATAAGTTGTTGATATGTATGGGGAATGAGTAACATGATATTGTAAATTAGCATATTGGTGGAATATGCCGAATACACTTAAAGAGGCTATCGTATTTATAGTGCAATGTTACTGGTATCCTTTCTTTAATGTGAGATATAGGGGTCCCGAGTGGTGAAGTGGCCTAAAGCGCTCTCCGTTACTGATCACCACCATCTCACCTCTGTCTGCGTGGGTTCGAGTCTATGATTCGGCTATTGTAGTTATGTGAGAAAGCTTGCCAGTAGATTCTCATGGGTCGGTAGTTCTTTACCGGGTTTCTCCTTGGTTCTTCCTTTACATCAATTGTTGTACAAGAAAGCAGAGATACGTGTTAACCGATATCACTGCTGCTACTAATACTACTAATAGTACTACCACTACTACTACTAATAATAATAATAATAATTGTTAATATTAATAGTAATATATCTTTTAAAACATTATTACTATACAAAATAATAATAATAATAATAATATTAATTAATAAAATATTTTCCATTATAGTAGCCTTGACGATGCAGCTGGAAACATTACAGTGTCGGATGGTACGACAGCAGAGTCGCAGTGTGTGCTATAGTTACGAATCATATGCTGCCATAATTATAATAGGCAATGGCATGATTAAATGTAAACGTACATAATGATGCTTACTAATGACAGTTATGCATACAGTTGCATTGAGTAATTTTTATATTCTTTACTGCTTCTTAGCTACTTTTCTGTGTCTTTAGCTTCATGTGAAAGTTCTGGCGATATTGTACATAAAAAGATCGACCATACTTTTGTGGATATTTTTCATAACAAGGTCGATATGACTCTGATTTCCATTATACTTTAAGATTATTCATCAACTAATATCTGGTTGTACAACATAGTTTGAAAGTGTTTAAAGCGTAGATAATTGTGTTGATTGAAAATTAAATGATACATAAATTAGGCAATCCCATGATTTGATCCAGTACAATGGTCACTTGGCTCTTCACAGTATGCTTTTACAGTTCTATTATTTAAAACTTATACATGACGACAACGATAGTATTGAACAAGGCTATTAATACATGCGTGTTCAAATACATATGTCAGTAACTGCACTGTTTCCTGTGACCGCTTAAATGTGTTCGTAAGTGTAGGAAATTATCAAATATTGATGCAGCCAATAACATACACGCGCGTAAGATTTTTCAACATATTGTTTGTAAAGCACCAATATTGAAATAGTCAGAATTAGAGAATTGTAGGAAAAATGCAAATGATGTAATCAAAATTTGTAATAACTCTTTGTGTCAAAGTATCGTTGTTTGAGTTTATATTGGTGTGTTGTAAAGGTTTTCAAAAGGTTTAGAGTGTATATTAACCTGAGTATTACATTAAATTGATTGTTTTATTTTCTTTCTGTGGTTGGTCCATTTTTTGTTAGCATCATATAATTTGTTCATGTAATACTAAAATATATTCTTGCACATGAAAATATCGGTTATAAAATAACGATGCAACTGTATGAAGAATATTTCACTGTACCTTTCATATGAAATGCTATCTCTTTCCTAGAGAAACCGGTGTATATGCTTTATTGACTTTAGATTATATGTTTAATGGTATTCTTCAAAAATAAATGTAATAAAGCACAATGTTACTAGAAGCCCTTGAACAAATTCAATTACTAAGTAATATAAGATTATTCAACATTAAATAAAGAATTTAACAAACTCTCTCTATATCGGACAGTTCTTGGTAAAGCTTCTGCATATATGTCTTTCATAATTTTGATAGCTATACATATGCAGTTAGAAATGTGATTTATTGTGAATAAAGTTGTAATGTAAGATTGATGATTAAATAGATAAAAAAATTACAGATGTAGATTATGTAGTTGAGAAATTAGAAATAATGAATTACTTTGAACTTGACTTTTTGATAGATTTGGGGAATTGTTTGAGATGAAAATTTGGTTTTATTTTCATTTTAAAAGAGCAGTTGTAAAAGGATTAAAATTGGTGTAATACTTTCTTTAGTATGTAAGGGTGGGTTATTTGCAGAATTAAATTAGATTGTTGCCATTACTGATAGTTGTAGATAATTTAGTTTGGTATTTTCTTGTTTGGTTAGTGCCTATAGAGTTTATTATTGTCAGTTGTTAATTATAAAATGCTTCGTTTCTGTAAACTGTATTTACGATTGGAATAAATTCCCCATGAAACGATATGATCATAGTGTAGCAATTTAAAGTATCTTTCTGAATATGTAATCTATAATTTTGTAATCTTTTGTTTTTACATGTATTTTCTTGTGGTTTGCTTTTAATTTTTTTTACAATATGCTAGGAACTTAATATGTATTTTCGTGTTATTGATATAAACATTGTTTATGGGATGAGTAGTGAAGAATAGAAGAACATTTGACTAAAATCCACTTTAATCAACTTTAGATTCATTACTTGTTTAATAGTTGTAAAAAGTTTGAGTTTTTAGATTTATATGTTTCTCTGCTTTGGGGCATATCAACACATAAAGGTTACTTAGTTGAGAAATGAGACATATCTATGTAGCCAGTTCGGGTTGATATACTCGTAGGATTAAATATCTGATTTTTCTGGTTGTGGATTCGCCACGCTCACATTTTGTACTTAAGAAATGATACTAGAAATTTACTTTGCAGTTAGTAGCGAGTGCACAGTGCAGACAAATTTTCAATACTGCGTTATCAATTCGACCTGTTTGCATAGATATATATTTTGTGTTTTAAGATTAAGACATGATTGTACAAACATAGAATATAATCAGTATTATTAAAACATTGTTATAGTTTGTAACTGCATATATATATATATATATATATATATATATATATATATATATATATATATATATCTGACATAAAAATCAGCTTTAAAGTGGCACGTGTCCTTGTCTTCTTTGCATGGCTTTGTTCTTGATTTATAAAGACTTTAGTTTAGTCACAAGTGATTTTAGAAATTAAGCCTTTGTGAGTTCACTTCAATGTCATTTGCTAAATTAAAAAAACAATTAACACCTAAACACATTTTATTTAAGATTTACTCCTTCAGCGAAAGATAAATTGTTTCTCCCTCATTTTGCATGTAGATCTAGTTAGTTGTTTTAGGTGATTTTAAAGAAGTGCTTTCTTTCAATAAAGAAGAATTAATGTAATTAAAAAACCTACTGAGTATATATGTTTTAATGCCAACTAACCAAATCATTTAAAAAGATTTTTTTGGAAAAGGTGCCTGTTGCAGTGTATAATATAGGTAATATTGTTGGCTATTTGAACATATTTATGTTGCATACTTATTTCTTGTCATCTAATCGAACCAATGTCATAACCTTCTGTGTATATTTTGGTGGCTGACATAAAGACCAAATTGATGATCGTAAAACGTAAAAGCTCAATTAATTTTACGTTGGTCTTTATTACATCTTTTCAACATTATTATACCAGATGTGCTGATTGTGTAAAGGTGATATACATATGAATATATATTCACGCTACTATGGTCTTAAACAACGTAACAAAAGGAAGAGACACCAACAGGATTATTACAAACTAAACTAACACTAACTTTATATTTCTAAGCTGCACAGTAAAATTTTAAGAGGAACATACAATATTGCAAATTGAGCCCTAAATATTCAATCACAGGTCCAAATGTTTTTGAATCTGAATGTATAATAATAGTCTTGAATCTACTCCTGTACCATTTATTGTATATTTCACAGTTGTATAATCAATAATGTTTTTGAAAACAAAAATGCCATAATATTGTCTAAGTCCAACAATGTGGAAGAGAACTTGTTATTCCAATGAATAGTTTCAATTTTGATAAAATTAATGACTCCAAAGACTGAACTTAAAACACAAATGGTGGAAGAATGGTGTCTTTGCGATGTCAACTAGCTGGTGTACAATCGGCTAGATCATATAACTTTTACTTGTTATCATTTAATTTCTTCCCTAGCCAGATCTTAGAGCATGGAGGGCACACTGCTGGTCATCCGATAAACAGTAAACCATGCCGCACTACGTTGTACTGCCTCTATTCATGTTTGATTTGGTAGACGGGTCCCAAACAGTCGAAGCATACGCCGACTGTGCTGCTTTTAGTTGTTCTGTAAAGGTGTTAGTGGTACCATTCTTCGCAACATATTCATTGTGGCTGTTCCATGATGAGGTTATATCGATGACTATTTGGCCTTGAATGTCATCGTTAGTTCTTGGACATTAATTTAATATTGGTTAAGATGATCCGACTCTTGATGGTAAAATTGGTGACATCGAACTTGTCAGGATTTGATATATCAGAAAGCCCCTTTCACAGCCCTTTTGACGTTGTTGCAGGCAGACAAAGTCGGCTTGGAGTAATTCTGCGATTCTGTCCGAGTTCAGTACTCTATTCAGCAAGCTGTAAAGGCTAACGTAGGAGTCGTCTCTCAACGTTAAGGGGTTAAGAGCAGAGACAGTTCCTTGTAGAACGACTGAAGCGACTGGGCTGATGAAGATAACTGGCCTTCGATTACAGTCTTGGACAACGTAGTAATGAAAACTGGCCACAATTCGATTGTGAGAGACTTTATCTAATACTTTGGTGAATTCGGGTAGGATCGATTATATATTTTCTTTATTGCTAGGGGTGTATGTGGTTTCTTGAGAGGGTGTACCACCTCTGATGGCTAAGAAGTCGAACTCCTTCGTCGGTATATAGCCCGCCTTTAGTACCCACGTGGCAGTCAACTCTCATCTATGGCTCCACTGCACTCAACTCCGTATCCAGCTGTCTCGACGTTGTCGTGCGGCAGGAATCAGATGTTTTGGGGCTAGAGAGTGAGGTCGACGAACTGCATTACTCTTCCCCACTTAAACCAAAGTCATCAATCCATTCCATTTCATCACCCACAAAAGTCCTGTGGCGACAGGCAAGTGACTAAGCGGCAGGTGTAGTTCCTGTCTTTCTTAGTCACAGAGCTGCACATAGGCTGCTCACACCATTAGGGTCGTTCACCACTTACGTGGAGCAGCAGTGAAGTCAAACAGCTCCCTGAGCGAATGTGCAACACTCTTTAGGAATGCTCCGTCTCACCTTCATGGCATGAGGAAGGGGTTAGTGAAGGTGCCCTAAACATTGCCTGCTATGAACGTGCGCAACCAGTATTCAGCGGCTGGCAATTACAGCGGTTAAATGTAAATCAAAGTCACCGCGCAAGCCATGTTTTGTCATCCACCCATTTCGTTTCATCACCCACTAAAGTCGTGTGGCGACAGGCAAGTAACGAAGCGACAGGTGTGGGTCCACTGTCAGCCGTGGTCGTAAACCTACATACAAACGGTTCAGGTCATTAAGGTCGTTCACCTCTGACATGGAGCAGCAGTCGAGTCAGACAGCTCCTTGAGCGACCAAGCAGCCGTCTTTATGAATGCACCATATCACCTCTATAGCACGAGAAAGGGGCTAGAAAAAGGTGAAGACAGCACTAAGGGGAGTGAGTGACAAACTCATGACCATGAAAAGCCTCTTCTTGTCTGGAACGGATCACCTTACCAACATCAGGTTCTATAATCCAACCATGACCATCCCTGATGAAGGGAAGGTCAAGTTCTATGAGGATTATTTACACTCCTCATTGCTGATGTTCAAATGGCAGAAAACCTAGTCATTCTGGGCGATTTCTATGCAAGAGTATGCTGTGATCCCGTTGCCTGGTATGGAGAGATAGGAAAGTACGGAGTGGGTCACCGTTTCGTGGGTCTTCCATCTCATTACCCGTAACCAGACGTCATGGCACCACATCTACTACGTTATTATCTGGAATACGGTCAGGCAGAATGTGCGTGTTAGCATGTACTGTTGTGACTCTGACTGCATTTACCGGAAACTTATAGATGAACTCGTTGCTAAGTAATACAGCTATTCCTTATAACGATAATAAATAAATGATCAACGACAATGTGGAGCTGTATTGGTCAGAGTAACAACTTCACTATTACCAGTCAAAAAAAGCAACTTACGGTGATGGTGTTGGTTATCTTAGTGAAGGGGTATTTGCAAGAAGGACTCCAACAATATCATCAATCGCAAAAAAAAAATTATCTTTGAAAGCTTCTAATGTTATTGGGGAAAATGCTTCAGGTGCTATTGTTAATATTGCCGTTAATGCCTTTACTGCCGCCAAGGAATACAAGTATATATTTTCTACCCGCTAATACTCCAGACATTTTTCTTACCCCCTTCATGTTCACTCGTCACATATAAGTACGTTACTTTAACATTACCTAATACTGGTTGTTTCGAAAAATCATGTCGTTGTACAGGTATATTTATTTATGCGATCGCGTTGATAGGTTTCATGTTGGTTGTTCGAGTAATTTCACTATTCAATGCATTTATTTGGTAATCATTCGACATCTTATCTGTTTTCAAATTATTTCCTTTGCATACTGATATCTAAATAACAGCGCAGCAAGAGTTCGAATAAATCGTTCAACGATTGCCAGATCACGGTGTATTGCAGTATGTCATCGTCGTAATTTGACATTACTTTGCTTCATCAACGATGATACTACACCCTGTATTTTCTTTTTAACTGGATCTTTCTGTAGTAGCCGTGGTCATCGTAGACCACTGCGTTGATAAATTCGTTCAAACAATGAAGCAACATGTGCTGCTGTCTTTGTCAATAAAGATTCTGCTTCATTGATCCTACTTGAAACATCAACTACAGTTTGCGCGTATTTGTACGTTATTTGACGTCGACTAATTTTGATAGTATAATGTGATTTAAAACATATCGGCCTGATGAACTTCATGAAGAACACTGACATCAAAATGCACATATTCAATTGGTTTCGATGATGGTAGATCTATTTGCCACATTACCTGTCTTGATAACCACTCTGCAGCATTAGAACGTTTGACACATGTCGCTTCCGAGAGTTTACAAATTGGTGATCTGCGTCTCTTATATTTTCTTGGACTATAATAAATGGATTGTATAACAATATTAATTACCAGCCGCTAATACTAGTTTACCTTTCATCGCCGATCTTATTTACCAGTTAGCCAATGACGCTTTGACAGATTTTTTTTTTAAATGGAATTTAGTGCCTAAGTTAATTTTACATCTGCAATATGTCTATGCTGCATTTTGCTACGTTTATAAGATACATCATGAGCATGACATACTTTTTCAATTTCATTTATCAGATATTCACCGGATTTTGGTTGATCCTGATTATCAAGTTGAGCAGCAGAGAGGGTGAACAGATCATCTCTTTTACAGGCGTCAATTTAGCAAACTGAGGCTTCTCGAAATTGCTTATATAGGCCTCAATTTAGCAAACTGAGGCTTCCTTGAAAATACTTAATTAAATTTTTCAGTAAATTTAGCAAATTTATGAAAATACTTAATTAAATTTTTCAGTAAAAAAAAACGACGCCGACATTTTTGATGTTGTTGTTGGTGTTCACCCCGTTGCTGCTACACGCTAACCGAATTAGCTATAAATACGATGATGAATTAGCAATTGAAAATCTTCAATCGATTTATATAAATGGCAAACATCGGAGAAGCACAAATAACTAGATTAACACGAGAACGGTTGGCTGCAATTAAAAAATTTCTCCCGGTGAGAGATTCTTTCAGAGATAATTTACAAGCAAGGCAACAAGCAAAGATGGATTTTGCCACCGACACTGAACAATTATTTAAACCGATAACCACTGCAACTGGTGAAGTTGTAACCGCGATAAAAGAATCTAAACGAGCGGTTTTACCTGTGGTTGCACCTGTGGTTGAACCTGTGGTTGAACCTGAGGTTGAACCTGCGGTTAAACCTAAAAAATCGGTGGTAATAGAGTTCAAGAACTCCGAAATAGATTTACCGAAAAAACTTTAGCATATATCGATGAAACTAAATTAGAGAAATTAACAGACCTTGCCGCGCTAGGATATTATCAAAAAGATAGGTATTTAAATCCTAAGTATGTAGGTTCTATTTCAAATGTAAAAGAGTTTTCTGATGCGGTTTTTAAAATTAAAAATCAACTACCAAAAATTAATAATAATGATCCTTCGTATCACGCGTATAAAACTGCCATTGGCACAAAAGATTTTCAATATCAACAACAGCGAGGTTTATTAGAAACTGAACAACAACGACTAGCAACAGAACAGCAACAACTAAAACAACGAGAAAAACAAGAACGAGCAGAAGAACGAATACGTATACAATCAGCTAAAAAAAAACGAGGACGACCAAAAAAACAATCAGATTCTGTTATGGAAGATCCTCAACGAGAAGAACCTGAAGAAGAAAAATCCGGCGAGGGGTATCACGGTGGTGGAATTTCTCGAAATTTAATACCCTGTTCAAGAAGTGTCCTCGATGATATATCACGGCTAGAAGTTCTTATTGGAAGAGTTCGAGCTGGAAATAATTCCCCGGAAATAATTAATGAAGCAACCGAAATCTGTCAGCGGTTATTTCAAGGACATGTAATGGATATCGGACTATATCACAGTTTCATCGATGAACTTACCGATGATTATTACAGCGACTGAAAATCTCAAGAGATTTCACGATTAGATATATAACATTTAAATAAAATGATAGTACATCGTAGTATGAACAGAGCAAGACCTGTTTACGTTGTAAACTCATGCCTACCAGTTTATAAACTTACATATGGAAATGGACTTGGTGATATTGTCACTGGATTGTTTACTAGAATTGTTCCAAAGATTTTACCGGTTGGTAATGAAATAGCGTCAAAAGCTATTGGGGTTTTTGGTGAACGAGCTGGTAAAGTTATTGGTGATAGCGCATTTGATATGTTAGGTAGCGCAAAAGAAAAACTTATGTCGTTGGCAAGGGGTAAAAGGAAAAATCTAAGAAATGTACAATTACAGTCTACGGAACAAATGCCACCAAAGATAGGTAGTGCGATTAATAAAATTGCCGTGGCAAGGTTGAGAAAAATTGCTGGTTCCGGTTTAGCGCGGTTAAACATTTAGATCAACTACGTTAGTATAAATTGTTCAAGGACAAAATCGATGATGCCTTTAAAGCAGATGATCCTGTAGGAAGAAATAATTCTATACGCGATTATCAGTATTTTTCATATCAAGCTCATGATCCAGATACAAGGTCAAGAATTGAACTTAGATCCGATGACACATCTAAATACTTCTTGCCTTGTGAAGCATTCATTGAAGTAGAAGGACAACTGCGGAAAAACGATAATAATAAGACTCCGTTTGTAGATGCTGATGATCTCGAAAAAATTCCGATTGGATTTGTCAACAATGAAATAATGGCGTTATTCAACAACGCTCAGTATAGTATTGGTTCTTCTAGAATTGAATCTATCGATAACGATGTTGATATTGCAACTACAATTATAGGTTTAGCTAGATATTCTGATGATTTTATTAAATCTGCGGGTCATTCGATGATGTTTGCGAAGGATACTTCCAATCACGCTGATCATCGTCAATTTACTAAAAGACGACCAAAAAAAACATACAGCGGCTAATGATGCTGCTGATGTTGAAGCTGTTATTGTAAGTAGTAATCCTAATTACAACACAGGATTTGCATCACGAAAAACAGACATAGATAAACTTAGTAGATTTTCATGTACGATTCCGTTGTCGCATATATTTGGATTTTGCAGAGATGTCCAGCGAGTGATATTTGGTGCTAGTCATACTGTAACACTCACACGAAGATCAACTGATGATTATGCTCTTTGGCGTGGTCCTAATCCTGTAGAAGATGGTAGTGTAACATTAACAAAATTAGCGTTGTGGATGCCAGTTATGACTCCATCGTTGGCTGTTGAGACTCGGTTGTTATCATTTATGGACCAAGGAGGAAAATCAATGATGAGTTGGTGTGATGTTACAACAGCTACTACATCCGGTACAGGTACTGGAGTTTTTACTTGGCAACTTGCGTTGACGAAAAATGTTTCCGCACCGAGACATGTTTTTGTTGTGTTACAAAACTCGAATAGAACTCAAAAAATAGCTGGTGTTGCAAATGATAGTCAACAATTAAGATCACATATGATATTTAACAAATGTGATGTCAGTGAAGTATCATTGCGAATAAGCAATCAACAGAAAATCTTATCATCGACTACGATAATAATCAAATAGGACGAGTTTATCATCGATTGTGGTCATTTATGGGTCGTGATTAAAACATCGATACTGGACTTCAAATATCACAATTGGATTTTAAAGAATTATATCCGATTTATTACTTTTCGTTGCAACATCTTGATCTATCTAAACACTCTACCGTTGATGTAAAATTCCAAGCTCGTATCGGTGATGCTCTTGGAGGATTTAGAGCAGTTGCTGTTATTCTCAGTGATAAAAATATAATACTTGAAGGTGGTGGTGGAAGAATGAGAGTTATTGATGCACCAGTGGACAACATGTAAGTGAAATCCATTGGATTTTTCATGGAATTTCATTGAAATCGAAGATATGTAATTGAATCAATCGGTGTTATATAAAAATGTCGTATAACACTATTAATGTTACATTAACACCCGGTCAGATAAAAAAAACTTCAATCGAGTTCAGCTAAAAAATGTGGAACTACGATTACGCTAAAACATAATCAAATGACCGGCGGATCAAATAAGTTATCGCTGACGAAAACTCAGGTTAATCATTTTAATAACGCTTTTAAAGAAAACAAAGGAGTTCAGATTACGCTATCCGCAGCTGCTATAGCAAATATGATAAAAATCGGAGGAATATTTCCACTGTTGGCTGCAATTCCAGGGTTGATTGCGTCAGCGGCTCCGGCAATTCTTGGAGCGTTAGGAACTGGGGCAGCTGGAGCACTTGCTTCTAATGTTGTCAATAAGATAATGGGTAAAGGTCTAAAGGGAAAATCAAAAAAAAAGGGAAAGGGATTCAGACTACCAGGAAGTCGATTCACAAGATATTACAAAACCAGTTAATGAAATCCCACGGATTTCCTATGAAAAATCTCAGGGAGATTTCGACGAAGGATTTTCCCATGTCAAATTTTGATTTACTTGAAGCTGTAAAAAAACTACCAATAAAGCATTTCAGAGCTGTATTCATGAAAGATCAATTACCAGCAAAACCACAAATACCAGAAACTGGCATAATTAATCTCGATGATAACACTGGACCTGGAACTCACTGAGTTTGTTACGCTATATATCCACGTTGTATTATTTATTTTGACTCATATGGATTACCACCTCCGATTGAATTTGTCAAATATACTTCGATGATTTCATCGAAAATCCCCATTTGGTATTCAATGTTGCCCACGCAGACATTAACAGATCCTCCAATATGTGGACAAGAAACCCTTAACGCGTTGATGGTTATTTCAACGAGTTCTAAATTACCTCATAAGGCCATCCACGAGTACACGATGATGAAAAATCTTTAGATTTTAAAGAGGGGAAAATATATAATATAACATGGCAGATATTTTTGAAAGATCAATATCACGCGTTTCTTCAGAAACAGTTACTATCGGACAAGTAAAAAAAATAATCAACAAAGCTATCTCATCGATAGCAAACTTAGATGAATTAAAAAAAATATATGATCAAATAAAAGATATAACACAATTACAAAAAAACCATCGATGACGTTAAAGTCACTGCTGGTGACTCCGCCAATAATATGAAAAAACTACGTGACGATTATAACGATCATATCACCAAGTTTAATCAGCTCCAACAAGATATCACTGATGCTATTAAAACTCCCATAAATAATTTCTTTGGTGTTCCGCGTGTGACTACACCAAATCTCACAACGATAAAAGATTCTATGTTAGAACTAGCAACTCTTCAATCCGAATATGAAAAACACGTGAAACAGTTTTCAACGCTTCGTAGAAACATCGTTGATAAATTTATTGGAACCTCATTTGATAAAATTGAAATAACCCTTCCTGATATTAAAAAATCCATCGATGATCTTAAAACGGCTACTAATAACATCGTAGCGGATGCAACAAGGATGATAGCAATAGTTGAAAAAACAAAAATTCCTCATGATAAAACTATCAACGTAGTATACACGATTCAATACGGATCATATACGTGGACTCCGCTAAATAATATTTTACACGTTACTGCAACTGTAAAGGGAATTTATCGATTAACGCTGGTAACTCCAACGTTGTTCACGATATCATCGTCGAGTTCAACCGGGGTAAACAATATGATATCAACGATCATCGACAAGGATATAATTGAACAATTCACGATTACATCCACTGATAATAATCTAGCTAGGGTTTCAATGACATGGTATGTTGAATTTGTAGCTGATTTAAGTAAACAGTTAAACTAAAAGTGAAAATCCTACGGATTTTAACGAAGATTTTAACGTGAAATCTCGAAGAGATTCAATCAAAGAATTGTTGACGTCGTTAATAGATAAAATGTCAACAACGTCATTGGCGATGATTTCATCATCGGCGACAGCATTTGAATATCGTTATAACACCGTCAAAGAATTTCAAAACAAACTTGAAGCGTTAATTACCGAGTATAAAAATAAAAAGAAAAAATACCAGCGTAGAATCACCGCGTTAGATATAACTGTTTACTCGGTATCAGGCGTAATCACAGGCGCTGGAATAATACTATCTTTGGTGGTAATGATAGCTCCAGTTGTTGTACCAATTTGTATATCTGCGGCTGCAACAATCACTGGTATATTTACCACGATAACAAAATAAATATCATCGTGTTCTCAACAAAAATTACACGATTACGCTGTTAAACTTATCACCGCATCACACGCTTATTCGGAATTATCAATGCTGATCTCGTCATCGATTGATGATCAAATAATATCCGATGAAGAGTTTTCGAAGATTGTCCGGTTGTATGATTCACCGATTTCAAAATTGGAAAACAATAACAATAACAACAATGGCAACATCGTCACAAGAAATCCTTCAACGAATAGCAACAAATGCCACTATGACAAAAACAAAGTTGATCTCGCTGGTAACGAAAACACCAGAATTCAGCATTGAATTTAACCCTCCGTTGGCAGTATCTGCAATTGCGTTAACACAATTAAGATGTTATTATAGTTGGCCAAATGTAAGATTAGAACCGTTCAATGGTAAACTCCCCAATAACAGTTTTACATTCGCGTATAGAAAAACCAAACCAGATGGAACAAAATCCGAACCAGAAACACATCCGATACATCTACCAACTGGTGCATATGATATCGAAGATATCAATGACGCACTCATAGAATCCATCGAGGCGATAACAGGACCAAATATCATCGAAGTCAAGGATGGACATGATAAATCTCCCATTGAGATTCGCGGGCATGAACCGCTGTTGTTAACGGTCATCGAAGTAAATTCACCGGATTACTCCGTAGATATATATAACAGCTCAATTAGAACTCTACTTGGGTATCCTGAATTTATTCCAGGCACTGTTGACCTAGCGGATCTACCACGTGAACCATTGAAATCCGATTATCACGGATTATCACGGTTTTGATCTTGGTGATGTTGGTAGTATACCTAAGTTAACATATACTTTAGAACCTAAAGAACTTAGTTTTTGGGATCCTGGAGCTATTGATAACGCTTTTAGATTAATGGGTGTTGATTTTAATCGATTTCTAGGTTATTTAATAACTGCAATAAGTGAAATTCCACCACGCCGAGATAATGTCATCGAGTACATGCAAGTGTGTAATAAAATCATCTCTGACATGGAAAAGTATAATCCAGATATTATTCAATTTGTTCTCACTACTAAAACTGACACGGGGCATAAACAAATATTTTCAGCACGTTATAAAATCCGCGTCGAAGATATTGCCACGTTTAAGTTTCCAGGATATAATGTACCATGGATGCGAGGAAAACTCAGTGATACCATCGATGAATTCTTCCCACGGGTTCACAAAACATGGTTGGATAGTCTTCCTGCGCTTCATCCGAGATTACCAGAACCTAAACGTGTCGACTTCATCGATGATAACGTATCGACTTCATCGATGATAAATTACCTAGTGTTTCACAATTAGATTACTCCAATAGATACAACAAAACACTATCGTGTAATAACAAACGAACAAAGTTCCGAGTATATAACAGAAGGTCCGGTCACGTGGTCATTTACATCAGCGTCTACAGGAAAAAGTTTCACCGTGTAATACAATAGTTTATCTGCGAGATTCAACAGCATGAAAAGATTATAACAAACTCATCAACAACAACTTCAAAATCTTATTCAAGGATCTCTCGGAAATTATTTAAATTTTACAGATGTAATTGAAAATCCAAAGGATTTCACACGTGGTTTAATCAAGCAGCAACAACAACAACTAAATCAAATTATCGCTGACATGAATTTGTTAAATAAGACATTACTTGATGTGGTAGCATCCGATAAAGATTTTCAAAGAGTGTTTTCGCTGACAGATAAAACTTTGTCTGATTGGAAAGCTCCAGGGTATGATGTACCAGCGATGAAAGCATCAGTGAATAAAATCATTGATGAATTCTTTCCTCAGATTCACGCGTTATGGTTTAAACTGATTCCGCCAGAAGCAATTTTAACATCAACGAATTCAGTGTATCGCAATAACAAACACAGATCTCCCGGCAACGTTGATATATCATCGGTGATTGCAATACATGTTATCTGTGATGGTGTTTTGGGAAGTTTCTCCGTGGACGTTTCAAAATCAAATAACGCCAATCAAGGATATATCATGTATACATTTTCCCCAGACGTTTCTCCGGGAAGTCTCATAGTGAAAAATCCTCCTAATTTAACTTACTTAGAGCCCATTAATCCGTTCATAACCAAGATGAATTTTTCAATAACCGACCAAGAATTTAACCTAATTGACCTTCGCGGGGAAACACTACAAATAACACTAGATGTGAAAAGTTCTTAAAGAACTTTCAAGTCCTAAAAGGACTTCAAAATCGTAAAATTCCAAAGAAAATTCTTCAATTAAAAAAAAATTAAAACAGTTTTAATAATGTATCAACACGTGCTAGTATCTATCTATGACAAAGAACTTCTTGAACAAGCTATCACAGAGGTATTTAACGGAGCAACAACAAGTGAATTCTACGTGGATATAGTCATAGATAACCTAGGTGAAAAATCCTTGTATTTTCAAGAGAAGTTTTTATTGACTGATTATCAAATGTTAAATCTTCAGAAAAACGTTATAACCGTGGTGAGATTAACCAGTGATCAAATAATGCAATACGCCCATTCATGCTTATCCGTGCAAAATCTAAAAAAAATCCTGAAAATTCTTTAGTGAAAATCGAAGGATTTCACGATTTCAGAACTAAAAAAAAAAATACTGCATTAAACTTCCCTGTTGTTGACACAGGTATTAATCACACAATACAATTATACTTGTTATTGTTGACACAGGTTTACAAACTTTGTTCTAGCCGAGTAATCGCGTTTCACATTACCTGTGTACGGGTTATACGAAGGAGGCTCTCTACGCGTGGGACTCAGCCTGATCGATTAAAGCTTTTATCTGTCTCACCTTACAATTAATAAGTTTCCTTTGTTCATACTCTGCACCGAATCGCTTTCTAACATGTTCTACGATTGTACATAATGGTACAAACACATTAACGTCTTCAGCATTAACTAAACTTTCACGGATAAATTTTTGAATTCGCTTGATCAGATAATACTGCTTAGCGAGTACATACTTTCCATTGTTTTGTGCAAATTCCATGTCCTCAAAATCGGTCATTATTTGATCACAATCTAACCCTGAACATAGTTTAATATTTTGATCTTCAAGCTTGTTAATTTCAACAATAATGCATTTGATATTTTCAGAATTCATTTATATGAAAAAGTATATTTGTTTAATTGTGAGTGGAAACTCTTTGCCAAAGGATTTCAAATCCTTGAAATTGCAAAGCAATTTACGATTTCACAAAATGAATTTTGGACCCGCTAAGGTGTTAGTCATCTTAGCATGTCCAGAAGCTTAATGCGATTACGATGATGATGGTTATATACGATGACGACAACCCCATGATCTAGTGTGTATGCGGTTGTAAACACATAAGACGGCACATACGGCACATTACAACCCCATGATCTAGTGTGTAGGCGATTGTATACGACGGTACAACAATAGATTATATTATGGTATTTACAATGACAATGGTTATATACAAATGCAATGAATGACGACGGTACAACAATAGATTATATTATGGTATGTACAATGACAATGGTTATATACAAATGCAATGAATGACGACGGTACAACAATAGATTATAGAGACAGAACAACAATACATTATAGGATGATAATGACGACGGCACAACAATAGATTATAACGGGACAGCACAACAATAGATTATAAGGGTGATTATGGTATATACAATGACAATGACAATGGATGACGTGGGCTATTCTACATTCAAGTGCAAAAACAAACCCAAAATCAAACCCGGTTTGAATATCAATAATAACATTCACACCACGTGTGACGGTGTGATTTGAGTTTGCACTTGAACTTCGAGCTAAAGCACAAACATAACACAGACGAGGTTGTATATAACCACTCATTGCAACGAAGTTAGATAGAGAGATGTGTGTTTTTTATTCCTTGTTGTGTATAATTCTGATTATTGACAGCGCTTAATTAATATTGAGTACATGTAAAAAACACTAAAAAAAATAATACGATTATATGTAAACTTCATGATCAATTTTGTTTCCTATGAAAATCCTTTGTTGAAAATCGAAGGATTTCACGAACAGATAATTAATTATTTCTGACAATTATAACAGCCAATCAAAAACTACCTCCGCGGTTTCACCAACGGTAACTCTGTCATTGGTGATTTGTCACACGCGTTATACCAGCGAGTTATCTCCGCTAATATCATTCAAAATACATACAGTTTGATGTAAATAAATCGAATATTTTGTCCATTTTTTCTGGAAATCGCCGATTTTTGTACTCGTTCTGCAACAAATCGTACCGAGGTCGGACAAATATCGAAATACCTACCAGCTGAAGTCATAGATGGAAATACTATCTCCGTGTTATTTTCAGTATTAAACGATCTTACGGGTCTCTTCCCAATTGATTTACAGGTACCAGTTCTTCCTCGTTTAATATTTTCGCGTTGTGTAACGGCTTCTAAATTATTTAAAGAATTATTAGTCTTAATGCGATCAATATGATCAATAACAAAACCATCCTTGATCGATCCGTTAAATACTTCATAGACGAAACGGTGATTATGATACATTTTCCCTCCAGCTTTAAACATCAAATATCCTTGATTAGTCATAGTACCAACCGGCTTCTTGAGTCTACAGTTTCTAACAACACCATCACGAGAGGTTTCATAGTTTGCAATAACAGGGTGTCGTTGAAATTCTTGGTTCATTTATATACTAATATATTTATTTGTCTAAATCATTATTTGGTTGAGATATAACACTGGGAAATGTTTCTATGTAGTCGTGGGCAGTTTTTATGAATTTGCCGTTGACGTTGTCGTTGACGTTGTCGTTGACAGAGTCAGGATTTTTTTTGTCATAATAACGCTTCAACTCTCTATAACGCCTACCACCGCAATTGATACAGAACTCCGATTTGCCTCTAACACCTACCCCACAATGGATGCACGGAAGAGGACCTTTCGAACCATTTCTCACACTTTGCATATGATACCCACAGAATTCATTTCTGCATGATTTGTTACACGGAGTCTTTGATCCAATCATAAGCCATCTGCAATGATTCATTATAATATATTTTTCTATTTAAATACTTGTTTTAATTATAATATGAAAGAGTTAAAGAGATTATCGAAAATTAAGCCTTGGGAAAATGCTAGATTTAATCTCGATATGAAGAAGTTCGAGAGATTATCGAAAATTGCGCCTTGGGAAAATGCTAGATTTAATCTCGATAAAATCTCGTATATACCAAAACATTTAATCGGTGATAGAACTATACTGGATAAAATCAGAGAGTGTTTTAATGAATTCTACCGAGACGGTGCAGCACACTGTTGGTCGACATTTCGAATTATCCACAACATCGAAGATGTCGATGTCAATGTACCCAACATCGATGCTACTATGAACGATGAAAGAGCAGCTGAGATAATTTCACACCTTGGTGTAAAATCCAAGGGTGTAAAATCCAAAGGTGAAATTCCACAGCAATTTCCAATCAAAGATTTTCAACAAAGTAATTCACAGAGGTATTTTTTTAGAATAAAATTCATTATAGAAGACGAAGGTGAATGGATTATCAGAGATAAATTTTAACCAATTCTCAAGGATAAAAAACTGTTATTGTGTTATTGTGTTAAACAGGAATTCTAACTGGAATTGACAAACCATACTACGAGAGATCTTATCCTGTAACAGTGGTTGTTTACGGAATATATCCGCTAAATGATAAGCCAAGTATTGCAAAACTAGCTCCTATGAAACTATCGTCGAAATCACAAGGTGATTCAACACTGAATTGTGTAGCAACACGGGTAATGGAACACTTCACGAATGCATCCCGGGGAAACAAATTAACTGAACAACGACGAAACAAAATAACCAAATGGCGAATGACAGTGAAACAGCGCGAGGCAATGATTTCCGATATAGCTAAATTAGAAGCATCATTAAAATTTCCAATATCAGTAGCGACGATAACCGGAGAAGTATTATACGAACCGAAATATCAATCGCGAGGAGCTCCAATTGAAATTATTGATCATAACAAACACGCGTGGACACCTGCAGTAAATGTATTTCCACGAGAACGAATCGTGAAATATATCCCGGGGAATTTTCCGGGGATCTTTTCTATGAAGAGAAATTATTTGATGCTATTCATGCGTTGTGTAAAGATGATCCCGTGTCAGTGTGGTTACTTAGTAGTGTTGATTCCGCAGGATTTAATCAATTTGTAAGACCAAATGGTGAATTATATTGAATTGAAGAGTTAGATACTAGAATGAGAAAAATTGCTAATGAATTTGCTTTGCAATTTCCATTTTCAAAAGAGATTTGATTCAATGAAAAAATACTCGCGGATAGCTTCACAATTCCATCAGTGTTAGCTCACTTCACAAGAGAGAAAAACTCATGGCGTCCAACACGAAGTGATTTTCTCGAGGACGTTAAATTGAGTTGCGTCGCATTTGGTCATGGAGGATTGTGGAATACAAAATACTCACGTGATGGTATGATTTCAATTGATATATCCGCGTGTTATCCTGGAAGTTTTCTCGGGTATGGAGAATGCGCTGAGTATTTTAAACGATTTGGACACCCCACGCATGAAATGACTCGTGTTGCGATTAATGAGCCATTACCCAATTTTGATTTAACCGGATTCGCTCGTGTGATATCATTTGAACTCGCTACAGGGTTACATCCGTGTAGTTATGTTTGGCTTGGTAGACACCTATCTGTGAAACATTGGATGCAAATTGTGTTATTGCGGTATATGATTGATTGTGAGATGTTACAATCGTTGATTGTCGGTGAAGCTATTATATGCTATCGCGCGCAGAAGGATGTTTGGTTACCACAGCCCAATATAGATGGTATAATTAGCGAACACCGAGAGCATTTTCCAGATTTCAGCGAGGAAGAAATCATGAAATCATCTAAGGAGTTATTTGAAATTAAAAACAAAGAAACCGAAGATTTCGGACGAAAAATAATTGGTAAATCCACTCAAGGTGGAAGATATGACAATGCAAAATACTCTTCGAGGTTGATCATAGACGACGCAGAATACGATTTTATTGTAGCGGATTTAACGAAACAGGGAAAACTTGTATCCCGTAGGGATGTTTTTCTATCCAATGGTGAGAAATCAGGTACGGTTGTTACCTACTGTGATGGATATAATTCCCAGTATGCACATTTGAGAAGTTCTATGCTAGCCTATGCTTCTATTAATCTATTTTCGATGATAAATAGATTTCCTAATACCGCGGTTAGAGTAGCTACTGATTCGATGTATATACACAATAAATACAAATCTGATGTAGCGGCATTCACAGATCTCGAGGAAAATTGGGGACGTTGGCGATTTAAAAAGGAAACACTACATGAATATTGTGAATCCGCAGACGTTGCCATGGATGATAAATATCTTTGTTGTAACCGTATTGAAATTCAATCAGAATTTTCTAAGGCAACACCAGTATCTGATCCCGTATGTAGATACAAGACAGTTTATTTAAACGGCTGTGGTGGGTCAGGAAAGACAAAAAACTCGTGCGATTGAATTATTTCGTCGGTCAACCATGATTGTGTTAACACCAACTCACCACCTCGCCAGAGAGATGATAGCGCGGGGAGTAAAAGCATGTACTTATCACAGCTTCTTTCGATGGAAAGGCGAAACATGGACTCATGATCGAATGGGTGATAAATTTATTCCCGAAATCATAATCTGGGATGAAATATGCACTGTATCGTTGAGAGTATTACAGACATTTCTTGAATGGTTGTTAAACAAAAACACAAAGGTCGTCATGTGCGGGGATCACGGTCAACCACCGCCATTTGTTGGTGGATCTCCACATAAGTGGCTAAAGGGTTTTGTAGACTATTATGAAGAAATTACCACTGATTATAGATCACTTGATGAAAAATTACGAGAATTTAAGAAATTAGTTAGATTACAACCGGATAGAATCCAATGTGAAATAGCGCGTAAAATAATTTCAGAAACTCCAATGAATGATTTTCGGGAAACATGGAAGCCAGATGATTTGATAATCGCGAGTAGAAACATAGTCAGAGACGCACTTCAGATGAAATAATTTGAATTGCATAAGTGTAAATTTGCAACACTTCCAGTGCCATTGTGTTATAGACCCTCGGATACACGAAAACAGAGATATTGAAGTTGATATTCCAGGACAGCGTGAAAAGCAGAATTTAGTGTTAAATGATATTGTGCTGGTTGATATCAGCGTCGTCGAAGATGCATTGTGTGCTGATAAATCCCCGTGGACGCTAGGTTATGCACAGACACAATTATTTGGATAGTAGATAATCGCATTGAGTGGTCGAATTTAGTATATCTTGCAGAGTCCAGAGTACGGCGAATAAATCAGCTTCGAAGAATTGTCCTTGAAAATTCTACGGATAATGCAATAAGTGATATTAACAACACCGACAACGTCAAGGATATAATCAGAAAATAACTCTATGGTTATAAACAACAAGATAAAAAAAAAAAACGAGAATTTAACATTGATGCTGAATTAATAATTTCGCTGAAGCAACAACAGAATAATCACTGCGCGAGTTGCAATTGTATAATGCGTTGGCGTTATTCGGATAAAGACCCTCGCCAATTTACCGTAGATAGAAAAAATAACAGTCTCGGTCATGTCAGAAACAATGTGAGGTTGACTTGTCTTGAGTGCAACAGACGCAACGGCGCTAGTTAAGACCACGTGGTGGTAATTGAGTATCCTCGGGGATCACTTGCAGTTGTTGTCGAGTAAATCTTCGCTGAGGAGCAGTCGAATCCAGTTTATAAATTTCTGGTCTACCCGTAGATCGTGTTATACCGGATATCTTATGCGTCGTGACGCTCCAAATAGGATCGGTAGCTCTTTGTTTACCACCTTCAAGCTCTCCTGGTTCGTATAAATACCTAACAATGACATTACTACCAAGAATTGGTTCTTTGAATTTTTTTTGTGAAATCCCTTGGATTTCTATTTTTGGTATAAACGCTTTCTTAATCGCGTTGTTAGGTTTCATGTTGATTGTTCTAGTAATCTCGTTATTGAGCGCGGTAACTACACATGGTAATCTTTTAACCCATTCACGAGATTGTTTATCCTGGATGAATTCTTTCGCGTATTGATATCCAAATAACCACTCTGCAAGAGTCCGATTAAATCGTTCAACAATTGCCTGATCTCGATGTAGTGCAGTATGCCCCCGTCTAATGGTGACATTGTGATGATTCATCGCTGATAAAACAGCGCCTTGAAATTCCTTGCCGGGATCAACTTGTAACAGATTTGGCCAGCGTAGTGGGCCTCGTCGATAAATCCTTTCAAATGCAGAAGCTACTTCAGATGATGATTTTGTCTTCAGTGGTTCTGCTTGTTTGTATCGACTCGCAACATCAACTAACGTTAACGCGTATTTGTAACCGTTGTCATGTGGTAAAAATAGTATATCAGCTTGATGAACTTCATTGGGTCCTGTAACATCAAAATGCCAGTAGTTAATTTGTTTAGGCGCTGGTAGATAAATTTGCCATATAGCCTGTTTAGATAACCAGTTCGCTGCAGTGGTTTTTATCACCTTTGATGCGCTAGCGAGTTTACTGATTGCTGCCTTGCCTCTCCGGTATCCTCTCAGAGAATAATAAATAGATTCCATATTATTAATTACCAGCACCTAACATCTATTTGCCTTTCATAGCGGATTTTACCAACCACGAAGCCAATTTTTCTTTGAATGAAACACTTGTGTTTTCGGAAATGGCATACAACGCATGAATGAATTTTACATCTGCGAGATGACGCTATTGTAAATCACCGCTCCGGTACGCTATATCGTGTACACGACATGCTTCATCGATAGCGTTTATCGGCGATTCTCCTGGGTTAGGATTATTTACACTATCAAGTCTTATATCTAATCGCGTTCCTGGTCCACAATAACTATACCAGGGAAGATGTTTTTCCTCTGGATACTTTGCCCACGGTGTTCCCGGAAGTTTAGCTAACTTAGTGGCGATATCTCCTCCAAGTTTTTTTTTTTTTGAAATCTAAATTATTTTGTACCGCATTGTACACAATTCCCAGAAAGTGCACTTCGATTATTTTTCATAGTAATTACAGCTTGATTATTTGTATTAGTACGCGCCCTACATTTCACACAATATAGATCCATAATATATTTATATTATATCTAATTGAAGTGATTGATTTCTCAGCGCTAAAGAAAAAACAACCGGTAAAACATCATCCGATGTTACCAGACTGTATCAGAATGATCATCATTGGACCTTCCGGAAGTGGTAAAACTCAATTGCTACTTACAATGATAATGAAGTATCTAACTTGGGATAAGTTATATTTAATCGCTCCGAGCGTAGACGATCAACATTGTTTTCAGGTGTTAAAAGATTACAACGAAACCGTTTCAGAAGCTTACGGTGGAAGCGTAATTGAATTTATCACAGATATCAACGATGCGCCATCCGTGGAAGACCTCGATGGATCCGTTAATAATCTCGTTGTGTATGACGATGTAATGTTAGACCAACAAAAAAAAACCGCTAGGATATTCTCTCGAGGACGTCATAAAAACTCTGATGTCATATATGTAACCCAGCGATATACACAAATACCAAAAGTGATCAGAGATAATTGTAATCTGTTATGCGTGTTTAACGGAGTCGATACTCACACGTTAAGAAATATTTGGCAGACTTGGTGCTCCGATATGGATTATAATCGATTTCAAAATTTCTTTAGTGGTGCAAGAGCTACCCAACACGGATTTATAACGATTAGTATACACGATCCTCGGACACGATATAGAATTGGATTAGACCGTATTTATAGCTAATTCGGTTATCCCGAAAATCGAAGATTTTCCACTGAAAGTGAAAATCAAAGATTTTCCAAGCAGCAACGGAGGTGGTGACAACGACAACATCGAAGATGTCGGCGTATTTTTTTTATTTTTTTTTTACTGAAAATTTTAATTAAGTATTTTCAAGGAAGCCTCAGTTTGCTAAATTGACGCTTTTTAAACAATTTCGAGGCATCTTTGCTTGTTGCCTTGCTTGTAAATTATCTCTGAAAGAATCTCTCACCGCCAGAAATTTTTTAATTGCAGCCAACCGTTCTCGTGTTAATCTAGTTATTTGTGCTTCTCCTATGTTTGCCATTTATATAAATCGATTGAAGATTTTCAATTGCTAATTCATCATCGTATTTATAGCTAATTCGGTTAGCGTGTAGCAGCAACGGGGTGAACACCAACAACAACATAAAAAATGTCGGCGGCGTTTTTTTTTACTGAAAAATTTAATTAAGTATTTTCATAAATTTGCTAAATTTACTGAAAAATTTAATTAAGTATTTTCAAGGAAGCCTCAGTTTGCTAAATTGAGGCCTATATAAGCAATTTCGAGAAGCCTCAGTTTGCTAAATTGACGCCTGTAAAAAAGATGGTCTGTTCACCCTCTCTGCTGCTAGTTGGATATGAAGTCGAGTTCCAGGACCATACCATTTATATCCTGGAAGATGTTTTTCATTTGGTTATATGGCCCATAGAGTACTCGGTAATTTTCCAATTTTGCTTCTATATATCTTCCTTATTTTGTTTTATTTGAATCCTCACCGGAGATGTAATTTTGTTGCCCCACATTGTTCACACCTACCAGTAAATGCTGGTCTATTATGTTTCATTCTCATATTCATTAATTCACTTGTAGATGTACGACCCTTGCATTTAACACAATATAAATCCATTTTGTTTATTACGTAACATGGATCTAATTGAGTTTTTGGCGACATGAAAACGAGAACCGATGAGACATCATGTAGCATTACAAAATTATATCGGAATGATTATCATAGATCCATCTGGAAGTGGTAAAACACAGCTACTACTTAATGTGATAATAAATTGGTTGAAATGGGATAAATTGTATCTGATAGTATGTTGATAATCAGCTATTCTACGATGTACTAAAAGACGCTGCTGATATTATTAATATTATTACTGACATTGATGAAGCGCCATCTGTGGATGACATTGATGGATCTATCTTTTATTTAGTTGTATAAGCTGATGTAATGCTGGATAAACAGTCAAAACCAGCTCAAATATTGTTACGTGGTAGACATATAACAAATGATGTGATTTAAGTAGCACAACGATATACAGAAATACCAAACGTGATAGGCTATAACTGTAATATTCATGCTGTGTGTAACGGAGTCGACACACATACATAACGAAATATTCATTAGACCTGGTGTAGCGATGACAAGGATATAATTAAGTTTAGTAATCTGTTTAGTCTGGCTTAGTCAACCCGATACGGATTTATAACTTAACATGACTAACAAAAAGTAGTAAAAATAACTAACCCGTAAGAGAGACACATTGAGAGAAATTCAAGATTTGGTTTAGCAAATGAGACCTTCTAAATCGAGGTGGACTCGCCCTCCCTGCTGCTGTAGGTCTCATAATATGGAATCAATATAATTAGTTCAACACTTATTATATGTCATATAATATGCAATTTAATATAATAAATGTAGGCCTCATTGTCATAATATATATATATAAGCTGAATTTGTCAAGTTATCAGTTTTTCTTTAAGACATGTTTGTTATATTGATTATAAGCTTCGTGATAGATATAAAAAATATACTACAAACATAATATTAACTAATACTAACTACTTAATATTAACTAATAATACCTACATAATATTAATTAATACTACCTACATACTATTAACTACTACTACCTACATAATATTAATTAATACTACCTACATAATATTAATTAATACTTCCTACATAATATTAATTAATACTACCTACATAATATTAACTAACTCTACCTACATAGTATTAATTAATACTACCTTTATAATATTAATTAAGAATACCTACATAATATTAATTAATAATACCTACATAATATTAACTAATAATACCTACATAATATTAATTAATACTACCTACATAATATTAATTAATACTACCTACATAATATGAAATAATACTACCTATTACATAATATTAACTTATATTACGTAGATGTTATTAACTAATACTAACTACGTACTAATAATTAATTATACTTACATGCTATTAACTAATTCTACTTACAAATTGTTAACTAAAACTACCTACATGTTATTAACTTATACTATCTACTTGGTATTAACTAATACTACTTTAATATTAATTTATACTTCCTACATAATATGAACTAATATTACCTACTTAATATTTACTAATACTTCATACATAATATTAGCGTATGCTGCTTTCATAATTTTAACTAAAACGATATGTTTATTATAGGACTGGTGAAATTGGAACTGAAAAGAGATGCTGCTGAGAAACAAGGTAGGTACATATTCTAATCAAATTCTTGACAAATAATGACATGTTTTGCATTATCTGGTGTCATACGTCTGATGTATATGCCACATTTAATTAGAATCGTTGTTCGTTTAATGCTAATCACAAGTTTATTGTTATAATACAAGGTCGCATTACAATCTTTGTAACATGGATATTTAATTATCATGATTACTAATATGCCTATACGGAATAGATCGATAATACGATACGATTAAGATACCTCTTGAACGAAAACCACAATTTTCAGTTTATTGTGGTACAGATCGGTACTTTAAATCAGGAACAAGTGGTTAAAATGTAAACATTTCGCCTTCAGAAGCAAGTTATTTTAGATTTCCGAATTAATGATTGCTTCCGAAAATAATAAAAACTCATATAACATATATTAAATAAGAGCTGATTCGTGGTATCATAAACCTCAGTAAAGAGTGCACCAGGATTCTGTTAATTCACGTTAAAAATAAAAAAATGTGTCAATTCTTTGAGGTAGAAGGTAGATTCAATTTCACCATTGGTCACATAGTTTTTTAGATACCATGTATCCTTGTTCACAGTATACAAACAATGTTACTGTTTCACTCTATAAGTATGTCGGTATGTTATGTCACCAAGGATTGTGCGGAATATGTCAGGCTTGCAGCATTGCAAATATGGTAGAAAAGCGGATGTGCACAAATTAAAGGTCAGGCTTAACCTAAGTCTTCTAGGAACATCAAATATGGTTGTTGCAGTCGAAAAGGATGAGTTTTAAGAGCACTTTTGAATGGGATCATTGTATGTTTGTGTTTACTTTCAGTGGACAATTCGTTCGACGCTGCTGGGTCATGCTTTGCAAAAGAACGGTTTCCATATGACGCCTTTTTTTAGTGGAAATAATGAGAATATGATTCTCAGAAGATGAGTTTAAGTATTTTGCTAGTGTGTACTCATGGATGAGGTTAGAGAGGTATGTTGGACTGGAGTCCGTGAAATGAAGCACATGTAACAAATTGTGTTTGATTCTGGATTGAATGGATAGTCAAGGTATGTTGCAGAGCAGCGGGAAGGTGTGCTCTGATTGTAGTACTCTAAGATGAACCAAACGAATGATGTTTCTGAAGTAGATATTGAGATGAACCAGACTGAATTTGCTTACATTAGTACAGTCTTGAAAGTACTAATGAACACACATGTGTTTAGTGGCATTAGCCGTAAGATATTTGGGAATGGAGCTGATGCGTCTCAGCTTTAAGATGTGCAGCATTGCATATGCTCATGACATGGTGGTGCATTGTGAAAGTACTGTATAGAGTAACACCTAGGTTTAGTACTGATTGTGTGAAGTTAATGACGATATTAGATATTTGAGAACGACTGCGTGTATAGACTGATGCGAACAGGTCCAAGAACACACCCTGTGGAACACCACAACGTAGATCAACCATCATATTTGCAGACACAATTTGTGTCCTGTTAACCAGGTAAGACATGAACCACAGTATGATATTTGGGAATGGAGCTGATGCGTCTCAGCTTAAGATATGCAGCATTGCATATGCTCATGACATGGTGGTGCATTGTGAGAGTACTGTCCAGAGTAACACCTAACATAACAACAGTATCGCTGTATTGTGAATGAAAAATACATGCCGGAGACGTGAGGAAATATATCATGTTATATTGTGTCACATGCTGCAGAAAAATCGAGGAATGTGAGGACTGAAAACTTGCCGCTATCTATAGCAGAGAGAATGTCATTAACTACGTTTTGAAGAGTAATTGCAGCAACGTGGCAAGATCGATATGCAGACCGTATATTACTAAAAAGACTGCATGACTTCAGGTGAGATATAAATTGGGTTAGAACACATTTTTCTAAGATTTGTTTATATAAATGGGAGATTATAAACTGGGCGGTAGTTTTTTTATTCGGCATGGTCAAGTGTTGCCTACTTCAGCAGCGGTTTGTGCATTCTCCAGCACCAGTATACGTACTTAATCCATCTAGAGAGGTTCAAATCCTGAGAGAGAGAGAGAGAGAGAGAGAGAGAGAGAGAGAGAGAGAGAGAGAGAGAGAGAGAGAAGAGAGAGAGAGAGAGAGAGAGAGAGAGAGAATTATTAATAACATTAGTTAGAAAATTCAATAATGGATCTAAGCACTGAAACAGCAGTGATGTTGGAATTGTATCAGGTTTACATGACTTTGGTGCATTCTTCAGCACGAGTAGACGTATTTAATCCATCGAGACAGGTTCAAATTCATCTAACGGTTGCTGCTGTAATCAGTATCGTATCACAACTGTATGGTGACGATGAGTCAATTGTAATTGTGTTGTCAAGCTTATCGCTAATGGTTTGTACTTTGTCACAGAAGAAATTTTTTAACAGGTCCGGAAGGTCGACTGGAGAGAAGGTAGTTGGAAGTGTGTATATTTGTTCCTTGACATTAGAATTGTGGTATATTGAAATCTCTTTGCATATGGAATGTTCTGTGATAGTACTATAGTGGGCTGATTTCGATGTAACGATTATGTTTGTGACGTTCTTCTTATGAATAGTCCGTCTGGTGGAGGGCCAAAGCCTCTCCACTTCCGGTGGTTTCATTTAGCAGTGCGAAGCTGGTCCCTAACACTGATATACCACTGAGAACACATTTAAATTGATACTCTAACCTTGGTGGCTGTGGCATGGTTTTCAAGCAATGACCACAGGCAGCTATCGAGTTATTCTGCTGTAGCAGGTAGGCAAGTTGTAAGATTTTTTTGGTTTTATTTATCATATGGCGGTTTCTCTTAGTAGCAAATAAAGGTGGATAGTTAGGGACTGATATGTAAAGATGGCATATTATTCGAAGATATTCTGACGCAAGTTAATGTGATAGCAAGGACCTTATAATGTTATAATTGGGTCTATACAAATCCAGTCTAAAATGAGAACACATGCACTGTTGCGTTAGTTAACTGTTTGAAGTTGAAAACATTAATGGCATCTTGAAGTTTTAATATGTACGGGTTTCCAGTACAGTCAAAGCGAAAGTTTAAATCTCTTTTTGATTGATGGTAAATATATGCTTGATCGCATCAGATGGTTGTAAATACAGTCCAGAAGCTAGGTTCAACCAGTATTTCATCAACGAGCACTTTAGATCGCACCAACCTTGTTGACCTTATAGCCAATCCCATCCATGTGTTTGTCTGCATGCAAACAATTCTTTTTGTTCTCATCAGGTGATGGGATCACTATTGAAGTTTTCAATGGGGTGTACGATATTACGTCAATGATTAGGTTCGGCGTAGAATTTCGTTGTCAACTAGCAAGGATACATATCTTTGTATTCACGAACACAAGCACACACTAATTGCAGTTAATGCCATTGAATCTGTACAATATCTGGTTAACATAGGACAGTTAGCACTGAGAACTGTGCTTGCTAGGCTCCAGAATCTTCACGAAAGTATACACATGTTGCGTGCAGGCCCCAACCAGACTGGATATCATATCGGGCCTAACATTTTTAGAATTACCTCAACAACCTAATTCATGCACAACCGTCAGTGACAGTTACGAAAGTATTTGTGCTGGGTTTGATTCTTCTTGAGTTTTCACCCACCAAGGTTCTGTTTGACTTGATCGCGATCCGCGCACAGAAACTGTGTATCTGTATCGCCATAACAATCGGTTATTAGTTTGTTTCTATGTTATATTAAGACAGTCGTGTGGATGATCAGCAGAGTGAGACATCTACGATAAAATCGTACTTTAGAGATCAGCCTCACATCTGAGAACAACAACAATGACACTCGAGACTCGACGTGTGAAATCCATATGCATAGTCAATCGGAGAAACCACGTCTACATGACGTATTATTTAACTGGGCGCAGCAACGCTTATCGAGCATTATTTGAAGGTGAGCCAAACGTGCTCGGAACTCTGACCTCTTGAGCTGCAACAATCGCTACAAATATTGAACTAGCAGATCGTAGATAGCCTCAAACGTACCGCTGTGGAACGATTAAAACAATGGGCAGCACATACGCTTTGTGATTTATTAACGGTGATTAATAACACGAGCACCAAAGATGGTTCTAGTTACATTGTCATCGACCAAATCAATGGTGCATGCATACTGTAGAATCGCTATCGAAGCCACGCAACATAGATTACCAGATCTAACGATTAAAAATCTTGCTCGGAGGGGTGGATTCCAAGGTATTAAAGAAAATTAGTCATATATAATTTTACGATGACCGAAGTCAAAAAGGTATCTAATTCAGCATCATCATCATCAGTCTCTTGACCTGGTGTGGTAGTTGAGGCACAGTGCTGCTGAACATCTGACCAGTTTCCTCCATTTGTTTCGATCATGTGCCGAAGCCTGTGTCTCCGCAAAACTTTTCCTGTGCATTCTGTGACGTTGCCACTGCACTTTTTTATGTCTACGTCTCCTTCTACAACCTTGGACACTACCCTGCAGTACTGTTGTGGATAGACTGTTGGCTCTAGTGACATGGCCATACCAATTCAGCTTTCTCTTTTTGACAGGGTTGTGGAGGTCTTCATAATGGACTACTTTGTGCCTGATGGTGTTACGCATTTATTCATTTGTGATGTGGTCCAAGGATGCCATGGATCGTTCTGTAACATCTCATTTCAAGCGCCTCGAATCTTCGTTGTAATTCTGCTGTCATGGTCCAGGCCTCGCATGAACACAGAAAGATTGAGATGATTAGTGCTCTCAATAGTCTGATTTTAGTTTTCAGACAGATATTCTTGTCTATCTAGATGGATCTTAGCTTTGACATAGCTGCCGTTGTTTGTGCTGCTAGTGACAAACATTTCTGATCTTGAACCGCTTCGGTGATTATGGAACTATGATATTGAAATTGGCCCACTGTTAATAGTTACTGTCTTCGACTTTAATCTTAATTGAGATTTGTTTGCCACTATTTTTCATCAGCTTTGTCTTCTGTACACTTATCTCCATGTCCAGTCTAGAAGATGTTTCATCCAGGTTCTTCACTAAGTGGCAAGCTCATCTTCACTGCCGGCCAGCCCATCAATGTCGTCTGCAAAGCGGAGGATGCTGATGTTAAGATCTCCAATGCTGACTGTCCCACAGTGGTTTTCCAGGGAATCTCTCATGATACGCTCTAAGTAGATGTTGAAAATGGTGGGTGACAGGAGACTGCCTTGCCGAACTCGAACTGTTGTCTTGAACCAATCCTCCACATAACCTTGAGCGGTTACTGCACTGGTAGCCTTGGTGTACTGTTCGATGGTGTTGGTCAACTTTGGACCCATGTTGTACTTCTTCATTGTGGCCCACAATGCCTCATACCAGCATTTGTGAGATCTATGAACACATGATAGATGTCTTCTTGATGTTGCGAGTACTTTTTACACAGAACATTAGGATTAAATATTTGTACTGTTGTGCTTCTTGCACTCCGGAACCCTGCCCGTTCTTCAACGATTATTTATTCTGCTTGTGGTTTCAGTCTGTTTAAGATGATTTGCAGCATCATCTTACTAGCATGGCTGATCAAACTGATAGTTTGGTAATTTTAACACAACTTTAGATTTGTGGGAAGTGTTATAATCTGTGACAGGGTCTACTGTGTTGGTCATTCGCCTGTCTGCCAGATCTTGTTGCAGAGTTTTGTTAGTAGCTCTATCACTGATTCCCAACCATTCCTGATTAGTTTAGCAGGGATGTTGTCTACTTCAGCTGCATTCCCATATTTCAGTGTTCATATTGCTGACTCCACCTAATCTTTGAGAACGTGAAAATCATCATCATTTCTGGAATTTGGAACTTCAAGCTCCTCTGGGTCTCCTGTGGACGGATGGACTCCATTAATGGGAAGGAAATTTATTCTGGACAACCTTGACGTGGCCACGATTGTCCAGATACAGCGATGGTTACACGAGAAGGCTTTTTCAACAATGAAGTTTGTCAAAGATGCCTCTGATTACACAGGCCAACTATCAAATATAATGAGAAGGCCTCTATAACATCTTGTGGTTGTCTCGCAGCTGTACACAAGTTAGCGTGTCCTAATCCCGAATCACACATGGATCACACATTTGTGGAGTCTCATTACGATTTCCTTCTTTTATTCCCATCATTCAGATCAAATTTTTTATAGATATGCTCGCAAGGTGGTACTTGGAGCAAAAGACAGTGTCACTCTAGTTTCTAAAATAATCTCAAGCGATGTTATTTGGTGTGATGCCGTTTCTCACACATACCACACACGCAAACCCTTCAAATACTATTGAGGGAACGTTTACGCTCCAAATACGTACCTAGCATAATCTTACTGCACCAAAGCATATGTTCTCGTAATTTCAAATTGCAGCGACAATGTATCTTTGTGCTTAAACGGTCGTCAGAAACTGTTGGAATAAATTGGCTTGACTACACAGACGCCAGTCATATTGTACGTGCATAAAACAATATGTGGTCATATATGGATGTATATCAAAACGTCGACACGGGTTCTGATTCTGCGATGTATCCACGCCAGTTACGTTCACTATCCAGTATTGTAAACCATCATTGACTCAGCTAAGGAACGAAAGGTCTCGGCAATTATTCAAGACGGACGCGCTCGTTCGGGTAACATTTATTGGACAAACGGGATCACTAGATATCAAAGGATCTGGTGTAATCAGTGTGCATTAGTATGATAGGTATGCCAAAATAACCATAATCCATCATCTCCAGTGATTTAAGTATTCCTTTGGCAGACGACTTTGTTATAGTTACATGAAAAGAGTACCAGTGAAAAAGGTGACGTGGCTAGAAGTACGCGTGTGTATTATGTCTGCACGTTATAAAGAAACCGGACAAGGTTTGTCTGTCGAGCAATTAAAATACGCCACTTTTTTATTCATTGAAGAACTTTGGCAAACACTTATTTATATCGCCATGGAAAAAAAATCGAAATAAAAAAACTAACTGTGAAATAAGATGACGATGAGAAATTAATAGGTGCAATAATCGAAATTATTGTAGAAGCTATGTCGATAGTAAACGGTGTCTCTGGTTACACGAGCAAGTTAATTTTGATATGACTGTATAATCATTTGCGTGCGGCCACACAGAGCATTGCCAATTTGGTCAATAAATTGTACTCTATTACAAACAAGGCTAGCATAATCAATCCGGCCGAGTTTGAGAGTATGCAGACGGAAATGGAAAATCTCAGACAAACCCAACATGAAAAAGGAACCCAGCGCATGCTGACGTATGGTAAAAGGAAATATTCTTCATGTAACGTGCATGTATTGATCAATATCATATATATTTGCCAATTGTGGTTTAAAATGGTATCATAAAGATCAGCAACATGATCATAGCTCGAACCAATTTGTTTTCGAAAATACCAATTCAGTGTAATTATAATTAGTTTCTGTCCGCAAAACAATATCGGAATAGAAAACAAAATAGGTCTTTGGTGAGTTAGTCTGTACAGATAGATATAATGGAATAAGTTTCAAAAACAGGCTCATCTTTAGCCCATTAAGATATATTTTGTTAGCAATCTAATTATAAAAGGCAATGCAAATTAAAAGGATGTTTAATTATTGCAATCCTTCATTTAAAACTGTAATTTCCTCCAATTTTATGTTTGAGTTTGATAGCATACATGATTACGAAGAGAATAATGACAATGTGTATTCCCATCTTTCTTTATTATCAGTAAATACAAAAACCAATTCTACCTTTTATCTAACATGTAAATAAAGACCTCCTATTGAACTCAACATAATTAGGTCGTTTTGAAAGTATACAGTTTAGAGGAGGTTTTCTTTAGATCTGTTAGAGTCATATTTTACAGGGATTTTGAGATGGAAATTTCATAAATTGTGTGTAATATTTAATTTGAATTGTTGAACAGCTTCACTTATATAAAAACATATATTGTATGCATTGCAACATATAAAGAGAGCAAACATCACTTTTAACAAGAGATTGTTGGTAAAAAGTAATGTGTTCCATTGGATCACATAATATTTGTCATTACTATAAGAAGTAGCCCTTTTGATATTGTTTATTTTTTATTTTGATTGCCTTTGTTCGTTTTGTACGCTTCGTTGGAATGGGTATTTTAAGGTATAGCAAATATTAATGTTGTTTAGTTCCAAAACATGTCGAGTAATATGCGATTGCCTAGCACACGTTTAGTTATAGAACGGGACTGATCCAGATGCTACAATTTATACCACCAACTCTTAATTTAATAATTTAGATAACGTATATATTTGTGATATGATTAAGATATTTTATTTCGTTCCAAGTGTGTAGTAAATATATGTGATTAACTTTAAATCGTTCTGAATAAGAAAGGAAATGTTACATATATTGCTGTGTCATTTAGGGTTTATATAATAACACTAGCTTGTCGATTATGGAATTTATTGTGAGATGACATGGTACGAAATAAACCTAAAATAATACAATAAAATCTTTGTCTGAACAAAATGGGAGAAGATCAAAAACTTAGTATGCATCACCGTCTTTTTCATTTTGACACCTGTTTATTCCAACACGCCATTGTTTATATTTATATCTAATATGTTTTCCTTAAACAAATAAAAAATATTGTTTTAAAGTGTAGTAATGCGTAAAGTAAAGTTCGGCTTTAAAGACTCAGGGCTTCGTTCAGTTGTTGGGGACAACCTGGACTTTCTTTTCGATCTCCAATTTTTTAGTTATAAGGTCACTGGTTCTCCATTTTCATAAACAAGGGAAATCTGTGCTATCACCTGTTCTGTGTCAATTAGCCAGGACTCTATTTTCTCGATGTATAAGTTCGTATCTAAAGACATACAGTTTGTGTGTACATGGAATCGTATCACAATTATTATTTCCATTTTAGTACCTACGAATGTAGTTCGAGTCTATTTTTTAGAGAAATAAAATTCTTCTCTCATTCTAGTGGTGATAGAAGTGTTATATCGATGCATTATTAGTAGGGATTTGAAGGTAATTGTTTATTCTTTATAATATGAGCTCAGAGAGTGGTTGTCTGTGTGTATTTTGGCGACAGTGCACATTGAGTAATTAAGCCTTGGTGATGATCCGGAAGTTCATTCTGTGTTCTGTTTACATGTTGTTCTGTTTACAGCACATCCTCTCAAAAAAACTGCCGGTGAACCCTTGACAAGAACTTCACCGTGAAGTCATTTTTGGGGCTATTTTAGACTAACATATAATTTGTATCGATTGTCACACAGATGAAAGATCAGTAGTGAGAAATATATGAAGAGGACATCTCTTGGTAGTCTCTCGAGTCGAGGAAGACAAGTTGTGCACTTTCTTTCAACGATGGACGCGCATGTGACTCCGGAGTCCAAATTCCGATACACACATGCGATTGCAGGTGGGGCATGGGACACCGGTGGTTGTTGGTATCTGGGATACATTTCTGTGGCGTCTCTCACGGGATGCAGCAAGACGCTGGCGACGGTCAGCCTCAAAGGAGGAACAGGCTTTTCTGGTGAGGGCTCGCCAATGCTTTCTGTCTGAGGCAGCGAGCTCGAGCTGGCGTGGATGAAGGTCTGCCCACTTGATGTTTGTCTTGAGGTTGTCTTTGTACCTCTTGTGAGGGCGGCCTTGGTTTCGGTTCCCCAGGAATAGCTCGCCATAGAACAACTGCTTTGGGATTCTGCTTTGATCCATGCGGATGACATGGCCAGTCCATCGAAGCTGGGCCTGGATTAATTTGGCTTCGATGCTTGTTGTGTTGGCTCTATCAAGTACTTCCAGGTTGGTGATTCGGTCCTGCCACTTGATCCGCATGATGGATCTCAGGGAGCGCTGGTGGAATTGTTCTAACTGTCTGATGTGCCTTCTGTAGAGTGTCCACGTTTCACAGCCATATAATAGAGACGTGAGGACAACTGCATTGTACACCTTTAGCTTTGTTGACAGACGTATGTCCTTGTGCTGCAAGACCTTGGTTCGGAGTCGTCCTAGTGCTTGACTGGCTTTTTGGGTCCTCGCAGTGATCTCTTTGTCCAGAGAGCCATCACTAGATATTGTGCTGCCAAGGTATTTGAAACTGTCCACATTCTTCAGCTGCGTGTCGCCAATGGTGATACAGGGATGCGAATGGACAGTGTTTGGGGCCGGCTGGAAGATGACTTCTGTCTTTCCTAGACTAATTGTGAGTCCAAATAGGTTGGAGGCTTCAGAGAATCTGTCCACGATTGCTTGTAGCTGAGTCTCTTCATGGGCCATGAGGGCGCAGTCATCTGCAAAGAGTGCATCAATGATGAGTCTTTCTAGTGTCTTGGTTTTTGCAGCTAGTCGACGGAGATCAAACACTGATCCATCCAGGCGATACCTAATGTAGATGCCAGTGTCAATGTCCCGTATGGCATGGAGTAGTACCTGTGTGAAGAAGAGGTTGAATAGTACTGGAGCGAGTACACAACCCTGTTTGACACCATTAGATATGGGGAATTTCTCTGAGGGTTCACCATCTGAGAGAATCTCTCCATTCATGTCAATTTGGAGGAGCCGGATGAGGTTGGTAAACTTTTGAGGACAACCAAGTTTCTTGAGTACTACCCACAGTGCATCTCTGTTGACTGTATCGAAAGCCTTTGTCAGATCCACGAAGACAGCATATAGATTCATGTTCTGCTCAAGGCACTTCTCTTGGACTTGTCTCACTGCGAAGATCATGTCAACGGTGCTGCGGTCTGGGCGAAAACCACACTGAGACTCGGGGAGGTTATTTTCTGACACTGCTGCAATAAGCCTGTTGAGCAAGATGCGAGCAAGTATTTTTCCAGCAACGGAAAGCAGGGAGATGCCTCTGTAGTTACTGCAGTCCATACGTGTGCCTTTGTTTTTATAGAGGGTCACAATTGATGCATCACGGAGGTCGTCTGGCATCTCTTCTTCCGTCTAGATGCTGATTAGCACGTCATAGAATGCCGCCAGAGACTGCTTACTGAGAGTCTTGTACACCTCCGCTGGGATACCATCCTTTCCAGGTGCCTTGCCACAGTTTGTTTGTTTAATGGCCCTTCTCAATTCCTCCATCTTTGGCGGAATATCCAGTTGGTTGAGCATTGGCTGTTGGGGTATTTGGTCAAGAACAGATCGGCTGACTGATGAGGGCAGGTTTAGGAGCTGATTAAAGTGCTCTTTCCATCTTTCCTTGATGCCATTCTTGTCTTTTATTACTGTACTGCCATCTGCAGCAAGTAAGGGCGTAGAGCTTGACTTTGTGTGGCTGAAAATTGACTTGATGGCGTTGTAGAACTCTTTGGAGTTGTTAGTGTCGGCATAGCTTTGCACTTCCTCAGCTTTCTTTTCCCACCATTGGTCATGCATCTTGCGGATTTCTCTCTGAGCCTCAGCCTGATAGGATTTGAAGCGATCTTTTTTGGGGATGGAGTTTGTGTCATTCTGCTAGTCCATAAAAGCTTTATTTTTTCTGGCAAGCAGATCTTCAATGGCAGCGTTGTTCTCATCAAACCAGTCTTGATGTATTCGCTTCTTTGGACCCATGGTTGCCATAGCTGTTTCTCTTAGTATGTCCCTGAGCTTGTTCCATTTTTCAGAGGCGTTTCCACATAACGGTCCGTTTGTTGACAGCATGTCATCTAGTCTCTTCTGGAAATCGAGCTGGGTGGAAGGCTGCTGCAGTTTGACAACGTTGAGGGCTGTGCGCACAAGCTTAGGACGTTTTAGGTGGTGAGGGGCAATGTGCAGCTGTAGGGTAGTTCTGACAAGTCTGTGGTCTGTCCAGCATTCTGCTCCTCGCATAGCCTTGGTGATTTGGACATCCTTGGCATCACGCTGGCGTACTATTACATAGTCAATTAAGTGCCATTGGCGAGATCTGGGGTGCATCCAGGTGTTCTTGTGTTTGTCCGCCATTCTGAACATTGATTTGTGATTAGGAGGTTAAATTCTGTGCATTTGCTGAGTAGGAGCAGGCCATTGCTGTTCATTCTGCCGACACCGTGCTTGCCAAGCACACCTTTCCATCGAACATAGTCGCAGCCAACACGGGCATTGAAATCCCCCAGTAGTATGATCTTGTCGTCAGCTGGAATTGAGCTAAGTACAGAGCTGAGGTCCGTATAGAACTGTTCGATGGCTTCTGCTGAACTCGATAGGGTAGGGGCATATGAACTGATGATTGTTGCGTGCCGTTTGTGGCTTATAGGTATTCAAAATTTCATTAGCCTCTCATTGATACCGACCGGCATTTCCGGGAGTTGCTTCAGAAGACTTGATTTGATAGCCAGGCCGACTCCATGGATCCTGTCCTCATTTTGGGCTTTTCCTTTCCAGAAGAATGTATAGCCGCTGGCTAGCTCAGTAAGAGAACCCTCTTCTGCGAACCTGGTTTCACTCAAGGCTGCGATGTCAATATTGTAGCGTGCTAGCTCCTTAGAAACTAGAGCTGTTCTCCTGTGGGGTCTTGATACGTTTTCTTTGTCCATGAGAGTACGGATGTTCCATGCTCCAATAATAAGTTTTTTTCTTTGATTATTTCGACCGCAGATATGGATGATCTTGCCAGCCGCGGTATGCTGACCAGATTTTTACAAGGCAAGCTTTTTTTAGGCCACCTTTTCTAGGCCTCTCCCTATTCAGGGTGAGCAGCGCCGTCCTAAAAAGGTCTGCTCAGTCACCCCTGGATGCTGCCTTGGGTACAGAGCAGAGCGACCACTTGTCCAAGGGCCGCCTACGTGCAGGTCTCTGACTACAACTCCCAGTGGTCATCTCCACCTGTTGCGTCGCCAGTCGCCCATCGCCGTAGGACTTTGGTAGGTGTAGGTAACAAACATTGAGTGTGATGATAAGGATGAATGATAGGTGCACAACATAACCTGTGCGTGAAGGAGATTAAAGTGAAACAGCCTTTGCACAGAGACAGTCTCACTCTCTCGGCCTTGGTAGTTAGAACTCAGTGGTACAAAGATTCGTCACGGCTGGGGACTACTTCGGCTGCATTGGATGGCTATGACGTCTTCCGTGCCTTGTCATACCCTACGCTCTCCACAAAGCGTTTGCAGATTCGCCTTTGTGGCCGTTGGAACACCCAGTTGATCTCTTCCGCCCACTCTGCCGAATCTGGCTTTACATGCAAGGATAGGCAAGCTCCTAAGTCACCGAGGGTTTAAGGCCCGTCGGCTACCCTCCACCTGGTTTAGCCGGCCAGTCGAAGCCGTTGCCCGTGGTGTGGCCGCTGTGCATACTACAGCTGCTTGGAGCCACAGGTGAGGGCTGAGCGCCTGGTGAGGACCAAAGGTGGGCAGGCTACTCCCGAAGGAGCACGACATGCCACCCACCAGAGGTACTACCCCTCCCAGAGCACCCCGAACACCACATATAAAACAATTAAGTGTGATGCAGTGTCTCATGTCTTTATTTAAGGAATTGCAGCTTTCAGAACGCTTAGCACGTTATTTACACTTGTAAGCTTGTTAATGACAGCGACTCAGTAGGGGATGACTCATTATATTATTAAAAACAAAACCGAATTAAAAAAATTTCTAAGATTAAAATTAACGATACAGTTTCTCATTTAAGTATTTAAAAAAGAAAGAAATTTATTATTTAGAAAATCATTTACTATCACTTCAAAATAATGAGTCCGTCAAACAAACGAAAACCCCGCTTGCAATCAAATTTACCTAGAAAACGATCTCAACAATTTGGAATTTTAAATTTGTGTGCTCTTTCTTCAAAAACGGAATCAAATGCAATTCTTTTTTTATTAGCAGGGTTTATAGAGATTTCAATCAGTTTGATATAACCGCTACCTATAAAAGCCGGCAACCTCGGGAGCAAATATTTATTTCCGGGGTGGGAGGGGGTGGGATGATGCTGTCATATTTTGAACATTTCTAGTTCTACCCGTGCTTGATTAGGATCAAATTAACGGCTGATTCAGAGCATATCAAACATTAAACAAAAACAACGGAGCACACATTTTCATATATATTTTAATGTTTATTATTATTTTTCACAAGCATAGCAATATAATGTGAAATGCTGTCATTGAACATTTATTTCACGACATCATCATCTGTTGTGTTCTAGAATGGTATCAAAATGAGTGTATTGACAAATGATAAGGATAATTATTTAGAGCAGAATTGGTAATTTGTCTAATTAATGGATAGGTGATATTAAAAGTCTAAAGGGGTTATTACTATTGCTCCACATAGCTAATTTTCACTCTAATGGAAGGGTCAAAGTTGTTAGATTATAATTTCATGCCATATTATGGAATCGAATCATATAAATACTGATTTTAATTTAGAAATGGAATATTTGGAAGATAATAATTGTCTAAAGTGGAGTTTACCATTGATATTTAATTATTTCATTGTTCTGAGGACTATACAAAAAATTGTTGCATGACACTTACATACCACCTTTTCGATTGTTGGGAATTTTTCCCTTGAAAGTCTGACCTAAAGATGGGTTTTAGAGAGAGAGAGAGAGAGAGAGAGAGAGAGAGAGAGAGTTCACCTCTAAAGTTATGGCTATGACATATGCATTGACATCTTGTGGTACAAAGTCTGGTTACCTTTCTCCATGGGTTGGCCCTGTCGTTCTGTGTGTCCGTGTGTGTGTCCTTGTGTGTGTGTGTGTGTGTGTGAGAGAGAGAGAGAGAGAGAGAGAGAGAGAGAGAGAGAGAGAGAGAGAGAGAGAGAGAGAGCCCTTTACTTCTTAATTGAGTATGCCAAGCGAGGTAGCTCGTAGTATCACACGAGCGGTGGGCATTGTCGGGTTGCTTGCGAGATCCATACAGAACCTATATATTATATTATTGAAGGACACGTGTATATATCAAATGTAGACCAGTCCTACGAGCCGTGCCCTAAGGTTGATGATTTGCCCCTAGATCATAACTTAGAAACATCTGAGATCGCCATCTTCTAACCATATATTAGTTGAATAGCACACGAAAATATCAGGCATAGTAGAAATAATGATTTATGATATGTAATCGTAGCTAGATTAAAATGTACATGTGTCATTCACTCCATCTGAGTGTGTATAAGCGCGTGCAAGCAGATATTTTATAGAGAAAGTTATATGATGAATCTTCTGGAAAACAATTCAGACGAGATTCCATTAGTCAATCAATTTCGAATCTAATGAATCAGCTGGAGCAATGACGATGCATTTTATTCGCACATGTAAAGTTTTAAAGGTGTTTTGGACAACCATAAATTGATTTTCAGTTTTAAAATATCATTCAATATTGACATGTCAAACACTCATTTCATATACCTTCTAGATATCGGTCAAATATCTAGCACATGTACATACATGAACTACACCAGATGGGCCTAGGTTTATCTCATACACGAGGGTCACAATTCAGTGTGATCTTTGAGCTTATAGATAACAGTAGTTGCCACGTACTAACAAGCCTGGTTATCCGATATTTAATATCGTGATATTTTTTGTAGTTATCCACCACCATCCTCCATTGACGGAATCACATAATAAGCATGTTTCGATTCATATACTATACCAATAACTACTCTCGAAGCACGACCATTATTTTGTTATGTATTTGAGAGGATTATGACATACTTAGCATGTCTCCATCAACCCCAACCCACCAAACCACGCGTATCTTCTCCATCCATAACATCCTGGTATGGACATCTCTTGGCTTGACATTTTACTGCAGGACCAATATTAATATTATTAATGTACATGGCTACGTATTAGTAGCTATAAATGTATATGTTTACATATTAGTAAATATCTTTGTACCTGGTTACGTAATAGTAAATACCATGTTTGTATGTATTTACTATATTTATGTAGCACAGAACATTTAAAATGGAGCAGAAAGGTTATTGATATTTATACGAGGTATGCACGTGTCGATCAGCTATAGCAGTTTTAATCTTGTAAGAAATGGCAATATGATGAACTCTCTAGTTTGAAATATGTATTGTGCCCAGTCCGACATCTATATCCCAAGATCCTAAAGTAGAACGTAAGACATTTTGATGTCTACATTCATTATCTAACGCTATGATCTCATAATTAAATGTGTAGACTGGAAGCCACACTCCTAATATGCTATAAATTTGATGTAGCATATATACGATAATTTACAAGTCCGTCAAGATATGCCCTCGCCCCGCCCTGAACAAATTGAAATGACGTCCCTGCTCATAGGTGACAAACCCGTTTACTGTTAGGATGTTCCCTAATCCTGTCACTACTGTGGTCGAGTGATTGTATTCCCCTCCCTTTCTATATAGACAAATTATTCCTTATCAAACATACACAACCGCAAAACCTAAAAATATCCCTACAGATATTTATACATAGGTTTGTACAAAATACGGTACATTTTCAAAATATCTTCAAAGGTAAAGACGGTAGTTGTCTAGTCGGTAAACTATCCATATGAAATTACTAGGCGACATTCGTGTATCGCTATTTAAACGAAATCATACGTTAGTAATTTCAGATCCAAAAACTTGGAGTATACAATAAATTATCTTCTTTGATAAGCTTAACGTACTAAAGTTTTAACGAACCATAATCATATGATCTAGTTCTATAGCTTCGACTGACACATTCATTTGTTAAAATACAGAGAGGTGTTTCTTCTTGAACTTGTATATATCAGTTTGTAAATGCAAAATAAATTAAGATAAATGAAAATTATTAAGATAAAATAATCATCGTATTGATTTTACAACTGTTATGTGACATTCAAAACACACGTAAAGTTATCAACTTCATAGTTAATGGTGAATAAGTAAGTTCAACACATTGATATATATATATATATATATATATATATATATATATATATATATATATATATATATATATACAAATTCACAAATAGTATTATTTAATAAGATGAGAAATATGACAAACTATGCAATATTGTTTCTTTCATTATCGTATGTCCCTTCCATTCTTCCGTATAAATGAGTTTAGACCCCTTTAAGATTATCTTGCAATAACTTTATAAATCGTGCCGTCACTAGCTGGTACACCCATCCCGACCTAAAATACTCATATCAGAATTGTAATCGATAGTATCAGTCACAATATAATCAGTCTATTTATAGAACACTGACATCGCAACTAACTAATGACCTAATTGAAGTGGTTTAGTACAAACAAGGTTTAATTGATTAGAGGGAGATGACGATAACGAGAGAGAGAGAGAGAGAGAGAGAGAGAGAGAGAGAGAGAGATAATGATGATTGTTATCAAGAATTTAAATAAATCAATGACTAAATTTTACTAATCAAATTAAGACTATCAGACAAGTGGGTCCATATATAAGAGTCCCAACTGATTGTCTGGACTAAAAAATACCAACCAATCATTAGGTATAGCTGGTCTCATCCCACACATCCTCCTTCAAAAAATTTATATGCTGTGTAATATTAGTCCAAAAAAAATATTTTAATTTTAGTATTATATATAATTGTTAATTTAGTTTACTAAAACATTTTTAAAACTATTCTAATTTACAATTTTTACTTTTAATTTAATATGAAATTTGTAATTGAGTCTATCATAGAATTCTTAATTTTGGTTTAATATACATTTTTTAATTTGATTTTATACATATGTTTTAATTAGATCTAATATAGAAATTGAAATTTAGTCTAATATAGAATTTAACATTTTATTGAAAAATATATATTTTAGTTTGTCAAACTCAATTTTGAATTGAAATGTATTATATTAGATCTATTAAGAATCTAATATCAATCTTTAATTTTAGTCTATTATATTTTGTTTAATTTTGTTTTTTATGTTTATTTTAATTTAGTCAAATTTAGAATTTGTTTTTTAGTAAAACAAATTATTATGATACAGAATTTTTTTTTGTAATGTAAAATTACAAATTTTTGTCTAACATAGAATTCTTTTTTTATATTGTGATTCTTTGTGTTTATTATGGAAACTGTAATTTAGTATAATATAGAATTTTTCAATTTTACTTTATCATATCATTTTTTCAATATTATTCTGGTATAGAATCTTTATTTGTTTGTAATATAAAATTTAAATCTTTTGTCTAATATATTATTGTTAAATTTAGTTAATTTTTATTATTGTATTACTTGTATTGGACATATTAATTGTAATTTGCATTGATTATCCTTTTTCTCCGTTTCAGTCTAACATATAAATTTTAACTTTAGGCTAATAGAGGACATTTAATTTTAGTTGATTATATAATCTTTAACTTTAGCTACATACATTTTTTAATTTCAGTCTACGATACCATTTTTCAGTTTTGTTGAGTAATATTTTTTACACTTTTGTAAAATAGAGGTCTTTTCTAGTTTAATAAAGGATTTACAAATGTAAGTTTAATATAGATGTTTATATTTTAGTTGATTTTACAATTTTAGTTCAATAAAGTACTTTCACTTTTAGTGTATTATATAATTTTTAATTTTGCATAATGTGCCATGCCTGACAATCTTCATTCCTAAATATCCCATTGGAAACATATTTTTATAAACCTTTTATGTAAATAACACTCATGTTTCTGAAGTCTAATAAGCTAAACCAGGATATGGTTTGGTCTCGATAAATGTACATGTTTGATATTAATGTGTTGTTTTGCTGGTATTGGTATTGCAGTTCGTGTTATATTGCTGGTGTATTTGTAGTTTCTGTGTAATGCACTACTTAAGTCATGTATGCATATGATGTCTTTATTATTTAATAGCACTATGTGCATACAATTTAATGAATAAAAATAAATTTTTATTAATTAACTTCATTATGTGTACACAGTATAATAATTAACTATGAAATCCATGTTTCATTCATTATGTATAAAGCACCTCAAAAAATAAGAAATAACACAAATAAGGTAGTTACATTTTGTGTTCACCATGAAGAGGATTTTAATGAGTTAGTACTATATTTTGATAAGTACTTAATACTCAATACTGTCATTTCACTTGAATGTTCAACACTATCATTCAACATAAATACTCAAAACTGTCATTCTACATGAACACTCAATGTCGTAACTCCAAAAAAAGAATGACACTACCATTCCCGTTGAATTTGCAATTATGTCATTCCACTTCAATATTCAACACTGTCATTCCATTTTAATCCTCAGCACTGTCATTGTATTTCAGTACTGAATACTGTCATCACAGTTAAAATCTGAACACAGTCATTGTTCTTGAATATCCAACAATGTCATTACATCTGATAACTCAACACTATAATTCCATCTGAATAATAAACAATCTACTTTAATGATCAAACCTCATTCCATTTCAATACTCAACACTGTCAATACAGTTTACAACTCAATACTGTCATTCCACTTGAATGATGAACACTGACATTCCATTTGAATGTTCAATATTGTATATACAGCTGAATACTCAAAATTGTCTTTACAGTTAAATACTAAACACTGTCTTTACAGTTGAATACTCAATACTGTCATTCCACTTGAATGATCAACACTGACAATCCATTTAAATGTTAAATATTGTCTATACAGTTGAATACTCAATATTGTCTTTAAAGCTGAGTCAACACTGTCTTTACAGTTGAATACTCAATACTGTCATTCCACTTGAATGATCAACACTGACATTTCATTTAAATGCTCAATCTTGTCTTTACAGCTGAATACTTAACACTGTCTTTACAGTTGATGGTACTAATAACTGCAGTGATAGGTACTCAGCATTAAAGGATTAATGTCAGGATTGGTCAGTCTGATGTCAGGATAATTAGACTAGTGTGAATGCTCAACATTACTAATCCTCTTGAACACTTAACAGTGTCATTCTACCTGAATACTCAACACTCATTATGAATGGATACAGTCATGATGGACAACTGCTATGAGACCACATGTTAAGATATCTACCTGAATACTCAACACTCATTATGAATGAATACAGTCATGAGGAATAACTGCTATGAGACCACATGTTAAGATATCTACCTGAATACACAACACTCATTATGCATGAATACAGTCATGAGGGATAACTGCCATGAGACCATATGTTAAGATATCTGCCTGAATACTCAACACTCATTATGCATGAATACAGTCATGAGGGATAACTGCCATGAGACCACATGTTAAGATATCTACCTGAATACTCAACACTCATTATGCATGAATACAGTCATGAGGGACAACTGCTATGAGACCACATGTTAAGATATCTACCTGAATACTCAACACTCATTATGCATGAACACAGTCATGAGGGACAACTGCTATGAGTCCACATGTTAAGATATCCACCTGAATACTCAACACTCATTATGAATGAATACAGTCATGAGGGACAACTGCTATGAGACCACATGTTAAGATATCTACCTGAATACTCAACACTCATTATGCATGAGTACAGTCGTGAGGGACAACTGCTATGAGACCACATGTTTTGAGGCCAAACTCACCATGCAGATTTAATGATGATTAAGTGTCATGACCTGTTATGAGAGACCACCTGTCTTGAAAGATCCTTATTGTTTGTCAAAATAGATGGTCTTCAAATACAGATTCTACTGTACTCAACCGTATCATCATACTTAAATACTCATACTGTCAGTCCTTTTGAATAATCTTCAACATCATCCCACTTGAATAGTCAATCCTATTATTACACCTGGACACTTAACACTCCCGATCTTCTTGAATACACAACATTGTTATTCCACTGAAATACATGCCACTTATTCCATTTCCGTACTCAACAACCTCTTTACAGTTAAATACTCAACAGTGTTATTCCACGTGAATTCTTGCAACTCATTCCATTTCAGTACTCAACACCATCTTCAAATTGTGTTTATAAGAAAATCCCTGGAAGTCATGTATATGCATAGTAAAGAAACTACTAAGGTACAGAGAAAATATCATACTTATGGTTCTAATCCTTTTTCCTTCAAGTTATTGTGTTGATAAATTCAAATGGATCTTTAATAAACACACAAATGTGACCAGCACCTTCTCTGGTCCTTCCTGGCAGGTCTGGCCTGCTTCATTTGTATTTTCGGTGACTCATGCAGTCAGTGATAATGTATTTGTGTTGCAAGGTTCCAAAAAACCTGGGTTGTTTCGATAATTATTTACATAACAAATAGCAAATATTGTATGGCTTTCTAAGATCAAATAAAACGCAGTAAGCATATGGAATTATATTCTCCTCAGAATAAAAATAATAAAAAACGCTGAATACAATAAAGTATGGAATGTATATAATGTTTACAGACAGGTGCAGGCTTTCTCCAGACAGGTATGGGTACATGAGGGCAGTGATATTTCCTTTGGATAATGTATATACCCAGCGCATGATTTAAGAAGGATACTTGATACAGCACACCCTCATAAGAACCCAGCGCATGATTTAAGAAAGATATTTGATACAGTACACCATCATTAGAACACAGCTCATGATAAAATAAATTAGATCAATAACCATACCCACCATTTGCAAAAAGTGACCAAATTAGTTTGATTAATTTTAAAATTTGCCAGTTTATTTAATCCACTAAATTGAATAATAGTGCAAAATTGAACTACGAGAATATATTTTGATTTAATGTACACGTACTCAGACAGGGGACATGCGACATGTTTGACATTTGTTTTTCGTGGCAAATATCATCATACCAAATGCAACAGGAAGCAATCCATTGAGGTATCGATTTACTAAGTCGTTGGTATGAATGATACACAGACAATCCGGTGTAAAGTCCATCTCGTAGTACGGGTCTATAGCTATGGCAGCGCAAACGTGACATAAAACTATGATAACATGTATATGTAACAATAAGTTATAAATGCAGAATGTGAAGCTAATCGTAAATATATATGATGATAATAAATACAGAGTGTCACTGAAGCCCTTTGTAAGCTTATTAAATAATCAATTTGGCATGATCATCTTCATATAAAATATTGTTCTGGCACGTTAAAATCACACTTAGGTTGTTTCCACCATTGTAATATAGGTTTAATGTAGATATAGTTGTCATTATATGCAAATATATTTCCGAGTATGAGACCCATGCTTTAATCGGAAACTGAGTTCTTATAAATTTAGAAGATAAATACTGCTCAAACCCCCAACATACACGCACACACTCTCAGACACACATTGACAGGTTAATCAAAAACTAAAATATCATGGCAATAGTGCTTTTTTTCTGTTCAACACGTTTAATCCGCTTCACAATATTTATTACACATGCTGTTTGTGTCAATGTTTAATATCAGATTACTAGTTTTTAACCTAAAAGTATATATCATGTCTACATTTTCGAAAGGTATTCTAAGTGTAGCTGAAGTATATAAGAATGCTGCTTATTTACATTTTCAAGGCCCATACTAGTTTAAACTAATGTATTTAAGTATGTGGTTTATCTATATTGTCCAGGGCCATGCTGGTTTAAATTAATGAATTTAAATATCTGGCTTATCTACATTTTCGAGGATGATAATAGTTGTAACTAATACACATCTACATGTAGATTATCTACATTTTCCAGGACCATAATAGTTTTATCTGATGCATTTAGGTATATAGCTTGTCTACATTTTCGATGACGATATTACAGTTACCTAATACATATTTTGCGGAGCTGCCCATATGTGATTATGCGATTTGTTTGGGTTATCGATATCTAGGTGATGATCGACCACTGCGTTATTGATATCATAAAGTAATTAATATGAAATCAATGTATGAAATTACAGATATGAGCAAAGATATAATAGATAACACACGAGAGCCCCAGTATGAAATATATAACAATTTAATAAACTAAATGAAACAATAAACTGAACATGACGTTTTCAGAGATACACTTTCTCTGATAAATATAATTATATAATGTATGAAAATGTAGCTAGACGATCTGTTTCCAGTCATTTCTAAATCATTGTTGAAGGCAGGTCAACCTTGTCATATTTCCCGTCTTTACCTCTTTTCCCACTCATGTTATGTCAGACATCGTTTATAGTAACTCAACAGAACTATGATAATGTGTTCAACTCGCTGTCTGACATGGATACGAAATTATATTAATAATAAATCAGAGTTGTTTTCTGCTAGTAGCTACTCGTATTTCTAACTGGAACAATTCCATAACTATACTTCGTAGATAAACTACTTCATTCTAATATGGACTATAAATCGCTAGCTTGAACGAACAAGGTATTCACGAGTTCCTGATGACAGCACCTTCGATTATCAGTGCCTAAGGACATTACCTGCTCACAACAACCATTGATATAGTCATGGTAAAACCAATAATTTTTAGCTTACAATATATCAGTTAGCTTACAATATAAGTCAGAATAATTCTCTCTAGTCCGTCTTTGTTAATAATTAGATCCTAACACTAACCTCTTATTGCTGGGCGCCAAGCGAGGCAGCTGTTAATACCATTTTTGTAAGTCTTTGGTATGAATTGAACCCACGACCTCCTGAATCTGCGGCATTCTATTGTTCATTGAGAATAAGGTCTCTAAAGAAAGGTTGTATAGCAGTAATATTTGAACACAATTTGTACTGTATATACTAATCGTTTAATATATATATAATGTTTATACAAAACTTTAAAAAAACATATAGGAACGATTGATGTATGCATCAAATTGAACTGGTTTATCCCAGTACTTGAAGTACTTAGTTGAATAAATATACTGATGTAAGATATAATGTTAAAAAAAAAATGTCGCCTACCTACCGACCTACTCTAGTTTTAAAACCAGTGCAATAGGAAACACTTTTGTTCTGGTCCTTAAATTAATTGGTTTGAATGTTTCACAGTTTTCAGGTGAATATGGTATTGCAGACATTTGATATATTATTAAAAATATTCCTTCATGCATTGGTAAAATTTGAATTGTAAGCTTTGCAATCTGAATATTATGTTTGTTATAATGCAAGTAGTAAATAGATGTAATTATTTCATGTACTTTGTAAGTTTTACATTTTTTTAATATCAACGGAATTTCAAGCATACAAACTGCAATTGATCCATCATACCGGTTTTAGGTTGGTCAAACCTTCATCAACACCATCAAACTTTACACTTTCATGTACAGGACACCAAAACTATTGTTCATGTAAGACATATATGCATGTCCTGTACAATATGGTTGATATATAGGACACCTACAAGAAGGAATGTTCTTTAAAACATGTTTCACTGAATTGTGTTGAAAGACTTCACCATATGATCACTTTGATTGAACTATTCATAAAATTATATATAAAATCATTGAAATGAAGCAGACTAAAAATGTGTTTCCCCAACTTAATGTAATTTATCTTCTAGGTGAGAACAAAGAGAAGATCCAGAGATTTAAACGCTGGTTCTGGTCAGTGGTAGAGAAGATGAACAACCACGAAAGACAAGATCTGGTAAGTAAATTTGCTCCATGTTATGCATGTACCTGACATATTTCTTCTTTGAAATGTCTCAGTTTTACAGTGTTGGCTGATAAGGTCATTATATAGTTAGGAACAAGTCTTGGAACATCTTAAAGTATCCTACAGTGTGTACAAGAACCAGTTTTTCTTTTCTCTGAAGTTCCTCTGTATACCAAAGCTCTGACAACATGGTATTGTCATACATCCCTATAAATTATTTTACGGTCCCCATTAAACCGCTGCCCTCCTTAAAACATGGGAATGATAATAATTATGGCATTAGAATGGTAATGGATCCTATTAAATTGTTGCCGATTCCACTGTATACCACTGCCCTTAAAATGGGAATGGTAATAGATCCCATTAAAGTTTTGTCATTTCCCCTGTATACCATTGCTCGATGACAGGAATGGTAACATAACCCATTAAATTGTTGCCAATTCCACTTATGCTATTTTCAATCTTTTAATATCAGAATGATCATGATTCTCATGAAATTGTTGAGACCTTGTACTATAATTATGGGACATGGATCTCATTAAACTGTTGTGATCTTGTACTATAATTATGGGTCATGGATCCCATTAAAGTGTTGAGACTTTGTACTATCACTATATGGGTCATTGATCCCATTATATTGGTGAGATCTTGTACTATAATTATATGGGTCATGGATCCCATTAAATTGTTGAGACCCTGTACTATAATTATGGGTCATGAATACAATTGAATTGTTGAGACCTTGTAATATAATTATATGGGTCATGGATCCCAAGAAATTGTTGAGACCTTGGAATATAATTATATTGGTCATCCCATTATATTGTTGAAACCTTGTACTTATGGGTCATGGATCCCATTAAATTGTTGAGACCTTGTACTATAATTATATGGTTTATAGATCCCATTGAATTGTTGAGACCTTGTACTATAATTATGGGTCATGGATCCCTTTAAATTGCTCTTGAGACCTTGTCATATGATCAGCATCATGCATCCTATTGTTATCATGCCCTTTTTCATACTGTTGTCCATGTAACATAAATATGGTCATGACCTGTTTTGAATCCATTATGGCTAAAGCTTGACCTAACATTTGTTTTGGCAGCTAATGAAGGCATCAGTTCTTTGTGGCTTAATGATTAGAGTGCTGGGCATAAGGCACAATTAGTACTAGTATGTCCAAGCTCCCTCCTATGTTGTATCCTTGAGCACAACTTCAATTTCCTCAGCACTTGATAATCTTCTTGCTTTGTTGTGCTAAAAAGCATCAAACCATCACAGATTGGCTGTATGTTTCCAAGATTTATGCCAAATATACCCCAAGATGAGCAGTTCAAATGTTGGGCTTCAAAATGAAATCCAGATACAAGCTTTTGAATCCGAGAATTACTCCTGTGAATTTTATTTGAACTTACCACTGAAATTGAGTTTATATAAAATTATGTACTGAGAGTTAGTCTTTATCAGCATAAATAAGAGAAATTATCAAATTTATCATTGAACCTTAGGAATTATTCTCATCCTTTGAATGTAATTATTACCGTCCTTTGGAAGTAATTCTGGCCATTGTTTGGAATTATTTAATTAACATCCATAAAAGTAATTGTGGCCATTGTTTGGAAGTATTTAATTGACATCCATAAGAAGTAACTATTACCATCCTTTAGAAGTAATTATTACCATCCTTTAGAAGTAATTAATACCATCCCTTAACCGCTTCTGTGGTCTATTGGTTAGAGTGTCTACTGCGAAAGCACACTGTTTTGTGTTTGATCCCCGGCTGAGTCATACAAAAGACTTAAAGTGTACTAAAAACTGCCTTGCTTGGTGCTCAGCATTAGGAGGTTAGTGTTAAGACTTGTTGGCTTGATGTCAGGATAATGTGAGTGGGTGGGACATCATGCTACATGTCTGCAGCATGATGCCCCAGTGCTAGACATCACTACAAACTGCCTCACTGCAGACATCGTAGCGATATGACTGAAGAATTGTTAAAGCAACGTAAAAAATACTAATCAAACAAAATAATACCATCCATTAGAAGTAATTACAGCCATCCTTTAGAAGTAATTACTGCCATCCTTTTGAAGTAATTACTGCCATCATTTTGAAGTAATTACTGCCATCCTTTAGAAGTAATTATTGCCATCCTTTTGAGGTAATTACTGCCATCCTTTAGAAGTAATTACTGCCATCCTTTTGAAGTAATTACTGCCATCCTTTAGAAGTAATTATTGCCATCCTTGGGAAGTAAATAATTGCAATCCTTTAAAAATAGGTTTTGCTATCCTTTGGAAGTGATTAATTGCCATCCTTTGGAAGTACTTGTCATTCTTTAGAAGTAAGTATTGTCATACTTTGAAAGTAATTGCCAAAAATTAGAAGTAACTATTTTCAAACTTTTGGAAATAAATTGCCATTGTTCCGAAGTAATGATTGCCATCCTTTTTTTTAAGGTTTACTTTTGGACCTCTAGTCCAGCACTTCCAGCAAGTGAAGAAGGATTCAAGCCAATACCAAGCATCACAATACGTCCAGCTCATGATGATCACCTTCCAACAGCAAACACATGCATATCAAGTCTTTATATTCCTCTTTACTCCACTATATTTGAGTTTTACGGGTCCTTTGTCAGCTGTGTGTCATTAGTTTGCAATTGCTTTTTAAGTTTTATGAAAGGTTTTGACTGCACACCACTTTACAGTAGCATTCTGACATCAGTGCCTTTCAAATTTGTTACGTTGATGCTAATCCAACGCACAACAACCATTTCAAAACCTGCGTAACAGAATTCAACCGAATTTTACCAAACAACCAGTTCTAAGATTGCTTAATGGAATTCGACCAATTGGAAGAAAGCATAATATCATGAAAGTCGTAAGTGACACAGGTTTGCCATTACACATGGCTGTTATCGCACAAAATGTCAAACCGTTGGAGTATTTGTCAAAAACCGAATTTGACAGAATAACCAGGCTTAGAGGACTTTCAACGGTACGCAGATTACATTGAGACAAAATCATAAGTATTGGAACAACTGATTCTGAAGAAAAAAACATTGAAAAGGCTTCTCAAAAGCCACTCATCAGAATCTTTTTATTGCTGCCATTACAGAAAACGTGCACAATTTTAAATGCATTATTTTATGAAACTGCTAGGCAGAATGTTAGAAGAACTGATGGAACACACTGCCATTACGGGTTTTCAAAAATATATATAAATTAATTTTAGAAAGCATCCTGATGTGAAGGACTTTAAAGTTTGTACAAATAAAGCCAAGATGCCAAACTGACGTAAAATCTGGTTGTTGTAATGAAAACTAAACCACTCCTGTGGTATAAGTGATTGGAGAGTCCACCTTAGATACAGGAGGTCACAGCTTAGAATCATGGCTGAGTCGTACCAAATTCATGTACAAATGGTACTTTCAGCTGCCTCACTTGGCGCTCAGCATTAAGAGGTTCATGTTTGGACTGGTCGGCCTGGTGTAAAGACATGGCGACTTGGTGCGACATGATGCTACATGTCTGCAGCATGATGCACCAGTGCTAAACATCACTATTAACTTCCACACTACAGATTTCCTTGTGATATAAGTGATAAATTTATAAAACTGTTTAAATCCAAATCTCACCCACAGACTAAGAATATAAACTTTAATATCCTCTAAAAGATATCCAACAAATTTAACAGAAAGCATTCAAACTTGAATGATCTATGTTTATAAAATGTATGCCGATCTGTCATCCACTGTGGTTTTTTTTTACAAAATAGAAATTTTTAACTTCTAAAAAGCCCCGTAACGTTAATATTATTGACTAAATTTAATACTATTGACTAAATTTAACAGACAACATAAATGGCTTTTAAATCATTACAAGTGATACAATATGTCATCAAATAGATAAAACAACATTATTTGTTAGATTTTCGGTTCATATGAAGAGAATAATAAGACTAGATGTATCTCTTTTCGGTGATGCATTACATCGTCAAGAGAAATATTTACATTATATTAGAACTAGCTCTGATCAGCTGCTTGAATATGTTTTTTGTAATTAGGGCCAATTATTAATTTCTAGTAATTGGTTGGACTATAATGACTTAATTCTTTTAATACTTTGTTGTGCCAGCAAGATGTCTACCAGAGTTTATGACCTGGTGCAAAGTTGATGATAATTATATCATTTAGAGGGGTTCCTTGATGGCCTTAGGGTATAAACACCTCATCTATACTGAGCTTTCTTTGCTTAGATTTGAGTCTCAAGTTTGGCCACTGTGAAGATACCTTGCGGGTATCTTATCGAGATCTGTGTATTCTTCCTCCACCAGTTATTCTATCCGTCATGTATAGGATAACATGCTGAAAAAAGGCTTTAAACCCACAACAATAAAATCATTTAGAACCAGTTTCTGTTCGGTACTGTTCACACTTTTCACCAGTGGCAGTACGTGTTGTTCTGTGTTGTTCTATGGTTTAACGTCATTTTTCTTCGCACAATGGGCAATACATGTTGGCCGGTTTTATTGGTAGAGGAAGAAGCTGGGAATACCCCAGAAAGAACCACTGACCAACGAGACACTAGTGGCAAGCTTTCTCACGTACCCACATCGGCCGAATCTGAGACTCAAACCCACGCAGGCACAGCTGAAAAAGCAATGATCCGTAACAGAGAGCGCTTAAGACCACTTGGCCACGCTGAACCTTGACAGACTGACAAATTGACAATAAACAGCAAACAGTATAAATGCATTCATAATTCTCTGTAAATAAAAACACTAAAAACTCATTATTAGGGTGATCTTTCTTGGAATCGAATGCAGCCTGGTTTATGTAGACCATTCAGACCAGCATTGGAACCTGAATCACCGATGCACAATCTTAACAGAAGATACTTTAATTCTCTAGACAAAATACTTGAACAAAATGATGATTTTCTTCATAAAATTTCAACTGAAAGCATTCTACTGATCCGGATTACTTGGATAACTGCTCTTGCATTTGGCTGTTTGGAAGATCTCGGGCATGTGAGTGATATTGGACCCACTTGATATACTTGTTTTTATATCACGCTAAGTTGGAGAGGAGTGGTCTGTGTAGAAATTGAAATTGGAATTCAATAATGTAATCTTTTCAATTTGTAATGTGATTATCAAATCGCTTTTTGAGAGTAATGTAGTAAAATTGAATGCTCTATTTTCTTTGAAGAAGAAAGATTTTTTGATTGAATGGATGTGAAATTCTTCAAACATTAAAATGCTTGGACTAAGTATTTTTGTCTTTACTGTTTTTTTTTTGGATAATGGCTCTAATTTCAATGATCAGAGTTGCAGCTACATCAAATTTTAAGTTAAATGCAAGACTCTGTGAAGTGCGTTATAAATCTAGATTTTATGAAAAGGGAGTATATTTTTCTGTGAACACGTTATTAAATTTGAAATAAGCAAGAAAAAAACATAAAAGCTATTTGAATTATTATATATATAAAAAGTGTCAGTTTTCATCAGACTTTGAAATATTAGCAATCAGTTTTTAGATTTAAACAGAGTACTATGCTTGTTTAGAATACATTCTGACATTGAAATCATATTTTACAAGTGTAACAAAATCCAGGAAGATATATGGTCCATTACTGATTTCTACTTTAACTTATAATGAAATTATCATTTAGACATTATTTTACAATAAATGTCTTGTTCTAGTTTATATACATGATTTGGGGAGAAAAGTAGCATTTGTTCTGCGACTACAATTGTATCTTTGATAATACATATAATTCCAGGAGCTATGATGTAAATGGCATGAAGTATTTTGTGTCCGTGAATATTATTTTTCATTTTTCGTTATGCCACAGCTTTAATATTATTTCTTTTGATAATTTAAAAGATATTGGATGACATTTAAATGCTGTTGTTTAAACGCGGAGATGAGTGTGCACAGCTATGTTTGATGAATGTATTGATTGTGTAATGTAAAGTGTTGGCTTTTATCTTTTATACATAGTAATAAAAGATAAGACATGCAATTACATATCGTTGCATTTGTTTTCTTTTCTATCTTTTTCCAGGCATACAAACTTTTGTTTGTTTACAGCAATTTACTGTTTATTCTGACAACTTTTAGTTGTTTGTGGTTTACATATCTTATATTATGAGTGGATCTTTATGAGTGTTTATGAGTGGATCTTTATGAGTGTTTATGAGTTGATCTTTATGAGTGTTTATGAGTGGGTCTTTATGAGTGTTTATGAGTGGATCTTTATGAGTGTTAATGAGTGGATCTTTATGAGTGGATCTTTATGAGTGTTTATGAGTGGATCTTTATGAGTGTTTGTGAGTGGGTCTTTATGAGTGTTTATGAGTGGATCTCTATGAGTGTTTATGAGTGGATCTTTATGAGTGTTTATGAGTGGGTCTTTATGAGTGTTTATGAGTGGGTCTTTATGAGCCTTTATGAGTGGATCTTTATGAGTGTTTATGAGTTGATCTTTATGAGTGTTTATGAGTGGGTCTTTATGAGTGTTTATGAGTGGATCTTTATGAGTGTTAATGAGTGGATCTTTATGAGTGGATCTTTATGAGTGTTTATGAGTGGGTCGTTATGAGTGTTTATGAGTGGATCTTTATGAGTGGGTCTTTATGAATGTTTATGCTTGGATCTTTATGAGTCTTTATGAGTGGGTCTTTAAAGCAGAGGAAACTATGATCTTTAATGAGTACCAACTTCTTTAACCACATACCACGACAGGATTGGGGTTGGTAACATGGAATGCAAAGAAGCTGTGTACTGCTGTACAAGCCTTGACATTAATGAAGATATCAAAGTATAATACTCTAATAGTTTTTCATTACTTGTAATCTAACATGTAAATGATAATAATAATGCAAACTTTGTGGATTTTCCAGCATAACTAGAGTATTTTGCCAATGCCATCTTTTTGTCCATATATTCCAAGGAACCCTAGATGGTCTAAAGTTTGTGCCATTCCAGATCACAAATACCTCACTTTTGTCTGCATGGGATCAAACATTGGCTCAACCAGTATAGGTACGTGATAAAGCTTTAAAATAGTTTCAGGTGGGTCAGTGGTTTTGCTTGTTCATGGTGGATTATTCCATCCACCAGGTATACTGGCTGCTATGTATAGCCTATGTACTCCGAAATGGCGTTAAACCCAACCCAACAAATCTTATCTCAGATATTTAGTATCAACCCAGTAATTTTTTAAGAGCTTTGTGGAATGGATTGTTTGTAAATTCTGAGACACTTGATGTTAAGAGTAGCAAGTCTATGGCAATATTTTACGTTTTTTTGTCTTGTGTAGAATTGGTCTGATGTACGTTCCAGCATGTTGTAATGGGTGGCTAATGTAGGCAACTGGTTAGCCATAGAGTGCATACCTGTGGTAGGGATGATTTTCCACCTGAAAAGGCATTGAAGTGCAGTTTATATATACAATAAAAACCTTGTAATTTAAGAATGTTAATTTAATTTAACACTACTTTTATATAGCTCTACGGGTCATAGATCAGAGGAGTTTATGGGATGGTCTGTTACCTGTCATTGGTCTGTTACCTGAAGATTATTTTTGCTGCATCTACTAAACTACTTTGATGGTTGCCATTACAAATAAGAGACATATTCACTACAGGTCTAGTTTGTCATAAATAAAAATGGTGCTGCTGGGATATCTATGTAAAAGGACATCTTGCTACTCTTTCTCAATGAATGGTCATATTAAACTAGTGTTTTCATTAAAGAGATGTACAGATGCAGGCTTTGTGCGCATACAGTTGGCAATGCTAATTATAAACTTTAGTATTTTAGTAAAAGAATGATGTGGCAGAATTTGTCTTCAATAAAGCTGTGTTAAGTCATTGCTTTAGTCATACTACATGGATTGGTACATGAGGAGCAAGTCGTCAGTGGTAAAATATATATCACAATTATCAACTAGTTAACTCCAAACCCATGCAAAAAGGAATGATTAATTAAATTATCCGAATAAGTTGGAAATTTTAGATAAACATAGATTTCATGTTTTCCATTGTCCATTTCAAAAGCCCTTCACTTGATTTTCCAATAGTTGAAACTGTTTGATTATGCATATTCATTCTAGCAGAAACGGTCTCCAAGCAAAATTATCAGATTTATTTTACATTTTAGCACCAAGATTACATTGACTGTGATCATCTCAATCAATCTAGTTGAATACTATGTATCAGATTAAACACTATTATAAATTTGAATAATATCAGTCAGTGGTGTATGTATGTTTTGTAATGGCCAAGCTAGGTCAAGATGATTAATATTACACTGGAGTATGACACCATGGATGAGTATGCTTTTCACCAACTGACTAATGAGGGGCCCCGAGTGGCCGAGTGGTCTAAAGCGCTGTCCATTAAGGATCACTGCCATCTCACCTCTGTTCGCGTGGGTTCGAGTCTAAGCGCCCCAGGTTGATGCAGTCAGTTTGAGAAGTTTGTTTTGAGTGCTAGGTTTTGCTTGAGTTTTCTTAGGTAGAATGTCAGTGATTGGTCCAGGGACACACCAGGGTATGTTGGTGTTTGGTCATGTTTTATTTTCTGTCTACTGAGGATGATGTAAGGCTCATGGTTCACATCTGCATTTTTAAGGTGGAAGATACTGGAGACTGTTGTGCTTGGCTCAAGACGCCATGTCTAGAAGAAGTCCATCACATCGTCCAAGTCCTTATTCGTTGCCCCTTAAAGCTCAACAAATGAGCGACTTTGGGTGTCGAGAGCAATATCATCTGCATGCATGAAATTACATGACTGTGTTGGAGGTAAATCATTGATAAAAACATTGAATAAACTCGGTAAAATAACAGTCCGTTAGTCTGTCATCGATGAACTGCAGCTCTCTCTAATGTGCACTCTGAAGCACCTGTTGCAGAGGAACAGCTTAATAATTTCAACTATCCAGGAATACTCTGGAAATTTTCAACAACAGCCCTGCATACCAGACCATGTCATATACCACTGTTCGATTCAGAAAAACTTTTTAGAATCAGTACCTTAAAACAGGATGAAAGCAAGGAGATCAGCCAATAAATCGCTGCATTGTTGGGATATTTCACAGCCTTTTATATCACAATAATCTTTACCTGGCACCAAAAAGTCAGCATGTACTTTTCCTTAACAACCTGGTGCTTAAGGAATATAGCAGACTTAACGTCAGGGTGTATGCTATTATCAAGTGTCAGAGATCATCATCACCCAGTGTCTCACAAATTGTATGCTGATTACACCCATATATACAAGTCCAGCCATCGAAATGAAGTTGATGTTACAATCCAATGAATAGAGAGGTATATTTCTGATGTGAAATCATGGATGACATCTAACAAACTGCAGACGAATGATGATAAAAATGAGGTCATGTGATCACAATGCTGATGACACCCAAATATACAAGTCTAGCCATCCAAATGAAGTTGTGTGTCATTAGTGTCAAAGTTCTTTTGCTTATCAGAGCTCGGCAATGTGGAACGAATTGCCCATTGAAATTAGATACAAAGTTACAGTGGTCCCTTTTAAAAGTGCTCTTAAAACTCATCTTTTATGACTGCAGAAACAAACTTAGAGACCTGTTAATGTTTTGCACCTTAAATGTTTTCAGCATGTTTTTTGCTCCAAGTGTTAAATTAAGAACTAATTAAGAAATTAAACATTGCATTGAGAATGTCAAATTGGTGAAGACAACATTCATATGGACTAAAAACATTTTTGACATATAATTTAAGAAAATGAATTATATATCTGCAGTATAAATTTCTCTGTATGCATTTAGCCTCATAAAAAAAATTAAATAAAGAAAATTAATATATAGATAAATGTATTGGTATATGAGGATAACACTCACTTGATCATATAACTGAATTCATATTATAAATGATATAATATGTAGTTTGGTGTAAAAAAAAAAATAAAAGATAGAATTCATATAATTTAGAAGAGAGTAAGGTATTAAAATTCCTGAAATAAATATTGCTTTGTGCTTAAACAAACTTTAAAAAAAATTACTTTAAAAAAATACAGTATTGCCCAAATCTTAAAATTTTGTATAGAAAATTAATAAATTAAAAATAACAAAACAAAAAAAAAAGTCGCAATAATTGTGATGTGATAGTTTAAGAGCTGCTGAGCTGACTGCCCACAGCGCCTTATACATCTGGCGAAACCCCACAATCATGAGTACCCACAAATCCCACATAGTTTGTTAGAATATTCAAACATAATCTAGTATGGCATCAGTAGTTAATTTTTCCACTGATTATATAATTTTCTTTATCAACTCGATATTTTACCCATTACTACATTACGATTGTACAAATATAAAATCAGCTGTGTTTTGTTATACATATACCTTGTTTTACAGTGTCGCACATTGCAATTTATCGGAATGTGTACTCAGTTATTCACTTTTACAATATCACCGAGCTGGACCGCATGATACATACAATCAGCATGTGTTTGTACAAAATAAAATAGGAGAAAATCAAAATTAAATGCAATGACGAACAAACCGTACCAGTTGGGCATTTAAATACATTCAGAAAGTATCGTACAGTCTTAAGTGTTTAACTAAATTTTGTCGTTTGTCAAATTATATGGGATGCCAACCGACGACATTGATACTCCATATTTTCGATAACTGAAAAACATTATTATATTATAGTTAACATTATTGTTAGGGTACTTGACAAATCGCATGTAATGCAGTGATTAAAAAAAAACAGAAACCGAGTCGGGATTCTTGTTTAGACCAACAAATTAGGTCTCTGCATTTTTTCTTTTCTTTTTGAAGTGTTAGAGCGTCTATCCTAGATCATAGATGCGATAGGTCGTAGGTTTGATCCCCGGCCGCGTCATACCAAATACTTACACAAATGGTACTAATAGCTGCCTTGCTTGGCGATAAGCATTAAGAGGTTAGTGTTAGGACTGGTCAGCCTGGTGTCAGGATAATGTGACTGGGTGGGGCATCATGCTACATATCTGCGGCATGACGCACCAGTGCTAGACACGACTATAAACTGCCACACTGCAGACATCGTAGCGATATGACTGAACAAATTGTTAGATACGTTAAATCTCTCTCTCTCTCATGTGTGTGTTTGTGTGTGTGTGTGTGTGTGTGTGTGTGTGTGTGGTCTAGGTGGCTTGTTTGAAGAGTGCATGTATACTTCACTCCATAAATGCAGGATAGTACAGTGTGTGTGTGTGTGTGTGTGTGTGTGTGTGAATGTTTAAAGGAACATCAGCACAAAATAATGACATTATTGTGCAAACAAACGTAAAGGAGAAGAAAAGTAAAAAGAATTAGCGGTCATCCATTATTTATGTCAACAAAATGGGGGGAAGGGGTTTGAAGAAGTTTGACAATTGATGACATGGGGGAGGGGGAGTTCAAAATGAATTGATGTCAACAATGTTATTTTTTTACAATACATTTAATAAATATAAAAAATAGGAAAATGGGATGATGACAGAAGTAAGAATATAAAGTTTCGATATTTTTCATGAATTCAAAGTGTTATAGTCAATTGGAAATGTGTTAAACAAGTAAAATAAATGTATTACAATTTATTTGTTGACCTTTTAATATCCATAATTCTATTTTTAGCATAAAAACCAGCCATATAAAATATATTTAGTTTGTTGAGGGGGTAAAAAAAATTGACATGATTTAATTGAGGGGGGGGGGTGTCACTGAAAGTTTGACAGTTGTTGACAAGGGCGGGTAAAAAAAAATTGCTTAAAAATTGTTGACATAATTAATTGAAGTCCCCTTATACAAGGAAGCTTTTTTAATTGCTTATGGTACATCATGTATGCTAAACATATTTTGTTGGAGATTGCCATTCATATTTTACCTCATTTTAGCTTTCAGTAATGAATTATAATGATTCTTGCCATCAAAATGTGTGTTACAAAGTCCTTTACCAATAACTGCGTCAACTTGATGTAATGTATACCCAGTTTAAAAGTTCGGAGTCAGTCAGTTATCAATGATATGGCTGAACAAAACAAGTGTCACCATCTTTGCTTAAAGAGCCCCCAAACCTTATTTTCAGCATTTTCTGTTGCAAAGCTGCCATTACCCAACTATACACTGGAATCACATTTTCGAAATGCATATATGCCATACTTTTTTTCTAGTTCAAACCACCTTACCCTAAGAATGTTACATTTTTTTTTTTGGGTGAGAGGGATTCTTAGGCCATCATTTCAGTTATTTTTAGTAACTTTTATGGCATCCCACCCATAATTTGAAGAATAAAAGATTGTAAACCCAGACAAACATTAAAGAAAAAATTTAAGCCATCATACCCCCAAATTTGTATTAAAACAAAAATTAAAGACATCATACCTCAAACATTTAACTAAATTTTACCATAATCTAACAAAAATGAAATTCTAAATAATTCCGTCTTCATAATGTATTGCCTAAAATTACAACATTCAGTTGTCATTTGAGGACACTTGTTCTATCTGAGGAGCTGAACATACAATCTGATCATCAATTGATATATAATTTAATCAAGACAAATTAAGTCATAACAGCTAGGATTCAGATGGGTGACTCTTTTACATTTAGAAACCAGAAAAAAACTTGAAAGAATAAACTCATTCAGTTATTTAATTGTTATTTATATTACTCCTGAACTACTTGTAGGATTGCCATGAAACTTTACACACATTTATCCCCTGGCCTAGTTGCACCAAAATGTAAAGGAGGCTGCTTTAGAATTAAATATGGATGCCAAATTAGCCATCTTGAAAAATGATATGGCTGCTTCTTCTGAATGTGTATTCATATACATGGGTTTTTCACTGTTATATTTGTTCATTAATGGAAATTAATGTAAATGGTGCCGTTCTACCTGTACGGTAATGTTTGCAAAGGACATTTAATACTGGAAGCATCTGGAGTATTCTGATAGTATGTGGAAGGATATATGATATACTGTTGATTGTTGTTAATCCAATGTTACGGCAAGTTTATTGTCACTACTTCTACGCACAGGATTTTGACACATATTTATCGCAATATCTAGTTAAATTTAAATTAGAATGATGGCACTTAGATGGCCAATGCAGTGATGGATTAGAGAATTGTCTTATTGCTACTTCTTCCAGATGATTATATCAACATGGGGTTTTCATTAAAAGATTTCAAATGTCTAGTTGTACCTAAATAAACATGATATGACATTCATAAGGGCCAGTATTGATTATCTTGAAAATAGATTTTTGTCACTGCTGCTTTAAAAAAGTCATTTTGACATTTTATGTGTTCACCAGAAGATTTCTTATGCTGTCTAGATGGTCTCAAATATAAATGGTAACTACCAGACATTCAATATGACTACCATGGTGACAGCCTTGTCATGGCTGCAACTCCTGAATAGATGATTAACTTAACAAGGTGTTTAAACTTGCGATGTCACAGATTAAAATGAAACCAATCTGACCACCAATATTGCAGCAATGATGAAATTTTGACAAATTTTTTTTATCACTTATCCTTCTTGATAAATAGTCATATCAACATGGGATTTAACCAAAAGACTTTTTAAAATGTATAATTGGCCCTAAATGAAAACAATGCTGAAATGAAAACCAATTTGACCAACATGGCAGCTCTGTTAATTTTGTTTTTTTGTTACCTGTCCTCGATGTTCATATTGATATAAAGGATTTCACCAAAAGACTTCGTCTGATACCTAGTTTGTCCTAAATGTTACAGATCTGACATTCAAGTTGGCCAACATGGCTGCCATAAAGACATTATCACTATTGAAAGGCGGTATCAACATAACCTTTTTACCAGAATACTTCTAAGAAAATTGATGCCGTCGTCCAGTACAGCCATTATGGCGGCCACATCTTCTCAATAGATGAACATTTCAATACATGGTTTCACCAAAGGTCTTCTTATTATATTGAGATAGCTGTTAGAAAAAAACACTGTGAAAACTTTAGGTACTTCAGTCGTATTGAAAAGTTTTTTAAAAATTTTTTTTGTATCACAAAACCTAGTTGTATTTGACAACTGCTTTTCAGGAGAAGACTTCTAATAATTTTTTGTTGAACTTTAATGAAAATAATGTCCATCTAGCATCCAGTATGACTGCTACAGATGCAAGCTGTTATTAATAAAATATCCAAGCAATTATTTTAACACTCAGCAGATGAAAAAATGAAAGGGTTTTATATTTGCTTTTAGGTGATTCATTTCTGGTAGTGTAACGCCTTTGGTCTATACGTCAGCTCAATAACCAGCTGAACTTTGGGCATGGCTTCTTGTCCATTGGCCATCCTTTCTTTACGGCAAAGTTAATACTCTTAGACCTCAATTAAATTATCATGAATCGTTGCATACTGATGTATCCAATTCAAACATACAGTATGGTTGCCACAGTGGCCATCTTGAATAGGTTATCTCCTTCAAAATATATGGTCATATCAACAGGATTTTCAGGAAAATACATATTTTTTTAATGTCTAGTTGGTCCTGTATGAAAACTGTGCTGTCATATTGAAATGGTATTTGCACCAAAAGATCTCTTATGATGTTTTTAGCTGGTTTTAAATGAAAACTGTGCTGTCATATTGAAATGGTATTTGCACCAGAAGATCTCTTATGATGTTTTTAGCTGGTTTTAAATGAAAACTGTGCTGTCATATTGAAATGGTATTTGCGCCAAAAGATCTCTTATGATGTTTTTAGCTGGTTTTAAATGAACACTGTGCTGTCATATTGAAATGGTATTTGCACCAGAAGATCTCTTATAATGTTTTTTCTGGCTTTAAATGAAAATTGAACAAATCAGGCCTTCATTAAGCTGCAATTTTGTCCATCCTGAAAATCTGTTATGGCTGCTCTTCATGAATGTAAAGATCATATCGTTAGGTGGTTTTACAACCAGTATGGTTGTCCTGGCTACCATCTTGTAATCATATACAAAAAATCACACTGTCATGGGCTTTTCAAATAGAAGACTTTAAATGATATGATATCCATTTTTACTATAGTGGTGTTAATTTGTAGATCTTGTTGCTGCTGCTATTACTAAATTAATGACCATATCGATGCGGCTTTACCCTAAAATATTTCTTTTGATATCACATTGCAAAAAAATGAGAGCATGATACTCTTATATCCAACATTTAACAGCTGTGTTTTATTACTGATCCTGAATTGATGGTCGTATAGGGTTATCAGTAAACTATTTCCAGTTATGTTGAGTGCATTCTAAATTAAAAAGTTGTTGACTTGAATATGTGATTACTCTACTTGTCATAGACCAGAAGAGTTTATGGGATGGCCAATATAGCCAAGTCCTCTATAGTAGCAATGTTGACAACTCTCGAGAAAAAGCAAAGATGGCTTCAGAATGAAACGGTTGTATCGTGAATTCCTGGAATTTTGTTTCCAGCCAGTAGAGCATTTATCCCCTTCAGGGTCTACTGTATACAATTTATGATTTATTTGTCATCGTCACATTGCCCTGCCCGTGATTGCTTAAGTCATGGGAACAAAGCAATGGTTAGAAGCCATGTTTATATAGCGGGTATTCTTCGCAAGCGTGTGAAAAGTCGCACATGTAAGTTGTAAGTTTCGGTCAAGAACAATTGATCATTATAGGCGCTGTAATTATCACATCATTATATAAAGGAATTTTAAATGATACATTATATAAAGGCTATTTAATGGCTACATTATATAAAGGCTATTTAAAGGCTACATTATACAAAGGCTATTTAACGGCTACATTATACAAAAGCTATTTAAAGGCTACATTATACAAAGGATATTTAACGGCTTCATTATATAAAGGATATTTAAATGATACATTATATACAGGCTATTTAACAGCTACATCATATAAGGGCTTTTTTATATAAAGGCAATTTAAAGGGTAAATATATAAGTATATATAATGGCTACATTATATAAATGATATCTAAATGGTACATTATATACAGGATATTTAAAGGGTACATTATATATAGGATATTTAAAAACTACATTATATAAATGATCTTTAAAGGCAAAATTAAAGGATATTTAAATGATACATTATATAAAGGATCTTTAAAGGCAAAAATAAAGGATATTTAAAGGATACATTATATAAAGGATCTCTAAAGGCAAAATTAAATGATATTTAAAGGGTACATTATATAAATGAATTTTAAATGGTACATTATATAAAGGATATTTAAAGGATACATTATAACATTTAGTCCCATGTACTGCAACCTTCTTTATGTCATTGTAGTCTACCTGTAGTGATTGAAAAAGCATAAAGTTGATAGCATTGTATAGCAAGGTGCCTTACACCATTGTCATCTACCTGTATTGATTGAATAAGGACAACATTAGATCTATTGCATAGCAAACCTGCCTCATATCCTTGTCTTCTACCTGTATTAATTGAATAAGCCTAAATTTGATTATATTTGGGGATACTTTTATACCTACTAATACCACTACTACTACCACTACTGCTACTACTACTACCACCACTACTACCACTGCTACTACTACCACTAATTCTACTACTACTACTACTACTACTATTACTACCACTACTACTACGACTACTACTACTACCACTACTACTACTACTACTACTACTACTACCACTACTACTACTACTACTACTACTATTACTACCACTTCTACTACCACTACTACTACTACCACTACTACTACTACTACTACTACTACTACTACTACTACTACCATTACTACTACTACTACTACTACCACTACTACTACTACCACTGCTATTACTACCACTATTGCTACTACTACTACTACTACTACTACTACCACTACTACTACCACTACTACTACTACCACTACTACTACCACTACTACAACCACTACTACTACTACTACAAACACTACTACTACTACTACCACTGCTACTACTACCACTATTGCTACTACTACTACTACTACTACCACTACCACTACTACTACCACTGCTACTACTACCACTATTGCTACTACTACTACTACTACTACCACTACCACTACTACTACCACTACTACTACCAGTGCTACTACTACTACTACTACTACTACCACTACTACTACTACCACTACTACTACCACTACTACTACTATCACTACTACTACCACTACTACTATCACTGCTACTACTACTACCACTACTACTACTACTACCACTACTACTACTACCACTACTACTACCACTACTACTACCCCTACCTCTACCACTACAACTACTACTACCACTGCTACTACAACTACTACTACTACTACTACCACTACTACTACTACCACTACTACTACCACTACTACTACTATCACTACTACTACCACTACTATTATCACTGCTACTACTACTACTACCACTACTACTACTACCACTACTACTACCACTGCTACTACTACTACTACTACCACTACTACTACTACCACTACTACTACTACTACCACTACTACTACTACCACTACTAGTACCACTACTACCACTACTACTACTACCACTACTACTACCATAGCTACTACTACTACTACTACTACCACTACTACTACTACCAATACTACTACAACTACTACTACCACTACTACTACGACTACTACTACCACTGCTACTACTACTACTACCACTACTACTACTACCACTACTACTACCACTACTACTACCACTGCTACTACTACTACTACTACCACTACCACTAATACTACCACTACTACAACCACTACTACTACTACCACCACTACTACTACCACTGCTACTACTACTACTACCACTACTACTACTACCACTACTACTACCACTACTACTACCACTGCTACTACTACTACTACTACCACTAATACTACCACTACTACAACCACTACTGCTACTACTACCACTACTACTACTACTACTACCACTGCTACTACTACCAGTGCTACTACTACTACCACTACTACTACTACTACTACTACTACTACTACTATGACCATGACGCAGAATAAACTAGTACATTGCATGCCATTTATCAGAGGAGTTCAATAATTCCCAAGTTTTCCTAGTCCAGGTCTCTACTAACACGAGAATTTACAGATGTATATGTTGGACGTGTACATGCACGTTCTTCGTTATAAATAACAAACATGCTTCTAATTTACATGGATCAAGGGAAATAAGGCCTGCCATACATGAAATGGCGATTGCCTTTTGAAAATCTATTATTATCTCACATTGTTTCACTGATTTGGGTATCTAGGTCAGTTTATCAATCTGTAAAGTTAAAGGCAGCAGTCATTTGCTTATCACATGACAGGCGGATAATTTACTGAAAACACAAGGGATTTTGCTGGTAGATATTCTTTTCGAAGGCTTCCTGTTTGCCAATATTGAAATTTTGAAAACATAGGCCAGTGAAACGCATTGTTGTTGATTCTACACTTGACTAAAACCGACAAAGCCCAAACGAAAGTACTCTCCAAAAATGGTGGCGAGACAACAGGAGTGCAGCATTTGTATGGATAGTTTTAAGAATCCTAAGCTGATATCGTGTCACCATAGTTTTTGTTTAAATTGCCTGGAGGATTATGTACGGGCTAATCTTCGTAACGGTAGATTTGATTGCCCCATCTGCAGGACAAGTGTGGAGTTACCGAAAGGAGGCGTTCGAAGTCTTCAAAGCAATTTTTATATTGACGACACAGGCTCTGGTGAGAAGTTTGCCTGCGATCTTTGTGGTCCGAAAAATGTGGCATGCAGTAGATGTTTGCATTGCGAGGAGAATTTGTGTCAGACTTGTTGCTATGGTCACGAAAAATCGAAAGCGAGTAGGCATCACAAAATAAGTGATTTGGGAACTCTCGATAGAGCAACGAAGGGCAAAATTCGACAACGTATATTTTGTGATCAACATCCGGAAGACGAAATCAGGCTTTTTTGCAGAGACTGTAAAGTACTTATTTGTTTAATGTGCAAAGTAGTAAATCATGATAACCATACAAGTAGACCTGTAGCCGATTATGCAGCTGAAATGAAGAAGACCCTACAGAGCAAGAAGGATGAATGCTCGGACAAACTGAGACGTATGAATGATTCCAAAGCAATGGCGGAGGAACTTGATAGAAAGATTAATGATGCGGAGCGGGAAGAAATTAAAGCAGTTGAAAAACAGCATTTACAGTTGAAAAAAGTACTTGAGCAAGAAGTGGCAAATGTGAAAGGCAGAATAAAAAATGTTTATCACGACCTGAGACAGCAAATCGCAGTTTTCAAAAAATTTGTGGAGGATGAATTCGTGACCTGTTATAACGCACACGAAAATGCACAAAAAATAACAGATCAAGGGACAGACATCGATATAATAAGAAATGGTCCAAATCTTGAACAGTTAATTTTTGCATCCATGTCAAAGACGGATCCAACACATACTACAGTCCTGAAAAACAAACTGTTTTCGCCAGCCCCAATCGACGCAAGGAAACTGATTCTCTTAATAGGCATAATGCAAGATTCTACTGACTCAGTAAGTTACACTTCTCGTAAAATCGTTCACATTTTGTTTCTCCCTTTTATTGACATAAGTAGTGTTTGTAGTCTTAACAGAAATACAAAGTCATTTTCATTGTTTTAACCAAATTGTGTTACTGCGTAGATATTCTTGAAATTCGCCGATTAGCTCTGAATGTTACCATCAATATATTGTATCGGTTTCAGATCGAGGCTCTCAAAATTATCTCTAGAAACTGCATAGCAAACACCCTCCCCCCCCCAAAAAAAAAAAGAAGATACAATTTGATGTCAGCACATGTTTTATTATAAATGTGCGGCCTAAGTAAAGACAAGGCATTTTTTATGCAAGACATTGACACAATGACTATGCTGTTTATTTTGTATGGAAAAGTAAGGTATAAACTCATAACTAATGTAACTTAGTGTGTATGGGGTAAGATTCGGTAATATAAAATGTGTCCATATTTGCGTATCTTAGTCGAATTAAAACGTTATGAACATTTACAGATATCTTGGTTAACCGAAAACACATAGCACTGGATACCTAGATAAAATCAATCAATACTAGATATAGTATATTAACATTACTCACGAATGATTGACAACATATTTATGCAGTTTAACTAGCAATTTCTCATGATCAAGCTAACATTATGTTTGCAAAGAAAATCACGTGCCGGAGTTAATATTTCGACTTTGATTTATGGATAAGATCACAACTTCTTAGAAGAGAATGTTCAGGTGACATGTTAATGAGATGAGTGAAACAGGCCTTGTATAGTGCACATTCTAATCACGAAGGACTATACTTCTGGATAGCAACGTATAATTTGACGAATTTGTTGTTGTTACTTCGTTGTTAGAAAGTGAAGACAACAGAACAAATGAGTTAGCATGTGCATAAAACTAAATAAGTCCTTTTGAAAGTACACATACTATATTGAGAGATGTAAAATTTCGAATAAATTTCTACGGAATAATGAAAACATATTAACATGATATGTTTGTTATTGGCGCCCATAGGCTAACTGACTCACAGATCATTAATTATAGTCGCGTTATGGACATTCAGAGCTGTTCGACATTTTAATGCCAGCACCATTGTTGTTTATTTTAGTTTATCGTCGGAGTGGGTGTGGGGAACGATTCAGCTCCTGAACTCTCCATTGCATGCACCACATGCGTCTCAATCAGGCAAGCGAAATAACCTTGTCTGAAAGCGGAATTAGGAGAAATGTCCTGCCGGGTCACCAATTGACAGCACCCTTATACTGAAACTCCTTTTTTGTAGATCAGGTTCTACCCAGTTATATAATTTTTGAAATCGATTCTGACTATGTCACATTTGTAATTAGAGTCATGTAGTCCTGTGTTTTAAATTTTTTCCTCACAGACACAAATGTTTAAGAAAGAAATTTGTGTACGTAGCGTACTTTAAGATCCGAAAAAGTACAACATAATTCCAGACTTGGTTGGAGTAACCTTAAATTTGTTAATCAGACATAAATTGCTACATAGTAAGTTTAAAAGGTATAATAATAAGGATCAAATTAGTAAAGGTAACACCAAGGTGGCTGATGCTTTATCTGCTCGGTAAATGGGCGCACCCGTCCATCCACGAGTCTTCTGCTGACTTGTAGGTCGGTTTTGGTCAGTCTATGGCTAGGGAAGTAATCTCTATGAGAAAATCCGGAGATACACCCTAAGGCAGCTGAACGATTTACTTCATCCAATTCTGGCATCTCGTTGGTCTGGAGATGGATGAGCTCCGCCAGACAACGTTCACCCAAGACACACTGATAATACATGAAAAATTTGAAACTGCCCAGGTCAACAAGGACCACATCTGTCGTTGTCCACTAGGATGGAGGTGAGAAGTGTGCTACTGGTACATTGCATGAAATCAGAGCGAGAGACAGCATCGCCAACACCACCTGGAACATTTGAACTCTGGTTCAAATTTGAAGACTCGAAGAGTTGACACATATGCTTAAACACTATACATGTCACATTCTGGGACTCAGTAAAGTTAGATGGAAAACCACAGAAGATGGGCATATATTTTACCTTAATGGAGACTTTGACAAATCCATAAATGGGAAAGGCTTTCTTGTAAACAAAGGCATCAAGGGATCTGTTCTTGAATGCCGCCCCATTTCTAGCAGAATCATTTATATTCGTCTGAAAGCATTTCCGTTTATCATCACAACTATCCATGTATATGCTCGATCTTTCGATCATGATGACGAAGAAATAGAGGCGTTTTACAACAGACTCAAATGTATTCTAAACGTGGTCAGTAAAAAAGACACCCTCTTCATCCAAGGAGACTGGAATGCCAAAGTTGGCAAATATGTTCTAAATCACTAGGAACATCATTGCGAACCTTCTTGCAACGATCTTAAAATTGAAAGAGGGAAACGGCTGCTCGAGTTCGGAAGTTACAACAACTTGATACTATCCAACACCCTGGGCCAAAATAAAGCTTCACGTTGCTGGACATGGCAAGCACCAAATATAATCCATTATAACCAGATCGACTACATACTGGTTCAAATGCGTTACGGATATGGCATCAATACAGCAAAAACGTGGACATTCCCAGGTGCTGATGTTAGGAGTGATCACGATCGCTTGATTATGAACATCCGAATGCGGCTGAAGAACATTAACTAGCTAAAAAGCGTTTTTTTAAAATTAGATTTTTGATACTGAAACTTGTTGATTTGTTGTTGTTCTTTCTTCTCTATTAACCCCATAGCTGTGTCTGTCGTGGTGGCATTCGGTTCACTTTTGATGATCATGTTGAAAATCGATTAGAGTAGTATTAGTTGTTTCGTCTAAAGGTTATTGATGAAATAGCAGATGAGGTTGCAACATCCCTGTTCAATCATGACTGTTTGTCTTTGGTGAGACTATATTTACGTTGTAGGATCAGACTCTACAGAAGACTAAAATCGTCCTTACTGCTACCAAGAAAGGAGAGGTTCTTTTACAAATGTGTATCAAGTTTTCATTAAATGTAATAAACACTGGTGTTGAATCATTTTGGCAAGCATAATTGTAAACAGTAAAGACGAGATGGTAGTAGAAGCTTGTTATTCTGGAGTACACACGCGTCCTAACAACATCTGTTTGTTGCAGAAGATGTATATTTTCTTTGGAGTTAGACTCGTGGGTCTTTATTCTTTTCTTGTTTGTAATTTAGGTACTGACAATCTCTATGCCATACAGTAGATTAATCAATTTATCAGGAGGATGAGATAAAAAAGGAAGTCATTTTTTTAAATAATGCTGGAAATAAAAATTGGTAATATCTTTTTCTCTTCAGACAGACGCCAGATGGTAAATATTAGGACCTCTTTCGTGACACCAATTGTGAAACGAATTGGTATGAAAGGTTAACTACTTATTAGTGATAATTTTTAAAGCCACTATCTAATACACACGAGGTGTTTGAATGACATCGTCATGCGCATAATAGAACCACGTGGTGCTATTTCGTAAATGTTTGCACGCGATATTTATTTCTTGCTCTTGCAACCAATAGCACATACATTGAGACTGATGGTGCGATGGATGTATTGTGCTGAAATGGTTTTAACTATATATATCAGCATGTTAAAGAGGAGGAGATGGTAATCTTCGAACCTTGATGATCAAATTTGTTATCCATCTCTTTGAGAGCAGAGTAGATGGAGGTTGTAGCAATAACTATGGTGTTTAGAATTTTGAGATTACTATCAAGAACACAAAGCTCTTAATATATTTTAAACGTGTTTAATATTTGTTCAAAAAGTGCATGTTTCTGTATTCAAAAAATTAAAACAACGAAGACACGTAAGGTATAAATGATCTCTTTTATTAATGATATCAATCTTAGAACCACCAAAGCTTCATATAAACAATCCTGTGTATAATAGTTTCGATCTATATTTTCCCGGTGAAATCGTGATTTAGTGTTCTCCTGCTATCTGCAAAATTCATTTTTCTAATTATTCCGTGATTTTTCTTTATGTCACATCTGTCTATTTCTACTTCGATATTTTCGTGGAGTTGTAATATATCTTCCTCTGTTTCAGCTTCTTCAACCTCTGTTTTTAGTATTGTATTCATTGTCATATTCACTTCTTGTACTAGTTCTTCGTATAGTGACACAAGATGTCTTTGGCATAGTCATCAGCATCTTGTATCCAAGCATCTAAACCAAGATATTTCGGTCACGCCCTTCATTCCAGTTGTAAATTTGGTATTATAACCAAACTAACTATACCATCATCTTGATACATATAGGAGTGATTGTATTCACGAATGTTGCTTCACATCGAAATACATTAATTGCCTTCATCAACATTATCAACACTTGTAATACATAGTATTTTTTCATTTCGGGCACAGGTACAGTTTTGGTGGTCATAATGTCTTTGCTGCATGTACTGTTCATAAATATTCAACAGTGAATCTTCTGGTGAACGACATTCGAGACAAAGTAGTCAATAACACGCCCATCACACATCGTGGAATCGTTTAGTTGATTTATCGTAGATAGAAACAGTTTTTGTAAAATGGTTTGGTAGTCTTCTATGACCGGAATATTGTCATTGAGTTCCATCCACGGAAAGTGTTGCTACACCGATGGTACATTTTTCTTGTTTGAAGAATTATTCGTACGTTGTACACCAGGCATCTGCTGTTAAAGAGCGTAATATATAATTTGTAATGACAAATACGCATGTTTGATCATGATGTGACGGATTTTGTACTTAATTGTTTTGAACCTGCAGCTTCTATTGTAATGTAGTCTTTTAGGTAGACAGTATCTGACTATTTGAACACTTTCAAATCAGTCAACCTTGTAAAATGTCTCAGGTATCGCTGATTTAATGTCCTTCATGATTAATCTATATGAGCTCTTTGTAAATGCGTTCTCTTATCTTAGAAGACAAACTATGAATGTTCACTTCTAAAGTATCCGTGAGGATCATAATCATGTGCCAACAAAGGAAGGGTCACGTTTTAAGGATTTGAGTTGAATTTCAAAGTCACATTAGCCTGGCAAAGCCACAGGAAACGTATTCCTCATTGATATGTACATATCATTGAGTAGTGCTATCCACAATGGTTTGCCGATGCATGGATAAGATAGGATCATGCGCGGTATCACGTTGGTCAGTAATGGACGTGCATTGTTTTCGTTAGGGAATTGATAAGACACACAGACAGCAATTTTAGACTGTAGTAGACGAGCGGGAAGGCTGTGATGCATCGCTAATATCGCAGGAAACGTCATCACTTTTGGTACAAGTAATACGACTAAGTTGTAGTAAAATAGGAAACATATAAAACAAAAAGAAAACGTTTTGTATAATTTAACGAACGATTTATTTTCCTGAATATAAGCTCAAAATGTTACAAGAATTAACTTTATTTTAAATCAAACGTACAAATACTTACACGTTCTAAATTGAACCACTCATTTGTTTTCCTTAAATACAAAGTGAGAATTTAAAAGAAACTTACATTATTGCAAACCAAATACCAAATAATCCTAATTCTTATGTCATAGTCCTAAACTATAGAGCGATCCGACTGGATTCCATTATTGAATCTGCCGATATGTCATTAACGATGTATTACAATGTTATAATCAAGAATGACCTTGCATAAATTCACAGTAATGCCAAACAGTCAAAAAATCAATGACGAGTTTGTAACTTCAATGAATAAAGTGTAATTAAGTAATTCCTCCGACCACAAACGTTTTTCAAAAATACATAATTATCATAGGAGAATGTTATTTTCCTACCACACACATAAATAAATTATCTTTTTATAAACGTTTAACATAAAAATTCAAAGTAAACATACTTACACATATTACTTAAATCACTTTTAAAAGTTACACATATTATATGTTCAGAACTGACCCTTTCAATCCCAATCAAGACAAAAGTGAAACCCATTGGATTTCAGTAGAAACTGAAAATGATCTGTAAAACTAAGCTTTGTTTCCAAAATCATGTATTGCCAATTGTCGCTTGATCTGAGACAAAATAGAATTTCCCTAGGGAAAACCTCGCTAATAGAACCCAGACCCAAACAACAACAAAAACTTGCTTACTAGGTAACACCATGACACAAATCAAGTAGACGAAACATAACAGTAGTCAGATGTAGACAAAATCTCTACAGGACAGAAGCTCTGAAAAAAACATAATGTAACTGGGTGAGCTAGAATATCTTTCTACATTATATCTACTCGTTTTGCATATTTTAAGCATGTCCCTCATTAAATTTGAAATAAATTCTGCGTGTTGATAGATTAGGGGTATGTCGTGTAATACGAGAAAGATAAACATGGTTTGTTCGAAATGTGCCGAATACACCACTTTAAATGGCGTTTTCTTATCTGAAAATAAACATCATTTTAGCTTTCGTTCAATCCATGTGAAAAAACTTATTCTAAGCTTCATTGATCCTAAGCATGCAAGGCTCAAATTTGCTTAAGCGATATCAGATATAGTTATTCTCTCATAGTACTATAACCTCGTAATATAATTGCTTAACTCAGATTTTATTAGATTTTGACTAGTTATTTGTATACATATTGAACAACTATGAATTAAGCGCTAATGCAAAAAGGTGTTTTTCGATTCAGCTATCCATAACTAATTTAAACTGATATAAACTAAGATTGTGGATGAAAGTAAATTAGTTCATATTCGATCCCAATCAAATTCAGCCCAAAACATTTCATTGATTTGGTTATTTAAAAGCAGTTAGAGTGACACGCATGAAACCAAATGTGTCATATGAAAATATTTGCTGTTAGTCGGGAGATCATGTATCAATATTAAGATTAGATAGGAGTACGGTATTAAATAGGCTGTTGGTAGAATAAGGAAAGAGTAAAATAAAAGGGGAAGTTAACATGTTAGTGGAATGTGCCAAATACATTTGAGATTGAGAAACAAGTTTGGATAATAGTAATACTTTGGAATGTGTCTATCACATTGGATGAGATGGAATTATAGTATATAAAATAAAGTGTAGTATTTGCTCTCGTTAAATGCATGTGATGAACCTTAATCTACGCTACAGGGATCCTTTACACGCAAGGCGTACATTTATTTATGTGTTACCTGAGATAGTTATCCTCTGTTAGCTTTGGAATGTGGTGACATTCCTGTTAATAGAAAAGTTTTAGTAGCTGTAGGTGTCATTGTTCCAAAGCTTGGGGTACGTGTTAGGGATTCATTTAATGAATACAACGTACTAATTATTGGTTAATTATTTGTTTCAGAGTGCTGAAAAGGTAAGTTAACTCAGCTGAAATAAACCAAGATTGTGGAATAGTGTACATTAATGCATAATCGTTCATAATCTATTCCAGCGCAGAATATTTGATGGTTTTAATGATTTAAAATAAGTTCGAGTGATATTCGGGAACTAATTGAGTGACATGAAAACATTTCCCTTCAATATGGAAAATATGATTTTAAATTAGTACAGCCTTTTACGCACATTACTTTAGTTATGGCAATATTTACATTTATTAGAAGCACGGTATGAAATCAATTCTTGACATATATGGGGAATAGAGGAAATTAACATATACGTGGAATGTGCCGAATACACAGATTATCGTCAATATAATGCAATGCGCTACTGGTACCCTTTCACTAATTTGAAAGATATATATTCAGCGCGTAAAAGCAATCACTATCTCTAGAGGTACAAAACTGTTCAACAGATAGCATTTATCGTAATTCGCTTATGATATCACCATGTGGTTGCATATTTCCTACTATTAGGAGTTTTGTATCGTTTGGTGCAATTGTTCCTAAGGTGTCAGAACGTACTAGATTATTCGCTAATATGAAAAAAAGATATTTTCGTTTCAGATCATGGTAAGTATGTTTAACAGACGACAACTATGTTTGTGAATAATGTTGATCAGTGCATATGCTGCTATTAATCAAATTCAGCTCAGAATATTTGATACGCTTGATTATTTGATTGGAGTTAATTTGACGTAGAAAAAAGGGAATTTGTCATATGAATCGATTGATTTGCCTCCCGTAGCTTTGGAAGACGTGTGCTAAATGTTCTAGCTCCAAAACCTATGTTAAGAGGATTCCGAATTAAACCCAACGTATTTATAACGCAATGCAATGCAGAAACCCTTTCTTTAATGTGAAAAATATATATTCAGAGCAAAATCAATCATTATGTTGTAATATACAAATATATTCATATTCAGAAGACCTATTACGCTCATTATTATAATAATGGTCCTTTTTACATGTGAAATAACGCAGCATAAAATAGATTCTTGAGATATTAGGGGATGAGAAAAATTACAAAAAAATAAATCTGGCTGAAATTTAAAAACCAACTGCTTCAAAGAGGATTATCGTATCGGAAAGGAAATTTACAACTAGTGCCATTTCGATCTTGAATGAAATAGAGTAAATGCTCCTGTTAAATGCATGTGATCAACCGTGTCCTATGCTGCATCGAACTTTTACACGCAATGTACCAATTGATTTAAGTGTTACTAGAGTTCGTTATTCTCTGTACGAACTATAGTGTTGTAACCTACTTGTTAATAGCGTACTTTTAATTACAACTGTTATAAACTATGATCGTGGAATAAAGTAAATCATTACATATTCATTGGCAATCAAGTTCAACCCAGAACTTCCGATTTTCTTGATTATTTATACACGATATGGGTGACTAATAGGAGGCCAAGAGCATCATACAAAAATATTTGCATTAAATAGGGAGAATATACATTTTGATAGCCTTTTACGCTAATTAATTGTTTAACATGGCCTTCCTTATATTTAAACGGAGCAAGGTATGAAGTAGTCTGTTGATAGATTGGGAAAATGATAAATGAGAGTGGAAATTAACAGTTATATAAAACATCATGTACGCACAATTTGAAATAGGATTAAGGTAATGCAACAATAGTTCCCTTTCTTTTAATGTGATGGCAAATATTCAACGCAAAAGTGATCCTTAGTTTGGGAGGTACAAAGGTGTTTATGAGATGGTATATATCCTAATTCACACAAGGTATCACCATCTTTTATCATTTTCGTTACTATTAGGAGTTTAGTATCGTTTGGTGCAATTGTTCCTATGGTGTGAGGACGTACTAAAGTATTCGTTAATATGAAAAACATTTTCGTTACGGCTTCAGGTAGATATCTTCAACAAAGAAAACAATGGCTGTGAAATGAGTCAATCAGTGTAAAATGTACTCATAATCAACTTCGGGCAAGACCATTTGATCATCTTAATTACTTTAGAACACAGTGACGTATCAAAAACTAAATCTGCAATAGATTTACATTTGTTTATTTCACCATGGTGTAGACTGACTTATGCATGAAAAAGCACCAATTAATTTAAGTCATATCAAATATAGGTTTTCTTTGATAGTATTATAATACAATAACATACTAGGTAATTGGAGAATTCTTTTATGTTTTGGTGCAACTGTTTCTGAGAGTGCAGTACGTGGTAGGAAGAAATTCTCTGTAACATACATGAATCTTTCGTTAATATTAAACTGTATTTTCATTCCAAGAGTGGATAAGTAATTTCAAATAAGATAATCTCCGGTTGTGTAAATTGTTGCATATTCGTTGAAAATCAAGTTAAGTTTAAGACGTTTGGAGTTCCTCATTACGTAGATATTGAGAGATATACAGGAATTTAAATGTATCATACTAAAATATTTTCTTTAATATGGAGAATATGCATTTACATTAAGATGGCGAGCACGTCATAAAATAGACTGTTCTCTGAATAGGGGAAAGAGTAATATGAAAGAGGAAGTTATAACGTATGTGGAATGTGCCAAATGCACTGCTTGAAATGGGACTATTATATATATATATATATATACACGAACATGCAATATTTCTTCCATTTATTTCCGCGTTATGACATATATTCAGGACAAAAGCTATCGCTATCTTGCAAGGTGCAAATGTGTTCAGGCGATAGCGTGTGTATTTATTCCCTCACGGCATACTTGTTAATATCAGGAGTTTGGTAGCTTTTGATGCAGTTGCTCATATGCTATCAGGACGTAATAGATTATTCTCTAATATCAAAATTACATTTTTCTTTAGATTCGGGTAAGTTATTTCACTTTAGACAACCAATGGCTATGACATACAGTAAATCAGTGCATATTGTACCCTTAATCAAGTTATAACCAGAAGATTTGGTGCTATTTCTTATTTGAAACCTGTTTAAATGACATACGAGAATTACACGTGACATTTAGTTCCAGTTCATTTGCCTCCAATGTCCTTGGCTGACGTGTTTTACACTCACCCTTGGGAGTGAAATCTTCCCTGGAACATGTTTCCAACATTTGAGGTACGTGTTAGATACATGTTAACTGAAACACCTTTGCATTATGGGTTATTCTGGAAAATTTAATTTTCTTTCAGGATAAGAAAAGCATGGTAAGTAATCTCAGCTGTGATAAATCAAGGTTGTGGATTAATGTACATTAGTGCATATTCGTTAGCAATCAAATGTGACTTTGGAAATCTGAATTTTTCATATGAATTGAGTTGCTGTGCCTCGTGTAACTTCGGCTGACGCATGTTAAACGTTATATCCAAAAACCATACATTCAAAGGATTCCGACTTAAACCCAACATATCTAATATTTATGATCCACAGGGTGATTGTTCAACATCAATGATTTTTTTTTCTTTTTACCAATGTCTTTATTTACATATTTAGCATGACCTCAAACACAATATAGATTCCCGGGGAAGTACCCATGCCTAGAATTTAAATCAGAATAAACGCCAGGATTACTTCGTAATATCATGACGAAAGCAGAGGTAGACTAAACATAAGATTAGTCAGTTTTAATATTATAAACTGTTTCTATATTAATACTACTAGGTTTTACACTGCATACGGTAATCATAACCTGTCAGTCAATTTGAAAACAAACTCAGCATGAAATAGTCTTATGGCAGTTTAGTGGAATCTATGAATACTTGAAACAACCCTTAAATATAATCAAGGGACCGGATAGAATGTACTTTTATATTTGAAGAACATACTGTATGAAATACCTATGAATTATTATTTAATATGGAAAATTTATTTTTGTTTCAGGTTGTTAAGGTACGTAATCTCAGTAGAGATAAATCAAGGTTGTGGAATAATGGAAATTAGTATATATTCGTTCGCAATCAAGTCAAGCTCGGAGCATTTGATCGTTTTATGATTTTAAAGCAGTTAGAGTAAGATACGAGAAACTTATTGATATGAAGACATTTCCCTTTAATATGGAAAATATCCATTTAAATTAGTACAGCCTTTTACGCACATAACTTTAATTGTGTTCATCTTTAAATTTATTAGAAGCAAGGCATGAAATAAGCTGTTGATAGAAAAAAAAAATGAGTAACGTGATATATAGGAAATTAACATACATCTGGAATGTGCGACGTACTCTGTCTGAAACAGGTTATCATATGTATAGTGCAATATAATACTGGTACCATTTTTTTTATGTGGAAGATATATATTCCGAGCAAAATCTATCATTATTATGTAATATACAAAAATATTTATATTAAGACAACCTGTTATACTCAGTGGTCCTTTTAACATGTGAAATGACGAAGCATAAAATTGATTGTTGGGATAATAGGAGTATGATTAAATTTTGAAAAAAATAAATAAAAACCAACTTTTGGCTGAAGTGTTAAAACCGTGTGACTAAATGAGGATATTGTATCTGAAAGGAAATAGAATACTAGTTCCTTTTCAATCTATTTGAAAATCGTTAATTTACGAACCATCGAATCTTGAATAATCACAAGAAGACTGTACAAGACGTTTGGAACTTGGCTTTTCAGAATCATTTATTTGCATAATTCGACTATCTTAAGACTGAATATAATTCCCAAAGACATACACAGGTCTAGAACTCAATTTCAAATAAACGGGTGGGCTTCTAGTAAAATCACAAACGTCAGAGGTAGACAACACAGAACATTAGTTAGGTGGGGATAAATTCTATTCTCAATCACGATCTTTCCAAGACGTCTAATAGTGTAAACAATGAAGCCATGAGAAACCAAGTATGTAGCAATAAATGTATGTGCCAGAATATGTTTTTATATTAATACTATTCATTTTTACACCACATATGGTAATCATGACCTGTCATTCAATTTGAAACAAAATCTGTCTGAAATAGTAGTTTGGCAGATTGGTAGAATCTGTTAAGACTTGAGACAACAATTAAGTGGCAAAAAATTGATCAGATAGAATATGTATTTATATTTGAACGGCCTTTTACGCTCATGACTATAGGAAGGGTCCTTTTTAAATGTGAAACTAACACACAATAACTGAGGTTGAGAAACAAGTTTGTAAAATAGTGATAATTTCGAATGTGTCTAATACATTGTTTGAAATGGGATTATCGTAGATAAAATGAAATGTATTATTTACGCACCTTGAATGCATGTGATGAACCTTATTCTTACTGGTTATTCTGTGTTATCTTTTGAATGTGTTAATATTCATGTTGATAGCATAGTTTTAATAGTTTGATGGTGCAATCTTTCCAAAGATTGGGGTGCGCGTTAGATACATATTGTATGAAATACATAAGATGTATTGCTTAATATGGAACATTTATTTTTGTTTCAGGATCCTTATTATGTAAGTAGTCGCAGATGAGATAAACACAAGTTGTGGAATAACGTAAATTAGTGCATATTCGTTCGAAATCCATTCCAGCGCAGACCATTTTCTAGTTTTTCTGATGTAAAAGAAGTTAGAGTAAGATAATGGGAACTAAATGAGTGATATGGAAACATTTCCTTTGAACATGGAAAATCTGCATTTAAATTAGTACAGTCTTTTATGCTTATTATTTATTTATGTACATATTTTTATAAACACGGCATGAAGTAAGTTGTTGATATATATGGTGAATGAGTAAAATGATAGTGTGCCGAATACAGTAAAAGAGATTATCGTATTTATAGTGCAATGTTACTAGTACCCTTTCGTTAATGTGAGAGATATTTATTCATAGCAAAATCTATCATCATGTTGTAATATGCAATCGTAGTTATATTATGACGACATGGTACGCACCTTGTTATAGTAATGCTTATTTTTACATGTGCAATATCGCAGCATAAATAAGATTGTTTGGATATTAGGGGATGAGGAAAATTACAAAGATAACTAAAATGGAGCTAAAATATAAAAACCGAGTGATTCAAAAAGAGAATATTGTATTTGAAAGGAAATTAAATACTAGTTCCATTTCAATCTATTTGAAAATCTTTAATTTACCTACCAGTGAATGATTGCATTTATTGTACTAATTTGTTTTAGTGACAGTAGATATATTCACCAACTGATAATATAATGATGTTGTAAAATAGTTGTTAATAATAGCATTTCAGTTGTAAGTCGATTATGTGGGGTTAAGAAACAAAAAGTAAAATTTACTAAATTAATTTTTATTTTTTACTTTAATAGAATAGAACGTAAAAGTTCTAAAGACATTATTCTGAATTAAATTCCCCAACTCCTAAATGTTATAACCCATGTCCAAATGTTTATAAATTCCTAATGAAAGGCGATTATCTTGGATAATCACAAGATGACTGTACAAGACGCTTGATGTTTGGACTTTCTTTATCCATTATTTGCATAAATTGCATATCTAAAAACAGAGTATAATTTCCCAAAGATATACACAGGTCTAGAACTGATTTTTAAATAAGCACGAGGGTTATTAGGCAACATCAGGGTCAGGTGGAGATAAATTCTACTTACAATCACAATATTTCCAAGAAGTCTAATATTGTAAACTCTCAAGCCACGAGAAACGAATCATGTAGCAATAAATGTTTGAGCTAGAATATGTTTCTATATTCATTCTATTTGTTATAACACTGCATATTTTAATCATGAAATATCATTGAATTTGAAACAAACTCTGCATGAAATAGAATATTTGAAGATTAGTGGAATCTTTGAAGACTTGAGACAACAATTCAGTAGCAATAAAGGGATGAGATAGAATATGCTTTAATATTAAAACAGACTTTTACCTCATGATTATACAAAATGGTCCTTTTTAAATACGAAACAAACACAGCATAAAAGAGATTGAGAATCATGCTCGGAAAATAATGATAATTTCTAATGTATCTAACACATTGCCTGAAATGGGATTATCGTATATAAAATGAAATGTGTTATTTGCTCACGTTAAATTCATGTGATGAACCCTTTTCCACGCTACAGCGATCCTTTACACTCAAGGAGGATATTTATTTAAGTTTTGGTCGAGATCGTTATTCTCTGTTATCTTTTGAATGTGATACTATTCCTGTTGATATAACAGCATAGTTTTAATAGTTGCTGCTGCAAACTTTCCAAAGATTGGGGTATTTGTTAGATACATACTGTATGAAATACCTATGAATTATTATTTAATATGGAAAATTTATTTTTGTTGCAGGGTACAGCTCAGGTACGTAATCTTAGATGAGATCAATCAAGGTTGTTAAATAACGGACATTAGTGTATCTTCGTTCGCAATCACGTCAAGCTCAGACAATTTGATGGTTTTATGATTTAAAAGCAGTTATATTAAGATACGAAAAACTTAATAAGTGATATGAAAACATTTCCCTTTAATATGGAAAATAACCATTTAAATTAGTACAGCCTTAGTACGCACATATCTTTAATTGTGTTCATGTTTACATTTATTAGAAGCACGGCATGAAATAAGCTGTTGATATATAAAGAAAATGATTAACATGATATATAGGAAATTCACATAGAAGTGGAATGTGTGAAATACTCTGAAACAGGTTATCATATGTACAGTGCAATACAATACTGGTACAATTTATTTTATGTGGAAGATATATATTCCGAGCAAAATCTGTCATTATGTTGTAATATACAAAACTATTCATATTAGGACAACCTGTTACTCTCAGTGGTCATTTTTACATGTGAAATGACGAAGCATAAAATTGATTGTTGGGATAATGGGAGCATGATTAAAATTTGAAGAAAAAAAATAAAAACAAACTTTTGGCTCAAGTGTTAAAACCGTGTGCCTGAATGAGGATATTGTATCTGAAAGGAAATAGAATACTAGTTCCTTTTCAATCTATTTGAAAATTGTTAATTTACAAACCAGCGAATGTTGAATAATCACGAGATGACTGTACAAGAAGATTGCAACTTATCTTTTCAGAATCATTTATTTGCATAATTCGAAAATCTTAAGACTGAATATAATTCCCAAAGAAATGCACAGGTCTCGACATCAATTTCAAATAAACGGGAGGGTTTCTAGCAAAATCATGACAAAAGTCAGAGGTAGACAACACAAAAATTTAGTTAGGTGGAGATAGATTCTACTCTCAATCACGATCTTTTCAAGACGTCTAATATTGTGAACAATGAAGCCTTGAGAAATGAATTATGTAGCAGTAAATGTATGAGCCAGAATATGTTTTTATATTAATACTATTCATTTTTACACTGCATATGGTAATCATGACCTGTCATTCAATTTGAAACAAAATCTGCCTGAAATAGTAGTTTGGCAGATTAAGGGAATCTATTAAGACTTGAGACAACAATTAAGTAGCAATAAAGGGATCAGACAGGATACTTATTTTATATTTGAACGGCCTTTTACGTTCATGAATAGAAGAAGAGACCTTTTTAAATGTGAAACTAACACAGCATAACTGAGATTGAGAAACAAGTTTGGAAAATAGTGATAATTTCGAATGTGTCTAATACATTGTTTGAAATGGGATTATCGTAGATAAAATGAGATGTATTTTTACGCACCTTGAATGCATGTGATGAACCTTAACTTCACCAACCTCCGCTTTGCAGACGATATTGATGGGGTGGGAGGCAGTGAAGACGAGCTTGCCACCTTAGTGAAGAACCTGGGTTAAACATCTTCCACATTTGACATGAAGTTAAGCGCTGAAAAGACAAAGTTAATTACACTTTGTGGCAAACAAACCTCAGCCAAGTTTAAAATTTAAAGTCAGAGGACAGGAACTGGAAACAGTGAGCCAGTTCAAATATTATAGTCACGAGCAGCACAACTAACAGCAGTTATATCAAAGTTAAGACCCATCTGGAGAGTCAAGAATATCTTTATGAAAACTAAAATAAAACTATCGAGAGCACTATTGCAACTAATAATCCAGGCACCTCGATAAGTTAACAACGTGCCAATATCTTTTATTCGCGTGGTAGTTTTTGATTATAAAGCTTTATTTCCCCGACTAAACATAGGTACTTAGTGTGATGTCTGAACAGGGATGATCTGTTCTTGTTCGAATTCTGTCTTCACGTCTTTTCTTTAGATTGCAAGGGTATTGTCATTATTGATGTATTTGTCGCTTCTTGCGTTTTTTTTAAATTAGATGTTTGAGACTGAAACTTGTTGATCTGTTTTTGTTTTTACTTCTCTATTAACTCCATAGCTGTGTCTGTCGTGGTGGCATTCGGTTCACTGTTGATGATCATGTTGAAAATCGCTTAGAGTAGTATTAGTTGTTTCGTCTAAAGGTTATTGATGAAATAGCAGATGAGGTTGCAACATCCCTGTTCAATCATGACTGTTTGTCTTTGGTGAGACTATATTTACGTTGCAGGATCAGACTCTACAGAAGAATAAAATCGTCGTGACTGCTACCAAGAAAGGAGAGGTTCTTTTACAAATGTGTTTCAAGTTTTCATTAAATGTAAGAAACACTGGTGTTGAATCATTTTGGCAAGCATAATTGTAAACAGTGAAGACGAGATGGTAGTAGAAGCTTGTTATTCTGGAGTACACACGCGTCCTAACAACATCTGTTTGTGGAGGAAGATGTATATTTTCTTTGGAGTTACACTCGTGGGTCTTTATTCTTGTTTGTAATTTAGGTACTGACAATCTCTATGCCATACAGTAGATTAATCAATTTATCAGGAGGATGAGATAAAAAGGAAGTCATTTTAAATAATGCTGGAAATAAAAATTGGTAATATCTTTTTCTCTTCAGACAGACGACAGATGGTAAATGTTAGGACCTCTTTCGTGACACCAATTGTGAAACGAATTGGTATGAAAGGTTAACTACTTAGGAGTGATGATTTTTAAAGCCACTAGATAATACACACGAGGTGTTTGAATGACATCGTCATGCGCATAATTCAGCCACGTGGTGCTAGTTCGTAAATGTTTGCACGCGATATTTATTTCTTGCACTTGCAACCAATAGCACATAATATACATTGAGACTGATGGTGCGATGGATGTATTGTGCTGAAATGGTTTTAATTATATATATCAGCATGTTAAAGAGGAAGAGATGGTAATCTTCGAACATTGATGATCAAATTTGTTATCCATCTCTTTGAGAGCAGGGTAGAGGGAGGTTTTAGCAATAACTATGGTGTTTAGAATTTTGAGATGACTATCAAGGACACAAAGCACTTAATATATTTAAAACGTGTTTAATATTTGTTCAAAAAGTGCATGTTTCTGTATTCAAAAAATTAAAACTACGAAGATACGTAAGGTATAAATGATCTCTTTTATTAATGATATCAATCTTAGAACCACAAAAGTTACATATAAACAATCCTGTGTATAATAGTTTCGATCTATTTTTTCCCGGTGAAATCATGATTTGATGTTCTCCTGCTATCTGCTAAATTCATTTTTGCTAATTACTCCGTGAATGTTCTTTATTTCACATCTGTCTATTTCTACTTCGATATTTTCGTGGAGTTGCAATATTTCTTCCTCTGTTTCAGCGTCTTCAACCTCTGTTTTTAGTATTGTATTCATTGCCATATTCACTTCTTGTACTAGTTCTTCGTATAGTGACACAAGATGTCTTTGGCATAGTCAGCGGCATCTTGTATCCAAGCATCTAAACCAAGATATTTCGGTCACGCCCTTCATTCCAGTTGTAAATTTGGTATTATAACCAGACTAGCTATACCATCATCTTGATACATATAGGAGTGATTGTATTCACGAATGTTACTTCACATGGAAATACATTATTTGCCTTCATCAACATTCTCAACACCTGTAATACATATTATTGTTGCATTTCGGGCACAGGTACAGTTTTGGTGGTCATGATGTCTTTGCTGCATGTACTGTTCATAAATATTCAACAGTGAATCTTCTGGTGAACGACATTCGAGACAAAGTAGTCAATAACACGCTCATCACACATCGTGGAAACGTTTAGTCGATTTGTCGTAGATAGAAACAGTTTTTATAAAATGGTTTGGTAGTCTTCTACGACCTGAATATTGTCATTGAGTTCCATCCACGGAAAGTGTTGCTACACCGATGGTATATTTTTTCTTGTTTGAAGAATTATTCGTACGTTGTACACCAGGCATCTGCTGTTAAAGAGCGTAATATATAATTTGTAACGACTAATACGCATGTTTGATCATGATGTGACAGATTTTGTGCTTAATTGTTTTGAACCTGCAGCTTCTATTGCAATGTAGTTTTTTAGCTAGAGGTCATGGCGTCGACATTTTTCTAAGTTGTGCTTAGTTAAACAGTATCTGACTATTTGAACACTTTCAAATCAGTCAACCTTGTAAAATGTCTCAGGTATCGCTGATTTAATGTCCTTCATGATTAATCTATATGAGCTTTTTGTAAATGCGTTCTCTTATCTTAGAAGACAAACTATGAATGTTCACTTCTAAAGTATCCGTGAGGATCATAATCATGTGCCAACAAAGGAAGGGTCACGTTTTAAGGATTTGAGTTGAATTTCAAAGTCACATTAGCCTGGCAAAGCCACAGGAAACGTATTCCTCATTGATATGTACATATCATTGAGTAGTGCTATCCACAATGGTTTGCCGATGCATGGATAAGATAGGATCATGCGCGGTATCACGTTGGTCAGTAATGGACGTGCATTGTTTTCGTTAGGGAATTGATAAGACACACAGACAGCAATTTTAGACTGTAGTAGACGAGCGGGAAGGCTGTGATGCATCGCTAATATCGCAGGAAACGTCATCACTTTTGGTACAAGTAATACGACTAAGTTGTAGTAAAATAGGAAACATATAAAACAAAAAGAAAACGTTTTGTATAATTTAACGAACGATTTATTTTCCTGAATATAAGCTCAAAATGTTACAAGAATTAACTTTATTTTAAATCAAACGTACAAATACTTACACGTTCTAAATTGAACCACTCATTTGTTTTCCTTAAATACAAAGTGAGAATTTAAAAGAAACTTACATTATTGCAAACCAAATACCAAATAATCCTAATTCTTATGTCATAGTCCTAAACTATAGAGCGATCCGACTGGATTCCATTATTGAATCTGCCGATATGTCATTAACGATGTATTACAATGTTATAATCAAGAATGACCTTGCATAAATTCACAGCAATGCCAAACAGTCAAAAAATCAATGACGAGTTTGTAACTTCAATGAATAAAGTGTAATTAAGTAATTCCTCCGACCACAAACGTTTTTCAAAAATACATAATTATCATAGGAGAATGTTATTTTCCTACCACACACATAAATAAATTATCTTTTTATAAACGTTTAACATAAAAATTCAAAGTAAACATACTTACACATATTACTTAAATCACTTTTAAAAGTTACACATATTATATGTTCAGAACTGACCCTTTCAATCCCAATCAAGACAAAAGTGAAACCCATTGGATTTCAGTAGAAACTGAAAATGATCTGTAAAACTAAGCTTTGTTTCCAAAATCATGTATTGCCAATTGTCGCTTGATCTGAGACAAAATAGAATTTCCCTAGGGAAAACCTCGCTAATAGAACCCAGACCCAAACAACAACAAAAACTTGCTTACTAGGTAACACCATGACACAAATCAAGTAGACGAAACATAACAGTAGTCAGATGTAGACAAAATCTCTACAGGACAGAAGCTCTGAAAAAAACATAATGTAACTGGGTGAGCTAGAATATCTTTCTACATTATATCTACTCGTTTTGCATATTTTAAGCATGTCCCTCATTAAATTTGAAATAAATTCTGCGTGTTGATAGATTAGGGGTATGTCGTGTAATACGAGAAAGATAAACATGGTTTGTTCGAAATGTGCCGAATACACCACTTTAAATGGCGTTTTCTTATCTGAAAATAAACATCATTTTAACTTTCGTTCAATCCATGTGAAAAAACTTATTCTAAGCTTCATTGATCCTAAGCATGCAAGGCTCAAATTTGCTTAAGCGATATCAGATATAGTTATTCTCTCATAGTACTATAACCTCGTAATATAATTGCTTAACTCAGATTTTATTAGATTTTGACTAGTTATTTGTATACATATTGAACAACTATGAATTAAGCGCTAATGCAAAAAGGTGTTTTTCGATTCAGCTATCCATAACTAATTTAAACTGATATAAACTAAGATTGTGGATGAAAGTAAATTAGTTCATATTCGATCCCAATCAAATTCAGCCCAAAACATTTCATTGATTTGGTTATTTAAAAGCAGTTAGAGTGACACGCATGAAACCAAATGTGTCATATGAAAATATTTGCTGTTAGTCGGGAGATCATGTATCAATATTAAGATTAGATAGGAGTACGGTATTAAATAGGCTGTTGGTAGAATAAGGAAAGAGTAAAATAAAAGGGGAAGTTAACATGTTAGTGGAATGTGCCAAATACATTTGAGATTGAGAAACAAGTTTGGATAATAGTAATACTTTGGAATGTGTCTATCACATTGGATGAGATGGAATTATAGTATATAAAATAAAGTGTAGTATTTGCTCTCGTTAAATGCATGTGATGAACCTTAATCTACGCTACAGGGATCCTTTACACGCAAGGCGTACATTTATTTATGTGTTACCTGAGATAGTTATCCTCTGTTAGCTTTGGAATGTGGTGACATTCCTGTTAATAGAAAAGTTTTAGTAGCTGTAGGTGTCATTGTTCCAAAGCTTGGGGTACGTGTTAGGGATTCATTTAATGAATACAACGTACTAATTATTGGTTAATTATTTGTTTCAGAGTGCTGAAAAGGTAAGTTAACTCAGCTGAAATAAACCAAGATTGTGGAATAGTGTACATTAATGCATAATCGTTCATAATCTATTCCAGCGCAGAATATTTGATGGTTTTAATGATTTAAAATAAGTTCGAGTGATATTCGGGAACTAATTGAGTGACATGAAAACATTTCCCTTCAATATGGAAAATATGATTTTAAATTAGTACAGCCTTTTACGCACATTACTTTAGTTATGGCAATATTTACATTTATTAGAAGCACGGTATGAAATCAATTCTTGACATATATGGGGAATAGAGGAAATTAACATATACGTGGAATGTGCCGAATACACAGATTATCGTCAATATAATGCAATGCGCTACTGGTACCCTTTCACTAATTTGAAAGATATATATTCAGCGCGTAAAAGCAATCACTATCTCTAGAGGTACAAAACTGTTCAACAGATAGCATTTATCGTAATTCGCTTATGATATCACCATGTGGTTGCATATTTCCTACTATTAGGAGTTTTGTATCGTTTGGTGCAATTGTTCCTAAGGTGTCAGAACGTACTAGATTATTCGCTAATATGAAAAAAAGATATTTTCGTTTCAGATCATGGTAAGTATGTTTAACAGACGACAACTATGTTTGTGAATAATGTTGATCAGTGCATATGCTGCTATTAATCAAATTCAGCTCAGAATATTTGATACGCTTGATTATTTGATTGGAGTTAATTTGACGTAGAAAAAAGGGAATTTGTCATATGAATCGATTGATTTGCCTCCCGTAGCTTTGGAAGACGTGTGCTAAATGTTCTAGCTCCAAAACCTATGTTAAGAGGATTCCGAATTAAACCCAACGTATTTATAACGCAATGCAATGCAGAAACCCTTTCTTTAATGTGAAAAATATATATTCAGAGCAAAATCAATCATTATGTTGTAATATACAAATATATTCATATTCAGAAGACCTATTACGCTCATTATTATAATAATGGTCCTTTTTACATGTGAAATAACGCAGCATAAAATAGATTCTTGAGATATTAGGGGATGAGAAAAATTACAAAAAAATAAATCTGGCTGAAATTTAAAAACCAACTGCTTCAAAGAGGATTATCGTATCGGAAAGGAAATTTACAACTAGTGCCATTTCGATCTTGAATGAAATAGAGTAAATGCTCCTGTTAAATGCATGTGATCAACCGTGTCCTATGCTGCATCGAACTTTTACACGCAATGTACCAATTGATTTAAGTGTTACTAGAGTTCGTTATTCTCTGTACGAACTATAGTGTTGTAACCTACTTGTTAATAGCGTACTTTTAATTACAACTGTTATAAACTATGATCGTGGAATAAAGTAAATCATTACATATTCATTGGCAATCAAGTTCAACCCAGAACTTCCGATTTTCTTGATTATTTATACACGATATGGGTGACTAATAGGAGGCCAAGAGCATCATACAAAAATATTTGCATTAAATAGGGAGAATATACATTTTGATAGCCTTTTACGCTAATTAATTGTTTAACATGGCCTTCCTTATATTTAAACGGAGCAAGGTATGAAGTAGTCTGTTGATAGATTGGGAAAATGATAAATGAGAGTGGAAATTAACAGTTATATAAAACATCATGTACGCACAATTTGAAATAGGATTAAGGTAATGCAACAATAGTTCCCTTTCTTTTAATGTGATGGCAAATATTCAACGCAAAAGTGATCCTTAGTTTGGGAGGTACAAAGGTGTTTATGAGATGGTATATATCCTAATTCACACAAGGTATCACCATCTTTTATCATTTTCGTTACTATTAGGAGTTTAGTATCGTTTGGTGCAATTGTTCCTATGGTGTGAGGACGTACTAAAGTATTCGTTAATATGAAAAACATTTTCGTTACGGCTTCAGGTAGATATCTTCAACAAAGAAAACAATGGCTGTGAAATGAGTCAATCAGTGTAAAATGTACTCATAATCAACTTCGGGCAAGACCATTTGATCATCTTAATTACTTTAGAACACAGTGACGTATCAAAAACTAAATCTGCAATAGATTTACATTTGTTTATTTCACCATGGTGTAGACTGACTTATGCATGAAAAAGCACCAATTAATTTAAGTCATATCAAATATAGGTTTTCTTTGATAGTATTATAATACAATAACATACTAGGTAATTGGAGAATTCTTTTATGTTTTGGTGCAACTGTTTCTGAGAGTGCAGTACGTGGTAGGAAGAAATTCTCTGTAACATACATGAATCTTTCGTTAATATTAAACTGTATTTTCATTCCAAGAGTGGATAAGTAATTTCAAATAAGATAATCTCCGGTTGTGTAAATTGTTGCATATTCGTTGAAAATCAAGTTAAGTTTAAGACGTTTGGAGTTCCTCATTACGTAGATATTGAGAGATATACAGGAATTTAAATGTATCATACTAAAATATTTTCTTTAATATGGAGAATATGCATTTACATTAAGATGGCGAGCACGTCATAAAATAGACTGTTCTCTGAATAGGGGAAAGAGTAATATGAAAGAGGAAGTTATAACGTATGTGGAATGTGCCAAATGCACTGCTTGAAATGGGACTATTATATATATATATATATACACGAACATGCAATATTTCTTCCATTTATTTCCGCGTTATGACATATATTCAGGACAAAAGCTATCGCTATCTTGCAAGGTGCAAATGTGTTCAGGCGATAGCGTGTGTATTTATTCCCTCACGGCATACTTGTTAATATCAGGAGTTTGGTAGCTTTTGATGCAGTTGCTCATATGCTATCAGGACGTAATAGATTATTCTCTAATATCAAAATTACATTTTTCTTTAGATTCGGGTAAGTTATTTCACTTTAGACAACCAATGGCTATGACATACAGTAAATCAGTGCATATTGTACCCTTAATCAAGTTATAACCAGAAGATTTGGTGCTATTTCTTATTTGAAACCTGTTTAAATGACATACGAGAATTACACGTGACATTTAGTTCCAGTTCATTTGCCTCCAATGTCCTTGGCTGACGTGTTTTACACTCACCCTTGGGAGTTAAATCTTCCCTGGAACATGTTTCCAACATTTGAGGTACGTGTTAGATACATGTTAACTGAAACACCTTTGCATTATGGGTTATTCTGGAAAATTTAATTTTCTTTCAGGATAAGAAAAGCATGGTAAGTAATCTCAGCTGTGATAAATCAAGGTTGTGGATTAATGTACATTAGTGCATATTCGTTAGCAATCAAATGTGACTTTGGAAATCTGAATTTTTCATATGAATTGAGTTGCTGTGCCTCGTGTAACTTCGGCTGACGCATGTTAAACGTTATATCCAAAAACCATACATTCAAAGGATTCCGACTTAAACCCAACATATCTAATATTTATTAGATAAATAATCATCAATGATTTTTTTTCTTTTTACCATTGTCTTTATTTACATATTTAGCATGACCTCAAACACAATATAGATTCCCGGGGAAGTACCCATGCCTAGAATTTAAATCAGAATAAACGCCAGGATTACTTCGTAATATCATGACGAAAGCAGAGGTAGACTAAACATAAGATTAGTCAGTTTTAATATTATAAACTGTTTCTATATTAATACTACTAGGTTTTACACTGCATACGGTAATCATAACCTGTCAGTCAATTTGAAAACAAACTCAGCATGAAATAGTCTTCTGGCAGTTTAGTGGAATCTATGAATACTTGAAACAACCCTTAAATATAATCAAGGGACCGGATAGAATGTACTTTTATATTTGAAGAACATACTGTACGAAATACCTATGAATTATTATTTAATATGGATAATTTATTTTTGTTTCAGGTTGTTAAGGTACGTAATCTCAGTAGAGATAAATCAAGGTTGTAGAATAATGGAAATTAGTATATATTCGTTCGCAATCAAGTCAAGCTCGGAGCATTTGATCGTTTTATGATTTTAAAGCAGTTAGAGTAAGATACGAGAAACTTATTGATATGAAGACATTTCCCTTTAATATGGAAAATATCCATTTAAATTAGTACAGCCTTTTACGCACATAACTTTAATTGTGTTCATCTTTAAATTTATTAGAAGCAAGGCATGAAATAAGCTGTTGATAGAAAAAAAAAATGAGTAACGTGATATATAGGAAATTAACATACATCTGGAATGTGCGACGTACTCTGTCTGAAACAGGTTATCATATGTATAGTGCAATATAATACTGGTACCATTTTTTTTATGTGGAAGATATATATTCCGAGCAAAATCTATCATTATTATGTAATATACAAAAATATTTATATTAAGACAACCTGTTATACTCAGTGGTCCTTTTAACATGTGAAATGACGAAGCATAAAATTGATTGTTGGGATAATAGGAGTATGATTAAATTTTGAAAAAAATAAATAAAAACCAACTTTTGGCTGAAGTGTTAAAACCGTGTGACTAAATGAGGATATTGTATCTGAAAGGAAATAGAATACTGGTTCCTTTTCAATCTATTTGAAAATCGTTAATTTACGAACCATCGAATCTTGAATAATCACAAGAAGACTGTACAAGACGTTTGGAACTTGGCTTTTCAGAATCATTTATTTGCATAATTCGACTATCTTAAGACTGAATATAATTCCCAAAGACATACACAGGTCTAGAACTCAATTTCAAATAAACGGGTGGGCTTCTAGTAAAATCACAAACGTCAGAGGTAGACAACACAGAACATTAGTTAGGTGGAGATAAATTCTATTCTCAATCACGATCTTTCCAAGACGTCTAATAGTGTAAACAATGAAGCCATGAGAAACCAAGTATGTAGCAATAAATGTATGTGCCAGAATATGTTTTTATATTAATACTATTCATTTTTACACCACATATGGTAATCATGACCTGTCATTCAATTTGAAACAAAATCTGTCTGAAATAGTAGTTTGGCAGATTGGTAGAATCTGTTAAGACTTGAGACAACAATTAAGTGGCAAAAAATTGATCAGATAGAATATGTATTTATATTTGAACGGCCTTTTACGCTCATGACTATAGGAAGGGTCCTTTTTAAATGTGAAACTAACACACAATAACTGAGGTTGAGAAACAAGTTTGTAAAATAGTGATAATTTCGAATGTGTCTAATACATTGTTTGAAATGGGATTATCGTAGATAAAATGAAATGTATTATTTACGCACCTTGAATGCATGTGATGAACCTTATTCTTACTGGTTATTCTGTGTTATCTTTTGAATGTGTTAATATTCATGTTGATAGCATAGTTTTAATAGTTTGATGGTGCAATCTTTCCAAAGATTGGGGTGCGCGTTAGATACATATTGTATGAAATACATAAGATGTATTGCTTAATATGGAACATTTATTTTTGTTTCAGGATCCTTATCATGTAAGTAGTCGCAGATGAGATAAACACAAGTTGTGGAATAACGTAAATTAGTGCATATTCGTTCGAAATCCATTCCAGCGCAGACCATTTTCTAGTTTTTCTGATGTAAAAGAAGTTAGAGTAAGATAATGGGAACTAAATGAGTGATATGGAAACATTTCCTTTGAACATGGAAAATCTGCATTTAAATTAGTACAGTCTTTTATGCTTATTATTTATTTATGTACATATTTTTATAAACACGGCATGAAGTAAGTTGTTGATATATATGGTGAATGAGTAAAATGATAGTGTGCCGAATACAGTAAAAGAGATTATCGTATTTATAGTGCAATGTTACTAGTACCCTTTCGTTAATGTGAGAGATATTTATTCATAGCAAAATCTATCATCATGTTGTAATATGCAATCGTAGTTATATTATGACGACATGGTACGCACCTTGTTATAGTAATGCTTATTTTTACATGTGCAATATCGCAGCATAAATAAGATTGTTTGGATATTAGGGGATGAGGAAAATTACAAAGATAACTAAAATGGAGCTAAAATATAAAAACCGAGTGAATCAAAAAGAGAATATTGTATTTGAAAGGAAATTAAATACTAGTTCCATTTCAATCTATTTGAAAATCTTTAATTTACCTACCAGCGAATGATTGCATTTATTGTACTAATTTGTTTTAGTGACAGTATATTCATCCACTGATAATATAATGATGTTGTAAAATAGTTGTTAATAATAGCATTTCAGTTGTAAGTCGATTATGTGGGGTTAAGAAACAAAAAGTAAAATTTACTAAATTAATTTTTATTTTTTACTTTAATAGAATAGAACGTAAAAGTTCTAAAGACATTATTCTGAATTAAATTCCCCAACTCCTAAATGTTATAACCCATGTCCAAATGTTTATAAATTCCTAATGAAAGGCGATTATCTTGGATAATCACAAGATGACTGTACAAGACGCTTGATGTTTGGACTTTCTTTATCCATTATTTGCATAAATTGCATATCTAAAAACAGAGTATAATTTCCCAAAGATATACACAGGTCTAGAACTGATTTTTAAATAAGCACGAGGGTTATTAGGCAACATCAGGGTCAGGTGGAGATAAATTCTACTTACAATCACAATATTTCCAAGAAGTCTAATATTGTAAACTCTCAAGCCACGAGAAACGAATCATGTAGCAATAAATGTTTGAGCTAGAATATGTTTCTATATTCATTCTATTTGTTATAACACTGCATATTTTAATCATGAAATATCATTGAATTTGAAACAAACTCTGCATGAAATAGAATATTTGAAGATTAGTGGAATCTTTGAAGACTTGAGACAACAATTCAGTAGCAATAAAGGGATGAGATAGAATATGTTTTAATATTAAAACAGACTTTTACCTCATGATTATACAAAATGGTCCTTTTTAAATACGAAACAAACACAGCATAAAAGAGATTGAGAATCATGCTCGGAAAATAATGATAATTTCTAATGTATCTAACACATTGCCTGAAATGGGATTATCGTATATAAAATGAAATGTGTTATTTGCTCACGTTAAATTCATGTGATGAACCCTTTTCCACGCTACAGCGATCCTTTACACTCAAGGAGGATATTTATTTAAGTTTTGGTCGAGATCGTTATTCTCTGTTATCTTTTGAATGTGATACTATTCCTGTTGATATAACAGCATAGTTTTAATAGTTGCTGCTGCAAACTTTCCAAAGATTGGGGTATTTGTTAGATACATACTGTATGAAATACCTATGAATTATTATTTAATATGGAAAATTTATTTTTGTTGCAGGGTACAGCTCAGGTACGTAATCTTAGATGAGATCAATCAAGGTTGTTAAATAACGGACATTAGTGTATCTTCGTTCGCAATCACGTCAAGCTCAGACAATTTGATGGTTTTATGATTTAAAAGCAGTTATATTAAGATACGAAAAACTTAATAAGTGATATGAAAACATTTCCCTTTAATATGGAAAATAACCATTTAAATTAGTACAGCCTTAGTACGTACATATCTTTAATTGTGTTCATGTTTACATTTATTAGAAGCACGGCATGAAATAAGCTGTTGATATATAAAGAAAATGATTAACATGATATATAGGAAATTCACACAGAAGTGGAATGTGTGAAATACTCTGAAACAGGTTATCATATGTACAGTGCAATACAATACTGGTACAATTTATTTTATGTGGAAGATATATATTCCGAGCAAAATCTGTCATTATGTTGTAATATACAAAACTATTCATATTAGGACAACCTGTTACTCTCAGTGGTCATTTTTACATGTGAAATGACGAAGCATAAAATTGATTGTTGAGATAATGGGAGCATGATTAAAATTTGAAGAAAAAAAATAAAAACAAACTTTTGGCTCAAGTGTTAAAACCGTGTGCCTGAATGAGGATATTGTATCTGAAAGGAAATAGAATACTAGTTCCTTTTCAATCTATTTGAAAATTGTTAATTTACAAACCAGCGAATGTTGAATAATCACGAGATGACTGTACAAGAAGATTGCAACTTATCTTTTCAGAATCATTTATTTGCATAATTCGAAAATCTTAAGACTGAATATAATTCCCAAAGAAATGCACAGGTCTCGACATCAATTTCAAATAAACGGGAGGGTTTCTAGCAAAATCATGACAAAAGTCAGAGGTAGACAACACAAAAATTTAGTTAGGTGGAGATAGATTCTACTCTCAATCACGATCTTTTCAAGACGTCTAATATTGTGAACAATGAAGCCTTGAGAAATGAATTATGTAGCAGTAAATGTATGAGCCAGAATATGTTTTTATATTAATACTATTCATTTTTACACTGCATATGGTAATCATGACCTGTCATTCAATTTGAAACAAAATCTGCCTGAAATAGTAGTTTGGCAGATTAAGGGAATCTATTAAGACTTGAGACAACAATTAAGTAGCAATAAAGGGATCAGACAGGATACTTATTTTATATTTGAACGGCCTTTTACGTTCATGAATAGAAGAAGAGACCTTTTTAAATGTGAAACTAACACAGCATAACTGAGATTGAGAAACAAGTTTGGAAAATAGTGATAATTTCGAATGTGTCTAATACATTGTTTGAAATGGGATTATCGTAGATAAAATGAGATGTATTTTTACGCACCTTGAATGCATGTGATGAACCTTAACTTCACCAACCTCCGCTTTGCAGACGATATTGATGGGGTGGGAGGCAGTGAAGACGAGCTTGCCACCTTAGTGAAGAACCTGGGTTAAACATCTTCCACATTTGACATGAAGTTAAGCGCTGAAAAGACAAAGTTAATTACACTTTGTGGCAAACAAACCTCAGCCAAGTTTAAAATTTAAAGTCAGAGGACAGGAACTGGAAACAGTGAGCCAGTTCAAATATTATAGTCACGAGCAGCACAACTAACAGCAGTTATATCAAAGTTAAGACCCATCTGGAGAGTCAAGAATATCTTTATGAAAACTAAAATAAAACTATCGAGAGCACTATTGCAACTAATAATCCAGGCACCTCGATAAGTTAACAACGTGCCAATATCTTTTATTCGCGTGGTAGTTTTTGATTATAAAGCTTTATTTCCCCGACTAAACATAGGTACTTAGTGTGATGTCTGAACAGGGATGATCTGTTCTTGTTCGAATTCTGTCTTCACGTCTTTTCTTTAGATTGCAAGGGTATTGTCATTATTGATGTATTTGTCGCTTCTTGCGTTTTTTTTAAATTAGATGTTTGAGACTGAAACTTGTTGATCTGTTTTTGTTTTTACTTCTCTATTAACTCCATAGCTGTGTCTGTCGTGGTGGCATTCGGTTCACTGTTGATGATCATGTTGAAAATCGCTTAGAGTAGTATTAGTTGTTTCGTCTAAAGGTTATTGATGAAATAGCAGATGAGGTTGCAACATCCCTGTTCAATCATGACTGTTTGTCTTTGGTGAGACTATATTTACGTTGCAGGATCAGACTCTACAGAAGAATAAAATCGTCGTGACTGCTACCAAGAAAGGAGAGGTTCTTTTACAAATGTGTTTCAAGTTTTCATTAAATGTAAGAAACACTGGTGTTGAATCATTTTGGCAAGCATAATTGTAAACAGTGAAGACGAGATGGTAGTAGAAGCTTGTTATTCTGGAGTACACACGCGTCCTAACAACATCTGTTTGTGGCAGAAGATGTATATTTTCTTTGGAGTTACACTCGTGGGTCTTTATTCTTGTTTGTAATTTAGGTACTGACAATCTCTATGCCATACAGTAGATTAATCAATTTATCAGGAGGATGAGATAAAAAGGAAGTCATTTTAAATAATGCTGGAAATAAAAATTGGTAATATCTTTTTCTCTTCAGACAGACGACAGATGGTAAATGTTAGGACCTCTTTCGTGACACCAATTGTGAAACGAATTGGTATGAAAGGTTAACTACTTAGGAGTGATGATTTTTAAAGCCACTAGATAATACACACGAGGTGTTTGAATGACATCGTCATGCGCATAATTCAGCCACGTGGTGCTAGTTCGTAAATGTTTGCACGCGATATTTATTTCTTGCACTTGCAACCAATAGCACATAATATACATTGAGACTGATGGTGCGATGGATGTATTGTGCTGAAATGGTTTTAATTATATATATCAGCATGTTAAAGAGGAAGAGATGGTAATCTTCGAACATTGATGATCAAATTTGTTATCCATCTCTTTGAGAGCAGGGTAGAGGGAGGTTGTAGCAATAACTATGGTGTTTAGAATTTTGAGATGACTATCAAGGACACAAAGCACTTAATATATTTAAAACGTGTTTAATATTTGTTCAAAAAGTGCATGTTTCTGTATTCAAAAAATTAAAACTACGAAGATACGTAAGGTATAAATGATCTCTTTTATTAATGATATCAATCTTAGAACCACAAAAGTTACATATAAACAATCCTGTGTATAATAGTTTCGATCTATTTTTTCCCGGTGAAATCATGATTTGATGTTCTCCTGCTATCTGCTAAATTCATTTTTGCTAATTACTCCGTGAATGTTCTTTATTTCACATCTGTCTATTTCTACTTCGATATTTTCGTGGAGTTGCAATATTTCTTCCTCTGTTTCAGCGTCTTCAACCTCTGTTTTTAGTATTGTATTCATTGCCATATTCACTTCTTGTACTAGTTCTTCGTATAGTGACACAAGATGTCTTTGGCATAGTCAGCGGCATCTTGTATCCAAGCATCTAAACCAAGATATTTCGGTCACGCCCTTCATTCCAGTTGTAAATTTGGTATTATAACCAGACTAGCTATACCATCATCTTGATACATATAGGAGTGATTGTATTCACGAATGTTACTTCACATGGAAATACATTATTTGCCTTCATCAACATTCTCAACACCTGTAATACATATTATTGTTGCATTTCGGGCACAGGTACAGTTTTGGTGGTCATGATGTCTTTGCTGCATGTACTGTTCATAAATATTCAACAGTGAATCTTCTGGTGAACGACATTCGAGACAAAGTAGTCAATAACACGCTCATCACACATCGTGGAAACGTTTAGTCGATTTGTCGTAGATAGAAACAGTTTTTATAAAATGGTTTGGTAGTCTTCTACGACCTGAATATTGTCATTGAGTTCCATCCACGGAAAGTGTTGCTACACCGATGGTACATTTTTCTTGTTTGAAGAATTATTCGTACGTTGTACACCAGGCATCTGCTGTTACAGAGCGTAATATATAATTTGTAACGACTAATACGCATGTTTGATCATGATGTGACAGATTTTGTGCTTAATTGTTTTGAACCTGCAGCTTCTATTGCAATGTAGTTTTTTAGCTAGAGGTCATGGCGTCGACATTTTTCTAAGTTGTGCTTAGTTAAACAGTATCTGACTATTTGAACACTTTCAAATCAGTCAACCTTGTAAAATGTCTCAGGTATCGCTGATTTAATGTCCTTCATGATTAATCTATATGAACTCTTTGTAAATGCGTTCTCTTATCTTAGAAGACAAACTATGAATGTTCACTTCTAAAGTATCCGTGAGGATCATAATCATGTGCCAACAAAGGAAGGGTCACGTTTTAAGGATTTGAGTTGAATTTCAAAGTCACATTAGCCTGGTAAAGCCACAGGAAACGTATTCCTCATTGATATGTACATATCATTGAGTAGTGCTATCCACAATGGTTTGCCGATGCATGGATAAGATAGGATCATGCGCGGTATCACGTTGGTCAGTAATGGACGTGCATTGTTTTCGTTAGGGAATTGATAAGACACACAGACAACAATTTTAGAGTGTAGTAGAGAAGCGGGAAGGCTGTGATGCATCGCTAATATCGCAGGGAACGTCATCACTTTTGGTACAAGTAATACGACTAAGTGGTAGTAAAATAGGTAACATATCAAACAAAAAGAAAACGTTTTGTATAATTTAACGAACGATCTATTTTCCTGAATATAAGCTCAAAATGTTACAAGAATTAACGTTATTTTAAATCAAACGTAAAAATACTTACACGTTCTAAATTGAACCACTCATTTGTTTTCCTTAAAAACAAAGTGAGAATTTAAAAGAAACTTACATTATTGCAAATCAAATACAAAATAATCCTAATTCTTATGTCATAGTCCTAAACTATAGAGCGATCTTACTGAATTCCATTATTGAATCTGCCGATATGTCAGTAACGATGTATTACAATGTTATAATCAAGAACGACCTTGCATAAATTCACAGTAATGCCAAACAGTCAAAAAATCAATGACGAGTTTGTAACTTCAATGAATAAAGTGTAATTAAGTAATTCCTCCGACCACAAACGTTTTTCAAAAATTCATAATTATCATAGAAGAATGTTCTTTTCCTACCACAAACATAAATAAATTATCTTTTTATAAACGTTTAACATAAAAATTCAAAGTAAACATACTTACACATATTACTTAAATCACTTTTAAAAGTTACACATATTATATACAGTTCAGAACTGACCCTTTCAATCCCAATCAAGACAAAAGTGAAACCCACTGGATTTCAGTAGAAACTGAAAATGATCTGTAAAACTAAGCTTTGCTTCCAAAATCATGTATTGCCAATTGTCGCTTGATCTGAGACAGAATAGAATTTCCCTAGGGAAATTCTCGTTACTAGAACCCAGACCCAAACAACAACAAAAACTTGCTTACTAGGTAACACCATGACACAAATCAAGTAGACGAAACATAACAGTAGTCAGATGTAGACAAAATCTCGACAGGACAGAAGTTCTGAAAAAAAACATAATGTAACTGGGTGAGCTAGAATATCTTTCTACGTTATATCTACTCGTTTTGCATATTTTAAGCATGTCCCTCATTAAATTTGAAATAAACTATGCGTGTTGATAGATTAGGGGTATGTCGTGTAATACGAGAAAGATAAACATGGTTTGTTCGAAATGTGCCGAATACACCACTTTAAATGGCGTTTTCTTACCTGAAAATAAACATCATTTTAGCTTTCGTTCAATCCATGTGAAAAAACTTATTCTAAGCTTCATTGATCCTAAGCATGCAAGGCTCAAATTTGCTTAAGCGATATCAGATATAGCTATTCTCTCATAGTACTATAACCTCGTAATATAATTGCTTAACTCAGATTTTAATAGATTTTGGCTGTAGTTATTCCTACGATTTGTATACATATTGAACAACTATGAATTAAACGCTGATGCAAAAAGTTGTTTTTCGATTCAGCTATCTATAAATAATTTAAACTGATATAGACTAAGATTGTGGATGAAAGTAAATTAGTTCATATTCGATCCCAATCAAATTCAGCCCAAAACATTTCATTGATTTGGTTTTTTAAAAGCAGTTAGAGTGACACGCATGAAACCAAATGTGTCATATGAAAATATCTGCTGTTAGTAGGGAGATCATGTATCAATATTAAGATTAGATAGGAGTACGGTATTAAATAGGCTGTTGGTAGAATAAGGAAAGAGTAAAATAAAGGGAAGTTAACATGTTAGTGGAATGTGCCAAATACATTTGAGATTGAGAAACAAGTTTGGATAATAGTAATACTTTGGAATGTGTCTAACACATTGGATGAGATGGGATTATCGTATATAAAATAAAATGTAGTATTTGCTCTCGTTAAATGCATGTGATGAACCTTAATCTCCGCTACAGGGATCCTTTACACGCAAGGCGTACATTTATTTATGTGTTACCTGAGATAGATATCCTCTGTTAGCTTTGGAATGTGGTAACATTCCTTTTAATAGAAAAGTTTTAGTAGCTGTAGGTGTCATTGTTCCAAAGCTTGGGGTACGTGTTAGGAATTCTTTTAATGAATACAACGTACGAATTATTGGTTAATGTTGCCTATTATTTGTTTCAGAATGCTAAAAAGGTAAGTTATCTCAGCTGAAATAAACCAAGATTGTGGAATAGTGTACATTAATACATAATCGTTCGTAATCTATTCCAGCGCAGAATATTTGATGGTTTTAATGATTTAAAATAAGTTCGAGTGATATTCGGGAACTAATTGAGTGACATGAAAACATTTCCCTTCAATATGGAAAATATGATTTTAAATTAGTACAGCCTTTTACGCACATTACTTTAGTTATGGCAATATTTACATTTATTAGAAGCACGGTATGAAATCAATTCTTGACATATATGGGGAATAGAGGAAATTAACATATACGTGGAATGTGCCGAATACACAGATTATCGTGAATATAATGCAATGCGCTACTGGTACCCTTTCACTAATTTGAAAGATATCTATTCAGCGCGTAAAAGCAATCACTATCTCTAGAGTTACAAAACTGTTCAACAGATAGCATTTATCGTAATTCGCTTATGATATCACCATGTTGTTGCATATTTCCTACTATTAGGAGTTTTGTATTGTTTGGTGCAATTGTTCCTAAGGTGTCAGGACGTACTAGATTATTCGCTAATATGAAAAAAAGATATTTTCGTTTCAGATCATGGTAAGTATGTTTAACAGACGACAACTATGTTTGTGAATAATGTTGATCAGTGCATATGCTGCTATTAATCAAATTCAGCTCAGAATATTTGATACGCTTGATTATTTGATTGGAGTTAATTTGACGTAGATAAAAGGGAATTTGTCATATAAATCGATTGATTTGCCTCCCGTAGCTTTGGAAGACGTGTGCTAAATGTTCTAGCTCCAAAACCTATGTTAAGAGGATTCAGAATTAAACTCAACGTATTTATAACGCAATGCAATACAGAAACCCTTTCTTTAATGTGAAAGATATATATTCAGAGCAAAATCGATCATTATGTTGTAATATACAAATATATTCATATTCAGAAGACCTATTACGCTCATTATTATAATAATGGTCCTTTTTACATGTGAAATAACGCAGCATAAAATAGATTGTTGAGATATTAGGGGATGAGAAAAATTACAAAAAAAAAGTAAATCTGGCTGAAATTTAAAAACCAACGGCTTCAAAGAGGATTATCGTATCGGAAAGGAAATTTACAACTAGTTCCATTTCGATCTTGAATGAAATAGAGTAAATGCTCCTGTTAAATGCATGTGATCAACCGTGTCCTATGCTACATCGAACTTTTACACGCAATGTACCAATTGATTTAAGTGTTACTAGAGTTCGTTATTCTCTGTACGAACTATAGTGTTGTTACCTACTTGTTAATAGCGTACTTTTAATTACAACTGTTATAAACTATGATCGTGGAATAAAGTAAATCATTACACATTCATTGGCAATCAAGTTCAACCCAGAACTTCCGATTTTCTTGATTATTTATACACGATATGGGTGACTAATAGGAGGCCAAGTGCATCCTACAAAATATTTGCATTAAATAGGGAGAATATACATTTTGATAACCTTTTACGCTAATTAATTTTTAACATGGCCTTCCTTATATTTAAACGGAGCAAGGTATGAAGTTTTCTGTTGATTGATTGGGAAAATGATAAATGAGAGTGGAAATTAACAGTTATATAAAATATCATGCATACACAATTTGAAATAGGATTAAGGTAATGCAACAATAGTTCCCTTTCTTTTAATGTGATGGCAAATATTCAACGCAAAAGTGATCCTTAGTTTGGAAGGTACAAAAGTGTTTATGAGATGGCATATATCCTAATTCGCACAAAGTATCACCATCTTTTATCATTTTCGTTACTATTAGGAGTTTAGTATCGTTTGGTGCAATTGTTCCTATGGTGTGAGAACGTCCTAAAGTATTCGTTAATATAAAAAAGATATTTTCGTTACAGCTTCAGGTAGATAATTTCAACTAAGAAAACAATGGTTGTGAAATGAATCAATCAGTGTACAATGTACTAATAATCAACTTCGGGCCAGACCATTCGATGATCTTAATTACTTTAAAACAAAGTGACGTATCAAGAACTAAATCTGCAATAGATTTACATTTGTTTACTTAACCAGTGGTGTTGACTGACTTATGCATGCAAAAGCACCAATTAATTTAAGTCATATCAAACATAGGTTTTCTTTGATAGCATTATACTATTTTAACATACTAGGTAATTGGATAATTCTTATACGTTTTGGTGCAACTGTTTCTGAGAGTGCCGTAAGTGGTAGGAACCAACTCTCTGTAACATACAGGAATTATTCGTTAATTATAAACTGTATTTTCATTCCAAGAGTGGATAAGTAATTTCAAATAAGATAATCTCCGGTTGTGTAAATTGTAGCATATTCGTTGACAATCAAGTTAAGTTTAAGACGTTTGGAGTTCCTCATTACGTAGATATTGAGAGATATACAGGAATTTAAATGTATGCACAATTTGAAATAGGATTATTCCCTTTCTTTTAATGTGATGGCAAATATTCAACGCAAAAGTGATCCTTAGTTTGGGAGGTACAAAAGTGTTTATGAGATGGTATATATCCTAATTTACACAAGGTATCACCATCTTTTATCATTTTCGTTACCATTAGGAGTTTAGTATCGTTTGGTGCAATTGTTCCTATGGTGTGAGAACGTACTAAAGTATTCGTTAATATGAAAAACATTTTCGTTACTGCTTCAGGTAGATAACGTCAACAAAGAAAACAATGGCTGTGAAATGAGTCAATCAGTGTAAAATGTACTCATAATCAACTTCGGGCCAGACCATTTGATCATCTTAATTACTTTAGAACAAAGTAACGTATCAGAAACTAAATCTGCAATAGATTTACATTTGTTTATTTCACCAGTAGTGTTGACTGACTGATGCATGCAAAAGCACCAATTAATTTAAGTCATATCAAATATAGGTTTTCTTTGATAGCATTATATTATTTTAACATACTAGGTAATTGGAGAATTCTTATACGTTTTGGTGCAACTGTTTCTGAGAGTGCAGTAAGTGGTAGGAACAAATGCTCTGTAACATACAGGAATTATTCGTTAATATTAAACTGTATTTTTATTCCAAGAGTGGATAAGTGTAAATTGTTGCATATTCATTGAAAATCAAGTTAAGTTTAAGACGTTTGGAGTTCCTCATTGCGTAGATATTGAGAGATATACAGGAATTTAAATGTATCATACTAAAATATTTTCTTTAATATGGAGAATATGCATTTACATTATGATGGCGAGCACGTCATAAAATAGACTGTTCTCTGAATAGGGGAAAGAGTAATATGAAAGAGGAAGTTATAACGTATGTGGAATGTGCCAAATGCACTGCTTGAAATGGGACTATTATATATATATATATATATATATATATATATATATATATATATATATATATATATATATATATATATATATATATATACGAACATGCAATATTTCTTCCATTTATTTCCGTGTTATGACATCTATTCAGGACAAAAGCTATTGCTATCTTGCAAGGTGCAAATGTGTTCAAGCAATAGCGTGTGTATTTATTCCCTCACGGCATACTTGTTAATATCAGGAGTTTGGTAGCTTTTGATGCAGTTGCTCATATGCTATCAGGACGTAATAGATTATTCTCTAATATCGAAATTACACTTTTGTTTAGATTCGGGTAAGTTATTTCACTTGAGACAACCAATGGCTATGAAATACAGTAAATCAGTGCAAATTGTACCCTTAATCAAGTTATAACCAGAATATTTGGTGCTATTGATTATTTGAAACCTGTTTAAATGACATACGAGAATTACATGTGACATTTAGTTCCAGTTCATTTGCCTCCAATGTCCTTGGCTGACGTGTTTTATACTCACCCTTGGGAGTTAAATCTTCCCTGGAAGATGTTTCCAACATTTGGGGTACGTGTTAGATACATGTTAACTGAAACACCTTTGCATTATGGGTTATTCTGGAAAATTTAATTTTCTTTCAGGTTACGAAAAGCATGGTAAGTAATCTCAGCTGTGATAAATCAAGGTTGTGGATTAATGTACATTAGTGCATATTCGTTAGCAATCAAATGTGACTTTGGAAATCTTAATTTTTCATATGAATTGAGTTGATGTGCCTCGTGTAACTTCGGCTGACGCGTGCTAAACGATATATCCAAAAACCATACATTCAAAGGATTCCGACTTAAACCCAACATATCTAATATTTATGATCCACAGGGTGATTGTACAACGTGAATGAATTGTTTCTTTTTCTTTTTACAAATGTCTTTATTTACATATTTAGCATGACCTCAAATACAATATAGATTCCCAGTGAAGTACCCACGCCTAGAATTTCAATGAGAATTAACTCCAGGATTACTAGGTAATATCATGACAAAAGTAAGAGGTAGACTAAACATAACATTAGTCAGTTTTAATATTATAAACTGTTTCTATATTAATACTACTAGTTTTTTTCACTGCATACGATACTCATAATGTTTATTTCACCAGTAATGTTGACTGACTTATGCATGGAAAAGCACCAATTAATTTAAGTCATATCAAACATATGTTTTCTTTGATAGTATTATAATATAACAGCATACTAGGTAATTGGAGAATTCTTATACGTTTTGGTGCAACTGTTTCTGAGTGTGCAGTACGGATTAGGAACAAATTCTCTATAACACAATATAGATTCCCGGGGAAGTACCCATGCCTAGAATTTAAATCAGAATAAACGCCAGGATTACTAGGTAATATCATGACAAAAGTCAGAGGTAGACTAAACATGACATTAGTCAGTTTTAATATTATAAACTGTTTCTATATTAATACTTCAAGTTTTTAAACTGCATACGGTAATAATATCCTGTCAGTCAATTTGAAAACAAACTCAGCATGAAATAGTCTTTTGGCAGTTTAGTGGAATCTATGAATACTTGAAACAACCCTTAAATATAATCAAGGGACCGGATAGAATGTACTTTTATATTAGAACGGACTTTACATCATGATTATACAAAATGGCCCTTTTCTAATTTTGAAACAAATATAACATAAAAGAGATTGAGAAACAAGTTTGGAAAATAGTGATAAAATGTAATGTGTCTAACAAAGTGTTTGAAATGGAATTATCGTATATAAAATGAAATGTAGTATTTGCTCACGTTAAATGCATGTGATGAAGCTTATTCTACGCTACAGCGATCCATTACACGCATGGCGTACATTTATTTAAGTGTTACCTGAGAACGTTTTACTGTGTTATCTTTTGAATGCGATACTACTCATGTTAATAGGTGAGTTTTAATAGATACAGGTTCCATTGTTCCAAGATTAGGGTACGTGTTAGATATATACTGTATGAAATACGTATGAATTATTATTTAATATGGAAAATTTATTTTTGTTACTGCTCAGGTACGTAATCTCAGTAGAGATACATCAAGGTTGTGGAATAATGGACATTAGTGTATATTCGTTCGCAATCAAGTCAAGCTCAGAGCATTTGATCGTTTTATGATTTTAAAGCAGTTAGAGTAAGATACGAGAAACTTATTAAGTGATATGAAGACATTTCCCTTTAATATGGAAAATATCCATTTAAATTAGTACAGCTTTTTACGCACAGAACTTTAATTGTGTTCATCTTTAAATTTATTAGAAGCAAGGCATGAAATAAGCTGTTGATAGAAAAAGAAAATGAGTAACGTGATATATAGGAAATTAACATAGATCTGGAATAAGCGACATACTATGTCTGAAACAGGTTATCATATGTATAGTCCAATATAACACTGGTACCATTTCGTTTATGTTTAAGATATATATTCCGAGCAAAATCTATCATTATGCTTTAATATACAAAAATATTTATATTAAGACAACCTGTTACTCTCAGTGGTCCTTTTAACATGTGATATGACGAAGCATAAAATTGATTGTTGGGATAATAGGAGCATAATTAAAACTTGAAAAAAATAAATAAAAACAAACTTTTGGCTGAAGTGTTAAAACCGTGTGCCTGAATTAGGATATTGTATCTGAAAGGAAATAGAATACTAGTTCCTTTTCAATCTATTTGAAAATCATTAATTTACGAACCAGCGAATCTTGAATAATCACAAGATGAATGTAGAAGACGCTTGAAACGTGGCTTGTCAGAATCGTTTCTTTGCATAATTCAAATATCTTAAGACTTTATATAATTCCCAAAGACATACACAGGTCAAGAATTCAATGTCAAAGAAACGGGTGTGTTTCTAGCAAAATCATGACAAAAGTCAGAGGTAGACAACATAGAGCTAATGTTAGGTGGAAATAAATTCTAATCTCAATCGCGATCATTCCAAGAAATCTAATATTGTAAACTTTGAAATCTTGAGTAACGAATTATGTAGCAACAAATGTATGAGCCTGAACAGTTTTATATACTAATACTACTCGTTTTTACACTGCATGTGGTAATCATGACCTGTCATTCAATTTGAAGCAAACTCTGCCTGATATTGTCGTTAGCAGATTAGGGGAATCTATTAAGTCTTGAGACAACAATTAAGTAGCAATAAAGGGATTAGATAGAATATGTATTTATATTTGAACGGCCTTATACTCTCATGACTATAAGAAGGGTCCTTTTTAAATGTGAAACTAGCATAACTGAGATTGAGAAGCACGTTTGGAAAATAATGATCATTTCGAATGTGTGCAATACATTGTTTGAAATGGGATTATCGTAGATACAATGAAATGTATTATTTACGCACCTTGAATGTATGTGATGAGCCTTATTCTTACTCGTTATTCTGTGTTATCTTTAAATGTGATAATATTAATGTTAATTGCATAGTTTCAATAGTTGATGGTGCAATCTTTCCAAAGATTGGGGTGCGCGTTAGATACATATTGTATGAAATACCTAAGACGTAGTGCTTAATATGGAACATTTATTTTTGTTCCAGGATCCTTATTATGTAAGTAGACGCAGATGAGATAAACACAGGTTGTGGAATAACATAAATTAGTGCATATTCGTTCTAAATCCATTGCAGCGCAGAACATTTTTTTGTTTTTTCTGATGTAAAAGCAGTTAGAGTAAGATAATGAGAACTAAACGAGTGATATGGAAACATTTCCTTTGAACATGGAAAATCTGCATTTAAATTAGTACAGTCTTTTATGCTTATTATTTATTTATGGCCATATTTACATATTTTTAGAAACACGGCATGAAGTAAGTTGTTGATATATATGGTGAATGAGTAACTTGATAGTGTGCCGAATACAGAAAAAGAGGTTATCGTATTTATAGTGCAATGTTACTGGTACCCTTTCTTTAATGTGAGAGATATTTATTCATAGCAAAATCTATCATCATGTTGTAATATGCAATCGTAGTTATATTATGACGACATGGTACGCACCTTCTAATAGTAATGATTATTTTTACATGTGCAATATCGCAGCATGAATAAGATTGTTTGGATATTAGGGGATGAGGTAAATTACAAATAAAACTAAAATGGAGCTAAAATGTAAAAACCGAGTGATTCAAAAAGAGAATATCGTTTTTGAAAAGAAATTAAATACTAGTTTCATTTCAGTCTATTTAAAAATCTTTAATTTACCTACCATCGAATGATTGCATTTATTGTACTAATTTGTTTTAGTGACAGTAGATATAGTCATCCACTGATAATATAATGATGTTGTAAAATAGTTAATAATATCATTTCAGTTGTAAATCGATTATGTGGGGTTAAGAAACAAAAAATACAATTTAGTAAATTAATTTTTATGTTTTAATTTGATAGAATAGAACGTAAAAGTTCTAAATACATTATTCTGAATTAAATCCCCCAAATCCTAAATGTTATAACCCATGTCCAAATGTTTAGAAAATTCCTAATGGAAGCCGACAATCTTGGATAATCACAAGATGACTGTACAAGACGATTGATGTTTGAACTTTCTTTATCCATTAGTTGCATAATTTGCATACATTAAGACAGAGTATAATTTCCCAAAGATATATACAGGTCTAGAACTAATGTTCAAATAAACACGAGGGTTATTAGTCAGCATCATGATAAATGTCAGAGATTGACAACACATAAAATTAGTCAGGTGGAGATAAATTCTACTTTAAGTCACAATATTTCCAAGAAGTCGAATATTGTAAACTCTGAAGTATTGAGAAACGAATTATGTAGCAATAAATGTATGAGCTAGAATAGGTTTCTATATTAATACTATTTGTTATAGCACTGCATATTTTAATCATGAAATATCATTGAATTTGAAACAAACTCTGTATGAAATAGAATATTTGAAGATTAGTGGAATCTATGAAGACTTGAGACAACAATTCATTAGCAATAATGGGATGAGTTAAAATATGCTTTAATATTAGAACAGACTTTACTTCATGATTATACAAAATGGTCCTTTTAAAATCGGAAACAAACACAGCATAAAAGAGATTGAGAAACATGTTCTGAAAATATTGATAATTATGAATGTATCTACCACATTGCTTAAAATGGGATTATCGTACATAAAATAAAATGTATTATTTGCTCATGTTAAATGCATGTGATGAACCTTATTCTACGCTACAGCGATCCTTTACCCGCAAGGTGGACATTTATTTAACTGTTGCCTGAGATCGTTATTCTGAGTTATCTTTTGAATGTGATACTATTCATGTTGATATAACAGCATAGTTTTAATAGTTGCTGCTGCAAACTTTCCAAAGATTGGAGTATTTGTTAGATACATACTGTATGAAACACCTATGAATTATTATTTAATATGGAAAATGTATTTTTGTTCCATCGTACGGCTCAGGTACGTAATCTCAGAAGAGATAAATCAAGGGTGTGGAATAATGGACACTAGTGTATATTCGTTTGCAATCAAGTCAAGCTCAGAGCATTTGATGGTTTTATGATTTAAAAGCAGTGATAGTAAGATACGAGAAACATATTAAGTGATATGAAGACATTTCCCTTTAATATGGAAAATATCCATTTAAATTAGTACAGCCTTTTACGCACATAACTTTAATTGAGTTCATGTTTACATTTATTAGAAGCACGTTATGAAATATGCTGAAAATGAGTAACGTGATATACAGGAAATTAACATAGATCTGGAATGTGCGACATACTTTGTCTGAAACAGGTTATCATATGTATAGTGCAATATAATACTGGTACCATTTCTTGTATATGGAAGATATATTTTCCGAGCAAAATATATCATTAAAAATATTTATATTAAGACAACCTGTTACTCTCAGTGGTCCTTTTAACATGGGAAATGACGAAGCATAAAATTGATTGTTGGGATAATAGGAGCATGATTAAAAGTTGAAAAAAAAAAAAAAAAAACCTTTGGCTGAAGTGTTAAAACCGTGTGATTAAATGAGGATATTGCATCTGAAAGGAAATAGAATACTAGTTCCTTTTCAATCTATTTGAAAATCGTTAACTTACGAACCAGCAAATCTTGAATAATCACAAATTGACTTTTACAAGACGCTTGAAACTTGGCGTTTCAGAATCATTTATTTGCATAATTCGAAGATCTTAAGACTGAATATTTTTCCCCAAGACAAACACAGGTCTAGAACTCAATATCAAGGAAACGGGTGTGTTTCTAGGAAAAGCATGACATGAGTTAGAGGTAGACAACACAGAACATTAGTTAGGTGGAGATAAATTCTACTTTCAATCACGATCTTTTCAAGACGTCTAATATTGTGAACAATGAAACATTGAGAAACCATTTATGTAGCAATAAATGTATGTGCCAGAATATGTTTTTATATTAATTCTATTCATTTTTACACCGTATATGGTAATCATGACCTGTCATTCAATTTGAAACAAAATCTGCATGAAATAGTTGTTTGGCAGATTAATGGAATCTGTTAAGTCTTGAGACAACAATTAAGTGGCAAAAAATTGATCAGATAGAATATGTATTTATATTTGAACGGCCTTTTACGCTCATGACTATAAGAAGGGTCCTTTCTAAATGTGAAACTAACACACAATAACTGAGATTGAGAAACAAATTTGGAAAATAGTGATAATTTCGAATGTGTCTTATACATTGTTTCAAATGTGATTGTCGTAGATACAATGAAATGTATTATTTACGCACCTTGAATGTATGTGATTTACCTTATTCTTACTCGTTTTTCTGTGTTATCTTTTGAATGTGTTAATATTCATGTTAATAGAATAGTTTCAATAGTTGATGGTTCAGTCTTTCCAAAGATTGGGGTGCGCGTTAGATACATATTATATGAAATACCTAAGATGTATTGCTTAATATAGAAAATTTATTTTTGTTTCAGGATCCTTATTATGTAAGTAGTCGCAGATGAGATAAACACAGGTTGTGGAATAACGTAAATTAGTGCATATTCGTTCGAAATCCATTCCAGCGCAGACCATTTTCTTGCTTTTTCTGATGTAAAAGCAGTTAGAGTAAAATAATGAGAACTAAACGAATGATATGGAAAGATTTCCTTTGAACATGGAAAATCTGCATTTAAATTAGTACAGTCTTTTATGCTTATTATTTATTTATGGACATATTTACATATTTTTAGAAACACGGCATGAAGTAAGTTATTGATATATATGGTGAATGAGTAACATGATATTGTGCCGAATACAGTAAATGAGGTTATCGTATTTATAGTGCAATATTACTGGTACCCTTTCTTTAATGTGAGAGATATTTGTTAATAGGAAAATCTATGATCATGTTGTAATATGCAATCGTAGTTATATTATGACGACATAGTACGCACCTTGTTATAGTAATGATTATTTTTACATGTGCAATATCGCAGCATGAATAAGATTGTTTGGATATTAGGGGATGAGGAAAATTACAAAGAAAACTAAAATGGAGCTAAAATGTAAAAACCGAGTTATTCAAAAAGAGAATATCGTATTTGAAAAGAAATTAAATACTAGTTCCATTTCAGTCTATTTGAAAATCTTTAATTTACCTACCAGCGAATGATTGCATTTATTTTACTAATTTGTTTTAGTGACAGTAGATATAGTCATCCACTGATGATATAATGATGTTGTAAAATAGTTGTTAATAATATCATTTCAGTTGTAAGTCGATTATGTGGGGTTAAGAAACAAAAAATACAATTTAGTAAATTGATTTTTACTTTCTATTTTAATAGATTAGAAGGTAAAAGTTCTAAAGACATTATTCTGAATTAAATCCCCCAAATCCTAAATGTTATAACCCATGTCCAAATGTTTAGAAAATTCCTAATGAAAGGCGATAATCTTGGATAATCACAAGATGACTGTACAAGACGCTTGATGTTTGGACTTTCTTTATCCATTAGTTGCTTAATTTGCAAACCTTAAGACAGAGTATATTTTCCCAAAGATATACACAGGTCTAGAACTCATTTTCAAATAAACACGAGGGTTATTAGGCAACATCATGAAAAATGTCAGAGATAGACAACACATAAAATTAGTCAAGTGGAGATAAATTCTACTTACAATCACAATATTTCCAAGAAGTCTAATGTTGTAAACTCTGAGGTATTGAGAAACGAATTATGTAGCAATAAATGTATGATCTAGAATATGTTTCTATATTAATACTACTTGTTATAACACTGGATATTTTAATCATGCAATATCATTGAATTTGAAGCAAACTCTGTATAAAATAGAATATTTGAAAATTAGTGGAATCTATGAAGACTTGGGACAACAATTCAATTGCAATAATGGGATGAGTTAGAATATGCTTTAATATTAGAACAGACTTTACCTCATGATTATACAAAATGGTCCTTTTAAAATCGGAGACAAACACAGCATAAAAGAGATTGAGAAACATGTTCGGAAAATAGTGATAATTTCGAATGTATGTAACACCTAGCTTGTAATGGTATTATCGTATATAAAATAAAATGTATTATTTGTTCATGTTAATTGGATGTGATGAACCTAATTCTACGCTACAGCGATCCTTTATAAGCAAGGCGGACATTTATTTAAGTGTTGCCTGAGATCGTTATTCTGAGTTATCTTTTGATTGTGATACTATTCCTGTTGATATAACAACATAGTTTTAATAGTTGCTGCTGCACACTTTCCAAACATTGGAGTATATGTTAGATACATACTGTATAAAATACATATGAATTAATATTGAATATGGAAAATTTATTTTTGTTGCATCGTACTGCTCAGGTACGGAATCTCATATGAGATAAATCAAGGTTGTGTAATAATTTACATTAGTGTATATTCGTTCACAATGAAGTCACGCTCAGAGCATTTGATGGTTTTATGATTTAAAAGCAGCTAGAGTAAGATACGAGAAACGTATTAAATGATATGAACACATTTCCCTTCAATATGGAAAATATCCATTTAAATTAGTACAGCCTTTTACGCACATAACTTTAATTGTGTTCATGTTATTAGAAGCACGGCATGAAATATATGCTGTTGATAGATAAAGAAAATGAGTAACGTGATATATAGGAAATTAACATAGATCTGGAATGAGCGAAATACTCTGTCTGAAACAGGTTATCATATGTATTGTGCAATATGATACTGGTACCACTTCGTTTATGTGGAAGATATATATTCTGAGCAAAATCTATCATTATGTTGTAATATACAAAAATATTTATATTAAGACAACCTGTTACTCTCAGTGTTCCTTTTAACATGTGATATGACGAAGCATAAAATTGATTGTTGGGATAATAGAAGCATGATTAAAATTTCAAAAAAATAAATAAAAACAAACTTTTGGCTGTAGTGTTAAAACCGTGTGACTGAATGAGGATATTGCATCTGAAAGGAAATAATATACTAGTTCCTTTTTAATCTATTTGAAAATCGTTAATTTACGAACCAGCAAATCTTGAATAATCACAAATTGACTGTACAAGACGCTTGAAACTTTACGTTTCAGAATCATTTATTTGCATAATTCGAATATCTTAAGACTGAATATAATTCCCAAAGACATACACAGGTCTAGAACTCAATATCAAGGAGACGGGTGTGTTTCTAGCAAAAGCATGACATGAGTCAGAGGTCGACAACACAGAACATTAGTAAGGTGGAGATAAATTCTACTTTCAATCACGATCTTTTCAAGACGTTTAATATTGTGAACAATGAAGCATTTGATAAACGAATCATGCAGCAATAAATATATGAGCCAGAATATGTTTTTATATTAATACTATTCATTTTTACACCGCATATGGTAATCATGACATGTGATTCAATTTGAAACAAAATCTGCCTGAAATAGTAGTTTGGCAGATTAGGGGAATCTATTAAGACTTGAGACAACAATTAAGTAGCAATAAAGGGATCAGACAGAATATGTATTTATATTTGAATGGCCTTTTAGGCTCATGACTATAAGAAGGGTCCTTTTTAAATGTGAAACTAACACACAATAACTGAGATTGAGAAACACGTTTGGAAAATAGTGATAATTTTGAATGTGTCTAATACATTGTTTGAAATGGGATTATCGTAGATAAAATGAAATGTATTATTTACGTACCTTGAATGTATGTGATGAACCTTATTATTACTCGTTATTCTGTGTTATCTTTCGAATGTGTTAATATTCATGTTAATAACATAGTTTTAATATTTGATGGTGCAATCTTTCCAAAGATTGGGATGCGCGTTAGATACATATTGTATGAAATACCTAAGATGTATTGCTTAATATAGAAAATTTATTTTTGTTTCAGGATCTTGAAGTAAGTAGTCGCAGATGAGATAAACACAGGTTGTTAAATAATGTAAATTAGTGGATATTCGTTCGAAATCCATTCCAGCGCAGAACATATTCTTGTTTCTCTGATTTAAAAGCATTTGGAATAACATACTGGGAACTAAACGAGTGATATGGAAACATTTCCCTTGAATATGGAAAATCTGCACTTAAATTAGTACAGTTTTTTATGCTTATTATTTATTTATGGCCATGTTTACATTTCTTTTAGAAGCACGGCATAAAGTAAGTTGTTGATATATATGGTGAATGAGTAACATGATAGTGTGCCGAAAACAGTAAAAGAGGTTATAGTATTAATAGTGCAATGTTACTGCTACCCTTTCCTTACTGTGAGAGATATTTATTCATAGCAAAGTCTATCATCATGTTGTAATATGCAATCTTAGTTATAGTATGACGACATTGTATGCACCTTGTTATGGTAATGCTTATTTTTACATGTGCAATAATGCAGCATAAATAAGATTGTTTGGATATTAGGGGATGAGTAAAATTACAAAGAAAACTAAATTGGGCATAAGATATAAAAACATAGTGATTCAAAAAGAGAATATCGTATTTGAAAGGAAATTAAATACTAGTTCCATTTCTATCTATTTGAAATTCTTTAATTTACCTACCAGCGAATGATTGCATCTATTGTACTAATTTGTTTTAGTGACAGTAGATATAGTCATCCACTTATAATATGATGTTGTAAAATAGTTGTTAATAATAGCATTTCAGTTGTAAGTGGATTATGTGGGGTTAAGAAACAAAAAATACAATTTAGTAAATTAGATTTTATTTTTTACTATAATAGATCTGAACGTAAAAGTTCTAAAGACATTATTCTGAATTAATTCCCCAAATCCTAAATGTTATAACCCATGTCTAAATCTTTAGAAAATTCCTAATGAAAGCCGATAATCTGGGATAATCACAAGATGACTGTACAAAACGCTTGACGTTTGGACTTTCTTTATCCATTAGTTGCATAATTTGCATACCTTAAGACAGAGTATAATTTCCCAAAGATATACAGGTCTAGAACTAATGTTCAAATAAACATGAGGGTTATTAGCCAGCATCATGAAAAATGTCAGAGATAGACAACACATAAAATTAGTCAGGTGGAGATAAATTCTACTTACAATCACAATATTTCCAAGAAGTCTAATATTGTAAACTCTGATGTATTGAGAAACGAATTATGTAGCAATAAATGTATGAGCTAGAATATGTTTCTATATTAATACTATTTGTTATAACACTGCATATTTTAATCATGAAATATCATTGAATTTGAAACAAACTCTGTATGAAATAGAATATTTGAAGATTAGTGGAATCTATGAAGACTTGAGACAACAAATCAGTAGCATTAATGGGATGAGTTATAATATGCTTTAATATTAGAACAGACTTTACCTCAAGATTATACAAAATGGTCCTTTTAAAATCGGAAACAAACACAGCATAAAAGAGATTGAGAAACATGTTCGGAAAATAGTGATAATTTTGAAAGTATCTAACACAAAGCTTGAAATGGGATTATCGTACATAAAATAAAATGTATTATTTACTCATGTTATATGCATGTGATGAACCTTATTCTACGCTACAGCGATCCTTTACACGCAAGGCGGACATTTATTTAAGTGTTGCCTGAGATCTTTATTCTGTGTTATCTTTTGTATGTGATAATATTCCTTTTGATATAACAGCATAGTTTTAATAGTTGTTGCTGCAAACTTTCCAAAGATTCGAGTATTTGTTAGATACATACTGTATGAAATACCTATGAATAATGGACACTAGTGTATATTCGTTCGCAATCAAGTCAAGCTCAGAGCATTTGATGGTTTTATGATTTAAAAGCAGTGAGAGTAAGATGCGAGAAACTTATTAAGTTATATGAAGACATTTCCCTTTAATATTGAAAATATCCATTTAAATTAGTACAGCCTTTTACGCACATAACTTTAATTGTGTTCAAGTTTACATTTATTAGAAGCACGGCATGAAATATGCTGTGTTGATAGATAAAGAAAATGAGTAACGTGATATATAGGAAATTATTTTTACATGTGTAATATCGCAGCATGAATCAGATTGTTTGGATATTAGAAGATGAGGAAATTTACAAATAAAACTAAAATGGAGCTAAAATGTAAAAACCGAGTGATTCAAAAAGAGAATATCGTATTTGAAAAGAAATTAAATACTAGTTCCATTTCAGTATATTTGAAAATCTTTAATTTACCTACCAGCGTATGATTGCATTTATTGTATTAATTTGTTTTAGTGACAGTAGATATAGTCATCCACTGATAATATAATGATGTTGTAAAATAGTTGTTAATAATATAATTTCAGTTGTAAGTGGATTATGTGGGGTTAAGAAACAAAAAATACAATTTAGTAAATTAATTTTTATTTTTTACTTTGATACAGTAGAACGTAAAGTTCTAAAGACATTATTCTGAATTAAATCCCCCAAATCCTAAATGTTATAACCCATGTCCAAATCTTTAGAAAATTCCTAATGGAAACCGATAATCTTGGATACTTACAAGATGACTGTATAAGACGCTTGATGTTTGGACTTTCTTTATCCATTAGTTGCATAATTTGCATACCTTAAGACAGAGTATATTTTCACAAAGATATACAGGTCTAGAACTGTTTTTCAAATAAACGCGAGGGTTATTGGGCAACATCATGAAAAATGTCAGAGATAGACAACACATAAAATTAGTCAGGTGGAGATAAATTCTACTTACAATCACAATATTTCCAAGAAGTCTAATATTGTAAACTCTGATGTATTGAGAAACGAATTATGTAGCAATGAATGTATGAGCTAGAATAGGTTTCTATATTAATACTATTTGTTATAACACTGCATATTTTAATCATGAAATATCATTGAATTTGAAGCAAACTCTGCATGAAATAGAATATTTGAAGATTAGTGGAATCTATGAAGACCTGAGACAACAATTCAGTAGCAATAAAGGGATGAGATAGAAGATGCTTTAATATTAGAACAGAGTTTACCTCATAATTATACAAAATGGTCCTTTTTATATCGGAGAGAAACACAGCATAAAAGAGATTGAGAAACATGTTCGGAAAATAGTGATAATTTTGAATGTATGTAACACCTTGCTTGTAATGGGATTATCGTATATAAAATAAAATGTATTATTTGTTCACGTTAAATGCATGTGATGAACCTTAATCTACGCTACAGCGATCCTTTAAAAGCAAGGCGGACATTTATTTAAGTGTTGCATGAGATCGTTATTCTGTGTTATCTTTTGAATGTGATAATATTCCTGTTGATATAACAGCATAGTTTTAATAGTTGCTGCTGCTAACTTTCCTAAGATTGGAGTTTTTGTTAGATACATACTGTATGAAATACCTATGAATTATTGTTTAATATGGAAAATGTATTTTTGTTGCAGGGTAGTGATCAGGTACGTAATCTCAAATGAGATAAATCAAGGTTGTGGAATAATGGACACTAGTGTATATTCGTTCGCAATCAAGTGAAGCTCAGGGCATTTGATGGTTTTATGATTTAAAAGCAGTTAGAGTAAGATACGAGAAACTTACTAAGTGATATGAATACATTTCCCTTTAATATTGTAAATATCCATTTAAATTAGTACAGCCTTTTACGCACATAAGTTTAATTATGTTCATGTTATTAGAAGCACGGCATGAAATATGCTGTTGATCGATAAAGAAAATGAGTAACGTGATATATAGGAAATTAACATAGATCTGGAATGTGCGACATACTTTGTCTGAAATAGGTTATCATATGTATAGTGCAATATAATACTTTTACCATTTCTTTTGTGTGGAAGATATATATTCCGAGCAAAATCTATCATTATGTTGTAATATACAAAAATATTTATATTAAGACAACCTGTTTCTCTCAGTTGTCCTTTTAACATGTGAAATGACGAGGCATTAAATGGATTGTTCTGATAATAGGAGCATGATTGAAATTTGAAAACAATAAATAAAAGCAAACGTTTGGCTGAAGTGTTAAAACCGTGTGCCTACATGAGGATATTGTATCTGAAAGGAAATAGAATACTAGTTCCTTTTCAATCTATTTGAAAATTGTTAATTTACGAACCAGCAAATCTTGAATAATCACAAATTGACTGAACAAGACGCTTGAAACTTGGCGATTTAGAATCATTTATTTGAATAATTCGAAGATCTTAAGACTGAATATAATTCCCAAAGACATACACAGGTCTAGAACTCAATATCAAGGAAACGGGTGTGTTTCTAGGAAAAGCATGACATGAGCCAGAGGTAGACAACAGAGAACATTACGTTAGGTGGAGATAAATTGTACTTTCAATCACGATCTTTTCTAGACGTCTAATATTGTGAACAATGAAACATTGAGAAACCAATTATGTAGCAATAAATGTATGTGCCAGAATATGTTTTTATATTAATACTATTCATTTTTACACCGCATATGGTAATCATGACCTGTCATTCAATTTCAAACAAAATCTGCCTGAAATAGTAGTTTGGCAGATTATTTGAATCTGTTAAGCCTTGAGACAACTATTAAGCGGGAAAATATTGATCAGATAGAATATGTATTTATATTTGAACGGCCTTTTACGCTCATGACTATAAGAAGGGTCCTTTATAAATGTGAAACTAACACACAATAACTGAGATTGAGAAACAAATTTGGAAAAAAATGATAATTTCGAATGTGTCTTATACATTGTTTGAAATGGGATTATCGTAGATAAAATGAAATGTATTATTTACGCACACTGAATGCATGTGATGAACCTAATTCTTACTCGTTATTCTGTGTTATCTTTTAAATGTGTTAATATTAATGTTAATAGCATAGTTTCAATAGTTGATGGTGCAATCTTTCCAACGATTGGGGTGCGCGTTGGATACATAGTGTATGATATAACTAAGATGTATTGCTTAATATGGAACATTTATTTTTGTTTCAGCATTCAAGTTATGTAAGTAGTTGCAGATGAAATAAATACAGGTTGTGGAATAACGATAATTAGTGCATATTCGTTCGAAATCCATTCCAGCGCAGACCATTTTCTTGTTTTTCTGATTTAAAAGCAGTTAGAGTAAGATAATGAGAACTAAACGAGTGATATGGAAACATTTCCTTTGAACATGGCAAATCTGCATTTAAATTAGTACAGTCTTTTATGCTTATTATTTATTTATGGCCATATTTACATATTTTTAGAAACACGGCATGAAGTAAGTTGTTGATATATATGGTGAATGAGTAACATGATAGTGTGCCGAATACAGTAAAAGAGGTTATCGTATTTATAGTGCAATGTTACTGGTACCCTTTCTTTAATGTGAGAGATATTTATTCATAGCAAAATCTATCATCAAGTTGTAATATGCAATCGTAGTTATATTATGACATGGTACGCACCTTGTTATAGTAATGATTATTTTTACATGTGCAATATCGCAGCATGAATAAGATTGTTTGGATATTAGGGGATGAGGAAAATTACAAATAAAACTAAAATAGAGCTAAAATGTAAAAACCGAGTTATTCAAAAAGAGAATATCGTATTTGAAAAGAAATTAAATACTAGTTCCATTTCAGTCTATTTGAAAATCTTTAATTTACCTACCAGCGAATGATTGCATTTATTGTACTAATTTGTTTTAGTGACAGTAGATATAGTCATCCACTGATAATATAATGATGTTGTAAAATAGTTGTTAATAATATCATTTCAGTTGTAAGTCGATTATGTGGGGTTAAAGAACAAAAAATACAATTTAGTAAATTAATTTTTATTTTTACTTTAATAGATTAGAACGTAAAAGTTCTAAAGACATTATTCTGAATTAAATCCCCAAAATCCTAAATGTTATAACCCATGTCCAAATGTTTAGAAAATTCCTAATGAAAGGCGATAATCTTGGATAATCACAAGATGACTGTACAAGACGCTTGATGTTAGGACTTTCTTTATCCATTAGTTGCTTAATTTGCATACCTTAAGACAGAGTATATTTTCCCAAAGATATATACAGGTCTAGAACTGTTTTTCAAATAAACGCGAGGGTTATTGGGCAACATCATGAAAAATGTCAGAGATAGACAACACATAAAATTAGTCAGGTGAAGATAAATTCTACTTATAATCACAATATTTCCAAGAAGTCTAATATTGTAAACTCTGATGTATTTAGAAACGAATTATGTAGCAATAAATGTATGAGCTAGAATATGTTTCTATATTAATAATATTTGATATAACACTGCATATTTTAATCATGAAATATCATTGAATTTGAAACAAACTCTGCATGAAATAGAATATTTGAAGATTAGTGGAATCTATGAAGACTTGAGACAACATTTCAGTAGCAATAAAGGGATGAGATAGAAGATGCTTTAATATTAGAACAGACTTTACCTCATGATTATACAAAATGGTCCTTTTTAAATCGGAAACAAACACAGCATAAAAGAGATTGAGAAACATGTTCGGAAAATAGTGATAATTTCGAATGTATGTAACACCTTGCTTGTAATGGGATTATCGTATATAAAATAAAATGTATTATTTGTTCACGTTAAATGCATATGATGAACCTTATTCTACGCTACAGCGATCCTTTAAAAGCAAGGCGGACATTTATTTAAGAGTTGCCTGAGATCGTTATTCTGTGTTATCTTTTGAATGTGATAATATTTCTGTTGATATAACAGCATAGTTTTAATAGTTGCTGCTGCAAACTTTCCAAAGATTCGAGTATTTGTTAGATACATACTGTATGAAATACCTATGAATTATTGTTTAATATGGAAAATGTATTTTTGTTGCAGGGTAGTGATCAGGTACGTAATCTCAAATGAGATAAATCAAAGTTGTGGAATAATGGACATTAGTGTATATTCGTTCGCAATCAAGTGAAGCTCAGGGCATTTGATGGTTTTATGATTTAAAAGCAGTTAGAGTAAGAAACGAGAAACGTACAAAGTGATATGTAGACATTTCCCTTTAATAATGAAAATATCCAATTAAATTAGTACAGCCTTTTACGCACATAAGTTTAATTGTGTTCATGTTATTAGAAGCACGGCATGAAATATGCTGTTGATAGATAAAGAAAATGTGTAACGTGATATATAGGAAATTCACATAGATGTGAAATGTGATAAATACTATGTTTGAAACAGGTTATCATATGTATTGTGCAATATAACACTGGTACCATTTCTTTTATGTGGAAGATATATATTCCGAGCAAAATCTATCATTATATTGTAATATACAAAAATATTTATATTAAGACAACCTGTTACTCTCAGTGGTCCTTTTAATTTGTGATATGACGAAGCATAAAATTGATTGTTGGGATAATAGGAGCATGATTAAAAATTAAAAAAAATAAATAAAAACAAACCTTTGGCTGAAGTGTTAAAACCGTGTTCTTGAATGAGGATATTGTTTCTGAAAGGAAATAATATACTAGTTCCTTTTCAATCTATTTGAAAATCGTTAATTTACGAACCAGCAAATCTTGAATAATCACAAATTGACTGTACAAGACGCTTGAAACGTGGCTTTTCAGAATCATTTATTTGCATAATTCGAATATCTTAAGACTGAATATAATTCCCAAAGACATACACAGGTCAAGAACTCAATATCAAGCGACGGGTCTGTTTCTAGCAAAATCATGACAAGAGTCAGAGGTAGACAACACAGAACATTAATTAGGTGGAGATAAATTCTACTTTCAATCACGATCTTTTCAAGAGGTCTTATATTGTGAACAATGAAGCATTGATAAACGAATCATGCAGCAGTAAATGTATGAGCCAGAATATGTTTTTATATTAATACTATTCATTTTTACACCGCATATGGTAATCATGACATGTCATTCAATTTGAAACAAAATCTGCCTGAAATAGTAGTTTGGCAGATTAGGGGAATCTATTAAGACTTGAGACAACATTTAAGTAGCAATAAAGGGGTCAGACAGAATATGTATTTATATTTGAATGGCCTTTTACGCTCATAACTATAGGAATGGTCCATTTTTAATGTGTAACTAACACACAATAACTGAGATTGAGAAACACGTTTGGAAAATAGTGATAATTTCGAACGTGTCTAATACATTGTTTGAAATGTGATTATCGTAGATACAATGAAATGTATTATTTACGCACCTTGAATGTATGTGATGAACCTTATTATTACTCGTTATTCTGTGTTATCTTTTGAATGTGTTAATATTCATGTTAATAGCATATTTTTAATAGTTGATGGTACAATCTTTCCAAAGATTGGTGAGCGCGTTAGATACATATTGTATGAAATACCTAAGATGTATTGCTTAAAATAGAAAATTTATTTTTGTTTCAGGATCCTGATGTTGTAAGTATTCGCAGATGTGATAAACACAGGTTGTTAAATAACGTAAATTAGTGCATATTCGTTCGAAATCCATTCCAGCGCAGAACATTTTTTTTTTCTGATTTAAAAGCAGTTGGAATAACATACTGGGAACTAAACGAGTTATATGGAAACATTTCCTTTGAACATGGAAAATCTGCATTTAAATTAGTACAGTCTTTTATGCTTATTATTTATTTATGGCCATGTTTACACTGTTTTAGAAGCACGGCATAAAGTAAGTTGTTGATATATATGGTGAATGAGTAACATGATAGTGTGCCGAATACAGTAAAAGAGGTTATTGTATTTATCGTGCAATGTTACTGGTACCCTTTCTTTAATGTGAGAGATATTTATTCATAGCAAAATTTATCATCATTTTGTACTATGCAATAGTAGTTATATTATGACAACATGTTATGCACCTTGTTATGGTAATGATTATTTTTACATGTGCAATAATGCAGCATAAATAAGATTGTTTGAATATTAGGGGATGAGTAAAATTACAAAGAAAACTAAAATGGGGATAAGATATAAAAACAGAGTGATTCAAAAAGAGAATATCGTATTTGAAAGAAAATTAAATACTTGTTCCATTTCTATCTATTTGAAAATCTTTAATTTACCTACCAGCGAATGATTGCATTTATTGTACTAATTCGTTTTAGTGACAGTAGATATAGTCATCCACTGATAATATAATGATGTTGTAAAATAGTTGTTAATAATAGCATTTCAGTTGTAAGTGGATTATGTGGGGTTAAGAAACAAAAAATACAATTTAGTAAATTAATTTTTATTTTTTACTTTAATAGATTAGAACGTAAAAGTTCTAAAGACATTATTCTGAATTAAATCCCCCAAATCATAAATGTTATAACCCATGTCCAAATGTTTAGAAAATTCCTAATGAAAGGCGATAATCTTGGATAATCACAAGATGACTGTACAAGACGCTTGATATTAGGACTTTCGTGATTCATTAGTTGCATAATTTGCATACCTTAAGACAGAGTATAATTTCCCAAAGATATATACAGGTCTAGAACTAATGTTCAAATAAACACGAGGGTTATAAGTCAGCATCATGATAAATGTCAGAGATAGACAACACATAAAATTAGTCAGGTGGTGATAAATTCTACTTACAATCACAATATTTCCAAGAAGTCTAATTTTTTAAACTCTGAGGTATTGAGAAACGAATTATGTAGCAATAAATGTATGATCTAGAATATGTTTCTATATTAATACTACTTGTTATAACACTGGATATTTTAATCATGCAATATCATTGAATTTGAAACAAACTCTGTATGAAATAGAATATTTGAAGATTAGTGGAATCTATGCAGATTTGAGACAACAATTCAGTAGCAATAATGGGATGAGTTAGAATATGCTTTAATATTAGAACAGACTTGACCTCATGATTATACAAAATGGTCCTTTTAAACTCGGAAACAAACACAGCATAAAAGAGATTGAGAAACATGTTCGGAAAATAGTGATAATTTTGAATGTATCTAACACATTGCTTGAAATGGGATTATCGTACATAAAATAAAATGTATTATTTGCTCATGTTAAATGCATGTGATGAACCTTATTCTACGCTGCAGCGATCCTTTATAAGCAAGGAAGATATTTTTTTAAGTGTTGCCTGAGATCTTTATTCTGAGTTATCTTTTGAATGTGATACTATTCCTGTTGATATAACAGCATAGTTTTAATAGTTGTAGCTGCAAACTTTCCAAAGATTGGACTATTTGTTAGATACATTCTGTATGGAATACCTATGAATTATTGTTTGATATGGAAAATTTATTTTTGTTGCATCGTACTGCTCAGGTACGTAATCTCAAATGAGATAAATCAAGGTTGTGGAATAATGGACACTAGTGTATATTCGCTCGCAATCAAGTCAAGCTCAGAGCATTTGATGGTTTTATGATTTAAAAGCAGTGAGAGTAAGATACGAGAAACTTATTAAGTGATATGAAGACATTTCCCTTTAATATGGAAAATATCCATTTAAATTAGTACAGTCTTTTAAGCACATAACTTTAATTGTGTTCATGTTTACATTTATTAGAAGCACGGCATGAAATATGCTGTTGATAGATAAAGAAAATGAGTAACATGATATATAGGAAATTAACATAGATCTGGAATGTGCCAAATACTATGTTTGAAACAGGTTATCATATGTATTGTGCAATATAATACTGGTACCACTTCTTTTATGTGGAAGATATATATTCCGAGCAAAATCTATCATTATGTTGTAATATACAAAACTATTTATATTAAGTCAACCTGTTACTCTCAGTGGTCCTTTTAACATGTGATATGGCGAAGCATAAAATTGATTGTAGGGATAATAGGAGCATGATTAAAATTTCAAACAAATAAATAAAAACAAACTTTTGGCTGAAGTGTTAAAACCGTACACCTGAATGAGGATATTGTATCTGAAAGGAAATAGAATACTAGTTCCTTTTCAACCTATTTGAAAATGATTAATTTAAGAACCAGCAGATCTTGAATAATCACAAATTGACTGTACAAGACGCTTGAAACTTGGCGTTTCAGAATCATTTATTTGCATAATTCGATTATCTTAAGACTGAATATAATTCCCAAAGACATACACAGGTCTAGAACTCAATATCAAGGAAACGGGTGTGTTTCTAGCAAAAGCATGACATGAGTCAGAGATAGACAACACAGAACATTAGTTAGGTGGAGATAAATTGTACTTTCAATCACGATCTTTTCAAGGCGTCTAATATTGTGAACAATGAAACATTGAGAAACCAATTATGTAGCAATAAATGTATGTGCTAGAATATGTTTTTATATTAATTCTATTCATTTTTACACCGCATATGGTAATCATGACCTGTCATTCAATTTGAAACAAAATCTGCCTGAAATAGTAGTTTGGCAGATTAGTGGAATCTGTTAAGCCTTGAGACAACAATTAAGTGGCACAAAATTGATCAGATAGAATATGTATTTATATTTGAACGGCCTTTTACGCTCATGACTATAAGAAGGATCCTTTTTAAATGTGAAACTAACACACAATAAATGAGATTGAGAAACAAATTTAGAAAATAGTTATAATTTCGAATGTGTCTTATTCATTGTTTGAAATGGGATTATCGTAGATAAAATGAAATGTATTATTTACGCACCTTGAATGCATGTGATGAATCTTATAATTACTCGTTATTATGTGTTATCTTTTGAATGTGTTAATATTAATGTTAATAACATAGTTTCAATAGTTGATGGTGCAATCTTTCCAAAGATTGAGGTGCGCGTTAGATACATATTGTATAAAATACCTAAGACTATTGCTTAATATGGAACATTTATTTTTGTTTCAGGCTTCAAGTAATGTAAGTAGTCGCAGATGAGATAAACACAGGTTGTGGAATAACGATAATTAGTGAATATTCGTTCGAAATCCATTCCAGCGCAGACCATTTTCTTTCTTTTTCTGATGTAAAAGCAGTTAGAGTAAGATAATGAGAACTAAACGAGTGATATGGAAACATTTCCTTTGAACATGGAAAATCTGCATTTAAATTAGTACAGTCTTTTATGCGTATTATTTATTTATGGCCATATTTACATATTTTTAGAAACATGGCATGAAGTAAATTGTTGATATATATGGTGAATGAGTAACATGATAGTGTGCCGAATACAGTAAATGAGGTTATCGTATTTATAGTGCAATGTTACTGGTACCCTTTCTTTAATGTGAGAGATATTTATTCATAGCAAAATCTATCATCAAGTTGTAATATGCAATCGTAGTTATATTATGACATGGTACGCACCTTGTTATAGTTATGTTTATTTTTACATGTGCAATATCGCAGCATGAATCAGATTGTTTGGATATTAGAAGATGAGGAAATTTACAAATAAAACTAAAATGGAGCTAAAATGTAAAAACCGAGTGATTCAAAAAGAGAATATCGTATTTGAAAAGAAATTAAATACTAGTTCCATTTCAGTATATTTGAAAATCTTTAATTTACCTACCAGCGTATGATTGCATTTATTGTATTAATTTGTTTTAGTGACAGTAGATATAGTCATCCACTGATAATATAATGATGTTGTAAAATAGTTGTTAATAATATAATTTCAGTTGTAAGTGGATTATGTGGGGTTAAGAAACAAAAAATACAATTTAGTAAATTAATTTTTATTTTTTACTTTGATACAGTAGAACGTAAAGTTCTAAAGACATTATTCTGAATTAAATCCCCAAAATCCTAAATGTTATAACCCATGTCCAAATCTTTAGAAAATTCCTAATGGAAACCGATAATCTTGGATACTTACAAGATGACTGTATAAGACGCTTGATGTTTGGACTTTCTTTATCCATTAGTTGCATAATTTGCATACCTTAAGACAGAGTATATTTTCACAAAGATATACAGGTCTAGAACTGTTTTTCAAATAAACGCGAGGGTTATTGGGCAACATCATGAAAAATGTCAGAGATAGACAACACATAAAATTAGTCAGGTGGAGATAAATTCTACTTACAATCACAATATTTCCAAGAAGTCTAATATTGTAAACTCTGATGTATTGAGAAACGAATTATGTAGCAATGAATGTATGAGCTAGAATAGGTTTCTATATTAATACTATTTGTTATAACACTGCATATTTTAATCATGAAATATCATTGAATTTGAAGCAAACTCTGCATGAAATAGAATATTTGAAGATTAGTGGAATCTATGAAGACCTGAGACAACAATTCAGTAGCAATAAAGGGATGAGATAGAAGATGCTTTAATATTAGAACAGAGTTTACCTCATAATTATACAAAATGGTCCTTTTTATATCGGAGAGAAACACAGCATAAAAGAGATTGAGAAACATGTTCGGAAAATAGTGATAATTTTGAATGTATGTAACACCTTGCTTGTAATGGGATTATCGTATATAAAATAAAATGTATTATTTGTTCACGTTAAATGCATGTGATGAACCTTATTCTACGCTACAGCGATCCTTTAAAAGCAAGGCGGACATTTATTTAAGTGTTGCATGAGATCGTTATTCTGTGTTATCTTTTGAATGTGATAATATTCCTGTTGATATAACAGCATAGTTTTAATAGTTGCTGCTGCTAACTTTCCTAAGATTGGAGTTTTTGTTAGATACATACTGTATGAAATACCTATGAATTATTGTTTAATATGGAAAATGTATTTTTGTTGCAGGGTAGTGATCAGGTACGTAATCTCAAATGAGATAAATCAAGGTTGTGGAATAATGGACATTAGTGTATATTCGTTCGCAATCAAGTGAAGCTCAGGGCATTTGATGGTTTTATGATTTAAAAGCAGTTAGAGTAAGATACGAGAAACTTACTAAGTGATATGAATACATTTCCCTTTAATATTGTAAATATCCATTTAAATTAGTACAGCCTTTTACGCACATAAGTTTAATTATGTTCATGTTATTAGAAGCACGGCATGAAATATGCTGTTGATCGATAAAGAAAATGAGTAACGTGATATATAGGAAATTAACATAGATCTGGAATGTGCTAAATACTATGTTTGAAACAGGTGTTCATATGTATTGTGTAATATAATACTGGTACCATTTCTTTTATGTGGAAGATATATATTCCGAGCAAAATCTATCATTATCTTGTAATATACAAAAATATTTATATTAAGACAACCTGTTACTCTCAGTGGTCCTTTTAACATGTGAAATGACGAAGCATAAAATTGAATTGTTGGGATAATAGGAGCATGATTAAAATTTAAAAAAAATAAAATAAATACAAACTTTTGGCTGTAGTGTTAAAACCGTGTGCCTGAATGAGGATATTGAAATAATATACTAGTTCCTTTTCAATCCATTTGAAAATCGTTAATTTACGAACCACCAAATCTTGAATAATCACAAATTGACTGTACAAGACGCTTGAAACTTGGCGTTTCAGAATCATTTATTTGCATAATTCGAATATCTTAAGACTGAATATAATTCCCAAAGACATACACAGGTCTAGAACTCAATATCAAGGAGACGGGTGTGTTTCTAGCAAAAGCATGACAAGAGCCAGAGGTAGACAACACAGAACATTAATTAGGTGGAGATAAATTCTACTTTCAATCACGATCTTTTCAAGACGTCTTATATTGTGAACAATGAAGCATTGATAAACGAATCATGCAGCAGTAAATGTATGACCCAGAATATGTTTTTATATTAATACTATTCATTTTTACACCGCATATGGTAATCATGACATGTCATTCAATTTGAAACAAAATCTGCCTGAAATAGTAGTTTGGCAGATTAGGGGAATCTATTAAGACTTGAGACAACAATTAAGTAGCAATAAAGGGATCAGACAGAATATGTATTTATATTTGAACGGCCTTTTTCGCTCATGACTATAAGAATGGTCCTTTTTAAATGTGAAACTAACACACAATAACTGAGATTGAGAAACACGTTTGGAAAATAGTGATAATTTCGAATGTGTCTAATACATTGTTTGAAATGTTATTATCGTAGATACAATGAAATGTATTATTTACGCACCTTGAATGTATGTATGAACCTTATTCTTACTCGTTATTCTGTGTTATCTTTTGAATGTGTTAATATTCATGTTAATAACATAGTATTAATAGTTGATGGTGCAATCTTTCTAAAGATTGAGACCCGCGTTAGATACATATTGTATGAAATACCTAAGATGTATTGCTTAATATAGAAAATTTATTTTTGTTTCAGGATCTTGATGTAAGTAGTCGCAGATGAGATAAACACAGGTTGTTAAATAATGCAAATTAGTGCATATTCGTTCGAAATCCATTCCAGCGCAGAACATATTCTTGTTTCTCTGATTTAAAAGCAGTTGGAATAAGATATTGGGAAGTAAACGAGTGATATGGAAACATTTCCCTTGAATATGGAAAATCTGCACTTAAATTAGTGCAGTCTTTTATGCTTATTATTTATTTATCGCCATGTTTATATTGTTTTAGAAGCACGGCATAAAGTAAGTTGTTGATATATATGGTGAATGAGTAACATGATAGTGTGCCGAATACAGTAAAAGAGGCTATCGTATTTATAGTGCAATGTTACTGGTACCCTTTCGTTAATGTGAGAGATATTTATTGATAGCAAAGTCTATCATCATGTTGTAATATGCAATCGTAATTATATTATGACGACATGGTACGCACCTTGTTATAGTAATGCTTATTTTTACATGTGCAATAATGCAGCATAAATAAGATTGTTTGGATATTAGGGGATGAGTAAAATTACAAAGAAAACTAAAATGGGCATAAGATATAAAACCATAGTGATTCAAAAAGAGAATATCGTATTTGAAAGGAAATTAAATACTTGTTCCATTTCTATCTATTTGAAAATCTTTAATTTACCTACCAGCGAATGATTGCATTTATTGTACTAATTTGTTTTAGTGACAGTAGATATAGTCATCCACTGATAATATAATGATGTTGTAAAATAGTTGTTAATAATAGCATTTCAGTTGTAAGTGGATTATGTGGGGTTAAGAAACAAAAAATACAATTTAGTAAATTAATTTTTATTTTTTACTTTAATAGATTAGAACGTAAAAGTTCTAAAGACATTATTCTGAATTAAATCCCCCAAATCTTAAATGTTATAACCCATGTGCAAATCTTTAGAAAATTCCTAATGGAAACCGATAATCTTGGATAATCACAAGACGACTGTACAAGACGCTTGATGTTAGGACTTTCTTTATCCATTAGTTGCATAATTTGCATACCTTAAGACAGAGTATATTTTCCCAAAGATATATACAGGTTTAGAACTTATTTTCAAATAAACACGAGGGTTATTAGTCAGCATCATGATAAATGTCAGAGATAGACAACACATAAAATTAGTCAGGTGGTGATAAAGTCTACTTTCAGTCACAATATTTCCAAGAAGTCTAATATTGTGAACTCTGAAGTATTGAGAAACGAATTATGTAGCAATAAATGTATGAGCTAGAATGTGTTTCTATATTAATACTATTTGTTATAACATTGCATATTTTAATCATGAAATATCATTGAATTTGAAACAAACTCTGTATGAAATAGAATATTTGAAGATTAGTGGAATCTATGAAGACTTGAGACAACAATTCAGTAGCAATAATGGGATGAGTTATAATATGCTTTAATATTAGAACAGACTTTACCTCATGATTATACAAAATGGTCCTTTTTAAAATCGGAAACAAACACAGCATAAAAGAGATTGAGAAACATGTTCGGAAAATAGTGATAATTTTGAATGTATCTAACACATTGCTTGAAATGGGATTATCGTATATAAAATAAAATGTATTATTTGCACATGTTAAATTTATGTGATGAACCTTATTCTACGCTACAGCGATCCTTTATAAGCAAGGCGGACATTTATTTAAGTGTTACTTGAGGTTGCTATTCTGTGTTATCTTTTGAATGTGATACTATTCCTGTTGATATAACAGCATAGTTTTAATAGTTGCTGCTGCAAACTTTCCAAAGATTGGAGTATTTGTTAGATACATACTGTATGAAATACCTATGAATTATTGTTTAATATGGAATTTTTTTTTGTTGCTTCGTACTGGTCAGGTACGTAATCTCAAATGAGATAATTCAAGGTTGTGGAATAATGGATACTAGTGTATATTCGTTCGCAATCAAGTCAAGCTCAGAGCATTTGATGGTTTTATGATTTAAAAGCAGTGATAGTAAGATACGAGAAACGTATTTAGTGATATGAAGACATTTCCCTTTAATACGGAAAATATCCATTTAAATTAGTACAGCCTTTTACGCACATAACTTTTAATGTGCGACGTACTCTGTCTGAACCAGGTGTTCATATGTATAGTGCAATATAATACTGGTACCATTTCTTTTATGTCGAAGATATATATTCCGAGCAAAATCTATCATTATGTTGTAATATATAAAAATATTTATATTAAGACAACCTGTTACTCTCAGTGGTCCTTTTAACATGTGATATGACGAATTTTAAAATTAATTGTTAGGATAATAGGAGCATGATGAAAATTTGAAAAAAATAAATAAAAGCAAACTTTTTGCTGAAGTGTTAAAACCGTGTGCCTAAATGAGGATATTGTATCTGAAAGGAAATAGAATATTAGTTCCTTTTCAATCTATTTGAAAATCGTTAATTTACGAACCAGCAAATCTTGAATAATCACAAATTGACTGTACAAGACGCTTGAAACTTGGCGTTTCAGAATCATTTATTTGTATAATTCGAATATCTTAAGACTGAATATAATTCCCAAAGACATACACAGGTCTAGAACTCAATATCAAGGAGACGGGTGTGTTTCTAGCAAAAGCATGATATGAGTCAGAGGTAGACAACACAGAACATTAGTTAGGTGGAGATAAATTCTACTTTCAATCACGATCTTTTCAAGACGTCTAATATTGTGAACAATGAAACATTGAGAAACCAATTATGTAGCAATAAATATATGAGCCAGAATATGTTTTTATATTAATACTATTCATTTTTACACCGCATATGGTAATCATGATATGTCATTCAATTTGAAACAAAATCTGCCTGAAATAGTAGTTTGGCAGATTAGTGGAATCTGTTAAGCCTTGAGACAACAATTAAGTGGCACAAAATTGATCAGATAGAATATGTATTTATATTTGAACGGCCTTTTACGCTCATGACTATAAGAAGGGTCCTTTTTAAATGTGAAACTAACACACAATAACTGAGATTGAGAAACAAATTTGGAAAATAGTGATAATTTCGAATGTGTCTTATACATTGTTTGAAATGGGATTATCGTAGATAAAATGAAATGTATTATTTACGCACCTTGAATGCATGTGATGAACCTTATTCTTATTCGTTATTCTGTGTTATCTTTTAAATGTGTTAATATTAATGTTAATAGCATAGTTTCGATAGTTGATGGTGCAATCTTTCCAAAGGTTGGGGTGCGCGTTAGATACTTATTGTATGAAATACCTAAGATGTATTGCTTGATATAGAAAATTTATTTTTGTTTCAGGATCCTTATTATGTAAGTAGTCGCAGATGAGATAAACACAGGTTGTGGAATAACGTAAATTAGTGCATATTCGTTCGAAATCCATTCCAGCGCAGACCATTTTCTTGCTTTTTCTGATGTAACAGCAGTTAGAGTAAGATAATGAGAACTAAACGAGTGATATGGAAATATTTCCTTTGAACATAAAAAATCTGCATTTAAATTAGTACAGTCTTTTATGCTTGTTATTTATTTATGGCCATATTTACATATTTTTAGAAACACGGCATGAAGTAAGTTGTTGATATATATGGTGAATGAGTAACTTGATAGTGTGCCGAATACAGAGAAAGAGGTTATCGTATTTATAGTGCAATGTTACTGGTACCCTTTCTTTAATGTGAGAGATATTTATTCATAGCAAAATCTATCATCATGTTGTAATATGCAATCGTAGTTATATTATGACGACATGGTACGCACCTTCTTATAGTAATGATTATTTTTACATGTGCAATATCGCAGCATGAATAAGATTGTTTGGATATTAGGGGATGAGGTAAATTACACATAAAACTAAAATGGAGCTAAAATGTAAAAACCGAGTGATTCAAAAAGAGAATATCGTTTTTGAAAAGAAATTAAATACTAGTTTCATTTCAGTCTATTTGAAAATCTTTAATTTACCTACCATCGAATGATTGCATTTATTGTACAAATTTGTTTTAGTGACAGTAGATATAGTCATCCACTGATAATGATGTTGTAAAATAGTTATTAATATCATTTCAGTTGTAAATCGATTATGTGGGGTTAAGAAACAAAAAATACAATTTAGTAAATTAATTTTTATTTTTTACTTTAATAGATTAGAAAATAAAAGTTCTAAAGACATTATTCTGAATTAAATCCCCCAAATCCTAAATGTTATAACCCATGTCCAAATCTTTAGAAAATTCCTAATAAAAGGCGATAATCTGGGATAATCACAAGATGACTGTACAAAACGCTTGACGTTTGGACTTTCTTTATCCATTATTTGCATATCTTAAGACAGAGTATAATTTCCCAAAAATATACACTGGGCTAGAACTAATTTTCAAATAAACACGAGGGTTATTAGGCAACATCAGGGTCAGGTGGAGATAAATTCTACTTACAATCACAATATTTCCAAGAAGTCTAATATGGTAAACTATGAAGTATTGAAAAACGAATTATGTAGCAATATATGTATGGGCTAGAATATGTTTCTATATTAATACTATTTGTTATAACACTGCATATTTTAATCATGAAATACCATTGAATTTGAAACAAACTCTGCATGAAATATAATATTTGAAGATTAGTGGAATCTATGAAGACTTGAGACAACAATTCAGTAGCAATAATGGGATGAGTTAGAATATGCTTTAATATTAGAACAGACTTTACCTCATGATTATGCAAAATGGTCCTTTTAAACTCGGAAACAAACACAGCATAAAAGAGATTGAGAAACATGTTCGGAAAATAGTGATAATTTTGAATGTATCTAACACATTGCTTGAAATGGGATTATCGTATATAAAATAAAATGTATTATTTGCACATGTTAAATGCATGTGATGAACCTTATTCTACGCTACAGCGATCCTTTATAAGCAAGGCGGACATTTATTTAAGTGTTACTTGAGATCGTTATTCTGTGTTATATTTTGAATGTGATACTATTCCTGTTGATATAACAGAATAGTTTTAATAGTTGCTGCTGCAAACTTTCCAAAGATTGGAGTATTTGTTAGATACATACTGTATGAAATACCTATGAATTATTGTTTAATATGGAATTTTTTTTTGTTGCTTCGTACTGGTCAGGTACGTAATCTCAAATGAGATAATTCAAGGTTGTGGAATAATGGATACTAGTGTATATTCGTTCGCAATCAAGTCAAGCTCAGAGCATTTGATGGTTTTATGATTTAAAAGCAGTGATAGTAAGATACGAGAAACGTATTTAGTGATATGAAGACATTTCCCTTTAATATGGAAAATATCCATTTAAATTAGTACAGCCTTTTACGCACATAACTTTTAATGTGCGACGTACTCTGTCTGAACCAGGTGTTTATATGTATAGTGCAATATAATACTGGTACCATTTCTTTTATGTCGAAGATATACATTCCGAGCAAAATCTATCATTATGTTGTAATATATAAAAATATTTATATTAAGACAACCTGTTACTCTCAGTGGTCCTTTTAACATGTGATATGACGAATTATAAAATTAATTGTCAGGATAATAGGAGCATGATTAAAATTTGAAAAAAATAAATAAAAGCAAACTTTTTGCTGAAGTGTTAAAACCGTGTGCCTAAATGAGAATATTGTATCTGAAAGGAAATAGAATATTAGCTCCTTTTCAATCTATTTGAAAATCGTTAATTTACGAACCAGCAAATCTTGAATAATCACAAATTGACTGTACAAGACGCTTGAAACTTGGCGTTTCAGAATCATTTATTTGCATAATTCGAATATCTTAAGACTGAATATAATTCCCAAAGACATACACAGGTCTAGAACTCAATATCAAGGAGACGGGTGTGTTTCTAGCAAAAGCATGACATGAGTCAGAGGTAGACAACACAGAACATTAGTTAGGTGGAGATAAATTCTACTTTCAATCACGATCTTTTCAAGACGTCTAATATTGTGAACAATGAAACATTGACAAACCAATTATGTAGCAATAAATGTATGTGCCAGAATATGTTTTTATATTAATTCTATTCATTTTTACACCGCATATGGTAATCATGACATGTCATTCAATTTGAAACAAAATCTGCCTGAAATAGTAGTTTGGCAGATTAGTGGAATCTGTTAAGCCTTGAGACAACAATTAAGTGGCACAAAATTGATCAGATAGAATATGTATTTATATTTGAACGGCCTTTTACGCTCATGACTATAAAAAGGGTCCTTTTTAAATGTGAAACTAACACACAATAACTGAGATTGAGAAACAAATTTGGAAAATAGTGATAATTTCGAATGTGTCTTATACATTGTTTGAAATGGGATTATCGTAGATAAAATGAAATGTATTATTTACGCACCTTGAATGCATGTGATGAACCTTATTCTTATTCGTTATTCTGTGTTATCTTTTAAATGTGTTAATATTAATGTTAATAGCATAGTTTCGATAGTTGATGGTGCAATCTTTCCAAAGATTGGGGTGCGCGTTAGATACATATTGTATGAAATACCTAAGATGTATTGCTTGATATAGAAAATTTATTTTTGTTTCAGGATCCTTATTATGTAAGTAGTCGCAGATGAGATAAACACAGGTTGTGGAATAACGTAAATTAGTGCATATTCGTTCGAAATCCATTCCAGCGCAGACCATTTTCTTGCTTTTTCTGATGTAAAAGCAGTTAGAGTAAGATAATGAGAACTAAACCAGTGATATGGAAATATTTTATTTGAACATGGAAAATCTGCATTTAAATTAGTACAGTCTTTTATGCTTATTATTTATTTATGGCCATATTTACATATTTTTAGAAACACGGCATGAAGTAAGTTGTTGATATATATGGTGAATGAGTAACTTGATAGTGTGCCGAATACAGTAAAAGAGGTTATCGTATTTATAGTGCAATGTTACTGGTACCCTTTCTTTAATGTGAGAGATATTTATTCATAGCAAAATCTATCATCATGTTGTAATATGCAATCGTAGTTATATTATGACGACATGGTACGCACCTTCTTATAGTAATGATTATTTTTACATGTGCAATATCGCAGCATGAATAAGATTGTTTGGATATTAGGGGATGAGGTAAATTACAAATAAAACTAAAATGGAGCTAAAATGTAAAAACCGAGTGATTCAAAAAGAGAATATCGTTTTTGAAAAGAAATTAAATACTAGTTTCATTTCAGTCTATTTGAAAATCTTTAATTTACCTACCATCGAATGATTGCATTTATTGTACTAATTTGTTTTAGTGACAGTAGATATAGTCATCCACTGATAATATAATGATGTTGTAAAATAGTTGTTAATAATATCATTTGAGTTGTAAGTCGATTATGTGGGGTTAAGAAACAAAAAATACAATTTAGTAAATTAATTTTTATTTTTTACTTTAATAGATCAGAACGTAAAAGTTCTAAAGACATTATTCTGAATTAAATCCCCAAAATCCTTAATGTTATAACCCATGTCCAAATCTTTAGAAAATTCCTAATGAAAGCCGATAATCTGGGATAATCACAAGATGACTGTGCAAGACGCTTGACGTTTTTACTTTCTTTATTCATTATTTGCATATCTTAAGACAGAGTATAATTTCCCAAAAATATACACTGGGCTAGAACTGATTTTCAAATAAACACGAGGGTTATTAGGCAACATCAGGGTCAGGTGGAGATAAATTCTACTTACAATCACAATATTTCCAAGAAGTCTAATATTGTAAACTCTGAAGTATTGAAAAACGAATTATGTAGCAATAAATGTATGAGCTATAATATGTTTCTATATTAATACTATTTGTTATAAGACTGCATATTTTAATCATGAAATATCATTGAATTTGAAACAAACTCTGCATGAAATAGAATATTTGAAGATTAGTGGAATCTATGAAGACTTGAGACAACAATTCAGTAGCAATAAAGGGATGAGATAGAAGATGCTTTATTATTAGAACAGACTTTACCTCATGATTATACAAAATGGTCCTTTTTAAATCGGAGACAACCACAGAATAAAAGAGATTGAGAAACATGTTCAGAAATAGTGATAATTTCGAATGTATGTAACACATTGCTTGAAATGGGATTATCGTATATAAAATAAAATGTATTATTTTCTCACGTTAAATGCATGTGATGATCCTTATTCTCCGCTACATCGATCCTTTATATGCAAGGAGGACATATATTTAAGTGTTACCTGATTTCGTTATTCTGTGTTATCTTTTGAATGTGATAATATTCCTGTTGATATAACAGCATAGTTTGAATGGTTGTTGCTGCAAACTTTCTAAAGATTGGAGTATTTGTTAGATACATACTGTATGAAATAACCTATGAATTATTGTTTAATATGGAAAATTATTTTTGTTGCAGGGTACTACTCAGGTACGTAATCTCAAATGAGATAAATCAAGGTTGTTGAATAATGGACATTAGTGTATATTCGTTCGCAGTCAAGTCAAGCTCAGAGCATTTGATTGTTTTATGATTTAAAAGCAGTGTGAGTAAGATACGAGAAACTTATTAAGTGATATGAAGACAATTCCCTTTAATATGGAAAATATCCGATTAAATTAGTACAGCCTTTTACGCACATAACTTTAATTGTGTTCATGTTTACATTTATTAGAAGCACGGCATGAAATATGCTGTTGATAGGTAAGGAAAATGAGTAATGTGATATATAGGAAATTAACATAGATGTGTAATGTGCTACGTACTCTGTCTAAAACAGGTTTTCATATGTATTGTGCAATATAATACTGGTACCATTTCTTTTATGTGGAAGATATATATTCCAAGCAAAATCTATCATTATGTTGTAATATACAAAAATATTTATATTTAAACAACCTGTTACTCTCAGTGTTCCTTTTAACATATGAAATGACAAAGCATAAAATTCATTGTTGGGATAATAGGAGCATGATTAAACTTTGAAGAAAAAAAATAAAAACAAACTTTTGGATGAAGTGTTAAAACCGTGTGCCTGAATGAGGATATTGTATCTGAAAGAAGATAGAATATTAGTTCCTTTCCAATCTATTTGAAAACGTTAATTTACGAAACAGATGACTGTACAAGGCGCTAGATGTTTGGACTTTCTTTATCCATTATTTGCATAATTTGCATATCTTAAGACAGAGTATACTTTCCCAAAGATATACACAGGTCTAGTACTCATTTTCATATAAACACGATTGTTATTAGTCAACATCATGAAAAATGTCAGAGATAGACAACACATAAAATTAGTCAGGTTGAGATAAATTCTACTTTCAGTCACAATATTTCCAAGAAGTCTAATATTGTAAACTCTGAAGTATTAAGAAACGAATTATGTAGCAATAAATGTATGAGCTAAAATATGTTTCTATATTAATACTATTTGTTATAACACTGCATATTTTAATCATGAAATATCATTGAATTTGAAACAAACTCTGCATGAAGTAGAGTATTTGAAGATTAGTGGAATCTATGAAGACTTGAGACAACAATTCAGTAGCAATAATGGGATAAGTTAGAATATGCTTTAATATTAGAACAGACTTTACCTCATGATTATACAAAATGGTCTTTTTTAAATCGGAAACAAACACAGCATAAAAGAGATTGAGAAACTTTCCCTGCGGGTTCGGGGTTGTAGAATTTCCCCGTCGTGCCTCGCTACGTGTCGTAAAAGTCGACTAGGTAGAGGCAACCTGTTTGCCGTGGGTTGCGTCCCGTGTCGGGGGAGGAAACGATCCTGGTAGTTGCAACACACTACTTTGGCCTCTACTTCTCTTATTCGGGTGGTCGAGATGGGCCCGGTCTCGACAAATCGGCTGGTCATGCCGAGCCCTAGGAAGTCTTTATTAACTTTCTCACCTCCTTTTACTTTCTCCTTGTATCTCCTTTGATACCACCGTTGCCCCTATATTCTATTACTATATCTTTCCCTTTCCGAAATCTTAGAAGACTTCCTGGAATTCGGTGGCTTAACGGGTCAATCGGGGGGTGGGGTGGTGGTGCAATTTTACTGATCCTAGAAATTGGCTACTTCAGGGTCAACCAAAGGTAATTTTATCAACTGAGTATGGCATCTGTGTATCCCTGGCACTTTAAAAGTGTCCCCTTGTTGGTCTCCTTGGTAGGTGATGAGTACGGGTGCTGAATGTTTCAATCAATCCATCATGGAAACGAAACCAATAAACGTTCCAAACCGCTGTCTGACTCGGATGAAGAACCACGTGGCGTGGAATCATTTCCACGCTTCATTGTTATTCAATCAAAGGATGACGCTAAACCGCTTTCAGGTTTATCTCCATTTATTATCGAGAAAACCATTACGGGATCGATTGTCACACCAAAATGTGTGAAAAAACTAAAATCGGGTTTCCTTCTCGTAGAGTGTGAGCGAAAGGGGCAAACAGACAATATCATGAGAATGAAAACATTATTTGATATTCCAGTGACCTCATTCGCCCACTCTACACTGAATTCGTCCAAAGGCGTAATACGAAGTCGTGACTTGACTGGAGTCACCGACGCAGATATCATCGAAGGGATGAAAGATGAAGGTGTCACTGCATTGCGAAGAATACGTATGAAACGTAATAACACCCTGGAGGACACCAACACATTTGTACTCACCTTTAATAAACCGACAGTGCCCAAAGTGGTCAAGGTTGGGTTTTTACAAGTAAAGGTCAAGATCTACATTCCAAACCCCCTCCCATGCTATAAATGTCAAAAATACGGCCATCACGAGGATCGATGTTCCAGAGCCAAGGTATGTGGCCGATGCGGCGAACACTCTCATCAGGAAGCTGATTGTAGAGCAACTCCGCATTGTGTCAACTTAGGCAAGGAACATCACACCAGTTCCAAAGATTGTGATACATGGAAACAGGAGAAGGAAATTCAGAGGGTAAAGTTTACCTCGAACATTCCCTACCCAGAGTCCAGAAAACTTGTCCAGTCAAAAATATCCCTTCTTGGCCCATCCTTCTCCACAGTCGTAAAACACAATCCAAAAAACACGAAGGCCTCCCAAACACAGACGGATCAGCCCGATTCAACCACAAGTGTCAATATCCCTAATTATAAGCCACAGAAAAGCACAACATGAACTCAGACAACATCTAATAACAATCCACCACCAAAATCACCAAGAGAGAAACACAAAGCACAAACAAATGAACCACAAAAGGGGTCAGAGGACCCAATTAAACTGTACAACAGGTTTGGAGACATTGAGAGCATGGATGCAGAAGAAACTGCTCCATGTACTCAAAGTAGCTCAAAACCTAGTAAACCTAAATGTAACCCCGTACTTCCTCCAGACAAATAACAACACATACTTCATCCGCGAATAGTCTAACCTAGCTCCAGAATCTCCAGCATAACATTATAATGAAGAACACCATCATACAATGGAATTGTCGAGGACTTAAAGCAAACTACAATGATATTCTTCTGCTTTTAAATGAACACGATCCTGCTGTACTATGTTTACAGGAAACATTCCTGAAGGAGGCAGATAAAATTACTTTAAAAACTTCTCCTTGTTTAACGCGTACTGTCAAAACGCTGACAGGGCCTCAGGAGGAGTCTCCATTTCTGTGAACAATAGAGCTTCTCACAGAGTCATTCCTTTAAACACGAATTTACAAGCCATTGCTGTATGTGTCACTCTACATCGAGTGATAACATTTTGTTCCATTTACTTACCACCAAACACCAACCTAGTACAAAAGGAATTGGACAATCTTGTTGAACAACTTCCCGCGCCCTACGTTTTACTCGGGGATTTTAATGCCAATAACATTGTATGGGGATCAAATCACATAAACGACAGAGGCCATACAATAGAAGATTTCATTTCTAGACACGACCTGTGTCTATATAACACTAACTCACCAACATATTTACACCCAGGAACGGGTACGTACACATGCATAGATTTAACAATTTGCTCTCCCTCATTGCTTTTGGACTATGAATGGAAGGTCGCTGATGACCTTCACAGCAGTGATCACTTTCCAATCACTCTTGAAAATAATTCTAAAATTGATGATGCAATTCCACAATGGAATATAAAGAAGGCCGACTGGGTTATGTTTGAAGCACTATGTAAAACTAGACTAAATAATGATACAGTATTCAACGCTGTTAATCCTATACAGCATTTTACCTCCGTTCTAATTTCAATTGCAGATGAATCTATTCCCAAGTCCTCAACGAACAGTAAGAGATCGCATAAACCTTGGGTAACCAAGGAATGCAAAGAAGCCATTTAAACAACGCCGAGAAGTATTAAAAACATTCAACAATCGTCCAACGCTCGAAAATTTAAATAAATATCGTATTGCCCGGGCTAAAACTCGACGCACAATCAATGAATGTAAACGTGCATCTTCGAAGAAATATATTTCTTCTTTAAACTCTCGTTCCACAATGAAACAAGTTTGGGATACTATTCGAAAAATAAATGGAAAGAGGAAACACAATTCTATTCGACACCTAAAAATAAACAATAGCAATTTTAGTTCGAAACGTGACATATCAAATATTCTTGCCGATAGTTTTTCGTAAAACTCATCATAACCAGCTGTTTTCTTTATTGGAGCTTAGGGAGGCATTAGACAAGGCCCATGATACATCCGCTGGGCCTGACGAAGTACATTACCAGTTCTTGAAACACCTCCCAGAATCGTCTCTGATATTACTTCTTAAAATCTTTAATGATTTATGGATTGCTGGTAATGTACCTAAGAGCTGGAAAGAAGCAACAGTGATACCGATTCCCAAACCAGACAAAGATTTCGAAGATCCTAACAGCTATCGGCCTATTGCATTGACAAGCTGCGTATGCAAAACAATGGAACGAATGATTAATTCTCGGCTTGTATGGTACTTGGAAAGTAACAATTTAATTTCTCCTTTCCAAAGTGGCTTCCGTTCTGGTTGTAGTACTAACGATCATCTGGTTAGACTGGAAACATTTATTCGCGATGCATTTATCAAGAAGGAACATTTAGTAGCAGTCTTCTTTGATTTAGAAAAGGCCTATGATACAACATGGAAGTACGGGATACTAAATGACCTGCACGATCTAGGTCTAAAAGGCCGTATGCCCGCTTTCATCTCTAGTTTTCTCTCCGACAGAGAATTAAAAGTACGCGTGGGCTCAACCCTCTCCGATATGCACCAGAAAGAGATGGGTGTGCCCCAGGGCAGTATTTTATCTGTGACGCTATTTAATATCAAAATCAATAGCATCACCAAGTGCTTAACTCCCGGTGTGGACTGCTCTTTATATTTAGACGATTTTTTAATTTGTTATCGTTCAAAACACATGCATACAATTGAAAGGCAACTTCAACAAAATATCAATAAGATCCACAATTGGGCCAGTAATAACGGTTTTTAATTTTCTATATCGAAAACAGTATGCATGCATTTCTGTCAATTGCGAATACATCATGATGACCCTAAACTCACGCTGGACGGAACACTTATTCCAGTTGTTGAGGAAACAAAGTTTTTGGGTATTATCTTCGACAGAAAACTTACTTTTATACCACACATCAAGAATTTAAAAGCTAAATGTTTAAAAGCTTTAAATTTACTAAACGTAATTGCGCACACTGACTGGGGTGCTGATAAAAAAAGTCCTCCTCAATTTGTATAGAACATTTATCCGCTCTATACTAGACTATGGATGCAATGTATATGGTTCAGCTTGGAAGTCTTATTTGAAAATACTTGACCCAATTCATCATCAGGGAATAAGACTTGCTCTAGGAGCATTCAAGACATTTCCATGCGAAAGCCTTCTCGCGGACGCAAATGAACCACCTTTATCGCACCGCAGAGAAATGCTTCCTATACAGTATGCTCTTTGGTTAAGATCAAACCCTTTGAACCCTGCTTTTTCGGCTGTTTTTCAACCAAAATACAAAACTTTATATGAAAACAAACCAAATGCCATACCTTCATTTGGCATCAGAATATCATCTAGTTTTAACACTATCAAAATTAATCTCCGTACAGTTCAGAACACGTTTGTCTCGGAAACATCACCTTGGCTCCTTAAGCAACCCAAAGTGATTTTTACGTTGCACGATGGGAGAAAATCTGAGACAAATCCAAAAGTTTTCCAGAACTCTTATCATGAACTCCTCAACAATTTTAAAAACTACACCAAAATTTTTACTGATGGATCAAAAGTTGATAACAAGGCTGCTGCAGCCTTCGTTAGTGGCAAGCACATAACCAAAGTGCGCTTGCCAAAAGATGCGTCCATATTCTCAACGGAAATCAGAGCAATAGACCTTGCTCTGAAATTTATTGAACAAAAGCGTATTTTAAATAGCATTATTTTCTGTGACTCTCTGTCAGTACTTCAGTCGCTACACCATAGAAAACTGGATAATCCATTACTAGTCGATATTCTCGTCAAAACCTCGAAGCTTAGTAAGTCCTACAATCAGTATACTGTTGGCTACCTAGCCATATTGGTATTAGAGGTAATGAAGAAGCAGACCGGGCTGCTAAGATGGTTCTATCCCAAGAACCATCGGATTTTAAATTACCTTTTACTGATTTTAAACCTTGTATCAAAAAGTACCTACGTCAGAAGTGGCAGGAGTCATGGGAACATGCAGTCAATAACAAACTTCATGCCATCAAACCAACCCGGGAGAATGGACTCCTTCCTACAGAACTATCCGTAGGGAGGAGGTTGTCACTGCAAGAATCAGAATCGGTCATTCATACATTACCCACTCCCACATACTGAAAGGTGAAGATCCACCAGAGTGCGTTTCTTGCAATGAGCCATTCACTGTTAAACACTTTATGACCGAGTGTTCCGAACTGCATGCAACTTACGCGTGTTAAATACTATAATATACATGAAATGAAGGAACTTTTTGATACAATACAAATCACTTGTATTTTAGATTTCCTAAAGGAAGTAAATCTCTATTTTAAACTATAACTTGAATGCCATCACCTAGAATATTTTTAATGCAAATATCACCTCTTATTTACAACATCTTATAATCAACATACACCATTTACATCTCCCGTTGATTGGGAAGCTTCATATTTTCCTGTTACAAACATCTTACCATTTTATATTTAACTAGTATGGTCTTTTTTATATCGCTGGTCGATGTTAAATTTTTCTTATTTTTGAACATCTAACCTATTGTATGGCGCTAAATAGCCAAAAAGTGCTGGTGCGCCGTTAAAATTCAAGCAAACGAATAAACAAACAGATTGAGAAACATGTTCGGAAAATAGTGATAATTTTGAATGTATCTAACACATTGCTTGAAATCGGATAATCGTATACAAAACAAAATGTATTATTTGCTCACGTTAAATGCATGTGATGAACGTTACTCAACGCTACAGCGATACTTTACACGCAAGGCGGACATTTATTTAAGTGTTGCCTGAGATCGTTATTCTGTGTTATCTTTTGAATGTGATACTATTCCTGTTGATATAACAGCATAGTTTTAATAGTTGTTGCTGCAAACTTTCCAAAGATTGGAGTATTTTGTTAGATACATACTGTATGAAATACCTATGAATTATAATTTAACATGGAAAATTTATTTTTGTTGCAGGGTACTGCTCAGGTACGTAATCTCAAATGAGATAAATCAAGGTTGTGGAATAATAGAAATTAGTGTATATTCGTTCGCAATCGAGTTAAGTTCAGAGGATCTGATGGTTTTATGATTTAAAAGCAGTTAGAGTAAGATACGAGAAACTTAATAAGTGATATGAAAACATTTCCCTTTAATATGGAAAATATCCATTTAAATTAGTACAGCCTTTTACGCACATAACTTTAATTGTGTTCATGTTTACATTTATTAGAAGCACTGCATAAAATATGCTGTTGATAGATAGAAAAAATGAGTAACGTGATATATAGGAAATTAACATAGATGTGGAATGTGCGACGTACTCTGTCTGAAACAGGTTATCATATGTATAGTGCAATATAATACTGGTACCATTTCTATTACGTGGAAGATATATATTCCGAGCAAAATCTATCATTATGTGGTAATATACAAAAATATTTATATTAAGACAGTCCTGTTACTCTCAGTGGTCCTGTTAACATGTGATATGTCGAAGCATAAAATTGATGTTTGGGATAATAGGAGTATGATTAAAATTTGAAAAAAAAAATAAAAACAAAACTTTTGGCTGAAGTGTTAAAACCGTGTGCCTGAATGAGGATATTGTATCTGAAAGAAAACAGAATACTAGTTCCTTTTCAAACTATTTTAAAATCGTTAATTTACGAACCAGATGACAATACAATGCGCTAGATGTTTGGAGTTTTTTTATGCATTATTTGCATAATTTGCATATCTTAAGACAGAATATAATTTCCCAAAGATATGCACAGGTCTAGTACTCATTTTCATATATAAACAATTGTTATTAGTCAACATCATGAAAAATATCAGAGATTGACAACACATAAAATTAGTCAGGTGGAGATAAATTATACTTACAATCACAATATTTCCAAGAAGTCTAATGTTGTAAACTCTGAAGTATTGAAAAACGAATTTATGTAGCAATAAATGTATGAGCTAGATTATGTTTCTATATTAAGACTATTTGTTATAACACTGCATATTATAATCATGAAATATCTTTGAATTTGAAGCAAATTCTGCATGAAATAGAATATTTGAAGATTAGTGGAATCTATGAAGACTTGAGAAAACAATTCAGTAGCAATAATGGGATGAGTTAGAATATGCTCTAATATTAGAAAAGACTTTTGCCTCATGATTATACAAAATGGTCGTTTTTAAATAGGAAAGAAACACAGCAGAACAGAAATTGAGAAACATGTTCGGAAAATAGTGATAATTTCGAATATCTCTAACACATTGATTGAAATGGGATTATCGTACTGAAAATAAAATGTAGTATTTGCTTACGTTAAATGCATGTAATGATCCTTATTCTCCGCTACAGCGATCATTTACACGCAAGGCGGACATTTATTTAAGTGTTGCCTGAGATCGTTATTCTGTGCTATCTTTTGAATGTGATACTATTCCTGTTGATATAACAGCATAGTTTTAATAGTTGCTGCTGCAAACTTTTCAATCATTGGAGTATTTGTTAGATACATACTGTATGAAATGCCAATGAATTAGTATTTAACATGAAAAATTTATTTTTGTTGCAGGTTATTACTCAGGTACGTAATCTCAGATGAGATAAATCAAGGTTGTGGAATAATGGACATTAGTGTATATTCGTTTGAAATCAAATCAAGCTCAGACCATTTGATGGTTTTATATTTTAAAAGCAGTTAGAGTAAGATACGAGAAACTTAATAAGTGATATGAAAACATTTTCCTCTAATATAGAAAATATCCATTTAAATTAGTACAGCCTTTTACGCTGATAACTTTAATTGTGTTCATGTTTACATTTATTAGAAGCATGACATGAAATATGCTGTTGACAGATAACGAAAATGAGTAACATGATATATAGGAAATTCACATAGATGTGAAATTTGCTAAATACTATGTTTGAAACAGGTTATCATATGTATAGTGTAATATAACACTGGTACCATTTCTTTTATGTGGAAGATATATATTCCGAGCAAAATCTATCATTATGTGATAATATACAAAAATATTTATATTAAGACAACCTGTTAGTCTCAGTGTTCCTTTTAACATGTGAAATGACGAAGCATAAAATTGATTGTTGGGATAATAGGAGCATGATTAAAATTTGAAAAAAATAAATAAAAACAAATATTTCCCTGAAGTGTTAAAATCGTGTGCCTGAATGGGGATATTGTATCGGAAAGGAAATAGAATTCTTGTTCCTTTTCCATCTATTTAAAAATCGTTAATTTACGAACCAGCGAATCTTGAATAATCACAATATGACTGTACAAGACGCTTGAAACTTGGCTTTTCAGAATCATTTATTTGCATAATTCGAATATCTTAAGACCGAATATAATTCGCAAAGACATACACAGGTCTAGAACTCAATTTCAAATAAATTGGTGGGTTTCTAGTAAAATCAGAAACGTCAGAGGTAGACAACACAGAACATTAGTTAGGTGGAGATAAATTCTACTCTCAATCACGATCTTTCCAAGACGTCTAATATAGTAAACAATGAAGTCGTGAGAAACGAATTATGTAGCAATAAATGTATGAGCCAGAATTTGTTTTTATATTAATACTATTCATTTTTACACTGGATATGGTAATCATGACTTGTCATTCAATTTGAAACAAAATCTGCCTGAAATAGTAGTTTCGCAGATTAGGGGAATCTATTAAGTCTTGAGACAAAAATTAAGTGGCAAAAAAATGATCAGATAGAATATGTATTTATATTTGAACGGCCTTTTACCCTCATGACCACAAGAAGGGTCCTTTTTAAATGTGAAACTAACACAGCATAACTGAGATTGAGAAACAAGTTTGGAAAATAATGATAATTTCGAATGTGTCTAATACATTGTTTGAAATGGGTTTATCGTAGATAAAATGAAATGTATTATTTACGCACCTTGAATGCATGTGATGAACCTTATTCTTCCTCGTTATTCTGTGTTATCGTTAGAATGAGTTAATATTCATGTTAATAGCATAGTTTTAATAGTTGATGGTGCAATCTTTCCAAAGATTGGGGTGCGCGTTAGATACATATTGTATGAAATACCTAAAATTTTTGCTTAATATGGAAAATTCATTTTTGTTTCAGGCTCGACCGAATGTAAGTAGTCGCAGATGAGATAAACACAGGTTGTGGAATAACGTAAATGAGTGCATTTATTCGTTCGAAATCCGTTCCAGCTCAGAAGATTTTCTTGTTTTTCTGATTTAAAAGCAGTTGGAGTTAGATTCGGGGAAAACTAAATGAGCGTTATGGAAACATTTCCCTTCAATATCGAAAATCTCCATTTAAATTAGTAGTTTTTAACGGTTATTATTTATTTATTGCCATGATTTCATTTTTTAGAAGCACGGCATGAAGTAAGGTGTTGATATATATGGTAAATGAGTAACATGATAGTGTGCTGAATACACTACAAGAGGTTATCGTATTTATAGTGCAATGTTACCATTACCCTTTCTTTAATGTGGGAGATATTTATTCATAACAAAATCTATCATTTTGATGTAATATGCAATTATAGTTATGTTAAGACGACATGGTACGTACATTATTATCTTAATGGTTATTTTTACATGCGCAATAACGCAGCATAAATTAGATTGTTTGAATATTAGGGAAAGAGTAACATTAAAAAGAAAACTAAAATCTGGCTGAAATGTAAAAACCGAGCGATTAAATGGTAATATCGTGTTTGAAAGGAAATACATTACTAGTTTCATTTCAATGTATTTGTAAATCGTTAATTTACGAGCCACCAAATGTTTGCATATATGTACTATTTCGTTTTAGTGACAGTATATATGGTCATCGACTAATAATATAATGATCTTGTAAAATAGTTGTTAATAACCAGGATTTCAGAAGTATTTCGATTATGTGGAATTAAGAAACAAAATAAACAATTTAGTAAAATAATTGTTATTTTTGTTTTGATAGAATACAACGTAAAAGTTCTATAGATATTATTCTGAATTAAATCCAATTGTTTATAATGTTCTGAATAAAATCCAATAATCTTGAACTATCACAGAATGACTGTAAAAGAGTCTTAAAGGCTGGGTAGTCAGAATCATTGATTTGCATAATTCTCATGTCTTCAAACAGAGTATAGTTTCCCAAAACTATACAAAGGTCTAGAACTCATTTTCAAATAAACGCGAGGGTTACTAGGCAACATCATGACAAATGTCAGAGGTAGACAATACATAACATTAGTCAGGTGGAGATAAATTCTAATTTCAATCACGATCTTTCCAAGAAGTCTAATATTGCAAACTGTGAAATCTTGAGAAACAAATTATGTAGCAATAAATGTATGAGCTAGAATATGTTTATATACTAATACCACTCGTTTTTACACCGCATATGGTAATCATGACCTGTCATTTAATTTGAAACAAACTCTGTCTGATGTAGTCTTTAGCAGATTAGGGGTATCTAATAAGACTGAAGACAACAATTAAGTAGCAATAAAGGGATCAGATTGTATATATATTTATATTTTAACGGCCTCTTTCGCTCATGGGAATAAGAAGGATCATTTTTAAATGTGAAAGTAACACAGCATAACTGAGATTGAGAAACAAGTTTGGAAAATAGTAATAATTTAGAATGTGTCTAATACATTGTTTGAAATGGGATTATCGTAGATAAAATGAAATGTATTGTTTACGCACCTTGAATGCATGTGACGAGCCTTTTTCTTACTCGTTATTCTATGTTATCTTTTGAATGTGTTAATATTCATGTTAATAGCATAGTTTTAATAGTTGATGGTGCAATCTTTCCAAAGATTGTAGTTTGCGTTAGATATATATTGTATGCAATACCTAAGATGTATTGCTTCATATAGAAAATTTATTTTTGTTTCAGAATCCTTATGTAAGTAGTCGCTGATGAGGTAAACACAGGTTGTGGAATAACGTAAATTAGTGCATATTCGTTCGAAATCCATTCCAGCGCAGACCATTTTCTTGTTTTTCCGATCTAAAAGCAGTTAGAGTAAGATAATGGGAACTAAATGAGTGATATGGAAACACTTCCTTTGAGCATGGAAAATCTGCATTTAAATTAGTATAGTCTTTTATGCTTATTATTTATTTATGGCCATGTTTACATATTTTTATAAACACGGCATGAAGTAAGTTGTTGATATATATGGTGAATGAGTAACATGATAGTGTGCCGAAAACAGTAAAAGAAGTTATCGTATTTATAGTGCAATGTTACTGGTACCCTTTCGTTAATGTGAGATATTTATTCATAGCAAAGTCTATCATCATGTTGTAATATGCAATCGTAAATATATTATGACGACATGGTACGCACGTTGTTATTTTAATACTTATTTTTACATGTGCAATATCGCAGCATAAATAAGATTGTTTGGATATTTGGGGATGAGGAAAATTACGAAGATAACTAAAATGGAGCTAAAATATAAAAACCGAGTGATTCAAAAGGAGAATATTGTATTTGAAAGGAAATTAAATACTAGTTCCATTTCAATCTATTTGAAAATCTTTAATTTACCTACCAGCGAATGATTGCATTTATTGTACTAATTTGTTTTAGTGACAGTAGATATATTCATCCACTGATAATATAATGATGTTGTAAAATAGTTGTTAATAATAGCATTTCAGTTGTAAGTCGATTATGTGGGGTTAAGAAACAAAAGTAAAATTTAGTAAATTAATTTTCATTTTTTACTTTAATAGATTAGAACGTAAAAGTTCTAAAGACATTATTCTGAATTAAATCCCCCAAATCCTAAATGTTATAACCCATGTCCAAATGTTTAGAAAATTCCTAATGAAAGGCGATAATCTTGGATAATCACAAGATGACTGTACAAGACACTTGACGTTTGGACTTTCTTTATCCACTATTTGCATATCATAAGACAGAGTATTATTTCCCAAAGATATACACTGGTTTAGAACTGATTTTCATATAAACACGAGGGTTATTAGGCAACATCATGGTCAGGTGGAGATAAATTCTACTTACAATCACAATATTTCCAAGAAGTCTAATATTGTAAACTCTGAAGTATTGAAAAACGAATTATGTAGCAATAAATGTATGAGCTAGAATATGTTTCTATATTAATACTATTTGTTATAACACTGCATATTTTAATCATGAAATATCATTGAATTTGAAACAAACTCTGCATGAAATAGAATATTTGAAGATTAGTGTAATCTTTGAAGACTTGAGACAACAATTCAGTAGCAATAAAGGGATGAGATAGAAGATGCTTTATTATTTGAACAGACTTTACCTCATGATTATACAAAATGGTTCTTTCTAAATCGGAGACAAACACAGCATAAAAGAGATTGAGAAACATCTGCGGAAAATAATGATAATTTCGAATGTATGTAACACATTGCTTGAAATGGGATTATCGTATATAAAATAAAATGTATTATTTTCTCACGTTAAATACATGTGATGAACCTTATTCTACGCTACAGCGATCCTTTTTAAGCAAGGCGGACATTTATTTAAGTGTTACCTGAGATTGTTATTCTGTGTTATCTTTTGTATGTGTTAATATTCCTGTTGATATAACAGCATAGTTTTAATTGTTGCTGCTGTAAACTTTCTTAGGATTGGTTTATTTGTTAGATACATACTGTATGAAATACCTATGAATTATTATTTAATATGGAACATTTATTTTTGTTGCAGGGTACAGCTCAGGTAGGTAATCTCAAATGAGATAAATCATGGTTGTTGAATAATGGACATTAGTGTATATTCGTTCGCAATCAAGTCAAGCTCAGAGCATTTGATGGTTTTATGATTTAAAAGCAGTTAGAGTAAGATACGAGAAACTTATTAAGTGATATGAAGACAGTTCCCTTTAATATGGAAAATATCCATTTAAATTAGTACAGCCTTTTACGCACATAACTTTAATTGTGTTCATGTTTACATTTATTAGAAGCACGGCATGAAATATGCTGTTGATAGGTAAGGAAAATGAGTAAATTGATATCTAGGAAATTAACATAGATCTGGAATGTGCGACGTACTCTGTCTGAAACAGGTTATCATATGTATAGTGCATTATAATACTGGTACCATTTCGTTTATGTGGAAGATATATATTCCGAGCAAAATCTATCATTATGTTGTAATATACAAAAATATTTATATTAAGACAATCCTGTTACTCTCAGTGTTCCTTTTAACATGTGAAATGACGAAGCATAAAATTGATTGTTGGGATAATACGAGCATGATTAAAATTTGAAAAAATAAATAAAAACAAACATTTCCCTGAAGTGTTAAAACCGTGTGCCTGAATGGGGATATTGTATCTGAAAGGAAATAGAATATTATAGTTCCTTTTCAATCTATTTGAAAATCGTTAATTTACGAAACAGATAACTGTACAAGGCGCTAGATGTTTGGACTTTCTTTATCCATTATTTGCATAATTTGCATATCTTAAGACAGAGTATAATTTCCCAAAGATATACACAGGTCTAGTACTCATTTTCATATAAACACGAGGGTTGTTAGTCAACATCATGAAAAATGTCAGAGATTGACAACACATAAAATTAGTCAGGTAGAGATAAATTCTACTTTCAGTCACAATATTTCCAAGAAGTCGAATATTGTAAACTCTGAAGTATTAAGAAACGAATTATGTAGCAATAAATGTATGAGCTAAAATATGTTTCTATATTAATACTATTTGTTATAACACTGCATATTTTAATCATGAAATATCATTGAATTTGAAACAAACTCTGCATGAAATAGAATATTTGAAGATTAGTGGAATCTATGAAGACTTGAGACAACAATTCAGTAGCAATAATGGGATAAGTTAGAATATGCTTTAATATTAAAACAGACTTTACCTCATGATTATAAAAAATGGTCTTTTTTATATCGGAAATAAACACAGCAAAAAAGAGATTGAGAAACTTTCCTTGAGGGTTCGGGGTTGTAGAATTTCCCCATTCGTGCCTCGCTACGTGTCGTAAAAGGCGACTAAGTAGAGGCAAACTGTTTGCCGTGGGTTGCGTCCCGTGTCGGGGGAGGAAACGATTCTGGTAGTTGCAACACACTACTTTGGCCTCTACTTCTCTTAGACGGGTGGTCGAAATGGGCCCGGTCTCGACAAATCGGCTGGTCACGCCGAGCCCTAGGAAGTCTTTATTAACTTTCTCACCTCCTTTTACTTTCTCCTTGTATCTCCTTTGATACGACCGCTGACCTATATTATATTACTATATCTTTCCCTTTCCCAAATCTTAGAAGACTTCCCAGAAGGCGGTGGCTTAACGGGTCAGTCGGGGGGGGGGGGTGTGGGTGGGTGATGCAATTTTACTGACCCTAGAAATTGGCGACTTCAGGGTCAACCAAAGGTAATTTTATCAACTGAGTATTGCATCTGTGTATCCCTGGCACTTTAAAAGTGTCCCCTTGTTGGTCTCCTTGGTGGGTGGGGAGTATGGGTGCTGAATTTTTTAATCAAGCCATCATGGAAAAAAAAAACAATAAACGTACCAAACCACTGTCTGACTCGGATGAAGAACCACGTGGCGTGGAATCATTTCCACGCTTCATCGTTATTCAATCAAAGAATGACGCTAAACCGCTTTCAGGTTTATCTCCATTTATTATCGAGAAAACCATTACGGGATCGATTGTCACACCAAAAAGTGTGAAAAAACTAAAATCGGGTTGCCTTCTTGTAGAGTGTGAGCGAAAGGGGCAAACAGACAATATCATGAGAATGAAAACATTCTTTGATATACCAGTGACCTCATTGGCCCACTCTACACTGAATTCGTCCAAAGGCGTAATACGAAGTCGTGACTTGGCTGGAGTCACCGACGCAGATATCATCGAAGGGATGAAAGATGAAGGTGTCACTGCAGTGCAAAGAATACGTATTAAACGTAATAACACCCTGCAGGACGCCAACACATTTGTACTCACCTTTAATAAACCGACAGTGTCCAAAGTGGTCAAGGTTGGGTTTTTACAAGAAAGGTCAACATCTACATTGAAAACCCCCTTCTGTGCTATAAATGTCAAAACTACGGCCATCACGAGGATCGATGTTCCAGAGCCAAGGTATGTGGCCGATGCGGCGAACACTCTCATCAGGAAGCTGATTGTAGAGCAACTCCGCATTGTGTCAACTGTGGCAAGGAACATTACGCCATTTCCAAAGATTGTGATACATGAAAACAGGAGAAGGAAATTCAGAGGGTAAAGTTTACCTCGAACATTCCCTACCCAGAGGCCAGAAAACTTGTCCAGTCGAAAACATCCCTTCCTGGCCCATCCTTCTCCACAGTCGTAAAACAATAATCCAAAAAGCACGAAGGACTCCCAAACACAGACGGATCAGCCCGATTCAACCACAAGTGCCAATATCCCTAATTATAAGCCACAGAAAAGCACAACATGAACTCAGACAACATCTAATAACAATCCACCACCAAAATCACCAAGACAGAAACACAAAGCTCAAACAAATAAACCACAAAAGGGGTCAGACGACCCAATTAAACTGTACAACAGGTTTGGAGACATTGAGAGCATGGATGCAGAAGAAACTGTTCCATGTACTCAAAGTAGCTCCAAACCTGGTAAACCTTAATATAACCCCGTACTTCCTCCAGACAAATAATAACACATACTTCATCCGCGAATAGTCTAACCTAGCTCCAGAATCTCCAGCATAACATTATAATGAAGAACACCATCATACAATGGAATTGCCGAGGACTTAAAGCAAACTACAATGATATTCTTCTGCTTTTAAATGAACACGATCCTGCTGTACTATGTTTACAGGAAACATTGCTGAAAGAGGCAGATAAAATTACTTTAAAATCTTTTCCCTGTTTAACGCGTACTGTCAAAACGCTGACAGGGCCTCAGGAGGAGTCTCTATTGCTGTGAACAATAGAGCCCCTCACAGAGTCATTCCTTTAAACACAAATTTACAAGCCATTGCTGTAAGTGTCACTCTACATCGAGTGAATACATTTTGTTCCATTTACTTACCACCAAACACCAACCTAGTACAAAAGGAATTGGACAATCTTGTTGAACAACTTCCCGCGCCCTACGTTTTACTCGGGGATTTTAATGCCAATAACATTGTATGGGGATCAAATCACATAAACGACAGAGGCCATAAAATAAAAGATTTCATTTCTAGACACGACCTGTGTCTATATAACACTAACTCACCAACATATTTACACCCAGGAACGGGTACATACACATGCATAGATTTAACAATTTGCTCTCCCTCATTGCTTTTGGACTATGAATCGAAGGTCGCTGATGACCTTCACAGCAGTGATCACTTTCCAATCACTCTTGAAAATAATTCTAAAATTAATGATGCAATTCCACAATGGAATATAAAGAAGGCCGACTGGGCTATGTTTGAAGCACTATGTAAAACTAGACTAAATAATGATACAGTATTCAACGCTGTTAATCCTATACAGCATTTTACCTCCGTTCTAATTTCAATTGAAGATGAATCTATTCCCAAGTCCTCAACGAACAATAAAAGATCGCAAAAACCTTGGGTAACCAAGGAATGCAAAGAAGCCATTTAAACAACGCCGAGAAGCATTAAAAACATTCAACAATCGTCCAACGCTCGAAAATTTAAATAAATATCGTATTGCCCGGGCTAAACCTCGACGCACAATCAATGAATGTAAACGTGCATCCTCGAAGAAATATATTTCTTCTTTAAACTCTCGTTCCTCAATGAAACAAGTTTGGGATACTATTCGAAAAATAAATGGAAAGAGGAAACACAATTCTATTCGACACCTAAAAATAAACAATAGCAATTTTAGTTCGAAACGTGACATAGCAAATATTCTTGCCGATAGTGTTTCGAAAAGTTCATCATAACCAGCTGTTTTCTTTATTGGAGCTTAGGGAGGCATTAGACAAGGCCCATGCTACATCCGCTGGGCCTGACGAAGTACATTACCAGTTCTTGAAACACCTCCCAGAATCGTCTCTGATATTACTTCTTAAAATCTTTAATGATTTATGGATTGCTGGTAATGTACCTAAGAGCTGGAAAGAAGCAACAGTGATACCGATTCCCAAACCAGACAAAGATAACGAAGATCCTAACAGCTATCGGCCTATTGCATTGACAAGCTGCGTATGCAAAACTATGGAACGAATGATTAATTCTCGGCTTGTATGGTACTTGGAAAGTAATAATTTAATTTCTCCTTTCCAAAGTGGCTTCCGTTCTGGTCGTAGTACTAACGATCATCTGGTTAGACTGGAAACATTTATTCGCGATGCATTTATCAAGAAGGAACATTTAGTAGCAGTCTTCTTTGATTTAGAAAAGGCTTATGATACAACATGGAAGTACGGGATACTAAATGACCTGCACGATCTAGGTCTAAAAGGCCGTATGCCCGCTTTCATCTCTAGTTTTCTCTCCGACAGAGAATTCAAAGTACGCGTGGGCTCAACCCTCTCCGATATGCACCAGCAAGAGATGGGTGTGCCCCAGGGCAGTATTTTATCTGTGACGCTATTTAATATCAAAATCAATAGCATCACCAAGTGCTTAACTCCCGGTGTGGACTACTTTTTATATGTAGACGATTTTTTAATTTGTTATCGATCAAAACACATGCATACAATTGAAAGGCAACTTCAACAAAATATCAATAAGATCCACAATTGGGCCAGTAATATTGGTTTTAAATTTTCTAAATCGAAAACAGTATGCATGCATTTCTGTCAATTGCGAATACATCATGATGACCCTAAACTCACGCTGGACGGAACACTTATTCCAGTTGTTGAGGAAACAAAGTTTCTGGGTATTATCTTCGACAGAAAACTAACTTCTATACCACACATCAAGAATTTAAAAGCTAAATGTTTAAAAGCTTTAAATTTACTAAACGTAATTGCGCACACTGACTGGGGTGCTGATAAAAAAGTCCTCCTCAATATGTTTAGAACATTTTTCCGTTCTATACTAGACTATGGATGCAATGTTTATGGTTCAGCTAGGAAGTTTTATTTGAAAATGCTTGACCCAATTCATCATCAAGGAATAAGACTTGCTTTAGGAGCATTCAAGACATTTCCATGCGAAAGCCTTCTCGCGGAAGCGAATGAACCACCTTTATCGCACCGCAGAGAAATGCTTTCTATACAGTACGCTCTTAGGTTAAGATCAGACCCTCTGAACCCTGCTTTTTCGGCTGTTTTTCAACCAAAATACAAAACTTTATATGAAAACAAACCAAATGCCATACCTTCATTTGGCATCAGAATATCATCCAGTTTTGACACTATCAAAATTAATCTCCCTACAGTTCAGAACACGTTTGTCTCGGAAACACCACCTTGGCTCCTTAAGCAACCCAAAGTGATTTTTACGTTGCACGATGGGAGAAAATCTGAGACAAATCCTGCCGTTTTCCAGAACTCTTATCATGAACTCCTCAACAATTTTAAAAACTACACCAAACCTTTTACTGATGGATCAAAAGTTGATAACATGGCTGCTGCAGCCTTCGTTAGTGGCAAGCACATAACCAAAGTGCGCTTGCCAAACGATTCGTCCATATTTTCAGCGGAAATCAGACCTTGCTCTGAAATTTATTGAACAAAAGCGCATTTTAAATAGCATTATTTTCTGTGACTCTCTGTCAGTACTTCAGTCGCTACACCATAGACAACTGGATAATCCATTACTAGTCGATATTCTCGTCAAAACCTCGAAGCTTAGTAATTCCTACAATCAGTATACTGTTGGCTACCTAGCCATATTGGTATTAGAGGTAATGAAGAAGCAGACCGAGCTGCTAAGATGGCTCTATTCCAAGAACCATCGGATTTTAAATTACCTTTTACTGATTTTAAACCTTGTATCTAAAAGTACCTACGTCAGAAGTGGCAGGCGTCATGGGATGATGCAGTCAATAACAAACTTCATGCCATCAAACCAACCCGGGAGAATGGACTCCTTCCTACAGAACTATCCGTAGAGAGGAGGTTGTCACTGCAATAATCAGAATCGGTCATTCATACATTACCCACTCCCACATACTGAAAGGTGAAGATCCACCAGAGTGCGTTTCTTGCAATGAGCCATTCACTGTTAAACACTTTATGACCGAGTGTTCCGAACTGCATGCAACCTACGCATGTTAAATACTATAATATACATGAAATGAAGGAACTTTTTGATACAATACAAATCACTGGTATTTTAGATTTCCTAAAGGAAGTAAATCTCTATTTTAAACTATAACTTGAATGCCATCACCTAGAATATTTTTAATGCAAATATCACCTCTTATTTACAACATCTTATCATCAACATACACCATTTACATCTCCAGTTGATTGGGAAGCTTCATATTTTCCTGTTACCAACATCTTACCATTTTATATTTAACTAGTATGTTTTTTTTATATCGCTGGTCGATGTTAAACCTTTCTTATTTTTGAACATCTAACCTATTGTATGGAGCTAAATAGCCAAAAAGTACTGGAGTGCCGTTAAAATTCAAGCAAACAAACAAACAAACAGATTGAGAAACATGTTCGGAAAATAGTGATAAATATGCTGTTGATAGATAAAGAAAATGAGTAACGTGATATATAGGAAATTCACATAGATGTGGAATGTGCGACGTACTCTGTCTGAAACAGGTTATCATATGTATAGTGCAATATGATACTGGTACCATTTCTTTTATGTGGAAGATATATATTCCGAGCAAAATCTATCATTATGTGGTAATATACAAAAATATTTATATTAAGACAGTCCTGTTACTCTCAGTGGTCCTGTTAACATGTGATATGTCGAAGCATAAAATTGATGTTTGGGATAATAGGAGTATGATTAAAATTTGAAGAAAAAAAATAAAAACAAAACTTTTGGCTGAAGTGTTAAAACCGTGTGCCTGAATGAGGATATTGTATCTGAAAGAAAACAGAATACTAGTTCCTTTTCAAACTATTTTAAAATCGTTAATTTACGAACCAGATGACAATACAATGCGCTAGATGTTTGGAGTTTTTTATGCATTATTTGCATAATTTGCATAAGACAGAATATAATTTCCCAAAGATATGCACAGGTCTAGTACTCATTTTCATATATAAACAATTGTTATTAGTCAACATCATGAAAAATATCAGAGATTGACAACACATAAAATCAGTCAGGTGGAGATAAATTCTACTTACAATCAAAATATTTCCAAGAAGTCTAATGTTGTAAACTCTGAAGTATTGAAAAACGAATTTATGTAGCAATAAATGTATGAGCTAGAATATGTTTCTATATTAAGACTATTTGTTATAACACTGCATATTATAATCATGAAATATCATTGAATTTGAAGCAAATTCTGCATGAAATAGAATATTTGAAGATTAGTGGAATCTATGAAGACTTGAGAAAACAATTCAGTAGCAATAATGGGATGAGTTAGAATATGCTCTAATATTAGAAAAGACTTTTACCTCATGATTATACAAAATGGTCCTTTTTAAATAGGAAAGAAACACAGCAGAACAGAAATTGAGAAACATGTTCGGAAAATAGTGATAATTTCGAATATCTCTAACACATTGATTGAAATGGGATTATCGTACTGAAAATAAAATGTAGTATTTGCTTACGTTAAATGCATGTAATGATCCTTATTCTCCGCTACAGCGATCATTTACACGCAAGGCGGACATTTATTTAAGTGTTGCCTGAGATCGTTATTCTGTGCTATCTTTTGAATGTGATACTATTCCTGTTGATATAACAGCATAGTTTTAATAGTTGCTGCTGCAAACTTTTCAATCATTGGAGTATTTGTTAGATACATACTGTATGAAATGCCAATGAATTAGTATTTAACATGAAAAATTTATTTTTGTTGCAGGTTACTGCTCAGGTACGTAATCTCAGATGAGATAAATCAAGGTTGTGGAATAATGGACATTAGTGTATATTCGTTTGAAATCAAATCAAGCTCAGACCATTTGATGGTTTTATATTTTAAAAGCAGTTAGAGTAAGATACGAGAAACTTAATAAGTGATATGAAAACATTTTCCTCTAATATAGAAAATATCCATTTAAATTAGTACAGCCTTTTACGCAGATAACTTTAATTGTGTTCATGTTTACATTTATTAGAAGCATGACATGAAATATGCTGTTGACAGATAACGAAAATGAGTAACATGATATATAGGAAATTCACATAGATGTGAAATTTGCTAAATACTATGTTTGAAACAGGTTATCATATGTATAGTGTAATATAACACTGGTACCATTTCTTTTATGTGGAAGATATATATTCCGAGCAAAATCTATCATTATGTGATAATATACAAAAATATTTATATTAAGACAACCTGTTAGTCTCAGTGTTCCTTTTAACATGTGAAATGACGAAGCATAAAATTGATTGTTGGGATAATAGGAGCATGATTAAAATTTGAAAAAAATAAATAAAAACAAACATTTCCCTGAAGTGTTAAAATCGTGTGCCTGAATGGGGATATTGTATCGGAAAGGAAATAGAATTCTTGTTCCTTTTCCATCTATTTAAAAATCGTTAATTTACGAACCAGCGAATCTTGAATAATCACAATATGACTGTACAAGACGCTTGAAACTTGGCTTTTCAGAATCATTTATTTGCATAATTCGAATATCTTAAGACCGAATATAATTCGCAAAGACATACACAGGTCTAGAACTCAATTTCAAATAAATTGGTGGGTTTCTAGTAAAATCACAAACGTCAGAGGTAGACAACACAGAACATTAGTTAGGTGGAGATAAATTCTACTCTCAATCACGATCTTTCGAAGACGTCTAATATAGTAAACAATGAAGTCGTGAGAAACGAATTATGTAGCAATAAATGTATGAGCCAGAATATGTTTTTATATTAATACTATTCATTTTTACACTGGATATGGTAATCATGACTTGTCATTCAATTTGAAACAAAATCTGCCTGAAATAGTAGTTTCGCAGATTAGGGGAATTTATTAAGTCTTGAGACAAAAATTAAGTGGCAAAAAAATGATCAGATAGAATATGTATTTATATTTGAACGGCCTTTTACCCTCATGACCACAAGAAGGGTCCTTTTTAAATGTGAAACTAACACAGCATAACTGAGATTGAGAAACAAGTTTGGAAAATAATGATAATTTCGAATGTGTCTAATACATTGTTTGAAATGGGTTTATCGTAGATAAAATGAAATGTATTATTTACGCACCTTGAATGCATGTGATGAACCTTATTCTTCCTCGATATTCTGTGTTATCGTTAGAATGTGTTAATATTCATGTTAATAGCATAGTTTTAATAGTTGATCGTGCAATCTTTCCAAAGATTGGGGTGCGCGTTAGATACATATTGTATGAAATACCTAAAATTTTTGCTTAATATGAAAAATTCATTTTTGTTTCAGGCTCGACCGAATGTAAGTAGTCGCAGATGAGATAAACACAGGTTGTGGAATAACGTAAATTAGTGCATTTATTCGTTCGAAATCCATTCCAGCTCAGAAGATTTTCTTGTTTTTCTGATTTAAAAGCAGTTGGAGTTAGATTCGGGGAAAACTAAATGAGCGTTATGGAAACATTTCCCTTCAATATCGAAAATCTCCATTTAAATTAGTAGTCTTTAACGGTTATTATTTATTTATTGCCATGATTTCATTTTTTAGAAGCACGGCATGAAGTAAGGTGTTGATATATATGGTAAATGAGTAACATGATAGTGTGCTGAATACACTACAAGAGGTTATCGTATTTATAGTGCAATGTTACCATTACCCTTTCTTTAATGTGAGAGATATTTATTCATAACAAAATCTATCATTTTGATGTAATATGCAATTATAGTTATGTTAAGACGACATGGTACGCACATTATTATCTTAATGGTTATTTTTACATGCGCAATAACGCAGCATAAATTAGATTGTTTGAATATTAGGGAAAGAGTAACATTAAAAAGAAAACTAAAATCTGGCTGAAATGTAAAAACCGAGCGATTAAATGGTAATATCGTGTTTGAAAGGAAATACATTACTAGTTTCATTTCAATGTATTTGTAAATCGTTAATTTACGAGCCATCAAATGTTTGCATATATGTACTATTTTGTTTTAGTGACAGTATATATGGTCATCGACTAATAATATAATGATCTTGTAAAATAGTTGTTAATAACCAGGATTTCAGAAGTATTTCGATTATGTGGAATTAAGAAACAAAATAAACAATTTAGTAAAATAATTGTTATTTTTGTTTTGATAGAATACAACGTAAAAGTTCTATAGATATTATTCTGAATTAAATCCAATTGTTTATAATGTTCTGAATAAAATCCAATAATCTTGAACTATCACAGAATGACTGTAAAAGAGTCTTAAAGGCTGGGTAGTCAGAATCATTGATTTGCATAATTCTCATGTCTTCAAACAGAGTATAGTTTCCCAAAACTATACAAAGGTCTAGAACTCATTTTCAAATAAAAGCGAGGGTTACTAGGCAACATCATGACAAATGTCAGAGGTAGACAATACATAACATTAGTCAGGTGGAGATAAATTCTACTTTCAATCACGATCTTTCCAAGAAATCTAATATTGCAAACTGTGAAATCTTGAGAAACAAATTATGTAGCAATAAATGTATGAGCTAGAATATGTTTATATACTAATACCACTCGTTTTTACACCGCATATTGTAATCATGACCTGTCATTTAATTTGAAACAAACTCTGTCTGATGTAGTCTTTAGCAGATTAGGGGTATCTAATAAGACTGAAGACAACAATTAAGTAGCAATAAAGGGATCAGATAGTATATATATTTATATTTTAACGGCCTCTTTCGCTCATGGGAATAAGAAGGATCATTTTTAAATGTGAAAGTAACACAGCATAACTGAGATTGAGAAACAAGTTTGGAAAATAGTAATAATTTAGAATGTGTCTAATACATTGTTTGAAATGGGATTATCGTAGATAAAATGAAATGTATTGTTTACGCACCTTGAATGCATGTGACGAGCCTTTTTCTTACTCGTTATTCTATGTTATCTTTTGAATGTGTTAATATTCATGTTAATAGCATAGTTTTAATAGTTGATGGTGCAATCTTTCCAAAGATTGTAGTTTGCGTTAGATATATATTGTATGCAATACCTAAGATGTATTGCTTCATATAGAAAATTTATTTTTGTTTCAGAATCCTTATGTAAGTAGTCGCTGATGAGGTAAACACAGGTTGTGGAATAACGTAAATTAGTGCATATTCGTTCGAAATCCATTCCAGCGCAGACCATTTTCTTGTTTTTCCGATCTAAAAGCAGTTAGAGTAAGATAATGGGAACTAAATGAGTGATATGGAAACACTTCCTTTGAGCATGGAAAATCTGCATTTAAATTAGTATAGTCTTTTATGCTTATTATTTATTTATGGCCATGTTTACATATTTTTATAAACACGGCATGAAGTAAGTTGTTGATATATATGGTGAATGAGTAACATGATAGTGTGCCGAAAACAGTAAAAGAGGTTATCGTATTTATAGTGCAATGTTACTGGTACCCTTTCGTTAATGTGAGATATTTATTCATAGCAAAGTCTATCATCATGTTGTAATATGCAATCGTAAATATATTATGACGACATGGTACGCACGTTGTTATTTTAATACTTATTTTTACATGTGCAATATCGCAGCATAAATAAGATTGTTTGGATATTTGGGGATGAGGAAAATTACGAAGATAACTAAAATGGAGCTAAAATATAAAAACCGAGTGATTCAAAAGGAGAATATTGTATTTGAAAGGAAATTAAATACTAGTTCCATTTCAATCTATTTGAAAATCTTTAATTTACCTACCAGCGAATGATTGCATTTATTGTACTAATTTGTTTTAGTGACAGTAGATATATTCACCAACTGATAATATAATGATGTTGTAAAATAGTTGTTAATAATAGCATTTCAGTTGTAAGTCGATTATGTGGGGTTAAGAAACAAAAGTAAAATTTAGTAAATTAATTTTCATTTTTTACTTTAATAGATTAGAACGTAAAAGTTCTAAAGACATTATTCTGAATTAAATCCCCCAAATCCTAAATGTTATAACCCATGTCCAAATGTTTAGAAAATTCCTAATGAAAGGCGATAATCTTGGATAATCACAAGATGACTGTACAAGACACTTGACGTTTGGACTTTCTTTATCCACTATTTGCATATCATAAGACAGAGTATAATTTCCCAAAGATATACACTGGTCTAGAACTGATTTTCATATAAACACGAGGGTTATTAGGCAACATCATGGTCAGGTGGAGATAAATTCTACTTACAATCACAATATTTCCAAGTAATCTAATATTGTAAACTCTGAAGTATTGAAAAACGAATTATGTAGCAATAAATGTATGAGCTTGAATATGTTTCTATATTAATACTATTTGTTATAACACTGCATATTTTAATCATGAAATATCATTGAATTTGAAACAAACTCTGCATGAAATAGAATATTTGAAGATTAGTGTAATCTTTGAAGACTTGAGACAACAATTCAGTAGCAATAAAGGGATGAGATAGAAGATGCTTTATTATTTGAACAGACTTTACCTCATGATTATACAAAATGGTTCTTTCTAAATCGGAGACAAACACAGCATAAAAGAGATTGAGAAACATCTGCGGAAAATAATGATAATTTCGAATGTATGTAACACATTGCTTGAAATGGGATTATCGTATATAAAATAAAATGTATTATTTTCTCACGTTAAATACATGTGATGAACCTTATTCTACGCTACAGCGATCCTTTTTAAGCAAGGCGGACATTTATTTAAGTGTTACCTGAGATTGTTATTCTGTGTTATCTTTTGTATGTGATAATATTCCTGTTGATATAACAGCATAGTTTTAATTGTTGCTGCTGTAAACTTTCTTAGGATTGGTTTATTTGTTAGATACATACTGTATGAAATACCTATGAATTATTATTTAATATGGAACATTTATTTTTGTTGCAGGGTACAGCTCAGGTAGGTAATCTCAAATGAGATAAATCATGGTTGTTGAATAATGGACATTAGTGTATATTCGTTCGCAATCAAGTCAAGCTCAGAGCATTTGATGGTTTTATGATTTAAAAGCAGTTAGAGTAAGATACGAGAAACTTATTAAGTGATATGAAGACAGTTCCCTTTAATATGGAAAATATCCATTTAAATTAGTACAGCCTTTTACGCACATAACTTTAATTGTGTTCATGTTTACATTTATTAGAAGCACGGCATGAAATATGCTGTTGATAGGTAAGGAAAATGAGTAAAGTGATATCTAGGAAATTAACATAGATCTGGAATGTGCGACGTACTCTGTCTGAAACAGGTTATCATATGTATAGTGCATTATAATACTGGTACCATTTCGTTTATGTGGAAGATATATATTCCGAGCAAAATCTATCATTATGTTGTAATATACAAAAATATTTATATTAAGACAATCCTGTTACTCTCAGTGTTCCTTTTAACATGTGAAATGACGAAGCATACAATTGATTGTTGGGATAATACGAGCATGATTTAAATTTGAAAAAATAAATAAAAACAAACATTTCCCTGAAGTGTTAAAACCGTGTGCCTGAATGGGGATATTGTATCTGAAAGGAAATAGAATATTATAGTTCCTTTTCAATCTATTTGAAAATCGTTAATTTACGAAACAGATAACTGTACAAGGCGCTAGATGTTTGGACTTTCTTTATCCATTATTTGCATAATTTGCATATCTTAAGACAGAGTATAATTTCCCAAAGATATACACAGGTCTAGTACTCATTTTCATATAAACACGAGGGTTGTTAGTCAACATCATGAAAAATGTCAGAGATTGACAACACATAAAATTAGTCAGGTAGAGATAAATTCTACTTTCAGTCACAATATTTCCAAGAAGTCGAATATTGTAAACTCTGAAGTATTAAGAAACGAATTATGTAGCAATAAATGTATGAGCTAAAATATGTTTCTATATTAATACTATTTGTTATAACACTGCATATTTTAATCATGAAATATCATTGAATTTGAAACAAACTCTGCATGAAATAGAATATTTGAAGATTAGTGGAATCTATGAAGACTTGAGACAACAATTCAGTAGCAATAATGGGATAAGTTAGAATATGCTTTAATATTAAAACAGACTTTACCTCATGATTATAAAAAATGGTCTTTTTTATATCGGAAATAAACACAGCAAAAAAGAGATTGAGAAACTTTCCTTGAGGGTTCGGGGTTGTAGAATTTCCCCATTCGTGCCTCGCTACGTGTCGTAAAAGGCGACTAAGTAGAGGCAAACTGTTTGCCGTGGGTTGCGTCCCGTGTCGGGGGAGGAAACGATTCTGGTAGTTGCAACACACTACTTTGGCCTCTACTTCTCTTAGACGGGTGGTCGAAATGGGCCCGGTCTCGACAAATCGGCTGGTCACGCCGAGCCCTAGGAAGTCTTTATTAACTTTCTCACCTCCTTTTACTTTCTCCTTGTATCTCCTTTGATACGACCGCTGACCTATATTATATTACTATATCTTTCCCTTTCCCAAATCTTAGAAGACTTCCCAGAAGGCGGTGGCTTAACGGGTCAGTCGGGGGGGTGGGGGGGTGATGCAATTTTACTGACCCTAGAAATTGGCGACTTCAGGGTCAACCAAAGGTAATTTTATCAACTGAGTATTGCATCTGTGTATCCCTGGCACTTTAAAAGTGTCCCCTTGTTGGTCTCCTTGGTGGGTGGGGAGTATGGGTGCTGAATTTTTTAATCAAGCCATCATGGAAAAAAAAACCAATAAACGTACCAAACCACTGTCTGACTCGGATGAAGAACCACGTGGCGTGGAATCATTTCCACGCTTCATGGTTATTCAATCAAAGGATGACGCTAAACCGCTTTCAGGTTTATCTCCATTTATTATCGAGAAAACCATTACGGGATCGATTGTCACACCAAAAAGTGTGAAAAAACTAAAATCGGGTTGCCTTCTTGTAGAGTGTGAGCGAAAGGGGCAAACAGACAATATCATGAGAATGAAAACATTCTTTGATATACCAGTGACCTCATTGGCCCACTCTACACTGAATTCGTCCAAAGGCGTAATACGAAGTCGTGACTTGGCTGGAGTCACCGACGCAGATATCATCGAAGGGATGAAAGATGAAGGTGTCACTGCAGTGCAAAGAATACGTATTAAACGTAATAACACCCTGCAGGACGCCAACACATTTGTACTCACCTTTAATAAACCGACAGTGTCCAAAGTGGTCAAGGTTGGGTTTTTACAAGTAAAGGTCGACATCTACATTGAAAACCCCCTTCTGTGCTATAAATGTCAAAACTACGGCCATCACGAGGATCGATGTTCCAGAGCCAAGGTATGTGGCCGATGCGGCGAACACTCTCATCAGGAAGCTGATTGTAGAGCAACTCCGCATTGTGTCAACTGTGGCAAGGAACATTACGCCATTTCCAAAGATTGTGATACATGGAAACAGGAGAAGGAAATTCAGAGGGTAAAGTTTACCTCGAACATTCCCTACCCAGAGGCCAGAAAACTTGTCCAGTCGAAAACATCCCTTCCTGGCCCATCCTTCTCCTCAGTCGTAAAACAATAATCCAAAAAGCACGAAGGACTCCCAAACACAGACGGATCAGCCCGATTCAACCACAAGTGCCAATATCCCTAATTATAAGCCACAGAAAAGCACAACATGAACTCAGACAACATCTAATAACAATCCACCACCAAAATCACCAAGACAGAAACACAAAGCTCAAACAAATAAACCACAAAAGGGGTCAGACGACCCAATTAAACTGTACAACAGGTTTGGAGACATTGAGAGCATGGATGCAGAAGAAACTGTTCCATGTACTCAAAGTAGCTCCAAACCTGGTAAACCTTAATATAACCCCGTACTTCCTCCACACAAATAATAACACATACTTCATCCGCGAATAGTCTAACCTAGCTCCAGAATCTCCAGCATAACATTATAATGAAGAACACCATCATACAATGGAATTGCCGAGGACTTAAAGCAAACTACAATGATATTCTTCTGCTTTTAAATGAACACGATCCTGCTGTACTATGTTTACAGGAAACATTGCTGAAAGAGGCAGATAAAATTACTTTAAAATCTTTTCCCTGTTTAACGCGTACTGTCAAAACGCTGACAGGGCCTCAGGAGGAGTCTCTATTGCTGTGAACAATAGAGCCCCTCACAGAGTCATTCCTTTAAACACAAATTTACAAGCCATTGCTGTAAGTGTCACTCTACATCGAGTGAATACATTTTGTTCCATTTACTTACCACCAAACACCAACCTAGTACAAAAGGAATTGGACAATCTTGTTGAACAACTTCCCGCGCCCTACGTTTTACTCGGGGATTTTAATGCCAATAACATTGTATGGGGATCAAATCACATAAACGACAGAGGCCATAAAATAAAAGATTTCATTTCTAGACACGACCTGTGTCTATATAACACTAACTCACCAACATATTTACACCCAGGAACGGGTACATACACATGCATAGATTTAACAATTTGCTCTCCCTCATTGCTTTTGGACTATGAATCGAAGGTCGCTGATGACCTTCACAGCAGTGATCACTTTCCAATCACTCTTGAAAATAATTCTAAAATTAATGATGCAATTCCACAATGGAATATAAAGAAGGCCGACTGGGCTATGTTTGAAGCACTATGTAAAACTAGACTAAATAATGATACAGTATTCAACGCTGTTAATCCTATACAGCATTTTACCTCCGTTCTAATTTCAATTGCAGATGAATCTATTCCCAAGTCCTCAACGAACAATAAGAGATCGCAAAAACCTTGGGTAACCAAGGAATGCAAAGAAGCCATTTAAACAACGCCGAGAAGCATTAAAAACATTCAACAATCGTCCAACGCTCGAAAATTTAAATAAATATCGTATTGCCCGGGCTAAAACTCGACGCACAATCAATGAATGTAAACGTGCATCCTCGAAGAAATATATTTCTTCTTTAAACTCTCGTTCCTCAATGAAACAAGTTTGGGATACTATTCGAAAAATAAATGGAAAGAGGAAACACAATTCTATTCGACACCTAAAAATAAACAATAGCAATTTTAGTTCGAAACGTGACATAGCAAATATTCTTGCCGATAGTTTTTCAAAAAGCTCATCATAACCAGCTGTTTTCTTTATTGGAGCTTAGGGAGGCATTAGACAAGGCCCATGATACATCCGCTGGGCCTGACGAAGTACATTACCAGTTCTTGAAACACCTCCCAGAATCGTCTCTGATATTACTTCTTAAAATCTTTAATGATTTATGGATTGCTGGTAATGTACCTAAGAGCTGGAAAGAAGCAACAGTGATACCGATTCCCAAACCAGACAAAGATAACGAAGATCCTAACAGCTATCGGCCTATTGCATTGACAAGCTGCGTATGCAAAACTATGGAACGAATGATTAATTCTCGGCTTGTATGGTACTTGGAAAGTAATAATTTAATTTCTCCTTTCCAAAGTGGCTTCCGTTCTGGTCGTAGTACTAACGATCATCTGGTTAGACTGGAAACATTTATTCGCGATGCATTTATCAAGAAGGAACATTTAGTAGCAGTCTTCTTTGATTTAGAAAAGGCCTATGATACAACATGGAAGTACGGGATACTAAATGACCTGCACGATCTAGGTCTAAAAGGCCGTATGCCCGCTTTCATCTCTAGTTTTCTCTCCGACAGAGAATTCAAAGTACGCGTGGGCTCAACCCTCTCCGATATGCACCAGCAAGAGATGGGTGTGCCCCAGGGCAGTATTTTATCTGTGACGCTATTTAATATCAAAATCAATAGCATCACCAAGTGCTTAACTCCCGGTGTGGACTACTTTTTATATGTAGACGATTTTTTAATTTGTTATCGATCAAAACACATGCATACAATTGAAAGGCAACTTCAACAAAATATCAATAAGATCCACAATTGGGCCAGTAATATTGGTTTTAAATTTTCTAAATCGAAAACAGTATGCATGCATTTCTGTCAATTGCGAATACATCATGATGACCCTAAACTCACGCTGGACGGAACATTTATTCCAGTTGTTAAGGAAACAAAGTTTCTGGGTATTATCTTCGACAGAAAACTAACTTCTATACCACACATCAAGAATTTAAAAGCTAAATGTTTAAAAGCTTTAAATTTACTAAACGTAATTGCGCACACTGACTGGGGTGCTGATAAAAAAGTCCTCCTCAATATGTATAGAACATTTTTCCGTTCTATACTAGACTATGGATGCAACGTTTATGGTTCAGCTAGGAAGTCTTATTTGAAAATGCTTGACCCAATTCATCATCAGGGAATAAGACTTGCTTTAGGAGCATTCAAGACATTTCCATGCGAAAGCCTTCTCGCGGAAGCGAATGAACCACCTTTATCGCACCGCAGAGAAATGCTTTCTATACAGTACGCTCTTAGGTTAAGATCAGACCCTCTGAACCCTGCTTTTTCGGCTGTTTTTCAACCAAAATACAAAACTTTATATGAAAACAAACCAAATGCCATACCTTCATTTGGCATCAGAATATCATCCAGTTTTGACACTATCAAAATTAATCTCCCTACAGTTCAGAACACGTTTGTCTCGGAAACACCACCTTGGCTCCTTAAGCAACCCAAAGTGATTTTTACGTTGCACGATGGGAGAAAATCTGAGACAAATCCTGCCGTTTTCCAGAACTCTTATCATGAACTCCTCAACAATTTTAAAAACTACACCAAACTTTTTACTGATGGATCAAAAGTTGATAACATGGCTGCTGCAGCCTTCGTTAGTGGCAAGCACATAACCAAAGTGCGCTTGCCAAACGATTCGTCAATATTTTCAGCGGAAATCAGACCTTGCTCTGAAATTTATTGAACAAAAGCGCATTTTAAATAGCATTATTTTCTGTGACTCTCTGTCAGTACTTCAGTCGCTACACCATAGACAACTGGATAATCCATTACTAGTCGATATTCTCGTCAAAACCTCGAAGCTTAGTAAGTCCTACAATCAGTATACTGTTGGCTACCTAGCCATATTGGTATTAGAGGTAATGAAGAAGCAGACCGAGCTGCTAAGATGGCTCTATTCCAAGAACCATCGGATTTTAAATTACCTTTTACTGATTTTAAACCTTGTATCAAAAAGTACCTACGTCAGAAGTGGCAGGCGTCATGGGATGATGCAGTCAATAACAAACTTCATGCCATCAAACCAACCCGGGAGAATGGACTCCTTCCTACAGAACTATCCGTAGAGAGGAGGTTGTCATTGCAAGAATCAGAATCGGTCATTCATACATTACCCACTCCCACATACTGAAAGGTGAAGATCCACCAGAGTGCGTTTCTTGCAATGAGCCATTCACTGTTAAACACTTTATGACCGAGTGTTCCGAACTGCATGCAACCTACGCATGTTAAATACTATAATATACATGAAATGAAGGAACTTTTTGATACAATACAAATCACTGGTATTTTAGATTTCCTAAAGGAAGTAAATCTCTATTTTAAACTATAACTTGAATGCCATCACCTAGAATATTTTTAATGCAAATATCACCTCTTATTTACAACATCTTATCATCAACATACACCATTTACATCTCCCGTTGATTGGGAAGCTTCATATTTTCCTGTTACCAACATCTTACCATTTTATATTTAACTAGTATGTTTTTTTTATATCGCTGGTCGATGTTAAACCTTTCTTTTTTTTGAACATCTAACCTATTGTATGGAGCTAAATAGCCAAAAAGTACTGAAGTGCCGTTAAAATTCAAGCAAACAAACAAACAAACAGATTGAGAAACATGTTCGGAAAATAGTGATAAATATGCTGTTGATAGATAAAGAAAATGAGTAACGTGATATATAGGAAATTCACATAGATGTGGAATGTGCGACGTACTCTGTCTGAAACAGGTTATCATATGTATAGTGCAATATGATACTGGTACCATTTCTTTTATGTGGAAGATATATATTCCCAGCAAAATCTATCATTATGTGGTAATATACAAAAATATTTATATTAAGACAATCCTGTTACTCTCAGTGGTCCTTTTAACATGTGATATGTCGAAGCATAAAATTGACGTTTGGGTTAATAGGAGTAAGATTAAAATTTGAAAAAAATAAATAAAAACAAACTTTTGGCTGAAGTGTTAAAACCGTGTTCCTGAATGAGGATATTGTATCTGAAAGGAAACAGAATACTAGTTCCTTTTCAATCTATTTTAAAATCGTTAATTTACGAACCAGGTGATAGTACAAGGCGCTAGATGTTTGGACTTTCTTTATGCATTATTTGCATAATTGGAATATCTTAAGACAGAATATAATTTCCCAAATATATGCACAGGTATAGTACTCATTTTCATATAAACACGAGGGTTATTAGTCAACATCATGAAAAATGTCAGAGATTGACAACACATAAAATTAGTCAGGTGGAGATAAATTCTACTTACAATCACAATATTTTCAAGAAATCTAATATTGTAAACTCTGAAGTATGAAAAAACGAATTATGTAGGAATAAATGTATGAGGTAGAATATGTTTCTATATTAATACTATTTGTTATAACACTGCATATTTTAATCATGAAATATCATTGAATTTGAAGCAAATTCTGCATGAAATAGAATATTTGAAGATTAGTGGAATCTATGAAGACTTGAGACAACAATTCAGTAGCAATAAAGGGATGAGATAGAATATGCTGTAATATTAGAACAGACTTTTACCTCATGATTATACAAAATGGTCCTTTTTAAATAGGAAAGAAACACAGCATAACAGAAATTAAGAAACATGTTCGGAAAATAGTGATAATTTCGAATATCTCTAACACATTGCTTGAAATGGGATTATCGTATTTTAAATAAAATGTAGTATTTGCTTACGTTAAATGCATGTAATGATCCTTATTCTCCGCTACAGCGATCATTTACACGCAAGGCGGACATTTATTTAAGTGTTGCCTGAGATCGTTATTCTGTGATATCTTTTGAATGTGATACTATTCCTGTTGATATAACAGCATAGTTTTAATAGTTGCTGCTGCAAACTTTCCAATCATTGGAGTATTTGTTAGATACATACTGTATGAAATGCCAATGAATTAATATTTAACATGGAAAATTATTTTTGTTGCAGGTTACTGCTCAGGTACGTAATCTCAGATGAGATAAATCAAGGTTGTGGAATAATGGACATTAGTGTATATTCGTTCGCAATCAAATCAAGCTCAGACCATTTGATGGTTTTATATTTTAAAAGCAGTTAGAGTAAGATACGAGAAACTTAATAAGTGATATGAAAACATTTTCCTCTAATATGGAAAATATCCATTTAAATTAGTACAACCTTTTACGCATATAACTTTAATTGTGTTCATGTTTACATTTATTAGAAGCACGGCATGAAATATGCTGTTGACAGATAACGAAAATGAGTAACATGATATATAGGAAATTCACATAGATGTGGAATGTGCTAAATACTATGTTTGAAACAGGTTATCATATGTATAGTGCAATATAACACTCGTACCATTTCTTTGATGTGGAAGATATATATTTCGAGCAAAATCTATCATTATGTTGTAATATACAAAAATATTTATATTAAGACAACCTGTTAGTCTCAGTGTTCCTTTTAACATGTGAAATGACGAAGCATAAAATTCATTGTTGGGATAATAGCAGCATGATTAATCTTTTAAAAAAATAAATAAAAACAAACTTTTGGCTGAAGTGTTTAAACCCTGTGCCTGAATGAGGATATTGCATCTGAAAGGAAATAATATACTAGTTCCTTTTTAATCTATTTGAAAATCGTTAATTTACGAACCAGCAAATCTTGAATAATCACAATATGACTGTACAAGACGTTTGAAACTTGGTTTTTCAGAATCATTTATTTGCATAATTCGAATATCTTAAGACTGAATATAATTCCCAAAGACAAACACAGGTCTAGAACTCAATTTCAAATAAACTGGTGGGTTTCTAGTAAAATCACAAACGTCAGAGGTAGACAACACAGAACATTAGTTAGGTGGAGATAAATTCTTCTCTCAATCACGATCTTTCCAAGACGTCTAATATAGTAAACAATGAAGTCATAAGAAACGAATTATGTAGCAATAAAATGTATGAGCCAGAATATGTTTTTATATTAATACTTTTCATTTTTACACTGGATATGGTAATCATGACTTGTCATTCAATTTAAAACAAAATCTGCCTGAAATAGTAGTTTGGCAGATTAGGGGAATATATTCAGACTTGAGACAACAATTAAGTGGCAAAAAATTGATCAGATAGAATATGTATTTATATTTGAACGGCCTTTTACGCTCATGACTACAAGAAGGGTCCTTTTTAAATTTGAAACTAACACAGCATAACTGAGATTGAGAAACAAATTTGGAAAATAATGATAATTTCGAATGTGTCTAATACATTGTTTGAAATGGGTTTATCGTAGATAAAATGAAATATATTATTTACGCACCTTGAATGCATGTGATGAACCTTATTCTTCCTCGTTATTCTGTGTTATCTTTAGTATGTTTTAATATTCATGTTAATAGCATAGTTTTTATAGTTGATGGTGCAATCTTTCCAAAGATTGGGGTGCGCGTTAGATACATATTGTATGAAATACCTAAGATTATTGCTTAATATGGAACATTCATTTTTGTTTCAGGTTCGACCTAATGTAAGTAGTCGCAGATGAGATAAACACAAGTTGTGGAATAACGTAAATTAGTGCATTTATTCGTTCGAAATCCATTCCAGCTCAGAAGATTTTCTTGTTTTTCCGATTTAAAAGCAGTTAGAGTAGATGATAATGGGAACTAAATGAGTGATATGGAAACATTTCCTTTGAACATGGAAAATCTACATTTTAATTAGTACAGTCTTTTATGCTTATTATTTTTTTATGGCCATGTTTACATACTTTTATAAACACGGCATGAAGTAAGTTGTTGATATATATGGTGAATGAGTAACATGATAGTGTGCCGAATACAGTAAAAGAGCTTATCGTATTTATAGTGCAATGTTACTGGTACCCTTTCGTTAATGTGAGAGATATTTATTCATAGCAAAGTCTATCATCATGTTGTAATATGCAATCGTAATTATATTATGACGACATGGTACGCACCTTGTTATAGTAATGCTTATTTTTACATGTGCAATATCGCAGCATAAATAAGATTGTTTGGATATTAGGGGATGAGGAAAATTACAAAGATAACTAAAATGGAGCTAAAATATAAAAACCGAGTGATTCAAAAAGAGAATATTGTATTTGAAAGGAAATTAAATACTAGTTCCATTTCAATCTATTTAAAAATCTTTAATTTACCTACCAGCGAATGATTGCATTTATTGTACTAATTTGTTTTAGTGACAGTATATTCATCCACTGATAATATAATGATGTTGTAAAATAGTTGTTAATAATAGCATTTCAGTTGTAAGTCGATTATGTGGGGTTAAGAAACAAAAAGTAAAATTTAGTAAATTAATTTTTATTTTTTACTTTAATAGATTAGAACGTAAAAGTTCTAAAGACATTATTCTGAATTAAATCCCCCAAATCCTAAATGTTATAACCCATGTCCAAATGTTTAGAAAATTCCTAATGAAAGGCGATAATCTTGGAAAATCACAAGATGACTGTGCAAGACGCTTGACGTTTGGACTTTCTTTATCCATTATTTGCATTTCTCAACATCAGGGTCAGGTGGAGATAAATTCTACTTACAATCACAATATTTCCAAGAAATCTAATATTGTAAACTCTGAAGTATTGAAAAACAAATTATGTAGCCAAAAATGTATGAGCTAGAATATGTTTCTATATTAATACAATTTGTTATAACACTGCATATTTTAATGATGAAATATCATTGAATTTGAAGCAAATTCTGCATGAAATATAATATTTGAAGATGGAATCTATGAAGACTTGAGACAACAATTCAGTAGCAATAAAGGGATGAGATAGAATATGCTGTAATATTAGAACAGACTTTTACCTCATGATTATACAAAATGGTCCTTTCTAAATAGGAAAGAAACACAGCATAACAGAAATTGAGAAACATGTTCGGAAAATAGTGATTATTTCGAATATCTCTAACACATTGCTTGAAATGGGATTATCGTATTTAAAAAAAGTGTAGTATTTGCTTACGTTAAATGCATGTAATGATCCTTATTTTCCGCTACAGCGATCATTTACACGCAAGTCAGACATTTATTTAAGTGTTGCCTGAGATCGTTATTCTGTGCTATCTTTTGAATGTGATACTATTCCTGTTGATATAACAGCATAGTTTGAATAGTTGCTGCTGCAAGCTTTTCAATCATTGGAGTATTTGTTAGATACATACTGTATGAAATGCAAATGAATTAATATTTAACATGGAAAATTTATTTTTGTTGCAGGTTTCTGCTCAGGTACGTAATCTCAGATGAGATAAATCAAGGTTGTGGAATAATGGACATTAATGTATATTCGTTCGCAATCAAATCAAGCTCAGACCATTTGATGGTTTTATATTTTAAAAGCAGTTAGAGTAAGATACGAGAAACTTAATAAGTGATATGAAAACATTTTCCTCTAATATGGAAAATATCCATTTAAATTAGTACAGCCTTTTACGCACATAACTTTAATTGTGTTCATGTTTACATTTATTAGAAGCACGGCATGAAATATGCTGTTGACAGATAACGAAAATGAGTAACATGATATATAGGAAATTCACATAGATGTGAAATGTGCTAAATACTATGTTTGAAACAGGTTATCATATGTATAGTGCAATATAACACTGGTACCATTTGTTTTATGTGGAAGATATATATTCCGAGCAAAATCTATCATTATGTGGTAATATACAAAAATATTTATATTAAGACAACCTGTTACTCTCAGTGTTCCTTTTAACATGTGAAATGACGAAGCATAAAATCGATTGTTGGGATAATAGCAGCATGATTAAAATTTGAAAAAATAAATAAAAACAAACATTTCCCTGAAGTGTTAAAACCGTGTGCCTGAATGGGGATATTGTATCGGAAAGGAAATAGAATTCTTGTTCCTTTTCGATCTATTTGAAAATCGTTAATTTACGAACCAGCGAATCTTGAATGATAACAATATGACTGTACAAGACGTTTGAAACTTGGTTTTTCAGAATCATTTATTTGCATAATTCGAATATCTTAAGACTGAATATAATTCCCAAAGACAAACACAGGTCTAGAACTCAATTTCAAATAAACTGGTGGGTTTCTAGTAAAATCACAAACGTCAGAGGTAGACAACACAGAACATTAGTTAGGTGGAGATAAATTCTTCTCTCAATCACGATCTTTCCAAGACGTCTAATATAGTAAACAATGAAGTCATAAGAAACGAATTATGTAGCAATAAATGTATGAGCCAGAATATGTTTTTATATTAATACTATTCATTTTTACACTGGATATGGTAATCATGACTTGTCATTCAATTTAAAACAAAATCTGCCTGAAATAGTAGTTTGGCAGATTAGGGGAATATATTAAGACTTGAGACAACAATTAAGTGGCAAAATATTGATCAGATAGAATATGTATTTATATTTGAACGGCCTTTTACGCTCATGACTACAAGAAGGGTCCTTTTAAAATTTGAAACTAACACAGCATAACTGAGATTGAGAAACAAGTTTGGAAAATAATGATAATTTCGAATGTGTCTAATACATTGTTTGAAATGGGTTTATCGTAGATAAAACGAAATATATTATTTACGCACCTCGAATGCATGTGATGAACCTTATTCTTCCTCGTTATTCTGTGTTATCTTTAGTATGTGTTAATATTCATGTTGATATCATAGTTTTTATAGTTGATGGTGCAATCTTTCCAAAGATTGGGGTGCGCGTTAGATACATATTGTATGAAATACCTAAGATTATTGCTTAATATGGAACATTCATTTTTGTTTCAGGTTCGACCTAATGTAAGTAGGCGCAGATGAGATAAACACAAGTTGTGGAATAACGTAAATTAGTGCATTTATTCGTTCGAAATCCATTCCAGCTCAGAAGATTTTCTTGTTTTTCCGATTTAAAAGCAGTTAGAGTAGATGATAATGGGAACTAAATGAGTGATATGGAAACATTTCCTTTGAACATGGAAAATCTACATTTAAATTAGTACAGTCTTTTATGCTTATTATTTATTTATGGCCATGTTTACATACTTTTATAAACACGGCATGAAGTAAGTTGTTGATATATATGGTGAATGAGTAACATGATAGTGTGCCGAATACAGTAAAAGAGGTTATCGTATTTATAGTGCAATGTTACTGGTACCCTTTCGTTAATGTGAGAGATATTTATTCATAGCAAAGTCTATCATCATGTTGTAATATGCAATCGTAATTATATAATGACGACATGGTACGCACCTTGTTATAGTAATGCTTTTTTTTACATGTGCAATATCGCAGCATAAATAAGATTGTTTGGATATTAGGGGATGAGAAAAATTACAAAGATAACTAAAATGGAGCTAAAATATAAAAACCGAGTGATTCAAAAAGAGAATATTGTATTTGAAAGGAAATTAAATACTAGTTCCATTTCAATCTATTTGAAAATCTTTAATTTACCTACCAGCGAATGATTGCATTTATTGTACTAATTTGTTTTAGTGACAGTATATTCATCCACTGATAATATAATGATGTTGTAAAATAGTTGTTAATAATAGCATTTCAGTTGTAAGTCGATTATGTGGGGTTAAGAAACAAAAAGTAAAATTTAGTAAATTAATTTTTTTTTTTTACTTTAATAGATTAGAACGTAAAAGTTCTAAAGACATTATTCTGAATTAAATCCCCCAAATCCTAAATGTTATAACCCATGTCCAAATGTTTAGAATATTCCTAATGAAAGGCGATAATCTTGGATAATCACAAGATGACTGTGCAAGACGCTTGACGTTTGGACTTTCTTTATCCATTATTTGCATTTCTCAACATCAGAGTCAGGTGGAGATAAATTCTACTTACAATCACAATATTTCCAAGAAATCTAATATTGTAAACTCTGAAGTATTGAAAAGCAAATTATGTAGCCAAAAATGTATGAGCTAGAATATGTTTCTATATTAATAAAATTTGTTATAACACTGCATATTTTAATCATGAAATATCATTGAATTTGAAGCAAATTCTGCATAAAATATAATATTTGAAGATGGAATCTATGAAGACTTGAGACAACAATTCAGTAGCAATAAAGGGATGAGATAGAATATGCTGTAATATTAGAACATACTTTTACCTCATGATTATACAAAATGGTCCTTTCTAAATAGGTAAGAAACACAGCATAACAGAAATTGAGAAACATGTTCGGAAAATAGTGATTATTTCGAATATCTCTAACACATTGCTTGAAATTGGATTATCGTATTTAAAAAAAATGTAGTATTTGCTTACGTTAAATGCATGTAATGATCCTTATTTTCCGCTACAGCGATCATTTACACGCAAGTCGGACATTTATTTAAGTGTTGCCTGAGATCGTGATTCTGTGCTATCTTTTGAATGTGATACTATTCCTGTTGATATAACAGCATAGTTTTAATAGTTGCTGCTGCAAGCTTTTCAATCATTGGAGTATTTGTTAGATACATACTGTATGAAATGCAAATGAATTAATATTTAACATGGAAAATTTATTTTTGTTGCAGGTTTCTGCTCAGGTACGTAATCTCAGATGAGATAAATCAAGGTTGTGGAATAATGGACATTAGTGTATATTCGTTCGGAATCAAATCAAGCTCAGACCATTTGATGGTTTTATATTTTAAAAGCAGTTAGAGTAAAATACGAGAAACTTAATAAGTGATATGAAAACATTTTCCTCTAATATGGAAAATATCCATTTAAATTAGTACAGCCTTTTACGCACATAACTTTAATTGTGTTCATGTTTACATTTATTAGAAGCACGGCATGAAATATGCTGTTGATAGATAACGAAAATGAGTAACATGATATATAGGAAATTCACATAGATGTGAAATGTGCTAAATACTATGTTTGAAACAGGTTATCATATGTATAGTGCAATATAACACTGGTACCATTTCTTTGATGTGGAAGATATATATTCCGAGCAAAATCTATCATTATGTTGTAATATACAAACATATTTATATTAAGACAACCTGTTAGTCTCAGTGGTCCTTTTAACATGTGAAATGACGAAGCATAAAATTGATTGTTGGGATAATAGAAGCATGATTAAAATTTTGAAAAAATAAATAAAAACAAACATTTCCCTGAAGTGTTAAAACCGTGTACCTGAATGGGGATATTGTATCGGAAAGGAAATAAAATTCTTGTTCCTTTTCGATCTATTTGAAAATCGTTAATTTACGAACCAGCGAATCTTGAATAATCACAATATGACTGTACAAGACGTTTGAAACTTGGTTTTTCAGAATCATTTATTTGCATAATTCGAATATCTTAAGACTGAATATAATTCCCAAAGACAAACACAGGTCTAGAACTCAATTTCAAATAAACTGGTGGGTTTCTAGTAAAATCACAAACGTCAGAGGTAGACAACACAGAACATTAGTTAGGTGGAGATAAATTCTTCTCTCAATCACGATCTTTCCAAGACGTCTAATATAGTAAACAATGAAGTCATAAGAAACGAATTATGTAGCAATAAATGTATGAGCCAGAATATGTTTTTATATTAATACTATTCATTTTTACACTGGATATGGTAATCATGACTTGTCATTCAATTTAAAACAAAATCTGCCTGAAATAGTAGTTTGGCAGATTAAGGGAATATATTAAGACTTGAGACAACAATTAAGTGGCAAAATATTGATCAGATAGAATATGTATTTATATTTGAACGGCCTTTTACGCTCATGACTACAAGAAGGGTCCTTTTAAAATTTGAAACTAACACAGCATAACTGAGATTGAGAAACAAGTTTGGAAAATAATGATAATTTCGAATGTGTCTAATACATTGTTTGAAATGGGTTTATCGTAGATAAAATGAAATATATTATTTACGCACCTTGAATGCATGTGATGAACCTTATTCTTCCTCGTTATTCTGTGTTATCTTTAGTATGTGTTAATATTCATGTTAATATCATAGTTTTTATAGTTGATGGTGCAATCTTTCCAAAGATTGGGGTGCGCGTTAGATACATATTGTATGAAATACCTAAGATTATTGCTTAATATGGAACATTCATTTTTGTTTCAGGTTCGACCTAATGTAAGTAGGCGCAGATGAGATAAACACAAGTTGTGGAATAACGTAAAATAGTGCATTTATTCGTTCGAAATCCATTCCAGCTCAGAAGATTTTCTTGTTTTTCCTATTTAAAAGCAGTTAGAGTAAGATGATAATGGGAACTAAATGAGTGATATGGAAACATTTCCTTTGAACATGGAAAATCTGCATTTAAATTAGTACAGTCTTTTATGTTTATTATTTATTTATGGCCATGTTTACATACTTTTATAAACACGGCATGAAGTAAGTTGTTGATATATATGGTGAATGAGTAACATGATAGTGTGCCGAATACAGTAAAAGAGGTTATCGTATTTATAGTGCAATGTTACTGGTACCCTTTCGTTAATGTAAGAGATATTTATTCATAGCAAAGTCTATCATCATGTTGTAATATGCAATCGTAATTATATTATGTCGACATGGTACGCACCTTGTTATAGTAATGCTTATTTTTACATGTGCAATATCGCAGCATAAATAAGATTGTTTGGATATTAGGGGATGAGGAAAATTACAAAGATAACTAAAATGGAGCTAAAATATAAAAACCGAGTGATTCAAAAAGAGAATATTGTATCTGAAAGGAAATTAAATACTAGTTCCATTTCAATCTATTTGAAAATCTTTAATTTACCTACCAGCGAATGATTGCATTTATTGTACTAATTTGTTTTAGTGACAGTATATTCATCCGCTGATAATATAATGATGTTGTAAAATAGTTGTTAATAATAGCATTTCAGTTGTAAGTCGATTATGTGGGGTTAAGAAACAAAAAGTAAAATTTAGTAAATTAATTTTTATTTTTTACTTTAATAGATTAGAACGTAAAAGTTCTAAAGACATTATTCTGAATTAAATCCCCCAAATCCTAAATGTTATAACCCATGTCCAAATGTTTAGAAAATTCCTAATGAAAGGCGATAATCTTGGATAATCACAAGATGACTGTGCAAGACGCTTGACGTTTGGACTTTCTTTATCCATTATTTGCATTTCTCAACATCAGGGTCAGGTGGAGATAAATTATACTTACAATCACAATATTTTCAAGAAATCTAATATTGTAAACTCTGAAGTATTGAATAACGAATTATGTAGCAATAAATGTATGAGCTAGAATATGTTTCTATATTAATACAATTTGTTATAACACTGCATATTTTAATCATGAAATATCATTGAATTTGAAGCAAATTCTGCATGAAATATAATATTTGAAGATGGAATCTATGAAGACTTGAGACAACAATTCAGTAGCAATAAAGGGATGAGATAGAATATGCTGTAATATTAGAACAGACTTTTACCGCATGATTATACAAAATGGTCCTTTTTAAATAGGAAAGAAACACAGCATAACAGAAATTGAGAAACATGTTCGGAAAATAGTGATAATTTCGAATATCTCTAACACATGGCTTGAAATGGGATTATCGTATTTAAAAAAAATGTAGTATTTGCTTACGTTAAATGCATGTAATGATCCTTATTCTCCGCTACAGCGATCATTTACACGCAAGTCGGACATTTATTTAAGTGTTGCCTGAGATCGTTATTCTGTGCTATCTTTTGAATGTGATACTATTCCTGTTGATATAACAGCATAGTTTTAATAGTTGCTGCTGCAAGCTTTTCAATCATTGGAGTATTTGTTAGATACATACTGTATGAAATGCCAATGAATTAATATTTAACATGGAAAATTTATTTTTGTTGCAGGTTTCTGCTCAGGTACGTAATCTCAGATGAGATAAATCAAGGTTGTGGAATAATGGACATTAGTGTATATTCGTTCGCAATCAAATCAAGCTCAGACCATTTGATGGTTTTATATTTTAAAAGCAGTTAGAGTAAGATACGAGAAACTTAATAAGTGATATGAAAACATTTTCCTCTAATATGGAAAATATCCATTTAAATGAGTACAGCCTTTTACGCACATAACTTTATTTGTGTTCATGTTTACATTTTTTAGAAGCACGGCATGAAATATGCTGTTGACAGATAACGAAAATGAGTAACGTGATATATAGGAAATTAACATAGATCTGGAATGAGCGAAATACTATGTTTGAAACAGGTTATCATATGTATAGTGCAATATAACACTGGTACCATTTCTTTTATGTGGAAGATATATATTCCGAGCAAAATCTATCATTATGTGTTAATATACAAAAATATTTATATTAAGACAACTTGTTAGTCTCAGTGTTCCTTTTAACATGTGAAATGGCGAAGCATAAAATCGATTGTTGGGATAATAGGAGCATGATTAAAATTTGAAAAAAATAAATAAAAACAAACTTTTCCCTGAAGTGTTAAAATCGTGTGCCTGAATGGGGATATTGGATCGGAAAGGAAAAAGAATTATTGTTCCTTTTCCATCTATTTGAAAATCGTTAATTTACGAACCAGCGAATCTTGAATAATCACAATATGACTGTACAAGACGCTTGAAACTTGGCTTTTCAGAATCATTTATTTGCATAATTCGAATAACGTAAGACTGAATATAATTCGCAAAGACATACACAGGTCTAGAACTCAATTTCAAATAAACGGGTGGGTTTCTAGTAAAATCACAAATGTCAGAGGTAGACAACACAGAACATTAGTTAGGTGGAGATAAATTCTACTCTCAATCACGATCTTTCCAAGACGTCTAATATAGTAAACAATGAAGTCGTGAGAAACGAATTATGTAGCAATAAATGTATGTGCCAGAATATGTTTTTATATTAATACTATTCATTTTTACACTGGTTATGGTAATCATGACTTGTCATTTAATTTAAAACAAAATCTGCCTGAAATAGTAGTTTCGCAGATTATCGGAATCTATTCAGACTTGAGACAACAATTAAGTGGCAAAATATTGATCAGATAGAATATGTATTTATATTTGAACGGCCTTTTACGCTCATGACTACAAGAAGGGTCCTTTTTAAATGTGAAACTAACACAGCATAACTGAGATTGAGAAACAAGTTTGGAAAATAATGATAATTTCGAATGTGTCTAATACATTGTTTGAAATGGGTTTATCGTAGATAAAATGAAATGTATTATTTACGCACCTTGAATGCATGTGATGAACCTTATTCTTCCTCGTTATTCTGTGTTATCGTTAGAATGTGTTAATATTCATGTTAATAGCATAGTTTTAATAGTTGATGGTGCAATCTTTCCAAAGATTGGGGTGCGCGTTAGATACATATTGTATGAAATACCTAAGATTATTGCTTAATATATAACATTCATTTTTGTTTCAGGTTCGACCTAATGTAAGTAGTCGCAGATGAGATAAACACAGGTTGTGGAATAACGTAAAGTAGTGCATTTATTCGTTCGAAATTCATTCCAGCTTAGAAGATTTTCTTGTTTTTCTGATTTAAAAGCAGTTGGAGTAAGATTCGGGGAACTAAATGAGTGTTATGGAAACATTTCCCTTCAATATCGAAAATCTTTATTTAAATTAGTAGTCTTTAACGGTTATTATTTATTTATGGCCATGATTTCATTTTTTAGAAGCACGGCATGAAGTAAAGTGTTGATATATATGGTGAATGAGTAACATGATAGTGTGCCGAATACACTACAAGAGGTTATCGTATTTATTGTGCAATGTTACCATTACCCTTTCTTTAATGTGATAGATATTTATTCATAACAAAATCTATCATCGTGATGTAATATGCAATTATAATTATGTTAAGACGACATGGTACGCACATTATTATCTTAATGGTTATTTTTACATGCGCAATAACGCAGCATAAATTAGATTGTTTGAATATTAGGGAAAGAGTAACATTAAAAAGAAAACTAAAATCTGGCTGAAATGTAAAAACCGAGCGATTAAATGATAATATCGTATTTGAAAGGAAATACATTACTAGTTCCATTTCAATGTATTTGTAAATCGTTAATTTACGAGCCATCAAATGTTTGCATATATGTACTATTTTGTTTTAGTGACAGTATATATGGTCATCGACTGATAATATAATGATCTTGCAAAATAGTTGTTAATAACCAGGATTTCAGAAGTATTTCGATTATGAGGAACTAAGAAACAAAATAAACAATTTAGTAAAATAATTGTTATTTTTGTTTTGATAGAATACAACGTAAAAGTTCTATAGATATTATTCTGAATTAAATCCAATTGTTTATAATGTTCTGAATAAAATCCAATAATCTTGAACTATCACAGAATGACTGTAAATGAGTCTTAAAGGCTGGGTAGTCAGAATCATTGATTTGCATAATTCTCATGTCTTCAAACAGAGTATAGTTTCCCAAAACTATGCAAAGGTTTAGAACTCATTGTTCAAATAAACGCGAGGGTTACTAGGCAACATCATGACAAATGTCAGAGGTAGATAACACATAACATTAGTCAGGTGGAGATAAATTCTACTTTCAATCACGATCTTTCCAAGAAATCTAATATTGTAAACTGTGAAATCTTGAGAAACAAATTATGTAGCAATAAATGTATGAGCTAGAATATGTTTATATACTAATACCACTCGTTTTTACACTGCATATTGTAATCATGACCTGTTATTTAATTTAATACAAACTCTGTCTGATGTAGTCTTTAGCAGATTAGGGGTATCTAATAAGACTGAAGACAACAATTAAGTAGCAATAAAGGGATCAGATAGTATATATATTTATATTTTAACGGCCTCTTTTGCTCATGGCAATAAGAAGGATCATTTTTAAATGTGAAAATAACATAGCATAACTCAGATTGAGAAACAAGTTTGGAAGATAGTGATAATTTTGAATGTGTCTAATACATTGTTTGAAATGGGATTATCGTAGATAAAATGAAATGTATTATTTACTCACCTTGAATGCATGTGATGAACCTTATTCTTACTCGTTATTCTATGTTATCTTTTGAATGTGTTAATATTCATGTTAATAGCATAGTTTTAATAGTTGATGGTGCAATCTTTCCAAAGATTGTAGTTTGCGTTAGATATATATTGTATGCAATACCTAAGATGTATTGCTTAATATAGAAAATTTTTTTTTGTTTCAGAATCCTTATGTAAGTAGTCGCAGATGAGATAAACACAGGTTGTGGAATAACGTAAATTAGTGCATATTCGTTCGAAATCCATTCCAGCGCAGACATTTTCTTGTTTTTCCGATTTAAAAGCAGTTAGAGTAAGATAATGGGAACTAAATGAGTGATATGGAAACATTTCCTTTGAACATGGAAAATCTGCATTTAAATTAGTACAATCTTTTATGCTTATTATTTATTTATGGCCATGTTTACATATTTTTATAAACACGGCATGAAGTAAGTTGTTGATATATATGGTGAATGAGTAACATGATAGTGTGCCGAATACAGTAAAAGAGGTTATCGTATTTATAGTGCAATGTTACTGGTACCCTTTCGTTAATGTGAGAGATATTTATTCATAGCAAAGTCTATCATCATGTTGTAATATGCAATCGTAATTCTATTATGACGCCATGGTACGCACCTTGTTATAGTAATGCTTATGTTTTACATGTGCAATATCGCAGCAGAAATAAGATTGTTTGGATATTAGGGGATGAGGAAAATTACAAAGATAACTAAAATGGAGCTAAAATATGAAAACCGAGTGATTCAAAAAGAGAATATTGTATTTGAAAGGAAATTAAATACTAGTTCTATTTCAATCTATTTGAAATTCTTTAATTTACCTACCAGCGAATGATTGCATTTATTGTACTAATTTTTTTAGTGACAGTAGATATATTCATCCACGGATAATATAATGATGTTGTAAAATAGTTGTTAATAATAGCATTTCAGTTGTAAGTCGATTATGTGGGGTTAAGAAACAAAAGTAAAATTTAGTAAATTAACTTTTATTTTTTACTTTAATAGATTAGAACGTAAAAGTTCTAAAGACATTATTCTGAAATAAATCCCCCAAATCCTAAATGTTATAACCCATGTCCAAATGTTTAGAAAAGTCCTAATGAAAGGCGATAATCTTGGATAATCACAAGATGACTGTAGAAGACGCTTGACATTTGGACTTTCTTTATCGATTATTTGCATTTCTCAACATCAGGGTCAGGTGGAGATAAATTCTACTTACAATCACAATATTTCCAAGAAATCTAAAAGTGTAAACTCTGAAGTATTGAAAAACGAATTATGTAGCAATAAATGTATGAGCTAGAATATGTTTCTATATTAATACTATTTGTTATGACACTGCATATTTTAATCATGAAATATCATTGAATTTGAAGCAAATTCTGCATGGAATAGAATATTTGAAGATGGAATCTATGAAGACTTGAGACAACAATTCAGTAGCAATAAAGGGATGAGATAGAATATGCTGTCATATTAGAACAGACTTTTACCTCATGATTATACAAAATGGTCCTTTTCAAATAGGAAAGAAACACAGCATAACAGAAATTGAGAAACATGTTCGGAAAAAAGTGATAATTTCGAATATCTCTAACACATTGCTTGAAATGGGATTATCGTATTTAAAAAAAAATGTAGTATTTGCTTACGTTAAATGCATGTAATGATCCTTATTCTCCGCTACAGCGATCATTTACACGCAAGTCGGACATTTATTTAAGTGTTGCCTGAGATCGTTATTCTGTGCTATCTTTTGAATGTGATACTATTCCTGTTGATATAACAGCATAGTTTTAATAGTTGCTGCTGCAAGCTTTTCAATCATTGGAGTATTTGTTAGATGCATACTGTATGAAATGCAAATGAATTAATATTTAACATGGAAAATTTATTTTTGTTGCAAGTTTCTGCTCAGGTACGTAATCTCAGATGAGATAAATCAAGGTTGTGGAATAATGGACATTAGTGTATATTCGTTCGGAATCAAATCAAGCTCAGACCATTTGATGGTTTTATATTTTAAAAGCAGTTAGAGTAAGATACGAGAAACTTAATAAGTGATATGAAAACATTTTCCTCTAATATGGAAAATATCCATTTAAATGAGTACAGCCTTTTACGCACATAACTTTAATTGTGTTCATGTTTACATTTATTAGAAGCACGGCATGAAATATGCTGTTGACAGATAACGAAAATGAGTAACATGATATATAGGAAATTCACATAGATGTGAAATGTGCTAAATACTATGTTTGAAACAGGTTATCATATGTATAGTGCAATATAACACTGGTACCATTTCTTTGATGTGGAAGATATATATTCCGAGAAAAATCTATCATTATGTGGTAATATACAACAATATTTATATTAAGACAACCTGTTACTCTCAGTGGTCCTTTTAACATGTGAAATGACGAAGCATAAAATCGATTGTTGGGATAATAGGAGCATGATTAAAATTTGAAATAAATAAATAAAAACAAACATTTCCCTGAAGTGTTAAAACCGTGTGCCTGAATGGGGATATTGTATCGGAAAGGAAATAGAATTTTTGTTCCTTTTCCATCTATTTGAAAATCGTTAATTTACGAACCAGCGAATCTTGAATAATCACAATATGACTGTACAAGACGCTTGAAACTTGGCTTTTCAGAATCATTTATTTGCATAATTCGAATATCTTAATACTGAATATAATTCGCAAAGACATACACAGGTCTAGAACTCAATTTCAAATAAACGGGTGGGTTTCTAGTAAAATCACAAACGTCAGAGGTAGACAACACAGAACATTAGTTAGGTGGAGATAAATTCTATTCTCAATCACAATCTTTCCAAGATGTCTAATATAGAAAACAATGAAGTCGTGAGAAACGAATTATGTAGCAATAAATGTATGAGCCAGAATATGTTTTTATATTAATACTATTCATTTTTACATTGGATATGGTAATCATGACTTGTCATTCAATTTGAAACAAAATCTGCCTGAAATAGTAGTTTGGCAGATTAGGGGAATCTATTAAGACTTGAGACAACAATTAAGTGGCAAAATATTGATCAGATAGAATATGTATTTATATTTGAACGGCCTTTTACGCTCATTACTACAAGAAGGGTCCTTTTTAAATGTGAAACTAACACAGCATAACTGAGATTGAGAAACAAGTTTGGAAAATAATGATAATTTCGAATGTGTCTAATACATTGTTTGAAATGGGTTTATCGTAGATAAAATGAAATGTATTATTTACACACCTTGAATGCATGTGATGAACCTTATTCTTCCTCGTTATTCTGTGTTATCGTTAGAATGTGTTAATATTCATGTTAATAGCATAGTTTTAATAGTTGATGGTGCAATCTTTCCAAAGATTGGGGTGCGCGTTAGATACATATTGTATGAAATAACTAAAATTATTGCTTAATATGGAACATTCATTTTTGTTTCAGGCTCGACCTAATGTAAGTAGTCGCAGATGAGATAAACACAGGTTGTGGAATAACGTAAATTATTGCATTTATTCGTTCGAAATCAATTCCAGCTCAGAAGATTTTCTTGTTTTTCTGATTTAAAAGCAGTTGGGGTAAGATTCGGGGAACTAAATGGGTGTTATGGAAACATTTCCCGTCAATATCGAAAATCTCCATTTAAATTAGTAGTCTTTAACGGTTATTTTTTATTTATGGCCATGATTTCATTTTTTAGAAGCACGGCATGAAGTAAGGTGTTGATATATATGGTGAATGAATAACATGATAGTGTGCCGAATACACTACAAGAGGTTATCGTATTTATAGTGCAATGTTACCATTACCCTTTCTTTAATGTGAGAGATATTTATTCATAACAAAATCTATCATCGTGATGTAATATGTAATTATAGTTATGTTAAGACGACATGGCATGCACATTATTATCTTAATGGTTATTTTTACATGCGCAATTACGCAGCATAAATTAGATTGTTTGAATATTAGGGAAAGAGTAACATTAAAAAGAAAACTAAAATCTGGCTGAAATGTAAAAACCGAGCGATTAAATGATAATATCGGTTTTGAAAGGAAATACATTACTAGTTCCATTTCAATGTATTTGTAAATCGTTAATTTACGAGCCATCAAATGTTTGCATATATGTACTATTTTGTTTTAGTGACAGTATATATGGTCATCGACTGATAATATAATGATCTTGTAAAATAGTTGTTAATAACCAGGATTTCAGAAGTATTTCGATTATGTGGAATTAAGAAACAAAATAAACAATTTAGTAAAATAATTGTTATTTTTGTTTTGATAGAATACAACGTAAAAGTTCTATAGATATTATTCTGAATTAAATCCAATTGTTTATAATGTTCTGAATAAAATCCAATAATCTTGAACAATCACAGAATGAGTGTAAAAGAGTCTTAAAGGCTGGGTAGTCAGAATCATTGATTTGCATAATTCTCATGTCTTCAAACAGAGTATAGTTTCCCAAAACTATACAAAGGTTTAGAACTCATTTTCAAATAAACGCGAGGGTTACTAGGAAACATCATGACAAATGTCAGAGGTAGGCAATACATAACATTAGTTAGGTGGAGATAAATTCTACTTTCAATCACGATCTTTCCAAGAAATCCAATATTGCAAACTATGAAATCTTGAGAAACAAATTATGTAGCAATAAATGTATGAGCTAGAATATGTTTATATACTAATACCACTCGTTTTTACACCGCCTATTGTAATCATGACCTGTCATTTAATTTGAAACAAACTCTGTCTTATGTAGTAGTTAGCAGATTAGGGGAATCTATTAAGACTGGAGACAACAATTAAGTAGCAATAAAGGGATCAGATAGTAAATATATTTATATTTTAACGGTCTCTTTCGCTCATGGCGATAAGAAGGATCATTTTTAAATGTGAAACTAACACAGCATAACTGAGATTGAGAAACAAGTTTGGAAAATAGTAATAATTTCGAATGTGTCTAACACATTGTTTGAAATGGGATTATCGTAGATAAAATGAAATGTATTATTTACGCACCTTGAATGCATGTGACGAGCCTTTTTCTTACTCGTTATTCTATGTTATCTTTTGAATGTGTTAATATTCATGTTAATAGCATAGTTTTAATAGTTGATGGTGCAATCTTTCCAAAGATTGGGGTGCGGGTTAGATATATATTGTATGCAATACCTAAGATGTATTGCTTAATATAGAAAATTTATTTTTGTTTCAGAATCGTTATGTAAGTAGCCGCAGATGAGATAAACACAGGTTGTGGAATAACGTAAATTAGTGCATATTCGTTCATAATTCATTCCAGCGCAGACATTTTCTTGTTTTTCCGATTTAAAAGCAGTTAGAGTAAGATAATTTGAACTAAATTAGTGATATGGAAACATTTACTTTGAACATGGAAAATCTGCATTTAAATTAGTACAGTCTTTTATGCTTATTATTTATTTATGGCCATGTTTACATACTTTTATAAACACGGCATGAAGTAAGTTGTTGATATATATGGTGAATGAGTAACATGATAGTGTGCCGAATACAGTAAAATAGGTTATCGTAATTATAGTGTAATGTTACTGGTACCCTTTCGTTAATGTGAGAGATATTTATTCATAGCAAAGTCTATCATCATGTTGTAATATGCAATCGTAATTATATAATGACGACATGGTACGCAGCTTGTTATAGTAATGCTTATTTTTACATGTGCAATATCGCAGCATAAATAAGATTGTTTGGATATTAGGGGATGAGGAAAATTACAAAGATAACTAAAATGGAGCTAAAATATAAAAACCGAGTGATTCAAAAGGAGAATATTGTATTTGAAAGGAAATTAAATACTAGTTCCATTTCAATCTATTTGAAAATCTTTACTTTACCTACCAGTGAATGATTGCATTTATTGTACTAATTTGTTTTAGTGACAGTAGATATAGTCATCCACTGATAATATAATGATGTTGTAAAATAGTTGTTAATAATAGCATTTCAGTTGTAAGTCGATTATGTGGGGTTAAGAAACAAAAGTAAAATTTAGTAAATTAGATTTTATTTTTTACTTTAATAGATTAGAACGTAAAAGTTCTAAAGACATTATTCTGAATTAAATCCCCCAAATCCTAAATGTTATAACCCATGTCCAAATGTTTAGAAAATTTCTAATGAAAGGCCATAATCTTGGATAATCACAAGATGACTGTACAAGACACTTGACGTTTGGACTTTCTTTATCCATTATTTGCATAATTTGCATATCATAAGACAGAGTATAATTTCCCAAAGATATACACTGGTCTAGAACTGATTTTCAAATAAACACGTTGGTTATTAGGCAACATCAGGGTCAGGTGGAGATAAATTCTACTTACAATCACAATATTTCCAAGAAATCTAATATTGTAAACTCTGAAGTATTGAAAAACGAATTATGTAGCAATAAATGTATGAGCTAGAATATGTTTCTATATTAATACTATTGTTATAACACTGCATATTTTAATCATGAAATATCATTGAATTTGAAACAAACTCTACATGAAGTAGAATATTTGAAGATTAATGGAATCTTTGAAGACTTGAGACAACAATTCAGTAGCAATAAAGGGATGAGATAGAAGATGCTTTATTATTAGAACAGACCTAACCTCATGATTATACAAAATGGTTCTTTTTAAATCGGAGACAAACACAGCATAAAAGAGATTGAGAAACATGTTCGGAAAATAGTGATAATTTCGAATGTATGTAACACATTGCTTGAAATGGGATTATCGTATATAAAACAAAATGTATTATTTGCTCACGTTAAATGCATGTGATGAACGTTATTCAACGCTACATCGATCCTTTACACGCAAGGCGGACATTTATTTAAGTGTTGCCTGAGATCGTTATTATGTGTTATCTTTTGAATGTGATACTATTCCTGTTGATATAACATCATAGTTTTAATAGTTGTTGCTGCAAACTTTCCAAAGATTGGAGTATTTTGTTAGGTACAGACTGTATGAATAACCTATGAATTATTATTTTACATGGAAAATTTACTTTTGTTGCAGGGTACTACTCAGGTACGTAATCTCAAATGAGATAAATCAAGGTTGTTGAATATTGGACATTAGTGTATATTCGTTCGCAATCAAGTCAAGCTCAGAGGATCTGATGGTTTTATGATTTAAAAGCAGTTAGAGTAAGATACGAGAAACTTAATAAGTGATATGAAAACATTTCCCTTTAATATGGAAAATATCCATTTAAATTAGTACAGCCTTTTACGCACTTAACTTTAATTGTGTTCATGTTTACATTTATTAGAAGCACGGCATGAAATATGCTGTTGATAGATAAAGAAAATGACGAACATGATATATAGGAAATTCACATAGATGTGGAATGTGTGACGTACTCTGTCTGAAACAGGTTATCATATGTATAGTGCAATATCATACTGGTACCATTTCTTTTATGTGAAAGATATATATTCCGAGCAAAATCTATCAGTATGTGGTAATATACAAACATATTTATATTAAGACAATCCTGTTAGTCTCAGTGGTCCTTTTAACATTTGATATGTCGAAGCATAAAATTGATTATTGGGATAATAGGAGCATGATTAAAATTTGAAAAAAATAAATAAAAACAAATTTTGGCTGAAGTGTTAAAACCGTGATCCTGAATGAGGATATTGTATCTGAAAGGAAACAGAATACTAGTTCCTTTTCAATCTTTTAAAATCGTTAATTTACGAACCAGATGACAGTACAAGGCGCTAGATGTTTGGACTTTCTTTATGCATTATTTGCATAATTGGAATATCTTAAGACAGAATATAATTTCCCAAAGATATGCACAGGTCTAGTACTCATTTTCATATACACACGAGGGTTATTAGTCAACATCATGAAAAATGTCAGAGATTGACAACACATAAAATTAGTCAGGTGGAGATCAATTCTACTTACAATCACAATATTTCCAAGAAGTCTAATATTGTAAACTCTGAAGTATTGAAAAACGAATTATGTAGCAATAAATGTATGAGCTAGAATATGTTTCTATATTAATACTATTTGTTATAACACTGCATATTTTAATCATGAAATATCATTGAATTTGAAGCAAATTCTGCATGAAATAGAATATTTGAAGATTAGTGGAATCTATGAAGACTTGAGACAACAATTCAGTAGCAATAAAGGGATGAGATAGAATATGCTGTCATATTAGAACAGACTTTTACCTCATGATTATACAAAATGGTCCTTTTTTAAATAGGAAAGAAACACAGCATAACAGAGATTGAGAAACATGTTCGGAAAATAGTGATAATTTCGAATGTATGTAACACATTGCTTGAAACAGGATTATCGTATTTAAAATAAAATGTAGTATTTCCTTACGTTAAATTCATGTAATGATTCTTATTCTCCGCTACAGCGATCATTTACACGCAAGTCGGACATTTATTTAAGTGTTGCCTGAGATCGTTATTCTGTGCTATCTTTTGAATGGGATACTATTCCTGTTGATATAACAGCATAGTTTTAATGGTTGCTGCTGCAAACTTTCCAATCATTGGAGTATCTGTTAGATACATACTGTATGAAATACCTATGAATTATTGTTTAATATGGAAAATTTATTTTTGTTGCAGGGTACTGCTCAGGTACGTAATCTCAGATGAGATAAATCAAGGTTGTGGAATAATGGACATTAGTGTATATTCGTTCGCAATCAAATCAAGCTCAGACCATTTGATGGTTTTATATTTTAAAAGCAGTTAGAGTAAGATACGAGAAACTTAATAAGTGATATGAAAACATTTTCCTCTAATATGGAAAATATCCATTTAAATTAGTACAGCCTTTTACGCACATAACTTTAATTGTGTTCTTGTTTACATTTATTAGAAGCACGGCATGAAATATGCTGTTGATAGATAAAGAAAATGAGTTACATGATATATAGGAAATTCACATAGATGTGAAATGTGCTAAATACTATGTTTGAAACAGGCTATCATATGTATAGTGCAATATAACACTGGTACCATTTCTTTTATTTGGAAGATATATATTTCGAGCAAAATCTATCATTATGTTGTAATATACAAAAATATTTATATTAAGACAACCTGTTACTCTCAGTGTTCCTTTTAACATGTGAAATGACGAAGCATAAAATCGATTGTTGGGATAATAGGACCATGATTAAAATTTGAAAAAAATAAAAAAAAACCAAACATAACCCTGAAGTGTTCAAATCGTGTGCCTGAATGGGGATATTGTATCGGAAAGGAAAACGATTTCTTGTTCCTTTTCCATCTACTTGAAAATCGTTAATTTACGAACCAGCGAATCTTGAATAATCACAATATGACTGTACAAGACGCTTGAAACTTGGTTTTCAGAATCATTTATTTGCATAATTCGAATATCTTAAGACTGAATATAATTCGCAAAGACAAACACAGGTCTAGAACTCAATTTCAAATAAACGGGTGGGTTTCTAGTAAAATCACAAACGTCAGAGGTAGACAACACAGAACATTAGTTAGGTGGAGATAAATTCTTCTCTCAATCACGATCTTTCCAAGACGTCTAATATAGTAAACAATGAAGTCATAAGAAACGAATTATGTAGCAATAAATGTATGAGCCAGAATATGTTTTTATATTAATACTATTCATTTTTACACTGGATATGGTAATCATGACTTGTCATTCAATTTAAAACAAAATCTGCCTGAAATAGTAGTTTGGCAGATTAGGGGAATATATTAAGACTTGAGACAACAATTAAGTGGCAACAAAATTGATCAGATAGAATATGTATTTATATTTGAACGGCCTTTTACGCTCATGACTACAAGAAGGGTCCTTTTTAAATTTGAAACTAACACAGCATAACTGAGATTGAGAAATAAGTTTGGAAAATAATGATAATTTCGAATGTGTCTAATACATTGTTTGAAATGGGTTTATCGTAGATAAAATGAAATAAATTATTTACGCACTTTGAATGCATGTGATGAACCTTATTCTTCCTCGTTATTCTGTGTTATCTTTAGTATGTGTTAATATTCATGTTAATAGCATAGTTTTAATAGTTGATGGTGCAATCTTTCCAAAGATTGGGGTGCGCGTTAGATACATATTGTATGAAATACCTAAGATTATTGCTTAATATGGAACATTCATTTTTGTTTCAGGTTCGACATAATGTAAGTAGTCGCAGATGAGATAAACACAAGTTGTGGAATAACGTAAATTAGTGCATTTATTCGTTCGAAATCCATTCCAGCTCAGAAGATTTTCTTGTTTTTCCGATTTAAAAGCAGTTAGAGTAAGATGATAATGGGAACTAAATGAGTGATATGGAAACATTTCCTTTGAACACGGAAAATCTGCATTTAAATTAGTACAGTCTTTTATGTTTATTATTTATTTATGGCCATGTTTACATACTTTTATAAACACGGCATGAAGTAAGTTGTTGATATATATGGTGAATGAGTAACATGATAGTGTGCCGAATACAGTAAAAGAGGTTATCGTATTTATAGTGCAATGTTACTGGTACCCTTTCGTTAATGTGAGAGATATTTATTCATAGCAAAGTCTATCATCATGTTGTAATATGCAATTGTAATTATATTATGACGACATGGTACGCACCTTGTTATAGTAATTCTTATTTTTACATGTGCAATATCGCAGCATAAATAAGATTGTTTGGGTATTAGGGGATGAGGAAAATTACAAAGATAACTAAAATGGAGCTAAAATATAAAAACCGAGTGATTCAGAAAGAGAATATTGTATTTGAAAGGAAATTAAATACTAGTTCCATTTCAATCTATTTGAAAATCTTTAATTTACCTACCAGCGAATGATTGCATTTATTGTACTAATTTGTTTTAGTGACAGTATATTCATCCACTGATAATATAATGATGTTGTAAAATAGTTGTTAATAATAGCATTTCAGTTGTAAGTCGATTATGTGGGGTTAAGAAACAAAAAGTAAAATTTAGTAAATTAATTTTTATTTTGTACTTTAATAGATTAGAACGTAAAAGTTCTAAAGACATTATTCTGAATTTAATCCCCCAAATCCTAAATGTTATAACCCATGTCCAAATGCTTAGAAAATTCCTAATGAAAGGCGATAATCTTGGATAATCACAAGATGACTGTGCAAGACGCTTGACGTTTGGACTTTCTTTATCCATTATTTGCATTTCTCAGCATCAGGGTCAGGTGGAGATAAATTCTACTTACAATCACAATATTTCCAAGAAATCTAATATTGTAAACTCTGAAGTATTGAAAAACGAATTATGTAGCAATAAATGTATGAGCTAGAATATGTTTCTATATTAATACTATTTGTTATAACACTGCATATTTTAATCATGAAATATCATTGAATTTGAAGCAAATTCTGCATGAAATATAATATTTGAAGATGGAATCTATGAAGACTTGAGACAACAATTCAGTAGCAATAAAGGGATGAGATAGAATATGCTGTAATATTAGAACAGACTTTTACCTCATGATTATACAAAATGGTCCTTTTTAAATAGGAAAGAAACACAGCATAACAGAAATTGAGAAACATGTTCGGAAAATAGTGATAATTTCGAATATCTCTAACACATTGCTTGAAATGGGATTATCGTATTTAAAAAACATGTAGTATTTGCTTACGTTAAATGCATGTAATGACCCTTATTCTCCGTTACAGCGATCATTTACACGCAAGTCGGACATTTATTTAAGTGTTGCCTGAGATCGTTATTCTGTGCTATCTTTTGAATGTGATACTATTCCTGTTGATATAACAGCATAGTTTTAATGGTTGCTGCTGCAAGCTTTTCAATCATTGGAGTATTTGTTAGATACATACTGTATGAAATGCCAATGAATTAATATTTAACATGGAAAATATTTTTTTGTTGCAGGTTTCTGCTCAGGTACGTAATCTCAGATGAGATAAATCAAGGTTGTGGTATAATGGACATTAGTGTATATTCGTTCGCAATCAAATCAAGCTCAGACCATTTGATGGTTTTATATTTTAAAAGCAGTTAGAGTAAGATACGAGAAACTTAATAAGTGATATGAAAACATTTCCCTTTAATATTGTAAAATATCCATTTAAATTAGTACAGCCTTTTACGCACATAACTTTAATTGTGTTCATGTTTACATTTATTAGAAGCACGGCATGAAATATGCTGTTGACAGATAACGAAAATGAGTAACATGATATATAGGAAATTCACATAGATGTTAAATGTGCTAAATACTATGTTTGAAACAGGTTATCATATGTATAGTGCAATATAACACTGGTACCATTTCTTTGACGTGGAATATATATATTCCGAGCAAAATCTATCATTATGTTGTAATATACAAAAATATTTATATTAAGACAACCTGTTAGTCTCAGTGTTCCTTTTAACATGTGAAATGACGAAGCATAAAATCGATTGTTGGGATAATAGGAGCATGATTAAAATTTGAAAAAAATTAAAAAAAACAAACATTTCCCTGAAGTGTTCAAATCGTGTGCCTGAATGGGGATATTGTATCGGAAAGGAAAAAGAATTCTTGTTCCTTTTCCATCTACTTGAAAATCGTTAATTTACGAACCAGCGAATCTTGAATAATCACAATATGACTGTACAAGACGCTTGAAACTTGTTTTTCAGAATCATTTATTTGCATAATTCGAATATCTTAAGACTGAATATAATTCCCAAAGACAAACACAGGTCTAGAACTCAATTTCAAATAAACGGGTGGGTTTCTAGTAAAATCACAAACGTCAGAGGTAGACAACACAGAACATTAGTTAGGTGGAGATAAATTCTTCTCTCAATCACGATCTTTCCAAGACGTCTAATATAGTAAACAATGAAGTCATAAGAAACAAATTATGTAGCAATAAATGTATGAGCCAGAATATGTTTTTATATTAATACTATTCATTTTTACACTGGATATGGTAATCATGACTTGTCATTCAATTTAAAACAAAATCTGCCTGAAATAGTAGTTTGGCAGATTAGGGGAATATATTAAGACTTGAGACAACAATTAAGTGGCAACAAAATTGATCAGATAGAATATGTATTTATATTTGAACGGCCTTTTACGCTCATGACTACAAGAAGGGTCCTTTTTAAATTTGAAACTAACACAGCATAACTGAGATTGAGAAACAAGTTTGGAAAATAATGATAATTTCGAATGTGTCTAATACATTGTTTGAAATGGGTTTATCGTAGATAAAATGAAATATATTATTTACACACCTTGAATGCATGTGATGAACCTTATTCTTCCTCGTTATTCTGTGTTATCTTTAGTATGTGTTAATATTCATGTTAATAGCATAGTTTTAATAGTTGATGGTGCAATCTTTCCAAAGATTGGGGTGCGCGTTAGATACATATTGTATGAAATACCTAAGATTATTGCTTAATATGGAACATTCATTTTTGTTTCAGGTTCGACATAATGTAAGTAGTCGCAGATGAGATAAACACAAGTTGTGGAATAACGTAAATTAGTGCATTTATTCGTTCGAAATCCATTCCAGCTCAGAAGATTTTCTTGTTTTTCTGATTTAAAAGCAGTTGGAGTTAGATTCGGGGAAAACTAAATGAGCGTCAATATCGAAAATCTCCATTTATATTAGTAGTCTTTAACGGTTATTATTTATTTATTGCCATGATTTCATTTTTTAGAAGCACGGCATGAAGTAAGTTGTTGATATATATGGTAAATGAGTAACATTATAGTGTGCTGAATACACTACAAGAGGTTATCGTATTTATAGTGCAATGTTACCATTACCCTTTCTTTAATGTGGGAGATATTTATTCATAACAAAATCTATCATTTTGATGTAATATGCAGTTATAGTTATGTTAAGACGACATGGTACGCACATTATTATCTTAATGGTTAATTTTACATGCGCAATAACGCAGCATAAATTAGATTGTTTGAATATTAGGGAAAGAGTAACATTAAAAAGAAACTAAAATCTGGCTGCAATATAAAAACCGTGCGATTAAATGATAATATCGTATTTGAAAGGAAATACATTACTAGTTCCATTTCAATGTATTTGTAAATCGTTAATTTACGAGCTACCAAATGTTTGCATATATGTACTATTTTGTTTTAGTGACAGTAGATATGATCATCGACTGATAATATAATGATCTTGCAAAATAGTTGTTAATAACCAGGATTTCAGAAGTATTTACTGTATGAAATTCCTTAGATTATTGCTTAATATGGAACATTCATTTTTGTTTCAGAAGCCTTATGTAAGTTGTCGGAAATGGGATAAAGACAGGTTGTGGAATAATGAAAATTAGTGTATATATATATATATATATATATATATATATATATATATATATATATATATATATATATATATATATATATGTATATATATATATAGTGTTACTTTAGATCGTTATTCTATGTTTTCCCCTTCGATATGGTAAATATGCATTGAAATTAGTACAGCGTTTAATATGGTCATTTCAGTAGTATGTCGATTCTGTGGAGGTTTAAAGGAAACTTAGCAATTTTGTTAAGTAAAAAATAATGTATTTTTTTAGACTACAGAGACGATTCCTAAGTACACAGTATTCTGAATTTACTTCCCAAAATCCCAAATGTTATATACCAAGTATAAATATTTAGAATATTTCGAATTGAATCCATTAATCTTGAATGTACTGATGATCTCACATAATGACTGTAGAGAATTCTTGAAGACTGAGTTTTCAGAATTATTCTTTTGCATAATTCGGATGTCTTAAGACAGAATAGATTAAATGAAGCATTTAAGATAATAATTTCAGTGTTAGATGACACTATTTTCCTTTATTATGGGTAATATGCATTTAAGTTTGGACAGCCTTTTTCGCCGATTACATTAATTGTGACCATTGATAGGAACACGACATGTAATAAGTTCTTGATATATGAAGAAAATGATATTGACAGCATATTGAATGTGCCGAAGACAGTGTTGGAATTAGAGTATTATAAACATAAGGAAAGTACTGGTACCCTTTAGTTCCATGTGATAATATTATCTATAGCAAAATCGATCATTCTCTTGCAGGTACATAGTGTTGAAGCGATAGCTGATATCGTAATTGTCTCATAGAATTATCATGCTGTGTCATTATTATAATCAGAAAATATTTAGCGTTTGCTGTAATTATTCCAAGGATATCAGAAAGAGAAAGTCATAATGTGAATTTGCAAAATACACTTTTTGCACTATGACTATATATATATATATATATATATATATATATATATATATATATATATATATATATATATATATATATATATATATATATATATTTCAACATGCAATATTGATTGTCTTTAATATCGTGTTATGACATCTATTTAGGACAAAAGCTATCGCTATCTTGCAAGGTACAGAACGTTCAATCAATATTATGTATCTTTGTTCCCTCATGGCGTACTTGTTAATATTAGAAGTTTGGTAGCATCTGATACAGTTGCATATATAGTTAGGGGACGTAATAGTTTCTTCTCTAATATCAAGGTTACATTTCTTTCAGTGTCGGGTAATTAATTTCACCTGAGAAAATCAGGAAACGCAGTGCTGGTACCATTTCGTTCCATGTGATGACATTATCTATAGCAAAATCGATCGTTATCTCGCAAGTAAAAAAATGCTGAAGCGATAGCAAATATCTTAATTGTCTGATAGAATTATCATGCTGTAACATTGCTATAATCAGAAAATGAGTAGCGTTTGCTGTACTTGCTCCTAGGATATCAGAATGTACTTGATTATTCACTAATTGAAAACCTTTTTCGTTTCAGCCAAAGGTAAGTAATTTCATCTTAGAAAACATTAGCTGTGAAATGAATAAATCAGTGGATAGTGTACTCGAAATCAAATTCAGACCAGACCACTTGATGATCTTAATTATCTTAAACAAATCAGAGTGACGTATAAAGAACTATGTGTGTCATATAATTCCATTTGTTGTGGCTCCTGTGGCGTTGGCTGACGTTTGCTATACTGACCCATCGAAACTAAATATTGAATTGTGCACCTTGGGGATATATCAAGCATTATAACAGAAATTGCAGCTATAATGTTCAGCCTCTTTATTCCAAGAAGCTTAATATAGTAAACTATGAAGTCTTGAGAAAAGAATTATTTTGCAATAAATGAAGGAGCTAGAAAATGTTTCTATACTAATACTATTAGTTTTTACACTTTTTACACTGCCTATCATGCTCTTTCATTCAATTTGAAACAAACTCTGCCTAAAATAGCATATTGCTAGATTAGTGGAATCTTTGAAGATTTGAGCCAACAATTAAGTAGCAATAAAAGGATCGAATAGAATATGCATTAATATTACAATCAATTATATAATTTACCATTGAAAACCCCTTATGTAGATCTTAAATCCAATTGAACACCTCGCTTACTCGGCACTATCCTGACAAATTGTAAATTATGACACTGCATCATTTTATTCTTTACTTACAGAATGTTCTTTAATTTATATCACACAAAAATGTGCAATAACGCAGCATAAATAAGATTGTTTGGATATTGGGTTATGAGTAAAATTACAAAGAAAACTAAAATCGGGCTAAAATGTAAAAACCAAGTGATTCAAAAAGAGAATATCGTATTTGAAAGGAAATTAAATACTAGTTCCATTTGAATCTATTTGAAAATCTTTACTTTACCTACCAGCGAATAATTGCATTTATTGTATTAATTTGTTTTAGTGACAGTAGATATAGTCATCCACTGATAATATAATGATGTTGTAAAATAGTTGTTAATATTATCATTTCAGTAGTAATATTTCGATTATGTGGGGTTAAGAAACAAAAAATATAATTTAGTAAATTAATTTTTATTTTATTACTTTGATCGACTAGAACTTAAAAGTTCTAAAGACATTATTCTGAATTAAATCCCCAAATCCTAAATGTTATAACCCATATCCAAGTGTTTTGAAAATTCCTAATGAAAGCCGATAATTGGATAATCACAAGATGACTTTACAAGACGCTTGACGTTTGGACTTTCCATTACTTGCATAATTTGCATATCTTAAAACAGAGTATAATTTCCCAAAGATATACACAGGTCTAGAACTCATTTTAAAAAAACACGTGGGTTATTAAGCAACATCATGAAAAATGTCAGAGATAGACAACACATAACATTAGTCAAGTGGAGATAAATTCTACTTACAATTACGATCTTTCCAAGCAGTCAAATATTGAAGCTTTGAGAAACGAATTATGTGGCAATAAATGTATGTGCTAGAATATGTTTCTATATTAATACTATTTGTTATAACACTGCATATTTTAATCATGAAATATCATTGAATTTGAATAAAACTCTACATGAAATAGAATATTTGAAGATTAGTGGAATCAATGAAGACTTGAGACAACAATTAAGTAGCAATAAAGGGATCGAATAGAATATGCATTAATATTACAATCAATTATATAATTTACCATTGAAAACCCCTTATGTAGATCTTAAATCCAATTGAACACAATGCTTACTTGGCAACATCCTGACAAATTGTAAATTGTGTCACTGCATCATTTTATGCTTTACTTACAGAATGGTCTTTAATTCATATCGCACAAAAATGAATTTAGATTGCATATGTCAGTTGTATATGTCAATATTATATTTTCAGTTTCAGTTAATTTTTGTGTTTACTTCTACGTGTTTACATCAATTGTTGTACAAGAAAGCAGAGATACCTGTTAACCGATACCACTACTACTACTACTACTACTACTACTACTAACAAAAATTCTTAATATTAATAGTAATATATCTTATAGAAAGTTTATTAGTATAAAAATAAAAATGATAATAATATTAATAATTAATAATAATATTTTCCATTATAGTAGTCACGACGATGCAGCTGGAAAGATTACAGTGTCCGATGGTACGACAACAGAGTCGCAGTGTGTGCTAGAGTAACGAATCATATGCTGCCATCATTTGTAAAAGGCAATTGCATGATTTAATGTAAACGTACACAATGATGCTTACTAATAACAGTTATGTTGCAAATAGTTGTATTGAGTAATGTATATATTCCTTATTGTTTCTTAGTTGCTTTTCTATGCCTTTAGCTTCATGTGAAAGTTCTGGCGATATTGTACATAAAAAGATCGACCATACTTTTGTGGATATTTTTCATAACAAGATCGATATGACTGATTTTCTTTATACTTTAAGCTTAATCATAAACTAATATCTGGTTGTACAACATAGTTTGATAGTGTTTAAAGCGTAGATAATTTTGTTGATTGAAAATTAAATGATGCTAACGTAAATTAGGCAATCCCATGATTTGATCAAGTGCAATGGACACTTGGCTCTTCACAGTATTCTTTTACAGTTCTGTTATTTAAAACTTCTACATGACGACAACGATATTATTGAACATGGTTATTAATACTTGCGTGTTCAAATACATATGTCAGAGACCACTTAAATGTGTTCGTAAGTGTTAGAAAATATCAAGTATTAATGCAGCCAATAACATGAACGCGCGTAAGATTTTTCAACATATTGTTTGTAAAGCACCAATATTGAAATCGTCAGAATTAGAGTATTGTAGGACAAATGCAAATGAAGTAATCAAAATTTGTAATTACTCATTGTGTCAAAGTATCGTTGTTTGAGTTTATGTTGGTGTGTTGTAAAAGTTTTCAAAAGGTTTAGAGTGTATATTATCCTGAGCATTACATTAAATTGCTTGTTTTATTTTCTTTCTGTGGTTGGTCCATTTCTCGTTAGCATCATATAATTTGTTTATGTAATACTAATATATATTATTGCACATGAAGATATCGGTTATAAAATAACGATGCAACTGTATGAAGAATATTTCACTGTACCTTTCATATGAAATGATATCTCTTTCCTAGAGTAACCAGTGTATATGCTTTGTTGACTTTAGATTATATGTTTGATAGTATTCTTCAAACGTAAATGTAAAAAAGCACAATGTTACTAGAAGCCCTTGAACAAATTAAATTATTAAGTAAAAAAAGATTATTCAACATTAAATAAAGAATTTAACAAACTCTATATCGGACAGTTCTTGATAAAGTTTCTACATATATGTCTTTCATAATTTTGATACCTTGAAATATGCACTTAGACATCTGATTTATTGTGAATAAAGTTGTAATGTAAGATTGATGATTAAATGGATAAAAAATATAACAGATGCAGATTATGTAGTTGAGAAATTAGAAATAATGAATTACTCTGAACTTGACTTTTTGATAAATCTTGGGAATTTTTTTAGATGAAAATTTTCTTTTTGTTTCGTTTTAAAAGAGCAGTTGTAAAAGTATTTAAATTGGTGTAATACTTTCTTTTGTATGTAAGGGAAGGTTATTTGCAGAATTAAATTAGATTGTTGCCATTACTGATCGTCGTAGATAATTTAATTTGGTATTTTCTTGTTTGGTTAGTGCCTGTAGGGTTTATTAATGTCAGTTGTTGGTCATAAAATACTTAGTTTCTGTAAACTGTAGATACGATTGGAATAAAATCCCCATGAAACGATATGATCATAGTGTAGCAATTTGAAATATCTTTCTGAATATGTAATCTATAATTTTGTAATCTTTTGTTTTTACATGTATTTTCTTGTGGTTTTCTTTTTAGTTATTTTTACAATATGCTAGGAACTTAATATGTATTTACGTGTTATTGATATAATCATCGTTTATGTGATGAGTGGTGAACAATAGAAGAACATCTGAGTGAAATCCACTTTAATCAACTTTAGATTCATTACTTGTTTAAAATTTGCAAAAACAATTTTGAGATTTTAGATTTAAACGTTTCTCTGCCTTGGGGCATATTAACATATGAAGGTTACTTAGATAAGAAAAGAGACAGATCAATGTAACCGGACGGGGTTGATATACTTGTATACTGTGTTATCAATTCGACCTGTTTGTATAGATATATATTTTGTGTTTTAAGATTAAGACATGATTGTACAAACATAGAATATAATCAGTATTATTAGAAAATTGTTATAGTTTGTACCTGCATATATATCTGCCATCATAAAAATCAGCTTTAAAGTGGCAAGTGTCCTTGTTTTCTTTTCATATCTTTGTTCTTGTTTTATAGAGATTTTATTTTAATCACAAGTGATTTTAGAAATCAAGCCTTTGTGAGTTCACTTCAATGTCATTTGCTAAAATTAAAAACATTAACATCTAAACACATTTTATTTAATATTTACCCCTTCAGCGAAAGACAAGTTATTTATCCCTCATTTTGCATGTAGATCTAGTTGTTTTGGGTGATTTTAAAGAAGAGGTTTCTTTTCAATAAAGAAAAATTAATGTAATTAAAAAACCTACTGAGTATATATGTTTTAATGCTTACTAACCAAATCGTTTAAAAAGATTTTTGTTATTTAGGTGCCTGTTGCAGTGTATAATCTAGGTAATTTTGTTGGCTATTTGAACATATTTATGTTGCATACTTATTTCTTGTCATCTAATAGAACCAATGTCATAACCTTCTGTGTATATTTTGGTGGCTGACATAAAGACCAAATTGGTGAAAGCTTTTCCACGACAAATCAGGAAAAGGCTTTAGTGATATTTGTAAATAACCTCATGGACAGTTTTTATCAATGGTTATAGATGAGAAGTATTAATCAATGTATTATTCCTAGATCTACAACGAGCTAGGTTGAATTTGGATTAGCAATAACGTTTATTCCGAATTTTAATATTTAGGACTTGTTTTTATGACTTTTTAGATTTATTTCGCAATGGCCAACGTTCTTTTTTAATTGATCGCTTTGTATTATAAGGAAGTAATTTATTTCTTGAATCGTACAATGCGTGTTGCTTCTGATTCATTATATTATTTTTATCAAGACCATAGAGCAGTAATACGGTGTTGTCATCAAACCCAATAAACCAATCGAAATCAAAACAAATTCATTATATAGAACTTTAACAACCTCTTAAACTAGATCACTTACCATAAGCTTCTCTGGAAAAATCTTAACTAGATTGCTCACCATGTTTTTCATCACATGCCCATTGAACAACTGGTTGTACTCTTTATAGCTTGCTATTCATACAAACAGGCATCGATTAAAGTGGATTTGATCTGATATAGAATAAATCACACGAAATACTTACATTTTAGTAACGAACTGAAAAGTTGTGTCAAATATCTTCCAAAATGGGTTCACAACTAGCATATTACACTGATCATAGCCATGATATCAGCCAACAATGTGTATATTCCTGTGGTGGTCAGTATCGTGCTGATGTGTCAACAGTCTTTTGCTGAATCACACCAACACAATTTAAGAAAATCTCCTTATTTTAAATCTCACGATATTTCCAAGACGATTTTTAGATGATTTTGTACTTCTAGCTAATAAATAATTTGAATAAATACATTCCGGATTAATCTCATTCTGTTGCAAGGATTTGAATTCAGCAGTCTGCTAAAACCGACAAAGGAAGCAGCTTTTAAATATTTGTACGTTGTGAATGTCTTAAAATTGACAAAGAATATTGGATCATTTTTGGGAGAGATTTTATAATGTAAGTGAGTGTTTACTTCCAAATATGAATCATATAATAAATATGGATAATAACATTAGTGTGAATTCACAGTCCTAAAAAGATCCTGTTATAAAATTATTTGAATGATATGTAACTTGCACCTCCATACTTGATTCACTCCCAGTGTATAACCTGTTTGTAATTTATTCCTCTCTTTCTCTCTCTAAATAAAGTTTGTCATTGACACTTCTTTTATTTGTATTCTGAATAATATATGTACAACTATATAATGAACATTTACGACATTCTTTCCAGTTTAAACTGATCACTCTCAGTTATATTTTTATTTCAGTGTTCTTTTCTCCCTAGATTACTTCATTGGTCCTAACCTTCTTTTTTACGTGAAAATAGTAATAGTTATGACGATGTAAATGATACCATTTACATCTAAACGGCATATTTGATAATTTTTGTTGTTGATGTAAACGCATATCAACGAATTGAATGGAAGAGTAAGTGTACATATCCTTCATTGATCAGCTAAATCCAATGTCTGAATAACAACATTTAGTATTCATACACATAAAGAGACCAAATTTGTCAACGAATTTCCAGGACACATCATCAAATGACTTCAGTGATTGTTTTAAAGAACCTCATTAGAAGTTAACAGTTTTTATCAATGGTTACAGATGTCAAAGATTCTGGTCCGGATTATTTAATATCACTGAATTCCGTAGATTCGCTATAACAAAGTCGCCAAAGTCAGCATGTTGAATGAAAGAAGATTTTGTTACCAAGCTTTCACATCAAGATGGGTCTGATGAAGAACTTTGTCAAGGACATGCACAAGCACAAGCAGCTTTCAATTACCGCCATGGGCAAATGTCCAAGTTTTTGTGATGCTAAGATGAAGGACGATGGCTTTATTGGTCATCATATTCGTGATGATGCATTTGACAGTGCACTGCGTGGCAAGGACAAGACGACATGGAAAGCTTTTGAGTTATTGGCAAGAAAGAACCCAATCTACCGTCCAACACTCACACCTTGACTCTCCAAAGAGAAATTAATTTGCAGATAGAGCTAGATATCCATATTTTGGCCTGTATTTAAAACAGTATTATTTTGTTTCCAGTTCGCTATATGACCTTCTTTATGAAAATAGATGTTTAATTACATTATTCTTGTATAAGTTCATTATGAATATACGCTTTATTGAAATACAACAACAACTACAACTACTAATTTATCAATAGTATGTAATATTGAAAACGTAAAGGCTCAATTAATTTTAAGTTGGTCTTTATAACATTTCTTAACATTATTATACCAGATGTGCTTGTCACAGAATTAGGCGAAAATTGAATATATTTTCTTCTTGAATTACAAACAAATTTCACCATTTTTTTTTGTTTCGTCGTACATGCGTTACCTAGGGTGAATAAATGGTTTTATCCAAGGTAAGCGGCGTGTAACGATTTGCATGTGCCTGACTTTGAATTACATGAAGTCCGGAACATTAGATTCACAGGGTGCCCGGTAATCTTGCCATGATTTCTGCCCACCTATTTGAGGGTATATAAGGCAAAATATTTCTCATAATAATTACGGGACCAAAAGTATCTTATTATAGGATAAATAGCTCGTCATTCTTTTTCCAGCCAAAGGGGTGAGTGTTAAATTTATATTTCGTTTTATTGTGAATTTTATTCAGTTTATCATTTCATATAATGATGCCTTTATTACAATGCATATTTTAAACGTGGAGTATTTGGAATTACTAGTCACTATTAGACTTTAAATGCAATAGCGTAGTCTAAGTTTTAGATTGTTTTCGAAACAACTATTATTAGTCTGGTTTCTTTATTGTAGCTGATAACGTCTCTGATAACATCACTGAGAACATCTCTGATAACGTCTTTTATATCGTAGCTGAAATTGCAGCTGATATTGTTGCGGAACATCTTTGATAACGTCTCTGATAACATCACTGAGAACTTCTCTGACAACGTCTTTTATATCGTAGCTGAAATTGCAGCTGATATTGTTGCGGAACATTTTGGATAACGTATCTGATTGTAGCTGAATGTGATTAATTGAGCGATTTGATTGTGAAATCAAATTGAGATATCTGACAGTCTGTCTGTCAGATTGTCTGTCCGTCTACATCTGTCGTGACGTGTAAATATCCGGAAATCTAGAAGTCCGAGTGTTGGAGCTGTCTAGAGTTGTAAACATCCGTGGTGGCATCTTAGGTATTTGGGACCGTTGGTTCTAGTAGATGTTGTATGCTGTCTGTACGTATAACTGTGGTGGATCCGTGAAGGGCAAACGGCCGATAAAAGTATTGGTCAACCCTAGGTCTTCGGAGAAACTGGGCGGCGATTCAACTGTTGGTGAATCGTACGGTTATACAGGGTCGAGATACATGTGTGTGTTGCAATTGTAATACAATTGAATACATTGTTATATTTACGTAGTTACTTCAAATCACAGTATTGTTTCAAGGGACTACATGAATCTCAATAAAAGTCAGCAACTTGATTAAATACATGTATATGTTCGTGCTAGTTGTCGCAATCCATACGTGCGATAGTATAGTTTGATGTTTTGTATTTTGTTATCGCAATTTATACTTGCGGTAATATAACTTCTGTAAAGGTTCCTTGGATCTGTGTATAGTCCAAGAGATTCCTTTGTATCTGTGTTTTATTTTGTATTAATATTTAATTTATTCATGTATTGTGAATGGTTGTGAGTGTAATTGTGGGTTGAACGCATGAGTTATTGTGTTGATACATCATTATTTTTCATTAATAAATTATTTCATAAATTTATATTTTCTTTCACATATTGTGTTTGTGTTGTTCATTTAATCCACCATCCTCTCGGTAACAATTATGTTACAATGGTGTCAGAAGTGGGATCGCTGGATTAAGTGAACTGTCAATCATTTTTGTGAAAGTATACATTTAATGTTTATATTTGAGCATGACCTTCTTGACAAGATAATACTCAAGTTGGGGTTTATTTTAATTTAGTTTATCTAGGTCCGTGTGTCCAGTATAAACGTATTTAAAGCATTGGTTTGGTTACCTTTGTCAGGAAGATCAGGTCAGCCTGTGGTATATATATATTTATATTTATATTACAATTTGTCATGTCATCCCTTAGGCAAAGATTTTGGATATGAAGGTGAAAGTTTAAGGAAATTTATTCAGGAAGAACAAGCCCGGGAAAGGGAAGAAAGGGTTAGAGCAAGGGAATTAGAAAGGGAATCCGATGAAAGGAAATGGGCCATTGAGAAGGAAAAGATAGAATTAGAGAAGCAGGCCGAAAAAGACAGGATAGAATGGGAAAGGGAAGGGGAGGGAAGGCGAGTAGAGTTAGAAAAACTAGCAAAAGTTGAAATGTTCGAGTTAGAAGAAACAGCAAAGCAACGGGATCATGAGCGTAAAGTAGAATTAGCAACATCTGGAAGAGAGCACGATTCTGCCTTTAGCAAATTAAGGGGCCCCAAATTACCTCCCTTTGACGATGAAAAAGATAACATGGATAGTTATCTTCATCGGTTTGAGCGGTATGCCGAAAACCAGAAGTGGAGTCAAAATGATTGGGCACTGCCTTTTAGTGCTCTATTGAAAGGTAAAGCACTGGATGTATACTCACGACATCCAAGAGACGATGTGTTTAAGTACGACGTCCTAAAGGAAGCACTTCTTAAAAGGTACGAGCTCACTGAACGGGGTTTTCGTAAAAAGTTAAAGTATAGCAAGCCCGATAAGGGAGAAACCTTTGGTCAGTTCACCGTTAGAATTGCGAACTATTTTGAGCGGTGGATTGAATGCGGCAAAGCGGTGAAAACTTTTGAAGGGTTGACTGATTTCTTGCTCAGAGATCAATTATTTAATACAGTCGGGCGGGAATTAGATCAATTTCTGAAAGAGAAAGTCTTCACAAACGTAAAAGATATGGCCAGGCAAGCCGATTTCTTTGCCGAAGCTCATGGGGGAACCCAGAACGTGGTTTCAAAAGATTTTAAGTCTGGAAACCAGTCTGCGAGACCTATGCCTAGGAAGCTTGTGAAATCAGCTGAGGTAAATAGGTCAGTTACGAATCCAGGTATTCAGCGTGTGCAATGTTACTTGTGTAATGCATGGGGTCATGTTCAAAAAGACTGTCCTAAAAGAAAGGGACTTGGACATAAGGTAGCAGTGGCTATGCAAAGTAAAGGTATATCTGATAATATCATACAGGTAGAACCTTGTATGCATTCGCTTGGCACGTGTCTAATTCCCGAAGCGCGTGTACCAACCGCGAGAGGGTTTGTCAACGGTCGAGAAGTCATAGTATTACGTGACACTGGTTGCACGGGCGTAGTGATCAAACGTAGTCTCGTGCAGGATAACCAAATGCTCGGGTGGCAGTCCCCATGTATGTTACTTGATCAGACGATCGGTCGCTTTTCCGTAGCAAGGATCACGGTAAAAACACCTTTCCTAACGGGAACTGTTGATGCCCTTTGTATGGAAAACCCCATTTACGATCTGGTAATGTTGAAGGTTCCCGTCTTCCAACCATGGTCGATTTTAAAATACCTTTGGCCCAGGCAATCGAAACGCGAGCGCCAACACGGCGAGTGAAAACCGCGTTTCATAAATTAATAGTCCCTGAGTCGATCTCAGGAATTTCGCGTGATGATTTCAAACAAGAGAAAGAACGCGATGAATCCATCAAAACAATTGTTGAGAAAATCACGTCCGGCGCGATTAAACACTGCAAGGGTGGGGGTAGCTCGAGATTCGTACGCAAGAACGGATTAATTCATAGGGAGTTTAGCGCTCGGGAGGGTAAGAAGTATTGGCAAGTGATCGTACCTCAGAGATATAGATCTCAAGTACTTAGGGTGGCGCATGAGTCAAGCATGGCAGGGCACCGAGGTAAGGCTAAGACCACTAGCAGGGTAGTCGCTGAATTCTACTTGCCTGGTGTTAATGGCGATGTCACACGGTTCTGTAGGTCGTGCGACGTATGTCAGAAAACCTTATGTAAGGGAAGGGTCACAAGGGTTCCCTTAGGACAGATGCCATTAATAGATACACCGTTTAAAAGAGTGGCAGTAGATATTGTAGGACCAATACACCCAGTTACCGAATGAAAGAATCGGTATATTCTTACTCTGGTTGACTATGCGACCAGATACCCCGAAGCCGTAGCGTTACCAACTATTGAAACGGAAAGGGTAGCTGAAGCATTAGTTGATATCTTCAGTAGGGTAGGGGTGCCAGAAGAAATCCTCACTGATTGTGGTGCCCAATTCACCTCTGACCTCATGGGTGAAATAAGTAGGCTGTTATCCATCAAACAGCTGAACACTACCCCATACCATCCTATGTGCAATGGACTGGTAGAAAAGTTTAATGGTACCCTGAAAAGCATGCTACGAAAGATGTGCGCGGAACGTCCGCAAGACTGGGACCGTTATTTAAACGCTGTTCTGTTCGCGTACCGTGAAGTACCGCAGGAAAGTTTAGGGTTTTCACCCTTCGAACTGTTGTACGGAAGAAAAGTTCGAGGCCCGATGCGGATACTACGCGAACTATGGACTGGTGATGTCACGAACAAGGAAATAAAAACAACTTACCAGTACGTGTTAGATCTGAGAAATAAACTTAAGTGTACATGCCAGATAGCACGTGACGAATTAATTAAATCAGGGCGCAGATATGCCAAGTATTATAACCTCAGAGCGCGAAATAGGCAATTTCTTGTAAGAGATCAGGTGCTATTGCTTCTTCAAACGAGCTCAAATAAGTTACTAGTCCAGTGGAAAGGTCCCTATGAAGTTAAAGAGGTAAAAGGTGACATGGACTATAAAATTGACATGGACGGTAATTTAAAGACATTCCATGCTAACATGCTCAAGTTGTATATCAAGAGACAGAGCGACAATGTTGAAAAGGGGGTCTTAAATGTCGTTTGTACGGCAGTCGTAGACGATGATGAAGCAGATTTGAATATCGCGAGTTCCCTTGAATGTCCTTTGGGAGTTGCGGGGGAAGGGATAGATAAGGTCGATGTGAGTGCGGAGTTGACGAAAGACCAGCGTCAACAGATTAATGTGCTCTTGGCTAAACACTCTCATGTATTCACAGACAGACCAGGTTGTACAACTTTGTTGGACCTCAAAATTAAACTGAATTCGTCTGACCCTATTCGAATCAAGGGCTATCCAGTGCCATACAACGCACGTGAAGCTGTGGACAAAGAGGTGAGTAAAATGTTGGATCTAGGGGTGATTGAACCCTCCAACTCGCCATATTCTTCTCCAGTAGTGCTAGTCAGGAAAAAGGACGGGACGAACCGATTCTGTATCGAGTTTCGGCAGTTGAATAAAATCACTGTGTTCGATGCAGAACCAATGCCAAATATGGAGGGTCTATTTGCAAAATTGTCGGGATTCCGATGGATTTCCAAATTGGATCTGTCTAAGGGATATTGGCAGGTTCCCATTGTCCCAGAGTCCCGAACTTTGACAGCATTTGCGACCCAGAAAGGATTGTATCAATTCAAAGTGATGCCATTCGAGTTAGTTGGAGCCAGCGCCACCTGTTGTCGTTTGATGCGAAAGTTGCTTAAAGGTTTAGCAAACGTTGATAGCTTTGTAGACGACATATTCGTGTACACGAATACTTCGAGTGAGCACGTGTCCGTCCTGAGCGAGCTCTTCAATGGACTCCGCAGAGCGAACCTTACAGTGAGACCCACTAAATGCAGTATTGGTTATACAGATTTAGATTGTTTGGGTCATAGGGTCAGCGGTATGGGTGAGTTAAAACCTCACCCCACGCAAGTTGAAGCAATTAGAGACGCACCAAAGCCAACCAACAAAACACAGGTAAGATCATTTCTAGGTCTAGTAGGTTTTTATAGAAAGTTTATACCTAACTTTGCAGCCATTGCTAGCCCGTTGTCTGATTTGACCAAGAAGGGGCAACCAAACAAAGTTGAATGGGAACCGCCACAAGATAAAGCATTTTGTGCTCTGAGAGAGATACTTGTTAGTGCACCTATATTAAAATTGCCAGATGTCAGCAAACCTTTTAAGAACAGATGCTTCTGAAACTGGGTTGGGGGCAGTTTTACTGCAAGAGCAAGACGACAGTAAGTTACCCGTAGCTTACTCGAGTAGGAAATTGCTACCCAGGGAGAAAAATTATTCCGTCATAGAAAAGGAATGTTTGGCCGTAGTATAGTATGGGGAATTGGGAAGTATCACGCATATCTATTTGGGAGAGATTTCGTTCTTGAGACTGATCACCAACCCCTACTGTATTTAAACAAGGCCAAGGTCGCTAACGCTCGTTTGATGCGTTGGGCGCTAACACTACAACCTTATCGTTTCTTGAGAGTAAAGGTGATAAAACTATGCATATATATTCACGTCACTATGGTCTTAAACAACGTAACAGAAAGAAGAGACACCAACAGGATTATTACAAACTAAACTAACACTAACTTTATATTTCTAAGCTGCAAAGTAAAATTTTAAGAGGAACATACAATACTGCAAATTGAGTCCTAAATATTCAAGCACAGGTCAAAATGTTTTTGAATCTGAATGTATAATAATAGTCTTGAATCTACTCCTGTAACATTTTTTGTATATATCACAGATGTATAATCCATAATGTCTTTGAAAACAATAATGCCATAATATTGTCTCGGTCCAACAACGTTGAAAAGAACTTGTTATTCCAATGAATAATTTCAATTTTAAAAAAATAAATGGCTCCAAAGTCTGAAATTAAAACACAAATGGTGGGAGAATGGTGTCATTGCGATGTCAAATAGCTGGCGTACAATCGGCTAGATCATATTAACTTTTACTTGATATCATCGGAATTTAATTTCTTTCCTAGCCAGATATTGGAGCATGGTGGCCACACTGCTGGTCACCCGATAAGCACCAACAGTAAACCGCGCCGCACAACGTTGTACTGCTTCTAGTCATGTAATGTTTGATTTGGTAGACGGGTCCCAAACAGTCGAAGCATACTCCGACTGTGTTGGTTTGTGTTGTTCGGGAAAGGTGCTAGTGTTAGCATTATTTGCAACATATTCATTGTGGCTGTTCCATGATAAGGTTATATCGATGAATATTTGGCCTTGAATGTCATCGTTAGTTCTTGGACATTAATTTAATATTGACTACGATGATCCATCTCTTGATGGTAATATGGATGACATCGAACTTGTCAGGATTTGTTACATCAGAAAGCCCCTTTCACAGCCCAATGCACGTTGATGCAGGCAGTCTAAGACGGCTTGGAGTAATTATGCGATTTTGTCCGAGTTCAGTACTCTGTACATCAAGCTGTAAAGGCTAATTTAGGAGTCGTCTCTCAAAGGAAAGTGGTTGACGCAGATTAAGAATAGAGACAGTTCCTTGTAAAACGACTAAAGCGACTGGGCTGATGAAGATAACTGGCCTTCGATCACAGCCTTGGACATCGTAGTAATGAAAACTGGCCACAATTCGATTGTGAGAGACTTTATCTAATACTTTGATGAAATCGGGTAGGATAATTTGTATAGTTTGTTTCTTGCTAAGGGTATCTGTGGTTTCTTGAGAGTGTGTACTACCTCTGATGGCTAAAAAGTCGTTCTCCTTCGTCGGCATCTAGCCCGCCTTTGGTCCCCACGTGGCAGTCAACTCTCACCTGTGGCTCCACTGCACTCAACTCCGTCTCCAGCTGTCTCGACGTTGTCGTGCGGCAGGAATCCGATGTTTTGTGGCTAGAGAGTGAGGTCGACGAACTGCTTAACTCGTACCTACTTAAGCCAAAGTCATCCATCCATTCCATTTCATCACCCACAAAAGTCCTGTGGCGACAGGCAAGTGACTAAGCGGCAGGTGTGGGTCCACTGTATGCCTTAGTCACAAAGCTGCACACAGACGGCACACACCATTAGGGTCGTTCACCACTTACATGGAGCATCAGTGGAGTCAGACATCTCCCTGAGCGAGTGTGCAACACTCTTTAGGAATACTCCATCTCACCTTCATGGCACGAGGAAGGGGTTAGTGAAGGTACCCTAAACATTGCCTGCTATGAACGTGCGCAAGCAGTATTCCGCGGCTGGCGATTACAGCGCTTAAAATGTAAACCAAAGTCACCGCGCAAGTCATGTTTTGTCATCCATCCATTCCCTTTCATCACCCATTAAAGTCGTGTGGCAACAGGCAAGTGACGAAGCGACAGGTGTGGGTCCACTGTCAGCCGTGGTCGCAAACCTACATACAGGCGGTTCATGGCATTATGGTCGTTCACCACTGACATGGAGCAGCAGTGGAGCCAGACAGCTCCTTGAGCGACCAAGTAGCCGTCTTTAGGAATGCACCATATCACCACTATGGTACGAGGAAGGGGCTAGACAAAGGTGCCCTAAACATTGCCGGCTATAAACCTTCCTAACCAGTATACCACCCCAGGCCGGGATCCGTCAAGATACAAACAGAAACATAGGACTGTTCCTCTCACACTTGACGCATGGAATGTACTCTCCTTACTGGACAGAAATGATGCGAGAAGACCCCAGAGGACAACCGACTTAATACGATAGGAACTCGCCAGACGCAACGCGGATATTGCTGTCTTGACCTAGACGCAGCAAGCGTGAGAATGCGAACTCTGTGAAAGTGAGTCAGGATACATTTTATTTTAGAGCGGCCGAGTAAGTACCGTACCGTTAGTCCTACATCTCCTTACCCGTAACCAGATGTCATGGATGAATCCTCGCTCTAAGCACCTCGTCTACTACGTTAAGCAGCAGGGGGTGGGGGAGGAACGAACCTCACAACTTTTTCCGACAAAATTGATTAAAGCCTCAAAACGGAAAATAGAACCTTCCTGCGAATCTCATATTTTAACCCCCAAAAAATAAGTCTCCATTTAGCAAACGGAGACTTTGCGATTTTTCAATCATCTGGGTCGCAACGATGTTGTCATCGCCCCCCCCCCCTTGCTGGTACAGGTTGACAAAAATCATAAATAATTTTCAAGAGGGGTCGCAACGATTTCAACCAAATATTTGATCGAGTCCGATACGATATCGTTTCCGAGGATCATGTAAATTTATTGTTATAAATCCGTGCGGGGTCGACTGAGCATGACTAAAGAAATTTCGAAATTGATTGAAGTCCATATCAGAACACCATGTCTGCCAAATATTTCGTAGCGTATGTGTATCAACGTCGTTGAATACAGCAAGAATATTACAGTTATCTCTGATCACTTTTGGAATCTGAATGTAGCGTTGAGTGACATATATCACGTCGGTGTTTTTATGCCTGCCTCGGGAAAATATTCTAGCTGGGTTTTTTTTGATTGTCTAACATCACATCGTCGTATACGACTAAATTGTTAATGCTCCCATTAAGGTCATCCACAGATGGTGCCTCGTCAATATCAGTTATAAAATCAACGACTTTCTCACCTTTAATTTCTGATGCATTCTCGTTAAAATCCTTTAACACTTCATAGCATCGTTGATCATCTACTCTAGGAGCAACTAAATACAACTTATCCCACTTCATCCATCTCATTATTAAATTGAGCAACAATTGCGTCTTGCCGGATCCAGATGGCCCGATTATAATTGCGCGGATAGAGTTTGGTAGCGCTGCATGATGCTTAACTTGTTCTCTTGTTTTAGTCGCTGAAAAATCAATTATATTTATATCTCTATACATAATTATGGATCTATATTGTGCGAAGTGTAAAACGCGTACTAGCACAAATGATGTGACGACGATAACAACTAGCAATAACAGATCTGCACTTACTGGTAGATGTGCAACATGTGGTATAAAAAAAGTTTAGATTTGTTTCTATGAAATCCGGAGATGTTTTAAAAAAATGAGGAGGTGATATTGCAGCCAAATTGGCAAAGTTCCCTGGAACGCCGTGGGCAAAGTATCCAGGAGAAAAGCACCTTCCAGGATATAGCAACTGTGGCCCCGGAACACGATTAGATATCAGACTTGATGATCAAAATCAGCCCCGACCCGGCGAGTGTCCGATAAACGCCATTGATAAGGCGTATCATGCGCATGATGTTGCATATAAAAGCAGCAATTTGCAACACAGGCATCTCGCGGATGTGAAATTAATTCATGCGTTAAATGCTATTCCTGATAAATCTTTCAAAGAAAAATTGGCTTCGTGGTTGGTAAAATCAGCTATGAAAGGCAAATTGATGATGGGCGCTGGTAATTAATAATATGGAATCTATTTATTATTCTCCGAGGGGATACTGTAGGGGTAACGCTGCAATCAGTAAACTCATCAGCGCCGCAAAAGTGAAAAAGGCTACTGCGGCTAATTGGTTATCCAAACAGGATATATGGCAAATTTATCTACCGCGTCCAAAACAAATCAATTTCTCGCATTTTGATGTTACCGGACCTAATGAAGTTCATCCAGCTGATTTATTGTTTTTACCACATGACAACGGTTACAAATACGCGCTAACCGTAGTTGACGTTGCGAGTCGATATAAACAAGCGGAACCGCTAAAAACAAAATCATCACCTGAAGCTGCTTCTGCATTTGAAAGGATAGATCGACGAGGCCCACTACGCTTGCCAAATCTGTTACAAGTTGATCCTGGTAAGGAATTTCAGGGCGCTGTTTTATCATTGATGAAACATCACAATGTCGCCATCAGACGGGGGCATACTGCACTACATCGCGATCAGGCAATTGTAGAACGATTTAATCGGACTCTTGCTGAGCGGTTATTTGGATATCAATACGCAAAAGAATTCATCCAAAAAAAGCGGTCCCGTGAATGGGTCAAAAGGTTACCAGGGGTAGTTGCAGCGCTAAATAACGAGATTACCAGAGCAATCAATATGAAACCTAACAACGCAATAAAAAAGTATATACCGCAACCACAGCGGGATAGCGTTTCTCACCCAATTCTCAACAATGTAACCGTGAGATATTTATATGAACCAGGAGAACTCGAAGGTGGTAAAAAAGGGCTACTGATCCTATTTGGAGTGTCACTACGCATAAAATATCTACTATAACACGATCAACTGGTAGACCTCCAATCTATAAATTGGATTCAACTGCCCCTCAGCGGGGTTTTACACGCGAACAACTACAAGTGATTCCTGACGATACTCAGTTGCCACCGCATGGTCTTAACTAGCGCCGTTGCGTCTATTACACTCAAGACAAGTCAACATCACATTGTTCTGACATGACCGAGACTGTTATTTTTTCTGTCTACGGTAAATTGGCGAGGATCTTTATCCGAATACTGCCAACGCATTATACAATTGCAACTCGCGCAGTGATTATTCTGTTGTTGCTTCAAAGTGATTATTAATTCAGCATCAATGTCAAATTCTTGTTGTTTTTTTGTCTTGTTTATATCCGGAGAGTTTTTTTATTAATGATGCTAACATCAATATCATCCATTGTGGTGTCATCATCGAAAACAATTCTTCGAAATTTATTTATTCGCCGTACTCTAGACACTGCAAGATAGACTAAATTTGACCACTCAATGAAATTATTGACTATCCAAACAATTGTATCCGTGATGGTTAATCCCTGCGAAGAATGTATTGTCGTTACGTAACCCAGTGTCCATGGCGATTTATCAGCACGCAATGCGTATTCGACAACACTGATATCAACCAGCACAATATCATTTAACACTAGTGTTTGTCTTTCGGGTCCTGACGAAGTCACACGTCCTGGAATTTCAACTTCAATATTCTGTGGCCGTGTATCACAGGGTCTATAACGCAGCGGCACTGGGCGCGTTGAGAATTTTTCTTTGTGAAGCTCAAACAACTTTTTCTGAAGTGTGTATCTGACTATCTTTCTACTTGCCACTACAAAATCATTTGGTCTCCATGCTTCACAAAATTCCTCCATGGAAATTTCAGGAATTATTTCTCTGATTATTTCACATTGAATTCTATCCGGTGGTAATCTAATTAATTTCTTGACCTCGCGTAATTGTTCATCAAGTGCTCTATAGTCAGTATTGATTTCTTCATAATAGTCAACAAACCCTTTTAACCAATCATGTGGACCCGCGCCGACAAATGGTGGTGGCTGGCCATGATCTCCACACATTATTACCGCTGTATTCTTTTGCAGCAACCAATCAAGAAACATTTTTAATACATCTAACGAAACCGTACATATCTCATCCCAAATAATAACCGCGGGGATGAATTTTTCACCCATTCTTTCAGAAGTCCATTTGTCGCCGTTGTATCGAAAAAAAACTGTGATAAGTGCAAGCTTCAACGTTTCGTTGTTTTATCTCTCGCGCTAATCTATGGGTCGGTGTCAGCACAATCATATTTTCCCCACGATATAATTCAATCGCCCGAGTCGTTTTTCCCGACCCGCCACAGCCGTTTAAATAAACTGTTTTATATCTACAAATTTGATCGGATATCGGTGGTGCATTAGAACGCTCTGATAAATTATCATCGCGTAAGTAATTACTTTTAATTTCAACGTCTGCTGATTCAGAATAATCACGCAGCATTTCTATTTTAATTCTTCATGACCCCCAACTTTCATCCGAATTAGTGAATTTAGCAACTACGCAACTGTACTTGCTGTTAATGTAAAATGAATCAACGGCAACTCTAACCGCAGTGTCAGGAAATCTATTTATCATTGAAAATAAATTAATACAAGCATAACCCAGCATCGACGACCTCAAATGTGTATACGGGGATCTGTAACCGTCGCTGTAAGTAACGACTGTATCCAATTTTGTTCCATCGGACAAAAAAGCATCTTTACGATCCACATATATGTTTTTGGATACTGCATCCACGATTACAAAGTCGTATTCATACCGCTCCGGTGGCCTAGTGGTTAGAGCGTCCGCCGCGGAAGCGGGAGGTCGTGGGTTCGATCCCCGGCCGAGTCATACCAAAGACTTACAAAAATGGTACTAACAGCTGCCTCGCTTGACGTTCAGCATTAAGAGGTTAGTGTTAGGACTGGTCGGCCTGGTGTCAGGATAATGTGACTGGGTGGGACATCATGCTACATGTCTGCGGCATGACGCCCCAGTGGTAGACATCACTATAAACTGCCTCACTGCAGACATCGTAGCGATATGACTGAAAAATTTTTAAAGCTACGTTAAAAATCCTAATCAAACAAACAAACAAAAAAAGTCGTATTCGGTGTTATCCATAATCAGCCGTGAACAATATCGTTTATAGTCGCATTTTTTTCCTCCCTGAGTGAATTTTCCGATTATTCTTCTGCCCAGATCTTTTGCTTCGATGTTTCGTTGATTAAATACCCGTTTGGACCACTCAATGATATATTCTTCATCCGCCTGAATATGTTTTCTGGATTCCTCAATTATACTATCAAGACGTTCCGGTGTTGGTAACCAGACATTGGTTTGTTTCCGATATGATATAATTGCTTCACTGACCGTCAGCGAAATTAACATTTTTGTATCAATCATGAATCGTAATAACTCTATTGGCAGCCACTTCTTTTCAGACACGTGTCTACCAAGCCAAATATAACAAGCGCGATGAAGGCCTGCTGCGAACTCAAATGATACTACACGAGCGAATCCAGTTAAATCAAAATCAAGCAGCGGCCCATTAATTGCAACACGAGTCATTTCATGTAATGGGTGTCCAAATCTTTTAAAATACTCAGTACAATCTCCATAACCAAGAAAACTCGCTGGATAACAATCAACCATATCAACTGAAATGATATTATCACGGTCGTATTTGTTATTCCATAAACCGCCATGATTAAATTCTAAACAACTAGCCTCAATGTCTGGCAAGAATTCTACGCGTGTTGGTTTCCATGCTTTTTTGAATCTAGGAAAATGATCTGCAACCGACGGGATTGTAAAACAGTTTGTCAATAATTGTTCATCATTGACAATTTCATCACTGGTGGCCTCGCCACTGTTGTTGGTTTCGCCACACGCCGTTAGAAACCCACTAGCTGTTTTTTTTTTATTTTATTGTGAAATGCTTCAGTGCGGTATATTTCACCGTTCGGTCTTACAAACTGACCAAAGGTATCCTTGTCGTTTTAGTGCTGCGAAGTAACCACGCCGACACGGGGTCGTTTTTACTCAAATGCGCAATAGCATCGAATAGTTTCTCTTCAACGAGAAAACCATCCCTGGAGAAATCTTCTCCCAAGAATTCCATGGGCATATACTTTATTGTTCTGTTTCGTGGAAATATTGTGACCGCGGACGTCCATGCATGTTCATTATGATCAATAATTTTGATTGGAGCTCCCTGTTTATTGTATTTTGATTTATATAATACCTCACCGGTTATCGTCATAACGGTTATTGGAAATTTCAGCGACTTTTCTAATTTAGCTATATCGCTAATAGTTGCCCCGCGCTCTTTCACTGTTAACTCCCATTCATTAATTTTTTTACGTCTTAGATCAGTCAATTTATTTCCGTGGAGTGCTTTTGTAAAATGTTCTGTTATTCGTGCTGCTACACAATTGAGTGGCAAAGCCACTGACGAAGTCGCCGGCGACTGTTTCATTGGTGCTAGTTTTCTTATATCGGGTTTTTCATTTAACTTATATATCCCATACACAACTGCTGTTTCAGGATATTCTCGTTCATAGTATGGTTTGTCAATTCCAGTTAACAGACCCGGCTTAAAATCACGGCTAACAACGACTGTTTTCTTGTCTTTGAGAATCGGTTCAAATTTGTCTCGTATAATCCAACCGCCTGATTCTACACGGATAATGAATTTCACTCTGAAAAAATGCTTTTTGTTGCCAAGTTGTGATAACATCAACGCTGCGTTGCTGTCGTTCATGGTGGCATCAACAACGCCATCAATTCGAAATGTTGACCAGCTATGAGATGCACCGTCGTGCTTGAATTCATTAATACAATCGCGTATTTTATTTATCAGGGCTCTATCTGTTATTGCCCGTTTTGGCACATCTTTGAGGGTTCTATCGAGGTTAAATTTAACATTTTTGAAAGGCTTAATTGCTGATAATTTCTCGAACTCCTCCATGTTATAATTAAAACAAGTATTTAAATAGAAAAATATAGTATAATGAATCACTGCAAGTGGCTTATAATTGGATCAACAACCGCGTGTAATAAATCATGTAGAGGCTAATTCTGTGGGTATCATTTACAAAGCGTTCGCAACGGTTCCTCCGATGTGGGGTGGGCGTTAGGGGAAAATCACAATTATGTCTCAGTTGTGGCGGCAAACGATACAGAGAACTAAAACGCTACTATGACAAACGAAATAATGACCCGTTCAATGACAAAGTCATCAAAACCCCTCAAGACTATATTGATAGACTTATAATTAAAGCAGATAATAAATTAGATAAGTATTATTATTATACAAATGAGCCAAGATTTCAGACCCCATCCAGTGCTTGTTAATTATGAAGCCTCCAGTGATGGTGTTGTCATGCACCGCAGACTAAAGAAGCCGGTTGGATTTCTGAATAATATGGGATATTTGCTGTTCTGTGTTAGAAATAAAACATATCTCTGTCATAGAATTATTTTTGAATGTCATAACGGATTGATTAAAGATGGCTTTGTGATCGATCACATTGATGGATTCCCTCAGAATAACAAATTGGATAATTTTCGAATTGTTACGTCAGAATACAAAAAAAAGGCAGGACTGGGACATGTAAGTCAGTTGGAAAGAGACCCGTAAAATCATTTGATTTAAAAAATAACATAGAAACAATATTTCAATAAATGAATGCGGCTGGAAAATATTTTGATATTTGTGGGTCTTCAATACGGTTTGTTGCAGAAGGAATTTGTCAAACAGCTCTCTCAAAAAAGACAGGTCACAGGAAAAAATTTTCATATATCAAGGGAGATAAATTATTTATGGATAAGTCTGCCTGTCACTCATAACACTCTACTCACTAAGTTCCCTTGTATTATGACCGTCAAGGTATTTGTGTCGTCTGCTATTTTCTCACAGGTAGAGAGAGAGGTATAATTGACATGTGCGCGCCTACGTGACTGTAATGGAGTATAATACATGAGTTTCGGTAGAGTTGTATTTATCAACTTTTAACAATTCTAAAACTTTCTATTGTCGCTTGGCTAAAACTGCATTATTTAAATAGTTGTATTTATTTAAACCCTTAGACTATCTACATCCAGCTATTATTCACTTTCAGTACAAATGTGTTTTATAATCCAACGCGTTACCTATGTTCGCTCAGCCGGAACGAGCATGAAACACTAGTGTTTCCCATTCATTGAAGTAAGTGGGCGTGGTTAAAATTCCTCTGTATACAGCTTTTTGTGGCCTAATCGGTAACGCATTTGTCTAGAGGATAGTAACAGAGTAAATACGCGCTGTTATCTAACAACTGTATTCTTTTTTTTAGTGTTTTATTTAAAACTTTGTCCCATTTAAATGTTGTAAAACAGCATTAATAAGTAATTCAAGGAAATAAAATACCATACCTTGAATCAACGCCGCTGTATTAGTCACCTTATATAGAATATGAAAGGTATTAGCTTGGGGCTTTCGAAAGCCAATTTTGACCAATCAAAACTAACCCACCCCATTGACCCGGACGTGTGGTTGGCTTTTGTCAATCTTGCAACCGGGTTAATTTAATTGAGTTGCTTTTGATTGGTTGGATTGGCCGTAGAAAATCCGCCTCGTCGTTTCATGTTTGTGCTGTCTTGTGCCGTCCCACATCCCTACATCACAAATTCCATCATCGTTTCATTGAATATAATCCATTCTTACTTAAGTTAATTAAGTATATGTATGCCTACAATCTGCCACAACACTCGAGTGGAGATATATACGGCATTGTGCCGTCCCTCATCATTTACATCACAAATTCCATCATCGTTTCATTGAAAATATCCATCCTTAATTAAGTTAATTAGTATATGTTATGCCTAAAATCTGCCACAACACTCGAGTGGAGATATATACGGCATTGTGCCGTCCATTAATTAAGTATATGTATGCCTACAATCTGCCACAACACTCGAGTGGAGATTATACGGTATTGTACTGTCCTTAATTAAGTTAATTAAGTACATGTAGTACGTCACCTCAAGCATATCTTCTGGGCGGTCTAAGATGATGTTTGTCACCTTAGGCCTCCCGCCGGAGATGTATGTTTCGGGTCCCCTTGGGCTTACTTGGATGTGAAGGCAACCAAGGAATTCCAAAGATGTGTTGTCGTATATGTAACCTCTGGGTCTCTTTCACGTTATTTGACGTGAAAGGGGTTTCCAAATGGGGTTTTCAGTACAGCACATACATGTACTTAATTAAGTTAATAAAGTAAACTATGGGTCTCTCTGACGTCATAGGGCGCCAGCGAGATTGCCAAATGGGGTATCAAAAAACGGAACCAAAAATGACCCAAATTTTTTTTAATAATTAGAGATACAGTATACTATAAAAATATGGATATTAAAGATGTGAATGCTATAATCGCTCAAATTTCAAATTTAAAAAATCGAGGAATAGTATTATCTAAAGATCTCGACTGCGACAGGATTACCTCATAGTATGAAGACATTGAGTATCAGTCGAGTAAGGGTCGTTATGTTTTACCTTAGATGTACAGGCTCGTGAAAGGAATTCAAAAGTCCATCAATGCTTGTTTGTACGGTAACGACATTAATGCATTTATAACGCTATTTAGCACCGTTGAAGCAATACGTCAAAAGCTCGGCCAAGAGTATAAAAAACGAGCTGAAATTAGTTCTAAAGTTCGTAATCTTAGAAAAATATTAAACGAGGAAAAACACGTATCTTAATCACGTGTGCGTTACTATAAAGATAGGCTTTCAGTAAATTTTTTACTAAATTTTTTTTTTTAGCGTTTGTTGTAACACTTGTTACATTTGTTACATAGGATTTTCTCCTGAAAGAATACTCAGCAGTTTGGGCTTGCTCATGCAGTTATGTGCGTACTGGATGATCTGGTTGTGGTAGCAAGTAATCACCGCGACGCCTCCATTTTCACGTATTTGTTGTTGTTGCCGCGTCGTTAACAAAAATCGTTCATCGCCGTTCTCAGATATTACAATTTTGAAACCACCAGCGATGTTATTTCTGAAACATTTGCGGATAGCGTTGTACAGTTTAACCTTGTCGGAGATGGATACGTTAGCTTGGTGGTACATTATTTAATAACTCAGCTTTTAGTTGTGATAGTTTCACATTTGAAAACTCAGTTCACAAACAATATATGGTAGGTGAATCGCTTACAACTAGATTAGCCGGAGAGCGGCTAGCAGCAATTAAAAAGTTTATACCGGTTCGAGACAGACTTCGCGAGAAACTTCAACAACGACAACAAGCGCAGACTAACTTTTCTGTGTCAAGTGAACAACTGTTTACTCCGATAACAAGTGCGACCAAAGATGTGAAAAAGTTAACTGAAGCAGCGATATACGGAGATATTCCTGAAAAAGAACGAGCAAAGAAAGCGCCGCTGCTTGATACGCTTGAAAAAATATCAGCCGAGACTGAACAAACACGCGCAGGGATACAACAGCTATCCAGTGATATAAAAACCCAACGAGAATATGAACGATTAGCTGATATTGAAGAGCGCGAAGAAGAACAAGAAGGTGCAGCTGCAGGAAAAGACTATTCAACTGAGAATATATTTACAGTCGAAACATTAAATAGAATTGGAGAACTCGGAACGGATTCCGAATTAACTGATTTTGCTAGAGAAAATTTTCAAAAGGGTAAAAGAGAGAAGTTATTAAAAGACGAGTTTAAAGGTTTTATAAGACACAAAGAAGGTTGGGCATCAAAAATATATTTAGCGAAACACGGCGGGGATAAAATCTTAACGTCATCACGGCACCCTGGTTATAATAACTTTCTAACTGCGGTTAAAGGCGGTCCACAACCACCACGTTATACGGAGGATCCAATCCCGGAACAAATAGACATAAGAGCAGAAGCCGGTTCTAAGAAAACAAGCGAAAAAGGATATTCAATTAAAAATCCTTTGGATTTCAACGCAACCGTGACATGTCCTGGTAATATTCTCAGTGATATATCACGGCTGGAATTACTTATGGGTGGAAAACGAGCCGGAAACAACTCCGTCGAGATAATTAATGAAGCAGCTGATATCTGTAGACGATTATTTGCCGGTGGTATCATGGACATTGATGTATATCGAGAACTCATTGCTAAATTAGTTGAAAATCACAGAGACGCCCATGGTTATTACAGCGATTGATCACTAATTGAAGAACTACTAGTTTTATAACAAGATGATCATACACTACAACCATTATAAACCCGTAAGCGTCTCCATGGTGAACTCACGATTGCCTGTTTACCGCGCGTGGTACGGAGATGGTCTCGGCAGTACCATCGCGGGGTTATTTACAAGAATAGCCCCAAAAGTGGCGCCGTTAGCTAAACAATTATCAATGAAAGCCATTGATGTTATTCGTGATAAGGGAATCAGCGCTGTTGGAAATCTGGCCGGAAAGGCGTTTTCTGCCGCGAAAGATAAAATAACATCATTGTTGCGAAAGAAACCAACAGCGACGAAGTCGGTGGTGAAACCACCAGTGCTGCCATCAACGACAGTGATGCCTGCAAAAATCAGCAAAGCAATAAATAGCGCAGTGGAAGAAAAACTAGCGTCGTTGGCTGCTTCGGTGACTCCGTCGCCATTGACGGCTTCGCCGGTAACGGATAACGCTATCATGAACGCGATAGCAGGAAGTGGGTTGAAACGAAAACGAAACGACGATAATTACAATAGTTTCACAATTGAAAACACTAGTATGTTATAAAATGTTTAAACGAACAGCTGATCCCGCGTTTGATATGGAAGCCCCAGTGCGCAAAGACGATTCCGTCCGCGATTATCAATTTTATTCCTATTATGCAAAACAACCCGACCTACGATCGCGAGTTGAACTTCAAGTCCATGATACCAGTAAATACCTTTTGCCGTGTGAAGCGTTTATCGAAGTAGAAGGAGAACTTGTACAACGCACTGAAACCCCTACTGTACCCGCACCGTATCCAGATGGTACCAAAGTCGGCTTAGTCAATAATGGTATCATGGCGCTATTTGAATCCGCGAGATATCTCATTGACGGAAGAGAAATTGAAACAATAGAACGCGAGGTTGATGTTGCAACAACAATAATCAGACTAGCAAGATATTCTGATGATTATACAAGGTCTGTTGGTCCATCTATAATGTTTGCAAACGATATCTCTGATAACGCTGACCACCTTCAATACATTAAAGTGTTAACATCAAGAGATAATGCAGAAGCCGATCAACAAGAAGCAGCTAATCCAGAACGTCGAGCTAGACCCGGTGCTGCGTTTGATATTCTCAAGGACGTTAATGATAATTCCAATTTAGGGTTCGGAACACGAGTAATGATGTTGCACGGAGGAGTCGACAATTTTCATGTGCGATTCCACTCCATCACATATTTGGATTCTGCAGAAATGTCAGAAAAGTCATCAATGGAGCCAGACACACAATCGCGTTAGTGCGAAAAGGTGATGACAATGACGCAATCTGGCATGCTAATGGTGTTGATGATGGTAAAGTTATTTTAACTAAATTGGTATTGTGGATGTTAGTAATGACCCCATCAATCGCCACAGAACAACGACTACTCTCATTTATGGACACAAGCGGCAAATCATTGCTAAGTTGGCTAACAACAACAACTGATGCTAAAGATGGTAGTGTTGCTGATATATTTACATGGTACCTGGCATCAAAACAAGGCGTTTCAGCTCCACGTCATATATTTATTGCGCTACAGAATCGAATCGATTAGGCTCCCAAGAACACAGTCATATGATATTTGATCGATTAGGAGTCAAGGAGGTTTCGCTGAGAATAAACGGACAACAGGAACCAACCGAGGATATACAACTTGATTACGACAACAACCATATAGCACGTGCGTATCATTGGATGCTGTCATTTATGGGTCGTGATCAAAACGTTGATACTGGTTTGCAAATATCGCAACTTGATTTTAAATTAAATTGTATCCAATTTATTACTTTTCGCTGGAACATCTTGATTTAACAAGGCAATCCGTCGTTGAAATACATTTTAGGGCTCGTATAACCCCTGGTTGAGTTAATTATAGAGCGATTGCTGTCATTCTCTGCGACAAGTCAATGTTGTTAGATGGGGCTGGCGGACGAATGAGAATTGTTGATGCACCAGTGGTAAATATGTAAACGATTCACAATTAGATCAATTGAAAGCATAAATATGTTTTACAATAAAATGCCATATAGTGTTGTTAGTGTCAAGCTGACTGATGGTCAGGTCAAGAAATTACGATCAAAATCCGCTAAAGAATGTGGAACAACAATAACGTTAAAACCAACGCAGATGTCCGGCGGTACACATAAAATATCATTGACGGATCGTCAAATAAAACATTTCAATGATGCAATGAAGAACAAGCGGGGGGTTCAAATTGTATTTTCGAAAGCTGCAATCGCCAACATGATAAAATCAGGTGGTATATTTCCATTGTTAGCCGCAATACCAGCATTGATTGCACTGGCTGCCCCAGCGGTGGCGAAGGCTTCGGCGTTGGGAGCCGTTGGTACCGCGGCAGGGATGGCGTTGAAAAAGGCAACTGGGAAAGGATATTAAAAAAGGGAAAGGGTCTAAGACTACCAGGAACTCCGTATTCATGGTACAGCGGGAGATCCGTTCACGGATCAGGTCTGAGAATACCAGGAACGGTTTATTAGTTGAAAGCCCAATTATTCCCATGTCCAATTTTGATTTAATTGATGCTGCTAAAAACTAGCGATAAAAAACTTCAGAGGTTTTTTTTATGAGAGATCAATTACCGAGAAAACCTAAACGCGTTGAAACCGGTATCATCAATCTTGATAACAGTAACGGATCGGGAACTCACTGGGTTGCATACGCGATTGATCCACGTGGGATTGTTTATTTCGATTCATATGGGCTAGCTCCGCCAAGCGAGTTTATGCGGTATATAAATTCAAAGAATCAATCAATTCCGATTTTTTATTCCACGCTGCCAACACAACAATTAAATGATTCACCAATATGCGGCCGTGAAGTATTAAATGTCCTCGCGGAGATATCATCGTCACAGAAACCACCTCATCTGGTTGTAAATGAATACACGAGTGCGAAATTACAAGGTAATTTTAGAGAACCAATAAATTGAAAGCACAAGTTGCGCTAACAATAATGATTGATATTTGGGGACGATCTCTGTCAATGTCGAAACCCACCGCGAAAACATCTGCGGGTTCTATCGAGGATGTAAAAAAAAATAATTGAAGATGAAATCGCTGAGACGTTGAATTTAGCAAGTGTTGGTCCGAACTAAATAGTTGTATTTCAAGATCGCCCGGGTAAATGGAAATCCAGTAATATATCCGCGGATGACATTTTGATACGGAAGAGCGATGCCGCTGAAAACTCTATTGCGCTGTATTCCAGTGACGGACGACTTAAACCAGGCGCACTTGTGTCTACGATCACCGACGCAATTGCCGCCCACGGCCGTAATCTGGATGATTATATACGAGGTTATACTACTTTTCGCAAAAATGTTGTACATAAATTCTTTGGAACCCCGCTTGTGGTTGGCGTGACTCTCGCTGAAATTAAAAACCTTCTGGATTTATTCTTTTTTAACAAGGAGGGGAGGATGATGGATGGAAATGAAATCAGGGCAAATTATTTCGATATTTACACGGATATTTCTAAACTAATAGAAAATTTTGAAAAGGTACAAAAACCCACTAACGATGTCATTGATAAGTTTTTTGGAACCCCACTTGTGGCAGGCACGACTCTCGCTGAAATTAGCGAGTTTATTGGCAAGCATACTCACAATGCCTACGTCGCTAATAATTTCTTTGGTGTCTCGGCTATATCTACGATGACTCTCAAAGATATTAATATGTTTATGGTGAGACAAACAACACTTAATACCATCGTGGATAAATTTTTGGGGAGAACACCTATGTCTGAAACCACATCTCTGACAGGCCCGACCCTCGCTGAAATTAAAAAAGCTATTGACGATGAAAAGCTCACCAGCGAAATTGTTAATAAGCTTTTGGGAACGTACGGCCCTCAAGATATCACGACAAAATTTTATCACATCTACCTGTATCTTAAAGACCAAGAACAGCTTAAAACCAGAGACCTTCTGGCTTCATTCTTTTCTAACAAGGAGGCGAGGTGGGGGGTGATAGATCCTACTAGAATCACGGTAAATTATCTCGATATTTACAACGATCTTCTTAAACAATAAAGAAAAATTTGAAAAGGTAAAAATTTCGCATGTAAGCATAGGCGTTAAAAATATCGTGTATACGATCGAGCATGGAACCATGGATTGGACAAGAGACGTTTATACTACATTGTCCATCGGTCTGGTGGGTGTAGAAATGAGGGGCGATAGATTCAGGCCGACGTGGGTCGATGGTATCTACAGGCTAACGTGGATCTCTATCCATCAATTTAATATGATCGCGGACAGTAAAACCTACTCTGGTGGCACCGCGACGTTCATTCTCAAAGGTTGCGGACAAGACTTTAATGTCGTCGGTTGATAGCTCCACCATTAGATCAAGAATAACTTGGTGTTTAGAATTTGTAGATGATTTTTCCGGCTAAAGCTACCATACCTACGACATCCCAACCCATCTACCCACCTAAAATCCGCCCCTGGCCCCTTAACGATGGCGAATAATTGAAAACACTAGCGGGTTTAAAATGACATCGATGAAATCAATTGAACCGATAATAGTCCCAGAGGTATCACAATCTCATCGATATCGATATGATACCGTGAAAGAGTTTTCCGCGTACTTGAAATCACTTTCTGAGCGTTATCGTGAAAAAATGAAAAAATATCGACGCAGCGTAACAATCATCGTCATCACCGTGTACTCGGTGTCCGGTGTGATGGCCAGCGCCGGGGTTATTTTGTCGACGGTGACCATGATGGCTCCGATTGCAGTTCCAATCGCTATCTCCGCGGTAACAACAATTGCGGCAGTCGCCACCGCGATCACTAAAAAGTTATCATCGTGTTCTCAGAAAAAACTCGCCGATAATACATCTCGGTACCAGGTGGTATTTGACGCGTACTCGAAATTATCCGAATTGATCTCGCTGTCGATAGATAATTCGTTCATATCCGATGTTGAATTTTCCGCGATGACCCAGTTGTATAACTCCGCGATGTTGAAATTGAAAATTGAAGACAGCGTTAATAATAATGTCACTCGAACTGCTTCAACGAATCGCGGAGAATACCACTCCGATACGAACAAGCATGATATCAATAACATCAACAAACCCACAATTTAGTGTGAACTTTCCTTCTCCGATTCCAGTGCGCGAGATTGCGCTGGCAAAATTACGAGTATATCATAGCTGGCCTAATATCAGATCGGTTGCATTTGGCGGTCAGCAACCCAATAACGCACTGGTGTTCTCGTATAAGAATAAACCCGATGGTACTCCAGCGTGGGAAACTGTTTCGTTACCAACTGGGTCGTACCAAATTGAGCAAATCGATGCTGAAATTCAGAGTAGAATAAAATCAATCACTGGAAAAGAATCAAGCACTGGAAAAGAATCAAGCATAGCTATTAAAGTTTATGAACCGACGCTCTCGTCGTCGATCGAAATAAATTCCCCTGAGTATGCCGTAGATATCTATAACAGCTCGTTAAGAACAGTGTTAGGATGGCCTGAAATACCACCCGGAACCGCCGACTTAACCACGGGCGTACAATCATATCATGAAATCAATCCCGTATATCGAGATGATTTATCTGATATAAGAAAAGTAAAAATCGCCGATAGATTCATATTTACCAACAAAAACACGTTGCAATGGGATTTTATCATTAAAAGAACAGATGAGTTGTTACTATTTCATTTACGCTAACTGACATCACTGGTTATTTTAATGAAATTAATCAATTACATGAAACACAAGTAGAACAACAACGGCAAACAAAATCACGAAAACACGTTGATATATTAAATCAGCTTGTATCTGATATGGAATATATCAACGAACGAATTATTCAAACAATAATTAATGACAACAGCAACAATAAACAACGATTCCTAACCGGTTACAATATCACAGAAGCCGATCTACATAATTTCAAGTTTCCCGGATATAACGCTGAGGAACTAAAAGAATCTGTTAGAAATGTTATCAAGGTATTACAAGTACAAGATTCAATTATCCTCAAATATAATAATGACCCAGATGGCGGCGTTAGTCATATTGCCCGCACAATGTAAATATTTCAGCGGTAATTGCGCTCAATTTAGTATGTGATGCAATTGAAGGAAGCTATCAAATTAATCTAGAGCAATCAAATCAAGCTCAGCAAGGATATATTCTTTAATCGTTTGCACCAACAGCTCCTCCAGGATTCCTAATTACTGAAAAGCCAATTAATCCTGTCTATATACTATGCCATAATAATTCGCTAACGAGAATTAATTTTAGTCTCACTGAGCAGTCAAATAATTTAATTGATCTACAAGAGGAGGTGTTAGCGATTAGTCTGTTTGTGAGATCCTGAAAGGATTTTCGTCCTAAGGACTTTCATCATAAATGATTTTCATGTTAAATGATTTTCGTATCGGACTTGATCAAATATTTGGTTGAAATAAATCAGGGGGGGGGGCGATGACAACATCGTTGCGACCCAGATGATTGAAAAATCGCAAAGTCTCCGTTTGCTAAATGGAGACTTATTATATTTTTGGTTAAAATATGAGATTCGCAGGAAGGTTAGATTTTCCGTTTTGAGGCTTCAATCAATTTTGTCGAGAAAAGTTGTGAGGTTCTTCTCCCCTGCTGCTCGTTATTATCAGGGATACGGACAGGCAGAATGTGCATGTTAGCAAGTCCTGTTGTGGCTCTGACTGCATTTACCGGAAACTTATAGATGAACTAGTTGCTAAGTAATACAGCAATTGCTTATAACGATAATAAATAAATGATCAACGACAATGTGGAACTGTATTGGTCAGAGTAACAACTTCACGATTACCAGTCAAACAAAGCAACTTACGGTGATGGTCTTGGTAAGCTTAGTCAAGGGTTATTTGCAAGAAGGACTCCAACAAAAGCATCAATCGCAAAAATATTATCAATGAAAGCATTTAGTGTTATTGGTGAAAAAGCTTCTGGTGCTATTGTTAATGTTGCCAGTAATACCTTTACTGCAGCCAAGGAATACAAGGATATATTTTGTAGCCGCTGAAGCATTTGTCGAAGTAGAAGGTGAAACTGTATTTAAAAAAAACATGATACAGATAGAATATGGGGGGGCTGTCAAAGTCGGTTTTGTTAACAACGGGATTATGGCACTGTTTGATACACTTTGATTGATGGACGAAATATCGAAATCATTCAAATAAATGTTGATTGCTTATGATTATACGTGATCATCTGGTCCGACAATGATCTTTCACAAAGATCGCTCCGATCATCCCAATGACAATCCATATGTTGAGAGATGACCAAAAGGCCGTGATGCTCCTGCTGCTGATGATAATATCAAAGATATGATTATTAAGGCTAATTCGAAGTACAATTTACACGTAAAATTATGTAGGAAATGTTCATGTGCATTTCCACGATCTCACGCTTTCAATTTTTGTAGAACTGTTAGAAAGTTTTCTTCCGAGCCTTGCATACAATTGTACTCGTACGAAAATGTGATGATAATGATGCTATATGGCAACCAGGAGGCGATGCTGGTAAAGTAGTATTATCACAACTCTCAGTGTGTATGCTAGTAATGACTCCATCAATCACCAAAGAAGATAAATTATTATTATTTATATATTCAGGCGGTAAATGATTATTATAATGGCTAACAACAACAGCATATAGTATTCAGAGTAATATTAACGGTATATTTACATGGCATTAAACAACTCAAAAAGGCGTTTTGCACCACGACATATATTTGTTATGCTACAAGATCATACACTATTAAATTCTCAAGAGCGGAGTCATATGATAATTTGACAAACTTGGTATTTCTGAAGTCTCACTAAGAATAAACGGCCAACAGGAACCATTTGAAGATAATTTTGGACAAAACCAAGTAGCATGTGCATTTCATTGTTCGATGACATTTATGGGACGTGACCATAATGTTGATATCGGTCTGCAAACATCACAATTAGATATTACAAATTTATATCCCAATTATTACTTTTCGTCGGAACATCTTGATTTAACCATAAAAACTGGCATTGATATGCACTTCTGAGCTAGTGTATCTCTTCCGGCTGATCCAGGTCCCTTTAACTCTAATTACTTGAAGGTGCCAGCGGACAAATGAGAGTCATTGATGTACCAGCAGAAAATTTGTTACACAATTACATCACTCGTACTTTATACATATCATATTATCATGTAAATGTTAATATGACTCCTGGTCAGATTAAAAAGTACATACCGCGTGAGTGAAAAAAATCTGGAACTAAAATAACGCTAAAACATAATCTGATTACAGGTGGTCTGAATAATTTTACACTGAGAGAAAGCTAGTCAAAAAATGGAATGATGCTAAACACAACAATACTGGACTTCCTCTAGCCGCGGATGCAATTTCATATATAAGTAAATCAGGTAGTATATTTAAACCTCTTGCAAAAATACCAGCAAAATATTTCAGTTGTCTCAAAATCGGCCGCCCTTGAGGCTATTGGGACAGCGACGGGAACGACAATACAGAAAGCAACGGGGCAAGGATACAAAAACAGGAAAAGGTCTAAGATTACCGGGGAGTCGTTTAAAGTACGGCAAAGGCCTGAGATTATCATTGAGTCGTTACACGTAAGGATAAGGTCTGAGACTACCAGGACCGAGTAACTAACACTGATATCGAATTTTGTTTTAATCGATGCTTTTAAAAAATAAAAAATAAAAAGTGTTGGAGGTGTTTCATGCGAGACCAGTTACATTCCAGGCCAAACATCACTGAAACCGATATCATTAATTTCGATAGTTCCACTGGACCTGGAGCTCACTGGGCCGCATACCCGATTGATCCTCGTGGAATTGTTTATTCAATTCTTATTGGTTAGCTCCACCAAAAGAGTTTATCGAGTATGTCAATCTTCACAAAGTAGCGATCTCGTATTCAACATTACCAACACAGAGAATAACTGACCCACCAATATGTGGCCGAGAAATATTTGCTGTACTCGAGTCTGTATAAAATACAACCAAAACACCTATAAAGTAATACATGATTACCCGAGTAATTGGTTTGAAAAGAGATCTTAAAGTATAATGGTAAATGTTTTAGAGATAACTCTCTCCAAACTAAATCCCATGGACGAAATATCATAAGATAGTGTTAAAAAATATAATTAAAGATGAAATATCCGAATTACTAAATCTTGCAAATGTACATCCAAACGAAAGGTTGTATGACAGGATAAGCATGGAAAATTAAAACCTAGTTATCTTTCAATAAATGATATTTACGTCAGAATTAATGGAGTAACAGAAAACACCGTAGCCGTGTTTGATAGCAACGGAAAAAAATATACCCAGTGTTCTTATGTCAACTATATCTGATAATATTCGTGCGCAAGTACAAAAGTGCAGTGATAAAATGACAGGCAAACTCAACTTAAAAGTGAAAAAAATCGCCTTACTTGGAGATCCAGTATTAGACAAGGATGCGGCCACAAACAATTATGTGGATGTTAACCACATCACCGTAGGCAATTAAAAAAGATTAAAATATCAATGTTGTCGACCGAGTATGATGTGCATGGAAACGTGTTTGAGCAAATCTCCGTAGATTGTTTAGAAAAACATGTTGTAATAGTAGATAATGGATTCACTGAGTTATTTAGATTAGCCTCCATCAGTGGCAATTTAGCATCCGCGTCAATCACATGGTATGCAGAATTGGTAATTAATTTAAACTCATAATATAACGAACGTGCAGCAGTATAGATGCAATCAAGTGCGTGAATTGCAAACTAAGGTAAACATATCACTGACGAGTACACAATAAAAACACAAATATATCGCAGGCGTTTAGTAGTAGTTGATAATTGTATGTTCAGTTGCAGCTGTTTTTGCTGTTACATGATTATTGATATCGACAATAACATCATTACTGATTGCTCCAACAGTTGTAACAATTTGTGTAGCCACAATGAACTATATGAGTATATAATAAAGTTGAATGTCTCCGCGGCTGCATTTTTCATTGAGTCTGAACGACGAAATATCAGATAACGAGTTCACAACTATCGTTAAGATTTACGATGAAGCAACAACATATTTAGAAAACTTTAATAATAATAATGTCGCAAGAACTATTGCAACATGTCGTAGTTAATACAACTGCACCAAATACGACAATGATATCAAGAAATTCCACTAACCATGAATTTAGAGTAAACGTTCCAACTGCGTTTACAGTGAAGTTAATTGAACTTGCTCAGTTACAAGTATATTATAGTTGGCCAAATATCCGGTCAAATCACTAAGGGGTCTACAGTCAAATATTCACTGGTATTTGCAAATAAAAATAAAGCAGATGGAACCACCGATTAGCGAAAAATTGGATTGGTCTATTTCCGATGTCATAATTCATAATTAGCAATAAGTCTCAAACTTACAGATCAAATTGGTAGCCTAATTGATTTGTCTGGGAAAAATACACAACTGAATCTCTACATAAAATATTGACACACTCAGTCGGAAAGGTCACTGTCTTTATTTCGAGCTGACAAAAACAAAAAGAACTCAGAAAACATCAAACTGTGTACATACCTTTGATCTCTGCTTTCAGTAAAACTAAATTCCTCCTTTCACTTTCTACGCTTCGGAATCGTTACTACTTTATCTTTCTAAAAATCATTATTAGTTGTCTGAAACATATATTTATAGTCTTTTCCCCTCTTATTTGTCTAATAGTTCTATCTAACTTTTTCAACGGCATTAAAGGGAGCTTCCAGTGACTTTAATTCAATATCATCCGCTAATGAAGCAAAGACAGCATGTTGAATCTGTTTAATAAATTTATAATGTGATGGTAATGTATATATATCCATGGATTTGAGCTCTTGCAAGTATTCAAAATCAGAAAGAAGTTTTTTCCAGGATTTAGTTTATTCACAAAGCACTTATCTCAGGGGTTAACTATTTATGATACAGCTGTTTGGATCATTGATGATCGTATCGAGTTGCCAAACATTTCGCACTATCACGAGTTATAACAATAACTCATTTGCCAAGGGTTACTATAAATTTCACTGACACCAAAAACAAAATTGTTATGACGATATAGTAACAAGCAATATCTTTTTTATGCTGAATTTATAATGATTAAGAATAGCAACAACAGAATAATCATTTTGTGAAACGTAACACAATAATGCTATGGCAGTATTCAAATAATGATCCAAGACAATTTTCCGTAAATAGGAAAGATATGAGCGTGGTCTTACGCGAGAAAATACGATACTGACCCGTCTTGAATGTAATAAAGGCAAGTATATTAGCAGCAGAGAGGGTGAATCCTACAACGTTTTTAGACAAAATTTGATTGAAATCCTAAAACGATCCGTCCTATAATCTCATTTTAACCAAAAAAAGGACGAACCCTACAACGTTTTCAGACAAAAAATTGATTGAATCCTTCCTACGATCTCATTTTAACAAAAAAAAGGATGAACCCTACAACGTTTTCAAACAAAAAATTGATTGAAATCTTAATGAAATCTCATTTTAACTAAAAAAATGAAAACGGAGACTTTTACGATTTTTTAATTAATTTTGGTCGCAACTTGTTGTCATCCACCCTCTCTGCTGCTACAGGTTAATAATTCTTTTACGATTTTAACCGAATATTTGATCCAGTCCGATACGATATCGTGTCCGAGGATCATGTAGATTTATTGTTGCGAATCCGTGTGGTTTTGACTGAGCATGACTAAAGAAATTTCTAAATTGATTGAAGTCCATATCAGAACACCATGTCTGCCATATATTTCTAAGAGTATGAGTATCAACTCCGTTGAATACAGCAAGAATATTGCAATTATCTCTGATCACTTTTGGAATCTGAGTGTAGCGTTGAGTGACATATATCACATCAGTGTTTTTATGCCTGCCTCTGGAAAAGATCCTAGCAGGATTTTTTTGTTTATCTAACATTATATCGTCGTATACGACTAAATTGTTAATATCTCCATCAATATCATCAATACTCGGTGCTTCATCGATATCGGTTATAAATTCAATAATACCCTCTCCGGATTTTTCTACCGCGCTGTCGTTAAAATCTTTTAGCACTTCATAACATCGTTGATCATCTACGCTAGGGGCAATTAAATACAACTTATCCCACTTCATCCATCTCATTATTAAATTGAGCAACAATTGCGTTTTACCGGATCCAGATGGCCCGATTATAATCATCCGGATAGAGTTTGGTAGCGCTGCATGATGCTTAATTGGTTCTCTTGTTTTAGTCGCCGAAAAATCAATTATATCCATATTTCTATACATAAATTATGGATCTATATTGTGTGAAGTGTAAAACGCGTACTGGCACAGATGATGTGACGACGGTTACAACTAAAAATAACCGATCAGCGCTTTCTGGTAAATGCGTGCAATGTGGTACAAAGAAATTTAGATTTGTGTCTATGAAATCTGATTTAAAAAAAAACGAGGAGGTGATATCGCAGCCAAATTGGCAAAGCTCCCTGGAACCCCATGGGCAAAGTACCCCGGAGAAAAGCACCTCCCAGGATATAGCTACTGTGGACCGGGAACCAGACTTGATATCAGACTCAATAATCAAAATCAACCCAACCCCGGTGAAGAACCAATAAACGCCATTGATAAGGCCTGTCACCTTCATGATGTTGCTTATAAAAGCAGCAATCTGCAACACAGACATCTAGCAGATGTGAAATTAATTCATGCGTTAAATGCTATTCCTGATAAATCCTTCAAAGAAAAGTTATCTTCGTGGTTGGTAAAATCAGCTATGAAAGGCAAATTGATGATGGGTGCTGGTAATTGAAAATGCTAGCATTTTAATATGGAATCAATTTATTATTCCCCAAGAGGATACTGGAGGGGTAAATCAGCAGTCCATAAACTCGCTAGTGCTGCAAAAGTGAAAAAAACCACTGCGGCTAATTGGTTATCCAAACAGGCACTATGGCAAATTTATCTACCACCGCCTAAACAAATTCAATTCTCGCATTTTGATGTGACCGCTCCTAATGAAGTTCATCAAGCTGATATATTATTTCTGCCACATGATCGTGGTTACAAATACGCTTTAACCGTAGTTGATATTGCAAGTCGATACAAAGAAGCAGAACCGTTAAAAACAAAATCAGCCACTGAAGTCGCTTCTGCATTTGAGAGGATTTATCGACGAGGTCCTCTGCACTGGCCAAATCTATTGCAGGTTGATCCTGGCAAGGAATTTCAGGGTGCAGTATTATCTACAATGAAACATCATAATGTCACCATACGACGAGGGCATACTGCGCTACATCGCGATCAGGCCATTGTAGAACGATTTAATCGGACGATTGCTGAGCGGTTATTTGGATATCAATACGCAAAAGAATTCATTCAAGAAAAGCGATCCCGTGAATGGGTTAAAAGATTACCATCTGTGATTACTGCACTGAATAACGAGATTACTAGAACAATCAACATGAAACCTATCAACGCGATTAAAAAGAAGTCAATACCTGAAAAACCACAAAAAGATTTCAAAGAACCAATTCTTGGTAGTAATGTCATTGTGAGGTACTTATACGAACCAGGAGAGCTTGAAGGTGGCAGAAAAAGGGCTACTGATCCTATTTGGAGCGTCACTACGCATAAGATATCTAGTATAACACGATCTACGGGTAGACCAGCAATCTATAAACTGGATTCAACTGCCCCTCAGCGGGGTTTTACTCGACAACAACTACAGGTAATTCCCGAGGATACTCAATTACCACCGCATGGTCTTAACTAGCACCGTTGCGTCTATTGCACTCAAGACAAGTCAACATCACATTATTTCTGACATGACCGAGACTGTTATTTTTTCTGTCTACGGTGAATTGGCGAGGATCCTTATCCGAATACTGCCAACGCATTATACAATTGCAACTCGCGCAGTGATTATTCTGTTGTTTCTTCAAAGTGATTATTAATTCAGCATCAATATCAAATTCTCGTTGTTTTTTTTTGTCCTGTTGTTTGTAACCGGAGAGTTTTTTATTAATGATGCTAACATCAATATCATTTATTGTGGTGTCATTATCATCGAGGACAATTCTTCGAAGTTGATTTATGTTTCGTACTCTGGATACTGCGAGATAGACTAAATTCGAACATTCGATGTGATTATCCACCATCCAAACAATTGTATCCGATATAGTCAATCCCTGTGAAGAGTGTATTGTTGCTGCGTATCCTAGAGTCCACGGGGATTTATTAGCACGCAATGCATCTTCAACGACATTGATATCAACCAGCACAATATCATTTAATACGAGAATTTGTTTTTCACTCTGTCCTGGAATATCAACTTCAGTGTTCTGTTTTCGTGTATCCGATGGCCTATAACAAAGGGGTACTGGAAGCGTTGCAAATTTTTCTTTATGTAATTCAAATAACTTCATCTGAAGTGTATCCCTGACTATTTTTCTACTTGCAATTATCAAATCATTTGGTCTCCATGTTTCCCAGAAATCGTTTATTTGAGTTTCTGAAATCACTTCACGCGCTATTTCGCACTGGATTCTATCCGGTTGTAATCTAATTAGTTTCTTAAATTCTCGTAATCGTTCATCAAGTGATCTATAATCAGTGGTGATTTCTTCATAGTAGTCTACAAAACCCCTTAGCCATTCATGTGGAGATGCACCGACAAATGGTGGTGGTTGGCCGTGATCACCGCACATGACGACTTTTGTGTTTTTGTTTAACAACCACTCGAGAAATATTTGTAATACATCTAATGACACTGTGCATATTTCATCCCAAATTATGATTTCAGGAATGAATTTATCACCCATACGCTCAGGAGTCCATTTGTCACCCTTCCATCGAAAGAAACTATGGTAAGTACAAGCATTTACCCCTCGCTGTATCATCTCTCTGGCGAGTCTGTGAGTCGGTGTTAGCACAATCATGTTAGTAGAAATACAAGTATTTCCACCACGACGAAATAATTCAATTGCACGAGTTGTCTTTCCTGACCCACCACAACCGTTTAAATAAACTGTTTTATATCTACAGATTGGATCAGATACCGGTGGTGCATTAGAAAATTCTGATTGAATTTCAATACGGTTACAACAAAGATATTTATCATCCATGGCAACGTCTGCGGATTCACAATACTCATGTAGCATCTCCTTTTTAAATCGCCAACGCCCCCAATTTTCTTCGGGATCTGTGAATTTAGCTACAGCTGATTTGTACTTATTGTGTATATACATCGAATCAGTGGCCACTCTAACCGCGGTATTAGGAAATCTATTTATCATCGAAAATAGATTAATAGAAGCATAGGCTAGCATTGAACTTCTCAAATGTGTGTACTGGGAATTATATCCATCACAGTAGGTAACAACCGTACCCATTTTCTCACCATTGGATAGAAAAGCATCCTTACGGGATACAAGTTTTCCCTGCTTCATTAAATCCGCTACAATAAAATCGTATTCAGCGACATCTGTGATCAACCGCGAAGAGTATTTTGCGTTGTCGTATCGTCCACCCTGGGTAAATTTACCGATTATTCTTCGTCCGAGATCCTTTGCTTGTTCTTTTTTAATTTCAAATAACTTCTTAGACCAATTCATGATTTGTTCTTCATTAAAATTCTTCGAATTTCGATCAGGGAATTGTTTTCGCAATTCGCTAATTATACGATCTAGATCGGGTTGTGGTAGCCAAACTTCTTTCTGAGCTCGATAGCATATAATAGCCTCGGAAACAATCAACGATATTAGCATACCACAATCAATCATATATCTCAATAGCACTATTGGCATCCAGGCCTTTTCAGATAGGTGTTTACCGAGCCAAACATAACTACACGGATGTAACCCTGTAGCTAATTCGAATGATATCACACGAGCGAATCCGGTTAAATCAAAATCAGGCAATGGTCCATTAATCGCAACACGAGTCATTTCATGCGTGGGATGTCCAAATCGTTTGAAGTACTCAGCGCATTCCCCATATCCGAGAAAACTTCCGGGGTAACACGCGGATATATCAATTGAAATCATACCATCACGTGAGTAATTCGTATTCCACAGTCCTCCATGACCAAATTCGACGCAACTCAATTTAACATCCTCGAGAAAATCACTTCGTGTTGGACGCCATGAGTTTTTTTCTCTTGCGAAGTGAGCTACCACTGATGGAATAGTAAAACTATCCGTGAAAAGTTTTTCATGGGAACTATCTGGTGAAAAATCACTAGCAATTTTTCTCATTCTGTTATCTAATTCTTCAACGCGATATAATTCACCATTTGGTTTTACAAATTGATCAAATCCTATTTCGGGATCTTCATCACTTCTAAGTAACCACACTGACACAGGATCATCCTTACACAACGCATGAATAGCATCAAATAATTTCTCTTCATAGAAAACATCCCCGACGAATTTCCCGGAAAATTCCGGGGGGATATATTTCACGGTTCGTTCTCGTGGAAATACTGTTACCGCAGGTGTCCACGCGTGTTTGTTATGATCAATAATTTGTATTGGTGCTCCATTTTTGTTATATTTCGGTTCGTATAAAACCTCTCCGGTTATCGTCATAACTGTTATTGGAAATCTTAATGATGTTTCTAACTTAGCTATATCAGAAATCTTTGCACCGTTCTGTTTCACTGTCAGTTCCCACTCGGTTATTTTCCTACGTCGCAGATCAGTTAGTTTATTTCCTCGGGATGCATTTGTGAAGTGCTCCATTACCCGTGTTGCTACACAATTAAGCCCTGACGAATATTTCATAGGAGCTAGTTTTGCGATATCGGGTTTATCATTTAACGGATATATCCCATAAACCATTGCTGTTACGGGATAAGATCTTTCGTAGTATGGTTTGTCAATGCCGGTTAGAATCCCTGGTTTGGAATCTCTACTCACAATGACAGCTTTTTTATTCTTGAGGATTGGTTCAAATTTATCCCTAATAATCCATTTGCCATCGACTTCAATAATGAATTTGATTCGGAAAAAATACCGTTTTTCCCCAACACGTGAAATTATCACTGCTGCTTTTTCATCATTCATGGTAGCATCAACAACACCATCAATTCGAAATGTTGACCAACAATAAGATGCTCCATCACTTTTGAATTCAGTAAAACAATCTCTGATTTTACTAATCATGGCTTTATCAAGAATTGTATTCTTTGGTGTATTAGAAACTATATCGAGATTGAATTGAGCATCTTTCCAGGGTAATTTCTTGTTACGTTTTTTTGGTTTATCGAGATTAAATTTAGGACTAATTTTTAATAATCTCTTAAACTCTTTCATGTTTCCGTCTGTTGGACGTTTTTTTGGTTTATCGAGATTAAATTTAGGATTAATTTTGTTACGTTTTTTGGGTTTATCGAGATTAAATCTAGGATTGATTTTCAATAATCTCTTAAACTCTTTCATGTTTCCGTCTGTTGGACGTTTGAGATTAATTTTGTTACGTTTTTTGGGTTTATCGAGATTAAATCTAGGATTGATTTTCAATAATCTCTTAAACTCTTTCATGTTTCCGTCTGTTGGACGTTTGAGATTAATTTTGTTACGTTTTTTGGGTTTATCGAGATTAAATCTAGGATTGATTTTCAATAATCTCTTAAACTCTTTCATGTTTCCGTCTATTGGACGTTTTTTGGGTCTATCGAGATTAAATCTAGGATTGATTTTCAATAATCTCTTAAACTCCTTATCAGCATTGAATTCAGCATTTTTCGAAGGCGTTTTCCTTAATTCCTTCATGTTATAATTAAAACAAGTATTTAAATAGAAAAATATAGTATAATGAATCACTGCAAGTGGCTAATGATTGGATCAACAACCCCGTGTAACAAATCATGCAGAAGCGAATTCTGTGGGTATCATTTACAAAGCGTTAGGCGAGGAAGTTTTGGCCCTCTCCCATGCCTCCAATGTGGGGTGGGCGTTAGAGGAAAATCGCAGTTGTGTCTTGCTTGTGGGGGTAAACGATACAGGGAACTAAAACGCTACTATGACAAACGAATCATTGACCCTAACGTCCTTGATAAAATCAAGGACAAAATCATCAAAACCCCTCAAGACTACATTGATAGACTTATAATTAAAGCAAATAATAAATTAGACAAGTAATATTATTATATAAATGAGCCAAGATTTCAGACCTCATCCAGTGCTCGTTAATTACGAAGCCTCCAGTGATGGTGTTGTCAGGCACCGCAGACTAAAAAACCCGGTTGGATATCTAAATAATATGGGGTATTTGTTGTTTAGTGCTAGAAATAAAACATATCTCTGTCACAGAATTATTTTTGAATGTCATAATGGATTAATCGAAGACGGATTTGTGATTGATCACATAAATGGCGTGAAGACTGATAATTGTCTTGTGAATCTTCAAGCCGTCTCACAAAGTCGGAATGCAAAATTAGGTGGAACTGGCAAACATGCAAAACCCCCTAGGAGAGTTAAATCGTTTGATTTAGAAAATAATGAAGAGAGAAGCTTTCAATCGATAAATGAAGCCAGTAGATACTTTGACATTTGTAGGGCTTCAATACGATTTGTTTTAGAAAATATAATTAAAACTGCTCTGTCTAAAAAAAATGGTCATAAAATAAAATTCGTATACACCTAAACGATTCAAGGTTGCACGATGTGGTAATCACCCTCTCTGCTGCTGCTGCAAATGTTTCATTTGTGGGTTAATAATTCTTTTACGAGTTCAACCGAAAATTTGATCGAGTCCGATACGATATCGTGTCCCAGACCTTGTCCCAGACCTTGTCCCAGACCTTGTCTGGGGGGGATGAAAATCCTTTGTTGAAAATCGAAGATTTTTAGGATTGAAAGTCTTTACGACGAAAATCATTTATGATTTCACAAACAGACTAATCGCTAACACCTCTTCTTGTAAATCAATCAGATTATTTGACTGGTCGGTGAGTTTGAAATTAATTCTCGTTAACGAATTATTATGGCATCGCATGTAGACAGGATTAATTGGGTTCTCAATAATTAGGAATCCAGGAGGAGCTGTTGGTGCAAACGAATAAAGAATATATCCTTGCTGAGCTTGATTTGATCGTTCGAGATTAATTTGATAGCTTCCTTCAATTGCATCACATACTAAATTGAGCGCAATCACTGAGGATATATTCACGTTGAACGGAGCGATATGCCTACCACCGCCATCTGGGTCATTATTATATTTGAGGAGGACAGATGGATCTTGTTTTTGTAGTGCCTTGATATCAGTTTTAACAATTCTTGCTAGTTCATCAGCTTTGTACCCGGGAAACTTGAAATTACGTAGATTGTCCTCTGTGATATTGTAATCGGTTAGGAATCGTTGTTTATTGTCGCTGTTGTCATTAATTATTGTTTGAATAATTAGTTCATAGATATATTCCATGTCCGATATAAGTTGATTTATTATTTCAACGTGTTTTTGCGATTTTGTTTTCCGTAGTTGTTCTAGTTGTGTGTCATATAATTGTTTAATTTCATTAAAATAACCACGGACGTCAGTTAGCGTAAATGAAATAGTAACAGATGAGTCGGTTGTTCTTTTAATGATAAAATCCCATTGCAATGTGTCTTTGTTGGTAAATATAAATCTATCGCCGATTCTTCCTTTTCTTATATCAGATAAATTATCTCGATAACTGGGATTGATTTCATAATATGATTTTACGTCCGTGGTTAAGTCGGTGGCGGATTTTTCCGGTGGTTTTTCAGGCCATCCTAACACTGTTCTTAACGAGCTGTTATATATATCTACAATATATCCCTCTGTGCTTATTTCGATCGACGACGAGAGCGTCGGTTGATGAAGATTAATAGCTATTTTTGATTCTTTTCCAGTGATTGATTTTATTCTACGCTGAATTTCAGCATTGATTTGCTTAATTTGGTACGACCCAGTTGGTAACGAAACAGTTTTCCACTCTGGAGTACCATCGGGTTTATTCTTATACGAGAACACCAGTGCGTTATTGGGTTGCTGACCACCAAATGCAACCGATCTGATATTAGGCCAGCTATGATATACTCGTAATTTTGCCAGCGCGATCTCACGCACTGGAATCGGAGAAGGGAAGTTCACACTAAATTCAGGACTCGTTGATGTTATTGATATCATGCTTGTTTGTACTGGGTTCGTGTTCTCCACTACTCGTTGAAGTAATTCCATCGGTGTTGTCATTGTTATTATACTCATGATTTATTTCTAATTTTGGTATCGAGGAATCATAAATACTGACCATCACTGAGAACTCACAATCTGGTATGGTTGAGATTATTGAGATCATTTTGGTTTTTTTTGGGTTTGTGTTTTCTGATTCCATCGGTGTTGTCATTGTTATTATATTCATGTTGTTGCTCTAATTTTGATATCGCTGAATCAAAAATACTGACCATCGCTGAGAATTCACTATCTGATATAATTGTATTATCGAGTGACGATGATATCATCAATGATAATTGCGAATATGCGGTTGATGCAATATGAAATTGAAGTAAGTAATTCTGCAGTTTACTCTGGCTGCATGATGATATCTTTTTTGCTATCCCGGTTGATATACCCCCGATTGTAGCCACCGCAGAAATGCAAATTGGAACTACGACCGGGGCAATCATTATAACCGATGCAAGTATTATTCCGGCGCCAGTGAGAACGCTTGACACCGAGTACATAGTAATATCAATTGCGGTGATTCTTCGTCGGTATTTTTTTATTTTTATTTGATACTCCTCGGCGAGGGTTTTGAGTCTATTTTGAAATTCTCTGACCTGATCATAGCGACATTGCGTCGATGACAAAGTCATTGGTAATGACGAAGTCATCATTATTTTAAAAACGCTAGCGTTTTCAATTGTGAAATCCGAAGGATTTTCCTTTCAATTATCCTATTATTGACCTGGTTTTAGGATCTGATGAGGGGACACCGTATAGAAATTCTATTATCCAGGGTAGTGACTCCCTAATCACAGACTCGTCGGAATTGTTTATGGTAATCGTAAGCGGGATTGGTATATAGGGTGGTGGTTTTGGTATTTTCTCTAGTATATATGTCAGCGTGTTAACACCGCTGATACCTGTGTTGCTGAATCCCAAATCAAATTTACGGTGATGTATTATTGTAAGTCGGTAGCAACCTGGTACACTAGTATGTCTGTGGCCAACACGAAGATAATTTTCATTTCCTCGGATCCAATCAAAAGTTCCACTATCAACCGTGTACACGATGTTATTAACGGCGCTTACATTATGTGGAATTTTTATTTTATTGATAGCCGCGATAATTTCAACGAGAGTCATAACTGCCACAGGTGGGGTTCCAAAAAACTTATCGACGACGTCGTTGGCAGGGGTTTGTACCTTTTCAGATTTTTCTTTTAGTTTAATAATATCGTCAATGACGTCGAGATAGGTTTTATTGATTTCTGTATACTTCATCATCTTTTTATCGCGGCGAATAAAAAATGAAGCCAAAAGGAGGCTAAATCCAAAACCTTCTCGGGCTAGATAATCCCTGTTGAGTTGATCATATGTCGTCGTGATATTGTAACTTTTAGAACCCTCAAAGAAATTATTAACCATTTCGTTGATGTTTTTTTGTTCGTCAATAGCGCTTTTAATTTCAGCGAGAGTCATGCCTGTCAACGATGTGGTTTCAGATACAGGTGTTCTCCCTAAAAATTTATCAACGATGGTATTAAGTGTTGTTTGTCTCACCATAAACATATTAATATCTTTGAGAGTCATTGTAGATGTAGCTGGGACACCAAAGAAACTATTAGCGATGTAGGCATTGTGAGTGTGCTTGCCGATAAACTCGCTAATTTCAGCGAGAGTCATGCCAGCCACAAGTGGGGTTCCAAAAAACTTAACAACTACGTCGTTAGTGGGTTTTTGATCTTCTATTAGTTTAGAAATCTCGAGATAATTTGCCTTGATTTCTGAAGCAGTCATCATCCTTCCAGCTTCCTTGTTAGCGAAGAATGAATTCAACAAGTCTTTAATTTCAGCGAGAGTCATGCCAACCACAAGCGGGGTTCCAAAGAATTTATGTATAACATTTTTGCGAAAATTATTATAACCTCGTATAAGATCATTCAGCTCACGTTCGTTGGTGGCAATCGCGTCGGTGATCGTAGACACAAGTGCGCCTGGTTTAAGTCGTCCACCGTTGGAATAAAGCGCAATAGAGTTTTCAGCGGCATCACTCTGCCGTATCAAAATGTCATTCACGGATATATTACTGCTTTTCAATTTACCCTGTTTGTCTTGAAATACAACTATTTCGTTCGGGTCAACACTTGTTAAATTTAACGTCTCAGCGATTTCATCTTCAATTATTTTTTTTACATCCTCGATAGAACCCGCAGATGTTTCCTCGGTGGGTTCCGACATTGACAGAGATTGTCCCCAAATATCAATCATTATTGTTAGCGTAACTTGTGTTTTCAATTTATTGATCCTTGCAATTTCCCACTCGTGTATTCGTTTACAACCAGATGAGGTGGTTTCTGTGACGATGAAATCTCTGCGAGGACATTTAATACTTCACGGCCGCATATCGGTGGATCATTTAATTGTTGTGTTGGCAGCGTGGAATAAAAAATCGGAAACTCTTTGAGTTTCATCGAAGAATTTATATACCGCATAAACTCGCTTGGTGGAGCTAACCCATATGAATCGAAATAGACAATCCCACGTGGATCAATCGCGTATGCAACCCAGTGAGTTCCCGATCCGCTGCTGTTATCAAGATTGATAATACCGGTTTCAACGTTATTTGGTTTTCTTGGTAATTGATCTCTCATAAAAACCCCTCTGAAGTTTTTTATCGCTAGTTTTTTAGCAGCATCAATTAAATCAAAATTGGACATAGGAACCATCGAAGATTCGGAAATCGAAGATTCGGAAATCGAAGATTTGGGAACCATAGGTTCGGAAATCGAAGATTTTTCAATTAATAAACCGTTCCTGGTATTCTTCTTAGACCCGATCCGTTCACGGATTTCCCGCTGTACCATGAATACGGGGTTCCTGGTAGGTACAACCCCTTTCCCTTTTTTTTATATCCTTTCCCAGTTGCCTTTTTCAACGCCATCCCTGCCGCGGTACCAACGGCTCCCAACGCTGCCGCTTTCGCCACCGCTGGGGCAGCCGCTGCAATCAATGCTGGTATTGCGGCTAACAATGGAAATATACCACCTGATTTTATCATGTTCGCGACTGCAGCTTTCGAAAATTCTATTTGAACTCCTCGCCGTTTTTTCATTGCATCATTGAAATGTTTTATTTGACGATCCGTCAGTGATATTTTATGTGTACCGCCAGACATCTGCGCTGGTTTTAACGTTATTGTTGTTCCACATTCTTTAGCGGATTTTGATTTTAATTTCTTGACCTGACCATCGGTCAGCTTGACACTAACAACACTATATGGCATTTTATTGTAAAACATATTTATGCTTTCAATTGATCTAATTGTGAAAATCGTTTACGATTTCAATCATAGATTTTCCACTGGTGCATCAACGAGTCTCATTCGTCCACCAACCCCTTCTAACAACATTGATTTATCACTGAGAATGACAGCAATCGCTCTATAATTAACGCCACCAGGAGCTATACGAGCTCTGAAGTGTATATCAACGACGGATTGCCTTGTTAAATCAAGATGTTCCAGCGAAAAGTAATAAATCGGATAGAGGCTTTTAAAATCAAGTTGAGATATTTGTAAACCAGTATCAACATTTTGATCACGACCCATATATGACAGCATCCGATGATACACACGTGCTATGTGGTTAGTGTCGTAATCAAGCTGAATATCCTCAGATGGTTCTTGTTGTCCGTTTATTCTCAGTGAAACCTCCTTGACTCCTAACCGATCAAATATCATATGACTGCGTTCTTGGGAGCCTAATCGATCCCGATTCTGCAGCGCTATAAATATATGACGTGGAGCTGAAACGCCTTGTTTTGATGCCAGGTGCCATGTAAATGTATCAGCAACATTATCCTCTTTGGCATCAGTTGTTGTTGTTAGCCAACTTATCAATGATTTGCCACCTGTGTCCATAAATGAAAGTAGCCGCTCTTCCGTGGTAATTGATGGTGTCATTACTGGCATCCACAATACTATTTTACTCAAAACAACTTTACCATCAGTGGCACCAGTACGCCAAATTGCATCATTGTCATTGCCTTTTCGCACTAACGCGATTGTGTGTTTGGCTCCATAGATGACTTTTCTTACATTTCTGCAGAATCCAAATATATGATGGAGTGGAATCGCACATGAAAAATATCGCTGCTGTTCTTGCAATGCTAATTTTCGTGTTGCAAATCCTAAATTGAAATTACTATTAACGCCTCCAAGAATATCAAACGCAGCTCCTGGTCTAGCTCGACGTTCTGGATTAGTTGCTTCTCGTTGATTATCAACTGAAGTGTCTTGCGGTGTTAACACTTTAATGTATTGAAGGTGGTCAGCGTTATCAGAGGTATCCTTTGCAAACATCATAGATGGACCAGCCGATCTTGTATAATCATCGGAGTATCTTGCTAGTCCGATTATTGTTGTTGCAACATCAACCTCGCGGTCTATTGATTCAATTTCTTTTCCATCAATGAGATATCTTGCACTTTCAAATAACGCCATTATACCATTATTAACAAAACCAACTCGGATATTTGGGTCATCTGCATATAGGGTATCAGCTGCAACATTTGTTACGAGTTTTCCCTCGATTTCAATAAATGCTTCACATGGCAAAAAGTATTTACTGGTATCTTGAACTTGTAGTTCAATTCGCGATCGTAGGTCGGGTTGTATTGCATGATAGGAATAGTATTGATAATCGCGGACGGAATCATCTTTGCGCACTGGGGCTTCCATATCTAACGCGGGATCAGCTGTTCGTTTAAACATTATAACATTACTAGCGTTTTCAATTGGTGAATTGCAAAGCAATAATTATCGTCGTTGAAAATTTTTCGAATTTCTTTTTTGTTTCAAACCACTTCCTGCTATCGCGTTCATGATAGCGCTATCTGTTACCGGTGGTGACGAAGTCAATTGCGCTAGTTTTTCTTCCACTGCACTATTTATTGCTTTGCTGATTTTTGCAGGCATCACTGTAGTTGATGGCAGCACTAGTGGTTTCACCACTGACGAAGTCATTCCTGGTTTCTTTCGCACCAATGATGCTATTTTATCTTTCGCGGCAGAAAATGCCTTTCCTGCAAGATTTCCAACGAAATTGATTCCCTTATCACGAATAGCATCAATGGCTTTCATTGATAATTGTTTAGCTAACGGCGCTACCTTGGGAGCCATTCTTGTAAATAACCCCGCAATGGTATTGCCGAAACCATCTCCGTAATATGCTCTATAAACAGGCAATCGTGAGTTCACCACGTAGACGCTTACTGGTTTATCATGGTTGTAGTGTATAATCATCTTGTTATAAAACTAGTAGTTTTTCAATTAGTGATTAATCGCTTACATCCATTGGATTTTCATCATCAATGACGTTGTCATCGTTGTGATTTTCAACTAATTCAGCAATAAGTTCTCGATATACATCAATGTCCATGATACCGCCGGCAAATAATCGTCTACAGATATCAGCTGCTTCATTAATTACTTCCGGTGAGTTATTTCCGGCTCGTTTCCCTCCGATGAGAACCTCTAACCTTGATATATCACTTAGAATGTTACCAGGGCATGTCACTGTAGAGTCAAAGACATCCTTTAGATTTCCAATCGAATATCCTTTTCCGCTTGTTTTCTCAGTTGTACCAGTTTCATCATACTCTTCAATTCCCTTTCTAAATTCTTTATATCCCAATTCTCTTTTATTTAAACGGCCAACCCCCCTATTCGTTTTATACAACCAATCAGCCCATTCATCTCGGCTTATTCTACTGTTCTTATACTCGTCTTTTAAAAAGTTTTTTCTGGAATGAAAACTTTGGGCGGCAAAATTACCAAAAATCTTATAATGTTCGGGTTTTATTAATTGAGGTCGTTTGATTTCTGCTATAGCTCCTTCGGTGAGTTTGTCTATAAAGGAAACACCTCTTGGGGTGACGACATCAACAGGTTGAGTTTCAGGTGCAGAATCATCAATATCAGCTAGTCGTTCATACTCGCGCTGAGTTTTTATATCACTGGATAACTGTTGTATCCCTGCGCGTGTTTGTCCCGTCTCTGCTGCTATCTTTTCAAGTACACCAAGAACAGGCACTTCTCGACGCTTGCCTTCCTTAGGAATATCTCCGTATATTGCTCGTTCAGTTGCTGTTTTCATATCTTTGGTCGCACTTGTTATCGGAGTAAACAGTTGTTCACTTGACACAGAAAAGTCAGTCTGCGCTTGTTGTCGTTGTTGAAGTTTCTCGCGAAGTCTGTCTCGAACCGGTATAAACTTTTTAATTGCTGCTAGCCGCTCTCGGGCTAATCTTGTTGTAAGCGATTCACCTACCATATATTGTTTATGAACTAATTTTTCAAATGTAAAACCCTTTGGGTTTCCATCACAATTAAATAACTTAGTTATTAAATAATGTACCATCAAGCTAACGTATTCATCTTCGACAGGGTTAAACTGTACGACGCTATCCGCGAATGTTTCAGAAATAACATCGCTGGGGATTTCAGAATTGTAATATCTGAGAACGGTGATGAACGATTTGTGTTAACGACGCGGCAACAAGAACAACTACGTAAAAATGGAGGCGTCGCGGTGATTACTTGCTACTACGACCAGATCATCCATTATGCACATAACTGCATGAGCAAGTCCAGACTGATGAGTATCCTTTCAGGAGAAAATCCTATGTAAGTGTTACAAAAAACGCTAAAAAAAATTTATTTTTAATAAAAATTACTGAAAGCCTATTTTATAGTAACGCTCACGTGGTTAAGATACGGGTTTTTCCTCGTTTAACATTTTTCTAAGATCACGAACCTTAGAACTAATTTCAGCTCGTTTTTGATACTCTTGGCCGAGCTTTTGACGTATTGCTTCAACGGTGCTAAATAGCGTTATGAATACATTAATGTCGTTACCGTACAAACAAGCATTGATGGATTTTTGAATTCCTTTCACGAGCCTGTACATCCTAGGTAAAACATAACGACCCTTACTAGACTGATACTCAATATCTTCATATTCCGAGGTAATCCTGTCACAGTCGAGACTTTCAGATAATAATACCCCTTTATTATTTAAATTTGAGATTTCAGCAATTATAGCATTTACATCATTGATATCCATTATTTATATTTATTATAAATATAGTATACTGTATCTCTAATTATTAAAAAAAACAAAACATATATGACAACACATCTTTGGAACTCCTTGGGTGCCTTCGCATCCAAGTAAGCCCAAGGGGACCCGAAACATACATCTCCGGCGGGAGGCCTAAGGTGGCAAACGCCATCTTAGACCGCCCAGAAGATATGCTTGGGGGGACGTCACAACATGGACGGCACAATGCCATATATATCTCCGCTCGAGTGTTGCGGCAAATTTTAGGCATAACATGTACTTAATTAACTTAATTAAGGATGGATTATAATTCAATGGAACGATGATGGTATGATGTGGGCGTGGTAAACCAAACCAACATGGCAACCCATGAAATCTAATTCATGGTTGCATGAGTTGGAAAAAACACCAACCCACGCTACCGAGAATGCGATAGCATGAGTTACAATGTTGGTTTGGCTGAGGGGGATCGCCCCTCCCCCCCCCAATTAATAGAAAAAAACATCTTCCGTTTCGCCATCAAATAATGTATCTGCTATGGGGACCGAACACACGTAGTTGATAGATCTATGTTTACAAGACAAACACGATATACCATTACACTATTCTGTATGACAGCTCGTCATACAGAATAGAGATTTTTTAATATATATATATCTTCTGATATACTTAACAATAAGAGATTTTTAAAATAGACAATTTTATGCTGCAACATTTTAGTTGTTAAATAAAACAGCGTTTTATATACTCTGTTATAATTCTCTAGATAAAATACATTCATAAAGAGCTGTATACAAGGAATTTTAACCACGCCCACCTACTTCAATGAATAGGAAACACTCGCGTTCCGGCTGAGCGAACATAGGTAATGCGTAGATTATAAAGAAATGTCTGTACTGAAAAGAACGAGTTAGCTGTCTGCTTTACTGCTAGTCCACCCACCCCCACACATGAGATATGTAGATAAATAAAAATACAGCTATTTAAATAATTCAGTTTTAGCCCACAAGCGACAATAAAAAGTTTTATTCTCGAAACTCATGTTCTCCATTACAGTCACGTGGGCGCGCCTAGTTACAGGTAATATAGCAGGCGACAAATTCCTTTGACGTCATAATACAAGGGAACTTAGTAGGTAAATGTTATAAGTTGTGGCAGATTAATCTATAAAGAATTTATCTCCCTTAGCAGCAGAGAGGGTGGATGACAACAAGTTGCGACCAAAATTAATTAAAAAATCGTAAAAGTCTCCGTTTTCATTTTTTTAGTTAAAATGAGATTTCATTAAGATTTCAATCAATTTTTTGTTTAAAAACGTTGTAGGGTTCATCCTTTTTTTTGTTAAAATGAGATCGTAGGAAGGATTCAATCAATTTTTTGTCTGAAAACGTTGTAGGGTTCGTCCTTTTTTTGGTTAAAATGAGATTATAGGACGGATCGTTTTAGGATTTCAATCAAATTTTGTCTAAAAACGTTGTAGGGTTCACCCTCTCTGCTGCTATATTAGCTAAGTGATCGTGGCGGTAATTGTATAACCTCAGGTATTACTTTTTCAACGTTTAAATCCACGCTGAGGAGCAGTTGAATCTAATCTGTATATTGCAGGTCTACCCGTGGATGTAACTACACTAGAACTCTTCTTGTGTGATGTGATACTTCAGACATTTGTGTTAACCCCTTCAAGTTCACTCGTCACATACAAGTACGTTGCTTTAACATTGCCTAAATCTGGTTGTGTCGAAAAATCATGTCGTTGTACATGTATATTTCTTTTTGTGATCGCGTTGATAGGTTTCATGTTGGTTGTTTGAGTAATTTTATTATTCAATGCAATTATTATATTTGGTAATCTTTCGACATCCTAACTGTTTTTAAATTATTTCTTTTCATACTGATATCTAAATAACAGCGCAACAAGAGTTCGAATAAGTCGTTCAACGATTGCCAGTGTGTCATCGTATTGACATATACAGTATGTATATTGTATTGCAGTATGTCATCGTCGTATTTTGACATTATTTTGCTTTATCAACGATGATACTACACAATGTATTTTCTTTTTACCTGGATCATTCCGTAGTAGCCGTGGCCATCGTAGACCACTGCGTTGATAAATTCGTTCAAACAATGAAGCAACATCTGCTGCTGTCTTTACCAATAACGATTCTGCTTCTTTGTTCCTACTTGAAACATCAACTACAGTTAGCGCGTATTTGTATGTTATTTGACGTCGACCAATTTTTATAATATCATGTGATTAAAAACATATCGGCCTCATGAACTTCATGAAGATCACTGACATCAAAATGCACATATTGAATTGGTTTCGGTGATGGTAGATATATTTGCCATATTACCTGTCGTGGTAACCACTCTGCAGCATTAGAACGTTTGACACATGTCAATTCAGAGAGTTTACAAATTACTGATCTGCGTCTCCTATATTTTCTTGGACTATAATAAATGGATTCCATAATAATATTAATTACCAGCCACTAATACTAGTTTAGTTTTCATCGCCGATCTTATTTACCAGTTAGCAAATGATGCTTTGACAGATATTTTGAAATGAATTTAGCGCGTGAGTTAATTTTACATCAACAATATGTCTATGCTGCATTTTGTTACGTTTATAAGATATATCATGAGCATGACATACTTTTTTAATTTCATTTATCAGATATTCACCGCGTTTTGGTTAATCCTGATTATCAAGTTGGATATGAAGTCGAGTTCCAGGACCATAACATTTATATCCTGAAAGATGTTTTTCATCTGGTTGTATGGCCCATGAAGTACTCGGTAATTTTCCAATTTTGCTTCTATATCACTTCCTCGTTTTGTTTTATTTGAATCCTCACCGCAGATAAAATTGTAATTTTGTTGTCCCACATTTTTCACACCTACCTGTAACTGCTGGTCAATTATGTTTCATTCTGATATTCATTAATTCACCTGTAGAAGTACGAAACTTGCATTTAACACAATATAAATCCATATTGTTTATTATGTAACAAGGATGTAATTGAGTTTTCGGCGACATGAAAATGAGAACCGATAGAACATCAAGCAGCATTACCAAATTATATCGGACTGATTATCATAGATCCATCTGGAAGTGGTAAAACGCAGCTACTACTTAATGTGATAATAAAGTGGTTGAAATGGGAAAATTGTATATTGTATATGATAGTATATTGTTACGTGGTATACATAAAACAAATGATGTGATTTAAGCAACACAACGATATACAGAAATACCAAAAGTGATCGGCGATAACTGTAATATTCGTGCTGTGTGTAACGGAGTCGACACACATACATAACGAAATATTCATTAGACCTGGTGTAACGATGACATAGATATAATTAAGTTTAGTAATTTGAAATGTACATAAATAAAAGGTATTCTCATGTTTCGGTTGTATAATAGGGATACTTAATTCATCTCTACAAATTTCCAATTAACAAGCTTCGTGGAGTCGGATGAAATATGTACGCAGTTTATCAAACAAACACATAAAACAACAGACTTGCAACAATCATAAATACATATTGAAAATCATCAATATATTTAATATGTTTAGAGTTGTTCCTTAAGGACGCGATGTATAAAACAAAATAAGTTTTGCATAATTGATATGAGTACCTGTTGGACAATACTTGTATCACCATATGTACGATGCAGTGATTCTTTATTCGCAAGGCATAGTGTACAACCGCAAGCTGAATTTGTCAAGGTATCAGTTTGTCTTTAAGAGATGTTTGTTATATTTTTCATAAGCTTCTTGATAGATATAAAAATATACTACCTACATAATATTAACTAATACTACCTACTTAATTTTAACTAATACTACCTACATACTATTAACTAATACTACCTACATAATATTAACTGATACTACCTATTACATAATATTAACTTATACTACCTATTACATAATATTAACTTATACTAACTACTTAATATTAATTAATACTACCTACATAATATTAACTTATACTACGTACTTAATATTAATTAATACTACCTACATCATATTAAATAATACTACCTACATAATTTTAATTAATATTACCTATTACATAATATTAACTTATACTACCTACTTAATATTAATTAATACTACCTACACAATATTAACTTATACTACCTAATTAATATTAATTAATACTACCTACATCATATTAAATAATATTACCTACATAATTTTAATTAATACTACCTATTACATAATATTAACTTATACTACCTACTTAATATTAATTAATACTACCTACATAATATTAACTTATACTACCTACATCATATTAAATAATACTACCTACATAATATTAATTAATACTACCTACATAATATTAACTAATACTACCTACTTAATATTAACTAACACTACCTATTACATAATATTAACTTATACTACATAGATACTATTAACTAATACTAACTACATAATATTAACTAATGATACCTACATACTATTAACTAATAATAACTACATATTATTAACTAATACTACCTACATTATATTAATTAATACTACCTTACTTTTAACTAATACTACCTACATACTATTTAATAATACTACCAACAATCTATTAACTAATTCTACTTACATATTATTAACTAATATTTCCTACATACTATAAACTTTTATTACTTATACTACCTACTTGGTATTAACTAATACTGCCTTAATATTAACGTATACTACCTACATGATATGATCTAATACTACCTACTTAACTGAGATGAGATGCTGCTGAAGAACAAGGTAAGTTCATATCCTAATCAAATTCTTGACAAACAATGACATATTTCGCATTATCTGGTGTCAAACGTATGATTTATATGCCACGTGTAATTAGAATCATTCGTTGTTCGTTCAATGCTAATCACAAGTTTATTGTTATAATACAAGGTCGCATTGCAACCCTTGTAATATGCATATTTTACCATCATCATTACTAATGTGTCTATACGGAATAGATCGATAATACGATGCGATTGAGATACCTCATGAACGAAAACCACAATTTTCAGTTTATTGTGGTTCAGATCGGTACTTTAACTCAGGAACGAGGTGGTAAAATGAATACATTTCGACTTCAGAAGCAAGTTATTTTAGATTTCCGAATTATTGGTTGCTTCCGCAAATAATAAAAACTCATATAACATATATTAAATAAGAGCTGATTCGTGGTATCATAAACCTCAGTAAGGATTGCACCAGGATTCTGTGAATTCACGTTCGAAATAAAAAAATGTGTTGATTATTTAAGGTAGAAGGTAGATTCAATTTCATAATTCGTCACGTATTGTATAAGATACCATGTATCCTTGTCCATAGTATACAAACAATGCTACTGTTTCATTATATAGGTATGTCAGTATGTTATGTCACCAAGGATTGTGCAGAATATGTCAGGCTTGCAGCATTGCAAATGTGGTAGGAAAGCAGATGTGCACAAATTAAAGGTCAGGCTTCACCTAGGTCTTCTAGGAACATCAAATATGGTTGATGCAGTCGAAAAGGGTGAGTTTTTAAGAGCACTTTGAATGGGAGCATTTCATGTTTGTGTTTACGTTTAGCGGGCAATTCGTTCGACGTTGCTGGGCCAAACGGTTTCCATATGACGTCGTTTTCTTAGTGGAAATAATGAGTGTATGATTCTCAGAAGAAGAGTTTAAGTATTTTGCTGGTGTGTACTCATGGGTGAGGTCAGAGAGGTATGTTGGACTGGCGTCCGTGAAATGAAGCCCACATAACAAATTGTGTTTGATTCTGGATTGAATGGATAGCAAAGTTTTAGTGCAGATCAGCGGGAAGGTGAGCTCTGATCGTAGTACTCTAAGAAGAACCCAAACATATGTGTTTTGAACGTTTGAAGTTTCTGGAGTAGATATTGAAACGAACCAGACTGAATGGTGTTACATTAGTCCAATCTTGAAAGTACTAATGAACAAACATGTGTTTAGTGTCATCAGCCGTAAGATATTTGGGAATGGAGCCGATGCGTCTCAGCTTAAGATATGCATCATTGCATATGCTGATGACATGGTGGTGAATTGTGAAAGTACTGTCTAGAGTAACACCTAGGTTTAGTACTGACTGTATGAAGTTAATGACGATATTTGATATTTGAGAACGGCTGAGTGTATAGACTGATGGGAACAGGTCCAAGAACACACCCCGTGGAACATCACAACGTCGATCAACCATCATATTTGCAGACACAATTTGTGTCCTATTAACCAGGTAAATGGAACCCATCATAACCAGTTCGACTACATACTAGTTCAAAACCGGTACCGATTTGGCATCAATAGAGAAAAAACAAGAACGTTTCCAGGTGCTGATGTTGGGAGTGATCACGACCTCGTTATTATGAACTTCCGACTGAGGTTGAAGAAAATTAACAAGCCAAAGAAAATCAGGCTCAAATTCAACCTTGAACAACTGAAGGACCCTAACATCTGCAAGTCATTCCAAGCCACAATTGGAGGAATATTTGCTCCACTCCTTGTGAAGGATGTTGATGTTAAAGTGATGACAGACACCTTCAACACAGTCATGACAACAGTTGCCAAGGACATCATTGGCCTCCATCGCCCAAAGAAAACAACCTGGGTTACAGAAGAGATTCTGAATCTGTGTGATGCCCGAAGAGACCTAAAAAACACCAGACACACAACAGGGGCAGTGCAATATCAAGAAATAAACAAGAATTCAGAAGAAAAAAAATGAAGAAAGCAGAAGAAGATTGGATTGGACAACAGTGCACATAAATAGAGAACAGTCTGATAAGGAATAACAGCAAAAAGGCATTCCAAATTGTGAAAGACCTCACCAGAAAGAAGCAACCAAGAGTCACTACCATTCAAGATCAAAATAGAAAATGCCTCACAGAAGCAAGTGACATTGCAGAAAGATGGACTGAGTATTGTAAACAACTCTACAACCATCCGTCCGCAGGAGACCCAAAGGTGCTTGAAGTTCCAAACTCCACAAATAATGATGATTTCCCCATTCTCAAAGAAGAGGTGGAGTCAGCAATAAGAGCACCGAAGAATGGAAAGGCAGCTGGAGCAGACAACATCCCAGCTGAACTTATCAAAAATGGTGGGGAATCAGTGATAGAACTACTAACAAAAATCTGTAACAAGATCTGGCAGACAGGCGAATGGCCAACACAGTGGACCATGTCACTAATTATAACACTCCCAAAAAAGGCAATCTCCAGCTGTGCCAAAATTACAGAACTATCAGTTTGATCAGCCATGCTAGTAAGGTGATGCTGAAGATCATCTTGAACAGACTGAAACCACAAGCAGAAGAAATAATCGCTGAAGAATAGGCAGGGTTCCGTAGTGGAAGAAGCACAACAGAACAAATTTTCAATCTTAGGGTTCTCTGTGAAAGTAACATCAACAAGACATCTATCATGTGTTCATAGATTTCAAAAAAGCTCTTTGATGGAGTGTGGCACAAGGCATTGTGGGCCACAATGAAGAAGTACAACATGGGTCAAAAGTTAACCAACACCATCAAGCAGCTGTACGCCAAGGCTATCAGTGCAGTAATTGCTCAAGGTTATGTGGGGGAGCAGCAGAGAGGGTGAATCCTACAACGTTTTGAGACAAATTTTGATTGAAATCCTAAAACGAGCCGTCCTATAATCTTATTTTAACCAAAAGATGGCGAATCCTACAACGTTTTCAGACAAAAAATTGATTGAAATCTCCCTACGAAATCATTTTAACTAAAAAAATGAAAACGATTTTTTAATTAATTTTGGTCGCAACTTGTTGTCATCCACCCTCTCTGCTGCTATGGGTTAACAAAAAATAATAAATGATTTTAACCAGTCTTTATGATGAAAGTCCTTAGGACGAAAATCCTTTGAAATTGCAAAGCAATTTAGGATTTCACAAACAAACTAATCACTAACACCTCTTCTTGTAAATCAATCAGATTATTGGACTGGTCGGTGAGTTTGAAATTAATTCTGGTTAATGAATTATTATGGCATCGCATATAGACTGGATTAACCGGAGACTCAATTATTAAAAATCCTGGAGGAGCTGTTGGTGCAAATGAATAAAGAATATACCCTTGCTGAGCTTGATTTGATCGTTCGAGATTAATTTGATAGCTTCCTTCAATAACATCACACACTAAATTGAGCGCAATCACCGATGAAATATTCACGTTGAACGGACCGATATGCCTACCGCCACCATCTGGGTCATTATTGTGTTTGAGGATTTTTATTTCCGGTGATGATGTTTTTTTCCATGCATCATGAATTATTTTAAAACCAACATCGATGGTGTCACTGAGTAGTTTTTTTAGTTCCGGTACGTTATATCCCGGTAGTTTGAATGTGGGGATATCCTTCACGGGGATTTTATAGTCTGATGCAAATGTTGTTCTCGATAAGGGATTATCGTCATCTAATATATCCTGAATGATTTTTAAATTAAATACTTCCATATCGTCGATAATTTTATTGCATGTTTCTACGACGCTGATAAATTCATCTCGGGTGAGAGAGCCGGATTTGAGAGATATTAACAACAGTGAAAAATCATTATTCATTGCTGTGAAATTTTTAATGATTTCAGGTTCGTTAACAAAATGATATCCCTCTATTCTTTCCCCTGGCTTCTCGTTTCCAGTTGATAGGTATCCGAGACCAAAGAAATCTATAGTAATTCTGTGATCTTCATAACTCTTTATTGGATTATTAGGTGCTATCACGTCGGTGATATAATCAGATTTTTGTGGTTCTGGTAAATCAACGGTTTTCCCCCCTGGTGGTAATTCAGGCCATCCTAGTACGGTTCTTATTGAGCTTTGATAGATATCTACGACGTATTCTTCTGAGTTTATCTCAATTGCGGATGATAGCGTCGGCTCATGAACTGTTATAGCGATTTTCGATTCTGTTCCAGTGATCGATTTTATTCTACGCGCGAATTCATCATTGATTTGTTCGATTTGGTATGACCCTGTTGGTATCGAAACGACGTTCCAGTCTGGGGTTCCGTCGGGTTTATTCTTATTTGCAAACACCAGTGAATTATTCGGTTGTTGACCACCAAATGATTTTGATCTGATATTAGGCCAACTGTGATACACTCGTAGTTTTGCTAGCGCTATCTCCTTCACTGGAACCGGAGAGGGGAAATTCACACTGAATTCTGGATTCGTTGATGTTATTGATATCATGCTTGTTTGTACTGGGTTCGTGTTCTCCACTATTCGTTGAAGTAATTCCTGCGGTGTCGTCATTGTTATTATACTCATGTTGTCGCTCTAATTTTGACACCGCGGAATCATAAATACTGACCATCACCGAGAACTCACAATCTGGTAATGTTGATATTATTGAGATCATTTTGTTTTTTGGGTTCGTGTTTTCTAATTCCATCGGTGTTGTCATTGTTATTATATTCATGTTGTTGCTCTAATTTCGATATCGCTGAATCAAAAATACTGACCATCGCTGAGAATTCACTATCTGATATAATTGTATTATCGAGTGACGACGATATCATCAGGGATAACTGCGAATATGCGGTTGATGCAATATGAAATTGAATTAAGTAATTCTGCAGTTTACTCTGGCTGCATGATGATATCTTTTTTGCTATCCCGGTTGATATACCCCCGATTGTAGCCACCGCAGAAATGCAAATTGGAACTACGACCGGGGCAATCATTGTAACCGATGCAAGTATTATTCCGGCGCCAGCGAGAACGCTTGACACCGAGTACACAATAACATCAATTGCGGTGATTCTTCGTCGGTATTTTTTTATTTTTATTTGATACTCCTCGGCGAGGGTTTTGAGTCTATTTTGAAATTCTCTGACCTGATCATAGCGACATTGCGTTGATGACAAAGTCATTGTTGTTATTTTAAAAAAGCTAGCGTTTTCAATTGTGAAATCCTTTCAATTTAGTTATTTACTTAAATCCGCTACGAATTCCACATACCAGGTTACTGAAACCCCAATCAAATTTTTATCAGTAGCTGTTATAGTGAACTTTTCAGTTGTATCCTTGTCGATGATCGTTGAAATCGTATTATTAACCCCGGATGAACTCGACGATGATATATTAAATTGAGTTAATGGTGTTACTAGTGTTAATCGATAAATACCCTTAACGGTTGCAGTGATATTTAATTTGTTGTTTGTAGGTGTCCACTCAAATGATCCGTGTTGGATTGTGTATACCACGTTGTTGGTTTTCTCATGAGGAATTTTTGTTTTTTCAATGATTGTTATCATCCTCGAAAAATCACCTTTGACGGCTTCGATGAAGTTTTTCGTCTCATCGATGGATTTTTTAATATCAGGGAGTTTTATTTCTATTTTATCCAACTGGGTTCCAATAAATTTATCAATGATATTTCTACGAAATGATATAAACTGTTTTCCGTTTTCTTCAATTTTAGATTCAAGTGTTTTTAGTACAACTATAGAATTGTTTAACTCATCGTTGATAGTTTTTAATCGATCTGTAATCGTCGAAATGAGTACACCCGGTTTGAGTTTACCCTGATCGGAAAATAACGCAACGGTGTTCTCGATTGCGTTTTGTTGTTTAACTAAAATATCATCCAGAGAAATATTACTGGTTTTCAATTTACCCTGTTTGTCCTGAAATACAACTATTTCATTCGGGTCAACACTTTTTAAATTTAACGTCTCAGCGATTTCATCTTTAATTTTTTTTGTTATATCCTTGATAGAATCAGGGGTTGCTACGCCATCGGGTTTGGGTTTCAAAGATCTCCCCCAAATATCAATCATGTTATTGTAAAACTCTTTCTCTCTCTAAAAAGCGATTGCTGGTGTATTCATTCACGACAACATGTGGTGGTTTTCCGCTTGGGTTACTCAAGGAGTTAGAAATAGCATCAAGGACATTTAATACTTCGCTGCCACATATTGGTGGGTCATTCATTTGTTGTGTTGGTAGCGTAGAATACCAAGTCTTCATTGGAAGGGTTTTTATATAACGCAAAAACTCTTTTGGTGGGGCTAATCCATATGAATCGAAATAGACAATCCCACGTGGATCAATAGCGTATGCAACCCAGTGAGTTCCAGGTCCGGTGCTGTTATCGAGATTAATAATACCGGTTTCAACGCTGTTTGGTTGATGTGGTAATTGATCTTTCATAAAGACACCTCTGAAATTTTTAATCGCGAGTTTTTTAGCAGCATCCATTAAATCAAAATTGGACATAGGAATCTTCGATTCCCGAATTAATAAATCGTTCCTGGTAGTCTTAGACCCTTTCCGCTGTACCACGAATACGGGGTTCCTGGTAGTCTTAGACCCTTTCCGCTGTACCACGAATACGGGGTTCCTGGTAGTCTTAGACCCTTTCCCTTTTTTTTATACCCCTTCCCCGTTGCTTTCTGTAGTGCCATCCCTGCTGCAGTACCAACAGCCCCTAACGCCGCCGCCTTAGCCACCGCTGGGGCTGCTGCTGCAATCAATGCTGGTATCGCAGCTAACAACGGAAATATACCGCCTGTTTTAATCATATTTTTGATAGCAGCCGCAGAGAGAGTAATCTGAACACCTTTTTTGGCTGCAAGTGCATCATTGAAATGTTTCACCTGACGAGTTGTCAGCGATAGTTTATTTGCACCACCAGTCATTTGGTTGGGTTTCAACGTGATTGTGGTTCCACATCGCTTAGCCGATTCTGATTGCAATTTTTTTAATTGACCGGGAGTTAACGCAACACTAATAACACTATATGACATTATACATAATTGATTGATTCTAAATCGTTTACAATTTCAATTACATGTTTTCCACTGGTGCATCTACCACTCTCATTCTTCCACCAACACCTTCAAGTAGCATTGATTTATCACTGAGAATGACAGCAACCGCTCTATAATTAGCAATACCACCAGGACGGGTTACACGGGCTCTAAAGTGTATATCAACGACAGATTGTCTTGTTAAATCGAGATGTTCCAGTGAGAAGTAATAAATCGGATAGAGGCTTTTAAAATCCAATTGTGATATTTGCAAACCAGTATCCACATTTAGATCACGTGCCATAAACGACAATAGGTTATGATACACGCGTGCAATATGATTCTGACCGTAATCAAGTTGTATATCCTCGGATGGTTCCTGCTGTCCGTTTATTCTCAGCGAGACTTCACTAACACCTAACTGATCAAATATCATATGGCTTCGTTCTTGATTACCAACTCGCGCATTATTCTGTAACGCTACGAATATATGACGTGGAGCTGAAACACCTTGTTTTGATGCCAGGTGCCATGTGAATGTACCATCAACATTATCCTGTTTGATATCCGTAGTCACTGATAACCAACTTAACAACGACTTTCCTCCTTGGTCCATAAATGATAATAATTTTTCTTCTGCTGTGATTGATGGAGTTAATACTGGCATCCATAATGCTAGTTTTGATAAAATGACTTTACCCTCGGGAGCACCAACATCACGCCAGATTGCATCATTATCAGTACCCTTTCGTACAAGCGCTACTGTGTGTTTAGCTCCATAAATAACTTTTCGGACGTTTCTACAGAATCCAAATATATGATGCAGTGGAATTGCACATGAAAACTGTCGATGCTGTCCTTGCAACGTTGCTACACGTGTTGCAAACCCTAGGTTGTAGTTAATGATATTATTTATGACATCAAAAGTACCAGCTGGTCTTGTATATCCGGCTGGTGCTGGATCAACTGCGGTAGCTTGTGTTGCCTTGACTCTAGAATACTGGTTGTGTTCAGGGTGATCAGTGATATCCTTAGAAAACATCATAGATGGACCCGCTGATCTTGAATAATCATCAGAATATCTCGCTAACCCAATTATTGTTGTGGCCACATCAACTTCACGGTCAATGGATTCAATTTCTTTTCCATCAATGAGATATCTAGCGCTTTCAAATAACGCCATTATGCCGTTATTAACAAAACCAACTCGTGTAGTTGGGTTTATGTCATATGGGGTATCAGCTGCATCATTTGTTACAAGTTTTCCTTCGATTTCGATAAATGCCTCACACGGTAGGAAGTATTTACTGGTATCATGAACTTGAAGTTCAATTCGCGATCGGAGATCTGGTTGTACTGCGTGATAAGAATAAAATTGAAAATCGCGTACAGAATCATCCTTGCCAACTGGGGCGTCTATATCAAATGCTGGATCAGGTGACCTTTTGAACATTTTATTCTATTTATCAGAGTCTAAATCGCGATTTCCCATTTCATCGTCGTGTTTTTTTAAAGCCACTTCCTGCTATCATGTTTGCTATCATGTTATTTTGGTCCTCTTGATTTATCAAGGGAGTCACCATCGACGCTAATTTTTCATCTACTGCGTTATTTATAATTCTACTAACACTTGCAGGCATTTCTGCTGTAGACGGTAACGGTACCGGTTTCTTTTTTCGTCTCACTAATGATGTTATTTTATTCTTCGCAGTTGAAAACGCTTTTCCAGCAAGATCTCCAACAGCACCAATACCCTTATCACGAATAACATCAATTGCTTTCATTCCTAATTGTTTAGCTAACGGCATCACTTTTGGAGCCATTCTCGCAAATAACCCTGCAATGGTATTACCTAAACCATCTCCGTAGTATGCTCTATAAACCGGAAACCGTGAATTAACTACGTAGACGGGGGTTGGTTTATCATGATTGTAGTGTATGATCATTATTTTAAATCAGAAACAATTTTTCAATTGTTATTTATCTAATCGATTCAGTCACTATGATACCCACTTTCCACTAACTCTCCAATGAAATCTCGATATGTGCTGATATCCATGATACCACCCTGAAATAATCGTCTACAGATATCAGCTGCTTCATTAATTATTTCCGGTGAGTTATTTCCGGCTCGGAACCCTCCTACAAGAACCTCTAATCGTGATATATCACTGAGAACACTACCAGGACATGAAACGCTAGCGTTTCCAACTAGACCACTCCCCGAAAATTTCTTTTCATCGTATGGCCGTCTTATTTGGAGTTGAAATTTTCTTTTGAAGTTTCTGTAGTCCTTCATCCTTCTATCTAAACTCCCAGTATTTATTTCATACACTATATCAGCCCATTCATTATGTGACATTCTATAATCCGAATAATTGTCCGTGAAAAACTTCTCTTGTGAATCATAGCTGTTAGCAGCGAATTCACCTAAATTGTCTATATCCTCGTTGAGAATTTGTTGTTTAGCGCTCTCGGTAAATATAATTGATCTAGGTAGTCCACTAACTAGTTCTTCCTGAAATCCTTTAAATTTTCGTTCTGAAGCGGTTGATATATCCTGAGGAAGTGATTGCAAGGATTTTTTTGTTTGTTTAGTTCTTTTTGCTATTTTTTCTAACACAGGGAGAAAAGTCTCTTCTTGTTTTTTTCCTTGTTCAGAGATTGTTGACACTATCTCCTTCGTTGCTGTGGTTACTGGTTTAAACAACTCTTCAGATCCCGCAGCAAAATCAGTCTGAAAACTCTGTCGTTGTTGTAGTTTATTCCGTACAGAGTCACGAATTGGTACAAATCTCTTAATTGCATCTAATCGTTCACGAGCCAATCGGGTTGTTAATGCTTCATTGACCATTATTTGAAATCAGAAACAATTTTTCAATTGTAAAACAATTTTTTTAATCCCGACCTAACACCATCGGATGGTCATGGAAGTGTTATTTCATCCTATAACGGCTTCTATCATTGATGAGGGAAGTATCAAAATTGTATATAAAATAAATAATACTGATAGTTCCCTCACTTTTTTGATATGTCGGATGATTTTTAATACGGTCATGGAAGTGTTTTAACAGCTCTATCATTGATGAGGGAACTATCAAAATTGTATATAAAAATAATTAATACTGATAGTTCCCTCACTTTTCCATTGATCATCCATCGATTTTTGACATCCATTGAGGGTCGGCTAAAAAAAATGATAATGGTCGGGCAATCAAATAATGATAAATGGTCGGGCAATCAAATAATGATAAATGGTCAATCAAAATTGTTCATTTTCTTGAATTAACGCTCGTAGGTTTCTAACTTTAGAATTAACCTCCTTTTTCAATTCGTATTCGTATCCCAATTCTTTTCGTATTCGTTCTACGATGGTATACAACGGAGCGAACACACTTACGTCACTGGAAAATGCGAGAGAGTCCTTAATAGAATTCTGAATTCTCTTGATGAGCGCATACTTCTTTGGCAGCATGTATTTATTGTTGTTAACTCCGTATTCTATATCCTGAAAATCAGACATGATTTGATCAGGATTTAACCCATCTGATAGTTCAATATCCCAACCTTTCAATTTTGAAATCTCGGATATGATGCTATTCATGTTTTCAGAATTCATTATTCTATAGCAATGACATATTTCTAAATGAAAAATATGACGCATCAGACATAACTAAATTTAATTTTTTGTTCGGTCTTTTTTGAAATAGCCGTCTTGGTTATTCCCTCTGCAACGAATCGTACTGAGGATATACAAATATCGAAGTGCCTACTGGCTTCATTCATTGATTGAAATATTTTTTCTTCGTTAGTTATCGTATTCAAAGATTTCACAGGTCTCGCTTTTTTCGAGTATTTCCCAGTCCCCCCTCGTTCGGAATTCTCACTTTGTGTAACAGCCTGCAGATTTGATAAAGAATTGTTTTTCGGATTAGAATCGATATGATCAATAACAAAATCATCCTCGATCAATCCATTGAAACACTCGTACACGAAACGATGGCAGTAATATTTCTTCTTTCCAGCACCAAACATCAAATACCCCATACCATTATCCCACCCAACTGGTTTCTTCAGTCTGCGGTTTCTTACAACACCATCATTGGATGCTTCATAATTTGTGATCACAGGGTGTTGTCTGAATTCTTGGTTCATTTATATATTATACTATTGTTTGTCTAATTCATTGTTTGGTTTAATGATAAATCTTTCGATGTAGTCTTGAGGAGTTCTTATGATTTTATCCTTGATACTGACTTTGTCAGCGTCAAGAATACTGACTTTGTCAGCGTCAAGAATACTGACTTTGTCAGCGTCAGGGTCATAATTTCTGATTGATTGTCTATTTTTTATTCTTTTATCATAATAACGCTTCAACTCCCTGTATCGCTTACCACCGCAATTTAGACACAACTGCGATTTCCCCCTGACCCCAACCCCACATAGAATACAAGGTAACGGACCAAGGCTTCCACGTCGAAAGCTTTGCATATGATACCCACAAAACTCACTTCTGCATGATTTGTTACACGGGATTACTGATCCAATCATAAGCCACTTGCAGTGATTCATTATATAAAAATCTTTCATTTAAATGCTTGTTTTAATTATAGAATGAAGGAATTAAGGAAAACGCCTTCGAAAAATGCTGAATTCAATGTTGATAAAGAGTTTAAGAGATTATTAAAAATCAGTCCTAGATTTAATCTCGATAGACCCAAAAAACGTATCAAACGTCCAAGAGACGGAAACATGAAAGAGTTTAAGAGATTATTGAAAATCAGTCCTAGATTTAATCTCGATAGACCAAAAAAACGTATCAAACGTCCAAGAGACGGAAACATGAAAGAGTTTAAGAGATTATTGAAAATCAGTCCTAGATTTAATCTCGATAGACCAAAAAAACGTAACAAATTTAATCTCGAGAAACCCAAAATCCTTCGGATTTCAAAAGCGTCCAAGAAATTACCCTGGAAGGATGCTCAATTCAATCTCGATATAGTCTCTGATACACCAAAGAATAAAATTCTTGATAAAGCCATGATTAATAAAATCAGAGACTGTTTTAATGAATTCAAGCGTGATGGAGCATCCTATTGTTGGTCAACATTTCGAATTGATGGTGTTGTTGACGCTACCATGAATGATGAAAAAGCAGCAGTGATAATTTCACGTGTTGGGGAAAAACGGTATTTTTTCCGAATCAAATTCATTATTGAAGTCGATGACAAATGGATTATTAGGGATAAATTTGAACCAATCCTCAAGAATAAAAAAGCTGTCATTGTGAGTAGAGATTCCAAACCAGGGATTCTAACCGGCATTGACAAACCATACTACGAAAGATCTTATCCCGTAACAGCAATGGTTTATGGGCTATATCCGTTAAATGATAAACCCGATATCGCAAAACTAGCTCCTATGAAATATTCGTCAGGGCTTAATTGTGTAGCAACACGGGTAATGGAGCACTTCACAAATGCATCCCGAGGAAATAAACTAACTGATCTAAGACGAAAAAAAATAACCGAGTGGGAACTGACAGTGAAACAGAACGGTGCAAAGATTTCTGATATAGCTAAGTTAGAAACATCATTAAGATTTCCAATAACAGTTATGACGATAACCGGAGAGGTTTTATACGAACCGAAATATAACAAAAATGGAGCACCAATACAGATTATTGATCATAACAAACACGCGTGGACACCTGCGGTAACAGTATTTCCACGAGAACGAACCGTGAAATATATCCCTAAGGAGTTCGTCGGGGATGTTTTCTATGAAGAGAGATTATTTGATGCTATTAATGCGTTGTGTAAGGATGATCCTGTGTCAGTGTGGTTACTTAGAAGTGATGAAGGATTCGATCAATTTGTAAAACCAAATGGTGAATTATATCGCGTTGAAGAATTAGATAACAGAATGAGAAAAATCGCTAATGATTTTTCACCGGAGAGTTTCCATGAAAAACTACTCACGGATAGTTTTACTATTCCATCAGTGGTAGCTCACTTCGCAAGAGAAAAAAACTCATGGCGTCCAACACGAAGTGATTTTCTTGAGGATGTTAAATCGAGTTGCGTCGAATTTGGTCATGGAGGATTGTGGAATACGAAATACTCACGTGATGGTATGATTTCAATTGATATAGCCGCGTGTTATCCCGGAAGTTTTCTCGGGTATGGGGAATGCGCTGAGTACTTCAAACGATTTGGACACCCAACACATGAAATGACTCGTGTTGCGATTAATGGACCATTACCTGATTTTGATTTAACCGGATTCGCTCGTGTGATATCATTCGAATTAGCTACAGGGTTACATCCGTGTAGTTATGTTTGGCTCGGTAGACACCTATCTGAAAAGGCCTGGATGCCAATAGTGTTACTACGATATATGATTGATTGTGGTATGCTAATATCGTTGATTGTTTCCGAGGCTATTATATGCTATCGAGCTCAGAAAGAAGTTTGGCTACCACAACCCGATCTAGATCGTATAATCAACGAACTACGAAAACAATTCCCTGATTTCAATGAAGAAGAAATCATAAATTGGTCTAAGAAGTTATTTGAAATTAAAAAAGAACAAGCAAAAGATCTCGGACGAAGAATAATCGGTAAATTCACTCAAGGTGGACGGTACGACAACGCAAAATATTCTTCGCGGTTGATCATAGATGTCGCTGAATACGATTTTCTTGTAGCGGATTTAATGAAACAGGGAAAACTTGTATCCCGTAAGGATGCTTTTCTATCCAATGGTGAGAAATTAGGTACGGTTGTTACCTACTGTGATGGACATAATTCCCAGTACACACATTTGAGAAGTTCAATGCTAGCCTATGCTTCTATTAATCTATTTTCGATGATAAATAGATTTCCTAATACCGCGGTTAGAGTGGCCACTGATTCGATGTATATACACAATAAATACAAATCAGCTGTAGCTAAATTCACAGATCCCGAGGAAAATTGGGGGCGTTGGCGATTTAAAAGGGAGATGCTACATGAGTATTGTGAATCCGCAGACGTTGCCATGGATGATAAATATCTTTGTTGTAACCGCGCTGAAAATCAATCAGAATTTTCTAATGCACCACCGGTATCTGATCCAATATGTCGATACAAGACAGTTTATTTAAACGGTTGTGGTGGGTCAGGAAAGACAACTCGTGCAATTGAATTATTTCGTCGGTCAACCATGATTGTGCTAACACCGACTCACAGACTCGCCAGAGAGATGATACAGCGAGGGGTAAATGCCTGTACTTACCATAGTTTCTTTCGATGGAAGGGTGACAAATGGACTCCTGATCGAATGGGTGATAAATTCATTCCTGAAATCATAATCTGGGATGAAATATGCACAGTGTCATTAGATGTATTACAGACATTTCTCGAGTGGTTATTAAACAAAAACACAAAAGTCGTCATGTGCGGTGATCACGGCCAACCACCACCATTTGTCGGTGCATCTCCACATGAATGGCTAAGGGGATTTGTAGACTACTATGAAGAAATCACCACTGATTATAGATCACTTGATGAACGATTACGCGAGTTCAAAGCGCTAATTAGATTACAACCGGATAGAATCCAATGCGAAATAGCGCGTGAAGTGATTTCAGAAACTCCAATGAATGATTTCTGGGAAACATGGAGACCAAATGATTTGATAATTGCAAGTAGAAAAATAGTCAGGGACACACTTCAGATGAAGTTATTTGAATTGCATAAAGAAAAATTTGCAACGCTTCCAGTACCCCTTTGTTATAGGCCATCGGATACACGAAAACAGAATATTGAAGTTGATATTCCAGGACAGAGTGAAAAACAAATTCTGGTATTAAATGATATTGTGCTGGTTGATATCAATGTCGTTGAAGATGCATTGCGTGCTAATAAATCCCCGTGGACTCTAGGATACGCAGCAACAATACACTCTTCACAGGGATTGACTATATCGGATACAATTGTTTGGATGGTGGATAATCACATCGAATGGTCGAATTTAGTCTATCTCGCAGTATCCAGAGTACGAAGAATAAATCAGCTTCGAAGAATTGTTTTCGATGATAATGACACCACAATAAATGATATTGATGTTAGCATCATTAATAAAAAACTCTCCGGTTACAAACAACAGGACAAAAAAAAACAACGAGAATTTGATATTGATGCTGAATTAATAATAGCTTTGAAGAAACAACAGAATAATCACTGCGCGAGTTGCAATTGTATAATGCGTTGGCAGTATTCGGATAAGGATCCTCGCCAATTCACCGTAGACAGAAAAAATAACAGTCTCGGTCATGTCAGAAATAATGTGATGTTGACTTGTCTTGAGTGCAATAGACGCAACGGTGCTAGTTAAGACCATGCGGTGGCAATTGAGTATCCTCGGGAATCACTTGTAATTGTTGTCGAGTAAAAACCCGCTGAGGGGCAGTTGAATCCAGTTTATAGACTGGAGGTCTACCCGTAGATCGTGTTATAGTAGATATCTTGTGTGTAGTGACACTCCAAATAGGATCAGTAGCCCTTTTTCTACCCCCTTCAAGCTCTCCTGGTTCGTATAAGTACCTCACAATGACATTACTATGAAGAATTGGTTCTTTGAAATCTTTTTGTGGTTGTACGGGTATTGACTTCTTTTTAATCGCGTTGATAGGTTTCATGTTGATTGTTCTAGTAATCTCGTTATTCAGTGCAGTAATCACAGATGGTAATCTTTTAACCCATTCACGCGATCGCTTTTCTTGAATGAATTCTTTTGCATATTGATATCCAAATAACCGTTCAGCAAGAGTCCGATTAAATCGTTCTACAATGGCCTGATCGCGATGTAGCGCAGTATGCCCTCGTCGTATGGTGACATTATGATGTTTCATTGTAGATAATACTACACCCTGAAATTCCTTGCCAGGATCAACCTGCAATAGATTTGGCCAGTGCAGAGGACCCCTTCGATAAATCCTCTCAAATGCAGAAGCAACTTCAGTGGCTGATTTTGTTTTTAACGGTTCTGCTTCTTTGTATCGACTTGCAATATCAACTACGGTTAAAGCGTATTTGTAACCACGATCATGTGGCAGAAATAATATATCAGCCTGATGAACTTCATTAGGAGCGGTCACATCAAAATGCGAGAATCGAATTTGTTTAGGCGGTGGTAGATAAATTTGCCATAGTGCCTGTTTGGATAACCAATTAGCCGCAGTGGTTTTTTTCACTTTTGCAGCGCTAGCGAGTTTATGGACTGCTGATTTACCCCTCCAGTATCCTCTTGGGGAATAATAAATTAATTCCATATTATTAATTACCGGCACCTAACATCAATTTACTTTTCATAGCCGATTTTATTAAAAATGAAGCCAATTTTTCTTTGAAGGATTTATCAGGAATAGCATTTAACGCATGAATTAATTTCACATCTGCTAGATGCCTGTGTTGCAGATTGCTGCTTTTATAAGCAACATCATGAAGGTGACAGGCCTTATCAATGGCGTTTATTGGTTCTTCACCGGGGTTGGGTTGATTTTGATTATTGAGTCTGATATCAAGTCTGGTTCCCGGTCCACAGTAGCTATATCCGGGAAGGTGCTTTTCTCCGGGGTACTTTGCCCATGGGGTTCCAGGGAGCTTTGCCAATTTGGCTGCGATATCACCTCCTCGTTTTTTTTTAAATCAGATTTCATAGACACAAATCTAAATTTCTTTGTACCACATTGCATGCATTTACCAGAAAGCGCTGATCGGTTATTTTTAGTTGTAACCGTCGTCACATCTTCTGTGCCAGTACGCGTTTTGCACTTCACACAATATAGATCCATAATTTATGTATAGAGATATGGATATAATTGATTTTTCAGCGACTAAAAGAAGAGAACCGGTTAAGCATCATGCAGCGCTACCAAACTCTATCCGGATGATTATAATCGGGCCATCTGGATCCGGTAAAACGCAATTGTTGCTCAATTTAATAATGAGATGGATGAAGTGGGATAAGTTGTATTTAATTGCCCCTAGCGTAGATGATCAACGATGTTATGAAGTGCTAAAAGATTTTAACGACAGCGCGGTAGAAAAATCCGGAGAGGGTATTATTGAGTTTATAACCGATATCGATGAAGCACCGAGCATTGATGATATTGATGGAGATATTAACAATTTAGTCGTATACGACGATATAATGTTGGATAAACAAAAAAATCCTGCTAGAATATTTTCCCGTGGGCGTCACAAAAACACTGACGTGATATATGTCACTCAACGCTACACTCAGGTTCCAAAAGTCATCAGAGATAACTGCAATATTCTTTCTGTATTCAACGGCGTTGATACACATACGCTACGAAATATTTGGCAGACATGGTGTTCTGATATGGACTTCAATCAATTTCGAGATTTCTTTAGTCATGCTCAGTCAAAACCACACGGATTCGCAACAATAAATTTGCATGATCCTCGGACACGATATCGTATCGGACTGGATCAAATATTCGGTTAAAATCATTTATTATTTTTTGTTAACCCAGTGATGAAATCACTAAGCAGCAGAGAGGGTGGATGACAACAAGTTGCGACCAAAATTAATTAAAAAATCGTTTTCATTTTTTTAGTTAAAATGATTTCGTAGGGAGATTTCAACGAAATCCTACGGATCGTTTTAAGGATTCAATCAATTTTTTTTGTCTGAAAACGTTGTAGGATTCGCCATCTTTTGGTTGAAATGAGATTATAGGACGGCTCGTTTTAGGATTTCAATCAAATTTTGTCTCAAAACGTTGTAGGATTCACCCTCTCTGCTGCTGGGGGACTGGTTCAAGAATACAGTTTGAGTACGGCAAGGCTGTCTCCTATCACCCACGGTTTTCAACATCTACTTAGAGCGTATCATGAGCGATGCCCTGGAAAACAATTGTGGGACAGTCAGCATTGGAGGGCGTAACATCACCAACCTCAGCTTTGCAGACAATATTGATGGGCTGGCAGGCAGTGAAGATGAGCTTGCCACCTTAGTGAAGAACCTGGATAAAACATCTTCCAGATTTGTCATGGAGATAAGTGCCGAGAAGACAAAGCTGATGACAAAGTGGCAAACAAATCTCAACCAAAATTAAAGTCAGAGGACAGGAACTGGAAACAGTGGGTGAATTCAAATAACTTGGTTCCATAATCACGGAAGATGGATCAAGAGCAGAAATTTTGTCACGAGCAGCACAAACAACGGCAGCTATGTCAAAGCTAAGACCCATCTGGAGAGACAAGAACATCTGTCTGAAAACTAAAATCAGACTATTGAGAGCACTAGTCATCTCCATCTTTCTGTATTCATGTGAGGCCTGGACCCTGACAGCAGAATTACAACGAAGAATTCAGGCACTTGAAATGAGATGCTACAGAACCATCCTTGGCATCTCTTACATGGACCACATCACAAATGAAGAAGTGCGCAACACCATCAGGCACAAAGTTGGCCATTATGAAGATATAAATTGGGCTAGAACACCCTTTTCTAAGGTTTGTTTATATGAATGGGAGATTGTAAACTGGGTTGTAGTTCTTTTAATCGGTATGGTCAAGTGTTGGTTTCATCAGCATCGGTTTTACAATAGCAGGTTTGAAAAATAATGGTAATTCCCCAACGAGAGAGAGAGAGAGAGAGAGAGAGAGAGAGAGAGAGAGAGAGGGGGGGGGGGTATTAATAACATCAGTTAGTAAAGGCAATACTGGATCTAAGCACTGAAACATCCGTGATAATGGAATTGGATCAGGTTTACGTGATTTTGGTGCATTCTTCAGCACAAGTAGTCGTATTTAATCCATCGAGACAGGTTCCAGCGCTGCTAACGGTTGCTGCTGTAATCAGTATCGTATCACAACTGTATGGTGACGATGAGTCAATTGTAATTGTGTTGTCAAGCTTATCGCTAATGGTTTGTACTTTTTTCACGGAAGAAATTTGCTAACAGGTCCGGAAGGTCGACTGGAGAGAAGGTAGTTGGAAGTGTGTACATTTGTTCCTTGACATTAGAATTATGGTATCATTGAAAGCTCTTTGCATATGGAACGTTCTGTGATAGTACTATAGTGGGCTGATTTCGATGCAACAACTATGTGACGTTCTTCTTATGAATAGTCCGTCTGTTTGAAAGCCAAAGCCTCTACACTTGCGGTGGTCTCTTTTAGCAGTGCGAAGCTTGTTCCTAACACTGATATACCACGGACAACACTTTTAAATTGATACTCCAGAGGCGTAGCGATGATATTTTGCGCCCGGGGACGAACTATAAAATTGGCGCCCCAGCGATCTTGTGACCGATTTATTACTCTTGTTTACTTATTATAATGTAACGTTGTAAGCCTCATTTTGGCGCCCCTGTACCTTGGCGCCCGGGGACATATGTACCCCCTGCCCCCACCTCGCTACGCCTCTGTGATACTCTAACCTTAGTGGCTGTGGCATGGTTTTCAAGCAATGACCACAGGCAGCTATCGAGTTGTTCTGCTGTAGCAGGTAGGCAAGTTGTAAGATTTATTTGGAAGTAATGTATTCGTTTGGTTATATTTATCATATGGCGGTTTCTCTTAGTAGCAAATAAAGGTGGATAGTTAGGGACTGATATGTAAAAATGGCATATTATGCAAAGATATTCTGACGCAAGTTCCTGTGATAGCAAGGATCTTATAATATTATAATTGGGTCTATAAAATTCCAGCGTAAAATGAGAACACGTGTACTGGTCCGTTAGTTAACTGTTTGAAGTTGAAAACATTAATGGCATGTTGAAGTTTCAATATGTATGGGTTTCCAGTACAGTCAAAGTGAAAGTTTAAATCTCTTTCTGATTGATGGTAAATATATGCTTGATCGCAACAGATGGTTGTAAATACAATCCAGAATCTAGGTTCAATCTGTATTTCATCAACGATCACGTTAGATCGCACCAACCTTGTTGACCTAATAGCCAATCCCATCCATGTGTTTGTCTGCACGCAAACAATTCTTTTTGTTCTCATCAGGTGATGGGATCACTATTGAAGTTCTCAATGGGGTGTACAATATTACGTCAATGATTAGGTTCGGCGAAGAATTTCGTTGTCAACTAGTAAGGATTCGTATCTTTGTATTCGCGAACACGAGCACACACTTATCACAAGTTATTGCCATTGAATCTGTACAATATCTAGTTAACATTGGACAGTTAGCGCTGAGAACTGTGCTTGCTAGGCTCCAGAATCTTCACGAAAGTATACACATGTTGCGTGCAGGTCCCAAACAGACTGGATATCATATCGGGCCTGACATTTTTAGAATTACCTCAACAACCTAATTCATGCACAATCGTCAGTGCCAGTTACGAAAGCATTTGTGCAGGGTTAGATTCTTCTTGAGTTTTCACCCACCAAGGTTCCGTTTGTCTTGATCGCGATCCGCGCGCAGAAACTGTGTATCTACACAGCATAACAATCGGTTGTTATTCGTTTGTTAAGACAGTCGTGTGGATGATCTGCAGAGCGAGACATCTACGATAAAATCGTACTTTAGAGATCAGCCTGACATCTGACAACAACAACAATGACACTGGAGCCTCGACGTGTGAAATCCATATGCATAGTCAATCGGAAAAACCCCGTCTACATGACGTATTATTTAACTAGGCTCAGCTGCGGTTGTTTGTGCTGCTAGTGACTAAATTCCTGCTCTTGATCCTCTTCGCTGATTATGGAACTATGATATTTAAATTGACCAACTGTTTTCAGTTCCTGTTCCTGAGATTTATTTATTTATTCTGACTTTAATCTTAATTGAGATATGTTTGCCACTATTTGTCATCAGCTTTGTCTTCTCTGCACATATCTCCATGTCCAATCTGGAAGATGTTTCATCCACGTTCTTTACTAAGTAGCCAGCCCATCAATGTCGTCTGCAAAGTGGAGATTGGTGATGTTACGATCTCCAATGCTGACTGTCCCACAGTGGTTTTCCAGGGAATCTCTCATGATACGCTCTAAGTAGATGTTGAAAAGCGTGGGTGACAGGATACTGCCTTGGAGTACTCCATCTGTTGTCTTGAACCACTCCCCCACATAACCTTGAGCGGTTACTGAACTGGTAGCCTTGGCGTACAGCTCTTCGATGGTGTTGGTCAACTTTGGACCCATGTTGTACTTCTTCACTGTGGCCCACAATGCCTCATACCAGCATTTGTGAGATCTATGAACACATGATAGATGTCTTCTTGATGTTGCGAGTACTTTTCACACAGAACCCTAAGATTGAATAATTGCCTCATCTGCACCGTCGGCGTTGTAATTCTGCTTTCATGGTCCAGGCCTCGCATGAACACAGAAAGATTGAGATGATTAGTGCTCTCAATAGTCTGATTTTAGTTTTCAGACAGATATTCTTGTCTCTCTAGATGGGTCTTAGCTTTGACATAGCTGCCGTTGTTTGTGCTGCTAGTGACAAACATTTCTGCTCTTGATCCTCTTCGGTGATTATGGAATTATGATATTTAAATTGGCCCACTGTTTCCAGTTCATGTCCTCTGACTTTAATCTTAATTGAGATATGTTTGCCACTATTTGTCATCAGCTTTGTCTTCTGTGCGCTTATCTCCATGTCCAATCTGGAAGATGTTTCATCCAGGTTCTTCACTAAGTGGCAAGCTCATCTTCACCGCCGGCCAGCCCATCAATGTCGTCTGCAAAGCTGAGGTTGGTGATGTTACGATCTCCAATGCTAACTGTCTCACAGTGGTTTTCAAGAGAATCTCTCATGATACGCTCTAAGTAGATGTTGAAAACCGTGGATGACAGGAGACTGCCTTGCCGTACTCCAACTGTTGTCTTGAACTACTCCCCCTCATAACCTTGAGCGGTTACTGCACTGGTAGCCTTGGCGTACAGCTTTTCGAAGGTGTTGGTCAACTTTGGACCCATGTTGTTCTTCGTCATTGTGGCCCACAATGCCTCATGCCACACTGTCAAAATCATTTTTGAAATCTATGAACACATGATACATGTCTTGTTCATGTTGCGAGTACTTTTCACACAGAACCCTAAGATTGAATATTTGTTCTGTTGTGGTTCTTGCACTCCAGAATCCTGCCCGTTCTTCAACGATTATTTATTCTGCTTGTGGTCTCAGTCTGTTTAAGATGTTTTGCAGCATCACCTTACTAGCATGGCTGATCAAACTTATAGTTCAGTAATTTTAGCACAACTGTTTTTTTTTTGGGAAGTGTTATAATATGTGACTGGGTCCACTTTGTGGGCCATGCGCATGTCTGCCAGATCTTGTTGCAGATTTTTGTTAGTAGCTCTATCACCGATTCCCCACCATTCTTGATAAGTTCAGCTGGGATGTTGTCTACTCCAGCTGCATTCCTATTTTTCAGTGGTCTTATTGCTGACTCCAACTCGTCCTTGAGAATGGGGAACTCATCATCATTTCTGGAGTCTCCTGTGGACGGATGGACTCCATTAATGGGTTTGGAAATTTATTCTGGACAACCTTGACGTGGCCACGATTGTCCAGATACAGCGATGGTTACACAAGAAAGATGGTTCAACAATGAAGTTTGTCAAAGATGCCTCTGATTACGCAGGCCAACTGCCAAATATAATGAGAAGGCCTCTATAATTTCTACTGGTTGTCTCGCAGCTGTACACAAGTTAGCGTGTCCTAATCCCGAATTCAGTCTTGTATTTGCAAAGCGTTGATCACAACTTTGTGGAGTCTCATTACGATTTCCCTCTTTTATTCCCCTCAGTCAGATAAAGTTTTTGTAGATATGTTCGCAAGGTGGTACTTGGAGCAAAATCCGGTTTCACTTTGCTTTCTAAAACAATCTCAAACAATGTTATTTGGTGTAATGCCGTTTCTCACACATACCACACACGCAAACTCTTCAAATGCTATTGAGGGAACGTTTACGCTCCAAATACGTACCTAGCAGAATCTTACTGCACCAAAGCATATGTTCTTGTAATTTTAACTTGCAGCGACAATGTCTCTTTGTGCTTAAACGGTCGTCAGAAACTGTTGGAATACATTGGGTTGACTACACAGACGCCAATCATATTGTACGTGCATATAACAATATGTGGTCATATATGGACGGGTGTCAAAACTTCCACACGGGTTCTGATTCTGCGATGTATCCACGCCAGATACGATCACTATCCAATATTGTAATCCATCATTGACTCAGCTTAGAAACGAAAGGTCTCGGCAATTATTCAAGACGGACGCGCTCGTTCGGGTAACATTTATTTGACAAAGGGGATCATTAGATATCAAAGGATATGGTGTAATCAGTGTGCATTAGTATGATAGGTATGCCAAAATCACCATAATGCATCATCTCCAGTGATTTAAGTATTCCTTTGGCAGACAACTTTGTTATAGCTACATGAAAAGAATACCAGTGAAAAGGTGACGTGGCTAGAAGTATGCGTGCGTATTATGTCTGCACGTCATAAAAAAACCGGACAAGGTTTGCCTGTCGTGCAATTAAATTACGCCACTTTTTTATTAATTGAAGAACTTTGGCATCCACTCATTTTTATCGCCGTGGGGAAAAAAATCGTAAGAAAAAAACTAACTGTGAAATAAGATGACGATGAGAAATAAATAGGTGCAATAATCGGTATTTTTGTAGAAGCTACGTCGATAGTAAACGGTGTCTCTGGTTACACAGCAAGTTAATTTCGATATGACTGCATGCCCAATTGCGTGCGGCCACACAGAGTATTGTAAAGTTGGTCAATAAATTGTACTCTATTACAATCAAGGCTAACATAATCAGTGCGGCCGAGTTTGAGAGTGTTCAGGCGGAAATGGAAAATCTCAGACAAACCCAAACATGAAAAGGAACCCCGCGCATTCTGGCTTATGGTAAAAAGAACTAATCTACATGTAACGTGCATGTATTGATCGATATCATATATATTGACCAATTGTGGTTTAAAATGGTATCATAAAGATCAGCAACATGATCCGAGATAATACCAATCTGTTTTCGAAAATTCCAATTCAGTGTAATTATAATTATTTTCTGTCCGCAAAACAATATCGGAAAAGAAAACATAGGTCTTTGGTGAGTTAGTCTGTACAGATAGATATAATGGAATAATTTTCAAAAACAGGCTCATGCTCCGCCTATTAAGATATATTTTGTGAGCAATCCACTTAAAAATGGACAATGCAAATTAGAAGGATGTTGAATGTTTGAAATCCTTCATTTAAAACTGTAATTTCCTCCAATTGTATGCTTGAGTTTGATAGCATACATTATTACGAAGAGAATAATGACAATGTGTATTCCCATCTTTCTTTAATATCAGTAAATACAAATAAACAATTCTACCATTTATCTAACATGTAAACAAAGACCTTGTATAGAACACAATATAATTAGGTCGTTTTGAAAGTATACAGTTTAGAGAACGTTTTCTTTAGATCCGTTAGAGTCATATTTTACTGGCATTTAGAGATGGAAATTTCATTCCTTGTGTGTACTATTTTATTTGAATTGTTGAATATCAAAACAGCTTATTTATATAAAAACGTGTATTTTATGCATTGCAACATATAAAGAGAGCGAACATCACTTTTAACAAGCGACTGTTGGTGAAAGGTAATGTGTTCCATTGGATCACATAATATTTGACATTACTATAAGAAGTAGCAAATTTGATATTGTTTATTTTTTATTTTGATTGCCTTTGTTCGTTTTGTACGCTTCGTTGGAATGGGTATTTTAAGGTAGAGCAAATATTAATGTTGTTTAGTTCTAAAACAAGTTGCATAATATGTCATTGCCTAACACAAGCTCGGTTATCGACCCGGACTGATCCAGATGCTACGATTTATACCACCAACTCTTAATATAATAATTTAGATAACGTATATGTTATGTAAAAGAATTTCTGTTATGTATGTTGTGATTAGCTTTTCATAACCTTCTTCTCATTTCTTGCTATGTGAAGGAATTACTCGTAAGTTGGGGAACGTCAATATCCATGGTAAGAGAGAGAGAGTGAGAGAGAAGGAAGAATTCAGGCTCTCTTAAAAGCGTGCCGTCACGATGTTAAAACAGCTACACTACATCTGAAATTAAGAGTCAAACATTCATTCTCTGCTGACATGGAGAACTTTATTTAAATAATCAACACACATATATATTACTACATTCTAGAATCACTTCTAAAAGCTTTCTAATAAAAGTTCATGAAATACATATTATATTTTCCTATTAAGCTTTCCAACTTCATTTTATTCATATAACTTCTGCACCTTAGAATATTATACAATAGTTAATTCTCAATCAATTTCAAGATAGCCGAAGTATGAAATATAATAACTGTAATTAATGCAACAATTAATTTAAAGAATACATTTTACTTATCTTAAAGTAGAATATTGATTTAGAATCTCAAGCATTAAAAATACTTATTTCTTAAAATAGGTATAAAACATATACAGTGTCCTTACCTGAAATTAAGAGTCAAACATTCATTCTCTGCTGACATGGAGAACTAATCTGACCTGATCGCGCATCTGTATTTATAGTGTCAGGGTCAGAGGTCATACCCTCCATGCATCAGTCAGAAAAGATGCTGACTTACTTTCAGGCATAAACCAGTTTCGACCGGCAGAAACCAACTTATCTTACGTCATAAGACCTACTCTATAGTTTATTTATATTCGTTTCATATCGTCACACCAAATATGGTTAGCTGTTAGTTGGAAGCCATCTTGTTTCTGTATCGTCTAGAGAAATCTTACTTCACCTTCATTAACTGAATTAAACTCATGCCAACACTAGGTCAGAAACATATTCTTACTAATGTAGCTTAGAACTATAGCTGAGCAGGCAAAATTCATGTATAATGTTTTTCGTATACAATCTCACACAACATTGTATATTGGCAATGTTCTTAGCTACTTTTACTTGAGTTATAGTGTGGTTATATACATTGCCCTTTTTTACTTGCTCAACAACCATTTCTATTCTATATAGTTGTGTTACAAAAACAAATGAAATTACCTTTAATATCTTTTATAATATAAACAAATAAAACATTACTTTAATTCAATTCAAAAGAAAATATCAATCTTATTAATTTTTCTACAAATTCAATCCTAACAATACCCTCTAGTCTATTTGAGCCGAGTCCTCGAGGCTCGAAAAGAAAAATCAATTTTATTCATCAAAACAAGATAAAAGATGAAAGGTCAAAAATACAATGGTAAAAAAACATTGCGAGACATTTTCGCAAAGTTCAAAGATACAATGTAAAACACTGAAAAATACATTGCAAAATACCAAGTCAAATACAATAAAAAAAATTACAATAAGAAGTACATTGCAAATACTCAATCAATTTCAAAAAGTACAATGAGTACAAGTAATGTTTTATGCAAAATATTTGATAAAATTCCCAAAACACAATGGGAAGTGTATTGCACAAATCTCAGTCAAATTCTCAAAAAATACAATAAAAAGTACAATGCAAAATTCGTGAAAAGGATTCCCCCAAAAATACAATGGGAATAAAACTTCACAGCATTGAATACTTTGATAAGATATATATATTTATTAAACACATAATTCTACAAAACCTACCTCTAAACTAGGCTTATCAGACGATTGTAAAACAAAATAATAGCATACAGTTCTTGTTATCTTTATTTTTCTTTTTCTATTTTAGTGTAATCTTCCTTTGTGTCCTTTTTCTGTATTTCTTTTTCTCTTTTATATGTTATTCGTATAACATTAGCAGAACATATTTATGGGTGAATACTTATTATATCGAGAGTTTGGAACTGACAATTTAATGTTGCACTAGCCTTAATAACCATGACGTATGTTCACTTGCAATCAACTTTGACCTGTGCGTGTATGAATATGTAACGCCTTTGAATTAACCTAAGAACAATGAGTGAGTCTAGTGCAGCTTGAAATGTATGTGTTTTATCAACGTTATCTTTGACGCGTGAAAGAGAATGTACTGCCATTATCTTTTCAAATGAATTTTTCTCAGAAGCTGGCCGTATATAGACCAATAGCTGCTCATGTCTTGAGAGCTATGCATTACGTGATCTCTGTGTCGAGTAATTATAATCGCGCGGACATTTTGACGAGTTTATCATTTATGGCGAATGCGCCAAGACACCGTACCATAAGGTACATACTTTCATACAAATGGTATGAAATCGTGAGGGATAAACCTCTAAACATTGTCAAACCATGCATTAATGAGATTGCTGTATTATACCGCGTATTCGTTTTAAGACGTATTATAACTGTGAAATAATATCATTATGTAGCTTCATTTGACATCCTTGTAACAATATTCGATACGTTCAATGCAACAAGTCCGTGTAAGCCTGATTTAAACTGTGAATCCACTTATAAGCTGAACTATACAAAAGTGGGGGATGCTGGAGATAACCCATGTTTCAAATTGTTTTGTTTTTATGTTGTTGTTTGTTCTGATACTATGTACTCTGCATTCAGAGTTAAAAAGAAACATATGCCTACGAACCAATCCAAATTTCATCCATACCTTAAGAGAAAGAAAGAGAACTGAGAGATTTGGCGCCAGAAAGAAGAAAAGAGAAATAGAAGGTATGAGAAAAAATAATGGAATGGACGATAGGACTATAATTTTCTCTTCCAAATACGAAGGAATTTGTTTTTTTTATGTTTTCAGAATTTCGTATTGAATTCAATTACGAAATATTCGACTTCGTCGTTTGCGACGTGTGTTTGATTGTGTGTGTTTACTGTGAAATACTTGCTTTAATGCTGGAGATACATTCTCAGTTGGTTGCCATGATGGCGTGGACCCATCTGACCACTTAACCAAATAATGCTTCTTCCCAGAAATCCATTTGGATTTCAACAGTTTATCAACTAAGTACCATTCGGTACCATTGTTGGTTGGTGATTGCTCATTGCTCGTTTGATCATTTGATGTTTGTGTTGACTGTGGAGGTGTACTACTTGTGTCCGGTGTCGGAGGTCTATAATCCCTAGGATCTTTATAGTGCTTAAGCCTGTTTGCGTGTACAAGTGATTTCATTTCCTTATTGTCTGAACAACGGCGTAATCTGTAGGTGCTATTCGGACCTACTTGAGTGATGTAATATGGACCTTCCCAACGAGGATAAAGCTTTTTTGATAACCCTACAGGTATATGTGAGATTTGTAAATGTACATAATCTCCAACGCGAAAGGATGGTTCTTTTGTTTTCTGGTCAAACCTCTGTTTGCTTGTGCTTTGTGCTTCACGTGTATTTGCTTTAGCTATTTCTTGAACTATTTTCAATCTTTGAATCAATTGATCTATGTACTGTTGTGTTTGTGTTTGTACAGTTTCTTTAGGCGTAAGAGATACATCTAAGGGTAAAGTCATTTCTTTCCCAAAGACTATGTAATACGGTGAGTATCCAGTAGAATTAACTGCTGGACTCATTCGGAATGCCATCATTACGCTGGGTAATATGGACGGCCAATCATCTTGATGTTTGCTACAGTAAGCCCTCAATGCCTGACTAATGGTACTATTTTTTCTCTCACAGAGACTGTTAGTTTGAGGGTGGTATGAACTAGTATGGTGACGTGTTACTTGAAATAATTCACAAAGTGCGAGTACAATTTGAGACATAAAATTTTGTCCACGATCACTGACAAGTGTTCGCGGTGCACCATAACGTGTAAATATCTCATTGTACAAAACACTGGCAATTTCTGTTGCTGTTTGAGAACGTAAGGGAAAGGCTTCACACCAATGTGACAAACTATCTGTCACCAATAAGATGTATTGATAACCTTCCTTACTTTTTGGCATGCACAAAATGTCCATGTGCCACCTAGAGAATACGTCTTCTGGGGGCAATGGGTGCAATGGAGCTTTTCGTGCGTTTATGTCCCGTTTAATGAGCTGACATTTAGAGCATGATGTAATGTAATCATACACATTTTGATACATTTTAGGCCAATAATATTTCTGTTTGATAGCTTGATATGTTCTTTGAACACCAAAATGACAACCTCCTGCTTTTGAATCGTGATAAGATAGAAGGACATCGAGTCTCAAATTTGTGGGTAAAGCAACTTGTTTTATGAGTTGATCTGGAGAAGTTTTATGTTTTGTACGAGGCTGGAAAAAATGATGTAAGACACCATTGATTAGTTCATATTGATTTGCTTCATATGGAATAGCTGTTGCACGACGAGTGTTTTCTGGTAATATTCCTTGTTCTAAGTAAACATACATGTCCTTAAAATCAGGGCACTCGCGCTGATATCGGGCTAGATCCGGTAGTTCTTCAGAACTACTGCTAGGTATGTTATCATTAGTCTGTAGTGGAAATAGGTTAGTAGTATTTTCCTTATCGTAAAAGAATGTAACTTCTGCCATTTCTTCTTGAATGGAGTGTACTGGTGATTCTAACTGAGTCTGAGTGTTAGTGCATGCTGGAGATTTTTCTAACTGGCTGTCAGTCTTAGCTGTTTGGTCGTAGTTTCGACGTGAGAGTGCGTCTTCATTTGTGTTTTTATGGCCTGGAGTGTATACGATATCAAAATCGTATTCCTGTAAGCGAAGTGACCAACGAATTAGTCTATTCGAAGTGTGTTTAACTGTCTTTAGCCAAACTAATGCCTTGTGATCTGTAATGACAGTAAATTTCTGATGTGATAGGTAAACATGATATGTTCGGATACCTTCTAATACCGCTAAACACTCCTGTTCAGCTACTGACCATTGTCTTTCAGCATTTGTTAATGCTCGTCCACCATAAGCAATGACATGCTCTTTGTCGTCTGTCCCTATCTGAGACAAAATATAACCTAGAGCTGTACCACTGGCATCACATGTGAGTCTAAATGGTTTATTAAAATCAGGATAAGCCAAGATAGGAGCTGTGGTCAAGGCTGTCTTAAGAGTTTCAAATGCTTTTTGACACTTGTCTGTCCAAAGAAACGAACTGTCTTTTTTCAATAACTTATTTAAAGGTGTTGCTATTGTAGAATATCCTTGGACAAATTTTCTGTAATAATTGCACAACCCTAGAAAACTCCTAACATCTTTTTGTGTTTTTGGAACAGGAAACTGTGTAACTGTGTCAATTTTGGACTCATCTACTTTAATTCCTTTTGTTGAGAATTTATGACCAAGATAAATAACTTCAGATGCTGCGAATACACATTTTGATGGTTTGAGTGTCAAGTTTGCCTGACGTAATCGATCCAAAATAAGTTCAAGGTGTGCTAAGTGTTCTTCATATGAATTGGAAAAAATAATAATGTCATCTATGTATGCAAGACATGTTGACCATGGTATACCTCTAAGTACATGACCTAAAAGAATGCAATATGTGGCGGGCGCATTTCTGAGTCCATACGGCATTACATTCCATTGGTAAAGACCACGTGATGTTATGAAAGAGCTCTTATGTTTTGTCTCTGGACCCATTTTAATTTGCCAAAGTGCTGAATTTAAATCTAATGTACTGAAAAGACATGGTTTAGTTTGTCCAACTGCATCAATTACATCTTCTAATCTTGGAAGAGGGAATGTCATTGGTTGTGTCACTTGATTAAGTTTCCGATAGTCAATGGCAAAACGATATTCCCCATTTTTCTTTTTGACTAAAACAACTGGAGATGCATAACTCGAAGAACTGGGTTCAATTAGTTGGTGTTCTAATAATTCATCTACCTGTCTATCAATTTCTTTATTGATGTGCGGAGACGCACGATAAGGTTGACAACGAATTGGCATGGAATCACCTGTCTCTATTCGATGAGTAAATACCGTAGTACTTCCTAATTCATCTAAGTTCAAGGCAAATACATCCCTATGTTTATTCAAAAATAATTGAAGTTCTTGTTTTTGATTTTCTGACAAATCTGAAGAGTGTAAATCAAAATTAATTGGTTCTTGTGATTTACTAGTTTGTGTGTCCACAATGTCAAGTGTATCAGATGTGATATTCTTGTCATAAGTGTCCTCACTAACAGTAAATATGGTCTGTGGGTGTAGTACGTCTACATAAGCTAGTACGGTATTTGCCTGTATGTCTATAGCTTGTGAAGTAGGATTCAAGATCTGAACAAAGTTATTTTTCGAAACCGTTACAATTGTTCTAGCTGTCAAAAATGTGGAGTTTGACATATTATGAGATGGTTCTAGTAAAACAGGTGTCCCTTTTTTGATTTTACAGATATGAATAGGAATGGAACAACTTGAGTTTGGTGGAACCGTTGTACGTTTGTTTACACGTGCTAATTCTGACTCAGTACGTATCAGATTGATAATTACCGTATCGTCTAGCAAAGAGAGCGTTTGTGTATCTAGATTCACTACTGCTTTGTATTTAGTGAGAAAATCTAGACCCAGAATGACTGAATGTTGTAGGGCCGGGATGACGTGAAATGTATGAGAAAAACTTACACCTCCTATTTTCAAATTAAGTGGTATCATTCCAAAAATTTCGTGACTTTCGCACCCAGCTGCGATAATATTGTTAAGATTTGAAGGTTGCATTTGACGTGAATTGAATCCTGCGCGAGAAAGAAATTTTAAGTTGATGGCCGAAATAGACGCGCCTGTGTCTGCTAATGCATTCGTGATTTTCTTTTTAACATAAAGAGGAACAAGATTTTTGTGAATAGGTGTGACTAATGTGATTTGTGGTTCTCGAGTTTGTTTGTGGCAAGGTTGTGACCTTTGATTTGGCGCGAATTTATATTGTTGTTGTGGGGTAAAGCATACTCGTGCAAAATGACCTGTTTTGTGACACAAGTAACACTTTTTATCGAGTGCAGGACATAATCTTCCGTGTGATTGAAAACAAATACCACATCTGAGACAGAATGGCTTACGACTATGTAGTTGTGGCTGGTAGCGCGCATCACAAGGAGATAACTGATATGTATTGTTATCGCGAGATTTATGTACTGAACTAAGGGAATAGTTTGGAAATTTGGCTGTCTGATAAGACGATGTATAATGATGGGAATTAGAGCCTTGCAGCCGAAATGGTTTGTTTTTGGCACGTACGAAGGGTTGAGATAATACATGTACATTGTTTTCTGTGTTCTGTTCTGAGCTGACTGCTTTAATTTCATCTTTAAGATGTTTTAGTTCCTCTAAAATTGTGCTAAGTGTTGACCAATCATCATTCTCAGTTGCGACAAGAGATTTCTCTGCTAGATTTGCGGCTTGTCGTAAATCATCCATATTTGTTGGATTTTTATTCATTACGATTTGTTTAATAGCTGGTTTTAAACCTTGTAATGCAACTGCTAACAATATTTCATCTGAGGTAGTTTGATTATTTGCAATTTGTAAGAGACGAGTTAAATAGTCCAAAACTGTTTCAGACGATTCTTGTCGAGTTTGTAAAATTGATAGATCTAAAATGATATCGTCAGTGTGAAACCTAGATGTAAAGGCAGTTACTAGACTTGACCAGTTATTCCTAACGTTATCAGGTAGCGATTCATACCATACTTTAGCATGTTGTTGGAGGTGAAAAAGAAAAACATTCATAATTTTAGATTCTGACAAATCATAAAAATTAGCCCATTGTAAAAAAAATATTTAGCCATTTAACAGGATTTTGTGATTGATCACCTTTAAAAATATCTAATGTGATAAGAGACATACCTGTACTTGAGAATCTGGTGTTTCCAGAGAAAAATTGCACTCGTAGGAATAATGTCAATAGTAATAAGTCACATTAACTGAATTAAACGGCTTAACTCACAATGTTCTGGGCGTTGATAGTAAATGTATACACAGTTAATTTGCCGTGTAAAAGTACTTTTTGTTGTGGAATCTATGAGCTGTCGAAGGTCACTGAAGTGCTGCTGCTGACGAGGTTTTGTGGGATGAGTTGATAGTCGTCTGCGTAAGAACTTGATTTGGTTTCCAATCGTTGTCTACGTAGGATCAAGGAACCATAGTCGAATGGAGTGTGCGTCACTAGAACTGGATAGCGCGTGGATACTGGTATATACATTACTAGAAATCTGTGAAGCCATTCCCGCAAGAGCTATGTAGTATGTAGGTAGAATCACGAATCAGTCACGTGAACAGCTATATATATGATACAGGCAAGAAAATGCGAACATTGGCGGTATGAAGTCTGACGATCGTAAATATGTTAGTGCCAATCTCCCCCATGGATCGTAATTATAAACACTCCTTCAAAGAAATAATCACTCAACTGGCTTTGCGAGAGGTTCCAGAGATCTGTAACATTCTCCATCCACTTGTTATGAATGTTTTTGCTTCTCCACCACTTGTTATGTAAAAGAATTTCTGTTATGTATGTTGTGATTAGCTTTTCATAACCTTCTTCTCATTTCTTGCTATGAGAAGGAATTACTCGTAAGTTGGGGAACGTCAATATCCATGGTAAGAGAGAGAGAGTGAGAGAGAAGGAAGAATTCAGGCTCTCTTAAAAGCGTGCCGTCACGATGTTAAAACAGCTACACTACATCTGAAATTAAGAGTCAAACATTCATTCTCTGCTGACATGGAGAACTTTATTTAAATAATCAACACACATATATATTACTACATTCTAGAATCACTTCTAAAAGCTTTCTAATAAAAGTTCATGAAATACATATTATATTTTCCTATTAAGCTTTCCAACTTCATTTTATTCATATAACTTCTGCACCTTAGAATATTATACAATAGTTAATTCTCAATCAATTTCAAGATAGCCGAAGTATGAAATATAATAACTGTAATTAATGCAACAATTAATTTAAAGAATACATTTTACTTATCTTAAAGTAGAATATTGATTTAGAATCTCAAGCATTAAAAATACTTATTTCTTAAAATAGGTATAAAACATATACAGTGTCCTTACCTGAAATTAAGAGTCAAACATTCATTCTCTGCTGACATGGAGAACTAATCTGACCTGATCGCGCATCTGTATTTATAGTGTCAGGGTCAGAGGTCATACCCTCCATGCATCAGTCAGAAAAGATGCTGACTTACTTTCAGGCATAAACCAGTTTCGACCGGCAGAAACCAACTTATCTTACGTCATAAGACCTACTCTATAGTTTATTTATATTCGTTTCATATCGTCACACCAAATATGGTTAGCTGTTAGTTGGAAGCCATCTTGTTTCTGTATCGTCTAGAGAAATCTTACTTCACCTTCATTAACCGAATTGAACTCATGCCAACACTAGGTCAGAAACATATTCTTACTAATGTAGCTTAGAACTATAGCTGAGCAGGCAAAATTCATGTATAATGTTTTTCGTATACAATCTCACACAACATTGTATATTGGCAATGTTCTTAGCTACTTTTACTTGAGTTATAGTGTGGTTATATACATTGCCCTTTTTTACTTGCTCAACAACCATTTCTATTCTATATAGTTGTGTTACAAAAACAAATGAAATTACCTTTAATATCTTTTATAATATAAACAAATAAAACATTACTTTAATTCAATTCAAAAGAAAATATCAATCTTATTAATTTTTCTACAAATTCAATCCTAACATATATATTTGTGATATGATTAAGATATTTTATTTCGTTCCAAGTGTATACTAAATATATGTGATTAACTTTAAATCGTTCTGAATAAGAAAGGAAATGTTACACATATTGCAGTCTCATTTAGGGTTGATATAATAACACTCGCTTGTCGATTATGGGATTTATTGTGAGATGAAATGGTATGAAATAAACCTAAAATAATACAATAAAATCTTTCTCTGAACAAAATGGGAGAAGATCAAAAACTTATTCAGCTTCACCGTCTTTTTCATCATGTCACCTGTTTAATCCAACACACCATTGTTTATATTTATATCTAAAATGTTTCCTTTAATAATAAAAATATTGTTTTAAAGTGTAGTAATGCATAAAGTAAAGTTCAGCTTTAAAGAGTCAGGACTTCGTTCAGTTGTTGGGGAAAACCTGGACTTTCGTTTCGATCTTCCATTTTTTAGTTATAGGTTACTGGTTCTCCAATTTCATAAACCAGGGAAATCTGTGCTATCACCTGTTCTGTATCAATTAGCCAGTACTCTATTTTCCCGATGTATAAGTTCGTATCTAAAGACATACAGTTTGTGTGTACATGGAATCGCATCACAATTATTATTTCCAGTTTGGAATTTTAAATTTGTGTGCTCTTTCTTCAAAAACGGAATCGCATGCAATTCTGACTTTATTAGAAGGGTTCATAGAGATTTCAATCAGTTTGTGCAGGGTAGTTATAACCGCTACCAAAGAAAAGGCGGCCATCTCGGGAGCAAATATTTATTTCCGGCGTGGGATGATGCTGTGATATTCTGAACATTGCTAGTTCGACCCGTGGTTGATTAGGATCAAATTAACGGCTGATTCAGATCATATCAAACATTGAACAAAAAACAACGGAGAACACATTTTCATATTTATTTTAATAATTATTATTATTTTTCACAAGCATAGCAATATAAAGTGAAAGGCTGTCATTGAACAGGTATTTCACGACATCATCATCTGTTGTGTTCTAGAATGGTATCAAATTCAGTGTATTGGCAAGTGAGAGGATAATTAATTAGAGCAGAATTGGTCATTTTTCCAATTGATGGATAGATGATATTAAAAGTCTAAAGGGGTTATTGCTATTGATTCACATAGCTAAATTTCACTGTAATATGTGGGGGGGGGGTCAAAGTTGTTAGATTATAATTTCATGCCATGTTATGGAATTGAGTAATAGAAATACTGATTTAAATGTAGAAATGGAATATTTGGAAGATAATAATTGTCTAAAGTGGAGTTTACCTTTGATTTTTAATTATTTCATTGTTCTGGGGACTATACCAAATTGTTGCATGCCACTTGCATGCCACCTTTTCGATTTTTTGGGAATTTAGTCAGAGAGAGAGAGAGAGAGAGAGAGAGAGAGAGAGAGAGAGAGAGAGAGAGAGAGAGAGAGTTCACCTCCAAAGTTAGGGCTATGACTTATGTATTGAGATCTTGTGTTACAAGGTCTGGTTACCTTTCTCCATGGGTTGGCCCAGTCGTTGTGTGTGTGTGTGTGTGAGAGAGAGAGAGAGAGAGAGAGAGAGAGAGAGAGAGAGAGAGAGAGAGAGAGAGAGAGAGAGAGAGAGAGAGAGAGACCCCTTAATTTCTTAATTCAGTATGCCAAGCGAGGTAGCTGGTAGTATCACCCGAGTGGTGGGCATTATCGGGATGCTTGCGAGATTCACACAGAACCTATATATTATAGTATTGAAGGACACGTGTATATATCAAATGTAGACCAGGCCTAGGGGCGTGTCCCTAAGGATGATGATTTGACCCTAGATCATAACTGAGAAACAGCTGAGATTCCCATTTTCTAAGCATATATTAGTTGAATAGCACACAACAATATCAGGCATAGTAGAAATAATGATTTATAACATGTAATCGTAGCTAGATTAAAATGTACATGTGTCATAACTCCATCGGAGTGTGCATAAGCGGGTGCAAGCAGATATCCCATTAGTCAATCAAATTTGAGTCTAACGAATCAGCTGGAGCAATGACGATGCTTCTTATTCGCACATGTAAAGTTCGAAAGGTGTTGTTGACAACCATAAATTGACTTGCAGTTTTAAAATATCACTCAATATTGACATACCATATCCTCACTTCATATACCTTCTAGATATCGGTCAAATATCTAGCACATGTACATACATGAACGACACCAGCTGGGCCTAGCTTTATCTCATACACGAGGGTCACAATTCAGTGTGATCTTCGAGCTTATAGATAACAGTAGTTGCCACGTACTAACATGCCTGGTTATCCGATATTTAATATCGTGATATTATTTTGTAGTTATCGACCACCTTCCCCCATTGATGTAATCACATAATAAGCATGTTTCAATTCATATACTAATACAATAACTACTCTCGAAGCACGACCAACATTTTGTAATGTATTTGAAAGGATTCTGACATACTTAGCACGTCTCCTTCAACTCCAACCCACAAAACCACGCGTATCTTCTCCATACATAACATCATGGTATGGACACCTCTTAGCTTGACATTTTACTGCACGACCAATATTAATAGTATTAATGTACATGGCTACATATTAGTAGCTATAAATGTACATGCTTACGTATTAGTAAATATCTATGTACCTGTTACGTAATAGTAAATACCATGTTTGTATTTATTTACTATATTTATGTAGCACAGAACACTTAAAATGGAGCAGAAAGGTTATTGACCGATCTTTTAAACTAGTTATGCACGTGTCGATCAGCTATATCAGTTTTCATCTTGTAATGAATGATAATATGATAAATTCTCTAGTTTGAAGTTTGTATTGTGTGCAGCCCGACATCTATATCACAAGATCCTTAAGTAGATTGGAATAAATTTTGATGTCTACATTCATTATCTAAAGCTATGATCTCATAATTAAATGTGTAGACTGGAAGCCACACTCATAATATGCTATAAATTGATGTAACATATATACGATAATTTACAAATCCGTCAAGATTTGCCCTCGCCCCGCCCTGAAAAATTGAAATGACGTCCCTGCTCATAGGTTCCGATCCCGTTTACTGTTAGGATGTTCCCTAATCCTGAAACTACTGTGGTCGAGACATTGTATTCCCCTCCCTCTTTATATAGACAAATTATTCCTTATGCAACGTACACAACCGCAAAACCTAAAATTATCCCTACAGGTATTTATACATAGGTTTGTTCAAAATACTGTACATTTTTTAATTATATTCTAAGGCATAGACGGTAGCTGTCTAGTCGGTAAACTATCCATATGAAATTACTAGGCGATGTTCGTGTATCTCTATTTAAACGGAACCATACGTTAGTAATTTCAGATCCAAAAGCTAGGAGTATACAATAAATTATCTTCTTTGATAAGCTTAACGTACAAAAGTTTCAACGAACCATAATCATATGATCTAGTTTTATAGCTTCGACTGACAAATCCGTTTGTCAAAATACAGTGGGTGTTTCTTCTTGAACTTTTATATATCCGTTTGTAAAAGCAAAATAAATTAAGAAAATGAAAATTATTAAGATAAAATAATCATCGTATTGTTTTTACACCTGTTAAGTGACATTCAAAACACACGAAAAGTTAGCAACTTCATTGTTAATGGTGAATAAGGAAGTTCAACACATCGATTAATATATATATATATATATATATATATATATATATATATATATATTCACAAAAAGGAATTATTTAATAAGATTAGAAAGATGACAAATTATGCAATGCTGTTTCTTTCCTTCTCCCATGTCCCTTCCATTCTTCCGTATACATGAGTTTAGACCCCTTTAAGATTATCTTGCAATAACTTTACAAATCGTGCCGTCACTAGCTGGAACACTCATCCCGACCTAAACAACTCAGATCAGTATTGTAAGCGATTGTATCAGTCACAATATAATCAGTCAATTTATAGAACACTGACATCGCAACTATATAATGACCTAATTGAAGTGGTTTAGTACAAACAAGGTTTAATTGATTAGAGGGAGATGATGATAACGAGAGAGAGAGAGAGAGAGAGAGAGAGAGAGAGAGAGAGAGAGAGAGAGAGAAATAATGACGATTGTTATCAAGAATTTAAATAAATCAATGACTAAATTCTACTAATCAAATTAAGACTCTCAGACTAGTGGGTACATATATAAGAATTCTAACTGATTGTCTGGACTAAAAAATCCCAACCAGTCATTAGGTATAGCAGGTCTCATCCCACCCATCCTCCTTCAACATTATATGCTGTGTAATATTGGTCCAAAATAAATATTTTAATTTTAGTATAATATATAATTTTTTAATTTAGTTTACTAAAACATTTTGAAAACTTTTCTAATTTACATTTTTTACTTTAATCTAATATGGAATTAGTAATTTAGTCTCGCATATAATTCTTAATTTTGGTTTAATATTTATTTTTAGATTGGTTAGGGACCAGCTTCGCACTGCAAAAAGACATCGCCGAAAAGCAGAGAGGCTTTGGCTTTCCACCAGACTCACTATTCATAAACAAATCTACGAAGCCGCTAAGAAGAACGTCACAAACATAGTCCATTTAGCCAAATCATCCTACTACAGTTCTAAGATCACGGAGAGTTCCAGCTGCAAAGAGTTCTTCGAGATAACTAACAAACTAATGTCAAGGAACAAATGTACACCACTTCCAACGACCTTCTCTCCACTAGACCTACCAGACCAATTTGCAAATTTCTTCAATGACAAAGTTCAAACCATTAGAGATTCGCTTGACAGCACAATCTCAACCGATTCGTCACCATACAGGTATGATGCAGAATTTCAGCGACAACCGTTAGGAGCATTTGGACCTGTTTCTATAGATTTAGTACGGACAATTGTGATGAAAAGTGCACCAAAGTCTTGTGAACTTGATCCAATTCCGACATCACTGCTGCTTGAGTGCTTAGAACCAATATTGCCTTCACTAACTGATGTCATTAATATCTCTCTCATCAGGGGAATTCCCATCATTTTTCAAAACTGCCATTGTAAAGCAACTTCTGAAGAAACCAACACTGGACCATAACAATTTAAAGAACTACCGACCAGTTTCTAATCTTCCTTTCATATAAAAAATCTTAGAAAAGGTTGTTCTAACTCAACTTGTATCTCATTTAAATTCAAACAGTCTTTTTAGCAATGTACAGTCTGCATATCGCCCTTACCACAGTACGGAAGCTACTCTTCTGAAAGTATTTAGCGACATTCTCTCCGCTTTGGATAGTGGAAAGATTACAGTTCTCACTCTCCTGGATTTGTCTGCAGCATTTGACACAATAGACCATGATATATTACTTCACCGTCTCCAGCATGTATTTGGCATTCAGAATATAGCCTTACAGTGGTTCAGGTCCTACTTAGTCAACAGGACACAAATTATATCTGCAAATGGAATACACTCCAGCCCAGTTGACGTATGTTATGGTGTTCCACAGGGATCTGTTCTTGGACCTGTTCTCTTCATTCTGTACACTCAGCCGCTCTCAAGAGTCATAGATCATCACCCAGTGTCGCACCAGCTGTATGCTGATGACACCCAAATATACAAGTCTAGCCACCTAACTGAAGTTAATGCTACCATCCATGGAGTAGAGAAGTGCATTTCGGATGTGAAATCATGGATGACCTGTAACAAGCTGCAGATGAATGATGATAAAACTGAGGCTATTCTGATCACAACACAAAGACTTTCTCATCCACATCTTTTACCTCAGACAATAAATATCAGCAACATCAATATTACATTCTCACAGTCAGTACGGAATCTAGGTGTTACTCTAGACAGTACTCTCACATTGCACCAACATGTCATGAACATCTGCAGGGCTGCGTATCTTGAATTGAGACGCATCAGTTCAATTCGTAAATATCTTTCTGTTGATGCCACGAAAACACTTGTGTGTTCATTAGTACTTTCAAGACTGGACTATTGTAACTCAATTCTGTCTGGTTCGTCACAATATTTACTCCAGAAACTTCAAAAAGTTCAAAACACAGCTGCACGGATCATCTTTAGAGTACCTCGATCAGAGCACACCTCACCACTGCTCTATACCCTACACTGGCTATCAATTCGATACAGAATCAAACACAAAATTTGTTCTCTGTGCTATATTTCAATGACAGACTCCAGTCCAACATACCTATCCAGCCTCACCCATGTGTATACACCAGCTAGATCCTTATGTTCTTCTTCTGATAATCGTATACTCATTGTTTCCAAGGTGAAAACAAAGTCATATGGACAACGTTCGTTTGCATACCATTGCCCGGCGACATAGAACGAATTGCCCATTGAAATTAGACACAAAGACACAGTGGTCCCTTTTAAGAGTGCTCTCAAGACTTACCTGTTTCGACTTCAGGGACAAACTTAGCGACCTAATCATGATTTGTATCTTATATATTTTCAGCATGTTTTTTATGTTTTCCAATTTCATTGTTTTTGTCATTTGTTGTTCTGTAGTGTAGTCATATCATTATTGATGGTGTAAAGCGCTTAGAGCTCTTAAAGATTAGGCGCTATACAAAGTCATCATTATTATTATTATTATTATTATTATTATTATTATTATTATTATTATTTAATTTAGTTTCATACACGTTTTAATTACATCTAATATAGAAATTGAAATTTAGTCTAATATAGAATTTATCATCTTATCACAAAATAGATATTTTAGTTTGTCAAACTCAATTTTGAATTGATTTGTATTATATTAGAATTATTAAGAATCTAATATCAATCTTAATTTTTAGTCTATTTTATATTGTTTATTTTTGTTTTCTTTATGTTTATTTTAATTTAGTCACATTTAGAATTTGTCGTTTAGTAAACAAAATTATTCCGATACAGAATCTATACTTTTTGTAATATAATATTAACAATTTTTGTCTAATATAGAATTCTTTTTTATATATTGTAATTCTTTGTGTTTATTATGGAAATTGTAATTTAGTATAATATAGAATTTTTCAATTTTTTTTATCATATCATTTTTTCAATATTATTCTGATATAGAATCTTTATTTGTTTGTAATATAAAATTTAAACTTTTTGTCTAATATATAATTGTTAAATTTAGTTGATTTTTATTATTGTGTTACTTGTAGTGAACATATAAATTGTAATTTGCATTGATTATCCTTTATCTTCATTTCAGTCTAATATATAAATTTTAACTTTAGGTTAATAGAGAACATTTAATTTTAGTTTATTATATAATCTATAACTTTAGTTGTATACAGTTTTTAATTTTAGTCGAAATACTATTTTCCAGTTTTGTTGAGTAAGATTTTTTACACTTTTGTAAAATACAGGTCTTTTTTTATTTTGGTTTAATAAAGGATTTACAATGTAAGTTTAATATAGATGTTTATATTTTAGTTGATTTTACAATTTTGGTTCAATAAAGCACTTTTACTTTTAGTGTAATATATAAGTTTTAATTTTGCATAATGTGCCAATGCCTGACAATCTTCATTCCTAAACATCCCATTGCAAACATATTTTTATAAACCTTTTATGTAAATAACACTCATGTTTCTTAAGTCAAAGAAGCTGAACGAGGATGTAGTTCGGTCTTGAATAATTTACATGTTTGATATTAATGTGTTGTATTGGTGGTACTGGTATAACAGTTCGAGTTGTATTGATGTTGTATTTGTAGTTTCTGTGTAATACACTACTTAATTCATGCATGCATATTTTGTCTTTTTTTTTAATAGCACTAGGTGCATATAATATCAAGAATAATTATAAATTTATATTAATTAACATCATTATGTGTACACAGTATTATAAATAACTATGAATTCCATGTTTTATTCATTACAAATATTATGGTTAAAGTACCTCAGAGAATAGGAAATAACACAAATAAGGTAGTCACATTTTATGTTTCCCATGAAGAGCATTTTAGTGAGTGAGTACTATATTTTGATAAGTACTGAATACTCAATACTGTCATTCCACTTGAATGTTCAACACTATCATTCCACTTGAATGTTCAACACTATCATTCAACATAAATACTCAAAACTGCCAGTGGAATACTCAACACTATCATCTCAATTGAATATCCAACAATGTCATTACAACTGATAACTCAACACTGAATAAGAAACAATCTACTTTAATGACCAACACCCATTCCATTTCAATACTCAACACTTTCTATACAGTTGAATACTCAACACTGTCTTTACAGTTTACTACTCAATACTGTCATTCCACTTGAATGATCAACACTGACATTCCATTCAAATGCTCAATATTGTCTTTGCAGCTGAATACTCAACACTGTCTTTACAGTTGATGGTACTAATAGCTGCAGTGATAGGAACTCAGCATTAAAGGATTAATGTCAGGATTGGTCAGTCTGGGGTCAGGATAATTTGATTGGTGTGAATGCTCAACATTGCCAATCCTCTTGAATACTTCACAGTGTCATTCTACCTGAAAACTCAACACTCATTATGTATGGATACAGTCATGAGGGACAACTGCTATGAGACCGCATGTTAAGATATCTACCTGAATACTCAACACTATCATTATCCTTGAATACAGTGAAACTTGTCATGAGGGACAACTGCTATGAGACCACATGTTTTGAGGCCAAACTCACCATGCAATTTTAATGATGATTAAGTGTCACAACCTGTTATGAGAGACCACCTGTCTTGAAAGATCTTTATTGTTTGTTAAAAGGGATGGTCTTCAAATACAGATTCTACTGTACTCAACCGTATCATCATACTTAAATACTCATACAGTCAGTCCAATTGAATAATCTTCAACATCATTCCACTTGAATAGTCAATCCTAGTATTACACCTGAACACTTAACACTCCCGATCTTCTTGAATACACAACATTGTTATTCCACTAGAATACGTGCCACTTATTCCATTTCCGTACTCAACAACCTCTTTACAGTTAAATACTCAACAGTGTTATTCCACGTGAATTCTTGCAACTCATTCCATTTCAGTACTCAACACCATCTTCAAATTGTGTTTATTAACAAATCCCTGGTCACTAACCAACACCTAAAAGTGTATGTGTGTATCTACTGTCATTTTCTGTTTTCCTCAGTAACAGCAAAGTGGCTCACTGGTCATTAAAACAAATCTTTAAAATGGCCTCTTCAGGTACCAAATATTTTATGGATTTTAAAAGTAACACCTACCCCCCTTGTTGTATGAAAATTATATCTAGATTTAGTTTGCAATGCATACCCTTCTGTCTGACATCATGTATATGCCTAGTAAATAAACTACTAAGGTACAGAGAAAATATCATACTTATGGTGCTGATCCTTTTTTGTTCAAGTTATTGTGTTGATAAATTCATATGGATCTTTAATAAACTCACAAATGTCACCAGCACCTTCTCTGGTCTTTCCTGGCAGATCTGGCCTGCTTCATTTGTATATTCGGTGACTCATGCAGTCAGTGATAATGTATTTGTGTTGCAAGGTTCCAAAACACCTGGGTTGTTTCGATAATTATTTACATAACAAATAGCAAATATTGTATGGCTTTCTTAGAGCAAATAAAACGCAGAAAGCATATGGAATTATATTCTCCTCAGAATAAAAATAATAAAAAACGCTGAATACAATAAAGTATGAAATGTATATAATGTTTACAGACAGGTGCAGGCTTTATCCAGACAGGTATGGGTACATGAGGGCAGTGATATTTACTTTGGATAATGTATATACCTGTAAAGCAAATTAAGGTCAGTCAAATTTCTTTATTCCACGATTTGATAACTGATATTTGATACAGTACACCCTCATTAGAACACAGCTCATGATAAAATAAATTAGATCAATAACCATCATGATATAAGAAGGATACTTGATACAGTACACACTAATTAGAACCAAGCTCATGATTTAAGAAGAATACTTGATACAGTACACCCTCATTAGAACCCAGCTCATGATGTAAGAAGGATACTTGATATAGTACACCCTCATCAGACCCAGCTCATGATGTAAGAAGGATACTTGATACAGTACACCCTCATTAGAACCCAGCTCATGATGAAAGAAGGATACTTGATACAGTAAATCGTAATTAAAACACAGCTTATGATATAAGAAGGATACGTGATACAGTACATCCTCATTAGAACCCAGCTCATGATGTAAGAAGGATACGTGATACAGTACACCCTCATTAGAACACAGCTCACGATGTAATTATGATACCTGATACAGTACCCCCTCATTAGAACCCAGCTGATGATATAAGAAGGATACTTGATACAGTACACCCTCATTAGAACCCAACTCATGATGTAAGAAGGATACTTGATACAGTACACCCTCATTAGAACCCAGCTCGTGATGTAAGAATGAAACTTGATACAGTACACCCTCATCAGACCCAGCTCATGATGTGAGAAGGATACTTGATACAGTACCCCCTCATTAGAACCCAGCTCCTGATGTAAGAAGGACACTTGATACAGTACACCCTCATAAGAATCCAGCTCATGATGTAAGAAGGATACTTGATACAGGACACCCTCTTTAGAACCCAGCTCATGATTTAAGAAGGATACTTAATACAGTACACCCTCATTAGAACCCAGCTCATGATGTAAAAATGATAAGTGATACAGTACACCCTCATTAGAACACAGCTCACGATGTAATTATGATACCTGATACAGTACCCCCTCATTAGAACCCAACTGATGATATAAGAATGATACTTGATACAGTACACCCTCATTAGAACCCAGCTCATGACGTAAGAAGGATACGTGACACAGTACACCCTCATTAGAACACAGATCACGATGTAATTATGATACCTGATACAGTACCCCCTCATTAGAACCCAGCTGATGATATAAGAAGGATACTTGATACAGTACACCCTCATTAGAACCCAACTCATGATGTAAGAAGGATACTTGATACAGTACACCCTCATTAGAACCCAGCTCATGATGTAAGAAGGATACTTGATACAGTACACCCTCATCAGACCCAGTTCATGACGTAAGAAGGATACTTGATACAGTACACAATCATTAGAACCCAGCTCATGATGTAAGAGGGATACTTGATACAGTACACCCTCATTAGAACCCAGCTCATGATGTAAGAAGGATACTTGATACAGGACACCCTCTTTAGAACCCAGCAGCTCATGATGTAAGAAGGATACGTGATACAGTACACCCTCATTAGAACCCAGCTCATGATGTAAGAAGGATACGTGATGCAGTACATCCTCATTAGAACAAATCTCATGATGTAAGAAGGACACTTGATACAGTACACCCTCATCAGAACACAGCTCATGATATAAGGATACTTGATACAGTACACCCTCATTATAACCCAGCTCATGATATAAGAAGGATACTTGATACAGTACATCCTCATTAGAACCCAGCTTATGATGTAAGAAGGATACTTGGTACAGTACACCCTCATTAGAACCCATCGCATGATTTAAGAAGGATACTTGATACAGCACACCCTCATTAGAACCCAGCGCATGCTTTAAGAAAGATATTTGATACAGTACACCATCATTAGGACACAGCTCATGATAAAATAAATTAGATCAATAACCATACCCACCATTTGCAAAAAGTGACCAACTTAGTTTGATTAATTCCAAAATTTACCAGTTTATTTAATCCACTAAATTGTATAATAGTGCAAAATTGAACTACGTGAACTGATGTTGATTACAGCATATAATTTCAGTCATTCTAATGTACCTTTACTCAGACAGTTGACTTGCGACAGGTTTGACATTTGTTTTTCGTGGCAAATATCAACATACCAAATGCAACAAGATGTAATCCATTGAGGTATCGATTTACTAAGTCGTTGGTATGAATGATACACAGGCAGTACGGTGTAAAGTCCATCTCGCAGTACGGGTCTATAGTTATGCCAGCGCAAACGTGACATAAAACTGTGATAACATGTAAATGTATCAAACAGCTGTAAATGCAGAATGTGAAGCTAATCGTAAATATATATGGTGTTGATAATAAATACAGTGTATTTCTGAAGCCCTTGTAACTTATTATATAATCAATATGGACATCATCATCTTTATATAAAATATTGTACTGGCACGTTAAAATCACACTTGGGTTGTATCCACCATTGTAATATAGGTTTAATGTAGATATAGTTGTCATTGTATTCAAATATATTTCCGAGTATGAGACCCATTCGTTAATCGGAAACTGAGTTCTTATAAAATTATAAGATAAATACTGCTCAAACCCCCAACACACACGCACACACTCTCAAATACACATTGACAGTCTTGAAAACAAAAACTAAAATATCATGGCAATAGTGCCTTTTTCTGTTCAACACGTTTAATCCGGTTCACAATATTTATTATACATCCTGTTTGTGTCAATGTTTAATATCAGATTACTAGTTTGAATCTAAAAGTATATATGATGTCTACATTTTCGAAAGGCATTCTAAGTTTAGCTGAAGTATATAAGTATGCTGCTTATTTACATTTTCAAGGGCCATACTAGTTTAAACTAATATACTTAAATATGTGGTTTATCTATATTGTCGAGGGTCGTGCTAGTTTAAACTTATGCATTATGTGGAATATCTGTATTGTCAAGGGCCATTCTAGTTTAAATTGATGACTTTAAGTATCTGGCTTATCTACATTTTCGAGGATGATAATAGTTGTAACTGATACATATCTACATGTAGATTATCTACATTTTCGAGGATGATAATAGTTGTAACTGATACATATCTACATGTAGATTATCTACATTTTCGAGGATGATAATAGTTGTAACTGATACATATCTACATGTAGATTATCTACATTTTCGAGGAAAATACTAGTTTTATCTGATGCAATTAGGTATAGAGCTTGTCTACATTTTCGATGACTATATACTACGATATTACAGTTACGTAATGCATATTTTGCGGAGTTGCCCATATGTGATTAAGCGATTAGTTTGGATTATCGATATTTAGGTAATGATCGACCACTGCGTTATTGATATCATAAAATAATTAATATGAAATCAATGGATGAAATTACAGATATGAGCAAAGATATAATAGATAACACACGAGAGCCCCAGTATGAAATATATAACAATTTAATAAACTAAATGAAACAAGAAACTGAACATGACGTTTTCAGAGATACGCTTTCTCTGATAAATATAATTATATAATGTATGAAAATGTAGCTAGAAGATCTGTTTCCAGTCATTTCTAAATCATTATTGGTGGCAGGTCAACATTGTCATAATTCCCGTCTTTACCTCTGTTCCCACTCGTGTTATGTCTGACATCGTTTATAGTAACTCAACAGAACTATGGTAATGTGTTGAACTCGCTGCCTGACATGGATACAAAATTATATTAATAAGAAATCAGAGATGGTTTCTGCTAGTAGCTACTAGCATTTCTAACTGGAACAATTACATAACTAGACTTCGTAGATAAACTACATCATTCTACTAGGAATAATGCTAGCTTAAGCCTTAGATTAAGTCTGCCTCCTTCTGTCTTAAATACAATTATAATTTGAACAGTTTACAAACTAAATAATTGTGATTTATAATTATACACACTGATCCAGATTTAATTCAAGTCAGTCACACAACGTGCGATAAAAAAAGCGTTTCAAGGGACATTACCTGTGTAGTCTGGTCATCGGTCGATCGATATATGTGTGTGTGTGTGTGTGTGTGTGTGTGTGTGTGTGTGTGTGTGTGTAGAAGGACGTCCTTGTTAAATCGTACATTTACAATATAATCCTATCTGGGTAGACGCTTTCTCTCTCTCTCTTTCTCTCTCTCTCTCTCTCTCTCTCTCTCTCTCTCTCTCTCTCACACACACACACACACACACACACAATAAACGCTGATGATGTTTGAAGATACACGTCTGATTATACTGTTTATTACAATTGTCAGGTGGTTGCCATACATCTTTGTTATTATGCGCCAACCTGGAATATGCCATTTCTCGAGAAAACTCATGCAAAAACTTATAATTCCAAATTTTCATGTGGTATTGATCTGCGTGTTTTGTATATATGTACTGTACTTTAAAATTACAGTAAGAATAAGAATAAAGACTCTATTCAAAATACACTCAAAGTACTTTACTTTTGATTTTTGATGAAACTTTGTAAATTCTTCTGTGATATAGCTATGATGTCTGCAGCGTGGCAGTTGATAGTAATCTCTAGCACGGGTATATACAAGAGTCTGTTTTGTTCATTTTAAAATAATAATAACAAAAGCTGTACACAATGATTCCTTGATGTCTAAAGTATGTCATGTATATGTTTACAGATAGGTGCAGGATTTATCCAGACAGGTATGGGTAAATGAAGGCAGTCATATATCCTTTCGACAATATGTGTACCTGTGAAGCGAATTTAGGTCAGTCAAATATCTTTTTTCCACTATTTAAGAACTGATACTTGATAGGTGTCGTCCATTAAGTACGTCAACAAAATAGGTGGGAGGGGGTTTGAAGACATGAGTGAGAGGGGAGTTACAGTAAACTTAATAAATCACAAATCAGGAAATAGGAAAATGGGAAGATGATAGAAGCTAGAATATTAAGTCTCGATTTTTCATGAATTCCAAGTGTTATATTGAATTTGAAATCTGTTAAACAAGTAAAAAACAATGTATTAAAAATTTATTAGTAGACCTTTTCAATTCTATAATTGTATTGTTATCATAAAAGCCAGCCGTATCACATATTGTTTGTTTGTAGTGGGCGGGTGGGGTGGGGTGGGGTGGGGGTAATAAAATTACATAATTGTATTAGGGGGTCACTGAACGTTTGACAAGGGGGGTGGGGGTGGTAATAATTGCCTAAAGGTGTTGATATAACTAATGGACGTCCCCATAAAGTACACCCTCATTAGAACACAGTTGATGATATAAGAAATTAGATCAATAAGCAGACCCACCATTTACAAAAAGTGACCAACTTTGAATGAGGTATTATATACCAATGGAATACTGTATAAGTAATGTGATGTATGTATGTATGTATGTATGTATGTATGTATGTATGTATGTATGTATGTGTGTGTGTGTGTGTGTGTGTGTGTGTGTGTGTGTGTGTGTGTACGCTTGTATGCGGCTGTTCATGTACAATATATTGCAATCTTATCAAACTTTACTCCAAATGATGAAGATCAACAGATGCAGCATATCACGCTATTCCCAAAATCTGGGACTAAATAAGGGGAATAATAACTGGAGCAGATTACAGTGTTTCCAACGTGACACTGAGTGATGGGAATAAATAGATGGGGTGTATCGCAGAATTCCCAAACTTGACGGGAATGAATAAATAATGGTAATATATAATGGCGTATATCACAATAATTACAACTTCACGCAAATTTGCGACAGTGACCTATTGCGAATAAATGATAATAATACTACAATAAAAATACAAATTAAAACTAACTATTGATTTTTGTTGAAATGATGTCTGTAAGATTCTGACTGAGGTATTAAAGTTAATTCCTTATGCAACTAATGGCTTTTATACCGAACCAACAGTGCCACCAACCCCTCTTTATTTACATTCATATCTTTTTAGCAGGAACGAGCTATTTTGAATATTTAACTTTGAGAAGACAGCTAAAAGAATCAGTATGTGCCTTATGCATGATATTAAACTTTGAAAATATTCTCTCTCTCTCTCTCTCTCTCTCTCTCTCTCTCTCTCTCTCTCTCTATATATATATATATATATATATATATATATATATATATATATATATATATATATATATATATATATATATATATATATATATATATATATATATATATATATGTATATATATATATATATACAATATATACACACCGGTATATATGTGTGTGTGTGTGTGTGTGTGTGTGTGTGTGTACCTACGTATGTATGTATGTATGTATGTATGTATGTATGTATGTATGTATGTATGTATGTATGTATGTATGTATGTATGTATGTATGTATGTATTTAGGTGTTCCTTTGCTCCCGGCTTGTGCTATAGTGTTATGTTTAAACCTGGTACTATGATGTATATACATGTATATGATTTTGAATAACCTGTTCTGACATTTTTACATACCAAGCTGTCATATATTTTCTCAGTATAGAAGCATTGAAGCAATGAATGACTATGTGTACATGTTTCATTACAGTATGTATGACTGTTAACATGTCTTATATTTCCGAAAGGATATCCTTGGAACTAAAACAACACCCTAGTATTGATCATTAAAGCTACCAATTTAATTATTCCACTAAATTGTATAATAGTGCAAGGCTGAACTTCGATAATATATTTTGATTACAGCATATAATTGCAGTCACTTTAATGTACCTGTACTCAGACAGGGGACTTGTGACTGGTTTATGACATTTTTATCGTAGTAAATAGCACATGCCAATTACAACACAAAGCAACTCATTGAGTTATCGATTTACTAAGTCGGTGTTATGAATGATTCGCGCGCATTCGGGTGTAAATTCCATCTCGAAGTACTGGCTTATAGTTAGGGCGGCGCAAACGTGACATAAAACTAAATAGTTGTGAAAGCAGAATGTGATGTTGTTGTTGTAGGGTTTAACAACATTTTTCAGCACAATATACGCTATATATGGCGGCCAGTATTAATGATTGAGGAAGAACCCAGGAAACCCCCGGAGAAAAACACCGACCAACGAGAAGCTACAGGCAAGCTTTCTCACATACCCACATTAGCCGAGAATGAGACTGGAATGAAGGTGATATGGCAGGGATCTGTAACGTTGAGCGCTTTAGACCACTCGGTCACTTTGTAGATAAACTACTTCATTCTACTAGGAACTATACATCGCTATCTTGAACGAACAGGGTTTACACGAGTTCCTAATGACAGCACCTTCGATTATCAGTGCTTAATGACAGTACCTGCTCACAAGAACCATTGATATAGTCATGGCAAAACCAATAATTCTTAGCATACAATATATCAGTTAGCTTACAGTATAAGTCAGATTTATTCTCTCTAGTCCGCCTTTGTTAATAATTAGATCATAACACTAACCTCTTATTGCTGGGCCACAAGCGAGGCAACTGTTAGTACCATTTTTGTAAGTCTTTGGTATGACTCGGCCGGGAATTGAACCCACGACCTCCTGCTTCTGCGGCGGACGCTCTAAGAGCTAGGCCACCGGAGCGGTGGATGGTGAATTTGACGGGCTTATTAATTTCTTATATAGGCTATAAAAATCTCTTATTCGTTGCCTGTCACGCTGACCAAACCAGAATTTACAGTGAAAATATCAACACAATTTTGTACAATTACACATATAATAAAATAGCTTTATCTACATTTTAGAAAACTATACAGTTTATTGAAGATTGTTTTAAATATGATAAAATCTCGTAAAATAAAGACATTATTAAGTTTGTGGCAAACTTGTCAAGTTGGCTGGTGGATGAATCGCTTCGCTATTGTAAGTTGTTCTCGGAGCGTAAAGGAACAACACGTACAATGATTCATCGATTAGAAATGCGTTTTATTGTCATATAAATACAGTTTTTACACTACTGGCTACACCTTATTCTAGAGAGTCCGAATTAAAGAAGAGTATCGTGAAATTGGTGTTTGGTTGGCATCGCAACTATTCAGCAGGTTCACAAATCTTCTGAATATAAGTCTAGTGCAGATGAGACTTGAAAATGACATATAGTTAACATCAGTACCTAGGTACCTGCCGTAAACAACGCAAATGAGATCAATGACATCATTTATGAAGAAATAGGGTATCTTACCACAAAGCTACCTACGTCTGAGATGATTTCCATCCTTGGTGACTTCAATACTATAGTTAACACATATCACCTGACATAGCTATGCATCATAGACAAACATGAGTTCGGCAAATGCAACAATAAAGAGCTCATACCTTGAACATGTGCCGAAAATGACCTTCTGATGAACCAGACAGTATTCCAGCTGGAACAATAACATAAGTCGTATCGGATGCACCCGAGCTCCAAGAGCTGCAATCTATTGACTATGTCATTCTCAGAAGAAGCAACAAATAGGCTGTATGAAAGATCAAATCCATGAGAAGTGCATAGTGATGGAATGACCACAGGTTCATAGTCTTCAAGCTCACTATCTAAATTCAACATAGTAGTCAACAACACGGTTAAGAACACCTCCAAAAGCCCAAGATTTCCAAAATGAAACAGGGGAATTAGAAACGTGAGTTTGTTGACGAAACACGCAGCCCAGTGGAAACAACGGACGGAAGCTCCAGGATTGTTGATGAAAACTGAATATCATTCAGATACGCTCTGCTACACCCAAAACGCCCGGTCCTGCCACACACACGTAAAGTCTTGTTTGACGATAACTATGCTGCCATATGAAGGCAACTATAAGAACATTAGCTCCAAAAGGCATGTTTTGAAGACATCACTGTATCATCTAGTAACGCATCTTCCGCAGCAAACATAAGTCTGTCTAAGGCAAACTGAAAGATTTGCACGACTCATGGATGTGCATCAGTGCATACTATATTTATTATACGCCGTTAACAATGACACCAATAACTTGTACTATGCTCTGAGAACAATATATGGACCATAGCATCAAGACCCAAATACTTTAAAAGCAGATAATAATCTTTCATGAAAAATCAATGTTTCATACAAAGCACATTATAGGTTGCCTTATATTATACACGAAATAAGTTTTGATAATGTAGAAAATCTATTTCACGTGGATTTGGTGCAACTGAGGGCTGCTTTTTATAGGTACGTACACATATTTTCTTTCACACTGAAAGACAGACTAGAGTACATATGTTTTCAGAAATAAAATTCATAATATAATACAAATGTAAACAGGGGTGTAAGATGTTTCTAAATGACTTTCTTAAGTACTATATTTATTATGATTGAATACTTTATATATCCATCAATTCTTGTCTTTTATAAACATGCAATTTAAAATTCTCTTAGAAATCATTCTGTACACCATTTAGGTCACCTGTTGTTTGGTTTTGGTTACTTAATTCTTGTGTAATATCCTATTCTCAAATGGTATTCTATCCATGCTGGTATCATGCACTTACATCATCCTACAATGTATATATATATATATATATATATATATATATATATATATATATATATATATATATATATATATATATATATATATATATATATATATATATATATATATATATATCCTTGTCTGTATGTATGATGATTGGTTTTCAAAGAGCATAATTTGATCATTTCTGTATACTCTAACGTAAACAACATCCATCAGCCATGCAAAACAATAAAGCCAATTAAACATTCTTCAACAAGACCTAAAGTCTATTTGAAAAGGTTAGGATAACCAATGAAGAAAAGTGCATTTTTATTTTTTCAATGTCTAACCATGTGCATAAAAAAGAGACTGTACAGAGTCCCCATTTACATATAGCCCAAGCCAAGTCAGTCATTAAAGTACTGTGTTGTAGGGGAGATAACTCTAAACAGTGCATACTTTCTATGTTGTGATATTCATTTACATCGTGACCAAAAAAAGATTAGTTATTACAGTATTGTGTTCTAGGGGAGGTAAGTTAACAAACAAACCTAACTGCATACATGATCAGATTCATCATTATTTTAAAATGTAAAATCCTGAATCCTATGAAACAATAACATGATGCTATAACATGTAATCTCAAACTGTAACCAACATTACTGATGAAATAGGTGTAAAGAGATTATCTCATTAATAGTAACATGTTTCACTTATTAAACCTATTCTATGTTTAGAGCACATGGCCACGTGTATAAGACCTATTCTATATTTGGGATCCTTGGCCATATTTATAAGACTTATTCTTTAATTAGACCCTTTGGTCACATTTATAAGTCCTATTCAATATTTGGGAACCTTGGCCACATTTAGACTACCTAGCCACATTTATTAGACATTCTATATTTAGACCACATGGCCACATTTATAAGACCTATTATATATTTAGACCACTTGGTAATAGTTAGATTGTTGGTCCTAAATGAGCTTATATGATGGCCAGCTGGTTCTAAATAAAATAATGTTGGTCCTAAATGAGATTATATAACGGCCTAGTGTCTATTGTCAAGTATCTACTGATATTAGTGCAATGTCCTTCTATATGTTTACAGGGATCTCACTGACATAATCATTAGATTTATACAGCTGTTTGTATTATTGTTATTAGGCATGTAACTTTACAATGTCCTTCTATCTGTTTACAGAGATCTGTAATCAGTAGACCTAACCAGCTATTTGTATTATTGTTATGAGACATGTAACTTTACATATTCATCACAAGGTCCAGCTGATTGTAAATAAAAATGATGATATACTAACAGCCATCATAGAAATCTTATTGTGACTCCTGCTGAATAATGGTTAATACTTTTGTTATGTTTAGTTGGTCCTTAATTATGGTCATATCAATATGGATAGGTTATACAATATTTTGTTATGTTTTGTTGGTCCTGATTGATGGTCCTATCAATATGGATGTGTTAATAAAATATATTTTGTTATGTTTAGTTGGTCCTGAATGAAAATACTGTCAATCTAACATCAAATATGTCTGCCACAGAAGCCATACTGAGACTTTTATTATTTACACTTCTTTGGAATGGATATTCACATTTGGTTTCATTCAAAATACTTATAGTGATGCTTGGTAGATTCTAAACTAATGGATTAGTTTATTCCCATTACATTTCTATTAAAATACTTCTAATGATGCCTGGTAGATTCTAAAAATGCATGATCCATGGATTATTATATTCACAATAGGTTTTAAGCAAGACACTTATAATGATGCCTGGTAGATTCTAAAATTGCATGATCCATGGATTATTATATTCGCCATAGGTTTTAATCAAGACGCTTATAATGATGCCTGGTAGATTCTAAATGAATGGATTATTAAAGTTATAATAGGTTTTCACCCAAATACTTCTAATGATGCCTGGTAGGCTCTAAATAAATGGATTATTATATTCACAATAGGTTTTAAGCACAAGACTTCTATTAATGTCTGGTAGATTCCAAATGAAAATTCTGCCAATCAAACATACCTAGTGTATCGTATGACCAACATACAACAAATCTTATTGTTACTTCTCTTTCATGGGTGATCATATCAACATGGGGTATTTACTAAATGACCTTTAATACTGTCTGATTGGTCCCCAAATAAAGCTGTGCTATTGTGATATCCAATATGACCTTTGACCTCAATGGAAGTCATTTTAACTTTGTTGTTATTGCTATGCTTCCTGCATGGAAAATAATGTCTACATGGGGTTTTCACCAGAAGACATTGTATGATGGTGGCTATTTGGAAAAATAACAATGTTTTCAACACTTTATTTATTTTGATGCTTAGTTGGAACTAGGGCATAACCGATTAGCATTTTTCTACTGATTTCTGGTTTCGGATTTTGGGCATGATATTTTTCCGATTCCGGATACGATTCAATTAATCGGAAATGCTAAATCCGTATTTTTTTTTCTAAAAAATTTCATCATCCGTTTCCGGGTTTTTGGTATCTGGTTTTGCCGTGTCTAGCATGTTACTTAGTACTTTACCATATCCGGCTTCATTTCCGGTTTTCACCTGCCAGTTCAAATAGATTGTCTCACAGCGTGGTTGTGTTGACCATATTGGACTTTTCTGACTTCTTATTTAACTTTATTAACGCACTATCGAATGACACGCAGTGTTAGACGCGGTGCTATAGAAATTCAACTTTATTATTTTTATTATCCGAATCGGTCGTTCCTGCCTTGTCCGACCCCGATTAATCGGAAGTTCATACTATCCGGTGGAATCCGATTTCCGGATCAAAAGTCGGTTATGCCCTAGTTGGAACAGATTAAACATGTTCTCATGGACAGAATTACCTGCTCAAACAGTCAGTGATTGTTTCAATGCTAGTGTAACCAGTCATAATTTGTAATTTATGGTCATCTTTTATAATTACATATTGAACAGTTCCTTTGATCTAACCAGAGGCTGACAATTATGATTACATACACTTTATTTCATTCATACCAAAAGGTTGATTCGTATAATTGCCTAGTAAAATAACATTTTGGACTGTTTATTTCATTTATATCATACGGTTGACTAGTATAATTACATATTGGACTGTTTATTTTATTTATATCATATGGTTGACAAGTATAATTACATATTGGACAGTTTATTTCATTTATATCATATGGTTGACTAGTAGAATTACATATGGACAGTTTATTTAATTTATATCATATGGTTGAATATGATAATTCCATTTTGGACAGATTATTTCATTTATATCATATGGTTGAATAGTATAATTACATATTGGACAGTTTATTTCATTTATATCATATGGTTGACTAGTACAAATGCATACTGGACAGTTTATTTCATTTATATCATATGGTTGACTAGCATGATTACATATTGGACAGTTTATTTCATTTATGTCGTATGGTTGACTAGTATAATTTCATATTAGACAGTATCGTTCATTGATATCGTATCGTGGACTAGTATGATTACATACTGGACAGTTTATTTCATTTATATCATATGGTTGACAAGTATAATTACATATTGAACAGTTTATTTCATTTATATCATATGGTTGACTAGTATTATTACATATTGGATAGTTTATTTCATTTATGTCATATGGTTGACTAGTATAATTACATATTGGACAGTTTATTTAATTTATATCATATGGTTGAATATGATAATTACATATTGGACAGTTTATTTCATTTATGTCGTATGGTTGACTAGTATAATTTCATATTAGACAGTATCGTTCATTGATATCGTATCGTTGACTAGTTTAATTACATATTGGACAGTTTATTTCATTTATATCATATGGTTGACTAGGATAATTACATATTGGACAGTTTATTTCATTTATATCATATGGTTGACTAGTATAATTATATATTGGACAGTTTATTTCATTTATGTCGTATGGCTGACTAGTATAATTATATACTGGACCGTCTCTTTCATTTATATCATATTGTTGACTAGTATAATTACATATTGGACAGTCGCTTTCATTTATATTGTACTGTTGACTAGCATAATTACATATTGGACAGTCGCTTTCATTTATACTGCATTGATGACTAGTATAATTATATATTGGACAGTCTCTTTAATTTATATGATATGGTTAACTAGTACCATTGCATATTGGTCAGTTTATTTCATTTATATCTTATGGTTGACTAGTATAATGATATATTGGATGGACTTTATTTTCAAGTAATAGAAAATGATTTTCTAATAATATAAATTATCCTACTTTTAATATTTAATTAAGAAACTGTTTCGTTTATTAATTTTAATAGTAGACATTTTTGACAATCTGCTTCGCCGTTATTGTAATATAATTATTGCTCCCCTACTGAGTCGTTGACGGTACAAAGCTTAGGTATCACTGGACAGTTTTTGGAAAATTTTCGTCCGACGATGACCTATTGCACAAAAAATGATAATAACATAACATTGAAGAGACAAATAAAAACTGTTACATATATTTGATTTAAATAATTTATATATTTTTGTCAGATTCAAATTTGATATTTTGTATTAAAAATTCATTCACTTTGAAAATTTTCTAGAAATTTCCTCTACAAGTAAACAACAGATGTTAACCTCATTTTCTGACCTTGCGTCAGAGTTTAAACAATCTTCTATAATGATTGGTTGATTCCAAGGACATTGGAGTTTTATTTTAAAAATGATTGGTTGATTCCAAGGACATATTTCTAGATCATGCTGGCTACGTGATTTCTTGAACGCAAATTTGTTCTGATAGTTTCTAGAAGGTCGTGACCCTTTTCTTGTTTACGTAAAAACATGTGTATAAGTGATGTTTTGGAGCGAGATATTTAGTAGAAGTTAGGCTTTTATAATATTAATTTGTCTTCTTTTTGAGTTATGTTTAATTACCATATACTGGAAATTGTGTCAATTCGTTTGGATCAAGAGGAATTATTTTATTATTTATCTGGAAAAGAATATGTGCTCATAGATTTTCATTTGGATTAATATAAAACTAAAACTGACTTCATCACGTGACATTGGCATCCATATTGGATTACATCGTCAAGATTCGAACCGGGAACTATTAGGACATTTTATTATCAGGACTGTATCAATTCCACTAGTGGATTATATTGTGAATTCTATTTGGATTAATTTTTGGACTTATTCTCTAAAACCGTAAGTTTAAATATTTTCTTTTATGAAAATATTTGTTCTCTATAAATTGTTTGTTAAATTTAACAAGCTTGTTATTTTCACTTCTTTCTATGATAAAAGGTCAAAGGAAAGAAGTTTTCAGCCTGGTGATAGAGTCCTTGCTCTCTTACCAATGCCACAAAATCCTCTTCAGAACAAATATTAAGGTCCCTACACAGTTGACAGGAAAATTAATGACTTAAATTACATCATAAATACTCCTGGGAGGCGTAAACAAAAACAACTTCTGGCATATAAACATGCTAAAAGGGTATATTGAAACAGATAGCCATGTTAAACATGTAATTAATTTAGTTGTACCTTTCCCACTCAGTGAAGGAATATCATCAGATTCTACTGATATTAAAATGATGACTGATATTGAAATGACGAATCTTTGTAATTCAGAAATTATGAAAAATCTAGACCAGAAACTTTTTCACATTTATAAGTGCAAGAAAGAATTGAGCTAAAACAGTTATTATTTGAATATGAGCACTTATTTCCAGATATTCCTACAAGGACAAAAACAAAATTTTCATGACGTTGAAATTGAAAATTCCAAACCTGTGAAACAACATCCATACAGGATGAATCTACTCAAACAGGAATACTTAAAGAAGGAAATTCAATATTTGCTGGAGAATGATTTTATAGAGCCCAGTAAAAGTGATTGGAGTTCACCATGCATACTTGTTCCAAAACCAGATAAAACTTTCCGTATGTGCACTGATTATAGGAAGGTGAACAGTGTGACAAAAACAGATTCATTCCCATTACCAAGAATTGATGATTGTATTGTTAAATATGGGAATGCCACGTATGTCACCAAATTTGACCTTCTGAAAGGATTTTGGCAGATTCCAGTAACGTAAAGAGCAAAAGAAATCTCGGCATTTGTTACTCCAGATGGACTTTACCAATATAAAGTAATGCCATTCGGGATAAAAGGGTCATCAAGTACATTTCAACGTCTCATGAATATGATCACCTCTGCTCTAGAAAATTGTGATGCCTATATAGATGACATCATCTACAATGACACTTGGATAGAACATCTAGCAACAATTCAAAAATTCTTTGACAGACTCACTGATGCATGTTTGACAATTAATTTATCTAAAGGTGAGTTAAAGAGACAAATAAAAACTAACTAATGATTTGTGTTGAAAGGATGTTTGTAAGATTCTGACTCATGGGTTTTATACTGAAGCAAGACTGCCTTACATTCAGTTGTGACAGGAAAGAGCTATTTTGAATATTTTTCTGTGACAAGACAGCTTAAAGAATCAGTAAATGCCTTATGCATGAATAAAGTTCACTAAACATACTTTTGATGACCCATCAACCATCTAGATTTTTATATAATTACCTCTGTAGCAGACACATGTTAAAACATAAGCCAATTCGGCTGCTCATTTCAAGCCAAAGTTATAAAATTGATCCCAATGCTAGCCTAGCTGTAACAGGCAGTCACCAACAAGTCAACCCATTTCCAAGCCTAACTCAAAGTAAATCTAAACCACAATACAGATTTAGCTTATGTGTGAACTGAAAAATGCTATGATTGTGATAATTAGGCTCGTGTCTTGTACCTTAAATATTAGGTAGAGGTGTCAAAATACGAAACTATCCAGTGAGACCAAACAAGTTTAAGTAAGGCAGTCTTCCTAACACAGTAATGGACGGTAATGGAGAGTAATTGGCTGTAATGGACAGTGTTACAACTGTCTGCTAAAGTTCTTTCAGTCATAACCCATTCTGTTTTCTCCTGGTACTGGCTTGAGGTGAAAGGAATTTAGCATTTGTAATTTATTGTGGTTTGTATTGATATTTCTGTACAATAACAGGCTAGAACGACAGATGAGACTATTTAGAAGAATGTAGAAATGTGTGCTATTTCTAATACAAATAAATACAGAATACATAATGTTTTACTTTTTATTGTGTTCTCTCTATTATTTCCTTTTTCGAAAACTCACAATATCACAAGTACATTGACATACACAGTAATAATTTTACTTCATCACCGTACATTTAACAGACAACATAAACAAACAAGACTGTTTGCTTAATACACATATTTTCACGTATACTTTAAGAAACTACAATTTTAGCATATTTGTTTTATAAAATAAAGTTTGTTTTTATGACATCAAATTATCATTATTTTGTGGAGGCTGAGAGAAACTCTAAAAAAAGAATATCTTTAAACCAAAATAACTGCATATCCGAAATTGATATATCCAAATTCTGGGCAAATCCAAAATTTGTATCAATCAAACTCTGGGCAAATCCGAATTTAGTCATTGTAATATCATAACACATTCAAAGATTTTTTATTTTTTATTTTTTATTTGAATAAGATTAGCTATTACTGATACAAATTTGGATTTTAAATTTTGAAAGTATGGTCCGAATGTAGACACCGGTATGCGACGACTAGGAGCCTTACTGGTATAACGGAACCAATTGCGCAAGTCCATGTGGGTGGAGCTTAAGGTGTATGAAACATTGCAATCAGATAAAAACAACAACACTAGTTATAATTGGTTGATTATGTAAGAGTTGTACGTTCTGTTAGGCTTAAAAAAAGTTTAGCTTCTTGGCAACATGTGAATTTATGCTAATTCCTAAATAGATCGAATTTTGTATTTTTTATGATTTTTTGAACATGTAATACACATAACTGAAAATATGTATGTTGTGACAAGATAACTCATACCCCTGTCTAGTTCCAGCAGAGTTATCTCTCTTAAATGCAATGGAATACCTGGTTTTGTCATCATCAAATTGACAATCTTACATTGTTCTCTATAACAGTGTGTGAGATGCATGCTAAATTAGGATAGAAAATATATTTATCTCTCCAATTGGTACCATGATACCTAAAAGATAATACCAGCATCACAGTGTATCCATAGTAACGAGTATACATAGCCACCATTTTTATACTGTCATAGTGTCATTTGGTTAAACAATGAATATAGAGATGTTAAGGTCTAATATTGACAGACTTTTACATAGAAAATGTAGAAAATGACACACATTAGCTTTGGAATGGGGCTTTTGTAACTATATCTATAACATATATATAAAAATGGCTTTGTGACTGTGTAGTCAGCTCCAATATTTACATACAGGCAAAAAAAAAGTTATCTAAAGTTAATATAGTTAGTTTTAACCAAATATTGACTATCTTATGCGCAAAAGATGAAATATCATGGATAAAATACAACTTTTTTTGTTCTTGTAAAGCATGTTATAGACCAGGATAAAGGACACTCCTGATCCATGTGTAGATGGTTCACTTGTATCATAAAAAATATTCTGGTATAAGTATTTTAGATAGTTTGCTAAAGATATGGCATTCCTTCCTATTTTGATTTTAATTGTTCTGCTCTAATTGTCTTCTTTTTGTAAACTTTTGTGTCTTGCAATTAAAAAAGCGATTCTCTAGTTAGTTACATAATCATTCTTGAGGTCTCCGTTACATATATAATCCTGGATTTTAGGTTCTCACTTTATCAGTAATACATTTTGGGATAATTTAATTGCATTGAAGTTAATACATGTGTTCTTGAACTCATCTGTATTGGAGGAAACAAAAAGTACACACCTTATGTATATCATTCAATTATCTCCCTTACATCAGACATAACATTTCAATAAATAGAAACCCACAATGTTAGTGATGGTGTATGAAAATCAGAAAAGATTTGTGAAGTATCATATTAGCCCTCGGTCTTGATGCACATTTAACTAGAAGTACTTTAATAATTTCTCCCAGTAAAGTTTACAAGTTTGAAAACTGATCCAACATGCTTTGTTTGGTTTAGGTATTTTTCTGCTTAACTGAAGCCCATTATTATTAATTTCTTATTTAGAAGAAATATGAATTACATGCATCTGTATTATCTACATTATTCACCCTTTTATATTAGCTGGGAATGAACACCATGTCACCTGATATTTAGTGCCTGTGAGGTATGTTATAGCACAGGTGCCTTTTTGTTTGTCCCTGCACCTATGGTTCATTGGCTCCAAATATTGTCCAAGGTATTATCCTCAAGCTCTCGCTTCTCATTTTTCTCATTGCTGCTTGTGTCTCCTTTAATTCCAGTATCATTAGCTACATCTCCCATTTAGGTACACACTTTCCTCCTGTTTTAAATCCATTGGACTCACTATACTCATTGTTAAACTTTAGCCAATTTCTGTATTTTAGTCCCCATTTTCACCCCCAAATACACCATAATCACTTAGAAGGCTGTTATCTACTTTATTTGGTGTCAGACTGGCTTATTGCATCAATTGTATTCACTACACAATGAAGGGAAGCTTTATATTTTTATGACAAAGAGGCTGGGTAGCTTGACCTTTGTGTCAGGACTGGAGGTTAGTGACCACTTGCATATGCTGACAGTGTAAAGTGTTCAAAGCTAATACTTTATAATTAGATTGGGCCATGTCCACCTGTCCCTGTTGTTACTTTCTGTGTTAATGAAACAAATATAAGTCCTTTATTTTAGATCAAAATGTCTCTTTAAGAGTAGAATTGGTACATGCTAACTAGTGCATTGACCTTTGACCTTACTATTAAACAATATGACATAATGTGATTTATCCCATATCACCAAAGTGAAGTTAAATAAGTGCTAATATGAATAAAATACAACTCATAGTTAAAAAGAATTCATCTTATTTCAAAAGATGAGCTTGATAGTGAAGCAAAGGTATGAAAACAAGAGTTCATACAGCTCAATAACATTTCTATACACAATCAAATCGAACATAGCTTAGTACTTCATAAAATTGCTTTTGACAAGCGAGACTAAGTTCATTTGTTAGTTATATAGACCAGAGCTATTTCACAGATTATTGGAAAAAATTAAGGTTTGCTATAGGTATAATGGTACCAATTGTGCAAGTCCATGTGGGTGGAGCTTAAAGTGTGGGGAACATTGCAATCAGAAAAAAAACACTAGCTATTGGTGGATTATGTAAGAGTTGTACGTTCTGTTAGGCTTAAAAAAAAGTGTAGCCTCTTGGCAACATGTGAATTTATGCTAATTACTAAATAGATCGAATTTTGTATTTTTTTATGATGTTTTGAAAATGTAATACACGACTGAAAATATGTATGTTGTGACTAGATAACTCATACCCCTGTCTAGTTCCAGCAGAGTTATCTCTCTTAAATGCAATGGAGTACCTGGAGTACCTGGTTTTGTCATCGTCAAATTGACAATCTAACATTGTTCTCTATAACAGTGTGTGAGATGCACGCTAAATTAGGATAGAAAATATATTTATCTCTCCAAATATTAGCATTGAGGACTATGGAAAAACAATTGGTACCGTGATAGCTACTTCCATTCTCTGTATCATTGGAGAACCTTTAATGTTCACACAAACATAAATAAGGGAGACATTCGAGGTTCTCCGATTCGGATTAGAAACGGGAATGCTGCCATCTCTCGTTCAGCAACACAGTAAGCTGGAAACAATGCGCCATTACAAACATGCGGAGCACATTCCGGGTGGCACTAATTGATTAAAGTACACTGTAAACAAATAAGCAACAAACATAAATAACGGAGACATTCGAGGTTCTCCGATTCGAGCAACACAGTAAGCTGGAAACAATGCGCCATTACAAACGTGCGGAGCACATTCCGGTTGACACTATTTGATTAAAGAAATAAGCAACAAAACATATCGTCATCTAGTAATGCATAAGTTTCTAACAGTTATTGGAAACATAGTGAGGAGCTGAAATAATCATCAGAATGGATGGAACGAATGTCGGTCGAACTCATTCAAAGCTGACAGGTGCTTTCAACGAGGGACCGTCTCAAGATTCAAGGCAACACAATAATCGGAAACAAGGTACATGTACGCAACATTTGAAATAATTTTACTAAACAAATGAATAAGATAAAATTGCAAGACTGATAGAACAACCATAAATGAGATTAAAATACTATAATGTAAGAGAAATTATAGGAATGGATTAAATTACTGGAACGTGATTTATAAAATTTATATGCAGAACTATCATTTTATTTCTGTCTTCATTTAAGAGACTCCATTAAAATGTTAATGTTTTCAAAAATAATTATATAAAAAATTAACTGATTTCTTTTGTAGGACTAATGGCTGAAACATTTCAATTGCATAAACACCTCAAAACTAGTATAATATGCTTTCATTAAATGCCACATTCACACCTGTTGTACTTGTCTTTGATGTCCACTTTAGCTGTACATATAATCCAGTAAGTTGAGCAGCCATTGTCATGTATGATCTGTGAGATGTAATGGTCAATGAACAATAATATAATTGAATTGAGGTGATTTTTAATAATTGGCATCAATATGAATAAGATAGAGAAGTCTCTATTAGACACATGGTGGAGGTTTGTGATATCTTGTCTGTTATCAGAATGGTAGTCCGAGTTTCCTCTGACCCTTGCCACCCCATTTTTGATATTTGGTTTTTTATGTTGGGGTGCAGACTTGCGATAAACATGAATTTGACTTGACTAGATGTCGCCTGGTCCAAATTTTGAAATTGTCAGGACATCTCAGGCAAGAAAAACAGCTAAGATAAACAACTGTAAGTGTTTTTGGTACACAAAATTCATTTATACAAAACATTATCAGGAAATAAGACCAAAATTGTGTCTTGAATTGGATATGTTTGTTAAGGATGGTGGAAACCAATTTGTAACAATTTTTTCCTGGAATTTGTTTAACTATAAGCAGTCAATGGTGTTAAGGATTTGTGTTTCTGTTGCATTATCTGGAGTGAATACAATTTATTTTCTGTTATATTATTTAGGAGACAAACAATTACTATTTAATATATTAGGCACTGCAGCATGAATTTGTTTTGCTTGGACTTAAATTAGATGACTTTATTTTATTGTAGAATCTTTGTAATTAAAGTTCATATTGTCCAAAGCTTATGAATTACAAATGTTTCTTTATTTTAGGAATGCAGAAGGATGCACTCCCTTTATGCAGGCAGTGTGTGGGCGAGCTTATTTGGCTGCCATGACAATTATTGATACAGTCAAGACAGTTGCCATAATGAAATATACACAGGAAGTGGACAAGGCGATCATGATGTGCATGTTGTATCCTACTGGGTCTAGTTTGGATAATTATCCACTCCATGTCCTGTGCTGTAATGACACTTGTAGATTTACTTGAACAGGTGCAGAACATATTAACCAGGTATGAATAGCACTATGTTATCACCTAAGTCCCCATCTTCAGGCTGTGTTCACTTTTTGTCCCTTGTAGATAACTCTGCATGCCATTTTCATATCATGATGTTTTTGGTTTTATTCATGTTCCAGGCATTTACTTAACCACATGTGATTTGATTGCCATTCCACTCACACTACACAATGTTGTTACTCATTGACATGGATCCATTACTCCACAAGATCTATTTTTTTTGTCCATATACCCATGTAATGACAGCAGCATTCAAATCTTTACAGATGCAGAAGACATGATACAGGCATACTGCTCACTTCCCTCTCCCAACTTAAATACTTCCCACTTACACTTGTACAACCAATGTACCACCTTTGTCACTGCATGTTTAGAGATGTAGGAATAATCCCATTTCATTCTGCATGTTCTAAGAGGCAACTATTGGGGTCACTATCAGTCACAAACCAGGCAAGATAACCACTGTTCCAACGTAGCTCATATGGTGGAACAGGGATTATCTGGCCTGGTTTGTGACCGAAAGGCTACAAGTTTGAAGTCAATAATTGAATTGGCCAAAGTAGGCTACCATGTTGTGTCCATGGGCAGGATACTTCACACAACTTTTGATTGGCACTAAATAAGCATTACGTGTTGATGTGCCGGAAAACACGAAAAACACAGAAATTTGATTACCTTGTGATTAGCGATGTCATAATTTTATGAATTTTCTACTGGGTAGCCATTGATCCTATAAATTAGTTACATTGGTACCCGAACAAAAGGAAATTTTATTAAATGTGAACCTCAACTGCTGTGCTTTAGATTCATACATAATGACCCCCAAGAAATGTATAAACGTAATTATTGCTATAAAAAAAATCCTGTAATCTGATCATACAAATTTGCACTTACATATGGATCTGCACAAATTCATGTCAGGAATTGGCTAAATCCATTTGGATTAGTAGTTAAAACGAAAGTAAAGACAGAAAACAAATTTATTAATTATTTATTAAAACACTCACTATAAGTAGTCTACATGTCTAACTCTTGCGAATGGTCATCAACTCCACAAATGATGAATGCTCTATTACATCAGTCAAATTCTTTTTTCAAATTTTGTAAAGTGCTTTTAATTTGTTCTTTTTTCAAAAACAATTAACAAAATCCCACTTCTAACAATTTTAAGTTGTATAACATCCATGAGTCGCATCAATAAAGCCTGTTTCTCTTGGTATTGGTGACATTGTTTTTCAGCAATTTAGAATAGGCTGATATGTATGTGTGTATCAAAATAGATTGAATCTGTGACAGGTTGCTTCACATTCAAGAAAACTGTTTTCTTTGAGCTGTTTCATGCATAGTTTTATTAATTGAAAATAAGGAAATAGGAGGTGTAATGATGAATAAATGTGAATCTCAATTTCATTTGAAGAGATATATGTACATAGAACAGATATATGTAAATCCTGATCATCTAGGTATACCAGTCTTATTTATTCTCCCTAACTCCTCCCATTATACTGTGTTCTATTGCATTGCATTGTGGCTCATTCCATTTGCATTGTGGCTCATTCCATTTGCATTGTGGCTCATTCCAGTTGCATTGTTGCTCATTCTAGTTGCATTGTGGCTCATTCTGGTTGCATTGTGGCTTATTCTAGTTGCATTGTGGCTTATTCTAGTTGCATTGTGGCTCATTCCAGTTGCATTGTTGCTCATTCCAGTTGCATTGTTGCTCATTCTAGTTGCATCGTGGCTCATTCTGGTTGCATTGTGGCTTATTCTAGTTGTATTGTGGCTCAAGAGTTTAATATTTTGATCCATAATGTTTAGCATTGAAATGTTACCAGAAATTGGATGGCTTTAGAATATACTAATTCGATGTGTAGTGCCTTGTGATCCAGTTTGTACTTGCACTTGACCGTACCCAATGGATATCACTTTCAACATATTCCAGTATCATTTCCAGTCATTTACCTATAGTTATACCAAACAGATTGGAAAACAAGATGCCCCCCGTCTTCCTTTACCCATTTTGGATCAGTTGTCTCAGTCCATTATCTATCAACATGTCTAATTCCATCACATGGGGAGTCCTCTGTCTGTACTTTAATTTAACAGTTTGGTTCATGGTATAATGTTTTAATACTTATAGTGAACTTCACTATAAATAATTTCAAGAAATAGAGAATCATCTTTGTCCAATTTGATAACATTGTGCATTTGAATCAGAAGAAGTTGCATTTAAAATGTACATTGTCTTATTTCAGATCACTTGTGTTGATGGTTATGTCAATCTTTCTGTCTTTCCAACCCTTGAAAAACTGCATTCTTCTGCATTTCCATCACTTGAAAAACGGCATTCTTCTGCCTTTCCATCCCTTGAAAAACAGCATTCTTCTGTCTTATCAAACCTTGAAAAACAGCATTATTCTACCTTTCCATCCTTTCAAAAAAAAAATTATTGTGAAGTGTACTAAGTTCATTCTGACATATGTTTCTATTTTCAGGACATTTTTGAATGCCGTACATGTGGTCTCACAGGATCTCTGTGCTGCTGTACAGAATGTGCTAGAGTACGTCACAAGGGCCACGGCTGCAAGTGAGTACTACCAGCTATCATTTTAAATATTATCAAGCTGGAGTTTACATTTCACTCCAGTTGGTACTAGCGTACATGGCTTATAGTTCAGCTGTATTTTACATAGCATACAAGGTTGATAGTTAAGCTGGATTTTGCATAGCACACAAGGTTGATAGTTAAGCTGGATTTTGCATAGCACACAAGGTTGATAGTTCAGCTTACTCTTTTTTAGAATATTTTTCTGTTTGTATTTTCCTTAACCCTCTTATCACTACAGACCGTTTTTCCGGTCATGGGGAAATAAGTCTGTAACCCTGCAGACCGCTTTATCGGTCTGAGGCAGTGTGCTTATTTAACGACATAGTACCAGACTACATACGTTTTGGGATATCTCTAAGAAGTTCCTTATTGTAATGTAGATATTATACTTGGATTATTTCGTGAGTTAAGCTTGAAATCAACTAGAAATCTCTAAGTGTGCTTTCCGAATAGCAAATTTCTATTCAAATTGGCGGACTTCGACGCAAGATGAGAATGAAGTGTCATATTATGAATTATCAAATATTTAGCTGTTTTGACCTAACACAGTTGATTTAAAATGAGAGAAAAATCATATGGAGATGCATTTGAATATGCTTTTGGGAGACAGTGATGACGATAAAGAGGACTTTGAAGGTTTTGAACCAGACGAAGTGTGAACTCCATGTCTTCTTGTTCTCAACGAACCAAAGTGATTTATTTCAGTTTTCTGAGAGAGTTGGACCCACCGAAGTGTTAGATGGCTCCAGAAAAGCTTTGGAATACTTTGAAATCGTTGATTTAGACGAAATGTTTGAAATTATAAGTCATGTATTGTGGTAAATAAATAATTACTTGTGCATTTTACCTGTTGTGTTACCTGTTTGGACCTGTATATTAAAGGTTTTAAAATATATGCACGTTTTGTTGAATTATTCATACAAGGTGACGTTTAGCCTTTATTTTGATACCAAATACAGCAAGATATCTTTAAAAGTGGCAAAGTTAAGTTCTTTCAAAGTCCACAGGTCATTCTGCTTTACAAGTCCAAAGTTACTTAGTGTTTGGGGTTCAAAGCCTGAAAGTTACTTAGTGATGAAAGGGTTAATTCTTGCATATATTTTAGTGTTTGTGAATTTTAGTTAAGATTATGAATACTTTTATTAATTAGACACTTATTTTGGCTGTGATTTCAGGCTGTTTTGTCGCAAGAGAAGTTGCCATCTTTGCTTGATGGAGTGATGGTTGGTGTCAAAAGCTTGCTCTTCTGTTTTGCCCACAAAAGTCTTAGAAAGAGGAAGAAGGATGGATTTACAAGCAGTTTTGCCCTATGGAGTGTTGAAATCTCTCGGACGACTATTGGTCAATTTGTCTGAATGGTTTGTGCTAAAGTAATTATCTTGGATGCTATAGCTTAAAGACTCCGAAAACGCTGGTATTTGGTTGTGATAAATGGATCATGAAATCTTTAAATTAGGTCACTGGGATCTGTATTTCACAGTCCATTGATAAAGGTAATTTTTTTATAGACACATTTGCTCATGGCCATATAATTTGGTATTTAGATTTGTCACATGAAATTTTTGTGACTTATATTTAATGTTACATAGTTTTGAGTTGCGTGTTTGTTTTGTTCAGTTTTTCTTTCTCTGATATACTCATGCATGAAACACATAACGTGGTGTTTAGCTGTTTCATGAGGAGCCAATCACTGTGACCTATATTTCATGGTTCAGGGATTTGAGCTTCACATTGTATTGAGTCAGTTTCTCTAGGCTTGTGTTTTCATTGAAGTACTTTCTTCAAACACTTTTGCACATGGTTTCAGACATGTAGCCAATTGGAAATTCTATACTTTTGTTATCTCAATTCCTTAAACTAGCCGGATGATTGCCATGAAACTTTACATATGCATTCATATGGTCTGGAAATGGTTCTCTTTACCATACATTCATCTGGTCCTGCTGGAAATGGTGCTCTTTACCATACATTCATCTGGTCTAGCTGGAAATGGTGCTCTTTACCATACATTCATCTGGTCTAGCATGAAGTGGTTCTCTTTACCATACATTCATCTGCTCTAGCTGAAAATGGTGCTCTTTGCCATCTAATAAGGATATCACAATGGTCATCTTGAAAATCTTATTGCTACTCCTATATTGTCTTGTTAATGTGTACATATAACTAAAATACTTCATGTGATGTCTAGTTTGGTACTAATTGAACATGGTGCCAATCCATTATGACCTTGGTGGCAGTGAAAAATATCATCGAATCAGTTTTTCAGAAAAAATTTGAAAATCTTATTGCTACTCCTAATTACCCTCTAATTGGTTCTAATGAAAATGGCATGCCATTAATATGGCTTCCAATGTGGCTATGATTAAAATATTAAAATTGAAAATGTCATGCCATTAATATTGTGGCTATCATTAAAATATTGTTATCTCTACTATCAAATTGATTTCTATATAGACACAGGCTTTTTTCCAATAGACTTTTTATGATACCTAGTCCTAAATGAAAATGGTGCCAGTCATGTCCAATATATCTGTCATGAGGGTTGCCATGAATAAAATATTGTTACTACTACCCCAGAATGACAACTTCAAATGCCAATTTGACATCTCTCTTCCACAGCAGGTGGTCTGAAAATCTTTTTCTAATACCCCAGAATGACAACTTCAAATGCCAATTTGACATCTATCTACCACAGCAGGTGGTCTGAAAATCTTGTTGCTACTACCACAGAATGACAACTTCAAATGCCAATTTGACATCTATCTACCACAGCAGGTGGTCTGAAAATCTTGTTGCTACTACCACAGAATGACAACTTCAAATGCCAATTTGACAACTATCTGCCACAACAGGTGGTCTGAAAATCTTGTTGCTACTACCACAGAATGACAACTTCAAATGCCAATTTGACATCTATCTACCACAGCAGGTGGTCTGAAAATCTTGTTGCTACTACCACAGAATGACAACTTCAAATGCCAATTTGACAACTATCTGCCACAACAGGTGGTCTGAAAATCTTGTTGCTACTACCACAGAATGACAACTTCAAATGCCAATTTGACAACTATCTACCACAGCAGGTGGTCTGAAAATCTTGTTGCCGAAGAAAATCAGCAATGATTTTAGCAACAAAACGATGAAATGGTCTTATCTTATTCATTGAAATTCTTTTCACAAAATAGATTATCAGTCCCTTTGAATTCTTATTGTTTTCTTTTGGTCCCTTTTTTATCGAGCGAAACTCAGAAATTATTACAGATATGAATGTGAAATCTTGAGCACATATTATACTTGTGGTATAGATGTACATACATGTATTACTATTTGGAAATCTTTGTGGGTTTTTTCTCCATTGTTCTATCCATTAATCCATTGTTCACACAAAATACCCAAAAGTATTAAGTATATCCTTACCGCACTTGCTATACTTATCCCATTACTAATCAATATGTGCCTTTGCTGCTGAGAATTATCAGCTTGAATATAAATTTTTGTGTGGTGGTTGATACACAGTTTAGCCTGTACTAATAATGATCACTATCAAAATGGTCATTCTAATTTCCCTTTGCCCTATTTCCTGTTAAGAAAAGTAATCTTTTATAATGATCACCTGTTTTCCACAGGTAGAAGCCAGGTGTTTTCTAATCAAATAATGCTCTCTCTCTCTTTGTTTGATGTGGTCACTGCAGATTTCGATTTAGATAACTGATTGAAGTGGTCACTGCAGATTTTCTTGTTGATAACTACTTGAAGTGGTTATTGCACATTTCCTTTTTGATGACTGCTTGATGTGGTCACTGCAGATTTCCTTTTTGATATTGCACACTCAGAGCTGTTTGATACATGTATTAAGCTGAATCCTGGTCTTATAATGGGAGAAATAGTTTAAAGGAAAATTATGTTTCCTGAAAGACAAATATATGGAATTAAATAATTTGTCATAGTACAGTCATTGAAGGAAAAATGCATTACCTAGATGCCTGGGATAAGTTGGTAGAAGTATACATCACCATTAGGTTGCAAACTTCTTTGTGGTAAAATATTTAATTGAGCTTCTTTTAGGATATTTGCACAGCCAGTATCTATATACATGGAGAGCAATCAAATATATGTTGGTAAAAGACAAATGTACCCTTTCCCCCCCAAAAAAGTTGTTTTTTTTTGCTGGGCATGTAAATTTGTTTTGTCTAGTGGGCATGTAAATTTGTTTTGTCTAGTGGGCAAGTAAAGTTGTTTTGTATAGTGGGCATGTAAATTTGTTTTGTCTAGTGGGCAAGTAAAGTTGTTTTGTCTAGTGGGCAAGTAAAGATGTTTTATCAAGTGGGTAAGTGGAATTTCTTTTTTCATCCCTGCACACACCTTGCCATAAAAAAGAATTTTGTCTTGAAACATTTTAAGCAGCATGTGACAATGCAGCCAGCTGGCTTGTCTGATCCCAGCTAATTTAATGGTGGACTGAGGCAGCAAATAAGTAGTTCTTCTAGTCTGTCTTAGCAGTTGGATTTTTTGGTGTATCATGTAAATTTAATTTACAAATTGTGTATTTATGATATTGAAAGCAATTCTAGAAACCATGTGACAAGTAAATAATGGGAATTGTTTTTGATGACCACTTACAAATCTGGGTCAGATGAGAAGATACATAACTTGCATGTTGTCTTTGTTAAGTAGATGCATACATCTCTAGTTAAAACCACTTTTGCATCTATGTGATGCCCAATGACACACACTTCTTCTTATTCCTATGGGGATCATCTAGAATTATTTTGATACCTCAAATCCACCAGAGGCTAAAAATTAAATGGCTTAAGAAAATAACTATTCATACAGAATGTGATACTATCAAATGAAAGCAACGTTTTAAAAGTAGTTAGATTACAGAATTCACTCGATACATACAAACAAGACGCATGCCTAGACTATGGCAATGTTGTTTACTGTACAGCTGAAGTCTGCTGATGCGGATGCATTTGATCAAGTTCCAGCAATCCATTGCTAGAAATCCTCTTTACAAATACCTAATTTCATGAGCAGAAGTGGTACATTTTGTATACTAGTCTAATCTTTGGCGGCTTGGCCTAGTTTTGAACTGTCATTGTCTATGGATGCGGATCCTAATCTACATTCTATGATTCAGACTGGTCATCGGTGGCAGCACCAGATTCCGATTCCCAGCCTGTGGATGATGTTTGTTTGGATCTGGATCAACTGTGCAGAAAGCATCGTAATCCAGATCAGCCATTTAGCGGAATTTAACGAATATAATATCTCTGACTATATGACTAAAATGTTCTTTTGAGGTTTTCTTCATTAACTGAATCTACATGCTAGAGTCTGATATGGCTAGCTGCATTTACCATCGAGTCATTGACTGCATTTTTTAAAGACTAGTTGGTTATAGACTGGATCAAAGCACTTCCATGTTACTGGTCCAGAGGATTTGCTGGACATCTTTTGATTTTTTTTTCTTTATTTCACACACTGATTATATGTAGTATAAATATTAGATATGTATTATTAAGCCTTTTGTTCTTTTAATATTGATGTGACAAAAAATGTTCAATCATTCACTTTCACTTCTTTCAGACTTGATACAAAGGTTACGAACAAGAGAACGAGAAAGGGAGAGGCAGCGAGCATCCACCCAACGTCAACGCAGTAGGGATCGTGATTCTAGACGAGGTCTTTCTTATGATGCTCCCCCGTTTTATATGCCGTCAGATTCTAACAGCACTGGTAATTCTGTGAGTAGTGAACCTCAACCACCTGAGAGCAGCGACACATTATCTCAGTATCGGCGCCAACTTGGTGAGAGGTTATATCCCCGAGTCCAGGCTTTGCAACCAGTAAGTATGATCTAATCAAAATATTATCATATTTCGATAATATTCCAGTACCTTTTTTAATTTTCACCTTGCCAGTGAAATTTAACAAAGATGCTATTTTCAAATGGGTGGTAATGTCATTATATTGGTGACTGATGTCGGTGAATATTTTTTGTCTATCGTTGTGTATGTTGAACTGTCATGTACAGTCTTGAAATTATTTGTACACATTTGAGGACTATTTGTTACTGAAGATATGTACTCTGTATAAGTCAGGTGTAACTACATACAGCAGAGATCCTAATCATCTGTCTCATAATGCATGGTCTACATTTTGGTGACTACTCTTAAGAAACTGCAAAGACCCAAATCTGCTGATGCATTCTATCGGATTTGAATCTGCTTTATAGATAACTCACACATGTTAGCTCTGTCTGCATGGATTTGAATCTGTCTTAGTCAATGTGGGTATGTGAGAAGATTGCCAGTAGCGTTTTGTATACTGTTTTTCCCAGCATGTACATGGATTTATCCTCAATCGGAAAAATTTGCTGTCTAGCATAGCTTATCATGTGTTCAAAAATGGTATTAAACCCACAAATGCAAACAAACTAATTATGGCTAGTTAACAATTAAAGGTCTAATGAGGTTAAGATATATGATAATACATTGTTAGAGGATTTAGATAATGCTATCTTACTATTGGAACATTTAATTAACAAATATTTCACCACTGCTTTAAAATATTCCTAATTTGTTAATATTGAAATTTAAATTAATTGTGACTTCCTTTTAGGATTACTTGTGCATATGTTTTTGCAAAAAGTTAAGTACTAAGTAAAAAGTAACAGTCACTTTATTTCCATTTAATACTTTTCTTTTTAATATGAAGTAAAACAAATGTTCTGACTGAAGACTTGATCATGTTATTGTGGTTTGGCACATTTCTTCCTTTTTAGCCCATGGCTCCAAAGATAACAGGGATGTTGTTAGAGCTGTCACCAGCTCAACTCTTATTCATGTTGACTTCTGAGGAAAGGTTAAGGCAACATGTGGATGAGGCGGTAGACATTATTATGTCACACAGCAGGTAAGGCGTAGATCATTTAATAGGATGGAAGTGTTTTTGGGATAATCGTTTGCAGAAAATATTTCTGGTTTTGTTATGCTATTCCATGAATGTATTATGTACATGCAATGCATGTTTTTCATACATTTTTATGTCCGTCCATCATTGGTCACATCTGATGCTAAGTTTTCTATTTAGAACATACACACTCAAGGTATGAAACAAAATGAATACTTGAGATAAAGAGCTTGGGTTCACAGATACGGACCATTGTGGGTTTCAAAGAATTCCTGGACTGGCACTGAAAGATATCTTCAAGGATGATAAGAATTTCACTATTACTTCCAATGAAGTCACAACATCAAAATTGTACTAATTGAACAATGCAAAACAAAATTAACAACAACAAAAAAATTGAGTTCTAGCATAGACTATTGTCTCACTAAATAAATGTGGCTAGTTTTTGAATAAAGGAATAGAGTTTTGTGGTGTTTCAATGTTTAGTCTAGTTCCCTGATGCTTTGTCTCCTGACTTGGCAGTATACTATCATATATCAGTCTGGGAACCAGACTAATCAACAAACAGAATGCAGTGACGTAATACACATGTTTTTGTGTACATGTAATGACTGTTGAAACAAGTTGGAATGAGGTTGACACATGTTGGACATTTTGAAAATGTTTTATATACAGAATGACAAACACATTCATTAATAAAGCATGTTATTAACAATTATTATTGAGATGATTGTAAACTAGGAATCTCATTAAACTGCCCAATTTCCTAACTTCATCTCCTCCACCACAACCCGGTTTTGAACATGTATACTCTAATCAGACTTTTTTCAATGTTTGGAAGTAACTCACGCCTTCACATAGAGTATGTTCTATGTTTATGAACCCTGTTGTCTGCGACCTATTTAATGGGGGAGAGGTGCATTGACATTGTTCAAATCGGATTCAGCATCGGCAATGTTAATATCTTTTGTTGAAGTTTCTAAAAGTCAAATTTCTGTTTGTGTGCAAGATTTCTTTATGCATGGTTTACTTTAATGTATATTTTATTTTAAATTCATATCATCTAGGGAGCTAAGTGCAGAGGCCCTGCTTGACCTGGATATATTTAGCCTGTCAGCCACGGCTAACCCTGATAAGAAAAAGAAGTCATCCGAGTCTGATCGCCGCAGTGATGGCGAAGATGATGATGAATTGGAAGATAATGCCCCACTTTTCTGGCAACCAGGAAAGAGAGGTTTCTACTCACCTAGGCCTGGCAAGAACACACCTGAGAGACTGAATGCATTTAGAAATGTTGGAAGGTATGAAAAATATTGTTTCAGCAATAGTTTGTTTATTGCAGCCTTTATTAATATGACATTTGACATTTGAATATCATTGTCTGCTTTCTTATGTACACTTTATTATTAATGGGACAGTGGTCATTGCAGTCTTTATTAATGGGACAGTGGTCATTGCTGTCTTTATTAATGGGACAGTGGTCATTGCAGTCTTTATTAATGGGACAGTGGTCATTGCAGTCTTTATTAATGGGACAGTGGTCATTGCAGTCTTTACTAATTGGACAGTGGTCATTGCAGTCTTTATTAATGGGACATTCGACATTTGTATATCATTTTCTGCCTTATGTACATGTTATTGTAGTCTTTATTAATGGGACAGTGGTCATTGCAGTCTTTATTAATGGGACAGTGGTCATTGCAGTCTTTATTAATGGGACAGTGGCCATTGCAGTCTTTATTAATGGAACATTCGACATTTGTATATCATTTTCTGCCTTATGTACACGTTATTGTAGTCTTAATTAATGGGACAGTGGTCATTGCAGTCTTTATTAATGGGACGTTCAACATTTGTATATCATTTTCTGCCTTATGTACACGTTATTGTAGTCTTTATTAATGGGACAGTGGTCATTGCAGTCTTTATTAATGGGACATTCAACATTTGTATATCATTTTCTGCCTTATGTACACATTATTGTAGTCTTAATTAATGGGACAGTGGTCATTGCAGTCTTTATTAATGGGACATTCAACATTTGTATATCATTTTCTGCCTTATGTACACGTTATTGTAGTCTTAATTAATGGGACAGTGGTCATTGCAGTCTTTATTAATGGGACATTCAACATTTGTATATCATTTTCTGCCTTATGTACACATTATTGTAGTCTTAATTAATGGGACAGTGGTCATTGCAGTCTTTATTAATGGGACATTCGACATTTGTATATCATTTTCTGCCTTATGTACACGTTATTGTAGTCTTTATTAATGGGACTGGTCATCAATAATTTTCATCAGGACTTCATGACAGTTAAAGTGCAGAGCATTAAATAATCAAGATCAAATAGACTTTGCTTAAACATAATTGGTATTCAGTTTTAAAACAGTTTATATTGAATTTGAGTGAAATGCACATAGATGACCTCTATGACGTATTTTAAAACAGTTTATATTTAATTTGAGTAAAATGCACATAGATGACCTCTATGACGTATTTTAACAGTTTATATTTAATTTGAGTAAAATGCACATAGATGGCCTCTATGACGTATTTTAACAGTTTATATTTAATTTGAGTAAAATGCACATAGATGGCCTCTATGACATATTTTAACAGTTTATATTTAATTTGAGTAAAATGCACATAGATGGCCTCTATGACGTATTTTAACAGTTTATATTTAATTTGAGTAAAATGCACATAGATGGCCTCTATGACGTATTTTAACAGTTTATATTTAATTTGAGTAAAATGCACATAGATGGCCTCTATGACGTATTTTAACAGTTTATATTTAATTTGAGTAAAATGCACATAGATGGCCTCTATGACGTATTTTAACAGTTTATATTTAATTTGAGTAAAATGCACATAGATGGCCTCTATGACGTATTTTAACAGTTTATATTTAATTTGAGTAAAATGCACATAGATGGCCTCTATGACGTATTTTAACAGTTTATATTTAATTTGAGTAAAATGCACATAGATGGCCTCTATGACGTATTTTAACAGTTTATATTTAATTTGAGTAAAATGCACATAGATGGCCTCTATGACGTATTTAACAGTTTATATTTAATTAGAGTAAAATGCACATAGATGGCCTCTATGACGTATTTAACAGTTTATATTTAATTTGAGTAAAATGCACATAGATGGCCTCTATGACGTATTTTGACAGTTTATATTTAATTTGAGTAAAATGCACATAGATGGCCTCTATGACGTATTTTAACAGTTTATATTGAATTAGAGTAAAATGCACATAGATGGTCTCTATGACGTATTTTAACAGTTTATATTTAATTAGAGTAAAATGCACATAGATGGCCTCTATGACGTATTTTAACAGTTTATATTGAATTAGAGTAAAATGCACATAGATGGTCTCTATGACGTATTTTAACAGTTTATATTTAATTAGAGTAAAATGCACATAGATGGCCTCTATGACGTATTTTAACAGTTTATATTTAATTTGAGTAAAATGCACATAGATGGCCTCTATGACGTATTTTAACAGTTTATATTTAATTAGAGTAAAATGCACATAGATGGCCTCTATGACGTATTTTAACAGTTTATATTTAATTAGAGTAAAATGCACATAGATGGCCTCTATGACGTATTTTAACAGTTTATATTTAATTTGAGTAAAATGCACATAGATGGTCTCTATGACGTATTTTAACAGTTTATATTTAATTAGAGTAAAATGCACATAGATGGCCTCTATGACGTATTTTAACAGTTTATATTTAATTTGAGTAAAATGCACATAGATGGCCTCTATGACGTATTTTAACAGTTTATATTTAATTTGAGTAAAATGCACATAGATGGCCTCTATGACGTATTTTAACAGTTTATATTTAATTTGAGTAAAATGCACATAGATGGCCTCTATGACGTATTTTAACAGTTTATATTTAATTTGAGTAAAATGCACATAGATGGCCTCTATGACATATTTTAACAGTTTATATTTAATTTGAGTAAAATGCACATAGATGGCCTCTATGACGTATTTTAACAGTTTTACAGCAGTGGGAGCATATCTATTTTACAGACATATTTTCAGGGATTTTGTTGTGGTTTTATTTTGTTCTTTTTGATGTCATTATCATTTTTTGCTTCCTTTCCAGATATTTAAATTTTGTATACACTATCAATGAATGTTGATTTATTGAAATACCTTTATAGTTTTGCTATAGAACAGTTTTGAAAAAGAATATACAAATTATTTTTTTCTTGTCTCATGAAAGTGTTAAATTAGCATACCTAAAAAAATGATTGTAAAACGAAGAAAGTTTCAAAAAATTCTTTGTGATATCCAAGAGTCTTAAAACACCGCACATATTTCTTCTTTTTCTTCAGATTAATTGGCTTATGTCTTCTTCAAAATGAAATGTGCCCACTCTTTTTGAACCGACATGTTTTGAAACACATCCTTGGGCGGAAGGTAGCATGGCATGACTTGGCATTTTTGATCCAGTCATGTACGAGAGTCTGCGACAATTAGTGCTAAATTCAGAATCCAAAGATGCAACCCTTCTCTTCAATGATCTTGACATGAACTTCTATGTGGAGCTATGCACAGAACAGGTCAGTATTATACAATTATTATTGCCCTCTGTTGAGGTGAAAAAGAGCTTTACGGATATGCAAACCTTGTATTGACTGCCCAAAACAAAGGCGACAATATTGTAGGCTTACAGGTTCATACAATTTAAAGATAGATCAAAGATTGTTTTCAATATATGATTTTGTGTAAACATTTGGTAATATAGCTTGAATCAGAATGGAGAAAATGCCATTTCATGTGCAACATAACAAACAGTATCATATTATATTACTGTATTATCATAAAATATCTGAAACCACAGGTATACATAATATATCATATTCATTTTTACTTTAATATCTTTTTACTAAAATAAAATAATATACTATCTCAAACATTGGCAGTAAATAATGCAATCATCATTGTAAAGAACAGAATATGCAGGAAAAGTACACGTTTGTTACCAGGAAATGCACATTTTCTGCCAGGAAAAGTTTAATTACCATAAATGTATATCATTTTAAAAAAAGAAGCAGGAATGAACATGTTGTCAACATGAAGTCTACATATTGTTCCTTGGATATGTGTTTTTTTTCACTCTCTCCAGAAATGTTCATTTTTGTTACTAGGATATATGTAAAGCTAAATTATGTCCAGGTCATATAATCAGTGATGCAATTGTTGGCATAATTCATGTCACACTGGCAACTTCACACAGCAACAATGTTCTGTTCTTTTAGGGAGGGGAAGGAGTAGAGTTGATTCCTGGAGGCTCAGATATTGAGGTCAATGCACAGAATGTTCATGACTATGTCCGCAGATATAGTGAACACAGGATGATGAAAGTGGCAGATAAAGCACTAAAGGTAGGACTTTTTTTGGCAGTAAAAATGGCCAGATTTTTATCCATATTATTTGTGATAGTCTCATCCTCCTTTTACTATTGCGTGTAAAGTTTACTTTATTTTTCACTAAACCAGTGGATGGGGATTCAGGACACTGGTGGTTATTTTATCCAGCAAGAGTGTTCTAATTTTTAGCTTTCTTCATTGACGTCAACTGGAGAGGGTATGAAATGTCCATTGTGCAAAAATTGAAATTACCAGGATAGTATTCTTTGACAAGACTTTTTATAGGAAAACAGGAGGAAGACATGTAATGAGCAGGAAAAAACATGTGACAAATGAGAAATGAAAACCAGTAAGTTTTCTAGAAGATGCTGTCAGTAATGAAGAATGCAGTTGTAAGATCTGCTTTGAAAGAGTACTTAACTGATTTGTTGTGCAGTTGTCTGGTTTAAAGCATGAAACAAATTGTGTGATATAAGTAAAATCAAACTTAGAAAAACTCTTCTTGAAAGTGTTAGGACAGCTAAAGATAAATGGTAGCCTTAGTAACCTTTCAGTCCAAGAGACTGACAAGATTGTCTCAGTTGAATTAGAATCGTCAGCTTCTGGTTCTGATAGTAATGTGGACCACCTTAAATTTCAGAATTACCTGTTCACATAGACCCAGAAAATGATGTAAATTGCTGTCAAAATGTCACTTAATATTTAAGTCGTCCATTCATTTACATGTGCCAAATTGTTCATAATCCAGATACAAAAGCTAGGCTTTCTTGTCAAGAAAGTTTTAAAAAATTCTCACATTTTTTGTTGCAGAATATGAGAATGGGCGTTTTTGATGTGATTCCCTCAAATTCCATGGAAGGTTTAACAGCAGAAGACTTCAGACTTCTTCCTGAATGGTGTAGGGGACATAAATGTACAGACGTTAATTAGTTATACATCTTTCAATGATTAGAGTGGTAAGTCAGGAGTTACTTCCCTTTGAAAAGAATGCTTTAGTTAATTATACAAATCATATTCAAAGGGTAAGAATTCATGCAAAAAAAAAATATTTTCCATGAATTCAGGCTCTGGTAATGTGATATTTTTATTTTACATATGATTTGTTAATTTTGTCTTATTTCTGCAAAAAGAAATAAGAACAAAAAAGAAAACAACAGCTTAAGTAGAAAGAGGGCTGAAGAATAATGAATATTTGAATTTTTTTTATTGCTGCTCCATAACCATATGACCAAGTCAGACTATTTTAACATTCATGCCTTTTCACCATCAAAGGCTGCTGCTTTTAACCGCTTCGGTGGCCTAGTGGTTAGAATGTCTGCCATGGACATGATGCCCCAGTGCTGGATATAACCATAAACTGTCTCACTGCAGACATCTTAGTGATGTGACTGAAAAATTGATTAAGTTACTTTAAAAATCCTAATCAAACAAACTGATGCTTTTAACTATCACAGCCATGGATGACTTCCAATTCTGACCCAGTTTGACGGATAACATTCTCAGGGTTGTTAGCCAGAGGAGGCAGTTTTGTGAAAATTTATTTATGCCAGGGTATTCTGACTAGTACTCATTGAATTCATATAAAAATGATTTAAAATTCTAAATCACATCTATGGGTGACTACTTCACATTGAAGGGGCTTTCTTTTGGTCCCACATGTTTTACTGCAACATCTGTCACACCCTTCCAACCTGCATATGTGTTTCAGGTCAACCAATCATCTTTGTTTTTCATTGCATCCTGTACTACCACATTTCACTGTAAAGGGGTTAAAAAAGTAATTCCAGAAGTTGATTTGTAAATTGAAATTCAGTCCTGTAGTTTCAGTACTTATTATATTATACAGCAGAATCTCTCTCCTTTTGCCAATTTCTTTTCTCACAAGACAGGTGGTTACACATAGCAGATCATAACACTATATAATCAGTACATTTGTTCATTGAGAATAAGATCTCTCAAGAAAGGTTGTCACTTATAGCAGTGATATTTAAACACAATTTTTACCTTATATACAAATCTTTAATATATATGTATATATAATGTTTATACAAAAATAAAAAATAAAAATATCAGAAAGATTGATTTGTGCATGAAATTGAACTGGTGTATCCCAGTACTTGAAGTACTTAGTTGATTAAATATACTGATATAATACATACATGCCAACCATTATGCTTTTGGCGTAATCATTACGCTTTTTTTCACTATGTTACGCTTAAGCGTATATGGATTACGCTTTTTCGATATATCCACCTTGCAAAAAAATCAATTACATGTACTCTTTTTCTCGTTATTATTAACATTCCATTCATATTTTAGAAAAGACGGCTTTTAGGTAACTACAGTATAAGAGTATGCTTGACCGTGGACTTTCGTAACAGTATCTTGTTCTGTTTATAGCTAACCTGGTTCTACTGTTGACCTTGAATTCTATTTATAGAATCTGTATGCTTAATGATGAGAGAGAGCAGACTGGTTTTCCAAATGTAATCTGTACGAGCAGATTCCATGTTCTAATTCATATTTCTTGCAGAACCAGTCAAAAGATATTTTAGCGCTTAAAAAGTATATTTTATTTTAGTATATGCATTTATGTGAGCAAAAATATCCCATTTGAAAATATTGCCAGATAAATTAGAAAAAGGCAACCGGACAAACCCCGAAACAAAATATAACAGAATCCTCTAAATATTAAGAGTACAGCATCATGTGACATGTATTTCCGGCCGTGTGGAAAGAATTTTTAAATTTAGCACTGAAAGTCTTAAGATGGTTTCTAGTCGATGTGTGTAAAGCTGAAAGTGCTACATATGAAAACTTGAAAAAGTAAAGGATATTAAAAGAAAAGAAGGGCAAATAATCGTTGTTTACTGAAATTTTAGCATGTTATATGTGGATTACGCTTTTTCTGCCTGGCTTTTGACCACTTGGATTACGCCATTTCTTCATCAGCGGTTGGCATGTATGTATAATATATAATGTTAAAAATAAAAAGTTGCCTACTTACCAACCTACCCTAATTTTAAAAACAGCGTAATAGGAAACACACTTTTGTTCTGGTCCTTAGATGATTTGATTGAATGGTTGACAGTTTTCAGGTAAATATGGTATTGTAGACATTTTATATATTATTAAGAATATTCTTTCATGCATTGGTTGTAAGCTTTGCAATCTGAATATTGTTTTTTATAATCCAAGTAGTAAACAGATGCAATTATTTCATGTACTTTGTAACTTTTACATTTTTTGAATATCAATGGAATTTCAAGTATACAAACTGCAATTGATCCATTATACCATTTTTAGGTTGGACAAACCTTCATCAACACCATCAAAGTTTACACTTTCATATACAGGACACCCACTCAATATACTAATCTTTCTTGTTCATGTAAGACATATCTGCAAGTCCTGTACAATATGGTTGATATATAGGACACCTTCAAAAAGTACTGTTCTTCTAAGACAGGTTTCACTGAATTGTGTTGAAAGACTTCACTATATGATTACATTGATTGAACTATTCATAAAATTATATCTAAAATCATTGAAATGAAGCAAAATAAAAATGTGTTTCCCCAACTTAATGTAATTTATCCTCTAGGTGAGAACAATGAGAAGGTCCAGAGATTTAAACGCTGGTTCTGGTCAGTAGTAGAAAAGATGAACAACCACGAAAGACAAGATCTAGTAAGTAAATTTGCTCCATGTTATGCATGTACCTGCCATATTTCTTCTTTGAAATTTCTCAGTTGGCTAATAAGGTCAGTATGTAGTTAGGAATAAACCTTGGAACATCTTAAAGTATCCTACAGTGTGTACAAGAACCAGTTTTAACTTCCTCTAAAGTCCCTCAGTATACCAATGCTCTGACAACATGGTATGGTCATACATCCTTATAAATTATTTTATGGCCTCCTTTAAACTACTGCCCTCTTTAGTCTTTAGAACATGGGAATAATCCTGGATTCCAATAAATTATTGTCAGGTCAACATTATACCACTGCCCGTCTTATGGGAATGGAAAAGATCCCATTTAATTGTTGTCATTTCCACTTTATACCATTTACCATCTTATTGCATTAGAATGGTAATGGATCCCATTAAATTGTCAGTTCTACTGCGTGTCCTATGACATGGGAATGGTAATAGATCCCATTAAATTGTTGCCGATTCCACTGTACACCACGGCCCTATGACAGGAATGGCAATATATCCCATTAAATTGTTGCCAATTCCACTCATTTTCAATCTTGTAACATCAGAATGATCATGATTCTCATAAAATTGTTGAGACATTGTACTATAATTATGGGTCATGGATCCCATTGAATTGTTGAGACCTTGTACTATAATTATGGGTGATGAAACCCAAGAAATTGTTGACATCTTGTACTATAATTATGGGTCATAAATTGTTGAGACCTTGTACTATAATTATATGCGTCATGGATCTTATTAAATTGTTGAGATCTTGTACTATAATTATGGGTCATGGATCCCATTAAATTGTTGAGACCTTGCACTATAATTATGGGTCATGAATCTCAATTAAATTGTTGAGACCTTGTACTATAATTATATGGGTCATAGATCCCATTAAATTGTTGTGACCTTGTACTATAATTATATGGGTCATGGATCCCATTAAATTGTTGAGACCTTGCACTATAATTATGGGTCATGAATCCTAATAAACTGTTGAGACCTTGTTCTATAATTATGGATCATGGATCTCAATTAAATTGTTGAGACCTTGTACTATAATTATATGGGTCATAGATCCCATTAAATTGTTGCGACCTTGTACTATAATTATATAGGTCATGGATCCCATTAAATTGTTGAGACCTTGTACTATAATTATGGGTCATGAATCCCATTGAATTGTTGAGACCTTGTACTATCACTATATGGGTCATGAATCCCATTAAATTGTTGAGATCTTGTACTATAAAGTATATGGGTCATGGATCCCATTGAATTGTGAGACCTTGTACTATAATTAGATGGGTCATGGATCTCATTAAATTGTTGAGGCCTTGTACTATAATTATATGGGTCATGGATCCCATTAAATTGTTGAGACCTTGTACTATAATTATGGGTCATGAATCCCATTAAATTGTTGAGACCTTGTACTATAATTATGGGTCATGAATCCCATTAAATTGTTGAGACATTGTACTATAATTATATGGGTCATGAATCTCATTAAATTGTTGAGACATTGTACTATAATTATGGGTCATGAATCCGATTAAATTGTTGAGACATTGTACTATAATTATATGGGTCATGAATCTCATTAAATTGTTGAGACCTTGTACTATAATTATATGGGTCATGGATCCCATTAAATTGTTGAGACCTTGTACTATAATTATGGGTCATGAATCCCATTAAATTGTTGAGACCTTGTACTATAATTATGGGTCATGAATCCGATTAAATTGTTGAGACATTGTACTATAATTATATGGGTCATGAATCCCATTAAATTGTTGAGACATTGTACTATAATTATATGGGTCATGAATCTCATTAAATTGTTGAGACCTTGTACTATAATTATATGGGTCATGGATCCCATTAAATTGTTGAGACCTTGTACTATAATTATGGGTCATGAATCCCATTAAATTGTTGAGACCTTGTACTATAATTATGGGTCATGAATCCGATTAAATTGTTGAGACATTGTACTATAATTATATGGGTCATGAATCCCATTAAATTGTTGAGACATTGTACTATAATTATGGGTCATGAATCCGATTAAATTGTTGAGACATTGTACTATAAATATATGGGTGTACTATAATTATATGGGTCATGAATCTCATTAAATTGTTGAGACCTTGTACTATAGTTATTTGGGTCAGGGATCCCATTAAATTGTTGAGACCTTGTACTATAATTATGGGTCATGAATCCCATTAAATTGTTGAGACCTTGTACTATAATTTTGGGTCATGAATCCGATTAAATTGTTGAGACATTGTACTATAATTATATGGGTCATGAATCCCATTAAATTGTTGAGACATTGTACTATAATTATCGGTCATGAATCCCATTAAATTGTTGAGACATTGTACTATAATTATATGGGTCATGGATCCCATTAAATTGTTGAGACCTTGTACTATAATTATATGGGTCATGAATCGCATTAAATTGTTGAGACATTGTACTATAATTATGGGTCATGAATCTCATTAAATTGTTGAGACCTTGTACTATCATTATGGGTCATGAATCCGATTAAATTGTTGAGACATTGTACTATAATTATATGGGTCATGAATCCCTTTAAATTGTTGAGACATTGTACTATAATTATGGGTCATGGATCCCTTTAAATTGTTGAGTCCTTGTACTATAGTTATATGGGTCATGGATCCCTTTAAATTGTTGAGACCTTGTACTATTATTATGGGTCATGAATCCGATTAAATTGTTGAGACATTGTACTATAATTATATGGGTCATGGATCTCATTAAATTGTTGAGACCTTGTACTATCATTATATGGGTCATGAATCCCATGAAATTGTTGAGACCTTGTACTATCATTATGTAGGTCATGGATCCCATTAAATTGTTGAAACCTAGTACTATAATTATGGGTCATGGATCCCATTAAATTGCTCTTGAGACCTTGTAATTTGATCAGCATCATGAATCCAATTGTTATCATGCCCTTTTTTATACTGTTATACCACACCATCACAGATTGGCTGTATGTTTCCAAGATTTATGCAAAATATACCCCAAGATGAGCAGTTCCAATGTTAGGCTTCAAAATGAAATCCAGATACAAGCTTTTGAATCCTAGAATTACTCCTGTGAATTTTATTTGAACTTAACACTGATATTGAGTTTTTATAAAATTATGTACTAAGAGTTAGTCTCTATCAGCATAGAGGAGAGAAATTATCAAATTTACCATTGAACCTTTGGAATTATTTTCATCCTTTGAAAGTATTTATTACCGTCCTTTGGAAGTAATTCTGGCCATTGTTTGGAAGTATTTAATTGACATCCATAAGAAGTAACTATTACCATCCTTTAGAAGTAATTAAACCATCCTTTAGAAGTAATTAATACCATCCCTTAACCGCTGATGTGGTCTAGTGGTTAGAGTGTCTGCTGCGGAAGCACAAATTTTTGTGTTTGATCCCCGGCTGAGTCATACAAAAGACTTAAATGGTACTAACAACTGCCTTGCTTGGTGCTCAGCATTAAGAGGTTAGTGTTAGGACTTGTTGGCCAGGTGTCAGGATAATGTGACTGGGTGGGACATCATGCTACATGTCTGCGGCATGATGCCCCAGTGCTAGACATCACTATATATTGTCTCACTTCAGACATTGTAGTGATATGACTGAACAATTGTTAAAGCAACGTAAGAAATACTAATCAAACAAAAATAATACCATCCATTAGAAGTAATTACAGCCATCCTTTTGAAGTAATTATTGCCATCCTTGGGAAGTAAATAATTGCAATCCTTTAAAAATAGGTTTTGCTATCCTTTGGAAGTTATTAATTGCCATCCTTTGGAAGTACTTGTCATTCTTTAGAAGTAAGTATTGACATACTTTAAAAGTAATTGCCAAAAATTAGAAGTAACTATTTTCAAACTTTTGGAAATAATTTGCATTTGTTCCGAAGTAATGATTGCCATCCTTTTTTGAAGGTTTACTTTTGGACCTCAAGTCCAGCACTTCCAGCAAGTGAAGAAGGATTCCAGCCAATGCCAAGCATCACAATACGTCCAGCTGATGATGATCACCTTCCGACAGCAAACACATGCATATCAAGGCTTTATATTCCTCTTTACTCCACTAAAGTGATCCTTAGAAACAAGCTCCTCTTGGCAATCAAGACAAAAGCTTTTGGATTTGTGTAGACACTAGCTTGCTATACCAGGATTTTCAAGTGTTTTGAAGTGGACAATGCATAGGTGTTGAGATCTCTGCTTTATCATGCATACGTATGACATGCGGGAAGCTAATGTTGATTCCCAGAATCAAGCTTCTGTTGGCAATGAAGATCAACTTGTTTTAATTGGTTTAGAAACCATAATACTGTTCTAGGATTGTCATCTTTTGAGACTTGGATGTGAAATATGAACATACACATTCTTGGAGCCCATATTCATTCTTTTTGTTCTTTCTTGTTATTTTTAACACAGGCTCAAACCGATGCTGAAACGTTCAATATCGTATGTGATATTGGGATTATACTCTGTGTCCCACACTGTCGATATATGTACTGTGTGTACATTATTGAAATTCAGAAAGCTAAAAGCACTTGTTACAAATTATTCATCCTTGTGGATATTAACCTTTGCGGTTTTGCAACAATTCTGTTCAAGTGTCTGCAAGAGATCTGTACTTAATTTGTCAATATTTTTTTGATATGAAAAAGAGGGTTGGTTGAGCCTCTAGTAGTTTTGTGCATTTTTGTATGGGTCAGTATTCATTGCATTGAGTCTTTAAACTGGTGAGTTGAATCATCAGAAGAAAATCCTTGAAATTAGTACCACATAAATAAAAGGAAACACAGAGCAAGTCCAGAAAACTCGGAAAGTTATGTTAGTCGCAATTTACTCTGGACATGGAAGTAGTTTCAGCTTTTAGCTGGGATTCAGTTACTTTAATCAATCAAGTTCAATGATAATGTGTTATAGTATGGAAAAATAGATACAAATATATAATGCCTGAAGTGCATACCTGACATCATCATTAATAATTGATTATAGGTGTTGTTAAGTACAGATATTCAGAGAAGTTGTGTCATGGTTTTTTATGCTCATTGTTTTCACATTGGTCAGTAAGATGAAATCAAGTTGTAATTGTCCCATTGTACTTTTTTAAAATAATTTTACAGACCAGAGTACAGCAAGATTAATGGCAAATTAACATAAAAGGTGAAGGATTTAACGAGATGATGAAATAATGGCATATTACTATGAAATGTGAAGAATTTATGGTGGCGAAATATATTACAGAATGAAATAGGCTTAATCTTCAAGAAAACATATGACTTGCTTGCTATTGCATCATCCCATTCACAATATAATAAAACCTGTCTGTAAAGACCACTGCTATGTGAGACCACCTGTCTTGAGAGACCATACTCTCAATGCACAACTTTAATGATTATATAGCAGTATGATCTGTTATGAGACCACCTGTCTTGAGAGGCCATATCTTTTTTGGCAAAAGAGGTGGTCTCTCAAGACAGGTTTTACTGTATGTTGCTTAAATAAGATTGTATATATAGCAGAAAAACAAGATTTTAACAGGACCCATCTTGTTTGCAAGTATTCATTCAGAGTTTATGAAATTAAATAATAAATATGGTGCTTAATTTGTTTTTATTCATTTGACTTATCATTTGAATTGTATTAAAAAATGTCACAGTATTTATTTCCTTTTACTTGTCACTATTATGATACGTAGCATACTGGTGATTTTTTTCAATAAAAAAAGACAAAATGCTCTTTAGAATAAATTGCAGTTGAGTTGGATTTGTTTCCAGTACAAATTGTATTCAACGTCTACAAGCATGCTGTGTAGCTGAAGTACTACGAAGACAGACTTTTTATTTAGATTTGCAACCATAATTGTATGCCAAAATAAGGCACATTTGCAACAAAAAGGAAAAGTATTACTTGATATTGTGATTTCCATCGTTGCAGCTCAAGAGTGAGCAGTATAATCCAAGGATTACAGGTTTAATACTTTCCCTTGACAGGCAGGGTTGGCAGCCTGGTATAGTCACTTTTGTGTTGCAAGTGCTGTTTAAAAACTACCACTTAATTTTTTTTTTTAGAGCAGTTTAAGATTTACTTAATTACTTTATCTTTAGTTTTGTTCAATCCATTCTGCTATCTTGAAATAGGGATGTAAGGAGAGTTACTTTTGTGTGGAGCGCATGTTTTATATGTACATGGATTGTTTTGCTGTAGAATTCCTATTGTATAACTTACTTCTGAAAAACATTATCTCTTGATTTATTCCCTACAGAGCAAAAATCGACCCATTTCCTATTCTCAGTCTGTTTTCGAACATTACTTGCATTTGTAAAGAAATGGGGTTAAGTATATTTAGTGTATTTTTGAAGAAGTCTTTAAAAAGACTTGTTTTTTATGGACATTTTTCTTGGATGCAAAATTATAAACAGAAATTGAGTATGCGGTTGTCTAAAGAAACCAATAAATTTGTTTTTGTCACTTGTATATAAAAGTGCTTGAATATTTGAAATTTGATGGATAGTATAACAGTTGGTATTAAGTTTTATTTAGGAGCTTGTCTGACCAAAATCTATTTGAGTTTTATGGGTCCTTTGTCAGCTGTGTGTCATTAGTTTGCAATTGCTTTTTAAATTTTATGAAAGGTTTTGACTGCACACCATTTTACAGTAGTATTCTGACATCAGTGCCTTTCAAATTTGTTACGTTGATGCTGATTCATCACACAACAACCATTTCAAAACCTGCTTAACGGAATTTAACCAAATTTGATCAAACAACCAGTTCTAAGACTGCTTAATGGAATTCGACCATTTGGCAGCAAGCATAATATCATGAAAGTCGTAAGTGACACAGGTTTGCCATCACACATGGCTGTCATTGCACAAAATGGAAAACCATTGGAGTATTTGTCAAAAACCGAATTTGACAATAACCTGGCATAGAGGACTTTCAATGGTATGCAGATGACATTGAGACAAAATCACATGTATTGTAACAACTGATTCTGAAGAAAAAAAACATTGAAAGGCTTCTCAAAAGCCACTCTGCAGTCTTTTTATGTCTGCCATTACAGAAGACGTACACAATTTTAAATGCATTATTTTATGAAACTGCTAGACAGAATTTTATAGGAAAATTATGCCATTAAGGGCTTTCAAAAATATATATAAATTAATTTTAAAAAGCATCCTGGTGTGAAGGTCTTTAAAGTTTGTACAAATAATGCCCAGATGCCAATCTGTTGTCAAATCTGGCTGTTGTAATGAAAAATAAACCACTTCTCTGGTATAAGTGATTAGAGAGTCCATCTTGGATGCAGGAGGTCACAGGTTAGAAGAATGACTGAGTCGTACCAAAGACATGTACAAATGGTACTTTCAGCTGCCTCACTTGGCACTCAGCATTAAGAGGTTCATGTTTGGACTGGTCGGCCTGGTGTAAGGATATTGTGACTTGGTGGGACATGATGCTACATGTCAGCAGCATGATGCCCCAGTGCTAGACATCACTATTAACTGCCACACTGCAGACATCCTTGTGATATAAGTGATAAATTGATAAAACTGTTTAAAATCCAAATCTCACCCACAGACTAAGAATGTAAACTTTAATATCCTCTAAAAGATATCCACCAAATTTAACAGAAAGCATTCAGGCTTGAATGATCTATGTTTATAAAATATATGCCGATCTCGGATCTGTCATCCACTGTGGTTGTTTTTACAAAATAGAAATTTTTAACTTCTAGAAAGTCCCATAACGTTAATATTATTGACTAAATTTAATACTAATGGCTAAATCTAACAGACAGCATAAATGGCTTTTAAATCATTACAAGTGAAATAATATGTCATCAAATAGATAAAATAACATTTTTTGTTAGATTTCCGGATCATATGAAGAGGATCATACAACTAGATGTATCTCTTTTCGGTGATGCATTCCATCGTCAAGAGAAATATTTACATTATATTAGAACTAGCTCTGATCAGCTGTTTGAATATGTTTTTGTAATTCGGGCCAAGTGAAGAAACCTTGCGGGTAGCTTATCTAGATCCGTGTATTCTTCCTCCACCAGTTATTCTATCTGTCATGTATAGCATAACATGCTAAAAAAAGGCCTTAAACCCACAACAATAACCTCATTTAGAACCAGTTTCTGTCAGGTACTGTTCACACTTTTCACCAGTGGCAGTACATGTTCTATGGTTTAACGCCATTTTTCACACAATGGGCGATACATGTTGGCCAGTATTATTGGTAGAGGAAGAAGCTGGGAATACCCCAGAAAGAACCACTGACCGATGAGAAGCTACTGGCAAGCTTTCTCATGTACCCACATCGGCTGAATCTGAGATTCAAACCCACGCAGGCACAGCTGAAAAGGCAGTGATCCATAACATAGAGTGCTTTAGACCACTTGGCCACTCTGGGCCTTGGCAGACTGACAAATTCACAATAAACAGCAAACAGTATAAATGCATCAAGAATTCACTGTAAATAAAAACACTACAAAGTCATTATTAGGGTGATCTTTCTTGGAATCAAATGCAGCCTGGTTTATGTAGACCATTGCAGACCAGCATTGGAACCTGAATCATTGATGCACCACCTTAACAGGAGATACTTTAATTCTCTAGACAAAATACTTGAACAAAATGATGATTTTCATCATAAAATTCAGCTGAAAGCATTCTACTGATCCAGATTACTTGGACAACTGCTCTTGCATTTGGCTGTTTGGAAGATCTCGGGCATGTGAGTGATATTGGACCCACTTGGTATACTTGTTTTCATATCACGCTAAGTTGGAGAGGAATGGCCTGTGTAGAAATTGAAATTGGAATTTTATCATGTAAGCTTTTCAATTTGTATTGTGATTATCAAATTACTTTATGAGAGTAATGTAGTAAAATTGAATGCTCTATTTTCTTTGAAGAAGAAAGATTTTTTGATTGAATGGATGTGAAATTCATCAAACCTTAAAATGCTTGGTTTTTGTCTTCACCGTTTTTTTAGATAATGGCTCCAACTTCAATGATCAGAGTTGCAGCTAGATCAAATTTTAAGTTAAATGCAAGACTCAGTGAAGTGCATTATAAATCTAGATTTTATGAAAAGGGAGTATATTTTTCTGTGAACACGTTATTAATTTAAAATCATCAAGACAATAACTTAAAAGCTATTTGCATTATTATAGATATAAAAAGTGTCAGTTTTCATCAGACTTTGAAATATTTGCAATCAGTTTTCAGATTTAAACACAGTACAATGCTTGTTTAGAAAACATTCTGACATTGAGATCATATTTTACAAGTGTAACAAAATCCAAGAATATATATGGTCCATTACTGATTTCTACTTTAACTTATAATGAAATTTTCATTTAGATATTATTTTATAATAAATGTCCTGTTCTAGTTTATATACATGATTTGGGGAGAAAAGTAGCAATTGTTTTGCGACTACAATTGTATCTTTGATAATAAATATAATTCCAGGACCTAAGATGTAAATGGCATGAAGTATTTTGCTTTCCGTGAATATTATTTTTCATTTTTCTTTATGCCACAGCTTTAATATTTTTTCTTTTGATAATTTAAAAGATGTTGGATGACATTTAAATGATGTTTAAACGCGGAGATGAGTGTGCACAGCTATGTTTGATGAATGTATTGACTGTGTAATGTAAAGTGTCGGCTTTCATCTTTTATACATGGTAATAAAAGATAAGACATGCAATTACATATCGTTGCATTTGTTTTCTTTTCCATCCTTTTCCAGGCTTACAAACTTTTGTTTGTTTACAGCGATTTACTGTTCATTCAGACAACTTTTAGTAGTTTGTGTGGTTTATATATCTTATATTATGAGTGGGTCTTTATGAGTGTTTATGAGTGGGTCTTTATGAGTCTTTATGAGTGGATCTTTATGAGTGTTTATGAGTGGATCTTTATGAGTGGGTCTTTATGAGTGTTTATGAGTGGATGTTTATGAGTGGGTCTTTATGAGTGTTTATGAGTGGATTTTTATGAGTGTTTATGAGTGGATCTTTATGAGTGGATCTTTATGAGTTTTTATGAGTGGGTCTTTAAAGCAGAGGAAACTATGATCTTTAATGAGTAACAACTTCTTTTCCACATACCACGACAGGATTGGGGTTGGTAACATGAAATGCAAAGAAACTGTGTACTGCTGTACAAGCCTTGAGATTAATGAAGATATCAAAGTATAATACTCTAGTAGTTTTTCATTACTTGTAATCTAACATGCAAATAATAATAATAATGCAAACTTTGTGGATTTTCCAGCATAACTAGAGTATTTTGCCAATGCCATCTTTTTGTCCATATATTCCAAGGAACCCTAGATGGTCTAAAGTTTTTGCCACCTCACTTTTGTCTGCATGGGATCAAACATTGGCTCAAACAGCATAGGTACGTGAGAAAGCTTTAAAATAGTTTCAGGTGGGTCAGTGGTTTTGCTTGTTCATGGTGGATTATTCCATCCACCAGGTATACTGGCTGCTATGTATAGCCTATGTACTCCAAAATGGCGTTAAACCCAACCCAACCAATCTTATCTCAGATATTTAGTTTCAGCCCAGTAATTTTTGAAGGACTTTGTGGAATGGATTTTTTGTAAAATCTGAGACGCTTGATGTTAAGAGGGGCAAGTCTAAGGTAATATATTACCTTTTTCTGTCTTGTGTAGAATTGGTGTGATGTACTTTCCAGCATGTAGTAATGGTTGGCTAATGGAGGCAACTGGTTAGCCATAGAGTGCATACCTGTGGTAGGGATGATTTTCCACCTGAAAAGGCATTGAAGTGCAGTTTATATATACAATGAAAACCTTGTAATTTAAGAATGTTAATTTAATTTAACACTTACTTTTATATAGCTCTACGGGTCATAGATCAGAGGAGTTTATGGGATGGTCTGTTAGCTGTCATTGGTCTGTTACCTGTCATTGGTCTGTTACCTGTCATTGGTCTGTTAGCTGTCATTGGTATGTTACCTGTCATTGGTCTGTTACCTGATGATTATTTTTGCTGCATCTACTAAACTACTTTGATGGTTGCCATTACAAATAAGAGACACATTCACTACAGGTCTAGTTTGTCATAAATAAAAATGGTGCTGCTGGGATATCTATGTAAAGGGACATCTTGAAAATTGTGTTATTGCTACTCTTTCTCAATGAATGGTCATATTAAACTAGTGTTTTCATTAAAGAGATGTACAGATGCAGGCTTTGTGTGCATACAGTTAGCAATGCTAATTATAAACTTTAGTATTTTAGTAAAAGAATGATGGGGCAGAATTTGTCTTCAAAAAGCTGTGTTAAGTCATTGCTTTAGTCATACTATATGGATTGAAACAGGAGGAGCAAGTCGTCAGTGGTAAAATATATATCACAATTATCAACTAGTTAACTCCAAACCCATGCAAAAAGGAATGATTAATTAAATTATCCGAATAAGTTGGAAATTTTAGATAAACATAGATTTCATGTTTTTCATTGTCCATTTCAAAAGCCCTTCACTTGATTTTCCAATAGTTGAAACTGTTTGATTATGCATATTCATTCTAGCAGAAACGGTCTCCAAGCAAAATTATCAGATTTATTTTACATTTTAGCACCAAGATTACATTGACTTTGATCATCTCAATCGATCTAGTTGAATACTATGTATCAGATTAAACACTATTACCAATCTGAATAATATCAGTCAGTGGTGTATGTATGTTTTGTAATGGCCAAGCTAGGTCAAGATGATTAATACTACACTGGAGTATGACACCATGGATGAGTATGCTTTTCACCAGCTGAATAATGAGGGGCCCCGAGTGGTCTAAAGCGCTGTCCATTAAGGATCACTGCCATCTCACCTCTGTTTGCGTGGGTTCGAGTCTAAGCGCCCCAGGTTGATCCAGTCAGTTTGAGAAGTTTGTTTTGAGTGCTAAGTTTTGCTTGAGTTTTCTTAGGTAGAATGTCAGTGATTGGTCCAGGGACACACCAAGGTATGTTGGTGTTTGGTCATGTTTTATTTTCTGTCCACTGAGGATGATGCAAGGCTCATGGTTCACATCTGCATTTTTAAGGTAGAAGATACTGGAGACTGTTGTGCTTGGCTCTAGACGCCATGTTGAGAAGAAGTCCATCACATCGTCCAAGTCCTTATTCATTGCCCCTTAAAGCTCAACAAATGAGCGACTTTGGGTGTCGAGAGCAATATCATCTGCATGCATGAAATTGTGTGACTGTGTTGGAGGTAAATCATTGATATCAACATTGAACAAACTTGGCAAAATTACAGTCCATTAGTCTGTCCTCCATGAACTGCAGCTCTCTCTCTAATGTGCACTCTGAAGCACCTGTTGCAGAGGAACAGCTTAATAATTTCAACTATCCAGGAATACTCTGGAAATTTTCAACAACAGCCCTGCATACCAGACCATGTCATATGCCACTGTTCGATTCAGAAAATCTTTTTAGAATCAGTACCGTAGAACAGGATGAAAGTACGGAGATCAGCCAATAAATCACCGCATTGTTGGGATCTTTTACAGGCTTTTAGATCACAATAATCTTTACCTGGCACCACAAAGTCAGCATGTACTTTTCCCTAACAACCTGGTGCTTCAGGAACATAGCAGACTTAAGGTCAGGGTGTATGCTATTATCAAGTGTCAGAGATCATCATCACCCAGTGTCTCACAAATTGTATGCTGATGACACCCAAATATACAAGTCTAGCCATCCAATGAAGTTGTGTGTCATTAGTGTCAAAGTTCTTTTGCTTACCAGAGCTCGGCAATGTGGAACGAATTGACCATTGAAATTAGACACAAAGTTACAGTTGTCCCTTTTAAAAGTGCTCTTAAAACTCATCTTTTATGACTGCATGAACAAACTTAGAGACCTGTTAATGTTTTGCACCTTAAATGTTTTCTGCATGTTTTTTGTTCCAAGTGTTAAATTAAGAACTAATTAAGAAATTAAACATTGCATTGAGAATGTCAAATTGGTGAAGACAACATTCATAAGGACTAAAAACATTTTGGACCTATAATTTAAGAAAATGAATTATATATCTGCAGTATAAATTTCTCTGTATGCATTTAGCCTCATAAAAATAATTAAATAAAGAAAATTAATATATAAATAAACGTATTGGTATGTGAGGATGACACTCGATCATATTACTGAATTTATGTTATAAATGATATAATATGTAGTTTGCTTGTAAAAAAAGATGAAAGATAGAATTCATATAATTTAGAAGAGAGTAAGGTATTAAAATTCCTGAAATAAATATTGCTTTGTGCTTAAACTTTAAAAAATATACTTTAAAAAATACATTATTGCCAAAATCTTAAAATTTTGTACAGAAAATTAATAAATTAAACAAAACAAAACAAATAAAAAAAAGTTACAATAATTGTGATGTGATAGTTTAAGAGCTGCTAAGCTGACTGCCCACAGCACCTTATACATTTGGCGAAACCCCACAACCACGTGTGCCCACAAAACCCACATAGTTTGTTAGAATATTCAAACATAAGCTTTTATGGCATCAGTACCTTTTATGGCTTTAGTTAATTTTTCCACTGATTATATCATTTTCTTTATCAACTCGATATTTTACCCATTACTACATTACGATTGTATTGCCTCAAAATATAAAATCAGCTGTGTTTTGTTATACATGTACCTGGTTTTACAGTGTCGCATATTGCAATGGATCGGAATGTGTACTCAGTTGTGCACTTTTACAATATCACCGAGCTGGAATCACATCACAATTAATACTTCCAGTTCAGTACCCGAATGTAGTTCCAGTCTATTTTTAGAACATTTTTTCCTCTCTCCTTTTGGTGGTGATAGAAGAGTTATATTGATGCATCTTTGGTAGGGATTTAAAGGTAATTGTTTATTCTTGAGAATATGAGCAAAGAGAGTGGTTGTCAGTGTGTAATTTGGCGACAGTGCACATGGAGTAATAAGGCCTTGGTAATGATCCGGAAGTGAAATATGTGGTCTGTGTACATGCTGTTATGTTTACAGTGCAGCAGCTCAAAAAAATGCCGGTCAACCCTTGACAAGAATTTCACCGTGAAGTCATCTTTGGGGGTATTTTAGATTTTCATATGATTTGTATTGATTGTCACACTGTGGAAAGGTCAGTGCTGAGAAATATATGTAGAGAACATATAGTAAAATTAATTGTGATGTATGGCCAGCTGGACCGCGTGATACATACAATCAGCATGTGTCTGTACAAAATAAAATAGGAGAAATTTAAATTAAATGCAATGACGAACAAACCGTATCAGTTGGGCATTTAAATACATTCAGAAAGTATCGTACAGTCTTAAGTGTTTAACTAAATTTTGTAATTTGTCAAATTATATGGGATGCCAACCGACGGCATTGATACTCCATATTTTCGATAACTGAAAAACATATTTTTCATGAATTCAAAGTGTTATAGTCAATTGGAAATGTGTTAAACAAGTAAAATAAATGTTTTAAAATTTATTTGTAGACCTTTTAATATCCATAATTCTATTTTTAGAATAAAAACCAGCCGTATAAAATATTGTTAGTTTGTTGAGGGGGTAAAAAAATTGAGATGATTTGATTGAGGGGGGGGGGGTCACTGAAAGGGCGGGTAACAAAAATTGCTTAAAGGGCGGGTAACAAAAATTGCTTAAAAATTGTTGACATAATTTATTGACCTCCCCTTATACAAGGAAGCTTTTTTAATTGTTTATGGTACATCATGTATGCTAAACATATTTTGTTGGAGATTGCCATTCATATTTTACCTCATTTTAGCTGTCAGTAATGAATTATAATGATTCTTGTCATCAAAATGTCTGTTACAAAGTCCTTTACCAATAACTGCGTCAACTTGATGTAATGTATACCCAGTTTAAAAGTTCGGAGTCAGTCAGTTATCAATCAATGATATGGCTGAACAAAACAAGTGTCACAATTTTTGTTAAAGAACCCCCAAGCCTTCTTCTTTTCAGCATTTTCTGTTGCAAAGCTGCCATTACCCAACTATACACTGTAATCAAATTTTCGAAATGCATATATGCCATACTTTTTTTCTATTTCAAACAACCTTACCCCAAGAATGTTACATTTTTTTATTTTGGGTGAGAGGGATTCTTAGGCCATCATTTCAGTTATTTTTAGTAAATTTTATGCCATCCCACCAATAATTTGAAGAATAAAAGATTGTAAACCCAGACAAACATTAAAGAAAAAGTATAAGCCATCATACCCCCAAATTCGTATTAAAACAAAAATTGAATGACATCATACCTCAAACATTTAACTAAATTGTACCATAATCTAACAAAAATAAAATTCTAAATAATTCCGTCTTCATAATGTATTGCCTAAAATTACAACATTCAGTTGTCATTTGAGGACAATTGTTCTATCTGAGGAGCACAACAGACAATCTGATCATCAATTGGTATATAATTTAATCAAGACAAATTAAGTCATAACAGCTAGGATTCAGATGGGTGACTCTTGTACATTTAGAAACCAGAAAAAAACTTGAAAGAATAAACTCATTCATTTATTTAATTGTTATTTATGTTACTCTTGAACTACTTGGAGGATTGCCATGAAACTTTACACACATTTATCCCTGGCCTAGTTGCACCTAAATGTAAAGGATGCTGCTTTAGAATTAAATATGGATGCCAAAGTAGCCATCTTGAAAAATGATATGGCTGCTTCTTCTGAATGTGTATTCATATACATGGGTTTTTCACTGTTATATAGTTGTTCATTAATGGAAATTAATGTAAATGGTGCCGTTCTACCTGTACGGTAATGATTGCAAAGGACATTCAATACTGGAAGCATCTGGAGTATTCTGATAGTATGTGGAAGGATATATGATATACTGTTGATTGCTGTCAATCCAATGTTACGGCAGGTTTATTATCCCTACTTCTACGTACAGGATTTTGACACATATTCATCCCAATATCTAATTAAATTTAAATTAGAATCATGGCACTTAGTTGGCCAATGCAGTAATGGATTAGAGAATTGTCTTATTGCTACTTCTTCCAGCTGATTATATCAACATGGGGTTTTCATAAAAAGATTTCAAATGTCTAGATGTACCTAAATGAACATGATATGACATTCATAAGGGCCACTATTGAATATTTTGAAAATAGAACTTTTTCACTGCTCCTTTAAAAACAGTCATATTGACATTTTAGGTGTTCACCAGAAGACTTCTTATGCTGTCTAGTCAGTCTCAAATATAAATGGTAACTACCAGACATTCAATATGACTACCATGGTAACAGTCTTGTCATGGCTGCATCTCCTGAATAGATGATCAACTTAACAAGGAGTTTAAACTTGCGATGTCACATTAAAATGAAACCAATCTGACCACCTATATTACTGCAATGATGAAATTTTGACAATTTTTTTATCACTTATCCCTCTGGATAAATGGTTATATCAACATGGGATTTAACCAAAAGAATTTTTAAAATGTCTAATTGGCCCTAAATGAAAACAATGCTGAAATGAAAACTAATTTGACCAAGATGGCAGCTCTGTTAATTTTGTTTTTTTGTTACTTGTCCTCATTGTTCATATTGATATAAAGGATTTCACCAAAAGACTTCGTCTGATACATAGTTTGTCCTAAATGTTTTATATCTGACATCCAAGTTGGCCAACATGTCTGCCATCAAGACATTATCACTATTGAAAGGCCGTATCAACATAACCTTTTTACCAGAAGACTTCTAACGAAAATTGATGCCGCCATCCAGTACAACCATTATGGCAGCCACATCTTCTCAGTAGATGAACATTTCAATACATGGTTTCACCAAAGGGCTTCTTATTACATTGAGAAAAAACACTGTGAAAACTTTAGGCACTGCAGTCATCTTGAAATGTTTTTTTTTAAAAAAGAATTTGTATCACAACACCTTCTGGTTGTATTTGACAACTGCTTTTCAGGAGAAGGCTTCTAAGAATGTTTGGTTAAACTTTAATGAAAATAATGTCCATCTAGCATCCAGTATAACTGCTACAGATGCAAGCTGTTATTGATAAAAAGTCCAAGCAATTATTTTAACTCTCAGCAGATGTCCTCCTCCTAGTAGAAAAAACAAGCTGACTGAATCTCTCTTTTTGGAGCAGTTTCCAAATCTTCTAGAGTATGGAAATTCGATAGGTGGCAACCTAATTATTCTTGGAGATTTCAACTTTCACTATGGCTGTCCTGGTAAACCAAACACGTAAAAACTCCTAGATTCCATTCATGTTTTCAATCTTAAACAGTCAGTTAACCAACCTACCCATAAACTTGGTCACATTTTAGACTGGTTTCTTTATAGACCTGATGATAATATTCTGCAATCAACTCTTGTATCCCACGAACTTGCATCGGATCACCTCTGCATTGTATGCCATCTCGAAGTATCAGTCCCTAACCCTCCACCTCTATTTGCTACTAAGCGCATCCTCCGTATGATAAATAGAACCAAATTCATACATGACGTTCAAGAAAACCTAACAACTTTCTTGCATCCAACAGCGGAACAACTTGATAACTGCCTGCGTTCATTGCTTGAAAAACATGCCCCAGCCACCAAATGCAGAGTATCAATAAAAAAGTGTTCTCCTTGGTATAGCAGTGTTAGGGACCAGCTTCGCACTGCTAAAAGACGTCTTCGAAAAGCAGAGAGGCTTTGGCTTTCCACCAGACTCACTATTCATAAACAAATCTATGAAGCCGCTAAGAAGAACGTCACAAACATAGTCCATTTAGCCAAATCATCCCACTACAGTTCTAAGATCACGGAGTGTTCCAGCTGCAAAGAGCTCTTCGAGATAACTAACAAACTAATGTCAAGGAACAAATGTACACCACTTACAACGACCTTCTCTCCACCAGACCTACCAGACCAATTTGCAAATTTCTTCAGTGACAAAGTTCAAACCATTAGAGATTCGCTTGACAGCACAATTTCAACTGATTCGTCACCATACAGGTATGATGCAGAATTTCAGCGACAACCATTAGGAGCATTTGAACCTGTTTCTATAGATTTAGTAAGGACAATCGTGATGAAAAGCGCACCAAAGTCTTGTGAACTTGATCCAATTCCGACATCACTGCTGCTTGAGTGCTTAGAATCAATATTGCCTTCACTAACTGATGTTATTAATATTTTTCTCTCATCAGGGGAATTCCCATTATTTTTCAAAACTGCCCAGTTTCTAATCTCCCTTTCATATCAAAAATCTTAGAAAAGGTTGTTCTAACTCAACTTGTATCTCATTTGAATTCAAACAGTCTTTTTAGCAATGTACAGTCTGCATATCGCCCTTGCCACAGTACAGAAACTACTCTTCTGAAAGTATTTAGTGACATTCTCTCTGCTTTGGATAGTGGAAAGATTACAGTCCTCACTCTCCTGGATTTATCTGCAGCATTTGACACAATAGACCATGCTATATTACTTTACCGTTTCCAGCATGTATTTGGCATTCAGAATATAGCCTTACAGTGGTTCAAATCCTACTTAGTCAACAGGACACAAATTATATCTGCAAATGGAATACACTCCAGCCCAGTTGATGTATGTTATGGTGTTCCACAGCGATCTATTCTTGGACCTGTTCTCTTCATTCTGTACACTCAGCCACTCTCTAGTGTCATAGATCATCACCCAGTGTCGCACCAACTGTACGCTGATGACACCCAAATATACAAGTCTAGCCACCCAACTGAAGTTGATGCTACCATCCATGGAGTAGAGAAGTGCATTTCGGATGTGAAATCATGGATGACATGTAACAAGCTACAGATGAATGATGATAAAACAGGCTATTCTGATCACAACACAAAGACTTTCTCATCCACATCCTTTACCTCAGACAATAAATATCAGCAACACCAACATTAAATTCTCACAGTCAGTACGGAATCTAGGTGTTACTATTGACAGTACTCTCACATTGCGCCAACATGTCATGAACATCTGCAGGGCTGCATATCTTGAATTGAGATGCATCAGTTCCATTCGTAAATATCTTTCAGTTGATGCCACAAAAACACTTGTGTGTTCATTAGTACTTTCAAGACTGGACTATTGTAACTCAGTTCTGTCTGGTTCATCACAATATTTACTCCAGAAACTTCATAAAGTAAAAAACACAGCTGCACGGATCATCTTTAGAGTACCTCGATCAGAGCACACCTCACCACTGCTCTATACCCTACACTGGCTATCAATTCGATACAGAATCAAACACAAAATTTGTTCTCTGTGCTATATTTCAATGACAGACTCCAGTCCAACATACCTATCCAGCCTCACCCATGTGTATACACCAGCTAGATCCTTACGCTCTTCTTCTGATAATCATATACTCATTGTCCCCAAGGTGAAAACAAAGTCATATGGACAACGTTCGTTTGCATACCAGGGCCCGGCGACGTGGAACGAATTGCCCATTGAAATTAGACACAAAGACGCAGTGGTCCCTTTTAAGAGTGCTCTCAAGACTCACCTGTTTCGACTTCAGGGACAAACTTAGCGACCTAATCATGTTTTGTATCTTATATACTTTCAGCATGTTTTTATGTTTTCCAATTTCATTGTTTTTGCCATTTATTGTTCTGTAGTGTAGTCATATCATTATTGATGGTGTAAAGCGCTTAGGGCTTTTAAAGATTAGGCGCTATACAAAGTCATTATTATTATTATTATTATTATTATTATTATTATTATTATTATTAGATGAAACAATTAAAGGGTTTTATATTTGCTTTTAGGTGATTCATTTCTGGTAGTATAACGCCTTTGGTCTATATGTCAGCTCAACAACCAGCTGAACTTTGGGCATGGCTTCTTGTTCATTGGCCATTCTTTCTTTACGGCAAAATTAATACTCTTACACCTCAATTAACTTATCATGAAACGGTGCCCACTGATGTATCCCATTCAAACATACAGTATGGTTGCCACAGTGGCCATCTTGAATAGGTTATCTCCTTCAAAATATATGGTCATATCAACAGGATTTTCAGGAAAATATTTTTTTAAAATGTCTAGTTGGTCCTGTATGAAAACTGTGCTGTCATATTGAAATGGTATTTGCACCAGAAGATCTCTTATGATGTTTTTAGCTAGTTTTAAATGAAAATTGAACAAATCAGGCCTTCATTAAGCCGCCATTTTGTCCATCTGAAAATCTGTTATGGCTGCTCTTCATGAATGTAAAGATCATATCGTCAGGTGGTTTTCACCAAAGACCCATATCCAGGTGATCCAAAATAAAATGGTTCCGAACTTACATCCAGTATGGTTGTCCTGGCTACCATCTTGTAATCATATACAAAAAATGACACTATAATGGGCTTTTCAAATAGAAGACCTTCAATGATATGATATACATTTCTGCTATAGTGGTGTTCATTTGTAAATCTTGTTGCTGCTGCTATTACTAAATTAATGACCATATCGATGCGACTTTACCCTAAAATATTTCTTTTGATATCACATTTTAACTAAATGAGAGCATGCCACTCTTATATCCAACATTTAGCAGCTGTGTTTTATTACTGATCCTGAATTGATGGCCATATAGGGTTATCACTAAACTATTTCCAGTTATGTTGAGTGCATTCTAAATTAAAAAGTTGTTGACTTGAATCTGTGATTGCTCTACTTGTCATAGACCGGAAGAGTTTATGGGATGGCCAATATAGTCAAGTCCTCTATAGTAACAATGTTGACAACTCTCGAGGAAAAGGAAAGATGGCTTCAGAATGAAACGGTTCTATCGTGAATTCCTGGAATTTTGTTTCCAACCAGTAGAGCATATATCCCTTTCAGGGTCTACTGTATAGATTTTATGATTTATTTGGCATTGTCACATTGCCCTGCCCGTGATTGCTTAAGTCACGGGAACAAAGCAATGGTTAGAAGCCATGTTTATATAGCGGGTATTCTTCGCAAGCGTGTGCAAAGTCGCACATGTACGTTGTAAGCTTTAGTCAAGAACAATTGACCATTATAGGCGCTGTAATTATCACCATGTTGCCAGACAACTCGGGGAGGGGGTGGGGTGGCATTGTCTGTTAAGTTTAATAGAATAGGGTAGAATCAACATCCTATAGGAATTGAGATAGGGTATGGTCACCATTTCAATCCTAATTTAATTTAGCATTTTCGAGCAAGGAACTTAGTAATTGCCCAAACATCGTGCTAGAAAGATAATCCAATACTCTGAGAAATCCACTCGTAATTTGGCGGGAATACTTATACAAGTCTAAGAAAGACAAAGCTTCGTTAAATGAATCTGTTCGTAGACAGAGTTCCGGTATAGTTAATCCCAAGTCTCTAAGAAGAGAGACGGAAGTGAGACTCGCAGAACGGTCAGAGTCGACAAAGTAGTCAGGAGAGAGTCGAAGAGGAGGAGGACAAGGAGTCGAGGAAGAGAAAGTAAAGAAGGAGGAGGAGTATCGAGAAGTCGAGAGGAGAAATAATATGGAGCAAGTCAGGAGGAAGAGGAAAAGGAATTGAAAGAATAGGATAGAATACATAGATTAGTTGAATACAGGGACGGGTATCTCACACTACATATCAATTAATGCAACAGGCTACATTATATAAAGGATATTTAAGGGCTACATTCTATAAAGGATCTTAAAGGCAAAATGAAAGGATATTTAAAGGATACATTATAACTTTTAGTCCATTGTACTGCAACCTTCTTTATGTCATTGTAGTCTACCTGTAGTGATTGAAAAAGGATAAAGTTGATAGCATTGTACAGCAAGCTGCCTTACACCATTGTCATCTACCTGTATTGATTGAATAAGGATAACATAAGATCTATTGCATTGCAAACCTGCCTCATATCTTTGTCTTCTACCTGTATTGATTGAATAAGCCTAGATTTGATTATTTTTGGGGATACTTTTATTCCTTTCTTTTGTAATTATTTACCACCTCTGTGATTGCAGAAATATACTATACCGGATAAATTCAGCATTCCGGATAAGTTCCGGATAACACCAGCATTCCAGATAAAATTCAACATGGTAGTTTTTTAAAATTCGCAAACACGTTGTCATAAAACATTGCAGAAAACAGCTATAAGTAAATTGATCAGTATAAATGTACCAGTTTACTGAGTGAGAGTAACATCATATTGCAATTAGACAGATCAATTGGCGCGATAACTATATAAATTCTTTCTCCAAATTGATGAAAAGGTTAATAACAAGGGTTACTATCTATATAACAATATAATTTCCTGTTCCTCATAACAGTCCATCTAAAATTTAATAACCCTAATGACGTCTTACCGGCCGGGGCGTTGATAATTCAGTACATTATATTAATATAGCTGGCATGCCGTGTCATATGTAGTGAATAAAGTACGGAAGTCATCATGAGAGAGAGAGAGAGAGAGAGAGAGAGAGAGAGAGAGAGAGAGAGAGAGAGAGAGAGAGAGTTTGGTTTCCTAAATCTAATTTCTCAGTCTGCCGCATTCTTGCAATGGACGGGGATATTATTAATACAAGGAATGCCTCAAACGTTGAACGTTTTCAATCCTCCATTAGCTTGGTTATTATAATTTTAGGCAAGCTGTCTTGAACTGGACCCACTTTTCTGTTCCCTCATGTATAATGAAGTTTAAAAATTCAAAGCTACATTGCAGAGAAATTCTGTTTTGTGCTACAGGAATGCGATAAATAATGCAAATACATTTGATTTTCTTCCTTTAAAAAAAATTGAAATGATATAAAGCAAATATGTAGTCTGTAATGTTGAAGAAAAACCAAACTTGTTTAGAACGAGGAAAGGGTCTACGAGCTTTACTTACTTTCGTATACTCCATCAGTTAAAAGATCTCGAGTTTGATGCGACGTTTAATTTTAGCACGTGCAATTTCTTCTGAGACTACTTCTACTACGTCTACCACTACTACTACCACTACTGCTACTACTACCATTGATGCTACTACTACTACTACAACTATTGCTACTACTACCACTGCTACTGCTACTATCACTGCTACTACTATCAGTGCTACTACTACCACCACTACTACTACTACTACTACTACTATGACCATGACGCAAAATAAACTAGTACATTGCATGCCATTGATCAGATGAGTTCAATAATTTCCAAGTTTTCCTAGTCCTGGTGGCTACTAACACGAGAATTTACAGATGTATATATTGGACGTGTACATGCACGTTCTTCGATATAAATAACAAACATGCTTCTAATTCACGTGGATCAAGGGAAATAAATCCTACCACGCATGCCATGGCGATTGCCTCTTGAAAATCTATTATTATCGCGCATTATGTCATTGACTTGCGTATCTAGGTCAGTTTATCAATCTGTAATGTTAAAGTCAGCAGTCGTTTACTTGTCATATGACAGTCGGATAATTTACTGAAAAAACAAGGGATTTTGCTGGTAGATATTCTTTTCGAAGGCTTCCTGTTTGCCAATATTGAAATTTGAAAACATAGGCCAGTAAAACGTATTGTTGTTGATTCTACACTAGACTAAAGCCGACATAGCCCAAACGGAAGTACTCTCCAAAAATGGCGTTGAAACGACAGGAGTGCAGCATTTGTATGAATAGTTTTAAGAATCCTAAGCTGATATCGTGTCACCATAGTTTCTGTTTAAATTGCCTGGAGGATTATGTACGGGCTAATCTTCGTAACGGTAGATTTGATTGCCCCATCTGCAGGACAAGTGTGAAGTTACCGAAAGGAGGCGTTCGAAATCTTCAAAATAATTTTTATATTGAGGACATAGGCTCTGGTGAGAAGTTTCCCTGCAATGTTTGTGGTCCGAAAAATGTAGCATGCAGTAGATGTTTGGATTGCGAGGAGAATTTGTGCCAGTCATATTGTTATGTCCACGAGAAATTGAAAGTTAGTAGGCATCACAAAATAAGTGATTTGGGTACTCTAGATACAGAAACGAAGAGCAAAATTGGACAACGTATATTTTGTGATCAACATCCGGAAGACGAAATCAGACTATTTTGTAGAGACTGTAAAGTACTTATTTGTTTAATGTGCAAAGCAGTAAATCACGAAAACCATACAAGTAGAACTGTAGCTGATTGTGCAGCTGAAATGAAGAAGACCTTACAGAGCAAGAAGGATGAATGCTCAGACAAACTGAGACGCATGAATGATTCCAAAGCAATGGCGGAGGAACTTGATAGAAAAATTAATGATGCGGAGCGGGAAGAAATTAAAGCAGTTGAAAAACAGCATTTAAAGTTGAAAAAAGTACTCAAGCAAGAAGTGGCAAATGTGAAAGGCAAAATAAAAAATGTTTATCACGACCTGAGACAGCAAATCGCAGTTTTCAAACAATGTGTGGAGGATGAATTGGTGACCTGTTATAACGCACAAGAAAATATAAAAAAATTAACAGATCAAGGGACAGACATCGATATAATAAGAGATATTCAAAATCTTGAACAGTTGATTTCTGCATCCTTATCAAAGACTGATCCAACACATACTACAGTCCTGAAAAACAAACTGTTTTCACCAGCCCCAATCGACGCAAGTAAACTGATTCCCTTAATAGGCATAATGCAAGATTCTACTGACGCCGTAAGTATCACTTCTCGTAAAAGCAGTCACATTTTTTTTTCTACCTTTACTAACATAAGTAGTGTTTGTAGTCTTAACAGAAATACAAAGGCATTTTTATTGTTTTAACCAAATTATTTTACTGCGCAGATAGTTTTGAAATTCGCCGATTAGCTCTGAATGTTACCATCAATATATTGTATCGGTTTCAGATCGAGGCTTCTCAAAATTATCTCTATAAACTGCATAACAAATACACCCCCCCCCAAAAAAAAAAATAAAGAAAGATACAATTTGTTGTCAGCACATATTTTATTTTAAATTTGCGGCATATATTTGTCAATTAGGAAACCAATTGTTTACATTTTAAAAAAAAAAAATCAGAATATTATAAATAAGACTGTGTACAGAAGTAAAGACAAGGCATTTTTTTATGCACGACATTGACACAATAACTATGCTATTCATTTTGTATGGAAAAGTATAGTATAAACTCATAACTAATGTAACCTAGTGTGTAAGGGGTAAGATTCGGTAATATAAAATGCGTATCTTAGTCGAATTAAAACGTTATGAACATTTACAGATATCTTGGTTAACCGAAAACACATATCACTAGATACCTAGATAAAATCAATCAATTGTAGATATAGTATATTAACATCACTCACGAATGATTGCCAACATATTTATGAAGTTTAACCAGCAATTTTTCATGATCAAACTAACGTTATTTTTGCAAAGAAAATCACGTGCCGGAGTTAATATTTCGACTTTGATTTATGGATAAGATCACAACTTCTTAGAAGAGAATGTTCAGGTGACATGTTAATGAAATGAGTGAAACAGACCTTGTATAGTGTACATTCTAATCACGAAGGACTATACTTCTGGAGAGCAACGTAGAGTTTGAAGAATTTGTTGTTGTTACTTCGTTGTTAGAAAGTGAAGACAACAGAACAAATGAGTTAGCATGTGCATAAAACTAAATAAGTCCTTTTGAAAGTGCTCAACACTTTTCCTAGTTGTCCAAGTGATAAATCTATCCAGGCTTTCAATCTCTCAATATAGTACACATACTATATTGAGAGATAAAAAATTTCGAGTAAATTTCAATGGAATAATGAAAACATATTAACATGATATGTTTGTTATTGGCGCCCATAGGCTAACTGACTCACAGATCATTGTTCAACTTTTTAATTCCAGCACCGTTGTTGTTTATTATAGTTTATCGTCGGGGTGGGTGTGGGGAACAATCCAGCTCCCGAACTCTTCATTGCATGCACCACATGCGTCTCAATCAGGCAAGCGAAATAACCTTGTCTGAAAGCGGAATTAGGAGAAATGTCCTGCCGGGTTCCCAATTGACAGCACAGCTGCAGGGAGGGCGAATCAACCTTTTATAGAGGCGTCCATTTGGCAAACCAAGGCTTCCTCCAAAATCGTAAAAAAGCGTCTATTTAGCAAACCAATGCTTCCTGCTGCTATGGGGGTACAAATATTTTTAACGATGAAAATCTTTTTAGGGTTTCAACCGAATATTTTATAAAGTCCGATAGGATATCTTGATCTCGGGTCGTTACAAATCCACGTGGAATTGACTGAGCTTGACTAAATAAATTTCTAAAGAGATTATAATCCATATCACCGCCGCACCAAGTTTGCCAAATATTTCGTAGCGTATGTTTGTCAGCTCCGTTGAATACAGCAAGAATATTGCAGTTATCTCTGATCACTTTTTGTATTTGAGTGTATCGTTGAGTGATATATATCACATCGGTATTTTTATGCCTACCTCTGGAAAATATCCTAGCAGGATTCTTTTGATTTTCTAACATGACATCATCATATACGACTAAGTTGTTAATACTTCCATAAATATCATCAATAATCACTCGGTGCTTCTTCGATATCGGTTATAAACTCAATAATATCATCGTCGATTTCCGATTTTACTTTCTCGTTAAAATCCTTTAACACTTCGTAACATCGCTGATCGTCTACATTAGGAGCAATCAAATATAGTTTATCCCATTTCAGTCATCTCATTATCAAATTAAGTAGCAGTTGCGTCTTGCCGCTTCCATATGGTCCGATTATAATCATACGAATAGAATTCGGTAGCGCTGCATGGTGTTTAACTGGTTCTCGTGTTTTAGTCTCCGAAAAATCAATTACATTCATGTTATTATAAATAAATTATGGATCTATATTATGTGAAATGTAAGAAGCGTACTAGCACAGATGACGTCACGACGATTAGAACTAAAGATAACAGATCAGCACTTGCTGGTAAGTGTGTGCAATGTGGTAAAAAAAAATTAGATTTGTTTCTATGAAATCTGCAGATGATGTTTTTAGCTAGTTTTAAATGAAAATTGAACAAATCAGGCCTTCATTAAGCCGCCATTTTGTCCATCTGAAAAAAACGAGGAGGTGATATTGCAGCCACGTTAGTAAAACTCCCAGAAACACCCTGGACAAAATATCCAGGAGAAAAACACCTTCCAGGATATAATTATTTTGGACCCGGGACCAGACTCGATATCAGACTCGATGATCAAAACCAACCCTGACCCGGTGAAAACCCAATAAACGCTATTGATAAGGCGTGTCATGCTCATGATGTTGTTTATAAAAGTAGCAATCTGCAAAACAGACATAGCGCAGATGTAAAATTAATTCATGAGTTGAATTCTATCAATGATAAATCCTTCAAGAAAAATTTGGCTTCATGGTTGATAAAATCGGCGATGAAGTAAATTGATGTTGGGTGCTGGTAATTAATAACATCATGGAATCTATTTATTATTCTCCAAGAGAATACTGGAGGGGTAAATCAGCAATCAGTAAACTCGCTAGCGCCGCAAAGGTGAAAATACTACAGCAAGAGATTGGTTATCCAAACAGGCGATATGGCAAATTTATCTACCACCGCCTAAACAAATTAACTACTCGCATTTTGATGTCAGCGCACCTAATGAGATTCATCAGGCCGATATATTATTTCTGCAGCATGATAGTTTTTACAAGTATGCGCTAACCGTAGTTGATATTGCGAGTCGATACAAACAAGCAGAACCGCTAAAGGCAAAATCATCAACTGAAGTGGCTTCTGTGTTTGAAACGATTTATCGACGAGGTCCTCTGCACTGGCCAAATCTATTACAAGTTGATCCTGGCAAGGAATTTCAGGGTGCATTGTTATCAACAATGAAGCATCATAATATCACCATCAGACGAGGACATACTGCACTACATCGCGATCAGCCAATTGTTGAACGATTTAATCGGACACTTGCTGAGCGGTTATTTGGATATCAATACGCGAAGGAGTTTATTCAGGATAAACGATCTCGTGAATGGGTTAAGAGATTACCAGGCGTAATTACCGCGCTGAATAATGAGATTACTCGAACAATCAACATGAAACCTAACAACGCTATTAAAATAAGTATATACACGTAAAACCACAAAATGATTTTTCAAAACAACCAATACTCGGCAATGTCACTGTAAGATATTTATATGAACCAGGAGAGCTCGAAGGTGGCAAAAAAAGAGCTACTGATCCTATTTGGAGTATTACTGCACATAAAATATCTAGCATAACACGATCCACGGGTAGACCGCCAGTCTATAGGTTGGATTCAACTGCTCCTCAGCGTGGGTTTACTCGTGAACAACTACAAGTGATATCCGAGGATACTCAATTACCGCCGCGTGATCTTAACTAGCACCTCTTCGTCTGTTGCACTCAAGACAAGTCAGCATCACATTATCTCTGGTAGTATGACCAATACTGCAATTTCTTCTGTCTACGGTAAATTGGCAAGGGTTTTTATCCGACCAACACCAACGCATTATACAACTGCAACTCGCGCAGTGATTATTCTGTTGATGTTTTAGTGTGATTATGAATTCGGCATCAATATCAAATTTTCTGTTATATTTTTGGTCCTGTTGTTTATAACCAGATAGTTTTTTCTGATTATATCATCGCTGACAATATCACTTATTGTAGTGTCATTATAGTCTAAAACAACTCTTCGAAGTTGATTTATTCTTCGTACTCTGGATACCGCAAGATAAACTAAATTCGACCACTCGATGTAATTATCTATGATCCAAACAATTGTATCGGATATAGTCAACCCTTGCGAAGACTGTATCGTCGCTGTGTATCCTAACTTCCATGGGGATTTATCAGCGCGCAATGCATCTTCGACGACATTGATATCAACTAACACAATATCATTTAACACTAAATTCTGCTTTTCACTTTGTCCTGGAATATCAATTTCGATATTTTGTCTTCGTGTATCTTTGGGTCTATAACACAGCGGCACTGGAAGTGTTTCAAATTTTTCTGTATGCGAGTTAAATAACTTCATTTGAAGTGTGTCTCTGACTATCTTTCTACTTGCCACTATGAAATCGTTTGGTCTCCACGCTTCCCAAAAATCATTTAATGGGGTTTCTGAAATTATTTCACGCTCTATTTGACACTGGATTCTATCCGGCTGTAATCTGATTAATTTTTTGAACTCGCGTAATTCATTATCAAGTGCTCTATGATCAGTACTAATTTCTTCATAATAGTCTACAAAATTCTTTAGCCAATCATGTGGAGACAAACCGACAAAAATTGGTGGTGGTTGACCATGATCGCCACACATTATCACTTTTGTATTCGCTAGCAATAGCCCATCAAGAAACCTTTGTAATACATCTAACGACACTGTGCATATCTCATCCCAAATAATGATTTCAGGAATATATTTCTCACCCATTCGATCAGGAGTCCATTCGTCACCTTTCCATCGAAATAAACTATGATAAGTGCAAGCATTAAATCCTCGTTCTTTCATCTCTCTTGCAAGTCTGTTTGTTGTGTGTTAGCACAATCATGTTTGATTTCCTTCGAAATAATTAAATTGCACGAGTCGTCTTCCCTGACCCATCATAACCGTTTAAATAACTGGTTTTATATCTAAATATTGGATCGGAACACGACAGTGCATTAGATAGTTCTGATATCTGATTTTTTTTCAAGTAATTGTTTTCAATTGTAACATCTGCTGATTTGGAGTTATCACTCAATATTTCCTTTTTAATTGTCCATGATCCCCAACTCTCGTCTGAATTAGTGAATTCAGCTACTGCTTCGCTTTATTTTACGTCTATATAAAATGAATCAGTGGCGACTCTAACTGCGGTGTCAGGAAATTTATTTATCATCGAAAGTGAATTAATAGAAGCATAATCCAGCAAATACGACCTTAGATGAACGTATTGCAGATTTTCTCCATCTGTGTAAGCTACAATTGTACCCAATTTGGTTCCATCGGATAAGAAAGCGTTTTTACGATCGACGTATATACCCCTAGATTTTACATCTACGATTATAAAATCGTATTCAACATCATCTATAATCAACCGCGAAGAATATCGTTTATGGTCGTATTTTCCACATTGTGTGAATTTACCAATTATTCTTCTACCGAAATCCTTTGCGTGTCTATTTCTACCTTCAAAGATTTATTTTGACCATTTGACGATATATTCTTCGTCGAGATCGGGGAATTGTTTTTTGCTTTCGGTGATTATACTATCTAGACTATCGGGTTGTGGTAACCAGACTTTAGTCTGCGCTCGATATGATATAATTGCTTCACTGACAATCAGCGATATCAGCATGTTAGAATCAATCATATACCGTAATAACACTATTGGCATCCAGTGTTTTTCAGAGATGTGTCTACCAAACCAAACATAACAACACGGATGAAGTCATTTAGCCAATTCAAATGATACCACACGAGCGAATCCGGCGAGATCAAAATCAGGCAGTCTCCGTACCCAAGAAAACTCCCTGGATAACACGCAATCATATCAACCGAAATAATACTTTTAGGGTCATATTTTGTATTCCATAATCCACCATGGTTGTACTCGATGCAGCTTGATTCGATATCTGAGAGAAATTCTGCGTGTGTTGGTTTCCATAGATTTCTCGTTCTCGTGAAATGAGCTGCAACTGACGGAATTGTAAAACAGTTTGTTAATAATTGTTCGTCGTTATCCGTTGAAAAACCACTAGCTAGGTTTTTCATCTCGTTGTGGAGGGCTTCAGTACGGTATAATTCGCCATTGGGTCTTACGAATTGATCGAATTTACCCTGTTCGTCTTCAAAACTGTGATGTAACCACACTGACACAGGATCGTTGTTACTTAACTCGTAAATAAAATAAAATAAATTTCCCGTGTAATATTTTATGGTTCTATCCCGCGGAAATATTGTTACCGCAGGTCTCCACGCGTGTTCGTTATGGTCAATAATTTTGATTGTAGATCCTTTTGATTTATATTTTGATTCGTGTAATACCTCTCCTGTTATCGTCATTTCGGTTATTGGGAATCTTAATGATGTTTCTAATTTGGTTATATCTTGAATTGTTGCTCCGCTCTCCTTCACTGTTAATCCCCATTCGTTTATTTTTTTGTGTCTTAGATCCGTCAATTTGTTTCTACGCAAAGCATTTGTGAAGTATTCTATTATTCGTTCTGCTACACAATTTATCCTTGACGAATATTTCATTGGTTTTAGTTTTTTTAATAATCGGCCTATCATTTATCGGATAGATTCCATATACAACCGCTGTTACAGGATAGGATCTCGCTTAATCCGGTTTGTCAATTCCAGTCAGAATTCCTGGTTTGGAATCCTGACTCACAGTGACAGTTCTCTTATTTTTCAGCATGGGTTCATAATCCAATTCCCCGTTTCTGAGCGGATAATAAATTTCACTCTAAAAAAATACTTTTTCTGGTCAAGATGTGAGATTATCACTGCTGCTCTTTCGTCGTTCATGGTAGCATCAACACTACCATCAATTCGAAATGTTGATCAGCAGTGAGATGCTCCATCGCGCTTGAATTCATTAAAACCATCACGGATTCTACGTATCATGCTTCTATCACTTATTAGACTCTTTGGTACATCAGTGGAGACTCTATCGAGACTGAATTCAACATTTTTCCAAGAGGTAATTTTCGATAATCTCTCAAACTCCTCCATGCTATAATTAAAACAAGTATTTAAATAAAGAATTTATTATATAATGATTCATTGCAAATGGCTTATGATAGTATCAGTAACCGCTTGTAACAAATCATGCAGAAATGAATTCTGTGGATATCATTTACAATGTGTACGTCATGGAAGCTTAGGTCCGGTACCTTGTATCCGATGTGGGGTAGATGTGCGTGGTAAATCGCAGTTGTGTCTCAGTTGTGGTGGTAAATGATGCAGAGAGCTAAAACGCTATTATGATAAACGAATAAAAAACTCCATCAATGACATGGCTCTGTCCCAGACAAAATCATAAGAACACCTCAAAACTATATTGATAGATTCCCAAGTATATGATTAAACCAAATAATTAATTAGACAAATAATATTATAGTATATAAATGAACCAAGAATTTCAACCACATCCCGTGATTACCAATTATGAAGCATCTCGTGACGGTATTGTCAGAAACCGCAGACTGAAGAACCCAGTTGGTTCTGTGAATACTCATGAATATTTTATGTTTACCGCTGGAAGGAAAACTTATCTTAATCATATATTCGTGCACGAGGTGTTTAATGGACTGATGAAGGATGGTTTTGTAATTGATCACATAAATGGGATAAAAACCGATAATTCTTTATCCAATCTACAAGCTATTGCACAAAGTGAGAATTGCAAACGAGGAGGGAGTGGAAAACACGTGAAAATTCGAAACCCATAAAATCATTTAATACAGAAAATAACGAGCAAATAGTATTTCAATCAATGAATGAAACCGGAAAATATTTCGATATTTGCGAGTCCTCTGTACAAAAAGTAGCAGAGAATATAACTCGGTCAGCGATTTCCAGAAGAACTGGACAAATAATTCCATTTAGATACGTCTGAATTCTGTTTTGTAATTTCAAGGGGAATGACTCGTGTAGGCTTATGTGTGTAGTTTTGAAACAATGATAAGTCTTTTGTTGTAGTCATGTGTATCTCAATGGGATAATGTTTTTTTTTTTGGTGTTGGTTTAATATTTCCCCAAAGGCAATCTCTTGTTGTCATAATTATATCAATTTGACTCAAACTGATAATATGTAACACACTTTAACATAAAATGATCGCTGAAATATTAGGTACAGTTTGATTATTCACGACCGTAATGAGTATTACCGTTATATACATCGACAATTTCATACAATTCCCCATACAGTACGGGAGTGGAAAGAACACAACATTGATTGCCCTACATGTACCCAAATTCCTTCCTAACACAGAAAGAAAAACCACAACAATAACTGATTTGTCGAAAACAACAAAGTGGATCAAAAAATTAGAAAATATACAACGGCATCCAGAATAACTGTGATTGATACACATATATCGTATTCAAAAGCACATACCTGTAGATACGGACAGTAGTGTATCGTATACACAGATGGAATCTCGTCCTGGGGCCCATCGTTCGAGTGTCGTGACAGGCAATATTGTCGACGGTACCGATTTCGAGGGTTTTCTATATAATTGACGGGCGCCAGCCTAAAGGTACTTCGTGTACACCTCCCGTCACGTCAAATACGTGACGGTGTGATTTTGCACCCCCGGGAAATTAATTCTTGGGGGTAGGTGTACAACAACAATGGCGCCCCAAAATAAACAATGGCAAAACAATGGATGCAAAAGTTTTATGTCACACACTAGGGCAACCCCACAGGATAGTTCAGAATGAACTATCGGCTAAGAGAAACGGTCATAGGGTCAAAAGAGGAAAAGAAGAGAGAAATCTCAAAGAGAAAAATCTCAAAAGAAGAAAGAAAAAAGAAAAATAATCTCTCAAAGAAAAATACTCACAAAGAGAAAAAAATCTCAAGAACCCAATGAAAAACACAAAGGCCAAATAAGGGACACAGTGAATGATAATCGCTCATCATAGCCTATTGTTTATTTTTGAAAAATATTAAATCATTTTTTGTTTTTGAAAAATATATTAGAAATATAATATATTATTATATATATGAATTCTGAAAATATAAACGAGATTTTAAGTTTGAAAAGTCAAGGAATTCAATTGTCAGAAAAATTAAAGTGTGATCAGATTCTTTCTGATTTTCAAGATATTGAAGATAACGCTAGGAATAACAGGTACGTGTTGCCAAAATTGTACTTTTTTATCAAGCGAATTCAACAAAGGATTTATGACTCCCTTGCATTCTGTAACGACATCAATAAGTTCGTCCCGTTATTCACTGTTGTCGAAAAAATAAGAAAAGAATTGGAGCAGCAATATGAAATCAAACGCATAATTAACTCAAAAATCAAAACAATAAAAGAGATTATCCTCCAAAATGAAAATCCCCCCCCCCGATTGCCTCAACACAGTAAACACACACCATACAGACATGAATAATACAAGGTATGAAACAGACAAGTATGTTGCACTTACTCACCTAAAACAGAATTCTATACGCTTACTCACCTAAAACAATTCTATAGACGATTGTTTTGCACGGTAATTTAATCAATGGTGACTTTGTCAATGGTTTGTTACTACGCGGAAGTATAAGACACAAACGAATTTCGGGTGACTTTGTCACTACATTTAGATCACATATATATATATATATATATATATATATATATATATATATATATATATATATATATATATATATATATATATATAATGGTGGGTGAAGCACTGACAACAAAATTAGCACAACAACGATTAGATGCGATTAAGAAATTTATTCCAGTTCGTGATTCCGTTCGAAATATGCTCCAAACGAGACAGAGTCTTCAAAGTGATTTTGCGGCGGACACGGAACAGTTATTCAAACCAGTAACCACTGCTACGAAAGACGTCGTATCGACAACTGACAGACCCATATTGGGAGATATTCATGAGGAAGGAAAAAAAAACAAGCGCCTCTTCTTTCTGTGCTTGAAATAAAAAGCAAAGACATCATAGCAAGCAAAGAAATCTTTAAAAACACTTCCTGATGATATAATTGCCGCTCAACAAATTCAAAAAGAATTTGAACGATTAGGTGATAATGATATTACCCAAACACCTAAACCGCCTAAAGAAGAAGAAGAAGAAGAAGAAGATGAAAAAGAAGAAGAAGAAGAAAACGAAGAAGAAGGTGATATTGCTGGTGGACGAGGTGTATTCAATGATAAATTCCGCCTGGGTAAATTAGATGAAATAAGAAATATTGAATTTTAATACAATTGAAGAATTAGCTGATTTCGTCGTTAATAGCTTTCCTCAGAGAAGAAAGTATATCCACGATGATTATTTTGCCATGAGTAAAAAATGTGGTATAATGGATTATATCGTGCGTATACAGGTGTATCTAAAGTATCTGATGATGATAAAACATATAATGATTTTTTATAGAAGCAATAGAAAAAGCTAAACCATCTACACAGAAGCAATCGGATCCTGGATTTCTTAGATTACCAGAACGATCAAAACTTCTTGATATAAGAACCCTCTTTGCAGGGTGCAACTGGTATCAATAAAAACAAAAGGAAATGGATTTTCTCAGAGTGGAACTCCGAGGGTATCAGGTAGTGGTATAGTTAGTTGTCCTAATAGTATTCTCTCGGATATATCACGATTAGAAATTCTCGTAGGAGGGAAACGAGCCAGAAAATAACTCACCGGAAGTAATTAATGAGGCAGCTGATATCTACATACGACTATGTGGGGGTGGTATCATGGATATTGATATATATCAAGAGTTTATTGATGAGCTAGCCGAAAATCCTACGGATTTTTACGGTTACCATAGTGATTAATTTGATGACTTCATTGAAAATCGTTTACGATTTTACGATTAGATAAATATCATTTAAATAAGATGATCATACACCACAACCACATAAAACCAACTATGGTCTATGTAGTAAACTCACGATTGCCTGTTTATAGAGCGTACTATGAAGATGTCTCGGTAATACCATTGCAGGGTTATTTGCAAGAATGGCTCCAAAAATAGCACCAATCGGAAAACAATTATCAATGAAAGCTGTTGATGTTATTCGTGATAAGGGTATTAGCGCTGTTGGTGATGTTGCCGGGAAAACATTTTCCGCGGTTAAAGAAAAACTAGTAGCGTTAGTTTGGTGGCGAAGGAAACCAATGACTTCGTCATCAGTGATGAAATCACAAGGACCAATACCATCTACGGAAATTATGCCTGCAATTATTAGTAAAATAATAAATAACGCGGTGGATCAAAAAATAGCATCACTGAGCAGCGGCCAGGATATTATTACTGCAAATATGATAGCGGAAAGTGGCTTGAAATCGCGAGCGAGATCACGATTTAGATCAAGAAATATAAAATAATATATTCAAACAGTCCCCTGACACAGCGTTTGATATGGACGCCCCAGTGCGCAAAGATGATTCGGTACTTAATTATCAATATTTTTCCTATAATGCAACACAATCGAATCTTCCATCAAGAATCGAACTTCAAGTCCAGGATACCAGCAAATTCTTTCTACCCTCTAAAGCGTTTATCGAAGTGAAGGAGAAATTGTAACAAATGTTGCAGCTGATACACCATATCCACTTGGTATCAAAGTCGGCTTTGTTGATAATGGTATCATGGCGCTATTTAACAGTGCTAGATACATGATTGATGGAAAGGAGACTGAATCCATAGAGCGTGATGTTGATGTTGCCACAACAATAGTGGGGTTAGCAAGATACTCTGATGATTATACAAGATCGGCACGTCCCGCTCAGTATGACATAAGACGGCCAATGGATCGTGGTACCCCTGCTGCTGGTGCTAATCATGTTGTTCCTCCTGCTCCTGCTGCTGTGGAAGATATGACTATAAATACTAATCCTGATTACAACTTAGGGTTTGCAGCACGCGTATCAATGTTGCAAGGAACGCGTAAATTATTCTCATGCGCGATTCCACTACATGATATATTTAGATTCTGTAGAAATGTTAGAAAAGTTGTATATGGAGGGAAGCATACAGTAGCCTTAGTGCGAAAAGGTGATGATAATGATGCAATCTGGCGTAGTTCTGGTGCTGCTGAAGGCAAGGTGAATATAACAAAACTAGCACTGTGGATGCCAGTAATGACTCCATCAATCGTCATAGAGTAGAAATTACTATCATTTATGAGTATAGGCGGCAAATCATTACTAAGTTGGCTAACAACTACCACGGATATGGTGGAGAGTAATATGAATGGTACATTTACTTGGCGACTGGCATCAAAACGAGGTATTTCTGCGCCGCAGCATATATTTGTAGCGTTACAGGATAGGGCGCGATTGGGTTCACAATTACGCAGCCATATGATATTTGATCGACTCGATGTTAATGAAGTCTTATTGAGTGCAAATGGTCAATAGGAACCAGCCGAGTATATTTTACTTGATTACAATCAAAATCAAATAGCACGCGCGTGTCATCGTTTGCTATCATTTATGGGACGCGATAATAATGTAGCTACCGGTCTGCAAATATCACAATGGGATTTTTAAAACCTATATCCCATCTGATACGTTTCATTGGAACATCTTGACTTAACCAGACAATCCGTCGTTGAAATATACTTTCGAGCTCGTGTAACCAATTCTCCTGCTGGTGGTTACAGAGCAGTTGCTGTAATTCTTAGTGATAAATCAATGCTACTCGAAGGTGTTGGTGGACGAATGAAAGTAATTGATGCACCAGTGGAAAATATGTAGACAAGTAGATCAATCTGTTATTAATAAAATGTCATACAGTGTTGTTAGTGTTACGTTAACTCCTGGTCAAATTAAAAAGTTGCACTCGAAATCAGCTAAAAAAATGTTCAACCACAATATCGCTGAAGGACAATCAGATGTCTGGCAGTCAGAATAAACTATCATTGACAACTCTTAAGTTAAAACACTTCAATGATGCCATCAAAGATAAAAAAGGTGTTCAGATCACTCTCTCTGCGGCATCGATTAAGAACATGATAAAATCAGGTGGTGTATTCCCACTTCTCGCTGCGATTTCAGCATTTATTGCAGCTGGTAAAGCCGCCGCGTTAGGAGCTGCTGGAGCTCTTGGTGCAAAAGCAGCACACAGCATTGCTCAATCATATGAACCAAAAAAGGGACGGGGATAAAAAAAAAGGAAAAGGGTCTAAGATTACCAGGAACTCCGTATTCATGGTACAGCGGAAACGGCCTGAGAATAGGAACAGTTTATTAACAACAATAGTTCCCATGTCAAATTTTGATTTACTCGATGCTGATAAAAAACTAGCGATAAAAAACTTTTGAGGTGTATTGATGAGAGATCAATTACCACAACAACCAAACAGCGTTGAAACCGGTATTATTAATATCGATAACAGCAGCGGACCCGGAACACACTGGGATGCATACGCGATTGATCCGCGTGCAATTGATTATTTCGATTCATATGGGTTAGCGCCGCCTAAAGAATTTACGCGTTATATAAACCACTTAAAAACTCCTATCTGGTATTCTACGCTACCAACACAGAAAATATATGACCCACCAATATGCGGCATAGAAGTATTGAATGTCCTCAACGCTATTTCATCATCGGGAAAACCACTCCATAAAACCGTACACGAATATACAAGTAATCGCTTTTTAGAGAGATCTTAGAGTACAATGATTGATATTTGGGTCGATCTCTATCAACGTTGAAAAAACTCACCACGGAAATATCTGCAACCGGTGATGTAAAAAAAATAATCGAAGATGAAATAGCTGACATTTTGAACTTAGCAAGTGTTGATCCCAGTGAAATTGTTGTATTTCAAGATCGTCAGGGTAAATTGAAAACGAGTAATATTTCCCTTGAGGATATTTTAGTTGAACAACGCGACGCACTAGAAGATAATATCGCGTTGTTTTCCGATCAGGGTAAACTCAAACCGGGTGTACTTGTTTCGACGCTCACAGATAAATTAGCAACTCTCGGTGATAATTATTTATCAACGCTATAATTATTAAAAATTCTACATGATGAATACAACACTCACGTAAATGCGTTTACGGCGTTACAAAAAGCTATTACACTTTTCAGGTCCCCTTACACAATTTCTTTGGAGATCCATCGGTGACCACACCACAACTTACGGAGATAAAAGCAGCCATTGATAATTTGATAAAATTGCGATCAGACTATGATACTCATGTATCTCAATTTACTACGTTACGTGAAAACTTTAACAGGACCGATGACTCCATTGATACATTTTTTGGTAAAAAAATATTCGAAACCCGATGACGTTAAAATAGATCTCACTGGTATTATCACGAAACTCGATGAAATAACCGCGATTAATCAGCGATTAGGGGTTATTCGCGAAGAGAGATCATTTTCAGATGCAATCGTGGAAATAAGGAGGACAATCACGGGTATTAAAACGATCACCGATGCCATCAAGGATGATCTACTGAGAATGATAGAAAAACTTGAAAGCATAAAAATCCCTCACAAGCAAAAAAATATAAATAACGTGTACACGATTCAATACGGATCATTTACGTGCACACCTACAAACAACATATTAAATATCACCGCGACCGTCAAGGGTATTTATCGATTAACACTAGTGACACCGACTCAATTTAATATTTCATCAACGAGTTCATCTGGTGTCAACAATATGATATCAACGATCATCGATAAGGGAACAATTGAAAAATTCACGATAGTATCCACTGATAATAATTTGGCTAGGGTTTCAGTAACATGGTATGTGGAATTCGTAGCGGATTTAATTAAACAACTAAATTGAAATCTATTACAATAAATAAAATGTTATCATTGGCAACGTCACAGCAGTATCGCTATGATCAGGTCAGAGAATTTCAAACTAAACTCAAAACACTCAGTGAGGAGTATCAAGTAAAAAGAAAAAAAATATCGACGAAGAATCACCGCAGTTGACGTTACCATGTACTCGGTATCAGGTGTAATCACCGGAGCAGGTATAATACTCTCCTCGGTGACAATGGTTGCCCCGATAGCTGCTCCAATTTGTATATCAGCGGCGACAACAATCGTGGGAATTATTTCGATTATAACAAAAAAATATCATCATGCAGCCAGCGTAAACTGCAAGATTACGTTGTTAAATTTCATGTTGTGTCAACCGCATACTCCCAATTATCCTCGATGATTTCGTCGTCACTCGATGACACATTAATATCCGATAGTGAGTATTCAGCGATGATACGTGTTTATGATTCCGCGATGTCAAAATTAGAGCGACAACACGAATATAATAACAATGGCGACATCGCAAGAACTACTTAAACGAATAGCGGATAACACCACACCGGTGAAAACCTGCATGATATCAATAACCTCAACGAATCCTGAATTCAGTGTCAATTTCCCCACTGCGATTCCGTTGAAAGAGATAGCGTTAGCAAAATTACGAGTGTATCACAGTTGGCCAAGTATTAGATCACAGGCAATTGATGGTCAACAGCCAAATAATTCCTTGGTGTTTGTTAGCAAGAATAAACCCGTTGTTTCGCTATCATCTGGGTCATACCAAATCGAAAAAATCAATAACGAATTACAACGCAGAATAAAATCCATTACTGGAAAAGAATCGAAAATCGATATAACAGTTCATGAACTGACGTTATCATCTGCCATTGAGATAAACTCACCTGGATACGCCGTATATATCTATCAGAGTTCTATAAGGACAATACTGGGTTGGCCTGAAAAAACACCACTACCTGAATCATAAAAAATCTGATTTTACTTCAACGAAGGAATATTATCATGGTTATCGTAGTCATACTAGTATTCTTACCCACTACACTATCCTCCGTGTGAGTGTTTTAACATATTAGTTACCACTAAATAGACTTTTTGGTGGTTATTTTCACAAAAGAGCCGACGATGAAAGATATTATGTAGTAGATGAAAGAGATGTTGCCCAACAGTTGACACAATGAATAACGATTTTGAAAGAATTAAAAATATACTAATAGCGGAAATTAGTACAATCCCACCTAACCGAAATGAATTCATCATATACACAGAAATATGTAACAAAATTATCGCCGACATGGATGAATTTAATTTGCGACTTGTTCAATATATACTAGCTGGTGATAGTGCTAAAAACAGAATAGAATTTGCAAAGAAATATAATACACGCGTAGAGGATATTTCCACATTTAAGTTTTCAGGATATGTCGTACCGGAACTGAAGAAAAAACTCAATGATGCCATCGATGATGGTTTTAAAAGGATTCACGAAGCATGGAAAAAAATAACACAACAACAAACAACTATCCTCTAGAATAATAATGACCCAGACGGAGGCGGGCGGGATATCGCTCCTCAAAACGTCAATATATCCTAGGTGATTGCATTGAATTTAGTATGTGATGTTATCGAAGGAAGTTATCAAATAAATCTCGAAAGATCAAATCAAGCCCAACAAGGATATATTTTATATTCATTTGCACCAACAGCTCCTCCGGGGTTTCCAATAATTGAGGATCCAACTAATCCAGTCTATATGCGATGTCATAATGATTCGTTAACGAGAATTAATTTTAAACTCACTGACCAATCCAATAATCTGATTGATTTACGAGGTGAGGTTTTACAAATTAGTCTGTTTGTGAAATCCTAAAAAGATTTTTACCCCCATAGCAGCAGGGAGGGTGCGACAACGACCTTGCGTCCCCCAAAGAAACTTTTTTTTTTACAATTTTGGAGGAAGCCTTGGTTTGCCAAATGGACGCCTCTATGAAAGGTTGTCCGATTCACCCTCCCTGCTGCTGCACCCTTATACTGAAACTCCTTATTTGTAGATCATGTTCTATCCAGTTATATAATTTTTGAAATCGATTCTGAGTATGTCACATATGTAACTAGAGTCATGTAATCCTGTGTTTTAAAATGTTTCCTCACAGACACAAATGTTTAAGAATGACATTTGTGTACGTAGCGTACTTTAAGATCCGAACAAGTACAACATAATTTCAAACTGGGTTGGAGTAACCTTAAATTTGTTAATCAGACATATATTGCTACATAGAAAGTTTAAAAGGTGTAATAGGAAGGATCAAATTAGTAAAGGTAACACCAAGGTGGCTGATGCTTTATCTGCTCGGTAAATGGGCGCACCCGTCCAACCACGAGTCTTCTGCTGACTTGTAGGTCGGTTTTGGTTAGTCTATGGCTAAGGAAGTAGACCATATGAGAAAATCCGGAGATAGACCCTAAGGCAGCTGAACGATTTACTTCATCCAATTCTGACATCTCCTTGGTCTGGAGATGGATGAGCTCCGCCAGACAAGGTTTGCCCAAGACACACTGATAATACATGAGAAATCTGAAACTGCTCAGGTCAACAAGGACCACATCTGTCGTTGTTCACTAGGATGGAGGTGACAAGTGTGCTACTGGTACATTGCATGAAATCAGAGCGAGAGACAGCATCGCCAACACCACCTGGAACATTAGAACTCTGGTTCAAATTTGAAGACTCGAAGAGTTGACCCCTATGCTTGAACACTATACATGTTACATTCTGGGACTCAGTAAAGTCAGATGGAAAACCACAGAAGATGGGCATATATTTAACCTTAATGGAGACTTTGACAAATCCATAAATGGGTTAGGCTTTCTTGTAAACAAAGGCATCAAGGGATCTCTTCTTGAATGCCGCCACATATCTAGCAGAATCATTTATATTAGTCTGAAAGCATCTCCTTTTATCATCACATCTATCCATGTATATGCTCCATTTCCCGATCATGATGACGAAGAAATAGAGGAGTTTTACAACAGACTCAAGGGTATTCTAAACGTGGTCAGTAAAAAAGACACCCTCTTCATCCAAGGAGACTGGAATGCCAAAGTTGGCAAAGATGCTCTAAATAACTAGGAACATCATTGTGGACCTTCTTGCAACGAGCTTACCAATGAAAGAGGGAGACTGCTGCTCGAGTTCGGAAGCTACAACAACTTGATACTATTTATCACCCTAGGCCAAAATAAAGCTTCACGTTGCTGGACATGGCAAGCACCAAATATAATTCATTATAACCAGGTCGACTACATACTGGTTCAAAACCGTTACGGATATGGCATAAATACATACAAAACAAGGACGTTCCAAGGTGCTGATGTTAGGAGTGATCACGATCGCTTTGATTATGAACATCCGAATGCGGTTGAAGAACATTAACTAGCTAAAGAATATCAGTCTAAAATTCAACCTTGAACAATTGAAGGACCCTAACATTCGCATGTGAATTGAAGGAACATTTACTCCACTCCTTGTGATCGATGTTGATGTTAAAGTGATGACAGAGATTTTCAATGCAGTCATGACAACAACTGCCTAGTGCATAGAAATCGAGAGCAGTCTCATAAAGATTAACAGCAAAAAGGCATTTCAAATTGTGAAAGACCTCACCAGACGGAAGCAACCAAGAGTCAGTACTATTCAAGGCGAAAATAGAAAATGCCTTACAGAAGCGAGTGACACTTCATAATGATGAACTGGCTATTGCAAATAAATCTAAATCAATCAGTCCACAGGAGACCCAGAGGTGATTGAAGATCCCTAATCCTAAAATGATGATGATTTTCCCATTCTCAAAGAAGAGGTGGAGTCAGCAATAAGATCACTGAAGAACGGGAAGGCAGCAGGAATAGACAACATCACACCTAAACTGATAAAGAATAGAGGGGATCAGTGATAGCGGCACTAACACAATTCTTCAAAAGGATCTGGCAGACAGGTGAATGGCTAACACTACCCCAAAAGGGAATATCCAGCTGTGCCACAATTACAGAGCTATCCGTTTGATCAGCCATGCTAGTAAGGTGATACTGAAGATCATCTTGAACAGACGGAAAGCAAAAGGAGAATAATAATCACTAAAGAACAGGTTGGGTTCCGGAGTGGAAGAAGCACACCAGAACATATGTTCAATCTCAAGGTTATGAGTGAAATGCACTCGTAACATCAACGAGACATCTATCATATGTTCATATATTTTAAAAAGGCATTTGACAGAGTATGGTATATGGTATAGTGGACCACATTGAAGAAGTACAACATGGGTCAACTAACAGCAGTTATGTTAAAGTTAAGACCCATCTGGAGAGTCAAGAATATTTTTATGAAAATTAAAATCAAACTATCGAGTGCACTAGTCATCTCAATCTTGTTGTAATAATGTGAGGCCTGAACTATGACATCAGATTTACAACTAATAATCCAGGCACCTCGATAAGTTAACCACGTGCCAATATCTTTTATTCGTGTGGTAGTTTTTGATTATAAAGCTTTATGTCCCCGACTAAACATAGGTACTTAGCATGATGTCTGAGCAGGGATGATCTGTTCTTGTTCGAATTCTGTCTTCACGTCTTTTCTTTAGATTGCAAGGGTATTGTCATTATTGATGCATATGTCGCTTCTTGCGTTTTGTTTAAATTAAATGTTTGAGACTGAAACTTGTTGATTTGTTGTTCTTTCTTCTCTATTAACTCCACAGCTGTGTCTGTCGTGGTGGCTTTCGGTTCACTTTTGATGATCATGTTGAAAATCGCTTCGAGTAGTATTAGTTGTTTCGTCTCAAGGTTATTGATGAAATAGCAGATGAGGTTGAAACATCCCTGTTCAATCATGACTGTTTGTCTTTGATGAGACTATATTTACGTTGCAGGATCAGTCTCTACAGAAGAATAAAATCGTCGTGACTTCTACCAAAAAAGGAGAAGTTCTTTTAAGAAACACTGGTGTTGAATCATTTTGGCAAGCATAACTGTAAACAACGAAGACGAGATTGTAGGAGAAGCTTGTTATTCTGGAGTACGCTCGCGTCCTAACAACATCTGTTTGTATCAGAATATGTTTATTTTCTTTGGAGTTACATTCGTGGGTCTTTATTCTTCTTTGTAATTTTGGTACTGACTATCTCTATGCCATACAGTAGATTAATCAATTTTATCAGGAGGATGAAATAAAAAGGATGTCATTTTAAATAATGCTGGAAATAAAAAAAATGGCAATATCTTTTTCTCTTCAGACAGACGCCACATGGTAAATGTTAGGACCTCTTTCGTGACACCAATTGTGAAATTAATTGGTATGACAGGTTAACTACTTAGGAGCGATAATTTTTAATGCCACTAGCTAATACACACGAGTTGTTTGAATAACATCGTCATGCGCATAATACAGCCACGTGGTTCTAGTTCGTAACTGTTTGCACGATATATTTATTTCTTGCACTTGTAACCAATAGCACATAATATACATTGAGACTGATGGTGCGATGGGTGTATTCTGCTGAAATGGTTTTAATTATATATATCCGCATGTTAAAGAGGAGGAGATTGTAATCTTCGAACCTGGATGATCTAATTTGTTATCCATCTCTTTGAGAGCAGGGTAGAGGGAGGTTGTAGCAATAACTATGGTGTTTAGAATTTTGAGATTACTATCAAGGACACAAAGCACTTAATATATTTAAATCTTGTTTAATATTTGTTCAAAAAGTGCATGTTTCTGTATTCAGAAAATTAAAACTACGAAGACACGTAAGGTATAAATGATTTCTTTTATTAATGATATCAATAGTAGAACCAAAAAAGCTACATATAAACAATCCTGTGTATAATAGTTTCGATCTATTTTTTCCGGTGAAATCATGATTTGATGTTTTCCTGCTATCTGCAAAATTCATTTTTGCTAATTACTCTGTGACTGTTCTTTATTTCACATCTGTCTATTTCTACTTCGGTATTTTCGTGGAGTTGTAATATTTCTTCCTCTGTTTCAGCTTCTTCAACCTCTGTTTTTAGTATTGTATTCATTGTCATATTCACTTCTTGTACTAGTTCTTCGTATAGTGACACAAGATGTCTTTGGTGGCGGCATCTTGTATCCAAGCATCTAAACCAAGATATTTCGGTCACGCCCTTCAGTTCCAGTTGTAAATTTGGTATTGTAACCAAACTAGCTATACCATCATCTTGATACATAAAGGAGTGATTGTATTCACGAATGTTGCTTCACATGGAAATACATTAATTACCTTCATCAACATTCTCAACACTTGTAACACATATTATTGTTGCAATTCTGGCACAGGTACAGTTTTGGTGGTCATGATGTCTTGGCTGCATGAAATGTTTATAAATATTCAGCAGTGAATCTTCTGGTGAACGACATTCGATAAAAAGTAGTCAATAACACGCCCATCACAAATCGTGGAAACGTTTTGTCTATTTGTCGTAGATAGAAACAGTTTTTGTAAAATGGTTTGGTTGTCCTCTACCTCCGGAATATTGTTACTGAGTTCCATCCACGGAAAGTGTTGCTACACTGATGGTACATTTTTCTTGTTTGAATAAGTATTCGTACGTTGTACACCAATCATCTACCGTTAAAGAGCATAATATATAATTTTTAATGACTAATACGCATGTTTGATCATGATGTGACAGAGTTTGTACTTAATTGTTTTGAACCTGCAGCTTCTATTGTAATGTAGTCTTTTAGGTAGAGGTCATGGCGTCGACATTTTTCTAAGTTGTGGTTAGTTAAACAGTATCTGACTATTTTAACACTTTCAAATCAGTCAACCTTGTAAAAGGTATCAGGTATCGCTGATTTAATGTCCTTAATGATTAATCTATATGAGCTCTTTGTAAATGCGTTCTCTTATCTTAGAAGACAAACTATGAATGTTCACTTCTAAAGTATCCGTGAGGATCATAATCATGTGCCAACAATGGAAGGGTCACGTTTTAAGGATTTGAGTTGAATTTCAAAGTCACATTAGCCTGGCAAAGCCACAAGAAACGTGTATTCCTCATTTATATGTACATATCGTTGAGTAGTGCTATCCACAGTGGTTTGCGGGTGCATGGATAAGATAGGATCATGCGCGGTATCACGTTGGTCAGTAATAGACGTGCATTGTTTTCGTTAGGAAATTGATAAGACACACATACAGCAATTTTAGACTGTAGCAGAGGAGCGAGAAGGCTGTGATGCATCGCTAATATCGCAGGGAACGTCATCACTTTTGGTACAAGTAATACGACTAATTGGTAGTAAAATATAGGTAACATATAGAACATAAACAGACCGTTTTGTATAATTTAACGAGCGATTTGTTTTCCTGAATATAAGCTCAGAATGTTACAAGAATTAACGTTATCTTAAATCAAACGTAAAAAAACTTACACGTTCTAAATTGAACCAATTATTTGTTTTCCTTGAATACAAAGTGAGAATTTTAAAGAAACTTACATTATTGCAAACCAAATACCAAATAATCCTAATTCTTATGTATAGTCCTAAACTATAGAGCGATCCGACTGAATTCCATTATTGAATTTGCCGATATGTCAGTAACGATGTATTACAATAATCAAGAATGACCTTGCATAAATTCACAGTAATGCCAAACATTGTACAACAATTAATGACGAGTGTGTAACTTCAATGAATAAATTGTAATTAAATAATTCCTCCGACCACAAACTTTTTTTTCAAAATACATAATAAGGATAGGAGAATGTTTTATTCCTACCAAACACATAAATAAATTATCTTTTTATAAACGTTTAACATAAAAATTCAAAGTAAACATATTTACAGATATTACTTGAATCACTTTTAAAAGTTACACATATTATATACAATTTAGAACTGACCCTTTCAATCCCAATCAAGACAAAAGTGAAACCCATTGGATTTCAGCACAACCTGAAAATGATCTGTAAAAACTAAGCTTTGTTTCCAAAATCATTTATTGCCAATTTTCGCTTGATCTGAGACAGAATAGAATTTCCATAGGGAAAACCTCGTTATTAGAACCCATACCCAAACAACAAGAAAAACGTGCTTACTAGGTAACACCATGACACAAATCAAGTAGACGAAACATAACAGCAGTCAGATGTAGACAAAATCTCTACAGGACAAAAGTTCTGAAAAAAACATAATGTAACTGGATGAACTAGAATATCTTTCTACTTTGGATCTACTCGTTTTGCATATTTTAAGCATGTCCCTCTTTAAATTTGAAATAAACTCTGCGTGTTGGTAGATTAGGGGTATGTCGTGTAATACGAGAAAGATAAACATGGTTTATTCGAAATGTGCCGAACACACTACTTTAAATGGCGTTTTCCTATCTGAAAATAAACATCATTTTAGCTTCCGTTCAATCCATGTGAAAAATCTTATTCTAAGCTTAATCGATCCTAAGCATGCAAGGCTACAATTTGCTTAAGCAATATCAGATATAGCTATTCTCTCATAGCACTATACGTCGTAATATAATTGCTAAACTCAGATTTAATAGATTTTGAAGCAGTTATTCCTACGAATTGTATACATATGATATTGAAAAACTGTGAATTATGCGCTAATGAAAAAGTGGTTTTCGATTTAGCTATCCATAAATATTTTCAACTGAGATAAACTAAGATTGTGCATGAAAGTAAATAATTTCATATTCGATCCCAATCAGATTCAGCCCAAACAAAATTCATTCATTTGGTTATTTAAAAGCAGTTAGAGTTACACGCAGGAAAACAAATGCGTCATATGAAAAGATTTGCGGTTCGTAGGGTGAACATTTATCAATATTGCGACGCTCAAGAATAAGAGTAATTTTTATATTAGATAGGAGTACGGTATGAAATAGGCTGTTGGTCGAATAAGGGAAAGAATACAATGAAAGGGGAAGTTAACATGTAAGTGGAATGTACCAAATACATTTGAGATTGAGAAACAAGTTTGGAAAACAGTGATAATTTGGAATGTGTCTAACACATTGTTTGAAATGGGATTATCATATATAAAATGAAATGTTGTATTTGCTTACGTTAAATGCATGTGATGAACCTTATTCTACGCTACAGCGATCCTTTAAACGCAAGGCGGACATTTATATAAGTGTTACCTGAGATCGTTATTCTCGGTTAGCATTTAAATGTGGTGACGTACCTGTTAATAGCAAAGTTTTAGTAGCTGCAGGTGCAATTGTTCCAAGGATTGGAATACGTGTTAGGTACAAATTTTATGAAAAACGTATGAATTATTTGTTAATGTTGCATTTTTTGTTCTTCAGAATGCTGAAGAGGTTAGTAATCTCAGCTGAAATAAATAAAGGTTATGGAATAATTTAATATTAGTGCATATTTGTTAGCAATCAAGTCCAGCGCAGAACATTGGATGACTTTAACTTTAGTTGTGTTCCTGTTTACATTTATTAGAAGCACGGCATAAAATAAGCTGTTGATAGATAAAGAAAATGAGTAACACGATAGAAGAAACTCACATATATGTGGAATGTGCCGTATACTCTGTTTGAAACAGGTTATCGTATTTATAGTGCAATGCAATGCTGGTAGCCTTTCTTTAATGTAAAAGATATATTGTAATATAAACAGAGTGTTTATAATAAGACGACCTGTTACGATCAGTGGTAATGAGGCAAGTATTCTCAACTTAAAAATACCAAGGTTTTGAAATAATGTACATTAGTGCATATTAGTTAGCAATCAAGTCCAGCGGAGAAGAGTTTGATGTTACTTATGAATTAAAAGAAGTTAGAGTGGGTTCCGGGAAACTGTATGAGTGATGTGAAAACATTTACCTTCAATATCGAAAATATGCCTTTAAAGTAGTATAGCCTTTTACGCACATTACTTTATGTTCGTGTTTATATTTATCAGAACCACGGCATGAAATACGCTGTTGATAGATAAAGAGAACGAGTGACATGATAGAAAAAATTCACTTATATCTGGAATGTGCCGTATATTCTGTTTGAAACAGATTATTGTATTTATAGTGCAATGCAATGCTGGTAGCCTTTCTTTAATGTGAAAGATATATATTTCAAGAAAAATCTATTATTATGTTGTAATATAAACAAAGTGTTTATAATAAGACGACCTGTTACGATCAGTGGTCCTTTGTATATTTGAATTAACGCAGCATAACATTGATTGTTGGGATATTAGAAGCACGATTAAAATTAACACAAAAACAAAAAAAATACAAATAAATTCGGCTGAAATGTAAAAACAGAGTGATTGAAAGAATCTATCGTATTTGAAAGGAAACAATATACTAGTTCCATTTCAATCTATTTGAAAATCGTTAATTTAAGAACCAGCGACTGAATGCATATATGGTACTAATTTATTGTAGTGCCAGTTTATGTGTTCATCCAGTGATAATATTATGCTTTTGAAAAATAATTGTTAATATCATCATATCAGTATTGTGTCGATTCTGTGGAGTTAAGAAGCAAAAATAAACAATTAAGTATAATAGTATTTTGTTTGTGGATAGAATGCAAAGTAAAAACTCTAAAGACAAATTATTCTAAATTAATTCCCCTAAATTCCACATCTTCTATCCCAAGTCTAATGTTTCGAATATTCTGACTAAAATTGAATAATCTTGAATAATAACAGAATGACTGTACAAGACGCTTGAAGGCTGGCTTTTCAGAATCCTTTATTTGCATAATTCGCATGTTTTAATAAAGAATATAGTTTCGCAAAGACATACACAGGTCTAGAACTAATGTTCATATAAACGCGAGGGTTACTAGGCAACATCATGACAAATTTCAGAGGTAGACAACACATAACATTAGTCAGGTGGAGATAAATTCTAATTTCAGTCACGATCTTTCCAAGAAGTCTAATATAGTAAATTATGAAGTCTTGAGAAACTAATTATGTAGCAATAAATGTATGAACTAGAATATGTTTCTATACTAATACTACTCGTTTTCACACTGCATATGGTAATCATGACCTGTCATTCAATTTGAAACAAACTCTGCCTGAAATAGTCTTTTTTGGCAAATTAAGGGAATCTATTAAGACTTGAGACAGCAATTAAGTAGGAATAAAGGGATCAGATAGAATATGTATTTATATTGTAACGGCGTTTTACGCTCATGACTATAAGAAAGGTTTTTTTTTTAAATGTGAAACTGACACAGAATAACTGAGATTGAGAAACAAGTTTGGAAAATAGTGATAATTTCGAATGTGTCTAATACATTGTTTGAACTGGGATTATCGAAGATAAAATGATATGTATTATTTACACACCTTGAATGCATGTGATGAACCTTATTCTTAGTCGTTATTCTGTGTTATCTTTTGAATGTGTTAATATTCATGTTAATAGTATAGTTTTGATAGTTGGTGGTGCAATCTTTCCAAAGATTGGGGTGCGCGTTAGATACATTTTTTATGAAATACCTAAGATTATGTGGTGTTAAGAAGTAAAGTCAACAATTTAGTAAAATAGATATAATATATTTTGATTGAATACAGAGAAAAATTTTAAAGACACATTAACCTGAATTAAGTTACCAAAATCCCAAATATTATATCCCATGTCCAAATGTTTAGAATATTTCGAAAAAAATCCAATAATTTTTGAATAATCACATAATGACTGTAGAATCAACTTGAAGGTTGGATTTTCAGAATCCGTTATTTGCATAATTCATATATCTTTAATTTCCCAAAGACATACACAGGTCTAGAACACATTTTCATTTTCTATACTAATGCTACTCGTTTTTACACTGCATATGCTAATCATGACCAGTCATTCAATTTAAAACAAAGTCTGCATGAAATAGTCTTATGGCAGATGAGATTAGTAGAATCTATGAAGATTTGAGGCAACAATTAAGTATTAATAAAATGACCGGATGTATGTGATGAACCTTATTCTACGCTACAGCGGTCATTTACGCTCAAGGCGTACATTTATTTTAGTGTTTCCTTAGATCGTTATTCTATGTTAGGTTCGGAATATGGTAACATTCCTCTTTAAATCATAGTTTGAATAGTTGCGGCTGCAGTCGTGGGAAAGAATAGGGTACTTGTTTTATATATAAAATACCTATATATATATATATATATATTTATATATAAATACGCTGAAATACCTAATGATTTATTGCTTAATATGGAAAGTGTTTTCCATTTCCGATTGGTTTTGAGGTAAGCAGTTTCAGATGAGATAATCAAGGTTGTGTAATAATGTACATTTGTACATATTCGTTCGAAATCAAGTCCAGCGCAGAACATTTTATTGTTTTTATGATTTAAAAGCTGTTAGAGTGAGATACGGGAAACTAAATAAATTATATGCAGCAACGAATGTTTGCCCACCCCTTTTTCTAGGACGATATTTGGTGAACGAAAGGTTACTGTTATTATTACCGATATGACCAAATCCAGGTTTCTATCGTGTTTTCAATGATGACAATCTTTATGGAAACTTCATGTTTCTAACTCGCACGAGTGTTTGCTGAGGACTTTATTTTAACGGAAGGTTACCGATATGGTGTCAACGATGATAATAAATATTGTTAGCCGAATTAACGATATAATTGACCTAATCCGATCTGATAAATTTATCGTTATAAATCCATGTGGGATTGTGTGAGCGCCACTGAAATAATTTTTGAATTAATTAAAGTCCATGTCACCGCCACACCGGGTTTGCAAAATATTTCGTAGCGTATGAGTGTCTGTTCCGTTAAATACCGCTAACGATTTGCAGTTGTCTCGGATCACTTTAGGTATTTGCGTGTAACGTTGAGTGATATGTATCACTTCGGTGTTTTTATGTCTGCTACGGGAAAATATCCGAGCTGGATTTTTTTGTTTGTCTAGCATTATATCGTCGTATACAACTAGATTGTTAATGTTTCCATCGAGGTCTTCGGGGGATGGGGCATCGTTGATGTCCGTGATGAACTCAATGATGTTTTCTCCGGTGATTTCTGAGGCGTTCTCATTGAATTCCTGTAACACTTGATAACATCGTTGATCATCTACACTTGGAGTAACTAAATACAACTTGTTCCATTTTATCCATCTCATTATCATATCGATTAGCAATTGTGTTTTACCTATCTCTGAAGGACCAATGATAATCATTCTGATAGAGTTTGGTAGCATCGGATGATGTTTTACAGGTTGTGGTTTTCGTGTTGCCGAATAATCAATTACATTCATGTGCATATAACATAATATATTATGGATTTATATTGTGTGAAATGCAGGACTCGTACACCGACACTTGACTTAACAACCGTTACCACGAAGAATAACAGAGAGGTCGTTACCGGCAAATGTGAACGATGCGGTACAAAAAAATATAAATATGTTTTAAAAAAACGGTGGTGATATTGCCTCCATGTTTATAAAACTCCCAGGTTCATAATGGGCTAAATATCCAGCTGAAAAACACCTTCCAGGATACAGTTATTGTGGTCCGGGAACACGATTAGATATCAGACTTGACGACCAAAACCAACCTAGACCAGGTGAACACCCGATAAATGCCATCGACGAAGCGTGTCGGATATACGATATAGCATATCGAAGTGATATATCCAACAGCGTCATCTCGCAGATGTGAAGTTAATTCACGCGTTAAATTCCATCTCGGATAGCACATTCAAGAAAAAATTGGCATCGTGGTTGATAAAATCTTGCATGATATGTAAATTGTTGTTTGGTGCTGCTAATTAAGACATGGAAGCAATTAATTATTCTCAGACAGGATGCTACATGGGTAAATCCGCGGTAGATAACTTGCCAACGCTGCTAAAGTAAAACGTGAAACAGCTGCTGATTGGTTGTCCAAACAAGCTATATGGCAAAGTTATCTACGCCGTCCAGCGAAGATTCAGTATGCGTCGTTTGATGTTAATGTCCCAAATGAGGTTCATCAGGCAGATATATTATTTCTACCACATGACACAATTAAAAAACGTATTTACAAATATGCGTTGACGGTAGTTGATATAGCAAGTAGATACAAAGAGGCTGAACCGTTATCAACAAAATCATCATCTGAAGTCGCCTCCGCGTTTAAAAAGAATTATCGTCGAGGACTCAGACCACAAGGTGGTCTGCGGTGGCCATATTTACTTCAAGTTAATCCCGGTAAAGAGTTTCAACGTGAAGTATCGTCAACGATGAAACAACATAACACTGTTATTCGACGAGAACACACTGCAATCCATCATGACCAGGCTATTATTGAACGATTTAATATAACTCTAGCTGATAAATTGTTTCATTATCAAAACGCGAAAGAATCTTTCGATGGTGGGCGATCTCGTGAATGGGTTAAACGATTACCAGATGTGGTTGTAGCGATCAACAATGAGGTCACTAGGACGATAAATATGAGACCTGCCATCGCGATAACAAAACAATATTAGCGTTTTCACAAAGACAATTTCCAACAGAAATCTTACCTAGCAACGTCACAGTGAGATATTTATACGAACCTGGTGAACTTGAAGGTGGTACTAGAAGGTCAACTGATCCAATATGGAGTATCACTGTACATAAAATATATTCTACAGTATCATCTAAAGACAGGCCAACGTTTTATAAACTAGACCCAACTGCACCACAACGGAGCTTTACCAGGGAACAATTACAGGTTATTCCAGATGATACTCAGTTACCACCAACTAGTCTTAATTGATACAATGATTTCGATTAAATTCCAGGCATGTCAATGTTACATTATCTCGGGTGTCACCAGCACTGTTATCTTTTCTGTCTACGGTAAATCTGGTGGGAGATTTTCCTGACCACGTTATGATACAATTACAGATAGCACAATGATTATTTTGTTGTTGTCGCATCATTAATATATATTGACATCAAGATCAAACTCTCTGCGCGCGTCTTTGTCTTGTCGCTTATATCCAGCTAGTTTTTTTCTTATCGTGGTAACATCGACGATTTCAGTGATATTTTTTTTGTTGTTGAAATCAACATATACTCCTCGAAGTTGATTTAATCTTCGTACTCGTGACACGGCAAGATAAATTAAATTTGACCACTCGATGAAAAAATCTATGATCCACATACTAGTATCAGTGATTGTTAAACTCAGAGAAGAATGTATTGTCATCGCGTACCCTACTTTCCACGGAGAAATATTTGCGTTTATTGCATCTCTGACCGTGGAGATGTCAATATGTACAATATCATTTAACACTAGTTCTAGACGTTCAGGACCTGACTCTGTCAGGCGCCCAGGGATGTCAACGAGGATGTTTTGTCGTCGTGTATCTTTTAGTCGATAACATAACGGGACAGGTTCCATCGGAAATTTCTCTTCGTGGCGATAAAACAATTTCATCTGAAGAATATCTTGTATTGCTTTTCTACTCGCGACAACTAAATCTGATGGTTTCCACGTGTCCCAAAACTCGTTAATAGGTGTCGTAGGTATTTCTTTACGCGCTATTTCACACTGTACTTTATTTGATTGTAATCTTGTCGCGGACTTCAACGCGGTCAACTCATCATCGAGTGAACGACGATCTTCATTTATCTCTTCGTAGTAATCAACGGTGGTATTCAGTCGATGATGAGGTGATAATCCAGCAAATGGTGGTGGTTGACCGTTATCTCCACACATAATCACTGCGGTATTTCTCTCTCTTAACCAACCAAAACATTTTTTTTATCAGCTGCAATGATACTGTACATATTTCGTCCCATATAACTTCATCAGGGATATGTTTTGTTCCCATACGATCTGGAGTCCATGTATCCCCGCTCCATCGAAAGAAATTATTATATATGCTTGCTTCGACCTTTTTTTGATTTCATTTCTCTGGCAAGACGATGAGTCGGAGTTAACACTATCATGTTAGCTGTTTTCCCAAATAGATTAATTACCCGAGTTGTCTTTCCGCAACCTCCAGGGCCGCTCAAGTAAACATTTTTGTGTCGTGCTACTGGGTCACGTACATCAGGTTTCTCTGATTGCTTCATGATGGTGTTGCTATGATGATTATCTTTGTCTGGAACATCATTGGGGTTTTTGTGATCATGTAGTTGTTCGTGTTTTACTTGCCATCCCGACCATGTATTTCCATCTGTAAGATATTTCTTAACATGTTCATAATGTTCCTTGTGGAAATAAAACGAATCAGTGGCAACTCTAACCGCGATGTCAGGAAATCGATTCCCCATCGACAATAAATGTATCGAGACATAAGCTAGCATAGACGATCTCAGTTGAGTATATTGTGGTAATTCTCCACTGAAATATTCAACGATGGTACCGAGTTTTTCCCCGTTTGATAAATATGATGGTAATGTTTGGTAAAATGTTCCCTTGGAAACTGTTTCATCGATGATAAATTGTAATTCTCCTGGGTCAAGCAACAATTTGGCGCATTTTCGTTTACGATGCCCTGCTTCACCCTGATCTGCTTGATCCTGAAACCCTCATTCGCCCTGAGTAAACTTTCCAAATTTGATTCGTCCAAGATTTGTACACTCTTGTGTTATGATTTCGCGTAGAAATTCAATTTCGTAATTGGGAAATTGTTCTGGTGTTGGCAACCATACTTCGGTTTGTTTCCGATATGAAATTATTACTTCGGACACTGGTTAATATCCCGTTCAATAACACTATCGGTGCCCATCTCTTTTCCAAGAAGTGTTTTCTGAACCACACATAATTTATCCGATGAAGTCAGTCAGTGAACTTAAATGATGTTATCTCGGCAAATCCAGTCAAGTCAAAATCAGGTAATGGTCCATTAACAACTCTCCTTGCCATGTCTTGTGTGGGATGACCGAACCTCATAAAATATTCATGACACTCTCCCATCCCTAAAAAAAAACTTCCTGGGTAACATGCCGTCATATCCACGGACATCATATCATCGAGATTATATTTTGTATTACATAATCCACCATGACCATATTCTACCCAAGAAGCTTTAACATCATCGATAAATTTAAATTTGGTAGGGAGCCATGAGTTCATTTCTCTGAGAGAATGGGATGCAACTGATGATACTGTAAAACAATTTTTTGTAATTTCATTGGCGAGTGCATGAGTATCCTCTGGAGATTTTCCTTTGATGTACTTCAACGCTAGATTAATCATCTCCGTTTGGAATTTTCAGTACGATATAAACGTCCATCCAATGTAAGAAATTGGTTATATTGTTCACCGATGGAAAACATCCACACGTTTACAGTTTCTGCTTTATTCATCGTGTTGATAAAACCAAACACATCATCGTGATAATATTTTAACGTTCTGGAATCTGGAAATGTTCCTTCGGTAATATCCCACGCATGAGAATTATGGTCGATGATCTCGATGGGAGACATTGCCTTGCGATAACAAACAGAACTATAAAATATCCTATCCGGGAATATTTTTACAACGATGAGAAACTTTTATTTTTTTTTCCAACGCGGCAACATCTTTTGTTTGTTGCTCCCTCCCCCATTTTTTCTTAATGAGATCGTTCCACGCATAAATTTTAGATTTTCTTGATTCGGTTAATCCATGACCTCGTTTTGTACCCATGAAATTTTTTATAACTTGTTCAGCAACACAGTTCAAACCCGTTATCCATACCTGATATTTCTTCGTCGTCGGGGGTTTCCACTTCGAATACTCAATAATATATTATCACGTTAAGCGGATATGCTACATTGTAGTATTGGCTATCGATTCCAACCAGTGCACCTGGTTAGGTTTTATCGGTCATCACGAAAGGGTTTCCGTGATCATCTAGTACTCGTCGTTGATGACGAAATATTTTCCAAGTACGTGGATCTGTTTTTAGTAGTTTGTCTACTTGTTGTAGTTGGTCTATTTTTTTGTTGTTCTGTTTGTTGTTTTTTGAAGTTTTTGTAGTTGCTGTAGTTGCTCGTCTATTCGTTGTTTTTGTCGCGGTGATACGTTTCGCTGAAAACGTGTATAAGTGACATTCACGTAATATCTTTTACCGTGTTGGAAATCCATCAACGATAATTTTTTTCAGGCTCGTTCCATCATCAACCTGTTATCGTTATGTGTTGTTAGATATGACGAGTATGTGTACGCGTCACCATACTTGAGAAATTCATATTTTGCCGCTCTTATACTTTTTATAATTCTTGATCTATAACGTGTTGTTGTTTTTTTATCATCTAGGTGAAACCGAGTTTGCTTCTTCGGAGGTGTTTCATTGACATCAATGTCATAAATATGCTCCATATAAATAGGCGAATCTACCTTAAGTTAAAATTTACACGTGTTATAATTATAATATATCAATTGCATAATGATATATGTAATCGACGATGTGTTGGAGATTACTGCGCGTATCATAATAAAAAAAATCAAAAAGGGTTCTCCTGGACTCGTGAAATGTATCATGTGTGAACAGAGAGTTAAAGGAAAAACCTAATTATGTTTTCATTGCGGTGGACACAGATTTAGAGAACTGGCTAGATACTATAAACGAAAATTTAACATCATCCTCGACGAATTAGGTTATATTACCAGAGATTATCAAAGCAAACAATTAAGTTGTTAATTTCCTACGCAAATATATGGATCAAATTGAGTTCACTTCTCACCCGATTTACACTGATTACGAAGCTTCTAGATGTGGAATCATCAGACATCGACGAAAAAAGAAAAAGATTGGTTGTATTAATAATATTGGATGTATGAGATCTACTATCCCGTATAATGGAAAAAATAAACATTATCTAGCTCATCGATTTATTTAAGACTGCTTCCATGGTATAATTGAAGCGGGTTTAGTTGTTGACCACATTAACAGACATAAACTTAATAATCGTATAGAAAATCTTCGTGTGCTGACCGAAAGAGAAAATAATCTTAATTCTGTACAGTGAATCAAGTCACAACAAAGGCGTACAGTAATTGCAATCATGGATAAAGAAACACAATATTTTCCATCAACACGCTTTGCTGGAAGATGCTATGATATTAATAGCAGATCTATAAAATACGTTGCCGATGACATATGTTTAGCCGCATACTCAAAGAGATTTCATACGTGGGTATCTTTTTTTATGATGATTAAATTGCTTATAAAATATAAACAGTTAAACAAATTATTTCATATAGGACTAATTAACGATGAAAATATTGCTCAGTTGTCGATTGAACTTGACAAACTAAAATATTACATTGGTGACAATAAAATATTCACCAGTGATTTTTTCCGAAGATGAATATAAGGGTGTTGTATCAATGCAGGAGAATGGAAAATCATCACATAGAAAAGAGTGTCGGATTATTAAGACACTCATCGAAACAAGAATTAGGATTATGGTTAAAAATCGTGATAAAATAAAATTGTTTGTACCAGCTTCTAGAATGATTAAAAAAATTGAAGACGACCTCAAAGAGATCTTCTCTTCAGAGAAAGATGGCAAGATTGTCAATAAGGAGTTGGAAGAGTTTTGAATAATCCGATGTAATTGAAATCTTTTTACGATGAAATTGTTAGCGGGTCACACATTAGTTTTTTTCAATAACGCTGCAGCTAATTTTTGTTCAATGGATATTTTCAATGAATCACTCGTAGATTTTTTATTTTTTGATTTTTCTTGAAAAATTTCAGTGAGCCGTTCATCCAATATCTCATTTTCGGAGATTATTTTTTTGTTGTTGTGCGATATTCTCCGATAGCCATTGTAGTGTTTGTTTATCGTCGTCGATGATTTGTTTATTCTGCGCGATTTGTTGTTGTAGTTGTTGTATCATTTGTTCTTGTTGTGGTATCTCCACGGTAGATTGTTTGGTTGCCTCATCGCGAAGTTGATTCTCCTTAATAAGTTTGTCTACGTCTTTTTCATTTTGTCGTAATTGGTTTATTTTTTTCTATCATTGCTGTTAATTTTTCTTGTTGTTTGCATGATATTTTTTTTACCTCAGTGATCTGTTTTCGCTGTTGATCAATTTCATCATTTATTTTTCTTTATCGTCGCGGTTAGGTGTTTACCTGATTCTGTACCAGCGAGTACTCCTGGAAAGATTTTATCATTTGATGCATTGGTCCATATTTTATACAGCTTGGTCAATCCTATACTCTATTTTTAGCTTTATTTACTGGTCGATCTTTTCCTCAGAGGGAAGTTATCGTGGCGATATCCCTCGGTGACAAATATTGTGCTCAGTTTGGCAAATATATATATATATATATATATATATATATATATATATATATATATATATATATATATATATATCACGCAGACAAAAATAATGTTGAGAAATAATGATAAAACAGCGACGAGTAATCATCATCTAGAACAACAATGTTCAATAATCATAGGCGGAGATAAATCTTCGTCCAGAACATTTTGTCTGAAATGTATGTCACGTGTGTATATATATATCGCATCAGTAATTACATTGAGAAATTATGATGAAACAACAACGAGTAATCATAATCGAGAACAAAACATTGAATAATCATAGCAGTGTTTAGATGATCAAACAAAGACTTGTTTTTCATTGATTTTTTCGTCATTGTTCACGTCGCTGTTCCCGATCATGATTATCCGTGTAATAATTACTGTTATGATTATCCACATATTGATCCTGGTAGTAAATTTTCACGGTGCCAAAAAATCTCTGCATGTTTGTAAAAAAATTATATAGATGTTGCAAAAATTATTTTTTCATCCAAAGATTTTTCTGATTTTTGGTCATTTTTTGCAGATTTTTCACTGATTTTTGACGATTTGCATTATATTTATTCATTCAACTGAAACAAAATTGAACGTGAAGTGGTCGAAAATATATGGGATTTCTCGTAGACATTTCTCATTAAAAATCGTTTTACGATTTTCGAATAAAAAATGATTAAAAAATTGACCAAAAATATAAAAATCAGTCAAAAATCTCGACAAATCTGAAAACAATGAAGAGGGTCAAATTGTCGATTTTACATGGGATTTCCCATAAGGTTTTCTCGTTAAAAATCGTTTACGATAAAAATCCTAGGATGAAAGTCTTAAGACGAAAATCCTTAGGATTTCACATCCAAGGTAATTTGTAATTGTTCTCGAAGATCAATCAAGGAAAAATTCTGATCAACTATTCTAAAATTCATTCTTGATATAAGATTATTAGTTGTCTTCAAGTATGTTAGATGGTGTGGATTCATCAACATTAAACTTCCGGGGGAAACATTAGGGGAAAACGTACACAGGATATAATCTTTATCCGCTCTCAATGACAATGATGTATTAACGCTATAACTGCCCAACACGTCATCACAAATTACATGTATTGCAATCGTTAATGATATATCAACGTTGCCCGGTGATGTATGTTTGTTGTTTTTAAATACTGAGTTATTCCATCGTAGAATTTCCACGGGAGGATTTTTTTTGAACGATAGCGCTTTGATCTGTGGAAAATATTCGTCGATGAGATCGCTGAGTTATTTCTTTAGCTCAGGTACGACATATCCTGGAAATTTATAGTAAACTAAATTTGTATCTGTACGCGAGTATAGTTTCTTAAATTTTTCCTTTCGCGATGTGTTTGTGTCCTCGTATATCAACGAGAGTAATCTATCATTGATGTAGTTCATGTCGGCGATAATTTGATTTAGTTGTAGTTGTTGTTGTTTGATTTTATCTCGCGGAGTTGTTAAATCAACTAACAGAGATCGTTGCCGAGAATCTCTTAGTTGATTTAATTTGGTTTGAAATAATTGTTTCATATTGCTGAAAATAACACTTAAAATCTTCGACGACACAATTGAAACCCGTCTTGGGAATCTTGGTGGTCAAACCGCCACATTATAGCGCCGTGTGTGTCATCGGCGGGATCATAAATATCATACTGGTACGGTAATTTATTATTATTGCGCAACAGACGAAATTTACTAGTATTATAGTATCCGTAATCGAGTTTGATCTCCGTGATGGGTCTGTCAGTGCTGAAAATGTCAACCTTGACGAGTTCGGGTAACCGTGGATGAACCGCGGGTAACGATTTCAACCATGCTTCGTGGATCCGTGGAAAAAATTAATCTACGACATCGTTGAGTTTTCCTCGTATCCATGATACATTATATCCTGGAAACTTAAACGTCGGAATATCATTTACGTACTTATCATGTTTCTTTGCAAATTCTGTTCTCGCTGTAGGATTATCATAAGCTAATATAAATTGAAGAACTTGCAAATTGATTAATTCCATGTCGGCGATAATTTGGTTATACACCTCCGTATATTTGATAAGTTTTTCTCATTTGGGGGGATTGTACTAATTTCTTCTACGAGGTGTTTTTTTAAATCTTTCAAATTCACTATTAATCATTATAAATTCGTTGGTAACTAACCTGTCACCTATTATCAAACGTTTATCAGATTATAAATGTCTAAAATATTGGATAACAGGATAATTTTTGGTACGTTATATCTTAACTCATAATCACGAGTTAAAGGAGGAACTGCGACATCATGATAATTTCTTGCCCCAATATCATAACGATGATAATACTCCTTCGTTGAAACATAGTCAGATTTTTGTGGCTCCGGTGGTAAATCCTTTATGTCAACGGTGTTTGGTATATATTCAGGCCAAACTAACAGACTTCTGATTGAGCTATTTGATATGTCTACGGCGTAGTCAGGCGAATTTATCTCGATGGTCGTCGACAACAATGGCTCATGTCCTATTATCTCAATGGGAGATTTATCCTTTTCGTTTTCGACTTTTATCTTATTTTCTCCCGTGATTGCTTCAATGTATTTATGATTTCTTTGTTCATATCTTCGATGTCATAGGCGCCCGTACGAAGATGTATTGTGTGCCATTCTGGTTCACCCGCAGTGCCATCGGGAGAATTTTATTCTTGTACGCGAACTTAAAACTGTTATTGGGTGGTTTACCATTGAATGGTTCTGATCTGACATTGGGCCAACTATAATAACATCTCAGCTGAGTTAACGCTATCTCTCTTGCCGGTAGCGGAGTTGGAAAATCAACCCTGAATTCTGGGTTTTTCGTTACCAACGATATCCGCTATTCGTTGAAGTAGTTCTTGTGACGATGTCATTGTTGTTCTATTCTTTGTGTTTTTCTAATTTGGACATCGTAGAATCATAAATGCGAACCATCTTTGAGAACTCGTCGTCGGATATAAATGCGTCGTCGAGCGACGACGATATCACCGAGGACAATTGCGTGTACGCGTTGGACACCGGGTGGAATTTAACCGTGTAGTTGTGTAGTTTGTGTTGGGAGCACGATGATTTTTTTGTTATTGCGGTGATTACCCCCGCGATGGTTGTCGCCGCGGATATACAAATTGGAACAGCTATCGGGGCGACCATTGTCACCGAGGAGAGAATAATATCAGCTCCGGTGATTACACCCGATACCGAGTATACAGCAACATCGATTATCTGTTCACGTTTCAGAGGTATCTTTGTGCCACACGTAGTATAATTTTTTGATTGTAGTTTCTTTACTTGACCAGGTGTCAATGTGACATTAACATGACTGTACGACATTTTATTTAGGTAACACATCATCTAATTGTTACATGTTTGGAAAAACATTACATGTTTTCTATGGGTGCGTCAACGACACTCATCTTTCCGGCACCACCTTCGAGTGTCATAGATTTATCACTGAGAATAACAGCAATTGCTCTAAATCCTCCACCAGAATTTCCTACAAGAGCTTGGAATTTTATGTCAAAGACTGAATGCTTAGACAAATCGAGATGTTGCAATGAAAAATAGTAGATCGGGTACTGATTTTTAAAATCCCATCGTGATATCTGTAAACCGGTATAAACATTTTGATCACGGCCCATATAAGACCACAAACGATGATACACACGACCTATTGATTGTTATCGTAATCGATAATAAGATTTTCAGCAGGCTCTTGCTGATTGCTTACTCGCAATGATACCTCGCTGACACCACATTTATCAAAGATCATATGAATACGTAATTGTAAACTATCATTTGCTACCCCTGCTATTTTTGTACTCGATTTAAATTTTGTAGCGCAACAAAGATACGTCTTGGCACGGAAACATTTTTTGTTAGCGCGATCTACCAAGTATAAACGTCAGCAACAGTACTAGTTGCGGTAGCTGTTGTAACATCCGACCATGACACCAATGATTTTCCCCCATGATCCATAAAAGATAGCAACCGTGTTTCTACGGATAGCGATGGAGTCGTAATTGGCATCCAAAGAGCTACTTTTGTTAGATCTACTCTACCATCAACAGCAGGAGCATCACCGTGCCAAAGAGCATAATCATCAGTTGATCATCGCATAAGCACCACAGTATGACCAGCTCCAAAGATAACTTTTCTGATATCTCGGCAAAATCCAAATATACGAGAGAGAGGAATCGTACACGAAAATCTACCATTAGTGTCTAACATCTTTTTTCGCGCTGCAAATCCTGGATTGTAATTAGGATTATTACCAAAATACAAACCCTCCATAGCATCAAGATTAACTGGTGAATCATTACGATTTGTTGCTCGTCTTTTAATAACTGGATTATTATCAGCGTGATCAGTGATATCCTTCGCGAACATCATTGAATGATCAGCAGATTTAATAAAATCATCAGAATATCTAGATAGACCTACTATTGTTGTTGCAACGTCAACATCATTATCGATGGATTCGATTCTAGTAGAATTAATTATATACTGTGAACTACTAAATAGCGCCATTATAACATTGTTGACAAAACCCATCGAAGTATTTTCCAGATTAGCATATGGATTATCATCAACATGTAATAGTCGTCCCTTCTACCTCTATGAATGCCTCACACGGCAAGAAGTATTTGGATGTGTCATCGAATCTACGTTCAATTCGTGATTTCCTATTTGGTTCTACGGCGTGATACGAACAATATTGATAATCGCGTACAGAATCATTTTTTTTCGTATAGGAGCATCCACATCAAAAGCCTCATCTGTCTCATGTTTAAACATTTTATTATATAGTCGTCGATCTAAATCATAATCTTTCTAGACCGGAACCGGTAACTGATTGTTCCAATGTACCGTACTTACCTGAGGTGGCCTCTGATTCGTAGACGGTAGTTTTACTGGTTTTCTTCTTCGAACCAACGACATAAGTTTTGCTTTTGCAGTGGTTAATACGCTAGCAGCAAGACTATCAACCTCGCTACCAATCTTATCACCGATAACACCAATAGCCTTGGACGCTAATTCTTTACCGATCGGTGTAATCTTCGGAGCAATTCTAGTAAATAGCCCAGAGACAACGTTATCGATCCCATCTCCGTAGTACATCTTATATACGGGTAACCGTGAATTTACGACGTAAACAGGTCTTGCTCTGTTGATTCTACGATGTATAATCATTTTATGTAAATGATATTTATCTAATGTGATAGTCATCAGTGAGTTCATTTATAAAACTGTGATATAAACCAATATCAATTACACGACCTTGAAATAGTCGTGGACAGTTTTCAACAGCCTCGTTAATTATCTCCGGAGAATTATTTCCGGCTCGCTTCCCTCCGATGAGAACCTCTAACCGTGCTATATCATCGAGGATACTTCTTGAACAATGTATAATATTACCACCGTGATATTCACCACCAAAACCATGTTCTTCGTCAAGTTGAGGATCATCTTGTCGTTATCGTCCTCGTGGTTTTGGTGGTGTTTGAACATTTTGTTCTTATTCTTCCATTTTCTTTTTGGATATCATAATTATCAGCCCCATATTTAAAATATTTATATCCTACATCTTTTCTATTTAACCTATCAATACCTTTATGTACTTTATACAATTTATTAACCCAATCTTCACGACCAATTTTTCCTATTTTTATGTTCATCTTTCTTCTCAAATCATAACTGCTAGCAGCAGAACGTCCCAAATAAGAATAATCTTCAGGTTTTAATATTTCAAAATTTTCAATTAAATTTTTAGTTTCATCAGTTAAAATATCCGCGAAAGAAGAAACATTTTGAGATTCGCCAACATCACCTTCAGTTCGAGGTTGTAATTGTTTCAACAATGGGATAACTCCCTTTTTCTTTTCTTCATCAGGAATATCCCGAATATAGCTTTTTCAATACCCGCAGTAGTTTTTTCAACAGTACTAGTTATAGCTTTTTCAGTGGCAGCAGTGGTGGTCGCAGCAAAGTTTTCAGTGGTCGTAGTTACCGGCTTAAATTATTGTTCGGTATCATCAGCAAATTTAAACTTTTCTTGTCGCCGTTACAAATTATCTCTGAAAGAATCTCTCACCGGGAGAAATTTCTTGATCGTGGCCAACCGTTTTCTAGTTAATCTAGTTATTTGTGCTTCTTCGACGTTTGCTATTGTATATAAAAAATTATATCGTTAATTCGGCTAACAATTTTATTCATCTTCGCTGAAAACCTTGAATTTTAGCATCACTGAAAACACGATAGAAACCTGGATTTGGTCATGTCGGTAATAATAATAGTAACCTTCCGTTGACCAAATAACGTCGTCGAAAAAGTGGTTGGCAAACACTCGCTGCTGCTGGATACGAAAACATTTACCTTCAATATGGAAAATATACATTTAAATTAGTAAAGCCTTTTACGCACATTATTTATTTATGGCCATTTTTAGATTTATGAGAAGCAAGGCATGACTTAAATTGTTGATATAGATGGGGAATGAGTTAGTTCATAGAGGGAATTAACATATTTGTGAAATGTGCCGCTATTACTGAACGAGGTTATCGTATTTATAGTTGAAAACTACTGGTACCCTTGTTTAATGTGAGAGATATCTATTGAGAACAACATCTATCATTATATTGTAATATACAAACGTATTTATATTATGACATGTTACACACATTATTATAGTAATGGTTCTTATATTTTACATGTGCGATAACGCAGCATAAAATAGATTTTTGGGCTATAAGGGGATGAGTAAAATTACAAATTAAAAAAAACAATCTGGCTGAAATTTAAAAACCGAGTGATTCAAAAAGAGAATATCGTATCTGAAAGGAAAGAAAATACTAGACACATTTAAATCTATTTGAAAATGATTAATTTACGTAGCAGCGAATGTTTGCCTATATTGTACTCATTTGTTTTAGTGACCGTTGATATAGTCATCCATTGATAATATAATGATGTTGTAAAATAGTTGTTAATCTCAGAAGTTCAGTAGTATGTCGACTATGTGGAGTTAAGAAACAAAATAAGCAATTTAGTAAAATAAAAAAAAAATTTGTTTTTGATAGCAGACAAAATAAAAGTTTTAAAGACATTATTTTTAATTAAATCCCCAAAATCGCAAATATTTATATGCCAAGTCCAAATGTTTAGACTATTCCGAATAAAATCCGATAATCTTGAATAATCATAGAATGACTGTACAATCAACTTGAACGTTGGGTTTTCAAAATCCTTTTTTGCACAATTCACATATCTTAAGATAGAGTATAATGTCCGAAAGATGTACACAGGTCTAGAACTCATTTTCAAATAATCGTGAGGGTTACTAGGCAACATAATGATAAATGTCAAAGGTAGGCAACACATCACATTAGTCAGGTGGTTATCAATTCTAATTTCAATCCCGATGTTTCCAAAAAGTCTAAGTCATCGTCAGGTAAGTAATTTCATCTGAGAAAACAATGACAGTGAAATGAATAAATCAGTGCATACTGTACTCAATTTCAGCCCAGACCACTTGATGATCTTAATTATCTTAAACAAATTATATAAAGAACTATGTGTGTCATATAATTCCATTTGTTGTGGCTCCAGTGACGTAGGCTGACGTTTGCTATACTGACCCATCGAAACTAAATATTGAATTGTGCACCTTGGGGATATATCAAGCATAATAACAGAAATTGCAGCTATAATGTACAGCCTCCTTATTGTTTGAATAAGAATTTATGAAGAAGAACTGTTTGTTAAAATGATTATCCATACTGATAATATAACTCACACATAGATTGTTTAAGTTTGATGCTAAAGTCCAATCCGCTCCTTTTTCCATGGAGATGGTGATTGTCTGGAACTATAATCATTTTGTAGAGGAATTGTTATTATCAGAATTTCAGGTGTTTAGACTCAATCGAGTTGTATCATATAAGAGAAATAAGAGAAACTAATAAGTTTACTAACATTAACAAATATTTTATTGGCGTAGAATACATACTGAATTTTAAAATATTCTTACAGTATTCTTAAATATAGCCTCATAAATACCAAATGTTATAGCCCATGTTCTAAAGTATAGTATATTCCAAATCAGTTCCAATTTTCCTGAATGTTATGTTCCTATAGTCTTGAATATGATGATGTATCAATAAACTTGAATGAACAGTACTAGTCGTGAATGTTTCAATATTGCAGTGGTCTTTCTGAACAAGAGTGATATACTAGCAAATATCTTTGAATGACCTTACCCAAAACATTCATTTCAGAATTTTCTCGAATAAGATTCAAGTTAAGGAGAAATATTAACTGTATAATGAGTAACGAAGTGTAATGCTAACTAAATGCATTGCTTGTGAACAAAATGGTGGATGCTTATGCCCGCTGTTTTTCATTGATTATAGGAAAGCATTGTGGTGCTGCAAGAGGAGCTGGAGGCCGAAAGAAAGAAAACAAGATCCAGGGTATGATATCATTTACTATTTTCTAACGAGTAAATTAATAGTCTATCACGTTTTATTTAAAAGAGGAACGAATATTTTTTTATTCCTACGAATTTTAATAAATGATTCTTTTCACATTAGATCTGAAAATCGAATGATATAAGAACACAAATGGAGGTTTTGTTTACAAATTGTTTTTTTCGTTTGACATAAGACACAATATAATTTCCCATGTCTAGAACTCAAATTCAAATACATATCTTGTTTACTAAGCAAAATCAGAAAACAGCCAGGAAGACTGAACATAATAGTCATGTTGACAAAATCTCTACTAACAGGCACAGAGTTTTCAAAAAAATATAATATTTTAACTCAATGAGACTTGTGGAAAGAATTTTGTAGAAGTTAATTGATGAGTTAGGATGTGATTCTATATTTAGACTACAGTTTGCCCAGCAGATGTAAATCATGATTCTCTTTACATTTGAAACAAACACTACATGAAATAGCCTTTTGGTAGAAGACCGGAGTGAACACAAAACTTGTTTGTTTTTTAAATGTGTTACACATTCTGCTTCATGTGGGATGGGATTATGATATGGAAAGGAAATATAATTTTAACTCAGGTTCAATCCATGTGATCAGCCTTATTCTACACTTCAGCCATTCGTTGCATGGAAATCACGAGTTTGTTTTCATGTAATTAGTTTTCATGATTATCGCATAGTATTATAATCCTGTAAGGTTATTATTAAAATCAGAACTGTGATACATGTTTTCGTACTTCTCCAGGAACAAGTTAAATATATCTTAAATGGAACACATACGTATTATTCGCTAATATGAAACATTTATTTTAATTTCAGCGATGAGTATGTAATTTCCACTGAGAAAAATTAAGATTGCGGAATAACGAAATCATTGCATAATCATTGGCAATCAAATTCAGTCCAGAACCTCCGAATTTCTTCATTATTTAAACGCAATTTGGGTGATAAGTTGGTAGCTAATCGCATCATACAATAATCTTTGCCTGCCAAAATGGAGAATATGCATTATGATAGGACCGGTTTTTATGCTAATTATTTTGTATCATGGCCTTCCTTATATTTAATAGAAGCAATGCATGAAGTAGTCTGTTGGTAGATTAGGAACATTTGGTGCATTTTTTTCTAAGAGCGCAGTACGTGCTAGGAACAAATTCTCTGGAACACCGATGAGTTATTCGTTCATATGAAAACTTTATTTCATTCTAAAAATCGATAAGTATTTTCAAGTGAGATAACATCAGGTTATGTATTAAAGGTATATTATTGCATATGTGTTGAAAGTAAAATTTAATATAAAACCAGGAATTTGATGCAGTTGCTCATATGATATTAGGACGTAATAGATTATTCACTGATATCAAGATTACATATTTGTTCAGTTTCGGGTAAGTAATTTCAGCTGAGAAAATCAGTGACTTTGAAATATAGTATATCGGTGCATATTTTACTATTAATCAAGTTCAGACCACACCAGTTGATGCTATTGATTATTTGAAACCAGTTAATATGACATACGAGCATTAAATGTGTCATTTGATTCTATTTGTTTTGCCTACAATGGCGTTGGCTGAAGTGTTTGATTCTGATTCTTGCGAATTAAATCTTTTCTGGGACCGTCGTATGTACATCATGCATCAGGATCGAAAATGCAAATTTACAGTACATAGACTTCTGACCGATTCAGAATTTGTGAAACATACCACTTGTCTAGATTAATAATATAAGATACTCATATATAGATTGCTTAAGTTAAAATCTAAATTCAAATCCACCCACTTTTATCGAAAGGCACAAGGTTGTGATCAACATAAACGTAAAACAACACTTAGATATCGATTAAAAAGATTAAGTAAAATAAATTACAAAACGAAGACATTCTTGGTTTACAATATTCTTTTATTTTCTCTATTTGACTTAATAACCAATAGGGTCATCAAGGCTAACAGTTATAGTCATGTTGATATAATCGTTTCTCTCAGTCACAGACGTGTCGAAAAAATATATTTTAACCCATGAGACTTGTGGAAGGAATTTAGTAGAAGAAAATAAATGAGATAGAATGTGTTTATATATTTAGACTACCGTTTGCCATGCAGATGTAAATCATGATTCTCTTTACAATTGAAACACATACTGCATGAAATCCCCTTTTGGAACATTACCGAGGTGAATAAATGAAGAAAAATAGGGGCTATTTTAAATGGACGAATAGTCTGCAACAAATGGGATTATCATATAGAAAGGAAATATAATTTTAGCTCAAGTTCAATGCATCTGATCAACCTTATTCTACTCTTCATCGAGCCGTTGTATGGAAATCAACAGTTTGTTTAAATGGTATCGGCTATAGTGGTTCTCTCATAGTATTATAACCTTGAAAGGAAATTTTTAAAATCAGAACTGAGATACATTTTTCCGTACTTGTTCCGGTAATGTTACTTATATCTTTTATGGAACACCTACGCATTATTCCCAAATATGAAACATTTATTTTAGCTTCAGCAGCTGATACGTAATTACAACTGAGAAAACCTAAGATTGTGTAATAAATTAAATCATTGCATATTCAGTGGCAACCATTTCAGCCTAGAACTTCTGATATTCTATATGTAGACTACCGTCTGTCCTGCAGATATAAATCATGACCCTCTGTAAATTTTAAACACACACTGCATGAAATTTTTGGTAGATGACCGGAGGGAACTAAAACATTTTTTTGTAATGTGTCTCAAATTTTGCCTCACGTGGGATGGGATTATTATATAGAAAGGAAATATAATTTTAACTCAAGTTCAATTCATGTGATCAAACTTATTCTACACTTCAGCCATTTGTTGCATGGAAATCACGAGTTTGTTTTCATGTTATCAATACAATTAATTCTCTCATTGTATTATAATCCATTAAGATTATTGTTAAAATCATAACTACAATACATTTTGTCTTACATATTCCGGTATATGCTAAATACATCTTTTATAGAACATCTACGTATTATTCGCTAATATGAAATATTTATTTTAATTTCAGCGTGGGGTAAGTAATTTCCACTGAGAACAACTAAGATTGCGGAATAAAGAAAATCATTGTATATTCATTGGCAATCAAATTCAGTCGAGAACCTCCGATTATCTTCATTATTTAAACGTCAGTTGGGTGATAAGTTGGTAGCTAATCCCATCATACAATAATCCTTGCCTGCAACGTGAAGAATATCCATTATGATAGGACAGGCTTTTACGATATTTATTTTGTATCATGGCCTTCCTGATATTAAATATAAGCAAGGCATATAGTAGTCGTTTGATAGATTAGGAAAATTTGTATTACTTCTGGAGCAATTGCTTCTAAGAGTGCAGTACGTGTTATTAACAAGTTATCTGGAACACACATGAAGTATATTCGTTCATATGAAAAATGTATATTCGTTCAAAAATCGATAAGTATTTTTAACTGAGATGACCTCAGGTTGTGAATTAAACGTAAATTATTGCATATTTGTTGAAAATCAAGTTTTTTTGTAAAACGTTTTATGTTCCTCATTACTTAAATGTTAATAGAAATACAGGCAACTAAATGTGTCATATTAAAATATTTGCTTCAATATGGAGAATATGCATTTACATTAACATGCCGAGAACATTATAAAATAGACTTTTCTTAGAATAGGGGTAAAACTAACATGAAAGTGGAAGTTAAAATATATGTGGAATGTGCCAAATGCACTATTTGAAATCATAACGTACTTGATTATTCGCTAATTTGAAAAACATATTTTCGTTTCAGCGTGGGGTAAGTAATTTCATCTGTGAAAACAGTTGTTGTGAGATGAATAAATCAGTGCTTACTGTACTCGTAATCAAATTCAGTCCAGATCATTTGATGATCTTAGCTATTTTGAAACAAAGAGACGTATAAAGAACTAAATATGTCACATAATTCCATTTGCATTCGCTCCAGTGGTTTTGGCTAACGTGTGCATGCAAAGTCACTAATTAATTTAAGTCATATCAGACATCATTCTTATCTGAGAGTATTATAATATTTTAACATATTTGAAAATAGCAGAATTTTAAGAACATTTGGTGGAAATATTTTTGTGAGTGCAGTACGTGTCCGGAACAAATTCTTTGGAACACCAATGAATAATTCGTTAATATGAAAATTATTTTCGTTCCAACAGTTGATTAGTAATTTCAAATAAAATATTCTCAGGTTGTGAATTAAAGGTAAATCGTTACATATTCGTTTCAAATCAAGTTAAGTTTAAAATGTTTGTTGTTCCTCATTATGTTGAAGATATTGAGAGATATACTGGTTACTAAATGTGTCATACTGACATATTTGCATCAATATGGAGAATATGCATTTACATTAAGATGCTGAGGACGGCATTAAAATACTATTGTATGAATAGGGAATGAGTAATATGAAAGGGGAAGTTAAAATGTACGTGGAATGTGTCAAATGCACTGTTTTGAAATATGACAATTATTATTATTATTATTATTATTATTATTATTATTATTATTATTATTATTATTATTATAATATATATATATATATATATATATATATATATATATATATATATATATATATATATATATATATATATATATAAAAGCATGCAATATTGCTTCCCTTTATAACCGTGTCATGGCATCTATTCGCGATAAAAGCTATCACTATCTTGCTAGGTGCAAATGTGTTCAAGCAATAGCGTGTATTTTTATTCCCTCATGGCATAATTGTGAATATCAGGACTTTGGTAGCTTTTGATGCAGTTGCTCATTTGCTATCAATAACTAAAAGATTATACGTTAATATTAAGATTAGATTTTGGTTTAGATTCGGATAATTAATATCTCTTGAGAAAATCAACTCGCGTTTAATCAATGTGATCAAACCTTTTGTTTAAATGGTGTCAGATATAGTGATTGTGTCAATTTTTATTGAAGACCTACTCGTTGCTAATATAAAATATTTAGTTTCAGCAGTCGGTAAGTGATTACAACTGAGTTAAATAAAGATTGTGGTATAAAGTGAATCATTGCATAATCATTGGCAGTCAAATTCAGCCTAGAACATCAAATAAAATCAAGGGTTACTAGGCAACATCGAGACAAAGGTCAGGGGTAGACAACACATTACATGAGTCAGGTGGAGATAAATTCTACTTTCAATCACGATCATTCCATGGAGCCTAATATTGTAAACTATGACGTCTTGAGAAACGAATTATGTAGCAATAAATGTATGAACTATAATTTGTTACTCTATTAATACTACTCGTTTTTACACTGCATATTTTAAATATGACCGGTCAGTCAATTGGAAACAAGCTCTGACTGACATAGTCTATTAGCAGATTAGTGTGATCAATGAAGACTTGAGACAAAAATTAGGTAGTAATAAAGGAACCATAAAGAATATGATTTTATTTTTATATTAGAACGGAATTTACTTCATGATTATACAAAATGATCTTTTTGATATGTGACAATAACACAGCATAACAGAGATTGAGAAAGAATTTTCGAAAAAAGTGATAATTTCGAATGTGTCTAACGCATATATAGTCATCCACTGATAATATAATGATCTTATAAAATAGTCGTTAATATTAACATTTCAATAGTATGTCGATTATGTTGGGTTAAGAAGCAAAATCAAGAATTTAGTAAAATAAAAAAATAATTTATTTTGATACAGTACAAAATTCACATTTATTAAGAGTATAATTTCCAAAGGATATTCACAGGTCGATAAGTCAATTTCAAATAAACGCGAGGATTACTAGGCAACATCGTTATTCTATGTTAGTTTTGGAATGTGGTAACATTCCTGTTAATAGCAGAGATATAACAGCTACAAGTGCAATTGTTCCAAAGATTATGGTACTTGTTAGACACATATTGTAATGAAATATGAATTATTGGTCAGTATGGAACATTTTTTTTTGTTTCAGGCTACTGCTAAAGTAAGTAGTCACTTATGAGAGAAATCAAGGTTGTGGAATGATGTACATTATTGTATATTCGTTCGCAATCAAGTCCAGAGCGGAATATGTTATGGTTAGAGTGAAATACGGGGAAACTAAATAAGTGATATGAAAACATTTCCCTTCAGTATGGAAAATATCCTTGTAAATTAGTACAGCCTTTTACACACGTTACTTTAATTGTGTTCCTGTTTACATTTATTAGAGGTACGGCATGAGGTAAGCCGTTGATTAATAAAGAGAATCAGGAATATGAAAGAAGAATTTCACATATATCTGGAATGTGTCAAATACTTTGTTTGAAAGATGTTATCATAATTATAGTGCAATGCAATACTGGAACCCTTTCTTCAATGTGTGATATATTCAGACAAATTCAATGATTATGTTGTAATATGCAAACGTATTTGTATTCAGATATGTTACGCATATTATTATAGTAATGGTTAATTTTTACATGTGCAATAACGCAGAATAAAATAGATTGTTGGGATATTTGGGTTATAAGTTAAATTACAAAGAAAAATACAATCTGGCTGAAATGTTAAGACCTTACTGATTGAAAGAGAATATCGTGTCTGAAAGGAAATATAATACTATTGCATTTCAATCTATTTGAAAATCGTTAATTTACTAACCAGCGAATGTTTGCATATATGGTACTAATTTGTTTTACTGATATTAGTTATGGTCATCCACTGATATGATAACGATAAAAAAATATGATCAGCATATCAGTTGTATGTCGATTATGTGGAGTTAAGAATCAAAATAAACAACATAGTAAATTGAAATACAATTTTTTTGATTGAAAACAAAGTAAATTTTCCAAAGACATTATTCTGAACTTAATTCCAAAAATCCCAAATGTTATATCCCAAGTAAAATATTTTTAGTATTACGAATAAAATCCAATAATCTTGAATGTATTGATGATCTTACATAATGGCTGTATAACATACTCGAAGGCTGGGTTTTCAGAATTATTTATTTGCATAATTCGAATGTCTTAAGACAGAATAGATTAAATAAAGCATTTAACACAATAGTTTCATTGTTAGATGAAACTAATTTCCTTTAATAAAGGTAATATACATTTAAATTGGACAGCCTTTTTCGCCGATTACATTAATTGTGACCAATTATAGGAATACATAAAATAAGCTCTTGATATATGAAGGAAATGAATAAAACGATAGTGGAAATTAACATGCATGTAGAATGTTTATAATGCACTGTTTGAATTAAGAGTATTATATACATATGTAAACGCAATACTGGTTCCCTTTCATTACATGTGATGATATTATTTATATCTAAGTTGTTTATTATATTGCAAGTACACAAATGTTGAAGCTATAGCAGATATCGTAATAGTCTGATACAATTATCATGCTGCAACATTATTATAATCAGAAAATGAGTATCGTTTGCTGTAATAGCTCCCCGGATATCAGAATGTACTTGATTATTCACTAATTGAAAACCATTTTCGTTTCAGCGTCAGGTAAGTAATTTCATCTGAGGAAACAATGGCAGTGAAATGAATAAATCAGTGCATACTGTACTCGTGATCAAATTCAGCCCAGACCACTTGATGATCTTAATTATCTTAAACAAATTAGAGTGACGTATAAAGAACTAAATGTGTCATAGAATTCCATTTGTTGTGGCTCCAGTGGCGTTGGCTGACGTTTGCTATACTGACCCCTCGATACTAAATATTGAGTCGTGCACCTTGGGGATATATCAAGCATAATAACATAAATTGCAGCTATAATGTACAGCCTCCTTATTGATTAAATAAGAATTTATGAAGAAGAAATGTTTGTCAAAATGATTATCCAAACTAATAATATAATTCACACATAGATTGTTTAAGTTTAAAGCTAAAGTCAAATCCGCTCCTTTTCCCATGGAGATGGTGATTGTCTGGAGCTATGATCATCCTGTAGAGGAATTGTTATTATCATAATTTCAGGAGCTTAGACTATGGAGTTATATCATATAAAAGAAAGAAGAGAAACTAATACGTTTACTAACATTAAAAAATAACGCATTGGCATAGAATACATACTGAATTTTAAAATATTCTTACACTATTCATAAATATAGCCTCATAAATACCAAATGTTATAGGCCATGTTCTATTCCAAATCATGTCCAATTTTCCGGAATGTTATGTTCCTATAGTCTTGAATATGACGATGTACCAATACACTTGAATGAACAGTACTAGTCGTGAATGTTTCGATATTGAAGTGGTCTTTCTGAACAAGAGTGATATACTAACAAATATCGTTGAATGAGTTTAAAATAGTCTCTATCGTTTTATTTCAAAGAGGAACGAATAACTTTAATTCCTACGAATGTTAATAAATGATTCTCTTCACATTATATCTGAAAATTGAATGATATAAGAACACAAATAGAGGTTTTGTTTACAAGTTCTTTTTTTTACGTTTTTCATAAGACAATATAATTTCCCAGGTCTAGAACTCAAATTCAAATACATATCTTGTTTACTAAGCAAAATCAAAAAACAACTAGGAAGACAACATAATAGTCATGTTGACAAAATCTCTACTACCAGGCACAGTGTTCGAAAGACATAATATTGTAACTCACTTAGACTTATAGACAGAAGTTGTGGAGGTAAATATATGAGTTAGGATGTGATTCTATATTTAGACTACCGTTTGCCCTGCAGATGTAAATTATGACCCTCTGTAAATTTTAAACAAACACTGCATGAAATTTTTGCTAGATGACCGGAGGGAACTAAAACATATTTGTTTAAATGTGTCGCAAATTTTGCCTCACGTGGGATGGAATTATCATATGCAAAGGAAATATAATTTTAACTCACGTTAAATCCATGTGATCAACTTTATTCTCAACTTCATCCATTTGTTGCATGGAAATCACGAGTTTGTTTTCATGTTATTAGTAATATTAATTCTCTCAATTTATTATAATCCATTAAGATTATTGATAAAATCATGACTATAATACATTTTGTCTTACATATCCGGTATATGATAAATACATCTTTTATGGAACATCTACGTATTATTCGCTAATATGAAACATTTATTTTAATTTCAGGGATGGGTATGTGAATTCCACTGATAAAAACTAAGATTGCAGAATAAAGAAAAAATCATTTTATATTCATTGGCAATCAAATTCAGTCGAGAACTTCCGATTTTCTTCATTATTTAAACGTCAGTTTGGTGATAAGTTGGTAGCTACTCGCATCAGACAATAATCCTTGCCTTCAACATGAAGAATATGCATTATGATAGGAGAGCCATTTACGCTATTTATTTTGTATCATGGCCTTCCTTATCTTTAATAGAAGCAAGGCATATAGTAGTCGTTTGATAGATTAGGAATATTTTAATTACTTCTGGAGCAATTGCTTCTAAGAGTGCAGTACGCGTTATTGACAAGCTATCTTTAACACCCATGAAGTATTCGTTCATATGAAAAATGTATATTCGTTCAAAATCGATAAGTATTTTAACTGAAATGACCTCAGGTTGTGAATTAAACGTAAATTTTGTTCATATGTGTTGAAAATCAAGTTTTTTTTGTAAAACGTTTTATGTTCCTCATTACTTAAATGTGAATAGAAATACAGGCAACTAAATGTGTCATATTAAAATATTTGCTTCAATATGGAGAATATGCATTTACATTAACATGCCGAGAACGTTATAAAATAGACTTTTCTTAGAATAGGGGTACAACTAACATGAAAGTGGAAGTTAATATATAGATGGAATGTGCCAAATGCACTATTTGAAATCATTACGTACTTGATTATTCGCTACTTTGAAAAACATATTTTCGTTTCAGCGTGGGGTAAGTAATTTCATCTGAGAAAACAGTTGTTGTGAAATGAATAAATCAGTTCTTACTGTACTCGCAATCAAATTCAGTCCAGATCATTTGATGATCTTAGTTTTTTTGAAACAAAGTAACGTATAAAGAACTAAATATCTCATAGAATTCCATTTGCGTTGGCTGCAGTGGTTTTTGGCTGATGTGTGCATGCAAAGGCACTCATGAATTTAAGTCATATCAGACATCGTTATTCTCTGAGAATATTATAATATTTTAACATATTTGATAATAGCAGAATTTTAAGAACTTTTGGTGGAAATATTTTTATGAGTGCAGTACTTGTCCAGAACAAATTCTTTGGAACACCAATGAATAATTCGTTAATATGAAAACTTTTTTCGTTCCAACAGTTGATTAGTATTTTTAAATCAAATATTCTCAGGTTGTGAATTAAAGGTAAACTGTTACATATTCGTTTCAAATCACGTTAAGTTTAAAATGTTTGTTGTTCCTCATTATGTTGAAGATGTTTATATATATACAGGTTACTAAATGTGTCATATTGACTTATTTGCATCAATATGGAGAAAATGCATTTACATTAAGCTGCCGAGGACGGCATTAAAATACTGTTGTATGAATAGGGAATGAGTAATATGAAAGTGGAAGTTAATATATATATGGAATGTGCCAAATGCACCATTTGAAATCATAACGTACTTGATTATTCGCTAATTTGAAAAACATTTTCGTTTCAGCGTGCGGTAAGTAATTTCATCTGAAAAAACAGTTGTTGTGAAACGAATAAATCAGTGTTTACTGTACTTGCAATTAAATTCAGTCCAGATCATTTGATTATCTTAGTTAGTTTGAAACAAAGTGACGTATAAACAACTAAATATGTCATAGAATTTCATTTGAATTGGATGCAGTGATTTTTGGCTGACGTGTGCATGCGAAGGCACTAATTAATTTAAGTCATATCAGACATCGTTATTCTCTGAGAGTACTATAACATTTTAACATATTTGATAATAGCAGAATTTTAAGAACTTTTGGTGCAAATATTTTTATGAGTGCAGTACGTGTCCGGAACAAATTCTTTGGAACACCAATGAATACAAATAAAATGTTTGTTTTTCCTCATTATGTTGAAGATGTTGAGATATATACAGGTTACTAAATGTGTCATATGGACATATTTACATCAATATGGAGAATATGCATTTACATTAAGATGCCGAGGATGGCATTAAAATACTGTTGGATTAATAAGGAAATGAGTAATATGAAAGGGGAAGTTAAAATATATGTGGAATGTGTCAAATGCACTATTTTGAAATATGACAATTAATATTATTATTATTATTATTATTATTATTATTATTATTATTATATATATATATATATATATATATATATATATATATATATATATATATATATATATATATATATATATAGTAATTTCAACTGAGAAAACAATGGCTGTGAAACTAATAATGTACTCGTAATCAAATTCAGCCAAGACAATTTGATGATCTTAGTTACTTTAGACAAGTTAGAGTGACGTATACAGTTCTGAAGACATTTTTTTGAATTATATCCCCCAAATCCCAAATGTTATATCCCATGTCCAAAAGTTTAGAATATTCCAAATGCAAGCCAATAATCTTGAATAATCAGAAGATGACTGTACAATTCAATTGACGGTTGGACTTTCTGTATCCTTTAATTGGCATAATTTGCATATCTTAATACAGAATATAGTTTCGCAAAGATATACACAGGTCTAGAACTCGTGTTGAATTAAACGCGATTTTTACTAGGCAACATCATGACAAATATCAAAGGTAGACAACATATACCATTAGTCACGTGGAGATAAATTCTATTTTAAATCACGATCTTCCAAGACGTCTAATATTATAAACTATGACGTCTTGAGAAACGAATTATTTAGCAATAAATGTATGAGCTAGAATATGTTTCTATACCAATACTACTCGTTTTTACACCGCATATGGTAATCATGACATTTCATTCAATTTGAAAGAAACTTTGCATGAAATAGTCTTTATTGGCAGATTAGTGGAATCTATTAAGACTTGAGACAACAATTAAGTAGCAATAAAGGGATCAGATAGAATATGCGTTTATATTGAAACGGCTTTGTATGCTCATGACTATAAGAAAGGGTCTTTTATAAATGTCAAACTAACACATCATAACTGAGACTGAGAAACAAGTTTGGAAAATAGTGATAATTTCGAATGTGTCTAACACATTGTTTGAAATGGGATTATCGTAGATAAAATGAAATGTATTATTTTCGCACATTGAATGCATGTGATGAACCTTATTCTTACTCGTTATTAGGTGTTATCTTTTGACTGTGTTAATATTCATGTTAATAGCATAGTTTTAATAGTAACTGGTGCAATCGTTCCAAAGTTTAGGGTGCGCGTTAGATACATATTGTATTAAATATCTAAGATTATTGCTTAATATGGAACATTTATTTTTGTTTCAGGATCCTTTTGTAAGTAGTCGAAGATGAGATAAACACAGGTTGTGGAATAATGTACATTAGTGTATATTCGCTCGTACTCCTTTCCAGCGCATAATATTTTCTAGTTGTTCTGATTTAAAAGTAGTTAGAGTAAGATACGGGGAACTAAATTAGTGATATGAAAATATTTCTCTTTAATATGGAAAATATGCATTTAAATTAGTACAGACTTTTACTCTTAGTTTTTATTTTATGGCTATATTTACAATTTTTAGAAGCACGTCATAAAGTAAGTTGTTGATATAGATGGTGAATGAGTAACATGATATAGGGAATTAACATATTTATGAAATGTGCCGAATACACTAAAAGAGGTTATCGTATTTATTGTGCAATGTTACTAGTACCTTTTCTTTACTGTGAGAGATATTTATTCATAGCATAATCTACCATCATGTTGTAATATGCAATCCTTTTTACATTAAGACCACATGGTACGCACATTAGTACAGTAATGGTTATTTTTACATGTGCAATAACGCAGCATAAATCAGTTTGTTGGGATATTAGAGGATTAGTAAAATTACAAAGAAAAAAAATCTGGCTAAAATATAAAAACCGAATGATTGAAAGAGAATATTTTATAAGAAAGGAAACAAAATACTATTTCCATTTCAATCTATTTGAAAATCGTTAATTTACGAACCAGCGACTGTTTGCATATATGGTTCTAAATTATTGTAGTGACAGTATATGTGTTCATCCAGTGATAATATTATGCTCTTGAAAAATAATTGTTAATATCAGCATATCAGTATTGTGTCGATTCTCTGGAGGTAAGAAGCAAAATAAACAATTTAGTATAATAGTATTTTGTATGTGGATAGAATGCAAAGTAAAAATTCTGAAGACAATTTTTTCTGAATTTAATCCCTTAAATTTCACATCTTATATCCCAAGTCTAATGTTTCGAATATTCTGAATAAAATTGAATAATCTTGAACAATCACATACTGACTGTACAATAGGCTTGAAGGTTGGCTTTTCAGTATCCTTTTTTTGCATAATTCACATGTCTTAATACAGAATATACGTTTGCAAAGACATGCACAGGTCTAAAACTCATGTTCCAATACATTCTTGGGTTTCTAGGCAACATCATGACAACTGTCAGTAGTAGACAACACATAACATTAGTCAGCTGGAGATAAATGCTACTTTCAATCACGATTTTTCCAAGAAGTCTAGTTTTGTAAACTATGAAGTCTTGGGAAACTAAATATGTAGCAATGAATGACTGAGCTATATTTGTTTCTTTAATAATACTGCTCGTTTTTACACAGCATATTTTAATCATGAACTGTCAGTCAATTTGAAACAAACTCTGCATGAAATAGTCTTTTGTCAGATTAATGGAATCTATGAAGACCTGAGACAACAATTAAGTAGTAATAAATGGATCGGATATAATATAATTTTATACTTCAACGGCCTTTTACGCTCATGATTAAGAAATAGACATTTTTAAATTTTAAACTAACATAACATAAATAGTGATAGTTTGGAATGTGTCTAAGAAAGTGTTTGAAATGGAATTATCGTATATAAAATGAAATGTAGTATTTGCTCACGTAAATGCATGTGATGAACCTTATTCTACACGACAGCGATCCTTTAAACGCAAGGCGTACATTTATTTAAGTGTTACCTGCGATCCTTGTTCTATGTTAGCTTTGGAATGTGGTAACATTCCTGTTAATAACAGAGTTTAAATAGCTACAGGTGCAATTGTTCTCAAGATTAAGTTACGTGTTAGATACAGATATTTGAAACCCCTATGCCTTTTTTAAAACTTGCAATTTGTTTTTCCTTTAGTGGGAAGTAGGGGTAAGTAGTTTCAGCTGAGATAAACACAAGTTTTATATTAATGTATATTAGTGCACATTCGTTAGCAATCAAGTTCAGCCCTAAACATGTTGTTTTTATGAGTTAATTGCAGCAGTTAAACGGAGACATGGGAAACTAAATTAGTGATATGAAATATTTGCCTTCAATATGGAAAACATGCATTTAAATTAGTACAGCGTTTTACGCACTTTATTTATGTATTGCCATGTTTACATATACTAGAAGCAAGGCATGAAATAAGCTGTTGATACATATGTGGAATGAGTAACATGATAAAAGGAATTAACATATATGTGGAATGTACCAAATACACTGAAAGAGGTTATCGTATTCATAGGGCACTGCTACTGGTACCCTTTCTTTAATGTGAGAGATATCTATTCAGAGCAAAATCTATCATTATGTTGTAATATAGAAAAGTATTTATAACAAGACATGTTCCGCACATTATTATAGTAATGGTTCTTTTTACATGTGAAAAAACGCAGCATAAAATTGATTGTTGGTATATTAGGATTATGAATAAAATTATAAAAAATATAATCTGGCTTTAATTTAAAACATGACTGGTTGAAAATGGATTGTCGTATCTGAAACGAAATAAAAAAGTAGTTCCATTTCAAACTAATTGACAATCGTTAATTTACGAACCAGCGAATGTTTGCATATGTGGTCCCAATTTCTTGTAGTGACAGTATATGTGTTCATCCAGTGAAAATATAATCATCTTGTATAATAATTGTAAATGTCAGCATTTCAGTGGTATGTCGATTATGTGGAATTAAGAAGGAAAATAAACAATTTAGTAAAAAAGTACAATTAAAAAACTAAATTTAGTTAAAAAGAAAAAAAATCAATTAATTTTAATAGAATACAAAGTAAAAGTTCTAAAGACATTATTTTGAATTAAATCCCCAAAATCCCGTATCTTTTAAGCAGTGGTGGGGGGGGGGGAGAATCCTACAACTTTTTCCGACAAAATCACTTTAAGCCCTCAAAACGCAAAAAATAGAGCCTTCCTGCGAATCTCATGTTTTAACCAAAAACAAAAAGAAAGTCTCCATTTGGTAAACGGAGACTTATTGATTTCTTGCTCAAAACATGAGTTTGCGCGGGTGATACTCTATTCTCGTTTTCGTTGCTTAACCATAACACGTCGCAACGATGTTGTCATCGCCCCCCTGCTGCTATGGGTTTTTACGATTTCAACCAAATATTTGATCAAGTCCGATACGATATCGTGTTCGGGGATCATGTAAATTTATTGTTATAAATCCTTGTGGGGTTGACTGAGCGTTACTAAAAAAATTTCTAAATTGATTGAAGTCCATATCAGAGCACCATGTCTGCCAAATATTTCGTAACGTATGTGTATCAACGCCAAAAACACAGCAAGAATATTACAGTTATCTCTGATCACTTTTGGAATCTGAGTGTATCGTTGAGTGACATATATCACGTCGGTGTTTTTATGCCTGCCTCGAGAAAACATTCTTGCTGGTTTTTTTTGATTGTCTATCATCACATCGTCGTATACGACTAAATTGTTAATGCTTCCATCAAGGTCATCCACGGATGATGCCGCGTCAATATCAGTTATAAAATCAACGACGTTCTCACCTTTAATTTCTTATGCATTCTCGTTAAAGTCCTTTAACACTTCATAGCATCGTTGATCATCTACGCTAGGAGCAACTAAATACAACTTATCCCACTTCATCCATCTCATTATTAAATTGAGCAACAATTGCGTTTTGCCGGATCCAGATGGCCCGATTATAATTGCGCGGATAGAGTTTGGTAGCGCTGCATGATGCTTAACTGGTTCTCTTGTTTTAGTCGCTGAAAAATCAATTATATTCATATCTCTATACATAAATTATGGATCTATATTGTGTGAAGTGTAAAACGCGTACTAGCACAAATGATGTGACGACGATAACAACTAGCAATAACAGATCAGCACTAACTGGTAGATGTGCAACATGTGGTATAAAAAAGTTTAGATTTGTTTCTATGAAATCCGGAGATGTTTAAAAAAAACGAGGAGGTGATATCGCAGCCAAATTGGCAAAACTCCCTGGAACCCCATGGGCAAAGTACCCCGGAGAAAAGCACCTTCCAGGATATAGCTACTGTGGCCCCGGAACACGATTAGATATCAGACTTGATGATCAAAATCAACCCCGATCCGGCGATTATCCGATAAACGCCATTGATAAGGCGTGTCATGCTCATGATGTTACATATAAAAGCAGCAATTTGCAACACAGGCATCTCGCGGATGTGAAATTAATTCATGCGTTAAATGCTATTCCTGATAAATCTTTCAAAGAAAAATTGGCTTCGTGGTTGGTAAAATCAGCTTTGAAAGGCAAATTGATGATGGGCGCTGGTAATTAATAATATGGAATCTACTTATTATTCTCCGAAGGGATACTGGAGGGGTAACGCTGCAATCAATAAACTCGCCAATGCGCAAAAGTGAAAAAGGCCACTGCGGCTAATTGGTTATCCAAACAGGCGATATGGCAAATTTATCTACCGCGTCCTAAACAAATCAATTTCTCGCATTTTGATGTTACCGGAGACAATGAAGTTCATCAAGCTGATTAATTGTTTTTACCACATGACAACGGTTACAAATACGCGCTAACCATAGTTGATGTTGCGAGTCGACACAAACAAGCAGAACCGCTAAAAACAAAATCATCACCTCAAGTTGCTTCTGCATTTGAAAAGATTTGTCGACGAGGTTAACTACGCTGGCCAAATCTGTTACAAGTTGATCCTGGCAAGGAATTTCAGGGTGTGGTTGCATCTACAATGAAACATCACAATGTCACCATCAGACGGGGGCATACTGCATTAAATCGCGATCAGGCAATAGTTGAACGATTTAATCGGACTCTTGCTGAGCGGTTTTTTTGGATATCAATATGCAAAAGAATTCATCCAAGAAAAGCGATCCCGTAAATGGGTCAAAAGGTTACCAGGGGTAGTTGCAGCGCTAAATAACTAGATTACCAGAGCAATCAATATGAAACCTAACAACGCAATAAAAATAAAGTATATACCACAACCACAGCGGGATAGCGTTTCTCAGCCAATTCTCAGCAATGTCACCGTGAGATATTTATATGAACCAGGAGAACTTGAAGGTGTTACAGCAAGGGCTACTGATCCTATTTGGAGTGTCACTACGCATAGCATATCTACTATAACACGATCAACTGGTAGACCTCCAATCTATAAATTGGATTCAACTGCCCCTCAGCGGGGCTTTACACGCGAACAATTACAAGTTATACCTGACGATACTCAATTGCCACCGCATGGTCTTAACTAGCGCCGTTGCGTCTATTACACTCAAGACAAGTCAACATCACATTTTTTCTGACATGACCGAGACTGTTATTTTTTCTGTCTACGGTAAATTGGCGAGGATCTTTATCCGAATAACGCCAACGCAATATACAAGTGCAACTCGCACAGTGATTATTCTGTTGTTGCTTCAACGCGATTATTAATTCAGCATCAATGTCAAATTCTCGTTGTTTCATTTTTATCTTGTTGTTTGTAACCGGAGAGTTTTTTTTATTAATGATGATAACATCAATATCATCCATTGTTGTGTCGTCGTCGAAAACAATTCTTCGAAGTTGATTTATTCGCAGTACTCTAGACACTGCAAGATAGACTAAATTTGACCACTCAATGCGATTATCAACTATCCAAACAATTGTATCCGTGATGGTTAATCCCTGCGAGGAATGTATCGTCGTTACATAACCCAGTGTCCATGGCGATTTATCAGCACGCAATGCGTCTTCGACAACACTGATATCAACCAGCACAATATCATTTAACACTAGTGTTCGTCTTTCGGTCCTGACGAAGTCACACGTCTTGGAATTTCAACTTCAATATTTTGTCGCTGTGTATCATAGGGTCTATAACACAGCGGCACTGGGCGCGTTGGGAATTTTTCTTTGTGAAGCTCAAACAACTTTTTCTGAAGTGTGTCTCTGACTATCTTTCTACTTGCCACTACAAAATTGTTTGGTCTCCATGCTTCCCAAAATTCTTCCATGGGAATTATTTCTCTGATTATTTCACATTGGATTCTATCCGGTTGTAATCGAATTAATTTCTTGACCTCGCGTAATTGTTCATCAAGTATTTTATAGTCAGTATCGATTTCTTCATAATAGTCAACAAACCCTTTTAACCAATCATGTTGACCCGCGCCGACAAAAGTTGGTGGTTGGCCATGATCTCCACACATTGTTACCGCTGTATTCTTTTGCAGCAACCAATCAAGAAACAGTTTTAATACATCTAACGAAACCGTACATATCTCATCCCAAATAATAACCGCGGAGATGAATTTTTTACCCATTCGTTCAGGGGTCCATTTTGAGGCCGTTGTATCGAAAAAAACTGTGATAAATGCAAGCTTCAACGTTTCGTTGTTTTATCTCTCGCGCTAATCTATGGGTTGGTGTCAGCACAATCATATTTGCTCGACCTTGATATAATTCAATCGCCCGAGTCGTCTTTCCCGACCCGCCACATCCGTTTAAATAAACTGTTTTATATCTACAAATTGGATCGGATATCGGTGGTGCATTAGAACGCTCTGATAAATTATCACCGCGTAAGTAATTACTTTTAATTTCAACGTCTGCTGATTCAGAATAATCACGCAGCATTTCTTTTTTAATTCTCCATGATCCCCAACTTTCATCCGAATTAGTGAATTCAGCAACTGCGCAACTGTACTTGCTGTTAATGTAAAATGAATCAACGGCAACTCTAACCGCAGTGTCAGGAAATCTATTTATCATTGAAAATAAATTAATACAAGCATAACCCAGCATAGACGACCTCAAATGTGTATACGGGGGTCTGTAACCGTAGCTGTAAGTAACGACTGTACCCAATTTTGTTCCATCGGACAAAAAAGCATCTTTACGATCGATTTTTGGATACTGCATCTGCGATTACAAAGTCGTATTCGGTGTTATCCATAATCAACCGTGAACAATATCGTTTATAGTCACATTTGTTTCCTCCCTGAGTGAATTTTCCGATTATTCTTCTACCGAGATCTTTTGCTTCGACGTTCCGTTGATTAAATACCCGTTTGGACCACTCAATGATATATTCTTCATCCGCATCAATATGTTTTCTGGATTCCTCAATTATACTATCAAGACGTTCCGGCGTTGGTAACCAGACACTGGTTTGTTTCCGATATGATATAATTGCTTCACTGACCGTCAGCGAAATTAACATTTTTGTATCAATCATGAACCGTAATAACGCTATTGGCAGCCACTTCTTTTCAGACATGTATCTACCAATCCAAATATAACAAGCGCGATGAAGTCCTGCTGCGAATTCAAATGATACTACACGAGCGAATCCAGTTAAATCAAAATCAGGCAGCGGCCCATTAATTGCAACACGAGTCATTTCATGTATGGGGTGTCCAAATCGTTTAAAATACTCAGTACACTCTCCATTACCAAGAAAACTCGCTGGATAACAAGCAACTATATCAACTGAAATGATATTATCACGGTCGTATTTGTTATTCCATAAACCGCCATGATTAAATTCTCAACAACTAGCCTCAATGTCTGGCAAGAATTCTACGCGTGTTGGTTTCCATGCGTTTTTGATTCTTGCAAAATGAGCTGCAACCGACGGGATTGTAAAACAGTTTGTCAATAATTGTTCATCGTTGATAATTTCATTATTTATGGCTTCGCCACATGTTAAAAACCCACTAGCTGTTTTTTTTTCATTTTGTTGTGAAATGCTTCAGTGCGGTATAATTCACCGTTTGGTCTTACAAACTGATCAAACGTATCCGTGTCGTTTTCAGTGTTGCGAAGTAACCACACTGATATATTGTCCTTTTTATTTAAATGCGCAATAACATCGAATAGTTTTTCTTCAACGAGAAAACCATCCCTGGAGAAATCTTCTCGTAAGAATTCGTCAGGTATATACTTTATTGTTCTGTTCCGTGGAAATATTGTGACCTTGGATGTCCATGCGTGTTGATTATGATCAATAATTTTGATTGGGGCTCCATTTTTGTTATATTTTGATTCGTATAAAACTTCTCCGGTTATCGTCATAACGGTTATTGGAATCTCAGCGACGTTTCTAATTTTTGCTATATCGCTAATAGATGCTCCGCGGTCTTTCACCGTTAAACTCCACTGAGCTATTTTGCTACGCCGTAGATCGGTAAGTTTGTTCCCTTGGGATGCATTTGTAAAATGTTCTGTTACTCGTTCTGCTACACAATTCAGCGACGAGGTCGCCGGCGACGACTGCTTCATCGGCGCTAGTTTTCTTATATCGGGTTTTTCATTTAACGGATATATCCCATACACAACTGTTGTTTCAGGATATGCTCGTTCATAGTATGGTTTGTCAATTCCAGTTAACAGACCCGGCTTAGAATCACGGCTAACAACGACTGTTTTCTTGTCTTTGAGAATCGGTTCAAATTTGTCTCGTATAATCCAACAGCCTGATTCTACACGGATAATGAATTTCACTCTAAAAAAATACTTTTTGTTGCCAAGTTGTGATAACATCATGGCTGCGTTGCTGTCGTTCATGGTGGCATCAACAACGCCATCAATTCGAAATGTTGACAAACTATGAGATGCACCGTCGTGATTGAATTGATTAATACAATCGCGTATTTTATTTATCAGGGCTCTATCCGTTATTGCCTGTTTTGGCACATCTTTGAGGGTTCTATCGAGATTGAATTTAACATTTTTGAAAGGCTTAATTGCTGATAATCTCTCGAACTCCTCCATGTTATAATTAAAACAAGTATTTAAATAGAAAAATATAGTATAATGAATCACAGCAAGTGGCTTATGATTGGATTAACAACCCCGTGTAACAAAACATGCAGAAGCAAATTCTGTGGGTATCATTTACAAAGCGTTTGCAACAGTTCCTTTGGCCCCCTTCCGTGTCTCCGATGTGGGGTGGGGTAAGGGGAAAATCACAATTATGTCTCAATTGTGGCAGCAAACGATACAGAGAACTAAAACGCTACTATGACAAACGAATCAATGACCCGTTCAATGACAAAGTCATCAAAACCTCTCAAGACTACATTAATAGACTTATAATTAAAGCAGATATAAATTAGACAAATAGTATTATTATACAAATGAGCCAAGATTTAAGACCCCATCCAATGCTTGTTAATTATGAAGCATCCCGTGATGGTGTTGTCAGGCACCGCAGACTAAAAAAACCGGTTGGATGTGTAAATAATAGAGGATACTTGATGTTTGGTGCCGGGAAGAAGAAATATTATTGTCATTGATTTGCATACGAATGTCACAACGGATTGATCAAAGATGGCTTTGTGATTGATCACGTTGATGGATTCCCTCAAAAATAACAAATTGGATAACTTACGAATTGTTATTCAAAGTTAGAATACAAAATTAGGTGGAACCGGCAAACACGCAAAAAAGGCAAAACATGTCAAATCATTTGATACAGAAACCAACAAGGAGAAAATATTTCAGTCAATGAATGAAGCCGGTAGATATTTCGATATTTGTAGGCCTTCAGTACAAAGAGTAGCAGAAAGAATTCAAAAATTAGCTCTGTCAAAGAAAAATGGCCATAAAATAAAATTCATATACACCTGAAACGATTCAAGGGAGATAAATCCTTTATGTATAAGTCCGCCACCACTCATAACACTCTATTTACTAAGTTCCCTTGTATTATGACCGTCGAGGTATTTGTGTAGTCTGCTATTCTCACCTGTAGAGAGAGATATAATTGACATGTGCGCACCCACGTGACTGTAATGGAGTACACTTGATTGTGAGTTTCGGTAGAGTTAGTTAAATAAATAAAACTTTTAACATTTTTTATTGTCGCTTGGCTAAAACCGCATCATTTAAACAGTTGAATTAATTTTTTTAAACCCTTAGACTATCTACATTCAGCTATTATACACTTTCAGTACAACATTCTTTATAATCCATCGCGTTATCTATGTTCGCTCAGCCGGAACGAGCATGAACATTAGTGTTTTCAATTGCGAATACCCCTATTGGATTTCCCATTCATTGAAGTAAGTGGGTGTGGTTAAAATCACTATGTGAGAGTTGCAGTTATATTAAAAATTCCTCTTTGTGGCCTAATCGGTAACTACACGCTGTTATCTAACAGCTGTACATCGAGATATATCAATACGAATACAATAAAATACGTTATGGTGTTTCAATTCTGCTAGAATTACTTTCTTGGGGATAAATCTATCCACATCTGACAATCTACATAGACTGATAGATCGCTTCATAATTCCATTTACTTGAAGATGTATCGATATCCATATAACAAACTAGATGAAGATAAATCTGACAACTTGTAAGATTATATCTGGAGACATATCCCCCTCCTCTATTTTGATCGGTATTTCACTGACGCAGGCATGCGTGACTGAAAAAACCCAGAATACTATTGACATGATATTTTAAGCAACAGTTATATTATTTTTTGTTGTGTACTCTGTATTTTATTTCCTAAATACTATAAAATTTCAGTGGATATAGTAAAATTGTCTATTTTAAAAATCTCTTATTGTTAAGTATAATCAGAAGACATATATATATATATATATATATATATATATATATATATTAAAAAATCTCTATTCTGTATGACAGTTCCGTAGTTTAAACGGTAGCATGTTTGTCTTGTAAACAGGTCTATCAACTACGTGTTCGGTCCCCATAGCAAATATATTATTTGATGGTGAAACGAAAGATTTGTTTGTATTAATTGGGGGGGGGATCAAACCAACATTGTAACTCATGCTATCACATTCTCGGTAGCGTGGGTTGGTGTTTTTTCCAACTCATGCAACCATGAATTTGATTTCATGGGTTGCAATGTTGTTTTTTTTTTTTACCACGCCCACGTCACAAGAATACCCAATCAAACATATACCTTCTGAGAGATCTAATTCAGTGTTTGCTGAGTTAGACCCCTCACCGGAGATTATGTGTTTGTCAAAGTAAATGGGTGTAAAATAAATGGTATAAATTGATGCAAAAAGCTCTACATTTACATGAGGAACCCCAGTGGGTAGCACAGAATGGGCTAGCGGCTAATAGAAACGGTGTTAGGGTCACAAGGCCAGAATGGATTGCTGGCCCGAAGAAAGACCCTAACAGAGACACAAAGGCCTGAATAAGGAACTCATGAATGAAATAACCGCTCATAATTTATACCATTTATTTTGCATTTTTTAAAATTAAAGATAAAATATATTATATAAATAATGGATATCCAAGATGTAAATGCCATAATCGCTGAAATTTCAAATTTACAGAATCGAGGGATAGTATTATCTAAAGATCTCGACCGCGACAGGATTACCTCGGAATATGAAGACATTGGGTATCAGTCTAGTAAGGGTCGTTATGTTTTACCTAAGATGTACAGGCTCGTGAAAGGAATTCAAAAGTCCATCAATGCTTGTTTGTACGGTAACGACATTAATGTATTTATAACGCTATTTAGCACCGTTGAAGCAATACGTCAAAAGCTCGGCCAAGAATATCAAAAACGAGCTGAAATTAGTTCTAAAGTTCGTGATCTTAGAAAAATATTAAACGAGGAAAAACCCGTACCTTAATCACGTGGGCGTTACTATAAAAATAGGCTTTCAGTAAATTTTAGTAAAATATTTATTTTTTTTAGCGTTTTTTGTAACACTTGTTACCCTTGTTACATAGGATTTTCTCCTGAAAGAATACTCAGCGGTTTGGGTTTGCTCATGCAGTTATGTGCGTACTGGATGATTTGGTTGTGGTAGCAAGTAATCACCGCGACGCCTCCATTGTCACGTAGTTGTTGCTGTTTCCGCGTCGTTAACAAAAATCGTTCATCGCCGTTCTCAGATATTACAATTTTGAAACCCCCAGCGATCTTATTTCTGAAACATTCGCGGATAGCGTCGTACAGTTTAACCCTGTCGGAGATGGATACGTTAGCTTGATAGTATATTATTTAATAACTCAGCTTTTAATTGTGATAGTTTCACATTTAAAAACTCAGTTCAAAAACAATATATGGTAGGTGAATCGCTTACAACTAGATTAGCCTGAGAGCGGCTAGCAGCAATTAAAAAGTTTATATCGGTTCGAGACAGACTTCGCGAGAAACTTCAACAACGACAACAAGCGCAGACTGACTTTTCTGTGTCAAGTGAACAACTGTCTACTCCGATAACAAGTGCGACCAAAGATGTGAAAAAGTTAACTGAAGCAGCGATATACGGAGATATTCCTGAAACAGAACGAGCAAAGAAGGCGCCGCTGCTTGATACGCTTGAAAAGATAGCAGCAGAGACCAAACAAACACGCGCAGGGATAAAACAGCTATCCAGTGATATAAAAACCCAACGCGAAATTGACGAACGCGAAGAAGAACAACAAGGTGCAGCTGCAGGAAAAGACTATTCACCTGAGAATATATTTACAGTCGCAGCATTAAATGAAATTAGAGAAAACCATACGGATTCCGAATTAGCTGATTTTGCTCGAGAAAATTTTCCAAAGGCTAAAAGAGAGAAATTTTTAAAAGACGGGTTTAAAGATTTTATAAGAAACAGAAGGGATTGGGCATCAAAAATATATTTAGCGAAACGCGGCGGGGATAAAATCAGAACGTTGCAGCACCCAGGTTATGATGACTTCTAGCTGCGGTTAAAGGCGGTCCACAGCCACCACGTTATACGGAGGATCCAATCCCGGAGCAAATAGACATAAGAGCAGAAGCCGGTTCTAAGAAAACAAGCGGAAAAGGATAGTCAATTAAAAATCCTTTGGATTTCAACGCAGCCGTGACATGTCCTGGTAATATTCTCAGTGATATATCACGGTTAGAAGTACTTCTGGGTGGAAAGCGAGCTGGAAACAACTCCGTTGAAATAATTAATGAAGCAGCTGATATCTGTAGACGATTATTTGCCGGCGGTATCATGGGCATTGATGTATATCGAGAACTCATTGGCTGAATTAGTTGAAAATCACAGAGATGCCCATGGTTATCACAGCGATTAAAATCAAAGAGTTTTCAATGGCGGCTACGCAATTCACTAATTGAAAAACTAATAGTTTTATAACAAGATGATCATACACTACAACCATGATAAACCCGTAAGCGTCTACGTGGTGAACTCACGATTGCCTGTTTACCGCGCGTGGTACGGAGATGGTCTCGGCAGTACCATCGCGGGGTTATTTACAAGTATAGCCCCAAAAGTTGCGCCGCTAGCTAAACAATTATCAATGAAAGCCATTTATATTATACGTGATAAGGGAATCAGCGCTGTTGGAAATCTTGCCGGAAAGACATTTTCTGCCGCGAAAGATAAAATAATATCATTGGTGCGAAAGAAACCAACAGCGACGAAGTCGGTGGTGAAACCAACAGTGCTGCCATCAACGACAGTGATGCCTGCAAAAATCAGCAAAGCAACAAATAGCGCAGTGGAAGAAAAACTAGCGTCGTTGGCTGCTTTGGTGACTCCGTCACCATTGACGGCTTCGCCGGTAACAGATAGCGCTATCATGAACGCGATAGCAGGAAGTGGTTTGAAACGAAAACGAAAACGAAAACGACGATGATTACAAAGAGTTTCACAATTGAAAACACAAGTGTGAATAATATAATGTTTAAACGACAAGCTGATCCGGCCTTCGATATGGAAGCCCCAACACCCAAGGACGATTCAGTTCGGAATGATCAATACTATTCCTATCATGCAATACAACCCGACCTACGATCGCGAATTGAACTTCAAGTTCAAGATACCAGTAAATACTTTTTGCCATGTGAAGCATTTATTGAAATCGAGGGAAAACTCGTAACAAATGTTGCAGCTGATACCCCATATGCAGATAACGAAAAGGTCCGAGTTGGTTTTGTTAATAATGGCATAATGGCGTTATTTGAAAGTGCAAGATATCTCATTGATGGAAAAGAAATTGAATCAATAGACCGCGAGGTTGATGTTGCAACAACAATAATCGGACTAGCAAGATACTTTGATGATTATACAAGATCGGCTGGTCCGTCTATGATGTTTGCAAAGGATACCTCTGATAACGCTGACCACCTTCAACACATTAAAGTGTTAACATCACAAGATACTGCAGAAGCAAATCAACAAGAAGCAGATAATCCAGAACGTCGAACTAGACCCGGAGCTGCGTTTGATATTCTCGGAGGCGTTAATCGCAATTTCAATCTAGGATTTGCAACACGAGTAGCAATGTTACAAGGACCGCGGTGACATTTTTCATGTGCAATTCCACTCCATCACATATTTGGATTCTGCAGAAATGTTAGAAAGGTCATCTATGGAGCCAAACACACAATCGCGTTAGTGCGAAAAGGTAATGACAATGACGCAATTTGGCGTACTGGTGCCGATGAAGGTAAAGTTGTTTTGAGTAAAATAGTATTGTGGATGCCATTAATGACCCCATCAATTGCCACGGAAGAGCGGCTACTCTCATTTATGGACACAGGCGGTAAATCATTGATAAGTTGGCTAACAACAACAACTGATGCCAAAGAGGATAATGTTGCCGATACATTTACATGGCACCTGGCATCAAAACAAGGCGTTTCAGCTCCACGTCATATATTTATAGCGCTGCAGAATCGGAATCGATTAGGTTCCCAAGAACACAGTCATATGATATTTGATCGATTAGGAGTCAAGGAGGTTTCACTGAGAATAAACGGACAACAAGAACCATCTGAGGATATACAGCTTAATTACGAAAACAACCTTATAGCACGTTTGTATCATCGGATGCTGTCATATATGGGTCGTGATCAAAATGTTAATACTGGTTTACAAATATCGCAACTTGATTTTAAAAACCTATATCCGATTTATTACTTTTCGCTGTAATATCTTGATTTAACAAGGCAATCCGTCGTTGACATACATTTTCGAGCTCGTATAACCCCTGGTGATGTTAATTATAGAGCGGTTGCTGTCATTCTCAGCGACAAATCAATGTTGTTAGAAGGGGCTGGCGGACGAATGAGAATCGTTGATGCACCAGTGGAAAATATGTAAACGATTCACAATTAGATCAATTGAAAGCACAAATAGTTTTGCAACAAAATGACATATTGTGTTCTTAGTGTCAAGCTGACTGATGGTCAGGTCAAGAAATTACGATCAAAATCCGCTAAAGAATGTGGAACAACAATCACGTTGAAACCAGCGCAGATGTCCGGCGGTACACATAAAATATCATTGACGGATCGTCAAATAAAACATTTCAATGATGCAATGAAAAATAAGCGAGGGGTTCAAATTGTATTTTCAAAGGCTGCAGTCGCCAACATGAAAAACTCAGGTGGTATATTTCCATTGTTAGCTGCAATACCAGCATTGATTGCAGCGGCCGCCCCAGTGGTGCCGAAAGCGGCTGCGTTGGGGGCCGTTGGTACCGCGGCAGGAATGGCGTTGAAAAAGGCAGCTGAACAGGGTTATAAAAAAAGGGAAAGGGTCTAAGACTACCAGGAACCCCGTATTCATGGTACAGCGGGAGATCCGTTCACGGATCAGGTCTGAGAATACCAGGAACGGTTTATTAGTTGAAAGCCCAATTCTTCCCATGTCCAATTTTGATTTAATTGATGCTGCTAAAAAACTAGCGATAAAAAATGTTTTTATGAGAGATCAATTACCGAGAAAACCAAACAACGTTGAAACCGGTATCATCAATCTTGATAACAGTGACGGGGAGGGAACTCACTGGGTTGCATACGCGATTGATCCACGTGGGATTGTCTATTTTGATTCATATGGGTTAGCTCCGCCAAGCGAGTTTATCCGGTATATAAATTCTTCGATGAAACTCAAAGAGTTTCCGATTTTTTATTCCACGCTGCCAACACAACAATTAAATGATCCACCAATATGCGGCCGTGAAGTATTAAATGTCCTCGCGGAGATATCTAGATTTCCGTGGAAACCACCACATTTGTTGTAAACGAATATACCAGTGAGAGGTTTTTCGTGAAAAAATCCATAAATTGAAAACACGAGTTGCGCTAACAATAATGATTGATATTTGGGGACGTTCTATTTCAATGTCGAAACCAACAGCGGAAACATCTGCGGGTTCTATCGAGGATGTAAAAAAAATAATTGCAGATGAAATCGCTGAGACGTTAAATTTAGCAAGTGTTGACCCGAACGAAATAGTTGTATTTCAAGATCGCCAGGGTAAATTGAAATCCAGTAATATATCCGTGGACGACATTTTGATACGGCAGCACGACGCCGCTGAAAACTCTATTGCGCTGTATTCCAGCGGTGGTAAATTGAAATCCAGTAATATAACCGCGGACGACATTTTGATACGGCAGCACGACGCCACTGAAAACTCTACTGCGCTATATTCCAGCGGCGGACAACTTAAACCAGGCGCACTTGTGTCTACGATCACCGACATGATTGCCGCCCACGGCAGTGATCTGGATGATTATATACGAGATTGTAATACTTTTCGCAAAAATGTCGTATATAAATTCTTTGGAAACCCGCCTGTGGTTGGCATGACTCTCGCTGAAATTAAAAACTTTCTATCTTTATTCTTTTTTAACAAGGAGGCGGGAAGGATGATGAATGAAAATGAAATCAAGGCAAATTATCTCGATATTTACACGGATATTTCTAAACTAACAGAAAAGCTTGAAAACTTTGAAAAGAAAGAAGAACCCACTAACGACGTCGTTGGTAAGTTTTTTGGAACCTCACTTGTGGCAGACTCGACTCTCGCTGAAATTAGCGAGTTTATTGGCAAGCATACTCAAAATATCTACGTCGCTAATAATTTCTTTGGTGTCCCGGCTACATCTACGATGACTCTCAAAGATATTAATATGTTTATGGTGAGACAAACAACACTTAATACCATTGTGGATAATTTTTTGGGGAGAACACCTGTGCCTGAAATCACATCTCTGACAGGCCCGACCCTCGCTGAAATTAAAAAAGCTATTGACGAACAAAATCCCACCAGCGAAATTGTTAATAAGATTTTTGGAACGAACGGCCCCCAAGATATCACGACAAAATTTTATCACATCGACCTGTATCTTAAAGACCAGGCACAGCTTAAAAGCAGAGACCTTCTGGCTTCATTCTTTTCTAACAAGGAGGCGAGGGGAAAAACAATAGATCCTACCGAAATCGGGGCAAATTATCTCGAGATTTACGACGATATTTTTAGACTAAAAGAAAAATTTGAAAAGGTAAAAATTCCGCATCCACACATAGGCGTAAAAAATATCGTGTATACGGTCGATCATGGAACCATGGATTGGACAAGAGACGTTTATACTACATTGTCCACCGGTCTCTGGGGAGGGGGCGAGGTGGGGGGCGATGGTATCTTCAGGCCAAAGTGGACCGATGGTATCTACAGGCTAACGTGGATCTCTATCCATCAATTTAATATGATCGCGGACGGTAAAACCTACTCTGGTGGCACCGCAACGTTAATTATGAATGGTCGCGGACAAGACTTTAATGTCGTCGCGGTTGATAGCTCCACCATTAGATCAAAAATAACTTGGTGTTTAGAACTTGTAGATGATTTTTCCGGCTAAAGATACCATACCTATAGGCCCGCAATTCCCCTTCCACCTGGCCCGATAGCGAATAATTGAACACTAGCGAGTTTAAAATAGTAATGACATCGATGAAGTCAATTGAACCGATAATAGTCCCAGAGGTATCACAATCGCATCGATATCGATATGATACCGTGAAAGAGTTTTCCGCGAACTTGAAATCACTTTCTGAGCGCTATCGTGAAAAAATGAAAAAATACCGACGCAGCGTAGCAACCATCGACATCACCGTGTACTCGGTGTCCGGTGTGATGGCCAGCGCCGGGATTATTTTGTCGACGGTGACCATGATGGCTCCGATTGCAGTTCCAATCGGTATCTCCGCGCCAACAACAATCGCGGCAGTCGCCACCGCGATAACTAAAACGTTATCATTGTGTTCTCAGAAAAACTCGCCGATTATACAGCTCGGTACAGGGTGGTATTTGACGCATACTCGAAATTATCCGAGTTGATCTCGCTCTCGATAGATAATTCGTTCATATCCGATGTTGAATTTTCCACGATGATCCAGTTGTAAAACTCCGCGATGTTGAAATTGGAAATTGAAGACAGCGTTAACAATAATGTCACTCGAACTGCTTCAACGAATCGCGGAGAATACCACTCCGATACGAACAAGCATGATATCAATAACATCAACAACCCCACAATTTAGTGTGAACTTCCCTTCTCCGATTCCAGTGCGTGAGGTCGCGCTGGCAAAATTACGAGTATATCATAGCTGGCCTAATATCAGATTGGATGCATTTGGCGGTCAGCAACCCAATAACTCGTTAAGGTTTTTGTGGAATAAACCCGATGGTAGTCCAGCGTGGGAAACTGTTTCGTTACCAACTGGGTCGTATCAAATTGAGCAAATCGATGCTGAAATTCAGCGTAGAATAAAATCAATCACTGGAAAAGAATCAAAAATAGCTATTAAAGTTCATCAACCGACGCTCTCGTCGTCGATCGAAATAAGCACAGAGGGATACGCTGTAGATATTTATAACAGCTCGTTAAGAACAGTGTTAGGATGGCCTGAAAAACCACCGGAAAAATCCACCACCGACATAACCACAGACGTACAATCCTATCATGAAATCAATCCCACATATCGAGATAATTTATCTGATATAAAAAAGGAAAAATCGCCGATAGATTTATATTTACCAACAAAAACACGTTGCAATGGGATTTTATTATTAAAAGAACAGCTGACTCATCTGTTACTATTTCATTTACGCTAAATGACGTCACTGGTTATTTTAATGAAATTAATCGATTACATAAAGCACAACTAGAACAAGTACGGCAAAAAAAATCGCAAAAACACGTTGAAATACTAAATCAGCTTGTATCTGACATGGAATATATCAATGAACTAATTATTCAAACAATAACCAATGACAACAGCGACAATAAACAACGATTTCTAACCGACTACAATATCACAGAAGCCGATCTGCATTATTTCAAGTTTCCTGGATACATCGCGGAGGGACTAAAAAGAGTTGTTGGAAATGTTTTCAAGGTATTTCAAGTACAAGATTCAACTGTCCTCCTCAAATATAATAATGACCCAGATGGCGGCGGTAGGCATATTGCCCCGCATAATGTGAATATTTCAGCGATGATTGCGCTCAACTTAGTATGTGTTGCAATTGAAGGAAGCTATTAAATTAATCTAGAGCAATCAAATCAAGCACAGCAAGGATATATTCTTTATTCGTCTGCGCCAACAGCCCCTCCAGGATTCCTAATTATTGAAAACCCAATTAATCCTGTCTATATGCGATGCCATAATAATTCGCTCACGAGAATTAATTTCCGACTCACCGACCAGTCAAATAATTTGATTGATTTACAAGATGAGGTGTTAGCGATTAGTTTGTTTGTAAAGTCCTAAGGACTTGATCAAATATTTGGTTGAAATCGTAAAAACACATAGCAGCAGGGGGGCGATGACAACATCGTTGCGACTTGTTATGGTTAAGAAACGAAACCGCGAATAGAGTATCACCCGCGCAAACTCATGTTTTGAGCAAGAAATCAGCAAGTCTCCATTTACCAAATGGAGACTTTCTTTTTTTGGGTTAAAACATGAGATTCGCAGGAAGGCTCTATTTTCCGTTTTGAGGGCTTAAAGTGATTTTGTCGGAAAAAGTTGTAGGATTCGTTCCCCCTGTTGCTTTTTATCCCATGTCCAAATGTTTAGAATATTCCGAATAAAAACCGATAATCCTAACTAATCACAGACAGACTGTACAAGGCTCTTGAAGGTTGGACTTTCAGTATCCGTATTTGCATAATTCGTATATTTTAAGACTGAATTCAATTTACGAGAAACAAACACATGTGTAGAATTCAATTTCAAACAAAAAAAGATTGTTACGGGGCAACATCAAGACAAAAAAGTCAGATGTAGGCAAAAAATAACATTAGTCAGGCGGAGATAAATTGTAATTTAAATTACAATCTTTCCAAGAATTCCTATATTGTATGCTATGACGTCTTGATAAACGAATTATGTAGGAATAAATGTATGAGCTAGGATTTGTTTCTTTATTAACACTATTCGTTTAATCATGACCTTTCGTTAAATTTGAAACAAAATCTGCACGAAATAGTCCTTTGGCAGATTAGTGGAATCTATAAAGACTTGAGACAACAATTTTGTAGCAATAAAGGTATCGGATAGAATATGCCTTTATGTTAGAACGGCCTTTTACGCTAATGACTATAAAATGGTACTTTTTTAAAATGTGAAACTAACACAGCATAACTGAGATTGAGAAACATGTTTGGAAAATTGTGATACTTTCGAATGTGTCTAATACATTGTTTGAAATGGGATTATCGTAGATAAAATGAAATGTATTATTTACGCACCTTGAATGCATGTGATGAACCTTATTCTTACTCGTTATTCTGTGTAATCTTTTGAATGTGTTAATATTCATGTTAATAGCATAGTTTTAATAGTTCCTGGTGTAATCGTTCCAAAGATTGGGGTGCTCGTTAGATACATATTGTATGAAATATCTAAGATTATTGCTTAATATGGAACATTTATTTTTGTTTCAGGATCCTTTTGTAAGTAGTCGAAGATGAGATAAACACAGGTTGTGGAATAATGTAAATTAGTGCATATTCATTCTAGATCCATTCCAGCACAGAACACGTTTTTGTTTTTCTGATTTAAAAGCAGTGAGTGTAAGAAATGGGGAGCTAAATGAGTGATATGGAAACATTTCTATTCAACATGGAAAATATGCATTTAAATTAGTACAGACTTTTACGCTTATTATTTATTTTTATGGCCATGTTTACATTTTTTAGAAGCACGGCATGAAGTAAGTTGCTGATATATATGGTGAATGAGTAACATGATAGAGCGAATTAACATATTTATGAAATGTGCCGAATACACTAAATGAGGTTATCGTATTTATAGTGCAATGTTACTGGTACCTTTTCTTTACTGTGAGAGATATTTATTCCTAGCATAATCTATCATCATGTTGTAATATGCAATCCTTTTACATTAAGACCACATGGTACGCACATCAGTATAGTAATGGTTATTTTTACATGTGCAATAACGCAGCATAAATCAGATTGTTGGGATACTAAAAGATGAGTAAAATTACGAAGAAAAAAAATCTGGCTGAAATATAAAAACCGAATGATTGAAAGAGACTATCATGTTAAAAACGAAACAAAATACTATTTCCATTTCAATCTATTTGAAAATCGTTAAATTACGAACCAGCGACTGTTTGCATATATGGTACCAATTTATTGTAGTGACAGTATATGTGTTCATCCAGTGATAATATTATGCTCTTGAAAAATAATGGTTAATATCAGCATATCAGTATTGTGTCGATTCTCTGGAGGTAAGAAGCAAAATAAACAATTTAGTATAATAGCATTTTGGATGTGGATAGAATGCAAAGTAAAAATTCTAAAGACAAATTATTCTGAATTAAATCCCTCAAATATCAACATCTAATATCCCAAGTCCAATGTTTCGAATATTCTGAATAAAATTGAATAATCTTGAATAATCAGAGACTGACTGTACAAGACGCTTGAAGGTTGGCTTTTCAGAATCCTTTATTTCCAAATTCGCATGTCTTAAACAGAATATACGTTTGCAAAGACATGCATAGGTCTAAAACTCGTGTTCAAATACACGCGAGGGTTACTAATCAACATCATAACACCTGTCATTAGTAGACAACACATAACATTAGTCAGCTGGAGATAAATTCTACTTTCAATCACGATCTTTCCAAGAAGTCTAATATTGTAAACTATGAAGTCTTGGGAAACTAATTATGTAGTAATGAATGACTGAGCTATATTTGTTTCTTTATTAATACTGCTCGTTTTTACACAGCATATTCTAATCATGAATTGTCATTCAATTTGAAACAAACTCTGCATGAAATAGTCTTTTGGTAGATTAATGGAATATATGAAGACCTGAGAAAACAATTAAATAGTAACAAAGGGATCGGGTAGAATATACTTTTATATTTCAACGCCTTTTACGCTCATGATTTAGAAATAGTCCTTCTTAAATTTTAAACAAAGACAGCATAACAGAGACTGAGATACAAGGTTGGAAAATAGTGATGGTTTGGAATGTGTCTAACAAAGTATTTGAAATGGAATTATCGTATATGGAATGAAATGTAGTATTTGCTCACGCTAAATGCATGTGATGAACCTTATACTACACCACAGTTATCGTTTACCCGCAAGGCGTACATTTATTTAAGTGTTACCTGCGATCCTTGTTCTATGTTAGCTTTGGAATGTGGTAACATTCCTGTTAATAGCAGAGTTTTAATAGCTGCAGGTTTAATTGTTCAAAAGATTAAATTATGTGTTAGATACAGATATTTGAAACACCTATGCCTTTTTTTGAACATGCAATTCGTTTCTTCTTCAGAGGGAAGCAGATGTAAGTAGTTTCAGATGAGATAAACACAGGTTGTATATTAATGTATATAAGTTCACATTCGTTAGCAATCAAGTTCAGCACTAAATATATTGTTGTTTTTATGATTTAAAAGCAGCAGGTAAAGGGAGACACGGGAAACTAAATTATTGATATGAAAAGATTTACGTTCAATATATAACATGCATTTAAATTAGTTCAGCGTTTTACGCACATTATTTATGTATTGCCGTGCTTACATATACTAGAAGCACGGCATGTTGATAAATATGTGGAATGAGTAACATGATAAAGGGAATTAACATATATGTGGAATGTGCCAAATACACTGAAAGAGGTTATTGTATCTATAGGGCACTGCTACTGGTACCCTTTCTTTAATGAGAGCGATATCTAATCAGAGCAAAATCTGTCATTATGTTGTAAAATAGAAACGTATTTATAATAAGACATGTTACGCACATTATTATAGTAATGGTTCATTTTACATGAAAACAAACGCAGCATAAAATTGATTGTTGGTATATTAGAAGGATGAATACAATTATCAAAAATATAATCTGGCTGAAATGTAAAACATGACTGTTTGAAAGAGGATTGTCAAAATACTAGTTCCATTTCAATCTATTTGAAAATCGTTAATTTACGAACCAACGAATGTATGCATATATGGTACTAATTTATTGTAGTGACAGTATATGTGTTCATCCAGTGATAACACTATGTATCACATCTTGTAAAAAAATTGTTAATATCAGCATATCATTATTCTGTCGATTTCTTGGAGGTAAGAAGCAATATAAACAATTTAGTATAATAGTATTTTGTTTCCGGAAAGAATGCAAAGTAAAAATTCTAAAGACAAATTATTCTGAATTAAATCCCTCAAATATCACATCTAATATCCCAAGTCCAATGTTTCGAATATTCTGAATAAAATTGAATAATCTTGAATAATCTCAGGCTGACTGTACAAGACGCTTGAAGGTTGGCTTTTCAGAATCCTTTATTTGCATAATTCGCATGTCTTAATACAGAATATACGTTTGCAAAGACATGCACAGGTCTAAAACTCGTGTTCCAATACACGCAAGGGTTACTGGGCAACATCATGACAACTCTCAGAAGTAGACAACACATAACATTAGTCAGCTGGAGATAAATTCTACTTGCAATTACGATCTTTCCAAGAAGTCTAATATTGTAAACTATGAAGTCTTGGGAAACTAATTATGTAGCAATGAATGACTGAGCTATATTTGTTTCTTTATTAAAACTGCTCGTTTTTACACTGCATATTTTAATCATGAATTGTCATTCATTTGAAACAAACTCTGCATGAAATAGTCTTTTGGCAGATTAATGGAATCTATAAAGACCTGAGACAACAATTAAGTAGTAATAAAGGGATCGGATATAAAATACTTTTATATTCCAACGGCCTTTTACGCTCATGATTAAGAAATAGTCCTTTTTTAATTTTAAACAAACACAGCATGATAAAGATTGAGATACAAGTTTTGAAAATAGTGATAGTTTGGAATGTGTCTAACAAAGTGTTTGAAATGGAATTATCGTATATAAAATGGAATTTAGTATTTGCACACGTTAAATGCATGTGATGAACCTTATACTACACTACAGCGATCCTTTAAACGCAAGGCGTTCATTTATTTAAGTGTTACCTGGGATCCTTGTTCTATGTTAGCTTTGGAATGTGGCAGAGTTTTAATAGCTGTAGGTTTAATTGTTCAAAAGATTAAGTTAGGTGTTAGATACAGATATTTGAAACACCTATGTCTTTTTTTAACTTGCAATTTGTTTCTTTTTCAGTGCGGAGCAGATGTAAGTAGTCTCAGCTGAGATAAACACAGGTTGTATATTAATGTATATTAGTGCACATTCGTTAGCAATCAAGTTCAGCGCTCAATATATTGTTGTTTTTATGATTTAAAGCAGCAGTTAAAGGGAGAAACGGGAAACTAAATTAATGATATGAAACATGTACGCTTAATATGGAAAACATGCATTTAAATTAGTTCAGCTTTTGACGCACTTTATTTATGTATTGCCATGTTTACATATACTAAAAGCACGGCATAAAAAAATCTGTTGATATATATATGGAATGAGTAACTTGATAAAGGGAATTAACATATATGTGGAATGTGCCAAATACACTGAAAGAGGTTATCGTATTTATAGAGCACTGCTACTGGTATCCTTTCTTTAATGTGAGCGATATCTATTTAGAGCAAAATCTGTCATTATGTTGTAATATAGAAACGTATTTATAATAAGACATGTTGCGCACATTATTAAAGTAATGGTTCTTTTTACATGTGAAAAAACGCAGCATAAAATTGATTGTTGGTATATTTGTAGGATGAATAAAATTATCAAATATATAATCTGGCTGAAATATAAAACATTACTGTTTTAAAGAGGATTGTCGTATTTGAAACGAAATAAAATATTAGTTCCATTTCAATCTATCTGAAAATTGTTAATTTACGAACAAGCGAATGTTTACATATATGGTACTAATTTATTGTTGTGACAGTATTTGTTCATTCAGTGATACTATAATGATCTTGTAAAATAATTGTAAATATCAGCATTTCAGTGGTATGTCGATTATGTGGAATTAAAACGTAAAATAAACAATTTAGTAAAAAAAATACAATAAACAAAGCAATTTAGTAAAAAAGAAAAAGATTAATTAATTTTAATGTAATACAAAGTAAAAGTTCTAAAGATATTATTCTGAATTAAATCCCCAAAATCCCAAATGTTTTATCCCAAGTCCAAATGTTTAGAACATTCCGAATAAAAATCGATAATCATAACTAATCACGGACAGACTGTACAATTCTCTTTGGACTTTCAGTATCCGTATTTGCATAATTCGTATATTGTAAGTCTGAATATAATTTCTGAAAAAAACATACACCTGTCTAGAATTCATTTTTAAATAAAAACGATTGTTAATAGGAAACATCAAGACAAAAATGTCAGAGGTAGTCAAAACATAACATTAGTCAGGTGGAGATAAATTCTTATTTCAATCACAATCTTTACAAGAAGTACAATATTGTATGCTATGACGTCTAGATAAACGAATTATGGAGGAATAAATGTATGAGCTAGCATTTGTTGCTTTATTAAAAAATATTCGTTTCATCATGACCTTTCGTTAAATTTGAAACAAACTCTGCACGAAATAGTCCTTTGGCAGATTAGTGGAATCTATGAAGACTTCAGACAACAATTTTGTAGCAATAAAGCGATCGGATAGAATATGCCTTTATATTAGAACGGCCTTTAACGCTAATGATTATAAAATGGTACCTTTTTAAAATGTGAAACTAACACAGCATAACTGAGATTGAGAAACATGTTTGGAAAATTGTGATACTTTCGAATGTGTCTAATGCATTGTTTGAAATGGGATTATCGTAGATAAAATGAAATGTATTATTTACGCACCTTGAATGCATGTTAATATGTTGTTAACGGCAAAGACATGCACAGGTCTAAAACTCAGGTTCAAATACACTCGATGGTTACTAGGCAACATCATGACAACTCTTAGAAGTAGACAACACACATTAGTCAGCTTTAGATAAATTATACTTTCAATCACGATCTTTCCAAGAAGTCTAATATTATAAACTATGAAGTCTTGGGAAACTAATTATGTAGCAATGAATGACAGCTATATTTGTTTCTTTATTAATACTGCTCGTTTTTTCACTGCATATTTTAATCATGAATTGTCATTCATTTGAAACAAACTCTGCATGAAATAGTCTTTTGGCAGATTAATGGAAAATATGAAGACCTGAGACAACAATAAATAGTAATAAAGGGATCGGACATATACTTGTATATTTCAACAGCCTTTTACGCTCATGATTAAGAAATAGTCCTTTTTAAATTTTAAATTAACACAGCATAACAGAGATTGAGATACAAGTTTTGAAAAAAGTGATAGTTTGGAATGTGTCTAACAAAGTGTTTGAAATGGAATTATCGTATATAGAATGAAATGTAGGATTTGCTCACGTTAAATGCATGTGATGAACCGTATACTACACTACATCGATCCTTTACACGCAAGGAGTGCATTTATTTAAGTGTTATCTGCGATCCTTGTTCTATGTTAGCTTTGGAATGTGGTAACATTCCTGTTAATAGCAGAGTTTTAATAGCTACAGGTGCAATTGTTCATAAGATTAAGTTACGTGGTAGATACAGATATTTGAAACACCTATGCCTTTTGCTTTTAAAATTGCAAGTTGTTTCTTCTTCAGTGGGACGCATGGGTAAGTAGTCACAGCTGAGATAAACACAGGTTGTATATTAATGTATATTTGTGCACATTCGTTAGCAATGAAGTTCAGCGCTAAACATATTGTTGTTTTATGATTTAAAAGCAGCAGTTAAAGGGAGAAACGGGAAACTAAATTAGGGATATGAAACATTTACGTCTTATATGGAAAACATGCATTTAAATTTGAACAACATTTTACGCACATTTTTATGTATTGCCATGTTTACGTATACTAGAAACACGGCATGAAATAAGCTGTTGATATATATGTGGAATGAGTAACTTGATAAAGGAATTAACATATATGTGGAATGTGCCAAATACACTGAAAAAGGTTATCGTAATTATAGGGCACTGTTACTGGTACCCTTTCTTTAATGTGAGCGATATCTAATCAGAGCAAAATCTGTCATGATGTTGTAATATAGAAAAGTATTTATAATAAGACATGTTACGTACATTATTAGAGTAATGGTTCTTTTTACATGTAAACAAACGCAGCATAAAATTGATCGTTGGTATATTAGGAGGATGAATAAAATTATCAAAAATATAATCTGGCTGAAATGTAAAATATGACAGTTTTAAAGAGGATTGTCGTATCTGAATCGAAATAAAATACTAGTTCCATTTCAATCTATTTGAAAATTGTTAATTTACGAACAAGCGAATGTTTGCATATATGGTACTAATTTATTGTAGTGACAGTATGTGTTCATCCAGTGATACTATAATGATCTTGTAAATTAATTGTAAATATCAGTATTTCAGTGGTATGTCGATTATGTGGAATTAAGAAGTAAAATAAACAATTTAGTATAAAAAAAAATACAATCGGCAAAGCAATTTTGTAAAATAAAATTAATTAATTTTAATATAATACAAAGTAAAAGTTCTAAAGATATTATTCTGAGTTAAATCCACAAAATCGCATATGTTTTATCCCATGTCCAAAGTTTTAGAATATTCCGAATAAAAACCGATAATCATAACTAATCACTGACAGACTGTACAAGGCTCTTTGGACTTTCCGTATCCGTATTTGCATAATTCGTATATTTTAAGACTGAATATAATTTCTGAAAAAACAACCATATGTCTAGAATTCATTTTTAAATAAAAACGATTGTTACGAGGCAACATCAAGACAAAAAAGTCAGAGGTAGCCAACACATAACATTAGTCAGTTGGAGATAAATTCTAATTTCAATCACAATCTTTCCAAGAAGTCAAGAAGTCTAATATTGCATGCTATGACGTCTTGATAAACGAACTATGGAGGAATAAATGTATGAGCTAGGATTTGTTTCTTTATTAACACTAATCGTTTAATCATGACTTATCGTTAATTTCAAACAAACTCTGCACGAAATAGTCCTTTGGCAGATTAGTGGAATCGATGAAGACTTGAGACAACAATTTTGTAGCAATAAAGGGATCGGATAGAATATGCTTTTATATTACGGCCTTTTACGCTAATGATTATAAAATGCTACCTTTTTAAAATGTAAAACTAACAAAGCATAACTGAGATTGAGAAACATGTTTGGAAAATAATGATCCATTCGAATGTGTCTAATACATTGTTTGAAATGGGATTATCGTTGATAAAACGAAATGTATTATTTACGCACCTTGAATGCATGTTAATATGGAACATTTATTTTTGAGTCAGGCTCCATATTATGTAAGTAGTCGCAGATGAGATAAACACAGGTTGTGGAATAATGTAAATAAGTGTATATTTGTTCGAAACCCATTCCAACGTAGAATATTTTATTGTTTTTCTGCTTTAAAAGCAGTTAGAGTTAGATACAGGGAACTAAATGAGTGATATGAAAATATTTCTCTCCAGTATGGAAAATATGCACTTAAATTAGTACAGCCTTTTACGCATATTATTTATTTATGGTCATGTTTACATTTTTTAGAAGCACGGCATGAAGTAAGTTGTTGATATATATATATGGTGAATGAGTAACATGATAGAGGGAATTAACGTATTTATAAAATATGTCGAATACACTTAATGAGGTTATCGTATTTATACTGGTACCTTTTCTTTACTGTGAGAGATATTTATTCATAGCATAATCTATGATATGCAATCCTATTACATTAAAACCACATGGTACGCACATTAGTACAGTAATAGTTATTTTTACATGTGCAAATACGCAGCATAATTCAGATTGTTGGGATATTAGAGGATTACTAAAATTAAAAAGAAAAAAAAATCTGGCTAAAATAAAAAGAACTGAATGATTGAAAGAGAATATCATATTAGAAAGGAAACAAAATACTATTTCCATTTCAATCTATTTGAAAATCGTTAATTTACGAGCCAGCGACTGTTTGCATATATGGTACTAATTTATTGTAGTGACAGTATATGTGTTCATCAAGTGATAATATTATGCTCTTGAAAAATAATTGTTAATATCAGCATATCAGTATTGTGTCGATTCTCTGGAGGTAAGAAGCAAAATAAACAATTTAGTATAATAGTATTTTGTATGTGGATAGAATGCAAAGTAAAAATTCTAAAGACAAATTATTCTGAATTAAATCCCTCAAATCCCACATCTTATATCCCAAGTCCAATGTTTCGAATATTCTGAATAAAATTGAATAATCTTGAATAATCACAGACTGACTGTACAAGACGCTTGAAGGTTGGCTTTTCAGAATACTTTATTTGCATAATTCGCATGTCTTAATACAGAAAATAGACAACACATAACATTAGTCAGCTGCAGATAAATTCTACTTTCAATCACGATCTTTCCAAGAAGTCTAATATTGTAAACTATGAAGTCTTGGGAAACTAATTATGTAGCAATGAATGACTGAGCTATATTTATTTCTTTATTAAAAACTACTCGTTTTTACACTGCATATTTTAATCATGATTTGTCATTGAATTTGAAACAAACTCTGAATGAAATAGTCTTTTGGCAGATTAATGGAATATATGAAGACCTGAGACAACAATTAAGTAGTAATAAAGGGAACGGATATAATATACGTTTATATTTCAACGGCTTTTTAGGCTCATGATTAAAAAATAGTCCTTCTTAAATTTTAAACTAACACAGTATAATAAAGATTGAGATACAAGTTTTGAAAATAGTGATAGTTTGGAATGTGTCTAACAAAGTATTTGAAATGGAATTATCGTATATAGAATAAAATATAGTATTTGCTCACGTTAAATGCATGTGATGAACCTTATACTACACTACAGCGATCCTTTACACGCAAGGAGTACATTTATTTAAGTGTTACCTGCGATCCTTGTTCTATGTTAGCTTTGGAATGTGGTAACATTCCTGTTAATAGCAGAGTTTTCATAGCTGCAGGTGCAATTGTTCAAAAGATTAAGTTATGTGTTAGATACAGATATTTGAAACACCTATGCCTTTTTTTTGAACTTGCAATTTGTTTCTTCTTCAGTGCGGAGCAGATGTAAGTAGTCTCAGCTCAGATAAACACAGGTTGTATATTAATGTATATTGGCGCACATTCGTTAGCAATCAAGTTCAGCGCTAAACATATTGTTGTTTTTATGATTTAAAAGCAGCAGGTAAAGGGAGACACGGGGCACTAAATTTTTGATATGAAAAGATTTACGTTAAATATGGAAAACGTGCATTTAAATTAGTTCAGCGTTTTACGCACATTATTTATGTATTGGTGTGTTTACATATACTAGAAGCACGGCATGGAATAAGCTGTTGATATATATGTTGAATGAGTAGCATGATAAAGGGAATTAACATATATGTGGAATGTACCAAATACACTGAAAGAGGTTATCGTATTTATAGGGCACTGTTACTGGTTCCCTTTCTTTAATGAGATCGATATCTATTTAGAGCAAAATCTGTCATTATGTTATTATATACAAACGTATTTATATTAAGACATGTTACGCACATTATTATGGTAATGGTTCTTTTACATGTGAAAAAAGGCAGCATAAAATTGATTGTTAGTATATTAGAAGGATGAATAAAATTATCAAAATATAATCTGACTGAAATGTAAAACATGACTGTTTGAAAGAGGATTGTCGTATCTGAAACGAAATAAAATACTATTTACATTTCAGTCCATTTGAAAATCGTTAATTTACGAACCAAGTAATGCTTGCATATATGGTACTAATTTATTGTAGTGACAGCATATGTGTTCATCTAGTGATAACATTATGTATCACATCTGGTAAAATAATTGTTAATATCAGCATATAATTATTATGTCGATTCTGTGGAGGTAAGAAGCAAAATAAACAATTTAGTATAATACTATTTTGTTTGTGGATAGAATGCAAAGGACAAATTCTAAAGACAAATTATTCTCAATTTATTCCCTTAAATCCCACATCTTCTATCCTAAGTCCAAAGTTTAAAATACTCTGAAAAAAATTGAATAATCTTGAATCATAACAGAATGACTGTACAAGACGCTTAAAGGTTGGCTTTTCAGTATCCTTTATTTGCATAATTCACATGTCTTAATACAGTATATACGTTTGCAAAGACATGCACAGGTCTAAAACTCATGTTCAAATACACGCGCGGGTTACTTGGCAACATCATGACAACTCTCAGACGTAGACAACACATACTATTAGTCAGCTGGAGTTAAATTCTACTTTCAATCACGATCTTTCCAAGAAGTCTAATTTTATAAACTATGAAGTTTTGGGAAACTAATTATGTAGCAATGAATGACTGAGCTATATTTGTTTCTTTATTAAAACTGCTCGTTTTTACACTGCATATTTTAATCATGAATTGTCATTCATTTGAAACAAACTCTGCATGAAATAGTCTTTTGGCAGATTAATGGAATCTATGAAGACCTGAGACAACAATTAAGTAGTAATAAATGGATCGGATATAATATGCTTTTATATTTCAACGGCCTTTTATGCTCATGATTAAGAAATAGTCCTTTTTTAATTTTAAACAAACACAGCATGATAAAGATTGAGATACAAGTTTTGAAAATAGTGATAGTTTGGAATGTGTCTAACAAAGTGTTTGAAATGGAATTATCGTATATAAAATGAAATGTAGTATTTGTTCACGTTAAATGCATATGATGAACCTTATACTACACTACAGCGATCCTTTAAACGCAAGGCGTTCATTTATTTAAGTGTTACCTGGGATCCTTGTTCTATGTTAGCTTTGGAATGTGGTAACATTCCTGTTAATAGCAGAGTTTTAATAGCTACAGGTGCAATTGTTCATAAGATTAAGTTACGTGGTAGATACAGATATTTGAAACAACTATGCCTTTTTTACACTGGCAATTTGTTTCTTCTTCAGTGGGAAGAAGCGGTAAGTAGTCTCATCTGAGATAAACACAGGTTGTATATTAATGTATATTAGTGCACATTCATTAGCAATGAAGTTCAGCGCTAAACATATTGTTGTTTTTATGATTTAAAAGTTGAAGTTAAAGGGAGTAACGGGAAAATAAATTAGAGATATGAAACATTTATGTTTAATATGGAAAACATGCATTTAAATTAGTTCAGCGTTTTAAGCACATTATTTATGTATTGCCATGTTTACATATACTAGAAACACGGAATAAAAAAGCTGTTGATATATATGTGGAATGAGTAACTTGATAGAGGGAAGTAACATATATGTGGAATGTACCAAATACACTGAAAGAGGCTATCGTATTTATAGAGCACTGCTACTGGTATCCTTTCGTTAATGTGAGCAATATCTATTTAGAGCAAAATCTGTCATTATGTTGTAATATAGAAACGTATTTATAATAAGACATGTTACGTACATTATTAGAGTAATGGTTCTTTTTACATGTGAAAAAACGCAGCATAAAATTGATTGTTGGAGGATGAATAAAATTATCAAAAATATAATCTGGCTGAAATGTAAAACATGACTGTTTTAAGGAGGATTTTCGTATCTGAAACGAAATAAAATACTAGTTCCATTTCAGTCTATTTGAAAATTGTTAATTTACGAACAAGCGAATGTTTGCATATATGGTACTAATTTATTGTAGTGACAGTATTTGTTCATCCAGTGATACTATAATGATCTTGTAAAATAATTGTAAATATCAGTTTTTCAGTGGTATGTCGATTATGTGGAATTAAGAAGTAAAATAAACAATTTAGTATTAAAAAAAAATACAATAAACAAAGCAATTTAGTATAAAAAAATTAATTCATTTTAATATAATACAAAGTAAAAGTTCTAAAGATATTATTCTGAGTTAAATCCACAAAATCCAATATGAGCCTTGTACAGTCTGTCAGTGATTAGTTATGATTATCGGTTTTTATTCGGAATATTCTAAAAATTTGGACATGGGATAAAACATATGGGATTTTGTGGATTTAACCCAAAATATCGCAATACTGGTAACCTTTATTTAATGTGAAAGATATATATTTCGAGCGAAATCTCTCATCATGTTGTAATATATACAAAGTGTTTATTGTATGAAATACCTATGAATTATTGGTTAGTATGATTTTTTTTTCGTTTCAAGGGATCAGATAGAATATGTATTTATATTTTAACTTCCTTTCACGCTCATGACTATAAGAAGGGTCCTTTCAAATGTGAAACTAACACAGCATAACTGAGATTGAGAAACATGTTTGGAAAATAGTGATAATTTTGAATGCGTCAAATACATTATTTGAAATTGGATTATCGTAGTTAAAATGTATTATTTACTCACCTTGAATGCATGTGATGAACCTTATTCTTACTCGTTATTCTGTGTTATCTTTTGAATGTGTTAATATTAATGTTAATAGCATAGTTTTAATAGTTGATGTTGCAATCTTTCCAAAGACTGGGGTGCGCGTTAGATACATATTGTATGAAATACCTAAGATGTTTTGCTTACTATGGAACATTTATTTTTGTTTCAGAATCCTTATGTAAGTAGTCGCAGATGAGATAAACACAGGTTGTGGAATAATGTAAATTAGTGTATATTTGTTCGAAATCCATTCCAACGTAGAATAATAACTTGTTTTTCTGATTTAAAAGCAGATAAAGTAAGATACTGGGAACTAAACGAGTGATTTGGAAACATTTCCCTTGAATATGGAAAATCTGCATTTAAATTAGTACAGTCTTTTATGCTTATTATTTATTTATGGCCCTGTTTACATTTTTTTAGAAGCACGGCATGAAGTAAGTTGTTAATATATATGGTGAATGAGTAACATGATAGTGTGCCGAATACACTAAAAGAGGTTATCGTATTTATAGTGCAATGTTACTGTTACTCTTTCTTTAATGTGAGAGATATTTATTCATAGCAAAATCTGTCATCATTTTGTAATATGCAATCGTAGTTATATTAGGACGACATTGTACGCACCTTGTTATAGTAATGGTTATTTTTACATGTGCAATAACGCAGCATAAATAAGATTGTTTGGATATTGGGTTATGAGCAAAATTACAAAGAAAACCAAAATCGGGCTAATATGTAAAAACCAAGTGATTCAAAAAGAGAATATCGTATTTTAAAGGAAATTAAATACTAGTTCCATTTCAATCTATTTGAAAATCTTTAATTTACCTACCAGCGAATGATTGCATTTATTGTACTAATTTGTTTTAGTGACAGTAGATATAGTCATCCACTGATAATATAATGATGTTGTAAAATAGTTGTTAATAATATCATTTCAGTAGTAATATTTCGATTATGTGGGGTTAAGAAACAAAAAATATAATTTAGTAAATTAATTTTTATTTTTTACTTTGATAGAATAGAACGTAAAAGTTCTAAAGACATTATTCTGAATTAAATCCCCAAATCCTAAATGTTATAACCCATGTCCAAGTGTTTTCAAAATTCCTAATAAAAGCCGATAATTGGGTAATCACAAGATGACTTTACAAGACGCTTGACGTTTGGACTTTCCATTATTTGCATAATTTGCATATCTTAAGACAGAGAATCATTTCCCAAAGATATACACAGGTGTAGAACTCATTTTAAAAAAACACGAGGGTTATTAAGCAACATCATGAAAAATGTCAGAGATAGACAACACATAAAATTAGTCAGGTGGAGATAAATTTTACTTACAATCACGATCTTTCCAAGTAGTCAAATATTGAAGCCTTGAGAAACGAATTATGTGGCAATAAATGTATGAGCTAGAATATGTTTCTATATTAATACTATTTGTTATAACACTGCATATTTTAATCATGAAATATCATTGAATTTGAAACAAACTCTGCATGAAATAGAATATTTGAAGATTAGTGGAATCTATGAAGACTTGAGACAACAATTAAGTAGCAATAAAGGGATCGAATAGAATATGCATTAATATTACAATCAATTATATAATTTACCATTGAAAACCCCTTATGTAGATCTTAAATCCAATTTAACACCTCGCTTACTCGGCAACATCCTGACAAATTGTAAATTGTGTCACTGGATCATTTTATGCTTTAATTACAAAATGGTCTTTAATTCATATCGCATAAAAATGAATTTAGATTGCAAATGTCAGTTGTATATGTCAATATTATATTTTCAGTTTCAGTCAATTTTTGTGTTTGCTTCTACGTGTTTACTTCAATTGTTGTACAAGAAAGCAGAGATCCGTGTTAGCCGATACTACTAATACTACTACTAATTAATAATAATAATTAATAATAATAATTCTTAATATTAATGGTAATATATCTTATACAAAAAATTATTACTATGCAAAATAATAATGATAATAATACTAATAATTAATAATAATATTTTCCATTATAGTGGTCTTGACGAAGCAGCTGGAAAGAGTACAGTGCCTGATGGGACGACAACAGAGTCGCAGTGTATGCTATAGTAACGACTCGTATGCTGCCATCATTATTATATATTGAATATAAACGTACATAATGATGCTTACTAATAAGAGTTATGTTGCAAATAGTTGTATTGAGTAATGTATATATTGCTTACTGTTTCTTAGTTGCTTTTCTGTGTCTTTAGCTTCATGCGAAAGTTCTGGCGATATTGTACATAAAAAGATCGACCATACTTGTGTGGATATTTTTCATAACAAGATCGATATAACTCATTCTTTTATACTTTAAGATTATTCATAAACTAATATATGGTTGTACAGCATAGTTTGAAAGTGTTTAAAGCGTAGATAATTTCGTTGATTGAAAATTAAATGAGGCTCACGTAAATTAGGCAATCTTATGATTTGATCAAGTTCAATGGACACTTGGCTCTTCATAGTATTCGTTTACAGTTCTATTATTTAAAACATGTACTTGACAACAACGATAGTATTGAACATGGTTATTAATACATGCGTGTTCAAAGACATATGTCAGTAACTGCACTGTTTCCTGTGACCGCTTAAATGTGTTCATAAGTGTTAGAAAATATCAAGTATTGATGTAGCCAATAACATGCACGCGCGTAAGATTTTTCAACATATTGTATGTAAAGCACCAATATTGAAATCGTCAGAATTAGAGTACTGTAGGACAAATGCAAATGAAGTAATCAAAATTTGTAATTACTCACTGTGTCAAAGCATCGTTGTTTGAATTTATATTGGTGTGTTGTAAAGGTTTTCAAAAGGTTTAGAGTGTATATTATCCTGAGCATTACATTAAATTGCTTGTTTTATTTTCTTTCTATGGTTGGTTAATTTTTCGTTAGCATCATATAATTTGTTGATGTAATACTAATATATATTCTTGCACATGAAGATATCGGTTTTGAAATAACGATGCAACTGTATGAAGAATATTTCACTGTACCTTTCGTATGAAATGCTATCTCTTTCCTAGCGAAACCAGTGTATATGCTTTGTTGACTTTAGATTATATGTTTGATGGTATTTTTCAAAAGTAAATGTAATAAAGCACAATGTTACTAGTAGCCATTGAACAAATTCAATTATTAAGTAAAATAAGGTTATTCAACATTAAATAAAGACTCGTGATAAAGTTTCTGCATATATGTCTTTCATAATTTAATAGCTTAATTTTAGATATGCAGTTAGAAATGTGATTTATTGTGAATCAAATTCTAATGTAAGATTGATGATTAAATAGATAAAACAAATAACAGATGTAGATTATGTAGTTGAGAAATTAGAAATAATGAATTCTTTTGAATTTGACTTTTTGATAGATTTTGGAAATTGTTTGAGATGAAAATTTTCTTCTTTTGGGGTTTTAAAAGAGCAGTTGTAAAGGTATTGAAATTGGTGTAATACTTTCTTTAGTATGTAATGGTGGGTTATTTGCAGGATTAAAATAGATTGTTGCCATTTCTGATCGTTGTAGATAATTTAATTTGGTATTTTCTTGTTTGGCTAGTGCCTGACGGGTTTATTATTGTCAGTTGTTAGTCATAAACTACTTCGTTTTTGTAAACTGTAGTTACGATTGGAATAGAATCCCTATGACACGATATGATCATTGTGTAGCCATTTGAAATATCTTTCTGAATATACAATCTATAATTTTGTAATCTTTTGTTTTTACATGTATTTTCTTGTGGATTGCTTTTTTATTATTTTTAGAATATGCTAAGAACTTAATATGCATTTACGTGTTATTGATATAAACATCGTTTATATCAAGAGTAGTGAACAATAGAAGAACATTTGAGTGAAATCCACTTTAATCAACTTTAGATTCATTACTTGTTTAATAGTTGTAAACAAAATTGAGGTTTTAGATTTAAATGTTTTTCTGCCTTGGGGCGTATCAACACATGAAGGTTACTTAGTTGAGAAAAGAGATCAATGTAGCCGGTTGGGGTTGATATACTCGTAGGATTCAAGATCTGATTTTTTTTGGTTGTGGATTCGCCACGCTCACATTTGTTATTTAGGAAATGCTACTAGAAATTTACTTTGCAGTTGGTAGCAGACAAATTTTCAATACTGTGTTATCAATTCGACCTGTTTGTATAGATATATATTTTGAGTTTTAAGATTAAGACGTGATTGTACAAACATAGAATGTAATCAGTATTATTAAAACATTGTTATAGTTTGTAACTGCATAGATATCTGCCATCATAAAGTCAGCTTTAAAGTGGCACGTGTCCTTGTTTTTTTTTCATGGCTTTGTTCTTGCTTTATAGAGATTTTAGTTTAATCACAAGTGATTTTAGAAATCAAGCCTTTGTGAGTTCACTTCAATGTCATTTTCTAAAATTAAAAAATTAACACCTAAACACGTTTTATTTAAGATTTACTCCTTCAGCGAAATATAAATTATTTCTCCCTAATTTTGCATGTAGATCTAGTTAGTTGTTTTAGGTGATTTTAAAGAAGAGGTTTCCTTTCAATAAAGAAGAATTAATGTAATTAAGAAACCTATTGAGTATATATTTTTTAATGCCTACTAACCAAATCGTTTAAAAAGATTTTTTTATGTAGGTGCCTGTTGCAGTGTATAATCTAGGTAATATTGTTGGCTATTTGAACATATTTATGTTGCATACTTATTTCTTGTCATCTAATCGAACCATTGTCATAACCTTCTGTGTATATTTTGGTGGCTGACATAAAGACCAAATTGGTGAACGCTTTTCCAAGACACATCATGAAAAGGCTTTAGTGATTTTTTTAAATAACCTCATAGACAGTTTTTATCATTGGTTATAGATGTGAAGTGTTCTGGTCCGGATTATTTAATATCACTGAATTCCGTCGATTCGCTAAAACAAAGTCGCCAAAGTCAGGATGTTGAATGAAAGAAGATTGTGTTACCACCCTTGCACATCAAGATGGGTCTGATGAAGAACTTTGTCAAGAACATGCACAAGAACATTCAGCTTTCAAGTACCGCCATGGTCAAATATCCAAGTTTAAGTGATGCTAAGATGAAGAACGATGGCTTTATTGGTCATCATATTCGTGATGATGCTTTTCAAAATGCACTGCGTGGCAAGGACAAGACGGCATGGAAAGCCTTTGAATTAGTGGCAACAACGTATATTCGATACAGAAGGGCAGATAACTACAGTGAGTTGGTGATAAACCTCCTCAAGACAAAAGTCTTTGTTGGAACATGTTACTAAATATACATTTTTGCACTCTTATTTATATTTTTTCCACCGACCTGCGAAGCAGTGAGCAACGAGCACTGAGTCATTTCACCAGGACATTGCAAAAATGGCGAAATTCTATCGTGGCAAAAAGAGCTCATCAATGCTTGCAGACTATGTTTGGACTGTGACAAGAAATGATACATTTAACGATCGCAAGACACAAGCCAAGAAGTACCTAATAGACACTGAATAAGAATTAAACTATGTACTGTTATTTATAGGGTTAGGGTTATTTACATACATATATCAATAAAGCTGTGATTAACCAACTTGGTTTTGGTTTGAGTGCTGAACGGGCCATTTTGATAGCTCACTGGCACCTGCGGTTCTAAAAGGAATTGCCAGTATATAATAGCTATAACAAGTTGTTTAATTTTGAAAGCTGTGCCTTACTTTAAAAAACCCAAGCTACCGTCCCACTCTCACACTTTGACTATCCAAAAAGAAATACATTTGCAGAAAGAGTTAGACATCAATATTTTCGCCTGTATTTAAAACAGTATTATTTGTTTCCTGTTCGCAATATGACCATCTCTATGAGAATAGTTGTTTAATTACATTGTTCTTGTATAAGTTCTTTACGATATTATTCTTGTATATGTTTTTTTAATACAACTGCAACTAATAATGTATTAATAGTACTCAATATTGACAACACAATCAATTAATTAAATTTAAGTCAGTCTTTGTTGTTATCCCATATGTGCTGATTGTGTATCTTGAGAGTAAAGATACTATAAACATGCATATATATTTACGACACAATGGACTTAAACAACGTAACAGAAAGAAGAGACAACAACAGGGATATTACAAACTAACAACAGGGTTATTACAAACTAACACTAAATTTATATTTTTAAGCTGCAAAGTAAAAACTTAAGAGGAACATACAATATTGCAAATTCAATCCTAAATATTCAAGTACAGGTCCAAATATAATTAAATGTGCTCGTATAACTATAGCCTTGAATCTACTCATGTACCATTTTGTATATATATCACAATTGTGTAATCCATAATTTCGTTGTAAACAATAATGAAATAATATTGTCTCAGTCCCACAATGTTATAGAGCACTTTGTTATTCCAATGATTAGTTTAAATTTAAACGTAAATGATGCCAAATACTGAACTTAAAACAAAAATGGTAGGATAATGGTGTATTTGGGATGTTAACGTGCTGGTGTACAATCGGCTAGATCATATTAACATTTACTTGTTATTATCGGGATTTAATTTCTTCCGTAGCCAAAATGTAGGTGCATGGTCGCCACACTGCTGGCTCCCCGATAGTCTCCAACAATAAACCGTGTCGCACTATGTTGTACTTTCTCAAGTTAGGGAATTTTTTATTTGGTTGACGTGTCCCAAACAGTCGATTCATATGGGGATGTCAAAGTCGGTTTTGTTAACAACGGGATTATGGCACTGTTTGAGACACTTTGAGTCATGGACGAAATATCGAATTCATTCAAATAAATGTTGATTGCTTATGATTATACACGATCAGCTGGTCCAACAATGATGTTTCACCAAGATGGCTCCGTTCATTCCAATGACAATCCATATCTTGAGAGATGACAAAAAGACCTTGATGCTCCTGCTGCTGATGATAATATCAAAGATATGATTAATAAGGCTAATTCGAAGTACAATTTAGGATGTATAACACGTAAAATTATGTAGAAAATGTTCATGTACATTTCTACGATCTCACGCTTTAAATTTTTGTAGAACTGTTAGAAAGTTTTTTCCGAGTCTTGCATACAATTGTACTCGTACGAAAATGTGATGATAATGATGCTATATGGCAACCAGGAGGCGATGCTGGTAAAGTAGTATTATCATAACACTCTTTGTGGATGCCAGTAATAACACCATCAATCACAAAAGAAGATAAATTATTATCATTTATATATTCAGGCGGTAAATGATTATTATAATGGCTAACAACAACAGCATATAGTATTCAGAGCAATATTAATGGTATATTTACATGGCATATAGCAATTCAAAAAACGTTTTGCACCACGACATATGTTTGCTGCGATACAGGATCATACACTATTAAATTCTCAAGAGCGGAGTCATATGATAATTTGACAAACTTGGTATTTCTGAAGTCTCACTAAGAATAAACGGCCAATAAGAACCATCTGAAGATATTTTTTTGGACAAAACCAAGTATCATGTGCATTTCATTGTATGATGACACTTATGGGACGTGACAAAAATGTTGATATCGGTCTGCAAATATCACAATTAGATATTACAAATTTATATCCAAATTATCACTTTTCGTTGGAACATCTTGATTTAACCAGAAAAACTGGCATTGATATGCACTTCCGAGCTCGTTTATCTCTTCTGGCTGCTCCAGGTCCCCTTATCTCTAATTACTTGAAGGTGCTAGCGGACGAATGGTAATATTATAACTGTCATATTATCATGTAAATGTTACTATGACTCCGGGTCAGATTGGAAACTACATACCGCGTGACTGAAAATATTTGGAACTAAAATAACATTACAACATAATCTGATTACAGGTGGTCAGAATAATTTATCACTTAGAGAAAGCCAACCCAACAAATTGGATGATGCTAAACATGACAATACTGGACTTACTCTAGCCGCGGATGATATTTCATATATAATTAAATCAGGTAGTATATTTAAACCTCTTGCAAAAATACCAGCATAATATTTCAGTTGTCTCAAACTCGGCCGCCCTTGAGACTATTGGGACAGTGACGGGAACGACAATACAGAAAGCGACGGGGCAAAGATACAAAAACAGGAAAAGGTCTAAGATTACCCGGGAGTCGTTTAATGTACGGCAAATGCCTGATATTTCCACGGAGTCGTTACACGTAAGGAAAAGGTCTGAGACTACCAGGACCGAGTAACTAACACTGATATCAATTTTTGTTTTAATCGATACTTTTAAAAAATAGAAAATAAAAACTGTTAGAGGTGTTTTATGCGAGACCAGTTACATTCCAGACCAAATGTCACTGAAACCGGTATCATTAATTTCGATAGTTCCACTGGACCTGGAACTCACTGGACCTCATACCCGATTGATCCTCGTGGAATTGATTATTCGATTCGTATGGGTTAGCCCCGCCAAAAGAGTTTATCGAGTATGTCAATCCTCACAAAGGAACGATATCGTATTCAACATTACCAACACAGAGAATAACTGACCCACCAATATGTGGACGAGAAATATTTGCTGTACTCGAGTCTGTATCAAAATCAACCAAAACACCCAATAAAGTTGTACATGATTACCCGAGTAATCGGTTTGAAAAGAGATCTTAAAGTATAATGGTAAATGGTTTAGAGATATCTCTTTCCAAACTAAATCCCACTGACGAAATATCAAAAGATAGTGTTAAAAAAATAATTAAAGATGAAATATCCGAATTACTAAATCTTGCAAATGTAGATCCAAACGAAACGGTTGTATGACAGGATAAGCATGGAAAATTAAAACCTAGTTATCTTTCAATAAATGATATTTACGTCAGAATTAATGGAGTAACTGAAAACACCGTAGCCGTGTTTGATAACAACGGAAAAATAAACCCGGTGTTCTTATGTCAACTATATCGGATAATATTCGTGCGCTTGTACAAACGTGCAGTGATAAAATGACAGGCGAACTCAACATGAACATGAACAAAATCGCCTTACTCGGAGATCCAGTATTAGACAACGATGCGGCCACAAACAATTATGTAGATGTTAACCACAGCACCTTAGGCAATTAAATAAGAAACTAAAATATCTTTGTCGACCGAGTATGATGTTCATGTAAACGCGTTTGAGCAAATCTCCGTAAATTGTTTAGAAAAACATGTTGTAATAGTAGATAATGGATTCACTGAAACATTAGAATAGCCTCCATCAGTTGTAATTTATCATCAGCGTCAATCACATGGTATGCAAAGTTGTTAATTGTATATTTAGTTGCAGCTGTTTTTGCTGTTACATGTTTATTGATATCGACAATAACATCATTACTGATTGCCCCAACAGTTGTAACAATTTGTGTAGCCATAATAAACTATATGAGTATATAATAAAATTGAATGTCTCCGCGGCTGAATTTTCCAAAATATCGTCGCTGATATCATTGAGTTTTAACGACGAAATATCAGATGAGTTCACAACTATCATTAAGATTTACGATGAAGCAACAAGATATTTAGAAAACTTTAATAGTAATAATGTCGCAAGAACTATTGCAACGTATCGTAGTTAATACAACTGCACCAAATACAACAGTGATAGCGTAAACGTTCTAACTGCGTTTCCAGTAAAGTAAATTGAACTTGCTTAGTTACAAGTCTATTATAGTTGGCCAAATATCCGTCAAATCAATAAGTGGTCTACATTCAAATATTTCACTGGTATTTGCAAATAAAAATAAAGCAGATGGAACCACCGATTAGCGGAAAATTGGTTTTGTCTATCTCCGATGTCATAATTCATAATTAGCGATAAGTGTCAAACTTACAGACCAAATTGGTAGCCTAATTGATTTGTCTGGGAAAAACATACAACTGAATCTCTAGATAAAATCATATTGACACACTCAATCGGAAAAGTGTTTATTTCGCGCTGAAAACAAAGCAAAAATAACTCAGAAAACATCAAAGTGTGTACTTACCTTTGATCTCTGCTTTCAGTAAAACCAAATTCCTCCTTTCACTTTCTAAGCTTCGGAACGGTTACTACTTTAACTTTCTATAAATCAGTATTAGTTGTCTTAAACATATATTTATAGTCTTCATCAACGATGATACTACACCCTGTATTTTCTTTTTACCTGGATCATTCTGTAGTAGCCGTGGCCATCGTAGACCACTGCGTTGATAAATTCGTTCAAACAATGAAGCAACATCAATAACGATTCTGCTTCTTTGTTCCTTCTTGAAACACCAACTACAGTTAGCGCGTATTTGTACGTTATTTGACTTCGACCAAGTTTGATTGTATCATGTGATTAAAAACATATCGGCCTGATGAACTTCATGAAGAACACTGACATCAAAATGCACATATTCAATTGGTTTCGGTGATGGTAGATATATCTGCCATATTATCTGTCGTGATAACCACTCTGCAGCATTAGAACTTTTGACACATGTCGCTTCAGAGAGTTTACAAATTGCTGATCTGCGTCTCCTTTATTTTCGTGGGCTATAATAAATGGATTCCATAATAATATTAATTACCTGCCGCTATTACTAGTGTACCTTTCATCGCCGATCTTATTTACCAGTTAGCTAATGATGCTTTGACAGATTTTTTTAATGGAATTTAGCGGGTGAGTTAATTTTTCATCTGCAATATGTCTATGCTGCATTTTGTTACGTGTATAAGATACATCATGAGGATGATATACTGTTGGATATGAAGTCGAGTTCCAGGACCATAACATTTATATCCTGTAAGATGTTTTCATCTGGTTTTATGGCCCAGGGAGTGCTCGGTAATTTTCCAATTTTGCTTCTATATCACTTCCTCGTTTTGTTTTATTTGAATCCTTACCGGAGATAAAATTGTAATTTTGTTGTCTCACATTGTTCACACCTACCAGTAAATGCTGGTCTATTATGTTTCATTCTGATATTCATTAATTCACCTGTAGAAGTAGGACCCTTGCATTTAACACATAATAAATCCATATGAGGCTTTCAGCATTGCAAATGTGGTAGGAATTAAAATTAAACGTCAGGCTTCACATAGGGCTTCTATGTTTCAGTCGTAAAGGGTGAGATTTAAGAGCACTTTTGAATGGGAGCTTTGTATGTTTGAGTTTACGTTCAGTGGGCAATTCGTTCGACGTTGCTGGGCCATGATATGCAAAAGAACGGTTTCCATATGACGTCGTTTTCTTACTGGAAATAATGAGTGTATGATTCTCAGAAGATGAGTTTAAGTATTTTGCTGGTGTGTACTCATGGGTGAGGTCAGAGAGGTATGTTGGACTGGAGTCCGTGATATGAAGCACATATAACAAATTGTGTTTGATTTTGGATTGAATGGATAGCCAAGGTATGGTGTAGATCAGCGGGAATGTGTGCTCTCATCGTAGTACTCTAAAAAGAACCCAAGCATATGTATTTTGAACGTTTGAAGTCTCTGGAGTAGATGTTGAGATGAACATTTGTCCAATCTTGAAAGTACTAATGAACACACATGTGTTTAGTGGCATCAGCCGTAAGATATTGGGGAATGGAACTGATGCGTCTCAGCTTAAGATATGCAGCATTGCATATGCTCATGACATGGTGGTGCATTGTGAGAGTACTGTCCAGTGTAACATGTAACATAACAACAGTATGGCTGTATTGTGAATGAAAAATACATGCCGGAAACGTGAGGGAATATATCATGCTATACTGTTTCACATGCTGCAGACAAATCAAGGAAGGTGAAGACTGTAATCTTGCCGCAATCTAAAAGCAGTGAGAATGTCGCAACCAGTTTTCAGTTTATTGTGGTTCAGATCGGTACTTTAACTCAGAAACGAAATCTTAAAATGTAAACATTTCGCCTTCAGAAGCAAGTTATTTTAGATTTCTGAGTTAATGGTTGCTTCCGCAAATAATACAAACTCATATAACATATATTAAATAAGAGCTGATTCGTGGTATCATAAGCCTCAGTAAGGATTTCACCAGGATTCTGTGAATTCACGTTAAAAAAATGTGTTGATTCTTTAAAGTAGAAAGTAGATTCAATTTCACCATTGGTCACATAGTGTATTAGATACCATGTATCCTTGTCCACAGTATACAAACAATATTACTGTTTCACTCTATAGGTATGTCAATATGTTATGTCGCCATGGATTGTGTGGAATATGTCAGGCTTGCAGCATTGCAAATGTGGTAGGAAAGCGGATGTGCACAAATTAAAGGTCAGGCTTCACTCTAGGTCTTCTATGAACATCATATATGGTTGTTACAGTCCAAAAGGGTGAGTTTTAAGAGCACTCTTGAATGGGAGAATTTTATGTTTGTGTTTACGTTCAGTGGGCAATTCGTTCGACGTTGCTGGGCCATGATATTCAAATGAACGGTTTCCATAATGAGAGTACGATTCTCAGAAGATGAGTTTAAGTATTTTGCTGGTGTGCACTCGTGGGTGAGGTCAGAGAGGTATGTTGGACTGGAGTCCGTGAAATGAAGCACACATAAAAATTGTGTTTGATTCTGGATTGAATGGATAGCCAAGGTATGGTGCAGATCAGCGGGAAGGTGTGCTCTGATCGTAGTACTCAATGAAGAACCCAAGCATATGTGTTTTGAACGTTTGAAATGTCTGGAGTAGATATTGAGACGAACCAGACTGAATGGGGTTACATTAGTTCAGTCTTGAAAGTACTAATGAACACACATGTGTTTAGTGGCATCAGAAGTAAGATGTTTAGGAATGGAGCTGATGCGTATCAGCTTAAGATATGCAGCATTGTATATGCTCATTACATGGTGGTGCATTATGAGAGTACTGTCTAGAGTAACACCTAGGTTTATTACTGACTGTGTGAAGTTAATGACGATATTAGATATTTGAGAACGGCAGAGTGTATAGACTGATGCGAATAGGTCCATGAACACACCCCGTGGAACACCACAACGTAGATCAATCATCATATTTGCAGACACAATTTGTGTCTTGTTAACCAGGTAAGACATGAACCACAGTAAGATATTTGGGAATGGAGCTGATGCGTCTCAGCTTAAGATATGCAGCATTGCATATGCTGATGACATGGTGATTGCTTTGTGAGAGTACTGTCCAGAGTTACACCTAACATAACAACAGTATGGCTGTATTGTGAATGAAAAATACATGCCGGAGACGTGAGGGATTATATCATGTTATATTGTGTCACATACTGCAGACAAATCAAGGAGGGTGAGGACTGTAATCTTGCCGCTGTCTAGAGCAGAGAAAATGTCATTAACTACGTTTTGAAGAGGAATTTCAGTAACGTGGCAAGATCGAAATGCAGACCGTATATTGCTAAAAAGACTGCATGACTTCAGATGAGATATAAATTGGGTTAGAACAACTTTTTTCTAAGATTTGTTTATATGAATGGGAGATTATAAACTGGGCGGAATTTCTTTTAATCGGTATTGTCAAGTGTTGCTTTCTTCAGCAGCGGTTTTACAATAGCAGGTTTGAAAAATAATGGTAATTACCCAACGAGAGAGAGAGAGAGAGAGAGAGAGAGAGAGAGAGAGAGAGAGAGAGAGAGAGAGAGAGAGAGAGAGAAAGAGAAAGGTATTAATAACATCAGTTAGTAAAGGCAATACAGGATCTAAGCACTGAAACAGCAGTGATGTTGGAATTGGATCAGGTTTACATGTCTTTGGGGCATTCTTCAGCACGAGTAGATGTATTTAATCCAACGGGACAGGTTCAAATGCTGCTAACGGTTGGTGCTGTAATCAGTATCGTATCACAGCTGTATGGTGACGATGAGTCAATTGTAATTGTGTTGTCAAGCTTATCGCTAATGGTTTGTACTTTTTCACGGAAGAAATTTGCTAACAGGTCCGGAATTCGACTGGAAAGAAGGTAGTTGGAAGTGTGCACATTTGTTTCTTGACATTAGAAGTCTGGTATCATTGAAAGCTCTATGCATATGTCATAGTTACATTGTCATCGACGAAATCAATGGTGCATGCATACTGTAGAATCGCTATCGAAGCCACGCAACATAGATTGCCAGATCTAACGATTGAAAATCTTGCTCGGAGGGGTGGATTCCAAGGTATTAAAACAAATTAGTCATATATAATTTTACGATGACCGAGGTCAAAAAGGTATCTAATTCAGCATAATCATCATCATTCTCTTGACCTAGTGTGGTAGTTGAGGCACTGTGCTGCTGAACATCTGACCAGTTCCCTCCATTTGATTTGATCATGTGCCAATGCCTGTGACCTTGTAAAACTTTTTTCTTGGTCCATTCTGTGACGTTGCCGTTCCACTTTTATATGTCTACCTCTCCTTCTAGGACCTTGGCCACTACCCTACAGTACTGTTGTGGATAGACTGTTGGCTCCAGTGACATGGCCATACCAATTCAGCTTTCTCTTTTTGACAGGGGTGAGGAGATCTTCATAATGTCCAACTTTGTGCCTGATGGTGTTACGCATTTATTCATTTCTGACGTGGTCCATGGATGCCAAGGATGGTTCTGTAGCATCTCATTTCAAGTGCCTGGAATGTTTATTGTAATTCTGCTGTCAGGGTCCAGGCCTCTCATGAACACAGAAATATTGAGATGACTAGTGCTCTCAATAGTCTGATTTTAGTTTTCAGACAGATAGTCTTGTCTCTCTAGATTGCTCTTAGCTTTAACATAGCTGCCGTTGTTTGTGCTGCTAGTGACAAATAGTTTTGCTCTTGATCCTCTTCGGTGATTATGGAACTATGATATTTAAATTGGCCCACTGTTTCCAGTTCCTGTCCTCTGACTTTAATCTGAATTGAGATTTGTTTGCCACTATTTGTTATCAGCATTTTCTTCTGTGCACTTATCTCCATGTCCAATCTGGAAGATGTTTCATCCAGGTTTTTTATTAAGTGGCAAGCTCATCTTCACCGCCGGCAAGCCCATCAACGTCGTCTGCAAAGCGGAGGTTGGTCATGTTACGATCTCCAATGCTGCCCCTTTCCACAGTGGTCTCCAACTGTTGTCTTGAACCACTCCCCCACATAACCTTGAGCGGTTACTGCTCTTGTAGCCTTTGCGTACAGATGTTCGATGGTGTTGGTCAACTTTGGACCCATGTTGTACTTCTTCATTGTGGCCCACAATGCCTCATATCTCTGTCAAAGCATTTTTGAAATCTATGAACACATGATAGTTGTCTTGTTGATGTTGCGATTACTTTTCACACAGAACCCTAAGATTGAATATTTGTTCTGTTGTGCTTCTTGCACTCCGTAACCCTGCCCGTAGTTCAGTAATTTTAGCAAAACTGGAGATTTTTGGGAAGTGTTATAATCTGTGCCTGGGTCCACTGTGTTGGCCATTCGCCTGACTGCCAGATCTTGTTGCAGATTTTTGTTAGTAGCTCTATCACTGATTCCCCACCATTCTTGATTAGTTCATCTGGGATGTTGTCTACTCCATCAGGATTGCCATTTTTCATTGTTCTTATTGCTGACTCCACCTCGACTTTGATAATGGGGAAATCATCATCATTTCTGGAGTTTGGAACTTCAAGCTCCTATGGGTCTCCTGTGGACGAATGGACTCCTTTAATGGGAAGGAAATTTATTCTGGACAACCTTGAAGTGGTCACGATAGTCCAGATACAGCGATGGTTACAAGAGAAAGCTGGTTCAACAATGAAGTTTGTCAAAGGTGACTCTGATTACGCAGGCTAACTACCAAATATAATGAGAAGGCCTATATATCTTCTAGTGGTTGTCTGGCAGCTGTACAAAAGTTAGCGTGTCCTAATCCAGAATTCAGTCTTGTATTTGCAAAGCGTTGATCACAACTTTGTGGAGTGTCATTACGATTTCCCTCTTTTATTCCCCCCAATCAGATCAAACTTTTTGTAGATATGTTCGCAAGGTGGTTCTTGGAGCAAAATACAGTGTCACTTTGTTTTCTAAAACAATCTCAAACGATATTATTTGGTGTGATGCTGTTTCTCCCACATACCACACACGCAAACCCTTCAAATGCTATTGAGGGGACGTTTACGCTCCAAGTACGTACTTAGCATAATCTTAATGCACCAAAGCATATGTTCTCGTAATTTCAACTTGCAGCGACACTGTCTCTATGTGCTTAAACGGTCATCAGAAACTGTTGGAATAAATTGGCTTGACTACACAGACGTCAATCATATTGTACATGTGGTCATATATGGACGGGTATCAAAACGTCGACACGGGTTCTGATTCTGCAATGTATCCACGCCAGTTACGTTCACTATCCAATATTGTAAACCATAATTGACTCAGCTAAGAAACGAAAGATATCGGCACTTATTCAAGACGGACGCGCTCATTCGGGTAACATTTATTGGACAAAGGGGATGATTAGATATCAAAGGATATGGTGTTATCAGTGTGCATTAGTATGATAGGTATGCCAAAATCACCATAATGCATCATCTCCAGTGATTTACGTATTCCTTTGGCAGACGACTTTGTTATAGCTACATGAAAAGAGTACCAGTGAAAAAAGGTGACGTGGCTAGAAGTACGCGTGCGTATTATGTCTGCACGTCATAAAGAAACCGGACAAGGTTTGCCAGTCGTGCAATTAAAATACGCCACTTTTTATTCATTGAAAAACTTTGGCATATACACATTTATATCGCCGTGGAAAATAAATAGAAAGAGAATAACTAAATGTGAAATAAGATGACGATGAGAAAATAAATAGGTGCAATAATTGGTATTATTATAGAAGCTACGTCGATAGTGAACGGTGTCTCTGATTACACGAGCAAGTTAATTTCGATATTACTGCATGCCCAATAGCGTGCGGACACACTGAGTATTGTCATGTTAGTCAATAAATTGTACTCTATTACAATCAAGCCTAGGATAATCAGTGCATCCGAGTTTGAGAGTGTGCAGGCGGAAATGGAAAATCTCAGACAACCCCGAACATGAAATAGGAGCCCCGCGCATGCTGACTTATGGTAAAAAGAACTAATCTTCATGTAACATGCATGTGTTGATCGATATCATATATATTGACCAATTGTGGTTTAAAATAGTATCATAAAGATCAGCAACATGATCCGAGCTCGAACCAATTTGTTTTCGAAAATTCGAGTTCAGTGTAATTATAATTATTAACTGTCCGCAAAACAATATCGGAAAAGAAAACATCATAGGTCTTTGATGAGTTAGTCTATACAGATAGATATAATGGAATAATTTTCAAAAACAGGCTTAGGCCATTAAGATATATTTTGTGAGCAATCCACTTTAAAAAGGCAATGCAAATTAGAAGGATGTTTAATTATTGAAATCCTTCATTTAAAACTGTAATTTCCTCCAATTTTATGTTTGAGTTTGATAGCATACATTATTACGAATGTGTATTCCCATCTTTCTTTAATATCAGTAAATACAAAAAGCAATTCTACCTTTTATCTAACATGTAAACAAAGACCTTCTATTGAAGTCAAAATAATTAGGTCGTTTTGAAAGTATACAATTTAGAGAAGGTTTTCTTTAGATCCGTTAGAGTCATATTTTACTGGCATTTTGAGATGGAAATTTCATTACTTGTGTATAATATTTTATTTGAATTGTTGAATATCAAAACAGCTTCACGTATATAAAAACATGTATTTTATGCATTGCAACATATAAAGAGAGCGAACATCACATTTAACAAGAGATTGTTGGTAAAAGGCAATGTGTTCCATTGGATCACATAATATTTGACATTACAATAAGAAGTAGCCGAATTGATATTGTTTATTTTTTATTTTGTTTGTTGTGTACGTTCGTTGGAATAGGAAGTTTAAGGTAGAGCAAATATGAATGTTGTTTAGTTCCAAAACAAGTCGAGTAATATGCCATTGCCTAACACACGCTCGGTTATCGACCGGGACTGATACAGATACTACGATGTATTAAGATATTTTATTTTTTTCCAAGTGTGTACTAAATATATGTGATTAACTTTAAATCGTTCTGAATAAGAAAGGAAATGTTACACATATTGCTGTCTCATTTAGGGTTGATATAATAACACTCGCTTGTCGATTATGGGATTTATTGTGAGATGAAATGGTGCGAAATAAACCTAAACTAATACAATAAAATCTTTGTCTGAACAAAATGGGAGAAGATCATAAACTTATTCAGCTTCACCGTCTTTTTCATCATGTCACCTGTTTAATCCAACACTCCATTATTTATATTTATATCTAAAACGTTTACCTGAAAAAAATATTGTTTTAAAGTGTAGTAATGCATAATTTATTGGGGACAACCTGGCCTTTCATTTCGATCTCCCATGTTTTAGTTGTTAGGTCACTGGTTCTCCATTTTCATAAACCTCGAATGTAGTTCGAGTCTATTTTTTAGAGAAATAAAATTCCTCTCTCATTCTGGTGGTGATAGAAGTGTTATATAGATGCATTATTGGTAGGGATTTAAAGGTAATTGTTTATTCTTTATAATATGAGCCCAGAGATTGGTTGACTGAGTGTATTTTGGCGACAGTGCACATTGAGTGATCATCCGGAAGTGCAATCTGTGTTCTGTTTACATGCTGTTCTGTTTACAGTACAGCCTCTCAAAAAAACTGCCGGTGAACCCCTGAAAAAGAACTTCACTGTGAAGTCATTTTTGGAGGTATTTTAGATTAACATATGATTTGTATTGATTGTCACATAGATGAAAGGTCAGTAGTGAGAAATATATGAAGAGAACATATAAAAAATTAAGCTTGATGTAGTGCCGCATGTGTTTGTTTAAGGAATTGCAGCTTTCAGAACGCTTAGCACATTATTTAAACATGTAACCTTGTTAATGACAGAGACTCAGTAGGGGATGACTCATTAGATTATTAAAAACAAAACCGGCTTGAAACAATTTCTAAGATTAAAATTAATAAACGATACAGTTTCTCATTTAAAGAAAGAATTTATTATTTAGAAAATCATTTACTTCTTACCAAAATAAATTGTGTGCTCTTTCTTCCCAAACATAATCGCATCATCATCTGTTGTGTTCTAGAATGGTATCAAATCAATGTATTGGCAAATGACAGGATAATTAATTAGAGCAGAATTGGTAATATTTCCAATGGATGGATAGATGATATTAAAAATCTAAAGGGGTTATTACTATTGATCCACATAGCTAAATTTCACAGTAAGGGGGTGGGGGGTCAATGTTGTTAGATTATAATTTCATGCCATATTACGGAACTGAGTCATAGAAAAACTGATTTAAATTTAGAAATGGAATATTTGGAAGGATAATTATTGTCTAAAGTGGAGTTTACCATTGATCTTTAATTATTTCATTGTTCCGCGGACTATACCAAATTGTTGCATGACACTTGCATACCACCTTTTAGATTTTTGGGAATTTAGTCCTTGAAAGAGAGTTCACCTCCAAAGTTAGGGCTATAACATATGTATTGAGATCTTGTGTTACAAGGTCTTGTTACCTTTCTCCATGGGTTGGCTCTGTCGTTGTGTGTGTCTGTGTGTGTGTCTTTGTTTGCGTGTGTGTGTGTGTGTGTGTGTGTGTGTGTGAGAGAGAGAGAGAGAGAGAGAGAGAGAGAGAGAGAGAGAGATGAGACCCCTTTACTTCTCAATTCTTTATATACAATTTCACATATAAGTATTGTTTAATAAGATTAGAAATATGACAAATTATGCAATGTTGTTTCTCTCATTCTCTCATGTCCCTTCCATTCTTCCGTATAAATGAATTTAGACCCTTTTAAGATTAATTTGCAATAACTTTACAAGACTTGCCGTCACGAGCTGATACTCTAATCCCGACCTAAAATACTCATATCAGTATCGCAAACGCTTTTATCAGTCACAATATAATCAGTCTATGTATAGGATATTGACATCGCAATTATATTATGATATAATTGAAATGGTTTAGTACAAACAAGGTTTAATTGCTTAGATACTACAGTTGATGCCAAGGAGAGAGAGAGAGAGAGAGAGAGAGAGAGAGAGAGAGAGAGAGAGAGAGAGAGAGAGAGAGAGAGAGAGAGAGAGAGAGAGAGAGAGTATGCCAAGCAAGGTAGCTGGTAGTATCACCCGAGCGGTGGGCATTGTCGGGATGCTTGCGAGATCCACACAGAACATATATATTATAGTATTGAAGGACACGTGTATATATTAAAATGTAGACTAGGCCTAGGGGCCGTTCTCCTAAGGATGATGATTTGCCCCTAGATCCAATTGATGGATAGATGATATTAAAAGTCTAAAGGGGTTTTTACTATTGATTCACATATCTAAATTTCACTGTAATGGGGGAGGAGGGCGGTCAAAGTTGTTAGATTATAATTTCATGCCATATTATGGAATTGAGTCATGGAAATACTGATTTAAATTTAGAAATAGAAGATAATAAGAGACCCCTTTAATTCTTAATTCAGTATGCCAAGCGAGGTAGCTGGTAGTATCACCCGAGTGGTGGGCATTGTCGGGATGCTTCCGAGATCCACACATAACCTGCGTATTATAGAATTGAAGGCCACGTGTATATATCAAATGTAGACCAGGCCTAGGGGCCGTGCCCCTAAGGATGATGATTTGCCCCTAGATCCTAACTTAGAAACAGCTGAGATCCCCATCTTCTAAGCATATATTAGTTGAATAGCACACGAAAATATCAGGCATAGTAGAAATAATGATTTATAACATGTAATCGTAGCTAGATTAAAATGTACATGTGTCATTAACAACCGTCTGAGTGTGCATAAGCGCGTGCAAGAAGATATTTTATAGAAAAAGTTATATGATGAATGTTCTGGAAAACAATTCAGATGAGATCCCATTAGTCAATCAATTTTGAATCTAACGAAACAGCTGGAGCAATGACGATGCTTCTTATGCACATGTAAAGTTCGAAAGGTGTTATGGACAACCATAAATTGATTTGCAATTTTAAAATATCACTCAATATTGACATGCCGTATCCTCACTTCATATAACTTCTAGATATTGGTCAAATATCTAGCACATGTACATACATGAACGACACCAGCTGGGACTAGGTTTATCTCATACACGAGGGTCACAATTCAGTGTGATCTTCGAGCTTATAGATAACAATAGTTGCCACGTACTAACATGCCTGGTTATCCGATATTTAATATCGTGATATTTTTTGTAGTTATCCACCACCATCCCCCATTGGTGGAATCACATAATAAGCATGTTTCGATTCATATACTAATACAATAACTACTCTCGAAGCACGACTAACATTTTGTTATGTATTTGAAAGGATTCTGACATACTTAGCACGTCTCCATCAACCCCAACAAACAAACCACGCATATCTTTTCCATACATAGCATCCTGGTATGGACACCTCATGACTTGACGTTTTACTGCACGACCAATATTAATATTATTAATGTACATGGCTACGTATTAGTAGCTATAAATGTACATGCTTACGTATTAGTAAATATCTATGTACCTGGTTACGTAATAGTAACTACCATGTTTTTTATGTATTTACTATATTTATGTAGCACAGACCACTTAAAATGGAGCAGAAAGGCTATCGACCGATCTTTCAAACCAGGTATGCACGTATCGATCAGCTATATCAGTTTTAATCTTGTAAGGAATGGCAATATGATGAACTCTCTGGTTTGAACTTTGTATTGTGTACAGCCAGACACCTATATCACAAGATCCTTAAGTAGATTGTAAGAAATTTTGATGTTTACATTCATTATCTAAGGCTATGATCTCATAATTAGATGTGTAGACTGGAAGCCACACTCCTAATATGTTATAAATTTGATTTAGCATATATACGGTAATTTACAAGTCCGTCAAGATTTACCCTCGCCTCGCCCTGAAAAATTGAAATGACGTCCCTGCTCATAGGTGCCGATCCCGTTTACTGTTAGGATGTTCCCTAATCCTGTCACTACTGTGGTCGAGAGATTGTATTTCCCTCCCTCTCTATATAGACAAATTATTCCTAATCAAACGTACACAACCGCAAAATCTGAATATATCCCTACAGGTATTTTCACATAGGTTTGTTCAAAATACTGTACATTTTCAAAATATCTTCAAAGGCATAGACGGTAGTTGTCTAGTCGGTAAACTATCCATATGAAATTACTAGGCGACATTCGTGTATCTCTATTTAAAACGGAACCATACGTTAGTAAAATCAGATCCAAAGCTAGGAGTATACAATAGATTATCTTCTTTGATAAGATTAACGTACAAAGGCTTCAACGAACCATAATCATATGATCTAATTTTATAGCTTCGACTGACACATTCATTTGTCAATAAACAGTGGGTTTTTCTTCTTGAACTTGTATATATCCGTTTGTAAAAGCAAAATAAATTAAGATAAATGAAAATTATTAATATAAAATAATCATCGTATTGTTTTTACAACTGTTATGTGACATTCAAAACACACGAAAAGTTAACAACTTCATTGTTAATGGTGAACAAGGACGTTCAACACGTCGATTGATATAATATATATATATATATTTATACACAAATTCACAAATAAGTATTATTTAATAAGATTAGAAATATGACAAATTATGCAATGCTGTTTCTTTCATTCTCCCATGTTCCTTCCATTCTTCCGAATAAATAAGTTTAGACCCCTTTAAGATTATCTTGCAATAACTTTACAAGACTTGCCGTCACCAGCTGGTACTCTAATCCCAACCTAAAATACTCATATCAGTATTGTAAACGCTTTTATCAGTCACAATATAATCAGTCTATATACAGAACACTGACATTGCAACTATCTAATGACCTATTTGAAGTGGTTTAGTAAAAACAAGGTTTAATTGATTAGAGGCAGATGATGATAACGAGAGAGAGAGAGAGAGAGAGAGAGAGAGAGAGAGAGAGAGAGAGAGAGAGAGAGATAATGATGATTGTTATTAAGAATTTAAATAAATCAATGAGTAAATTTTACTAATTTAGTCTAATCAAATTAAGACTCTCAGACTAGTGGGTCCATATATAAGAGTCCTAACTGATTGTCTGGACTAAACAATCCCAGCCAATCATTAGGTATAGCAGGTCTCATCCCACCCATCCTCCTTCAAAAAATTGAATGCTCTGTTATATTAGTCCAAAATAAATATTTTAATTTTAGTATAATATATAATTTTTAATTTAGTTTACTAAAACATTTTGAAAACTGTTCTAATTTACAATTTTTATTTTTAATCTAATACGGAATTTGGAATTTAGTCTAGCATAGAATTCTTAATTTTGATTTAATATAGAATTTTTATTTAATTTCATACATATGTTTTAATTACAACTAATATAGAAAATGAAAATGAAATTTAGCCTAATAAAGAATTTAACATTTTATTAAAAAATAAATATTTTAGTTTGTCAAACTCAATTTTGAATTGAGGTGTATTATATTAGATCTATTAAGAATCTAATATCAAGCTTAATTTTGAGTCTATTATATATTATTTATTTTTGTTTTTTATGTTTATTTTTAATTTAGTCAAATTTAGAATTTGTCGTTTATTAAAAAAAAGTATTCTTATACAGAATCGTTACTTTTTGTAGTATAAAATTAACAATGTATGTCTAATATAGAATTTTTTTAATATATTGTGATTCTTTGTGTTTATTATGGAAATTGTAATTAAGTATAATATAGAACATTTCAATTTTATTTTATCATATCATTTTTTCAATATTATGCTGATATAGAATCTCTATTTCTTTGTAATATAAAATTTGAACTTTTCGTCTAATATATAATTGTTAAATTTAGTTAATTTTTATTATTGTGTTACTTGTAGTGAACATATAAATTGTAATTTGCATTGATTATCCTTTATCTTCATTTCAGTCTGATATGTAAATTTTAACTTTAGGCTAATAGAGGACATTTAATTTTAGTTTATTATATAATCTTTAACTTTAGTTATATATTTTTTAATTTTAGTCTACGATACCATTTTTCAGTTTGGTTGAGTGAGATTTTTTACACTTTTGTAAAATACAGGTATTTTTTATTTTAGTTTAATATAGGATTTACAATGTAAGTTTAATATTGATGTTTATATTTTAGATGATTTTACAATTTTAGTTCAATAAAACACTTTTGCTTTTAGTGTAATATATCATTTTTAATTTTGCATAATGTGCCATGCCTGACAATCTTCATTCCTAAACATCCGAATGGAAACATATTTTTATAAACCTTTTATGTAAATAAAACTCATGTTTCTTAAGTCTAATAAGCTAAAAGAGGATGTAGTTTGGTCTCGATAAATGTACATGTTTGATATTAATGTGTTGTATTGTAGTTTGGTCTCGATAAATGTACATGTCTGATATTAATGTGTTGTATTGCTGGTATTTGTATAACAGTTCGTGTAGTACTGTTGGTGTATTTGTAGTTTCTGTGTAATGCACTACTTAATTCATGCATGCATATTATGTCTTTATTATTTAATAGCACTAGGTGCATAAATATTAAGAATAATTATAAATTTATATTAATTAAAATCATTACGTGTACACAGTATTATATGATGATAATAAATACAGTGTGTTACTGAAGCCGTTGTAAGCTTATTATATAATCAATTTGGCATGATCATCTTCATATAAAATATTGTACTTGCACGTTAAAATCACACTTGGGTTGTATCCACCTTTGTAATATAGGTTTCATGTAGATATAGTTGTCATTATATCCAAATATATTTCCGAGTATGAGACCCATGCGTTAATCGAAAACTGAGTTCTTATAAAATTATAAGATAAATACTGCTCAAACCCCCTACACACACACACACACACACTCTCAGACACACATTGACAGTCTTAAAAAAAAAACTAAAATATCATGGTAATAGTGCCTTTTTCTGTTCAACACGTTTAATCCGCTTCACAATATTCATTACACATGCTGTTTGTGTCAATGTTTAATATCAAATTAGTAGTTTGAACCTAAAAATATATATCATGTCTACATTTTCGAAAGTTATTCTAAGTTTAGCTGAAGTATATAAGTATGCTGCTTATTTACATTTTCAAGGGCCATACGAGTTTAAACTAATGTATTTAAGTAAGTGGTTTGTCTATATTGTCGTGGGGGGGGGGGGGGTCGTGCTATTTTAAACTAATGTATTTAAGTAGTTGGCTTATCTACATTTTCGAGGATCATGCTAGTTAAACTGATACATTTAAGTATGTGGCTTATCTGTATTGTCAAGGGCCATGCTAGTTTATATTGATGAATTTAAGTATCTGGTTTATCTACAGTTTCGAGGATGATATTAGCTGTAACTGATACACATCTACATGTAGATTATCTACATTTTCGAGGAAAATACTAGTTTTATCTGATTCATTTAGGTATTAAGCTTGTCTACATTTTCGATGACGATATTACAATATTACAGTTATCTAATGCATATTTGCGGAGCCGCCCATATGTGATTATGCCATTAGTTTGCGTTATCGATATCTAGGTGATGATCGACCACTGCGTTATTGATATCATGAAATAATTAATATGAAATCACTGGATGAAATTACAGAGATGAGCAAAGATATAATAGATAACACATGAGAGCCCCAGTATGAAATATAAAACAATTTTATAAACTAAATGAAACAAGAAAATGAACATGACGTTTTCAGAGAAACACTTTCTCTGATAAATATTATTATATAATGTATAAAAATGTAGCTAGATGATGTGTTTCCAGTCATTTCAAAATAATTGTTGGTGGCAGGTCAACATTGTCATAATTCCCGTCTTTACCTCTGTTCCCACTCGTGTTGTGTCAGACATCGTTTATAGTAACTCAACATGACTATGATAATGTGTTCAACTCGCTGCCTGACATTGATACAAAATTATATTAATAAGAAATCAGATCTGTTTTCTGCTAGTAGCTACTCGCATTTCTACAATTACATAACTAGACTTCGTAGATAAACTACTTCATTCTACTTTGGACTCTGAATCGCTAGCTTGAACGAACAAGGTATACACGAGTTCCTGATGACAGCACCTTCGATTATCAGTGCCTAATGACATTATCTGCTCACAACAACCATTGATATAGTCATGGTAAAACCAATAATTCTTAGCTTACAATATATCAGTTAGCTTACAATATCAGTCAGAATAATTATATCTAGTCCGCCTTTGTTAATAATTAGATCCTAAAACTAACCTCTTATTGCTGGGCGCCAAGCGAGGCAGCTCTTAGTACAATTTTTGTAAGTCTTTGGTATGAATTGAACCCACGACCTCCTGATTCTGCGGCATTGAATTGTTCATTGAGAATAAGGTCTCTGAAGAAAGGTTGTATAGCAGTGATATTTAAACACAATTTGTACCGTATATACTAATCGTTTAAAATGTATAATGTTTATACAAAATTTAAAAACAAAACATATTGGAACGATTGATTTGTGCATCAAATTGAATTAGTTTATCCCAGTACTTGAAGTACTTAGTTGATTAAATATACTCATGGAAGATATAATGTTAAAAATAAAAAGTCGCGTACCTTAATTTTAAAACCAGTGCAATAGGAAACACACTTTTGATTTGGTCCTTAAATGAACTGGTTTGAATTTTGGCAGTTTTCAGGTGAATATGGTATTGTAGATATTTTATATATTATTAAGAATATTCCTTCATGCATTGGTAAAATTTGAATTGTAAGCTTTGCAATCTGAATATTATGTTTTTATAATGTTTTTTTATAATGCAAGTAGTGAACAGATGTAATTATTTCATGTACTTTGTAAGTTTTACATTTTTGAATATCAATGAAACCTCAAGCATACAAACTGCAATTGATCCATTATACTGTTTTAAGTTGGTCAAACCTTCATCAACACCATCAAACGTTACACTTTCATATACAAGACACCCACTCTATATACTAATCTTTATTGTTCATGTAAGACATATCTGTAAATCCTGTACAATATGATTGATATACAGGACACCTACAAGAAGTAATGTTCTTCCAAAACAGGTTTCACTGAATTGTGTTGAAAGACGTCACCATATGATCACTTTGGTTGAACTATTCATAAAATTATATCTAAAATCATTAAAATGAAGCAAAATAAAAATGTGTTTCCCCAATTTAATGTTATTTATCCTCTAGGTGTGAACAATGAGAAAGTCCAGAGATTTAAACGCTGGTTCTGTTCAGTAGTAGAGAAGATGAACAACCACGAAAGACAAGATCCAGTAAGTAAATTTGCTCCATGTTATGCATGTACCTGCCATATTTCTTCTTTGAAATTTCTCAGTTGGATAATAAGGTCAGTATGTAGTTGGGAACAAACCTTGGAACATCTTAATGCATCCTACAATGTGTACTAGAACCAGTTTTAACTTCCTCTTAAGTCCCTCAGTATACCACTGCTCTGACAACATGGTATTGTCATACATCCTTATAAATTATTTTACGGCCCCCTTTAAACTACTGCCCTTTATAATCTTTTGAAGATGTGAATAATCCTATAAATTATTGTCAGGTCAACATTATACCACTGCCCGTCTGCTGATATGGGAATGGAAAAGGTCCCATTTAATTGTTGTCATTTCCACTTTATACCATTTACCTTCTTACTGCATTGGAATGGTAATGACTCCCATTAAATTTTCAGTTCTACTGCGTGTCCTATGACATGAGAATGGTAATAGATCCCATTAAATTATTGCCGATTCCACTGTATACCATGGACCTATGACAGGAATGGCAATATATCCTATTAAATTGTTGCCAATTCCACTTTATAACATCATAATGATCATGATTCTCATTAAATTGACAAGATTTGGTAAGTAAATTTGCCATTGGTATCCATGTACCTGGCATATTTATTCTTTGAAATTTCTCAGTTTTACAGTGTTGGCTAATAAGGTCAGTATGTAATTAGGAACAAGTCTTGTAACATCTTAAAGTATCCTACAGTGTGTACAAGAACCAGTTTTCCTTTCCTCTGAAGCACGTCCGTATACCAAAGCTCTGACAACATGGTTTGGTCATACATCCCTATAAATTGGTCATACATCCCTATCAATTATTTTACGGCCCCCTTGAAACTACTAGCATCCTTAGAACATGGGAATAATCATGGATTCCAATAAATTATTGTCAGGTCAACATTATACCATTGCCCGTCTTATGATATTGAAATGGAAAAGATCCTATTTAATTGTTGTCCTCTCCACTTTATACCATTTCCCTTCATATGGCATTGGAATGGTAATGGATCCCATTAAATTGTCTTCTACTGCATGTCCTATGACATGGGAATGGTAATAGATCCCATTAAATTGTTGCCGATTCCACTGTATACCACGGGATTATGGCAGGAATGGCAATGGATACCTTTAAATTGTTGCCAATTCCACTGTATACCACTACCCTTAAAATGGGAATAGTAATAGATCCCATTAAATTGTTGTCAGTTCAACTGTATACCACTGCTATATGACAGGAATGGCAACATAACCCATTAAATTGTTGCCAATTCCACTTATGTCATTTTCAATCTTGTAATATCAAAATCATCATGATTCTCATGAAATTGTTGAGATTTTGTACTATAATTATGGGACATCTATCTCATAAATTGTTGAGACCATCTACTATAATTATATGGGTCATGGATCCCACTCAGTTGTTGAAACCTTGTACTGTAATTATGAGTCATGGATCGAATTAAATCATTGAGACCTCGTAATATCATTATGGGTCATGGATCCCATTAAATTGTTGAGACCTAGTAGTATAATTATGGGACATGAATCTCATTAAATTGTTGAGACCTTGTACTATAATTATGGGTCATTGATCCCATTTAATTGTTGAGACCTTGTACTATAATTATGGATCATGGATCCCATTTAATTGTTGAGACCTTGTACTATAATTATGGATCATGGATCCCATTTAATTGTTGAGACCTTGTACTATCATTATATGGGTCATGGATCCAATTGAATCGTTGAGACCTTGTACTATAATTATGGATCATGGATCCCATCAAATTGTTGAGATCCTGTGCTGTAATTATGGATCATGGATCCCATTAAATTGTTGAGACATTGTACTATCATTATATGGGTCATGGATCCAATTGAATTGTTGAGACCTTGTAATATAATTATGGATCATGGATCCCATTGAATTGCTCTTGAGACCTGGCAATATGAACAGCGTCATGAATCCCATTGTTATCATGCCCTTTTTAATAATATTGTCCATGTAACATAGATATGGCCATAACCTGTTCTGAATCCAATATGGATAAAGCTTGACCTAACATTTGTTTTGGCAGCTAATGACGGCATCAGTCCTTGGTGGCTTAGTGATTAGAGTGCTGGGCTTAAGGCATAAGTAGTACTGGTGTGTCCAAGCTCCATACTATGTTGTATCCTTTAGCACAACTTTAATGTCGTCATCACTTGATAATCGTCTTGTTTTGTTGTGCCATAAAGCATCAAACCAAACCAAACCAAACCATACAAGACCAAACCAAACCAGACCAGACCAGACCATCACCGATTGGCTGTATGTTTTCAAGATTTATGCAAAGTATACCCCAAGACCAGCTGTTCCTATTTTAGGCTTCAAAATGAAATCCAGATACAAGATTTTGAATCCGAGAATTACTCCTGTGAATTTTATGCACATTTGAACTTAACACTGAAATTGAGTTTTTATAAAATTATGTACTGAGAGTTAGTCTTTATCAGCACAAAACAGAGAAATTATCAAATTTATCATTGAACCTTTGGAATTATTGTCATCCTTTGAAAGTAATTATTACCATCCTTTGAAAGTTTTTATGGTCATAGTTTGGAAGTCTTTAATTGCCATCCATAAGAAGTAACTATTACCATCCTTTAGATGTAATTATTACCATCCTTTAGAAGTAATTAATACCACCCCTTAACCGCTCATGTGGCCTAGTGGTTAGAGTGTCTGCTGCGGAAGCACAATGTGTAGTGTTTGATCTCCAGCTAAGTCATACAAAAGACTTAAAGGGTACTAACAACTGCCTTGCTTGGTGCTCAGCATTAAGAGGTTAGTGTTAGGACTTGTTGGCCTGGTGTCAGGATAATGTGACCGGGTGGGACATCATGCAACATGTCTGCGGAATGATGCCCCAGTGCTAGACATCACTATAAACTGTCTCACTGCAGACATCGTAGCTATATGACTGAACCATTGTTAAAGCAACGTACAAAATACTAATCAAACAAAAATAATACCATCCATTAGAAGTAATTACAGCCATCCTATTGAAGTAATTACTGCCATCCTTTCGAAGTAATTATTGCCATCCTTTGGAAGTTATTAATTGCCATCCTTTGGAAGTATTTGCCATTCTTTAGAAGTAAGTATTGGCATACTTTGAAAGTAGTTGCCAAAAATTAGAAGTAACTCTTTTCAAACTTTTGGAAATAAATTGCCATTGTTCCGAAGTAATATTGCCATCCAATTTTAAGGTTTACTTTTGGACCTGTAGTCCAGCAAGTGATCCTTCGAAACAAGCTCCTCTTGGCAATCAAGACAAAAGCTTTTGGATTTGTGAAGACAATAGCTTGCTATACCAAGCTTTTCAAGTGTTTTGAAGTGGACAATGCATAGGTGTTGAGATCTCTCTGCTTTATCATACATACGTAGGACATGAGGGAAGCTAATGTTGATTCTCATAAACAAGCTTCTATTGGCAATGAAGATCAACTTGTTTTAATTGGTTTAGAAACCATGATACTGTTCTAGGATTGTCATATTTTGAGACTTTGATGTGATATATGAACATACACATTCTTGGAGCCCATTTTTATTCTGTTTGTTCTTTCTTGTTATTTTTAACACAGGCTCAAACCGGTGATGAAACGTTCAATATCGTATGTGATATTGGGATTATACTCTGTGTCCTACACTGTCAATATATGTACTGTGTGTACAGTTTTGAAATTCAGAAAGCTAAAAGCACTTGTTACAAATTATTCATCCTTGTGGATATTTACCTTGCGGCTTTGCAACAAGTCTGTTCAAGTGTCTGCAAGAGATCGGTGCTTAATTTGTCAATATTGTTTTGATATGAAAAAGAGGGTTAGTTGAGCCTCTGTTAGTTTTGTGCATTTTTGTATGGGTCAGCATTCATTGCATTGGGTCTTGAAACTAGAAAGTTGAAGCACCCAGAATAAAATCATTCAAATTAGTGCCACATAAATAAAGAGAAACTCAGAGCAAGTCCAGAAAACTCGGAAAATTATGTTAGTCGCAATTTACTCTGGACATGGAAGTAGTTTCAGCTTTTAGCTGGAATTCAGTTACTTTAATCAATCAAGTTCAATGATAATGTGTTATAGTATGGAACAATAGATACAAATATATAATGCCTGAAGTGCATACCTGACAGCATCATTAATAATTGATTATAGGCGTTGTTAAGTGCAGATATTCAGAGAAGTTGTAAGACCAGAGTACAGAAAGATTAATGGCAAATTAACATAAAAGGTGAAGGATTTAACGAGATGATGAAATAATGGCATATTAGAATGAAAATAATTTATGGAGGCGAAATAGGTTACAGAATGAAATAGGCTTAATCTTCAATAAAATATATGATTTGCTTGCTATTGCATCATCCCTTTCACAATACAACAAAACCTGTCTCTAAAGACTACTTCTATGTTAGACTACCTGTCTTTAGAGACCACACACTCAATGGACAAATTTAATGATTATATAGCATTATTATCTGTTATGAGAGACCGCCTGTCTTGAGAGGCCATGTCTGTTTGGCAAAAGACATGATCTCAAAAGACAGGTTTTACTGTATGTTACTTAAATAAGAATATATATATATATATATATATATATATATATATATATATATATATATATATATATATATATATCAGAAAAACAAGATTTTAACAGGACCCATCTTGTTTGCAAGTATTCATTAAGAGTTTAAGAAATTAAATAATACATATGGTGCTTAATTTGTTTTTATTTTAAATGTAATGATTATATAGCAGTATGATCTGTTATGAGAGACCACCTGTCTTGAGAGGCCATGTCTATTTTGGCAAAAGACATGGTCTCAAAAGACAGGTTTTACTGTGTTACTTAAATAAGAATGTATATATAGCAGAAAAACAAGGTTTTAACAGGACCCATCTTGTTTGCAAGTATTCATTAAGAGTTTTAGAAATTAAATAATAAATATGGTGCTTAATTTGTTTTTATTTTTTTGACTTATCATTTGAATTGTATTCAAAAATGTCACAGTATTTATTTCCTTTTACTTGTCACTATTATTATATGTAGCATATTGGTGATTATTTTCAATAAAAAAGGACAAAATGCGCTTTTGAATAAATTGCAGTTGAGTTGGAATTGTTTTCTGTACAAATTGTATTCAATGTCTACAAGCATGCTGTATAGCTGAATTACTACGAAGACAGACTTTTTATTTAGATTTGCAACCATAATTGTATGCCAAAATCAGGCACAATTGCAACAAAAAAGAAACGTATTACTTGATATCGTGATTTTCATCGTTGCAGCTCAAGAGTGAGCAGTGGTAGAATACAGGACTCAAAATCCAAGGATTACAGGTTTAAAACTTTCCCTTGACAGGCAGGGTTGGCAGCCTGGTATAGTCATTTTTGTGTTGAAAGTGCTGTTTAAAAACTACCACTTATTGTTTTGTTTTTTAAAGCAGTTTAAGATTTACTTTATACTTTAATTTTAGTTTTGTTTAATCCATTCTGCTATCTTAAAATAGGGATGTAAGGAGAGTTACTTTTGTGTGGAGTGCATGTTTTTTATGTACATGGATTGTTTTGCTGCCCCTGTAGAATTCCTGTTGTGCCCCTGTGGAATTCCTATTGTATAACTTACTGCTGAAAAACATTAGCTCTTGGTTTATTCCCTACAGAGCAAAAGTTGACCCATTTCCTATTCTCAGTCTGTTTTCGAACATTACTTGCATTTGTGCAAAGAAATGGGGTTAAGTATATTTAGTGTATATTTGAAGAAGTCTTTAAAAAGACTTGTTTTTATGGACTTTTTTGGATGCAGAATTATAAACATAGAAATTGAGTATTCGGTTGTCTAAAAAAACAATAACTTTGTTTTTGTCACTTGAGTAAACAAGTACTTGAATATTTGAAATGTGATGGATAGTATAACAGTTGGTATTCACTTTTGTTTAGGAGCTTGTCTGACCAAAACATATTTGAGTTGTATTGGTCTTGTCTCAGCTGTGTGTCACTAGTTTGCAATTGCTTTTTAAATTTTATGAAAGGTTTTGACTGCACACCATTTTACAGTCTGATAAATTTGTTACATTGATGCTGATCCATCACACAACAACCATTTCAAAACCGGCTTAATAGAATTCAACTAAATTTGACCAAACAACCAGTTCTAAGACTGCTTAATGGAATTCAACTAAATTTGACCAAAGAACCAGTTCCAAGACTGCTTAATGGAATTTGACGATTTGGCAGAAAACATAATATCATGAAAGTCGTAAGTGACAGGGTTGCCATCACACATGGCTGTCATTGCACAAAATGGAAAACCGGTTGAGTATTTGTAAAAAACCGAATTTGACAGAATAACCTGGCATAGAGGACTTTCAATGGTATGCACATGACATTGAGACAAAAAGTCATAAGTATTGTAACAACTGATTCTGAAGAAAGAAAAATTGAAAAGGCTTCTCAAAAGCCACTCAGCAGAATCTTTTTATGGCTGCCATTACAGAAGACGTACACAATTTTAAATCCATTATTTTATGAAACTTCTACGCAGAATGTTATAGGAATTGATGGAACATTATGCCATTAATGGGCTTTCAAAAATATATATAAATTAATTTTAAAAACCATCCTGGTGTGAAGGACTTCAAAGTTTGTACAAATAATGCCCATATGCCAATCTAACGTCAAATCTGGCTGTTGTAATGAAACATAAACCAATCATGTGGTATAAGTGATTAGAGAGTCCACCTTGGATGCAGGAGGTCACAGGTTAGAAGTATGGCTGAGTCGTACCAAAGACATGTACAAATGGTACTTTCAGCTGCCTCACTTGGCGCTCAGCATTAAGAGGTTTATGTTTGGACTGGTAGGCCTGGTGTAATGATATTGTGACTTGGTGGGACATGATGCTACATGTTTGCAGCATGATGCCCCCAATGCTAAACATCACTATTAACTCCCACACTGCAGACATCATTGGGATATAAGTGATAAATTGATAAGTGATAAATGGATAAAACTGTTTAATATCCAAATCTCACCCACATACTAAGAATATAAATTTTAATATCCTTTAAAAGATCTCCACCAAATTTAACAGAAAGCATTCAGGCTTGAATGATCTATGTTTATAAATGTATGCCGATCTGTCATCCACTGTGGCTGTTTTTACAATATAGAAATTTTTAACTTCTTAACTTCTTAAAAGCCCAGTAAAGTTAATATTATTGACTAAATTTAATACCAATGGCCAAATTTAACAGACAGCATAAATGGCTTTTAAATCATTACATGTGATATAATATGTCATCAAATAGATAAAATAACATTATTTGATAGATTTCCTTATCATATGAAGAGGATCATACGACTAGATGCATCTCTTTTCGGTGATGCATTCCATCGTCAAGAGAAATATTTACATTATATTAGAATTAGCTCTGATCAGCTGTTTGAATATGTTTTTGTAATTCGGGCCAATTATTAATTTCTAGTGATTTGTTGGACTATAATGACTTAATTCTTTTAATACTTTGTTGTGCCAGCAAGATGTCTACCATAGTTCATGACCTGGTGCAAAGTTGATGATACTTTAATCATTTATAGGAGTTCCTGTCTGGCCTTAGGGTATAAAGATCTCATCTATACTGAGCTCTGTTTGCTTGGATTTGAGTCTCAAGTTTGGCCACTGTGAAGAAACCTTGCGGGTAGCTTATCTTGATCCGTGTTTTCTTTCTCCACCAGTTATTCTACCTGTCATGATTAGCATAACATGCTGAAAAAAGGCCTTAAACCCACAACAATAACATCATTTAAAACCAGTTTCTGTCAGGTACTGTTCACACTTTTCACCAGTGGCAGTACGTGTTGTTCTATGGTTTAACGCCATTTTTCAGCACACAATGGGTGATACATGTTGACCAGTATTATTGGTAAAAAAAGAAGATTGGAATACCTCAGAAAGAACCGCTGACCGGCGGGAAGCTACAGGCAAGCTTTCTCAGGTACCCACATCGGCCGAATCTGATTCTACCCCACGCAGACACAGCGGAAAAATCAGTGATCCGTGACAGAGAGCGCTTCAGACCACTTGGCCACTCTGGGTATTGGCAGACTGACAAATTCACAATAAACAGCAAACAGTATAAATGCATCCAGAATTCACAGTAAATAAAAACAGTAAAACGTCATTATTAGGATGATCTTTCTTGGAATCAAATGCAGCCTGGTTTATGTAGACCATTGCAGACTAGCATTGGAACCTGAATCACAGATGCACAATCTTAACAGGAGATACTTTAATTCTCTAGACAAAATACGTGAACAAAATGATGATTTTCATCATAAAATTTTAAATGAAAACATTCCCCTGACCCAGATTACTTGGACAACTGCTATTGCATTTGGCTATTTGGAAGATCTCGGGCATATGAGTGATATTGGACCCACATGGTATACTTGTTTTCATATCACTCCAAAATTGAGAGGAGTGGCTTGTGTAGAAGTTGTAATTGGAATGTAATCATGTAAGCTTTTCAATTTGTATTGTGATTATCAAATTACTTTTTGAGAGTAATGTAGTAAAATTGAAAGCTCTATTTTCTTTGAAGAATAAAGATTTTTTGATTGAATGGATGTGAAATTCTTCATGCCTTAAAATGCTTGGACTAAGTATTTTTGTCTTTAGCGTTGTTTTAGATAATGGCTCCAACTTCAATGATCAGAGTTGCAGCTACATCAAATTTTAAGTTAAATGCAAGACTCGGTGAAGTGCGTTATAAATCTAGATTTTATGAAATGGGAGTATATGTTTCTGTGAACAGGTTATTAAATTTAAAATCATCAAGAAATTAACATAAAAGCTATTTGCATTATCATAGATATGAAAAGTGTCAGTTTTCATCAGACTTTGAAATATTAGCAATCAGTCTTCAAATTTAAACACAGTACAATGTTTGTTTAGGAAACATTCTGACATTGAGATCATATTTTACAAGCGTAACAAAATCCAGGAATATATATGGTCCATTACTGATTTCTTCTTTAACTTATAATGAAATTATCATTTAGACATTATTTTGCAATAAATGTCTTGCTCTAGTTTATATACATGATTTGAGGAGAAAATTAGCAATTGTTGTGCGACTACAATTGTATCTTTGACAATAAATATAATTCCAGGACCTAGTAGTTACTGTGGTTTACATATCTTATATTATGAGTGGGTTTTTATGAGTGTTTATGAGTGGATCTTTATGAGTCTTTATGAGTGGGTCTTCAAAGCAGAAGAAACCTTGATCGTTCACGAGTAACAAAAATGCAAATTTTGTGGATTTTCCAGCATAACTAGGGGATTTTGCCAATGCCATCTTTTTGTCTATATATTCCAAGGAACCCTGGATGGTCTAAAGTTTTTGAAATTCCAGATCACTCATACCTCACTTTTGTCTGCATTGGATCAAGCATTGGCTCAACCAGCATAGGTACGTGAGAAAGCTTTAAAATAGTTTCAGGTGGGTCAGTTGTTTTGCTTGTTCATCGTGGATTATTCTATCCACCAGGTATACTGGCTGCTATGTATAGTCTATATACTCCAAAATGGCGTTAAACCCAACCCAACCAATCTTATCTCAGATATTTAGTTTCAAGCCAGTAATGTTTGAAGGACTTTGTGGAATGGATTTTTTGTAAAATCTGAGACGCTTGATGTTAAAAGGTGCAAGTCTATGGTAATATGTTACCTTTTCCTGTCTCGTGTAGAATTGGTATGATGTACGTTCCATCATGTTGTAATGGGTGGCTAATGGAGGCAACTGGTTAGCCATAGAGTGCATACCTGTGGTAGGGATGATTTTCCACCTGAAAAGGCCTTGAAGTACAGTTTATATATAAAATGAAAACCTTGTAATTTAAGAATGTTAATTTGATTTAACCCTTACTTTTATATAGCTCTACGGATCATATACAGAGGAGTTTATGGGTTGGTCTGTTACCTGTCATTGGTACGTTACCTGTCATTTGTCTGTTACCTGTCATTGGTCTGTTACCTGTCATTGGTCTGTTACCTGTCATTGGTCTGTTAGCTGTCATAGGTTTATAGCCTGTCATTGGTTTGTTACCTGTCATTGGTCTGTAACCTGTCATTGGTCTGTTACCTGTCATTGGTCTGTAACCAGTCATTGGTCTGTTACCTGTCATTGGTCTGTTACCTGTCCTATCATTGGTCTGTTACCTGTCATTGGTCTGTTACCTGTCGTTGGTATGTTACCTGTCATTGGTCTTTTACCTGTCATTGGTCTGTTAGCTGTCATTGGTCTGTTAGCTGTCATTGGTCTGTAACCAGTCATTGGTCTGTTAGCTGTCATTGGTCTGTTAACTGAAGATTATTTTTGCTGCATCTACTAAACTACTTGGATGGTTGCCATTACAAATAAGACACATTCACTACAAAGTCTAGTTTGTCATAAATAAAAATGGTGCTGCTGGGATAACTATGTAAAGGGACATCTTGAAAATTGTGTTATTGCTACTCTTTTTGAATGAATGGTCCTAATAATCTAGTGTTTTCATTAAAGAGATGTACAGATGCAGGCTTTGTGTGCATATGGTTAGCAATGCTAATTATAAACTTTAGTATTTTAGTAAAAGAATGATTGGGCAGAATTTGTCTTCAAAAAAGCTGTGTTAAGTCATTGCTTTAGTGGATTAAAACAGGAGGAGCAAGTCGTCAATATATATTACAATTATCAACTAGTAACTCCAAACCAGTGCAAAAAGAAATGATTAATTAAATTAACCGAATAAGTTGGAAATTTTAGATAAACATAGATTTCATGTTTTTCATTGTCCAGATTCTTTTCTAACATTTCAAAAGCCCTTCACTTGATTTTCCAATAGTTGAAACAGTTTGATTATGCATATTCATTCTAGCAGAAACTGTCTCCAAACAAAATTATCAGATTTATTTTACATTTTAGCACCAAGGTTACATTGACTTTGATCATCTCAATCAATCTAGTTGAATACTATGTATCAGATTAAACACTATTACCAATTTGAATTATATCAGTCAGTGGTGTGTATATGTTTTGTAATGGCCAAGCTAGGTCAAGATGATTAATACTACACTGGAGTATGACACAATGGATGAGTATGATTTTCACCAACTGACTAATGAGGGACCCCGAGTGGCCGAGTGGTCTAAAGCGCTTTCCATTAAGGATCACTGCCATCTCACCTCTGTTTGCATGGGTTCAAGTCTAAGTGCCCCAGGTTGATCCAGTCAGTTTGAGAAGTTTGTTTTGAGTGCTAAGTTTTGCTTGAGTTGCTTGATAAAGGTTACATTGACTTTGATCATCTCAATCAATCTAGTTGAATACTATGTATCAGATTAATCACTATTACCAATTTGAATAATATCAGTCAGTGGTGTATGTATGTTTTGTAATGGCCAAGCTAGGTCAAGATGATTAAAACTACACTGGAGTATGATACCATGGATGAATATGATTTTCACCAACTGACTAATGAGGGACCCCGAGTGGCCGAGTGGTCTAAAGCGCTGTCTATTAAGGATCACTGCCATCTCACCTCTGTTTGCATGGGTTCGAGTCTAAGTGCCCCAGGTTGATCCAGTCAGTTTGAGAAGTTTGTTTTGAGTGCTATGTTTTGTTTGAGTTTTCTTAGGTAGAATGTCAGTGATTGGTCCAGGGACACACCAAGGTATTTTGTGTTTGGTCATGTTTTATTTTCTGTCCACTGAGGAGGATGCAAGGCGTATGGTTCGCATCTGCATTTTTAAGGTGGAAGATACTGGAGACTGTTGTGCTTGACTCTAGACGCCATGTTGAGAAGAAGTCCATCACATTGTCCAAGTCCTTATTCATTGCCCCTTAAAGCTCAACAAATGAGCGACTTTGGGTGTCGAGAGCAATATCATCTGCATGCATGAAATTGTGTGACTGTGTTGGAGGTAAATCATTGATATAAACATTGAACAAACTTGGCAAAATAACAGTTCATTAGTCTGTTCTCCATGAACTGCAGCTCTCTCTAATGTGCACCTCTGAAGCACCTGTTGCAGAGGAACAGCTTAATAATTTCAACTATCCAGGAATACTCTGGAAATTTTCAACAACAGCCCTGCATACCAGACCACGTCATATGCCACTGTTCGATTCAGAAAAACGTTTTAGAATCAGTACCTTAAAACAGGATGAAAGCAAGGAGATCAGCCAATAAATCGCCACATTGTTGGGATATTTCACAGGCTTTTAGATCACAATAATCTTTACCTGGCACCAAAAAGTCAGCATGTACTTTTCCTTAACAACCTCGTGCTTCAGGAACATAGCAGACTTAAGGTCAGGGTGTATGCTATTATCAAGTGTCAGAGATCATCATCACCCAGTGTCTCACAAATTGTATGCTGATGACACCCAAATATACAAGTCTAGCCATCCAAATGAAGTAGATGCTTCAATCTATGTCTTCAATGTGCTATGTTTCACTGACAGACTTAGGTCCAACATACGGCCTCACCCATATGTACACACCAGCAAGATATTTACACTCCACTTCTGACAATCATATACTCATTGTTACCACTATGAAAACGAAGTCATATGGACAACGTTCGTTTGCTTACCAGAGCTCGGCAATGTGGAACAAATTGCCCATTGAAATTAGACACAAAGATACAGTAGTCCCTTTTAAGAGTGCTCTTAAAACTCACCTTTTTGGACTGCAGGAACAAACTTAAGAGACCTATTAATGTTTTGCACCTTAAATGTTTTCAGCATGTTTTATGTTCCAAGCGCTAAATTAAGAACTAATTAAGAAATTAAACATTGTTTTGAGAATGTCAAATTGGTGAAGACAACATTCATAAGGATTAAAATCATTTTTGAACTATAATTTAAGAAAATGTATTATATATAAAAGTATTGGTATGTGAGGATAACACTCACTTGATCATATAACTGAATTCACATTTTAAATGATATAATATGTAGTTTGCTTGTAAAACAAAAATGAAGGATAGAATAAATATAATTTAGAAGAGAGTAAGGTATTAAAATTTCTGAAATAATATTGCTTTGTGCTTAAACAAACTTAAAACAAAATTATTGTAAAAAATACAGTATTGCCAAAATCTTAAAATTTTGTACAGAAAATTAATAAATTAAACAAAACAAAACAAATAAATAAAAGTCGCAATAATTGTGATGTGATAGTTTAAGAGCTGTTACGCTGACTGCTCACAGTGCTTTATATATCTGGCGAAACCCCACAACCAAGAGTGCCCACAAAACCCACATAGTTTGTTAGAATATTCAAACAAAGATATGCTAGTATGGCATCAGTACATTTTATGGCTTTAGTTAATTTTTCCACTGATTATATAATTTTCTTTATCAACTCGATATTTTACCCATTACTACATTACGATTGTATTGCCTCAAAATATAAAGTCAGCTGTGTTTTGTTATGCATGTACCTTGTTTTACAGTGTTGCACATTGCAATGGATCGGAATGTGTACTCAGTTATGCACTTTTAGAATATCACCGAGCTCGACCGCGTGATATAAAAATCAGCATGTGTTTGTACAAAATAAAATAGGAGAAAATCAAAATTAAATGCAATGACGAACAAACCGTATCAGTTGGGCATATAAATACATTCAGAAAGTATGATGTACAAGATTAAGTGGTGAACTAAATTTTGTATTTTGTCAAATTATATGGGATGCCAACCGACGGCATTGATGCTCCATGTTTTCGATAACTGAAAAACAGTATTATATTATTGTTAACATTATTGTTAAGGTCCTTGACAAATGTAATGCAATGATTAAAACAAACATAAACCGAGTCGGGATTCTTGTTTGGACCAACAAAGTAGGTCTCTGCAACTTTTCTTTTCTTTCTGAAGTGTTTGAGCGTCTACCCTAAATCATAGTAGATGCGATAGGTCGTAGGTTTGATCCCCGGCCGCGTCATACCAAATACTTACACAAATGGTACTAATAGCTGCCTCTCTTGGCGCTCAGCATTAAGAGGAAAGTGTTAGGACTGGTCAGCCTGGTGTCATGATACTATGACTGGGTGGGGCATCATGCTACATGTCTGCGGCATGATACACCAGTGCTAGAAATCACCATAAACTGCCACACTGCAGACAGTGTAGCGATATGACTGAAAAATTGTTAAAGCTACGTTAAATCTCTCTCTCTCTCTCTCAGTTGTGTGTGTGAATGTTTAAAGGAACATCAGCACAAAATAATGACATTATTGTGCAAAAAAAGTTTTAAAAAAAGTAAAATGAATTAGGGGTCGTCCTTTACTTATGTGAACAGAATGGGGTAGGGGGTTTGAAGAAGTTTGACAATTGTTGACATGGGGGAGGGTGAGTTCAAAATGAATTGACGTCAACAATGTTATTTGTTTATAATAAATTTAATAAATTAAAAAAATGGGATACTGACAGAAGTAAAAATATAAAGTTTCGATTTTTTTCATGAATTCAAAGTGTTATAGTCAATTGGAAATGTGTTAAACAAGTAAAATAAATGTATTCAAATTTATTTGTAGACCTTTTAATATCCATTATTCTATTTGTAGCATAAAAATCAGCCATATAAAATATTGTTAGTTTGTTGAGGGGGTAAAACAAAATTGAAATGATTTTATTGAGGGGGTCACTGAAAGTTTGACAGCTGTTGACAAGGGCAGGGGGGAGGAAGAAGGGAGGGTAAAAAAATTGCTTTAAAATTGTTGACATAATTAATTGATGTCCCTTTATACAAGGAAACGTTTTTAATTGTTTATGGTACATCATGTATGCTAAAAATATTTTGTTGGAGACTGACATTCATATTTTACCTCATTTTAGCTGTCAGCAATGAATCATAATGATTATTGCCATCAAAATGTCTGTTACAAAGTCCTTTACCTATAACTGCGTCAACTTGATATAATGTATACCCAGTTTAAAAGTTCGGAGTCAGTCAGTTATCAGTGATATGGCTGAACAAAACAAGTGTCACAATTTTTGTTTAAAGAACCCCCAAACCTTCTTTTCAGCATTTTCTGTTGCAAAGCTGCCATTACCCAACTGTACACTGGAATCACATTTTCGAAATGCATATATGCCATACTTTTTTCTGTTTCAAAGAACCTTACCCCAAGAATGCTACATTTTTTATTTTGGGTGAGAGGGATTCTTAGGCCATCATTTCAGTTATTTTTAGTAAATTTTATGCCATCCCACCAATAATTTGAAGAATAAAAGATTGTAAACCCAGACAAACATTAAAGAAAAAGTATAAGCCATCATACCCCCAAATTTGTATTAAAACAAAAATTAAAGACATCATACCTCAAACATTTAACTAAATTTTACCATAATCTAACAAAAATAAAATTCTAAATAATCCTGTCTTCATAATGTATTGCCTAAAATTACAACATTCATTTGTCATTTGAGGACAATTGTTCTATCTGAGGAGCACAACAGACAATCTGATCATCAATTGGTATATAATTTAATCAAGACAAATTAAGTCATAACAGCTAGGATTCAGATGTGTGACTCTTTTACATTTAGAAACCAGAAAAAAACTTGAAAAAATAAACTCGTTCATTTATTTAGTTGTTATTTTTGTTACTCCTGAACTACTTGGAGGATTGCCATGAAACTGTACATACATTTATCCCTTGGCCTAGTTGCACCTAAATATTAAAGATGCTGCTTTAGAATTAAATATGGCTGCCAAAGTAGCCATCTTGAAAAATGATACGGATCCTTCTTCTGAATGTGTATTCATATACATGGGTTTTTCACTGTTATATAGTTGTTCATTAATGGAAATTAATGGAAATGGTGCCGTTCTACCTGTACCGTAATGATTGCAAAGGACATTAAATACTGGCGACATCTGGAGTATTCTGATAGTATGTGGAAGGATATATGATATACTGTTGATTGTTGTCAATCCAATGTTACGGCAAGTTTATTATCACTACTTCTACGTACAGGATTTTGAAACATATTCATCGCAATATCTAGTTAAATTTAAATTAGAATAATGACACTTAGTTGGCCACTGCAGTGATGGATTAGAGAATTGTCCTATTGCTACTTCTTCCAGATGATTATATCAACATGGGGTTTTCATTAAAAGATTTCAAATGTCTAGTTGTACCTAAATAAACATGATATGACATTCATAAGGGCCATTATTGATTATCTTGAAAATAGATTTTTGTCACTGCTGCTTTACAAAAAGTCATATTGACATTTTATGTGTTAACCAGAAGACTTCTTATGCTGTCAAGTTGGTCTCAAATATAAATGATAACTACCAGACATTCAATATGACTACCATGGTGACAGCCTTGTCATGGCTGCAACTCCTGAATAGATGATTAACTTAACAAGGAGTTTAAACTTGCGATGTCACAGATTAAAATGAAACCAATCTGACCACCACTATTGCTGCAATGATGAAATTTTGACAAATTTTTTGTATCACTTATCCTTCTTGATAAATGGTCATATCAACATGGTATTTAACCAAAAGACTTTTTAAAATGTCTAATTGGCTCTAAATGAAAACGATGCTGAAATGAAAACCAGTTTGACCAACATGGCAGCTCTGTTAATTTTGTCTTTTTGTTACCTGTCATGAATGTTCATATTGATATAAAGGATGTCACCAAAAGACTTCGTCTGATACCTAGTTTGTCCTAAATGTTACAGATCTGACATTTAAGTTGGCCAACATGGCTGCCATAAAGACATTATCACTATTGAAAAGCGGTATCAACATAACCTTTTTACCAGAATACTTCTAAGAAAATTGATGCCGTCGTCCAGTACAGCCATTATGGCGGCCACATCTTCTCAATAGATGAACATTTCAATACAAGGTTTCACCAAAGGTCTTCTTATTATATTGTCATAGCTGCTAGAAAAAACACAATGAAAACTTTAGGCACTTCAGTCATATTGAAAAGTTTTTTTTAATTTTTTTTTGTATCACAAAACCTGGTTGTATTTGACAACTGCTTTACAGGAGAAGACTTCTAATAATGTTTTGTTGAACTTTAATGAAAATAATGTCCATCTAGCATCCAGTATGACTGCTACAGATGCAAGCTGTTATTAATAAAATGTCGAAGCAATTATTTTAACACTCAGCAGATGAAAAAATGAAAGGGTTTTATATTTGTTTTTAGGTGATTTATTTCTGGTAGTATAACGCCTTTGGTCTATATGTCAGCTCAACAACCAGCTGAACTTTGGGCATGGCTTCTTGTCCATTGTCCATCCTTTCTTTACGGCAAAGTTAATACTCTTACACCTCAATTAACTTAAAACGTTGCATACTGATGTATCCCATTCAAACATACAGTATGGTTGCCACAGTGGCCATCTTGAATAGGTTATCTCCTTCAAAATATATGGTCATATCAACAGGATTTTCAGGAAAATATATTTTTTTTAATGTCTAGTTGGTCCTGTATGAAAACTGTGCTGTCATATTGAAGTGGTATTTGCACCAGAAGATCTCTTATGATGTTTTTAGCTGGTTTTAAATGAAAACTGTGTTGTCATATCGAAATGGTATTTGCACCAGAAGATCTCTTATGATGTTTTTAGCTGGTTTTAAATGAAAACTGTGCTGTCATATTCAAATGGTATTTGCACCAGAAGATCTCTTATTATGTTTTTTCTGACTTTAAATGAAAATTGAACAAACCAGGCCTTCATTAAGCTGCCATTTTGTCCATCCTGAAAATCTGTTATGGCTGCTCTTCATGAATGTAAAGATCATATCGTCAGGTGGTTTTACAACCAGTATGGTTGTCCTGGCTACCATCTTGTAATCATATACAAAAAATCACAGTCATGGGCTTTTCAAATAGAAGACTTTCAATGATATGATATCCATTTTTACTATAGTGGTGTTAATTTGTAAATCGTTTTGCTGCTGCTATTACTAAATTAATGACCATATCGATGCGTCTTTACCCTAAAATATTTCTTTTGATACCACATTGTAACAAAATGAGAGTATGCTACTCTTATATCCAAAATTTACCATCTGTGTTTTATTATTGATCCAGAATTGATGGCCATATAGGGTTATCACTAAACTATTTCCAGTTATGTTGAGTGCATTCTAAATTAAAAGGTTGTTGACTTGAATCTGTGATTGCTTTACTTGTCATAGACCAGAAGAGTTTATGGGATGGCCAATATAGGCAAGTCCTCTATAGTAACAATGTTGACAACTCTCGAGAAAAAGCAAAGATGGCTTCAGAATGAAACGGTTTTATCGTGAATACCTGGAATTTTGTTTCCAGCCAGTAGAGCATTTATCCCCTTCAGGGTCTACTGTATACAATTTATGATTTATTTGTCATTGTCACATTGCCCTGCCCGTGATTGCTTAAGTCATGGGAACAAATCAATGGTTAGAAGCCATGTTTATATAGCGGGTATTCTTCGCAAGCGTGTGAAAAGTCGCACATGTAAGTTGTAAGTTTTGGTCAAGAACAATTGATAATTATAGGCGCTGTAATTATCACATCATCATTATATAAAGGAATTTTAAATGATACATTATATAAAGGCTATTTAAAGGCTACATTATGCAAAGGCTGTTTAACGGCTACATTATATAAAGGATATTTAAATTATACATTATATACAGGCTTTTTAACAGCTACATCCTATAAGGGCTTTTTATATAAAGGCAATTTAAAGGTTACATTATATAAGTATATATAATGGCTACATTATATAAATGATATTTAAATGGTACATTATATACAGGATATTTAAAGGGTACATTATATATAGGATATTTAAAAACTACATTATATAAATGATCTTTAAAGGCAAAATTAAAGGATATTTAAATGATACATTATATAAGGATCTTTAAAGGCAAAATTAAAGGATATTTAAAGGATACATTATATAAAGGATCTTTAAAGGCAAAATTAAATGATATTGAAAGGGTACATTATTTAAAAATGAATTTTAAATGGTACATTATATAAAGGATATTTAAAGGAAATATTATAAAATTTAGTCCCATGTACTGCAACCTTCTTTATGTCATTGTAGTCTACCTGTAGTGATTGAAAAAGCATAAAGTTGATAGCATTTTATAGCAAGGTGCCTTACACCATTGTCATCTACCTGTATTGACTGAATAAGGACAACTTTAGATCTATTGCATAGCAAACCTGCCTCATATCCTTGTCTTCTACCTGTATTAATTGAATAAGCCTAAATTTGATTATATTTGGGGATACTTTTATACCTACTAATACCACTACTACTACCACTACTGCTACTACTACTACCACTACTACTACCACTGCTACTACTACCACTAATTCTACTACTACTACCACTACTACTACTACTACCACTACTACTACTACTATTACTACTACTACTGCTACTACCACTACTACTACCACTACTACTACTACCACACTACTACTACTACCACTACTACTACTACCACTACTACTACCACTACTACTACTACTACTACTACTACCACTACTACTACTACCACTGCTATTACTACCACTATTGCTACTACTACTACTACTACTACTACTACCACTCCTACTACCACTACTACTACTACCACTACTACTACCACTACTACAACCACTACTACTACTACTACAACCACTACTACTACTACTAATACCTCTGCTACTACTACCACTACTACTACTACTATTACTACTACTACTGCTACTACCACTACTACTACCACTACTACTACTACCACACTACTACTACTACCACTACTACTACTACCACTACTAATACCACTACTACTACTACTACTACTACTACTACTACTACCACTACTACTACTACTACCACTGCTATAACTACCACTATTGCTACTACTACTACTACTACTACTACTACCACCACCACTACTACTACCACTACCACTACCACTACTACTACCACTACTACTACCAATGCTACTACTACTACTACCACTACTACTACTACCACTACTACTACCACTACTACTACTATCACTACTACTACCACTACTACTACCACTGATACTAATACTACTACTACTACCACTACTACTACAACCACTACTACTACCACTACTACTACCACTGCTACTACTACTACTACTACTACTACCACTACTACTACCACTACTACTACTACTAATACCATTACTACTACTACCACTACTACTACTACTACCACTACTACTACCACTACTACTACCACTACTACTACCACTACTACCACTACTACTACTACCACTACTACTACCACTACTACTACCACTGCTACTAATACCACTACTACTACTACCACTACTACTACTACTACTACAACCACTACTACTACTACCACCACTACTACTACTACTATCACTGCTACTACTACCACTACTACTACTACTACCACTGCTACTACTACCAGTGCTAATACTACTACCACTACTACTACTATTACTAATAATAATAATAATAATAATAATAATAATATGACCATGACGCAGAATAAACTAGTATATTGCATGCCATTTATCAGAGGAGTTCAATAATTCCCAAGTTTTCCTAGTCCCGGTTTCTACTAACACGAGAATTTACAGATGTATATGTTGGACGTGTACATGCACGTTCTTCGTTATAAATAACAAACATGCTTCTAATTTACATGGATCAAGGGAAATAAGACCTGCCATGAATGACATGGCGATTGCCTTTTGAAAATCTATTATCTCACATTGTGTCACTGACTTGGGTATCTAGGTCAGTTTATCAATCTGTAACGTTAAAGGCAGCAGTCATTTGCTTATTACATGACAGTCGGATAATTTACTGAAAACACAAGGGATTTTGCTGGTAGATATTCTTTTCGAAGGCTTCCTGTTTGGCAATATTGAAATTTTGAAAACATAGGCCAGTGAAACGCATTGTTGTTGATTCTACACTTGACTAAAACCGACATAGCCCAAACGAAAGTACTCTCCAAAAATGGCGGCGAGACAACAGGAGTGCAGCATTTGTATGGATAGTTTTAAGAATCCTAAGCTGATATCGTGTCACCATAGTTTCTGTTTAAATTGCCTGGAGGATTATGTACGGGTCAATCTTCGTAACGGTAGATTTGATTGCCCCATCTGCAGGACAAGTGTGGAGTTACCGAGAGGAGGCGTTCGAAGTCTTCAAAGTAATTTTTATATTGACGACACAGGCTCTGGTGAGAAGTTTGCCTGCGATCTTTGTGGTCCGAAAAATGCGGCATGCAGTAGATGTTTGCATTGCGAGGAGAATTTGTGTCAGACTTGTTGCTATGGTCACGAAAAATCGAAAGCGAGTAGGCATCACAAAATAAGTGATTTGGGAACTCTCGATAGAGCAACGAAGGGCAAAATTCGACAACGTATATTTTGTGATCAACATCCGGAAGACGAAATCCGGCTTTTTTGCAGAGACTGTAAAGTACTTATTTGTTTAATGTGTAAAGCAGTAAATCATGAAAACCATACAAGTAGAACTGTAGCCGATTATGCAGCTGAAATGAAGAAGACCCTTCAGAGCAAGAAGGATGAATGCTCGGACAAACTGAGACGTATGAATGATTCCAAAGCAATGGCGGAGGAACTTGATAGAAAGATTAATGATGCGGAGCGGGAAGAAATTAAAGCAGTTGAAAAACAGCATTTACAGTTGAAAAAAGTACTTGAGCAAGCAGTGGCAAATGTGAAAGGCAGAATAAAAAATGTTTATCACGACCTGAGACAGCAAATCGCAGTTTTCAAAAAATGTGTGGAGGATGAATTCGTGACCTGTTATAACGCACAAGAAAATGTACAAAAAATAACAGATCAAGGGACAGACATCGATATAATAAGAAATGGTCCAAATCTTGAACAGTTAATTTCTGCATCCATATCAAAGACGGATCCAACACATACTACAGTCCTGAAAAACAAACTGTTTTCGCCAGCTTCAATCGACGCAAGTAAACTGATTCCATTAATAGGCATAATGCAAGATTCTACTGACGCAGTAAGTATCACTTCTCGTAAAATCAGTCACATTTTGTTTCTCCCTTTATTGACATAAGTAGTGTTTGTAGTCGTAACAGAAATAAAAAGTCATTTGTATTGTTTTAACCAAATTGTGTTACTGCGTAGATATTCTTGAAATTCGCCGATTAGCTCTGAATGTTACCATCAATATATTGTATCGGTTTCAGATCGAGGCTTCTCAAAATTATCTCTAGAAACTGCATAGCAAACACCCTCCCCCCCCCCAAAAAAAAAAAAGAAGATACAATTTGATGTCAGCACATGTTTTATTATAAATGTGCGGCCTAAGTAAAGACAAGGCATTTTTTATGCAAGACATTGACACAATGACTATGCTATTTATTTTGTATGGAAAAGTATAGTATAAACTCATAACTAATGTAACTTAGTGTGTATGGGGTAAGATTCGGTAATATAAAATGTGTCCATATTTGCGTATCTTAGTCGAATTAAAACGTTATGAACATTTACAGATATATTGGTTAACCGAAAACACATAGCACTGGATACCTAGATAAAATCAATCAATACTAGATATAGTATATTAACATTACTCACGAATGATTGACAACATATTTATGCAGTTTAACCAGCAATTTCTCACGATCAAGCTAACATTATGTTTGCAAAGAAAATCACGTGCCGGAGTTAATATTTCGACTTTGATTTATGGATAAGATTACAACTTCTTAGAAGAGAATGTTCAGGTGACATGTTAATGAAATGAGTGAAACAGGCCTTGTATAGTGCACATTCTAATCACGAAGGACTATACTTCTGGATAGCAACGTAGAATTTGACGAATTTGTTGTTGTTACATCGTTGTTAGAAAGTGAAGACAACAGAACAAAAGAGTTAGCATGTGCATAAAACTAAATAAGTCGTTTTGAAAGTACACATACTATATTGAGAGATGTAAAATTTCGAGTAAATTTCTATGGAATAATGAAAACATATTAACATCATATGTTTGTTATTGGCGCCCATAGGCTAACTGACTCACAGATCATTAATTATAGTCGCGTTATGGACATTCAGAGTTGTTCGACATTTTAATACCAGCACCATTGTTGTTTATTTTAGTTTATCGTCGGAGTGGGTGAGGGGAATGATCCAGCTCCTGAACTCTTCATTGCATGCACCACATGCGTCTCAATCAGGCAAGCGAAATAACCTTGTCTGAAAGCAGAATTAGGAGAAATGTCCTGTCGGGTCACCAATTGACAGCACCCTTATACTGAAACTCCTTTTTTGTAGATCAGGTTCTACCCAGTTATATAATTTTTCAAATCGATTCTGACTATGTCACATTTGTAATTAGAGTCATGTAGTCCTGTGTTTTAAATTTTTCCTCACAGACACAAATGTTTAAGAAAGAAATTTGTGTACGTAGCGTACTTTAAGATCCGAAAAAGTACAACATAATTCCAGACTTGGTTGGAGTAACCTTAAATTTGTTAATCAGACATAAATTGCTACATAGAACGTTTAAAAGGTGTAATAATATGGATCAAATTAGTAAAGGTAACACCAAGGTGGCTGATGCTTTATCTGCTCGGTAAATGGGCGCACCCGTCCATGCACGAGTCTTCTGCTGACTTGTAGGTCGGTTTTGGTCAGTCTATGGCTAAGGAAGTAATCTCTGTGAGAAAATCCGGAGATAGACCCTAAGGCAGCTGAACGATTTACTTCATCCAATTCTGGCATCTCCTTGGTCTGGAGATGGATGAGCTCCGCCAGACAACGTTCACCCAAGACACACTGATAATACATGAAAAATCTGAAACTGCCCAGGTCAACAAGGACCACATTTGTCGTTGTCCACTAGGATGGAGGTGAGAAGTGTGCTACTGGTACATTGTATGAAATCAGAGCGAGACAGCATCGCCAACACCACCTGGAACATTAGAACTCTGGTTCAAATTTGAAGACTCGAAGAGTTGACACATATGCTTGAAAACTATACATGTCACATTCTGGGACTCAGTAAAGTTAGATGGAAAACCACAGAAGATGGGCATATATTTTACCTTAATGGAGACTTTGACAAATCCATAAATGGGATAGGCTTTCTTGTAAACAAAGGCATCAAGGGATATGTTCTTGAATGCCGCCCCATATCTAGCAGAATCATTTATATTCATCTGAAAGCATTTCCGTTTATCATCACAACTATCCATGTATATGCTCGATCTTTCGATCATGATGACGAAGAAATAGAGGCTTTTTACAACAGACTCAAATGTATTCTAAACGTGGTCAGTAAAAAAGACACCCTCTTCATCCAAGGAAACTGGAATGCCAAAGTTGGCAAATATGCTCTAAATCACTAGGAACATCATTGCGAACCTTCTTGCAACGATCTTAAAATTGAAAGAGGGAAACGGCTGATCGAGTTCGGAAGTTACAACAACTTGATACTATCCAACACCCTGGGCCGAAATAAAGCTTCACGTTGCTGGACATGGCAACCACCAAATATAATCCATTATAACCAGAACGACTACATACTAGTTCAAACCCGTTACGGATATGGCATAAATACAGCAAAAACAAGGACGTTCCCAGGTGCTGATGTTAGGAGTGATCACGATCGCTTGATTATGAACATCCGAGTGCGGCTGAAGAACATTAACTAGCTAAAAAGCGTTTTTTTTTTTTAAATTAGATTTTTGAGACTGAAACTTGTTTATTTGTTGTTGTTCTTTCTTCTCTATAAACCCCATAGCTGTGTCTGTCGTGGTGGAATTCGGTTCACTTTTAATGATCATGTTGAAAATCGATTAGAGTAGTATTAGTTGTTTCGTCTAAAGGTTATTGATGAAATAGCAGATGAGGTTGGAACATCCCTGTTCAATCATGGCTGTTTGTCTTTGGTGAGACTATATTTACGTTGCAGGATCAGACTCTACAGAAGACTAAAATTGTCGTTACTGCTACCAAGAAAGGAGAGGTTCTTTTACAAATGTGTATCAAGTTTTCATTAAATGTAAGAAACACTGGTGTTGAATCATTTTGGCAAGCATAATTGTAAACAGTGAAGACGAGATGGTAGTAGAAGCTTGTTATTCCGGAGTACTCACGCGTCCTAACAACATCTGTTTGTGGCAGAAGATGTATAATTTCTTTGGAGTTAGACTCGTGGGTCTTTATTCTTATTTGTAACTTAGGTACTGACAATCTCTATGCCATACAGTAGATTAATCAATTTATCAGGAGGATGAGATAAAAAGGAAGTCATTTTAAATAATGCTGGAAATAAAAATTGGTAATATCTTTTTCTCTTCAGACAGACGCCAGATGGTAAATGTTAGGACCTCTTTCGTGACACCAATTGTGAAACGAATTGGTATGAAAGGTTAACTACTTAGGTGTGATAATTTTTAAAGCCACTATCTAATACACACGAGGTGTTTGAATGACATCGTCATGCGCATAATAGAGCCACGTGGTGCTATTTCGTAACTGTTTGCACGCGATATTTATTTCTTGCACTTGCAACCAATAGCACATAATATACATTGAGACTGATGGTGCGATGGATGTATTGTGCTGAAATGGTTTTAATTATATATATCAGCATGTTAAAGAGGAGGAGATGGTAATCTTCGAACCTTGATGATCAAATTTGTTATCCATCTCTTTGAGAGCAGGGTAGATGGAGGTTGTAGCAATAACTATGGTGTTTAGAATTTTGAGATTACTATCAAGGACACAAAGCACTTAATATATTTAAAACGTGTTTAATATTTCTTCAAAAAGTGCATGTTTCTGTATTCAAAAAATTAAGACTACGAAGATACGTAAGGTATAAATGATCTCTTTTATTAATGATATCAATCTTAGAACCACAAATGTTACATATAAACAATCCTGTGTATAATAGTTTCGATCTATTTTTTCCCGGTGAAATCATGATTTGATGTTCTCCTGCTATCTGCAAAATTCATTTTTGCTAATTACTCCGTGAATGTTCTTTATTTCACATCTGTCTATTTCTACTTCGATATTTTCGTGGAGTTGCAATATTTCTTCCTCTGTTTCAGCTTCTTCAACCTCTGTTTTTAGTATTGTATTCATTGCCATATTCACTTCTTGTACTAGTTCTTCGTATAGTGACACAAGATGTCTTTGGCATAGTCAGCGGCATCTTGTATCTAAGCATCTAAACCAAGATATTTCGGTCAGGCCCTTTATTCCAGTTGTAAATTTGGTATTGTAACCAAACTAGCTATACCATCATCTTGATACATATAGGAGAGATTGTATTCACGAATGTTGCTTCAAATGGAAATACATTAATTGCCTTCATCAACATTCTCAATACTTGTAATACATAGTATTGGTTCATTTCGGGCACAGGTACAGTTTTGGTGGGTCATGATGTCTTTGCTGAATGTACTGTTCATAAATATTCAACAGTGAATCTTCTGGTGAACGACATTCGAGACAAAGTAGTCAATAACACGCCCATCACACATCGTGGAATCGTTTAGTTGATTTGTCGTAGATAGAAACAGTTTTTGTAAAATGGTTTGGTAGTCTTCTACGACCGGAATATTGTCATTGAGTTCCATCCACGGATGGTACATTTTTCTTGTTTGAAGAATTTTATTCGTACGTTGTACATCAGGCATCTGCTGTTAAAGAGCGTAATATATAATTTGTAATGACTAATACGCATGTTTGATCATGATGTGACAGATTTTGTACTTAATTGTTTTGAACCTGCAGCTTCTATTGTAATGTAGTCTTTTAGGTAGACAGTATCTGACTATTTGAACACTTTCAAATCAGTCAACCTTGTAAAAGGTCTCAGGTATCGCTGATTTAATGTCCTTAATGATTAATCTATACGAACTCTTTTGTAAATGCGTTCTCTTATCTCAGAAGACAAACTATGAATGTTCACTTCTAAAGTATCCGTGAGGATCATAATCATGTGCCAACAAAGGAAGGGTCACGTTTTAAGGATTTGAGTTGAATTTCAAAGTCACATTAGCCTGGCAAAGCCACAGGAAACGTTTATTTCTCATTGATATGTACATATCGTTGAGTAGTGCTATCCACAGTGGTTTGCGGGTGCATGGATAAGATAGGATCATGCGCGGTATCACGTTGGTCTGTAACCATATAATCCTAATTCTTATGTCATAGTCCCAAACTATAGAGCGATCTTACTGAATTCCATTATTGAATCTGCCGATATGTCAGTAACGATGTATTACAATGTTATAATCAAGAATTACTTTGCATAAATTCACAGTAATGCCAAACAGTAAAAAAATCAATGACGAGTTTGTAACTTCAATGAATAAAGTGTAATTAAGTAATTCCTCCGACCACTAACGTTTTCAAAAATACATAATTAGGATAGGAGAATGTTATTTTCCTACCACACACATAAATGAATTATCTTTTTATAAACGTTTAACATAAAAATTCAAAGTAAACATATTTACACATATTACTTAAATCACTTTTAAAAGTTACACATATTATATACAGTTCAGAACTGACCCTTTCAATCTCAATCAAGACAAAAGTGAAACCCACTGGATTTCAGTAGAAACTGAAAATGATCTGTAAAACTAAGCTTTGTTTCCAAAATCATTCATTGCCAATTGTCGCTTGATCTGAGATAGAATAGAATTTCCCTACACAAACTTGCTTACTAGGTAACACCATGACACAAATCAAGTAGACGAAACATAACAGGGGTATGTCGTGTAATACGAGAAAGATAAACATGGTTTGTTCGAAATGTGCCGAATACACCACTTTAAATGGCGTTTTCGTATCTGAAAATAAACATCATTTTAGCTTTCGTTCAATCCAGGTGAAAAAACTTATTCTAAGCTTCATTGATCCTAAGCATGCAAGGCTCAAATTTGCTTAAGCGATATCAAATATAGCTATTCTCTCATAGTACTATAATCTCGTAATATAATTGCTTAACTCAGATTGTAATAGATTTTGACTGTAGTTATTCCTACGATTTGTATACATATTGAACAACTATGAATTAAACGCTAATGCAAAAAGTTGTTTTTCGATTCAGCTGTCCATATATAATTTAAACTGATATAGACTCAGATTGTGGATGAAAGTAAATTAGTTCATATTCGATCCCAATCAAATTCAGCCCAAAACATTTCATTGATTTGGTTAGTTAAAAGCAATTAGAGTGACAGGCATGAAACTAAATGTGTCATATGAAAATATTTGCTGTTAGTAGGGAGAATATGTATCATTATTAAGATTAGATAGGAGTACGGTATTAAATAGGCTGTTGGTAGAATAAGGAAAGATTAAAATGAAAGGGGAAGTTAACATGTTAGTGGAATGTGTCAAATACATTTGAGATTGAGAAACAGGTTTGGAAAATAGTAATACTTTGGAATGTGTCTAACATATTGGATGAGATGGGATTATCGTATATAAAATAAAATGTAGTATTTGCACTCGTTAAATGCATGTGATGAACCTTAATCTACGCTACAGCGATCCTTTACACGCAAGACGTACATTTATTTATGTGTTACCTGAGATAGTTATCCTCTGTTAGCTTTGGAATGTGGTGACGTTCCTGTTCATTGTTCCAAAGATTGGGGTACGTGTTAGGAATTCTTTTAATGAATACAACGTACGAATTATTGGTTAATGTTGCCTATTATTTGTTTCAGAACGCTAAAGAGGTAAGTTATATCAGCTGAAATAAACCAAGCTTGTGGAATAGTGTACATTAATGCACATTCGTTCATAATCTATTCCAGCGCAGAACATTTGATGGTTTTAATGATTTAAAAGCAGTTCGACTGAGATTCGGGAACTAATTGAGTGACATGAAAACCTTTCCCTTCAATATGGAAAATATGATTTTCAATCAGTACAGACCTTTACGCACATTACTTTAGTGATGACAATATTTACATTTCTTAGAAGCACGGCATGAAATCAATTCTTGACATATATGGGGAATAGAGGAAATTAACATAAACGTGGAGTGTGCCGAATACACAGGTTATCGTGAATATAATGCAATGCGCTACTGGTACCGTTTCACTAATTTGAAAGATATCTATTCAGCGCGTAAAAGCAATCACTATCTCTAGAGGTACAAAACTGTTCAACAGATAGCATTTATCGTAATTCGCTTATGGTATCACCATGTTGTTGCATATTTCCTACTATTAGGAGTGTTGTATCGTTTGGTGCAATTGTTCCTAAGGTGTCAGGACGTACTAGATTATTCGCTAATATGAAAAAAAAAGATATTTTCGTTTCAGATCATGGTAAGTATGTTTAACAGACGAAAACTATGTTTGTGAATAATGTTGATTAGTGCATATGCTACTATTAATCAAATTCAGCTCAGAACATTTGATACGCTTGATTATTTGATTGGAGTTAATGTGACGTAGAAAAAAGGGAATTTGTCATATGAATCGAGTTGATTTGCCTCCCGTAGCTTTGGAAGACGTGTGCGAAATGTTCTAGCTCCAAAACCTAGAGGATTCCGAATTAAACCCAACGTATTTATAACGCAATGCAATACAGAAACCCTTTCTTTAATGTGAAAGATATATATTCAGAGCAAAATCGATCATTCTGTTGTAATATACAAATATATTCATATTCAGAAGACCTATTACGCTCATTATTATAATAATGGGCCTTTTTACATGTGAAATAACGCAGCATAAAATAGATTGTTGAGATATTAGGGGATGAGAAAAATTACAAAGAAAATTAAATCTGGCTGAAATTTAAAAACCAACTGCTTCAAAGAGGATTATGGTATCGGAAAGGAAATTTACAACTAGTTCCATTTCGATCTTGAATGAAATAGAGTAAATGCTCCTGTTAAATGCATGTGATCAACCGTGTCATATGCTGCATCGAACTTTTACACGCAATGTACCAATTAATTTAAGTGTTATTAGAGTTCGTTATTCTCTGTACGAACTATAGTGTTGTAACCTACTTGTTAATAGCGTACTTTTAAATACAACTGTTATAAACTATGATCGTGGAATAAAGTAAATCATTACATATTCATTGGCAATCAAGTTCAGCTCAGAATTTCCGATTTTCTTGGTTTTGGTGACTAATAGGAAGCTAATCGCATCATACAAAAATATTTACATTAAATAGGGAGAATATACATTTTGATAGCCTTTTACGCTAATTAATTTTTTAACATGGCCTTCCTTATATGTAAAACGAGCAAGGTATGAAGTATCCTGTTGATAGATTGGGAAAATGATTAAAATGAGAGTGGAAATTAACAGTTATATAAAACATCATGCATGCACAATTTGAAATAGGATTAAGGTAATGCAACAATAGTTCCCTTTCTTTTAATGTGATGGCAAATATTCAACGCAAAAGTGATCCTTAGTTTGGAAGGTACAAAAGTGTTCATGAGATGGCATATATCCTAATTCACACAAAGTATCACCATCTTTTATCATTTTCGTTACTATTAGGAGTTTAGTATCGTTTGGTGCAATTGTTCCTATGGTGTGAGGACGTACAAACGTATTCGTTAATATGAAAAACATTTTCGTTACAGCTTCAGGTAGATAACTTCAACAAAGAAAACAATGGCTGTGAAATGAATCAATCAGTGTAAAATGTACTCATAATCAACTTAGTGCCAGACAATTTGATGATCTTAACTACTTTAGAACAAAGTGACGTATCAGAAACTAAATCTGCAATAGATTTACATTTGTTTATTTCACCAGTGGTGTTGACTGACTAATGCATGCAAAAGCACCAATTAATTTAAGTCATATCAAATATAGGTTTTCTTTGATAGTATTATAATACAATAACATACTAGGTAATTGGAGAATTCTTATATTTTCGTTACAGCTTCAGGTAGATAATTTCAACTAAGAAAACAATGGTTGTGAAATGAATCAATCAGTGTGCAATGTACTAATAATCAACTTCGGGCCAGACCATTCGATGATCTTAATTACTTTAAAACAAAGTGACGTATCAACAATTAAATCTGCAATAGATTTACATTTATTTACTTAAACAGTGGTGTTGACTGACTTATGCATGCAAAAGCACCAATTAATTTAATTCATATCAAAACATAGGTTTTCTTTGATAGCATTATACTATTTTATAATATTAGGTAATTGGAGAATTCTTATACGTTTTGGTGCAACTGTTTCTGAGAGTGCAGTAAGTGGTAGGAACAAATTCTCAGTAACATACAGGAATTATTCGTTAATATTAAACTGTATTTTCATTCCAAGAGTGGATAAGTAATTTCAAATAAGATAATCTCCGCTTGTGTAAATTTGACAATCAAGTTAAGTTTAAGACGTTTGGAGTTCCTCATTACGTAGATATTGAGAGATATACAGGAATTTAAATGTATCATACTAAAATATTTTCTTTAATATGGGGAATATGAATTTACATTAAAATGGCGAGCACGTCATAAAATAGACTGTTCTCTGAATAGGGGAAAGAGTAATATGAAAGGGGAAGTTATAACGTATGTGGAATGTGCCAAATGCACTGTTTTGAAATAGGAGTAATATATATATATATATATATATATATATATATATATATATATATATATATATATATATATATATATGTATATATATATATATATATATATATATATATATATATATATATATATATATATATATATATATATATATATATATATATATGTGTGTGTGTGTGTGTGTGTGTGTGTATACACGAACATGCAATATTTCTTCCATTTATTTCCGTGTTATGACATATATTCAGGACAAACGCTATCGCTATCTTGCAAGGTGCAAATGTGTTCAAGCAATAGCGTGTGTATTTATTCCCTCACGGCATACTTGTTAATATCAGGAGTTTGGTCGCTTTTTATGCAGTTGCTCATATGCTATCAGGACGTAATAGATTATTCTCTAATATCAAAATTACATTGTTGTTTAGATTCGGGTAAGTTATTTCACTTTAGACACACAATGGCTATGAAATACAGTAAATCAGTGTATATTGTACCCTTAATCAAATTATAACCAGAACATTTGGTGCTATTGATTATTTGAAACCTGTTTAAATGACATACGAGAATTACATGTGACATTTAGTTCCAGTTCATTTGCCTCCAATGTCCTTGGCTGACGGGTTTTATACTCACCTTTCCGAGTTAAATCTTCCCTGGAACATGTTTCCAACATTTGGGGTACGTGTTAGATACATGTTATCTGAAACACGTTTGCATTATGGGTTATTCTGGAAAATTTAATTTTCTTTCAGGTTAACAAAAGCATGGTAAGTAATCTCAGCTGTGATAAATCAAGGTTGTGGATTAATGTACATTAGTGCATATTCGTTAGCAATCAAATGTGACTTTGAAAATCTGAATTTTTCATATGAATTGAGTTGCTGTGCCTCGTGTAACTTCGGCTGACGCGTGCTAAACGTTATATCCAAAAACCATACATTCAAAGGATTCCGACTTAAACCCAACATATCTAATATTTATGATGCACAGGGCGAATGTACAACGTGAATGAATTCTATTTTTTTTTACAAATGTCTTTATTTACATATTTAGCATGACCTCAAACACAAGATAGATTCCCGGGGAAGTACCCACGCCTAGAATTTAAATCAGAATAAACGCCAGGATTACTAGGTAATATCATGACAAAAGTAAGAGGTAGACTAAACATAACATTAGTCAGTTTTAATATTATAAATCTGTTTCTATATTATTACTAGTTTTTTCACTGCATACGATAATCATAATGTTTATTCCACCAGAGGTGTTGACTGACTAATGCAGGCAAAAGAATCAATGAATTTAAGTCATATCAAACATATGTTTTCTTTGACAGTATTATAATACAATAACATACTAGGTAATTGGAGAATTCTTATACGTTTTTGTGCAACTGTTTCTGAGTGTGCAGTACGGAGTAGGAAGAAATTCTCTGTAACATACTTGAATTATTCGTTAATATTAAACTGTATTTTCATTCCAAGAGTTGATAAGTAATGTCAAATAAAAAAGTCTCCGGCGGTGTATTAAACATATCTTAATATATTTCTGATCCCATAGGGTGATTGTGCAACGTGAATGAATTCTTTTTTTAAAATAAATTTCATTAGTTACATATTTAGCATGACCTGAAACACAATATAGATTCCCGTGGAAGTACCCATGACTAAAATTTAAATCAGAATAAACGCCAGGATTACTAGGTAATATCATGACAAAAGTCAGAGGTAGACTAAACATAACATTAGTCAGTTTTAATATTATAAACTGTTTCTATATTAATACTACAAGTTTTTACACTGCATACGGTAATCATAACCTGTCAGTCAATTTGAAAACAAACTCAGCATGAAATAGTCTTATGACAGTTTAGTTGAATCTATGAACAATTGAAACAACCCTTAAATATAATCAAGGGACCGGAAAGAATTTGCTTTTATTTAGAACGGACTTTACCTCATGATTATACAAAATGGCCCTTTTCTAATTATGAAACAACATAACATAAAAGAGATTGAGAAACAAGTTTGGGAAATAGTGATAATTTGGAATGTGTCTAACAAAGTGTTTGAAATGGGATTATCGTATATAAAATGAAATGTAGTATTTGTTCACGTTAAATGCATGTGATGAAGCTTATTCTACGCTACAGCAATAATTTACACGCATGGCGTACATTTATTTAAGTGTTACCTGAGAACGTTTTACTGTGTTATCTTTTGAAAGCGATACTACTCATGTTAATAGGTGAGTTTTAATAGATACAGGTTCAATTGTTCCAAAGATTAGGGTACGTGTTAGATATATACTGTATGAAATACCTATGAATTATTATTTAATATGGAAAATTTATTTTTGTTTCAGGTTGTTAAGGTACGTAATCTCAGATGAGATAAATCAAGGTTGTGGAATAATGGACATTAGTGTATATTCGTTCGCAATCAAGTCAAGCTAAAAACAGTTTTATTGGTTTTATGATTTAGAAGCAGTTAGAGTAAGATACAAAAAAACTAAATAAGTGATATGAAAACATTTCTCTTGAATATGGAAAATATCTATTTAAATCAGTACAGCCTTTTACGCACATAACTTTAGTTGTGTTCATGTTTATATTTATCAGAACCACGGAATGAAATAAGCTATTTAAGTGTTACCCGAGATCGTTATTCTCTGTTAGCTTTGGAATGTGGTAATATTCCTGTTAATATAAAGTTTTAGTAGCTGCAGTTGCAATTGTTCCAAGGATTGGGGTACGTGTTAGATACACATTTTATGAAAAGCATATGAATTATTGGTTAATGATGCATTTTATTCTTCTTCACAATTTGACAAAGGTAAGTAACCTGAGCCGAAATAAATCAAGATTGTGGAATAATGTACATTAGTGCATATTCGTTAGCAATCAAGTCTAGCGGAGAACATTGGATGGCTTTAACTTTAGTTTTGTTCCAGTCTACATTTATTAGAAGCACGGCATGAGATAAGCTGTTGATAAATAAAGAAAACGAGTAACATGATAGAAGGAATTCATATATATCTGGAATGTGCCATATACTCTGATTGAAACAGTTTATCGGATATATAAGGCATCGCACTACTGGTAATCTTTCTTTAATGTGAAAGATATATATTTCGAGCGAAATCTCTCATCATGTTGTAATATATACAAAGTGTTTATTGTATGAAATACCTATGAATTATTGGTTAGTATGATTTTATTTTCGTGTCAAGGGATCATATAGAATATGTATATTTGAACGGCCTTTCACGCTCATGACTATAAGAAGGGTCCTTTTTAAATGTGAAACTAACACAGCATAACTGAGATTGAGAAACAAGTTTGGAAAATAGTGCTAATTTCGAATGTGACTAATACGTTGTTTGAAATTGTATTATCGTAGATCAAATGAAATGTATTATTTACGCACCTTGAATGCATGTGATGAACCTTATTCTTACCCCTTATTCTGTGTTATCTTTTCAATGTGTTAATATTCATATTAATAGCATAGTTTTAATAGTTGCTGGTGCAATCTTTCCAAAGATCGGGGTGCGCGTTAGATACATAGTGTATGAAATACCTAAGATGTATTGCTTAATATGGAACATTTATTTTTGTTTCAGTCTTCAGCAGATGTAAGTAGTCGCAGATGAGATAAACATAGGTTGTGGAATAACGTAAATTAGTGCATATTCGTTTCGAAATCCATTCCAGTGCAGAACATTTTCTCGTTTTTCTGATTTAAAAGCAGTTAGAGTAAAATACTGGGAATTAAACGAGTGATATTTAAATATTTCTCTTCAATATAGAAAATATCCATTTAAATTAGTACAGCCTTTTACGCTTATTATTTATTTATGTCCATGTTTACATTTTTTAGAAGCACGGCATGAAGTAAGTTGTTGATATATATGGTGAATGAGTAACATGATGGAGGGAATTAACATTTTTATGAAATGTGCCGAATACACTAAAAGAGGTTACCAATTCATTTAAGTGTTACTAGTGTTCGTTATTCTCTGTACGAACTATAATATTGTAACCTACTTGTTAATAGCGTACTTTTAATTACAACTGTTATAAACTATGATCGTGGAATAAAGTAAATCATTACATATTCATTGGCGATCAAGTTCAACCCAGAAATTCCGATTTTCATGATTATTTAAACACGATATGGGTGACTAATAGGAGGCCAATTGCATCATATAAAAATATTTGCATTAAATAGGGAGAATATACATTTTGATAGCCTTTTACGCTAATTATTCTTATAACATGGCCTTCCTTATATTTTAAGGGAGAAAGGCATGAAGTAGTTTGTTGATAGATTGGGAAAATGATTAAAATGAGAGTGGAAATTAACAGTTATGTGAAACATCATGTATGCACAATTTGAAGTAGAATGAAGGCGATGCAACAATAGTTTCCTTTTGTTTTAATGTGATGGCAAATATTCAACGTAAAAGTGATCCTTCGTTTGGAAGGTACAAAAGTGTTTATGAGATGGCATATATCCTAATTCGCACAAAGTATCACCATCTTTTATCATTTTCGTTACTATTAGGAGTTTAGTATCGTTTGGTGCAATTGTTCCTATGGTGTGAGAACGTACTAAAGTATTCGTTAATATGAAAAAGATATTTTCGTTACAGCTTCAGGTAGATAATTTCAACTAAGAAAACAATGGTTGTGAAATGAATCAATCAGTGTACAATGTGCTAATAATCAACTTCGGGCCAGACCATTCGATAATCTTAATTACTTTAAAACAAAGTGACGTATCAAGAACTAAATCTGCAATAGATTTACATTTGTTTACTTAACCAGTGGTGGTGACTGACTTATGCATGAAAAAGCACCAATTAATTTAAGTCATATCAAACATAGGTTTTCTTTGATAGCATTATACTATTTTAACATACTAGGTAATTGGAGAATTCTTATACGTTTTGGTGCAACTGTTTCTGAGAGTGCAGTAAGTGGTAGGAACAAATTCTCTGTAACATACAGGAATTATTCGTTAATGTTAAACTGTATTTTCATTCCAAGAGTGGATAAGTAATTTCAAATAAGATAATCTCCGGTTGTGTAAATTGTTGCATATTCGTTGACAATCAAGTTAAGTTTAAAACGTTTGGAGTTCCTTATTACGTAGATATTGAGAGATATACCGGAATTTAAATGTATCATACTAAAATATTTTCTTTAATATGGGGAATATGCATTTACATTAAAATGGCGAGCACGTCATAAAATAGACTGTTCTCTGAATAGGGGAAAGAGTAATATGAAAGGGGAAGTTTTAACGTATGTGGAATGTGCCAAATGAACTGTTTTGAAATAGGACTATTTATATATATAAATATATATTTATATATATATATATATATATATATATATATATATATATATATATATATGTATAAACGAACATGCAATATTTCTTCCATTTATTTCCGTGTTATGACATATATTCAGGACAAAAGCTATCGCTATCTTGCAAGGTGCAAATTTGTTCAAGCAATAGCGTGTGTATTTATTCCCTCACGGCATACTTGTTAATATCAGGAGTTTGGTCGCTTTTTATGCAGTTGCTCATATGCTATCAGGACGTAATAGATTATTCTCTAATATCAAAATTACATTGTTGTTTAGATTCGGGTAAGTTATTTCACTTTAGACACACAATGGCTATGAAATACAGTAAATCAGTGTATATTGTACCCTTAATCAAATTATAACCAAAACATTTGGTGCTATTGGTTACTTGAAACCTGTTTAAATGACATACGAGAATTACACGTGACATTTAGTTCCAGTTCATTTGCCTCCAATGTCCTTGGCTGACGTGTTTTATACTCACCTTTCCGAGTTAAATCTTCCCTGGAACATGTTTCCAACATTTGGGGTACGTTTTAGATACATGTTATCTGAAACACGTTTGCATTATGGGTTATTCTGGAAAATTTAATTTTCTTTCAGGTTAACAAAAGCATGGTAAGTAATCTCAGCTGTGATAAATCAAGGTTGTGGATTAATGTACATTAGAGCATATTCGTTAGCAATCAAATGTGACTTTGAAAATCTGAATTTTTCATATGAATTGAGTTGCTGTGCCTCGTGTAACTTCGGCTGACGCGTGCTGAACGTTATATCCAAAAACCATACATTCAAAGGATTCCGACTTAAACCCAACATATCTAATATTTATGATCCACAGGGCGATTGTACAACGTGAATGAATTCTATTTTTTTTTTACAAATGTCTTTATTTACATATTTAGCATGACCTCAAACACAAGATAGATTCCCGGGATATACCCACGCCTAGAATTTAAATCAGAATAAACGCCAGGATTACTAGGTAATATCATGACAAAAGTAAGAGGTAGACTAAACATAACATTAGTCAGTTTTAATATTATAAACTGTTTCTATATTAATACTACTAGTTTTTTCACTGCATACGATAATCATAATGTTTATTTCACCAGTGGTGTTGACTGACTTATGCAGGCAAAAGAACCAATTAATTTAAGTCATATCAAACATATGTTTTCTTTGATAGTATTAAAATACAATAACATACTAGGTAATTGGAGAATTCTTATACGTTTTGGTGCAACTGTTTCTGAGTGTGCAGTACGGAGTAGGAAGAAATTCTCTGTAACATACTTGAATTATTCGTTAATATTAAACTGTATTTTCATTCCAAGAGTTCATAAGTAATGTCAAATAAAAAAGTCTCCGGCGGTGTTTTAAACATATCTTAATATATTTCTGATACCACAGGGTGATTGTACAACGTGAATGAATTCTTTTTTTTAAAATAAATTTCATTAGTTACATATTTAGCATGACCTCAAACACAATATAAATTCCCGTGGAAGTACCCATGACTAAAATTTAAATCAGAATAAACGCCAGGATTACTAGGTTATATCATGACAAAAGTCAGAGGTAGACTAAACATAACATTAGTCAGTTTTAATATTATAAACTGTTTCTATATTAATACTACAAGTTTTTACACTGCATACGGTAATCATAACCTGTCAGTCAATTTGAAAACAAACTCAGCATGAAATAGTCTTATGGCAGTTTAGTTGAATCTATGAATAATTGAAACAACCCTTAAATATAATCAAGGGACCGGAAAGAATTTGCTTTTATTTAGAACGGACTTTACCTCATGATTATACAAAATGGCCCTTTTCTAATTATGAAACAACATAACATAAAAGAGATTGAGAAACAAGTTTGGGAAATAGTGATAATTTGGAATGTGTCTAACAAAGTGTTTGAAATGGGATTATCGTATATAAAATGAAATGTAGTATTTGCTCACGTTAAATGCATGTGATGAAGCTTATTCTACGCTACAGCAATAATTTACACGCATGGCGTACATTTATTTAAGTGTTACCTGAGAACGTTTTACTGTGTTATCTTTTGAAAGCGATACTACTCATGTTAATAGGTGAGTTTTAATAGATACAGGTTCAATTGTTCCAAAGATTAGGGTACGTGTTAGATATATACTGTATGAAATACCTATGAATTATTATTTAATATGGAAAATTTATTTTTGTTTCAGGTTGTTAAGGTACGTAATCTCAGATGAGATAAATCAAGGTTGTGGAATAATGGACATTAGTGTATATTCGTTCGCAATCAAGTCAAGCTAAAAACAGTTTTATTGGTTTTATGATTTAGAAGCAGTTAGAGTAAGATACAAAAAAACTAAATAAGTGATATGAAAACATTTCTCTTGAATATGGAAAATATCTATTTAAAGCAGTACAGCCTTTTACGCACATAACTTTAGTTGTGCTCATGTTTATATTTATCAGAACCACGGAATGAAATTAGCTATTTAAGTGTTACCCGAGATCGTTATTCTCTGTTAGCTTTGGAATGTGGTAACATTCCTGTTAATATAAAGTTTTAGTAGCTGCAGTTGCAATTGTTCCAAGGATTGGGGTACGTGTTAGATACACATTTTATGAAAAGCATATGAATTATTGGTTAATGATGCATTTTATTCTTCTTCACAATTTGACAAAGGTAAGTAACCTGAGCCGAAATAAATCAAGATTGTGGAATAATGTACATTAGTGCATATTCGTTAGCAATCAAGTCTAGCGGAGAACATTGGATGGCTTTAACTTTAGTTTTGTTCCAGTCTACATTTATTAGAAGCACGGCATGAGATAAGCTGTTGATAAATAAAGAAAACGAGTAACATGATAGAAGGAATTCATATATAACTGGAATGTGCCATATACTCTGATTGAAACAGTTTATCGGATATATAAGGCATCGCACTACTGGTAATCTTTCTTTAATGTGAAAGATATATATTTCGAGCGAAATCTTTCATCATGTTGTAATATATACAAAGTGTTTATTGTATGAAATACCTATGAATTATTGGTTAGTATGATTTTATTTTCGTGTCAAGGGATCATATAGAATATGTATATTTGAACGGCCTTTCACGCTCATGACTATAAGAAGGGTCCTTTTTAAATGTGAAACTAACACAGCATAACTGAGATTGAGAAACAAGTTTGGAAAATAGTGCTAATTTCGAATGTGACTAATACGTTGTTTGAAATTGTATTATCGTAGATCAAATGAAATGTATTATTTACGCACCTTGAATGCATGTGATGAACCTTATTCTTACCCCTTATTCTGTGTTATCTTTTCAATGTGTTAATATTCATATTAATAGCATAGTTTTAATAGTTGCTGGTGCAATCTTTCCAAAGATCGGGGTGCGCGTTAGATACATAGTGTATGAAATACCTAAGATGTATTGCTTAATATGGAACATTTATTTTTGTTTCAGTCTTCAGCAGATGTAAGTAGTCGCAGATGAGATAAACATAGGTTGTGGAATAACGTAAATTAGTGCATATTCGTTTCGAAATCCATTCCAGTGCAGAACATTTTCTCGTTTTTCTGATTTAAAAGCAGTTAGAGTAAAATACTGGGAATTAAACGAGTGATATTTAAATATTTCTCTTCAATATAGAAAATATCCATTTAAATTAGTACAGCCTTTTACGCTTATTATTTATTTATGTCCATGTTTACATTTTTTAGAAGCACGGCATGAAGTAAGTTGTTGATATATATGGTGAATGAGTAACATGATGGAAGGAATTAACATTTTTATGAAATGTGCCGAATACACTAAAAGAGGTTACCAATTCATTTAAGTGTTACTAGTGTTCGTTATTCTCTGTACGAACTATACTATTGTAACCTACTTGTTAATAGCGTACTTTTAATTACAACTGTTATAAACTATGATCGTGGAATAAAGTAAATCATTACATATTCATTGGCAATCAAGTTCAACCCAGAAATTCCGATTTTCATGATTATTTAAACACGATATGGGTGACTAATAGGAGGCCAAGTGCATCATATAAAAATATTTGCATTAAATAGGGAGAATATACATTTTGATAGCCTTTTACGCTAATTATTCTTTTAACATGGCCTTCCTTATATTTTAAGGGAGAAAGGCATGAAGTAGTTTGTTGATAGATTGGGAAAATGATTAAAATGAGAGTGGAAATTAACAGTTATGTGAAACATCATGTATGCACAATTTGAAGTAGAATGAAGGCGATGCAACAATAGTTTCCTTTTGTTTTAATGTGATGGCAAATATTCAACGCAAAAGTGATCCTTCGTTTGGAAGGTACAAAAGTGTTTATGAGATGGCATATATCCTAATTCGCACAAAGTATCACCATCTTTTATCATTTTCGTTACTATTAGGAGTTTAGTATCGTTTGGTGCAATTGTTCCTATGGTGTGAGAACGTACTAAAGTATTCGTTAATATGAAAAAGATATTTTCATTACAGCTTCAGGTAGATAATTTCAACTAAGAAAACAATGGTTGTGAAATGAATCAATCAGTGTACAATGTGCTAATAATCAACTTCGGGCCAGACCATTCGATGATCTTAATTACTTTAAAACAAAGTGACGTATCAAGAACTAAATCTGCAATAGATTTACATTTGTTTACTTAACCAGTGGTGGTGACTGACTTATGCATGAAAAAGCACCAATTAATTTAAGTCATATCAAACATAGGTTTTCTTTGATAGCATTATACTATTTTAACATACTAGGTAATTGGAGAATTCTTATACGTTTTGGTGCAACTGTTTCTGAGAGTGCAGTAAGTGGTAGGAACAAATTCTCTGTAACATACAGGAATTATTTGTTAATGTTAAACTGTATTTTCATTCCAAGAGTGGATAAGTAATTTCAAATAAGATAATCTCCGGTTGTGTAAATTGTTGCATATTCGTTGACAATCAAGTTAAGTTTAAAACGTTTGGAGTTCCTTATTACGTAGATATTGAGAGATATACCGGAATTTAAATGTATCATACTAAAATATTTTCTTTAATATGGGGAATATGCATTTACATTAAAATGTCGAGCACGTCATAAAATAGACTGTTCTCTGAATAGGGGAAAGAGTAATATGAAAGGGGAAGTTTTAACGTATGTGGAATGTGCCAAATGAACTGTTTTGAAATAGGACTATTTATATATATAAATATATATATATATATATATATATATATATATATATATATATATATATATATATATATGTGTGTATAAACGAACATGCAATATTTCTTCCATTTATTTCCGTGTTATGACATATATTCAGGACAAAAGCTATCGCTATCTTGCAAGGTGCAAATTTGTTCAAGCAATAGCGTGTGTATTTATTCCCTCACGGCATACTTGTTAATATCAGGAGTTTGGTCGCTTTTGATGCAGTTGCTCATATGCTATCAGGACGTAATAGATTATTCTCTAATATCAAAATTACATTGTTGTTTAGATTCGGGTAAGTTATTTCACTTTAGACACACAATGGCTATGAAATACAGTAAATCAGTGTATATTGTACCCTTAATCAAATTATAACCAAAACATTTGGTGCTATTGGTTACTTGAAACCTGTTTAAATGACATACGAGAATTACACGTGACATTTAGTTCCAGTTCATTTGCCTCCAATGTCCTTGGCTGACGTGTTTTATACTCACCTTTCCGAGTTAAATCTTCCCTGGAACATGTTTCCAACATTTGGGGTACGTTTTAGATACATGTTATCTGAAACACGTTTGCATTATGGGTTATTCTGGAAAATTTAATTTTCTTTCAGGTTAACAAAAGCATGGTAAGTAATCTCAGCTGTGATAAATCAAGGTTGTGGATTAATGTACATTAGAGCATATTCGTTAGCAATCAAATGTGACTTTGAAAATCTGAATTTTTCATATGAATTGAGTTGCTGTGCCTCGTGTAACTTCGGCTGACGCGTGCTGAACGTTATATCCAAAAACCATACATTCAAAGGATTCCGACTTAAACCCAACATATCTAGTATTTATGATCCACAGGGCGATTGTACAACGTGAATGAATTCTATTTTTTTTTTTACAAATGTCTTTATTTACATATTTAGCATGACCTCAAACACAAGATAGATTCCCGGGATATACCCACGCCTAGAATTTAAATCAGAATAAACGCCAGGATTACTAGGTAATATCATGACAAAAGTAAGAGGTAGACTAAACATAACATTAGTCAGTTTTAATATTATAAATCTGTTTCTATATTATTACTAGTTTTTTCACTGCATACGATAATCATAATGTTAATTCCACCAGAGGTGTTGACTGACTTATGCAGGCAAAAGAACCAATTAATTTAAGTCATATCAAACATATGTTTTCTTTGATAGTATTATAATACAATAACATACTAGGTAATTGGAGAATTCTTATACGTTTTTGTGCAACTGTTTCTGAGTGTGCAGTACGGAGTAGGAAGAAATTCTCTGTAACATACTTGAATTATTCGTTAATATTAAACTGTATTTTCATTCCAAGAGTTGATAAATAATGTCAAATAAAAAAGTCTCCGGCGGTGTATTAAACATATCTTAATATATTTCTGATCCCATAGGGTGATTGTGCAACGTGAATGAATTCTTTTTTTAAAATAAATTTCATTAGTTACATATTTAGCATGACCTGAAACACAATATAGATTCCCGTGGAAGTACCCATGCCTAGAATTTAAATCAGAATAAACGCCAGGATTACTAGGTTATATCATGACAAAAGTCAGAGGTAGACTAAACATAACATTAGTCAGTTTTAATATTATAAACTGTTTCTATATTAATACTACAAGTTTTTACACTGCATACGGTAATCATAACCTGTCAGTCAATTTGAAAACAAACTCAGCATGAAATAGTCTTATGGCAGTTTAGTTGAATCTATGAACAATTGAAACAACCCTTAAATATAATCAAGGGACCGGAAAGAATTTGCTTTTATTTAGAACGGACTTTACCTCATGATTATACAAAATGGCCCTTTTCTAATTATGAAACAACATAACATAAAAGAGATTGAGAAACAAGTTTGGGAAATAGTGATAATTTGGAATGTGTCTAACAAAGTGTTTGAAATGGGATTATCATATATAAAATGAAATGTAGTATTTGCTCACGTTAAATGCATGTGATGAAGCTTATTCTACGCTACAGCAATAATTTACACGCATGGCGTACATTTATTTAAGTGTTACCTGAGAACGTTTTACTGTGTTATCTTTTGAAAGCGATACTACTCATGTTAATAGGTGAGTTTTAATAGATACAGGTTCAATTGTTCCAAAGATTAGGGTACGTGTTAGATATATACTGTATGAAATACCTATGAATTATTATTTAATATGGAAAATTTATTTTTGTTTCAGGTTGTTAAGGTACGTAATCTCAGATGAGATAAATCAAGGTTGTGGAATAATGGACATTAGTGTATATTCGTTCGCAATCAAGTCAAGCTAAAAACAGTTTTATTGGTTTTATGATTTAGAAGCAGTTAGAGTAAGATACAAAAAAACTAAATAAGTGATATGAAAACATTTCTCTTGAATATGGAAAATATCTATTTAAATCAGTACAGCCTTTTACGCACATGACTTTAGTTGTGTTCATGTTTATATTTATCAGAACCACGGAATGAAATAAGCTATTTAAGTGTTACCCGAGATCGTTATTCTCTGTTAGCTTTGGAATGTGGTAACATTCCTGTTAATATAGAGTTTTAGTAGCTGCAGTTGCAATTGTTCCAAGGATTGGGGTACGTGTTAGATACACATTTTATGAAAAGCATATGAATTATTGGTTAATGATGCATTTTATTCTTCTTCACAATTTGACAAAGGTAAGTAACCTGAGCCGAAATAAATCAAGATTGTGGAATAATGTACATTAGTGCATATTCGTTAGCAATCAAGTCTAGCGGAGAACATTGGATGGCTTTAACTTTAGTTTTGTTCCAGTCTACATTTATTAGAAGCACGGCATGAGATAAGCTGTTGATAAATAAAGAAAACGAGTAACATGATAGAAGGAATTCATATATAACTGGAATGTGCCATATACTCTGATTGAAACAGTTTATCGGATATATAAGGCATCGCACTACTGGTAATCTTTCTTTAATGTGAAAGATATATATTTCGAGCGAAATCTCTCATCATGTTGTAATATATACAAAGTGTTTATTGTATGAAATACCTATGAATTATTGGTTAGTATGATTTTATTTTCATGTCAAGGGATCATATAGAATATGTATATTTGAACGGCCTTTCACGCTCATGACTATAAGAAGGGTCCTTTTTAAATGTGAAACTAACACAGCATAACTGAGATTGAGAAACAAGTTTGGAAAATAGTGCTAATTTCGAATGTGACTAATACGTTGTTTGAAATGGTATTATCGTAGATCAAATGAAATGTATTATTTACGCACCTTGAATGCATGTGATGAACCTTATTCTTACCCCTTATTCTGTGTTATCTTTTCAATATGTTAATATTCATATTAATAGCATAGTTTTAATAGTTGCTGGTGCAATCTTTCCAAAAATCGGGGTGCGCGTTAGATACATAGTGTATGAAATACCTAAGATGTATTGCTTAATATGGAACATTTATTTTTGTTTCAGTCTTCAGCAGATGTAAGTAGTCGCAGATGAGATAAACATAGGTTGTGGAATAACGTAAATTAGTGCATATTCGTTTCGAAATCCATTCCAGTGCAGAACATTTTCTCGTTTTTCTGATTTAAAAGCAGTTAGAGTAAAATACTGGGAATTAAACGAGTGATATTTAAATATTTCTCTTCAATATAGAAAATATCCATTTAAATTAGTACAGCCTTTTACGCTTATTATTTATTTATGTCCATGTTTACATTTTTTAGAAGCACGGCATGAAGTAAGTTGTTGATATATATGGTGAATGAGTAACATGATGGAAGGAATTAACATTTTTATGAAATGTGCCGAATACACTAAAAGAGGTTACCAATTCATTTAAGTGTTACTAGTGTTCGTTATTCTCTGTACGAACTATAATATTGTAACCTACTTGTTAATAGCGTACTTTTAATTACAACTGTTATAAACTATGATCGTGGAATAAAGTAAATCATTACATATTCATTGGCAATCAAGTTCAACCCAGAAATTCCGATTTTCATGATTATTTAAACACGATATGTGTGACTAATAGGAGGCCAAGTGCATCATATAAAAATATTTGCATTAAATAGGGAGAATATACATTTTGATAGCCTTTTACGCTAATTATTCTTTTAACATGGCCTTCCTTATATTTTAAGGGAGAAAGGCATGAAGTAGTTTGCTGATAGATTGGGAAAATGATTAAAATGAGAGTGGAAATTAACAGTTATGTGAAACATCATGTATGCACAATTTGAAGTAGAATGAAGGCGATGCAACAATAGTTTCCTTTTGTTTTAATGTGATGGCAAATATTCAACGCAAAAGTGATCCTTCGTTTGGAAGGTACAAAAGTGTTTATGAGATGGCATATATCCTAATTCGCACAAAGTATCACCATCTTTTATCATTTTCGTTACTATTAGGAGTTTAGTATCGTTTGGTGCAATTGTTCCTATGGTGTGAGAACGTACTAAAGTATTCGTTAATATGAAAAAGATATTTTCGTTACAGCTTCAGGTAGATAATTTCAACTAAGAAAACAATGGTTGTGAAATGAATCAATCAGTGTACAATGTGCTAATAATCAACTTCGGGCCAGACCATTCGATGATCTTAATTACTTTAAAACAAAGTGACGTATCAAGAACTAAATCTGCAATAGATTTACATTTGTTTATTTAACCAGTGGTGGTGACTGACTTATGCATGAAAAAGCACCAATTAATTTAAGTCATATCAAACATAGGTTTTCTTTGATAGCATTATACTATTTTAACATACTAGGTAATTGGAGAATTCTTATACGTTTTGGTGCAACTGTTTCTGAGAGTGCAGTAAGTGGTAGGAACAAATTCTCTGTAACATACAGGAATTATTCGTTAATGTTAAACTGTATTTTCATTCCAAGAGTGGATAAGTAATTTCAAATAAGATAATCTCCGGTTGTGTAAATTGTTGCATATTCGTTGACAATCAAGTTAAGTTTAAAACGTTTGGAGTTCCTTATTACGTAGATATTGAGAGATATACCGGAATTTAAATGTATCATACTAAAATATTTTCTTTAATATGGGGAATATGCATTTACATTAAAATGGCGAGCACGTCATAAAATAGACTGTTCTCTGAATAGGGGAAAGAGTAATATGAAAGGGGAAGTTTTAACGTATGTGGAATGTGCCAAATGAACTGTTTTGAAATAGGACTATTTATATATATAAATATATATTTATATATATATATATATATATATATATATATATATATATATATATATGTATAAACGAACATGCAATATTTCTTCCATTTATTTCCGTGTTATGACATATATTCAGGACAAAAGCTATCGCTATCTTGCAAGGTGCAAATTTGTTCAAGCAATAGCGTGTGTATTTATTCCCTCACGGCATACTTGTTAATATCAGGAGTTTGGTCGCTTTTTATGCAGTTGCTCATATGCTATCAGGACGTAATAGATTATTCTCTAATATCAAAATTACATTGTTGTTTAGATTCGGGTAAGTTATTTCACTTTAGACACACAATGGCTATGAAATACAGTAAATCAGTGTATATTGTACCCTTAATCAAATTATAACCAAAACATTTGGTGCTATTGGTTACTTGAAACCTGTTTAAATGACATACGAGAATTACACGTGACATTTAGTTCCAGTTCATTTGCCTCCAATGTCCTTGGCTGACGTGTTTTATACTCACCTTTCCGAGTTAAATCTTCCCTGGAACATGTTTCCAACATTTGGGGTACGTTTTAGATACATGTTATCTGAAACACGTTTGCATTATGGGTTATTCTGGAAAATTTAATTTTCTTTCAGGTTAACAAAAGCATGGTAAGTAATCTCAGCTGTGATAAATCAAGGTTGTGGATTAATGTACATTAGAGCATATTCGTTAGCAATCAAATGTGACTTTGAAAATCTGAATTTTTCATATAAATTGAGTTGCTGTGCCTCGTGTAACGTCTGCTGACGCGTGCTGAACGTTATATCCAAAATCCATACATTCAAAGGATTCCGTCTTAAACCCAACATATTTAATATTTATGATCCACAGGGCGATTGTACAACATGAATGAATTCTTTTTTTTTTACAAATGTCTTTATTTACATATTTAGCATGACCTCAAACACAAGATAGATTCCCGGGGAAGTACCCACGCCTAGAATTTAAATCAGAATTAACGCCAGGATTACTAGGTAATATCATGACAAAAGTAAGAGGTAGACTAAACATAACATTAGTCAGTTTTAATATTATAAACTGTTTCTATATTAATACTACTAGTTTTTTCACTGCATACGATAATCATAATGTTTATTTCACCAGTGGTGTTGACTGACTTATGCAGGCAAAAGAACCAATTAATTTAAGTCATATCAAACATATGTTTTCTTTGATAGTATTAAAATACAATAACATACTAGGTAATTGGAGAATTCTTATACGTTTTGGTGCAACTGTTTCTGAGTGTGCAGTACGGAGTAGGAAGAAATTCTCTGTAACATACTTGAATTATTCGTTAATATTAAACTGTATTTTCATTCCAAGAGTTCATAAGTAATGTCAAATAAAAAAGTCTCCGGCGGTGTTTTAAACATATCTTAATATATTTCTGATACCACAGGGTGATTGTACAACGTGAATGAATTCTTTTTTTTAAAATAAATTTCATTAGTTACATATTTAGCATGACCTCAAACACAATATAAATTCCCGTGGAAGTACCCATGACTAAAATTTAAATCAGAATAAACGCCAGGATTACTAGGTTATATCATGACAAAAGTCAGAGGTAGACTAAACATAACATTAGTCAGTTTTAATATTATAAACTGTTTCTATATTAATACTACAAGTTTTTACACTGCATACGGTAATCATAACCTGTCAGTCAATTTGAAAACAAACTCAGCATGAAATAGTCTTATGGCAGTTTAGTTGAATCTATGAATAATTGAAACAACCCTTAAATATAATCAAGGGACCGGAAAGAATTTGCTTTTATTTAGAACGGACTTTACCTCATGATTATACAAAATGGCCCTTTTCTAATTATGAAACAACATAACATAAAAGAGATTGAGAAACAAGTTTGGGAAATAGTGATAATTTGGAATGTGTCTAACAAAGTGTTTGAAATGGGATTATCGTATATAAAATGAAATGTAGTATTTGCTCACGTTAAATGCATGTGATGAAGCTTATTCTACGCTACAGCGATAATTTACACGCATGGCGTACATTTATTTAAGTGTTATCTGAGAACGTTTTACTGTGTTATCTTTTGAATGCGATACTACTCATGTTAATAGGTGAGTTTTAATAGATACAGGTTCAATTGTTCCAAAGATTAGGGTACGTGTTAGATATATACTGTATGAAATACCTATGAATTATTATTTAATATGGAAAATATATTTTTGTTTCAGGTTGTTAAGGTACGTAATCTCAGATGAGATAAATCAAGGTTGTGGAATAATGGACATTAGTGTATATTCGTTCGCAATCAAGTCAAGCTAAAAACAGTTTTATTAGTTTTATGATTTAGAAGCAGTTAGAGTAAGATACAAAAAAACTAAATAAGTGATATGAAAACATTTCTCTTGAATATGGAAAATATCTATTTAAATCAGTACAGCCTTTTACGCACATAACTTTAGTTGTGTTCATGTTTATATTTATCAGAACCACGGAATGAAATAAGCTATTTAAGTGTTACCCGAGATCGTTATTCTCTGTTAGCTTTGGAAGGTGGTAACATTCCTGTTAATAGAAAGTTTTAGTAGCTGCAGCTGCAATTGTTCCAAGGATTGGGGTACGTGTTAGATACACATTTTATGAAAAGCATATGAATTATTGGTTAATGATGCATTTTATTCTTCTTCACAATTTGACAAAGGTAAGTAACCTGAGCCGAAATAAATCAAGATTGTGGAATAATTTACATTAGTGCATATTCGTTAGCAATCAAGTCTAGCGTAGAACATTGGATGGCTTTAACTTTAGTTTTGTTCCAGTCTACATTTATTAGAAGCACGGCATGAGATAAGCTGTTGATAGATAAAGAAAACGAGTAACATGATAGAAGGAATTCACATATATCTGGAATGTGCCATATACTCTGATTGAAAAAGTTTATCGGATATATAAGGCATCGCACTACTGGTAATCTTTCTTTAATGTGAAATATATATATTTCGAGCGAAATCTCTCATCATGTTGTAATATATACAAAGTGTTTATTGTATGAAATACCTATGAATTATTGGTTAGTATGATTTTATTTTCGTGTCAAGGGATCATATAGAATATGTATATTTGAACGGCCTTTCACGCTCATGACTATAAGAAGGGTCCTTTTTAAATGTGAAACTAACACAGCATAACTGAGATTGAGAAACAAGTTTGGAAAATAGTGCTAATTTCGAATGTGACTAATACGTTGTTTGAAATGGTATTATCGTAGATCAAATGAAATGTATTATTTACGCACCTTTAATGCATGTGATGAACCTTATTCTTACACCTTATTCTGTGTTATCTTTTCAATGTGTTAATATTCATATTAATAGCATAGTTTTAATAGTTACTGGTGCAATCTTTCCAAAGATTGGGGTGCGCGTTAGATACATAGTGTATGAAATACCTAAGATGTATTGCTTAATATGGAACATTTATTTTTGTTTCAGTCTTCAGCTGATGTAAGTAGTCGCAGATGAGATAAACATAGGTTGTGGAATAACGTAAATTAGTGCATATTCGTTCGAAATCCATTCCAGTGCAGAACATTTTCTCGTTTTTCTGATTTAAAAGCAGTTAGAGTAAAATACTGGGAATAAAACGAGTGATATGGAAATATTTCTCTTCAGTATGGAAAATATGCATTTAAATTAGTACAGCCTTTTATGCTTATTATTTATTTATGTCCATGTTTACATTTTTTAGAAGCACGGCATGAAGTAAGTTGTTGATATATATGGTGAATGAGTAACATGATGGAGGGAATTAACATTTTTATGAAATGTGCCGAATACACTAAAAGAGGTTACCAATTCATTTAAGTGTTACTAGTGTTTGTTATTCTCTGTACGAACTATAATATTGTAACCTACTTGTTAATAGCGTACTTTTAATTACAACTGTTATAATCTATGATCGTGGAATAAAGTAAATCATTACATATTCATTGGCAATCAAGTTCAACCCAGAAATTCCGATTTTCTTGATTATTTAAACACGATATGGGTGATTAATAGGAGGCCAAGTGCATCATATAAAAATATTTGCATTAAATAGGGAGAATATACATTTTGATAGCCTTTTACGCTAATTATTCTTTTAACATGGCCTTCCTTATATTTAATGGGAGCAAGGCATGAAGTAGTTTGTTGATAGATTGGGAAAATGATTAAAATGAGAGTGGAAATGAACAGTTATGTGAAACATCATGTATGCACAATTTGAAGTAGAATTAAGGTAATGCAACAATAGTTCCCTTTTGTTTTAATGTGATGGCAAATATTCAACGCAAAAGTGATCCTTCGTTTGGAAGGTACAAAAGTGTTTATGAGATGGCATATATCCTAATTCGCACAAAGTATCACCATCTTTTATCATTTTCGTTACTATTAGGAGTTTAGTATCGTTTGGTGCAATTGTTCCTATGGTGTGAGAACGTACTAAAGTATTCGTTAATATGAAAAAGATCTTAAAATATTTATATTAAGACAACCTGTTACTCTCAGTGGTCCTTTTAACATGTGATATGAGGAAGCATAAAATTGATTGTTGGGATAATAGGAGCATGATTAAAATTTGAATAAAAAATAAATAAATACAAACTTTTGGCTGAGGTGTTAATACCGTTTGCCTGAATGAGGATAGTGTATCTGAATGGAAATAGAATACTAGTTCCTTTTCAATCTATTTGAAAATCGTTAATTTACGAACCATCGAATCTTGAATAATCACAAAATGACTTTACAAGACATTTGAAACTTGGCTTTTCAGAATCATTTATTTGCATAATTCGAATATCTAAAGACTGAATAAAATTCGCAAAGACATACACAGGTCTAGAACTCAATTTCAAATAAACGGGTGGGTTTTTAGTAAAATCACAAACGTCAGAGGTAGACAACACAGAACATTAGTTAGGTGGAGATAAATTCTACTCTCAGTCACGATATTTCCAAGACGTCTAATAGTGTAAACAATGATTCCTTGAGAAAGGTATTATTTAGCAATAAATGTATGTGCCAGAATATGTTTTAATATTACTACTATTAATTTTTACCCCGCATATGGTAATCATGACATGTCATTCAATTTGAAACAAAATCTGCCTGAAATAGTAGTTTGGCACATTAGGCACATCTGTTAAGACTTGAGACAACAATTAAGTGGCAACAAATTGATCAGATAGAATATGTATTTATATTTAAACGGCCTTTTACGCTCATGACTATAAGAAGGGTCCTTTTTAAATGTGAAACTAACACAGAATAACTGAGATTGAGAAACAAGTTTGGAAAATAGTGACAATTTCGAATGTGCCTCTATATTGTTTGAAATGGGATTATCGTAGATAAAATGAAATGTATTATTTACGCACCTTGAATGCATGTTATGAACCATATATTTCTCGTTATTCTGTGTTATCTTTTGAATGTGTTAATATTAATGTTAATAGCATAATTTCAAAAGTTGATGGTCCAATCGTTCCAAAGATTGGGGTGCGCGTTAGATACATATTGTATGAAATACCTAAGATGTTTGCTTATATGGAACATTTATTTTTGTTTCAGGATCCTTATTATGTAAGTAGTCGCAGATGAGATAAACGTAGGTTGTGGAATAACTTAAATTAGTCCATATTCGTTCGAAATCCATTCCAGTGCAGACCATTTTTTTTTCTGATGTAAAAGCAGTTAGAGTAAGATAATGGCAACTAAATGAGTGATATGGAAACATTTCCTTTAAGCATGGAAAATCTGCATTTAAATTAGTACATTGTTTTATGCTTATTATTAATTTATGGCCATGTTTACATTTCTTTAGAAGCACGGCATGAAGTAAGTTGTTGATATATATGGTGAATGAGTAACATGAAAATGTGCCGAATACAGTAAAAGAGGTTATCGTATTTATAGTGCAATGTTATTGCTACCCAATCCTTAATGTAAGGGATATTTATTCAAAAGAAAATTTTATCATCATGTTGTAATATGCAATCGTAGTTATCTTATTACGACATGGTATGCACCTTGTTATAGTAATGATTATTGTTACATGTGCAATAACGCAGCATAAATAATATTGTTTTAATATTAGAAGATGAGTAAAATTACAAAGAAAACTAAAATGGAAAAACCGAGTGATTTAAAAAGAGAATATCGTATTTGAAAGGAAATTAAATACTAGTTCTATTTGAATCTTTTTTGAAAATCTTTAATTTATCTACCAGGGAATGATTGCATTTATTGTACTAATTTGTTAAAGACATTATTCTGAATTAAATCCCCCAAATCCTAAATGTTATAACCCATGTCCAAATGTTTAGAAAATTCCTAATGAAAGGCGATAATCTTGGATAACCACAAGATGACTAGTACAAGACGATTGATGTTTCGACTTTCTTAATCCATTATTTGCATAATTTGCATATCTTAAGGCAGAGTATAATTTCCCAAAGATATACACATGTCTAGAACTCATTTTCAAATACACACGTGGGTTATTAGGCAACATCATGAAAAATGTCAGAGATAGTGAACACATACAATTAGTCAGGTGGAGATAAATTCTACTTTCAGTCACAATATTTCCAAGAAGTCTAATATTGTAAACTCTGAAGTATTGAGAAAATAATTATGTAGCAATAAATGCATGAGCTAGAATATGTTTCTATATTAATACTATTTGTTATAATACTGCATATTTTAATCATGAAATATCATTGAATTTGAAGCAAACTCTACATGAAATAGAATATTTGAAGATTAGTGCAATCTATGAAGACTTGAGACAACAATTCAGTAACAATAATGGGATGAGTTAGAATATGCTTTAATATTAGAACAGACTTGACCTCATGATTATACAAAATGGTACTTTTTAAATCGGAAAACTACACAGCAAAAAAGAGATTGAGAAACATGTTCGGAAAATAGTGATAATTTTGAATGTATCTAACACATTGCTTGAAATGGTATTATCGTATATAAAATAAAATGTAGTATTTGCTCACGTTAAATGCATGTCATGAACCTTATTCTACGCTACAGCGATCCTTTACACGCAAGGCGGACATTTATTTAAGTGTTGCCTGAGATCGTTATTCTGTGTTATCTTTTGAATGTGATATTATTCATTTTGATATAACAGCATAGTTTTAATAGTTGCTGCTGCAAACGTTCCAAAGATTGGAGTATTTGTTAGATACATACTGTATGAAATACCTATGAATTATTGTTTAATATGGAAAATGTATTTTTCTTGCAGAGTGATGATGAGGTACGTAATTTCAAATGAAATAAATCAAGGTTGTGGAATAATGGACATTAGTGTATATTCGTTTGCAATCAAGTCAAGCTCAGAGCATTTGATGGTTTTATGATTTAAAAGCAGTTATAGTAAGATAGGAGAAACGTATTAAGTGATATGAAGACATTTCCCTTTAATATGGAAAATATCCATTTAAATTAGTACAGCCTTTTACGCACATAACTTTAATTGAGTTCATGTTTACATTTATTAGAAGCACGGCATAAAATATGCTGTTGATAGATAAAGAAAATGAGTAACGTGATATATAGGAAATTAACATAGATCTGGAATGTGCGACGTACTCTGTCTGAAACAGGTTATCATATGTATAGTGCATTATAATACTGGTACCATTTATTTTATGTGGAAGATATATATTCCGAGCAAAATCTATCATTATGTTGTAATATACAAACATATGTATATTAAGACAACCTGTTACTCTCAGTGGACCTTTTAACATGTGATATGAGGAAGCATAAAATTGATTGTTGGGATAATAGGAGCAGGATTAAAATTTGAAAAAAATAAATAAAAACAAACTTTTGGCTGAAGTGTTAAAACCGTGTGCCTGAATGAGGATGTTGTATCTGAAAGAAAATAGAATACTAGTTCCTTTTCAATCTATTTGAAAATCGTTAATTTACGAACCATCGAATCTTGAATGATCACAAGATGACTTTACAAGACGTTTGAAACTTGGCTTTTCAGAATCAATTATTTGCATAATTCGAATATCTTAAGACTGAATATAATTCCCAAAGACATACACAGGTCTAGAACTCAATTTCAAATAAAAGGGTGGGTTTCTAGTAAAATCACAAACGTCAGAGGTAGACAACACAGAACATTAGTTAGGTGGAGATAAATTCTACTCTCAGTCACGATCTTTCCAAGACGTCTAATATTGTAAACAATGAAGCCTTGAGAAACGTATTATGAAGCAATAAATGTATGTGCCAGAATATGTTTTTATATTAATGCTATTCATTTTTACACCACATATGGTAATCATGACATGTCATTCAATTTGAAACAAAATCTGCCTGAAATAGTAGTTTGGCACATTAATGGAATCTGTTAAGACTTGAGACAACAATTAAGTGGCAAAAAATTGATCAGATAGAATATGTATTTATATTTGAACGGCCTTTTACGCTCATGAAAATAAGAAGGGTCCTTTTTAAATGTGAAATTAACACAGAATAACTGAGATTGAGAAACAAGTTTGGAAAATAGTGATAATTTCGAATGTGTCAAATACATTGTTTGAAATGGGATAATCGTAGATAAAATGAAATGTATTATTTACGCACCTTGAAAGCATGTGATGAACCTTATTCTTACTCGTTATTCTGTGTTATCGTTTGAATGTGTTAATATTAATGTTAATAGCGTAATTTCAATACTTGATGGTGCAATCTTTCCAAAGATTGGTGTGCGCGTTAGATACATATTGTATGAAATACCAAAGATGTATTGCTTCATATGGAACATTTATTTTTGTTTCAGGATCCTTTTTATGTAAGTAGTCGCAGATGAGATAATCACAGGTTGTGGAATAACTTAAATTAGTCTATATTCGTTCGAAATCCATTCCAGCGCAGACCATTTTCTTGTTTTTCTGATGTAAAAGCAGTTAGAGTAACATAATGGGAACTAAATGAGTGATATGGAAACATTTCCGTTAAACATTTAAACTCGGCATTTAAATTAGTACAGTGTTTTATGCTTATTATTTATTTATGGCCATGTTAACATTTTTTTACAAGCACGGCATGAAGTAAGTTGTTGGTATATATGGTGAATGAGTAACATGATAATGTGCCGAATACAATAAAAGAGGTTATAGTATTTATAGTGCAATGTTACTGGTATCCTTTCTTTAATGTGAGAGATATTTATTCATAGAAAAATTTATCATCATGTTGTAATATGCAATCGTAGTTATATTATTACGACATGGTATGCATATTGTTATAGTAATGATTATTTTTACATGTGCAATATCGCAGCATAAATAAGATTGTTTGAATATTAGAAGATGAGTAAAATTACAAAGAAAACTAAAATGGAGCTAACGTGTAAAACACGAGTGATTGAAAAAGAGAATATCTTATTTGAAAGGAAATTAAATACTAGTTCCATTTCAATCTCTTTGAAAATTTTTAATTTACCTACCAGGGAATGATTGCATTTATTGTACTAATTTGTTTTAGTGACAATAGATATAGTCATCCACAGATAATATAATGATGTTGTAAAATATTTGTTAATAATAGCATTTCAGTTGTAAGTCGATTATGTGCGGTCAAGAAACATAAAATACAATTTAGTAATTTGATTTTTATATTTTACTTTAATTGATTAGAACGTAAATGTTCTAAAGACATTATTCTGAATTAAATCCTCCAAATCCAAAATGTTATAACCCATGTCCAAATGTTTAGAAACTTCCTAATGAAAGGCGATAATCTTGGATAACCAAAAGATGACTGTACAAGACGATTGATCTTTCGACTTTCTTTATCCATTATATTCATATTTTGTATATCTTAAGACAGAGTATAATTTCCCAAAGATATACACAGGTCTAGAACTCATTTTCAAATAAACACGTGGGTTATTAGGCAACATCATGAAAAATGTCAGAGATAGTGAACACATAAAATTAGTCAGGTGGAGATAAATTCTACTTTCAGTCACAATATTTCCAAGAAGTCTAATATTGTAAACTCTGAAGTATTGAGAAACGAATTATGTAGTAATAAATGTATGAGCTAGAATATGTTTCTATATTAATACTATTTGTTATAACACTGCATATATTAATCATGAAATATCATTGAATTTGAAGCAAACTCTGCATGAAATAGAATATTTAAAGATTAGTGCAATCTATGAAGACTTGAGACGACAATTCAGTAGCAATAATGGGATGAGTTAGAATATGCTTTAATATTAGAACAGACTTGACCTCATGATTATACAAAATGGTACTTTTTAAATCGGAAACAAACACAGCATTAAAGAGATTGAGAAACATGTTCGGAAAATAGTGATAATTTTGAATGTATCTAACACATTGCTTGAAATGGGATCATCGTATATAAAATAAAATGTATTATTTGCTCACGTTAAATGCATGTGATGAACCTTATTCTACGCTACAGCGATCCTTTACACGCAAGGCGGACATTTATTTAAGTGTTGCCTGAGATCGTTATTCTGTGTTATCTTTTGAATGTGATACCTTTCCTGTTGATATAACAGCATAGTTTTAATAGTTGCTGCTGCAAACGTTTTAAAGATTGGAGTATTTGTTAGATACATACTGTATGAAATGCCTATGAATTATTGTTTAATATGGAAAATGTATTTTTGTTGCAGGGTGATGATCAGGTACGTAATCTCAAATGAGATAAATCAAGGTTGTGGAATAATGGACTTTAGTGTATATTCGTTTGCAATCAAGTCAAGCTCAGACCATTTGATGGTTTCATGATTTAAACGCTGTTAGAGTAAGATACGAGAAACGTATTACGTGATATGAAGACATTTCCCTTTAATATTGAAAATATCCATTTAAATTAGTACATCCTTTTACGCACATAACATTAATTGTGTTCATGTTTACATTTATTAGAAGCACGGCATAAAATATGCTGTTGATAGATAAAGAAAATGAGTAACGTGATATATAGGAAATTAACATAGATCTGGAATGTGCGACGTACTCTGTCTGAAACAGGTTATAGTGCAATATAATACTGGTACCATTTATTTTATGTGGAAGATATATATTCCGAGCGAAATCTATCATTATGTTGTAATATACAAAAATATTTATATGAAGACAACCTGTTACTCTCAGTGGTCCTTTTAACATGTGAAATGACGAAGCATATACTTGATTCTTGGGATAATAGGAGCATGATTACAATTTGAAAAAAAATAAATAAAAAAAAACATTTGGCTGAAGTGTTAAAACCGTGTTTCTGAATGAGGATATTGTATCTGAAAGGAAATAGAATACTAGTTCCTTTTCAATCTATTTGAAAATCGTTAATTTACGAACCAGAGAATCTTGAATAATCACAATATGACTGTACAAGACGCTTGAAACTTGGCTTTTCAGAATCATTTATTTGCATAATTCGAATATCTTAAGACTGAATATAATTCCCAAAGACATACACAGGTCTATATCTCAATTTCAAATAAACGGGTGGGTTTCTAGTAAAATAACAAACGTCAGAGGTAGACAACACAGAACATTAGTTAGGTGGAGATAAATTGTACTCTCATTCACGATCTTTCCAAGACGTCTACTATAGTAAACAATGAAGCCGTGTGAGACGAATTATGTAGCAATAAATGTATGAGCCAGAATATGCTTTTATATTAGTAGTATTCATTTTTACACTGAATATGGTAATCATGACCTGTCATTCAATTTGAAACAAAATCTGCCTGAAATAGTAGTTTGGAAGATTAGGGGAATCTATTAAGACTTGAGACAACAAGTAAGTGGCAAAAAATTGATCAGATAGAATATATATTTATATTTGAACGGCCTTTTACGCTCATGACTACAACAAGGGTCCTTTTCAAATGTGAAACTAACACACAATAACTGAGATTGAGAAACAAGTTTGGAAAATAAAGATAATTTCGAATGTGTCTAATACATTGTTTGAAATGGGTTTATCGTAGATAAAATTAAATGTATTATTTACGCACCTTGAATGCATGTGACGAACCTTATTCTTACTCGTTATTCTGTGTTATCTTTAGAATGTGTTAATATTCATGTTAATAGCATAGTTTTAATAGTTGATGGTTCAATCTTTCCAAAGATTGGGGTGCGCGTTAGATACATATTGTATCGAATACCTAAGATTATTGCTTAATATGGAACATTCATTTTTGTTTCAGAAGCCTTATGTAAGTAGTCGCAGGTTGTGGAATAATGGATATTAGTGTATATTCGTTCGCAATCAACTCAAGCTCAGACCATTTGATGGTTTTATGTTTTAAAAGCAGTTAGAGTAAGATACGAGAAACTTAATAAGTGATATGAAAACATTTTCCTTTAATATGGAAAATATCCATTTAAATTAGTACAGCCTTTTACGCACGTAACTTTAATTGTGTTCATGTTTACATTTATTAGAAGCACTGCATGAAATAAGCTGTTGATAGATAAAGAAGATGAGTAACATGATATATAGGAAATTAACATATATGTGGAATGTGCTAAATACTCTGTCTGAAACAGGTTATCATATGTATAGTGCAATATAATACTGGTACCATTTCTTTTATGTGGAAGATATATATTCCGAGCAAAATCTATCATTATGTTGTAATATACAAAAAATATTTATATTAAGACAAACTGTTACTCTCAGTGGTCCTTTTAACATGTGAAATGACGAAGCATATAATTGATTGTTGGGATAATAGGAGCATGATTACAATTTGAAAAAAATAAATAAAAGCAAATATTTGGCTGAAGTGTTAAAACCGTGTGCCTGAATGGGGATATTGTATAGGAAAGGAAATAGAATTAAAGTTCCTTTTTGAATCTATTTGAAAATCGTTAATTTACGAACCAGCGAATCTTGAATAATCACAATATGACTGTACAAGACGCTTGAAACTTGGCTTTTCAGAATCATTTATTTGCATAATTCGAATATCTTAAGACTGAATATAATTCCCAAAGACATACACAGGTCTATATCTCAATTTCAAATAAACGGGTGGGTTTCTAGTAAAATAACAAACGTCAGAGGTAGACAACACAGAACATTAGTTAGGTGGAGATAAATTCTACTCTCAATCACCATCTTTCCAAGACGTCTAATATAGTAAACAATGAAGCCGTGAGAGACGAATTATGTAGCAATAAATGTATGAGCCAGAATCTGGTTTTATATTAATACTATTCATTATTACACTGGATATGGTAATCATGACCTGTCATTCAATTTGATACAAAATCTGCCTGAAATAGTAGTTTGGAAGATTAGGGGAATCTATTAAGACTTGAGACAACAAGTAAGTGGCAAAAAATTGATCAGATAGAATATATATTTATATTTGAACGGCCTTTTACGCTCATGACTACAACAAGGGTCCTTTTCAAATGTGAAACTAACACACAATAACTGAGATTGAGAAACAAGTTTGGAAAATAAAGATAATTTCGAATGTGTCTAATACATTGTTTGAAATGGGTTTATCGTAGATAAAATTAAATGTATTATTTACGCACCTTGAATGCATGTGACGAACCTTATTCTTACTCGTTATTCTGTGTTATCTTTAGAATGTGTTAATATTCATGTTAATAGCATAGTTTTAATAGTTGATGGTTCAATCTTTCCAAAGATTGGGGTGCGCGTTAGATACATATTGTATCGAATACCTAAGATTATTGCTTAATATGGAACATTCATTTTTGTTTCAGAAGCCTTATGTAAGTAGTCGCAGGTTGTGGAATAATGGATATTAGTGTATATTCGTTCGCAATCAACTCAAGCTCAGACCATTTGATGGTTTTATGTTTTAAAAGCAGTTAGAGTAAGATACGAGAAACTTAATAAGTGATATGAAAACATTTTCCTTTAATATGGAAAATATCCATTTAAATTAGTACAGCCTTTTACGCACGTAACTTTAATTGTGTTCATGTTTACATTTATTAGAAGCACTGCATGAAATAAGCTGTTGATAGATAAAGAAGATGAGTAACATGATATATAGGAAATTAACATATATGTGGAATGTGCTAAATACTCTGTCTGAAACAGGTTATCATATGTATAGTGCAATATAATACTGGTACCATTTCTTTTATGTGGAAGATATATATTCCGAGCAAAATCTATCATTATGTTGTAATATATAAAAATATTTATATTAAGACAAACTGTTACTCTCAGTGGTCGTTTAACATGTGAAATGACGAAGCATATAATTGATTGTTGGGATAATAGGAGCATGATTGCAATTTGAAAAAAATAAATAAAAACAAATATTTGGCTGAAGTGTTAAAACCGTGTGCCTGAATGGGGATATTGTATAGGAAAGGAAATAGAATTAAAGTTCCTTTTTGAATCTATTTGAAAATCGTTAATTTACGAACCAGCGAATCTTGAATAATCACAATATGACTGTACAAGACGCTTGAAACTTGGCTTTTCAGAATCATTTATTTGCATAATTCGAATATCTTAAGACTGAATATAATTCCCAAAGACATACACAGGTCTATATCTCAATTTCAAATAAACGGGTGGGTTTCTAGTAAAATAACAAACGTCAGAGGTAGACAACACAGAACATTAGTTAGGTGGAGATAAATTCTACTCTCAATCACGATCTTTCCAAGACGTCTAATATAGTAAACAATGAAGCCGTGAGAGACGAATTATGTAGCAATAAATGTATGAGCCAGAATATGGTTTTATATTAATACTATTCATTATTACACTGGATATGGTAATCATGACCTGTCATTCAATTTGATACAAAATCTGCCAGAAATAGTAGTTTGGAAGATTAGGGGAATCTATTAAGACTTGAGACAACAAGTAAGTGGCCAAAAATTGATCAGATAGAATATATATTTATATTTGAACGGCCTTTTACGCTCATGACTACAACAAGGGTCCTTTTCAAATGTGAAACTAACACACAATAACTGAGATTGAGAAACAAGTTTGGAAAATAAAGATAATTTCGAATGTGTCTAATACATTGTTTGAAATGGGTTTATCGTAGATAAAATTAAATGTATTATTTACGCACCTTGAATGCATGTGACGAACCTTATTCTTACTCGTTATTCTGTGTTATCTTTAGAATGTGTTAATATTCATGTTAATAGCATAGTTTTAATAGTTGATGGTTCAATCTTTCCAAAGATTGGGGTGCGCGTTAGATACATATTGTATCGAATACTTAAATTATTGCTTAATATGGAACATTCATTTTTGTTTCAGAAGCCTTATGTAAGTAGTCGCAGGTTGTGGAATAATGGATATTAGTGTATATTCGTTCGCAATCAACTCAAGCTCAGACCATTTGATGGTTTTATGTTTTAAAAGCAGTTAGAGTAAGATACGAGAAACTTAATAAGTGATATGAAAACATTTTCCTTTAATATGGAAAATATCCATTTAAATTAGTACAGCCTTTTACGCACGTAACTTTAATTGTGTTCATGTTTACATTTATTAGAAGCACTGCATGAAATAAGCTGTTGATAGATAAAGAAGATGAGTAACATGATATATAGGAAATTAACATATATGTGGAATGTGCTAAATACTCTGTCTGAAACAGGTTATCATATGTATAGTGCAATATAATACTGGTACCATTTCTTTTATGTGGAAGATATATATTCCGAGCAAAATCTATCATTATGTTGTAATATACAAAAATATTTATATTAAGACAAACTGTTACTCTCAGTGGTCGTTTAACATGTGAAATGACGAAGCATATAATTGATTGTTGGGATAATAGGAGCATGATTACAATTTGAAAAAAATAAATAAAAACAAATATTTGGCTGAAGTGTTAAAACCGTGTGCCTGAATGGGGATATTGTATAGGAAAGGAAATAGAATTAAAGTTCCTTTTTGAATCTATTTGAAAATCGTTAATTTACGAACCAGCGAATCTTGAATAATCACAATATGACTGTACAAGACGCTTGAAACTTGGCTTTTCAGAATCATTTATTTGCATAATTCGAATATCTTAAGACTGAATATAATTCCCAAAGACATACACAGGTCTGTATCTCAATTTCAAATAAACGGGTGGGTTTCTAGTAAAATAACAAACGTCAGAGGTAGACAACACAGAACATTAGTTAGGTGGAGATAAATTCTACTCTCAATCACGATCTTTCCAAGACGTCTAATATAGTAAACAATGAAGCCGTGAGAGACGAATTATGTAGCAATAAATGTATGAGCCAGAATATGCTTTTATATTAATACTATTCATTATTACACTGGATATGGTAATCATGACCTGTCATTCAATTTGATACAAAATCTGCCTGAAATAGTAGTTTGGAAGATTAGGGGAATCTATTAAGACTTGAGACAACAAGTAAGTGGCAAAAAATTGATCAGATAGAATATATATTTATATTTGAACGGCCTTTTACGCTCATGACTACAACAAGGGTCCTTTTCAAATGTGAAACTAACACACAATAACTGAGATTGAGAAACAAGTTTGGAAAATTAAGATAATTTCGAATGTGTCTAATACATTGTTTGAAATGGGTTTATCGTAGATAAAATGAAATGTATTATTTACGCACCTTGAATGCATGTGACGAACCTTATTCTTACTCGTTATTCTGTGTTATCTTTAGAATGTGTTAATATTCATGTTAATAGCATAGTTTTAATAGTTGATGGTTCAATCTTTCCAAAGATTGGGGTGCGCGTTAGATACATATTGTATCGAATACCAAAGATTATTGCTTAATATGGAACATTCATTTTTGTTTCAGAAGCCTTATGTAAGTAGTCGCAGGTTGTGGAATAATGGATATTAGTGTATATTCGTTCGCAATCAACTCAAGCTCAGACCATTTGATGGTTTTATGTTTTAAAAGCAGTTAGAGTAAGATACGAGAAACTTAATAAGTGATATGAAAACATTTTCCTTTAATATGGAAAATATCCATTTAAATTAGTACAGCCTTTTACGCACGTAACTTTAATTGTGTTCATGTTTACATTTATTAGAAGCACTGCATGAAATAAGCTGTTGATAGATAAAGAAGATGAGTAACATGATATATAGGAAATTAACATATATGTGGAATGTGCTAAATACTCTGTCTGAAACAGGTTATCATATGTATAGTGCAATATAATACTGGTACCATTTCTTTTATGTGGAAGATATATATTCCGAGCAAAATCTATCATTATGTTGTAATATACAAAAATATTTATATTAAGACAAACTGTTACTCTCAGTGGTCGTTTAACATGTGAAATGACGAAGCATATAATTGATTGTTGGGATAATAGGAGCATGATTACAATTTGAAAAAAATAAATAAAAACAAATATTTGGCTGAAGTGTTAAAACCGTGTGCCTGAATGGGGATATTGTATAGGAAAGGAAATAGAATTAAAGTTCCTTTTTGAATCTATTTGAAAATCGTTAATTTACGAACCAGCGAATCTTGAATAATCACAATATGACTGTACAAGACGCTTGAAACTTGGCTTTTCAGAATCATTTATTTGCATAATTCGAATATCTTAAGACTGAATATAATTCCCAAAGACATACACAGGTCTATATCTCAATTTCAAATAAACAGGTGGGTTTCTAGTAAAATAACAAACGTCAGAGGTAGACAACACAGAACATTAGTTAGGTGGAGATAAATTCTACTCTCAATCACGATCTTTCCAAGACGTCTAATATAGTAAACAATGAAGCCGTGAGAGACGAATTATGTAGCAATAAATGTATGAGCCAGAATATGTTTTTATATTAATACTATTCATTATTACACTGGATATGTTAATCATGACCTGTCATTGAATTAGAAACAAAATCTGCCTGAAATAGAAGTTTGGCAGAGTAGGGGAATCTATTAAGACTTGAGACAACAAGTAAGTGGCATAAAATTGATCACATAGAAAATATATTTATATTTGAACGGCCTTTTACGCGCATGACTACAACAAGGGTCCTTTTCAAATGTGAAACTAGCACAGAATAACTGAGATTGAAAAACAAGTTTGGAAAATAAAGATAATTTCGAATGTGCCTAATATATTGTTTGAAATGGGTTTATCGTAGATAAAATGAAATGTATTATTTACGTACCTTGAATGCATGTGACGAGTCTTATTCTTACTCGTTATTCTGTGTTATCTTTAGAATGTGTTAATATTCATGTTAATAGCATAGTTTTAACAGTTGATGGTGCAATCTTTCCAAAGATTGGGGTACGCGTTAGATACATATTGTATGAAATACCTAAGATTATTGCTTAATATGGAACATTCATTTTAGTTTCAGGCTCGACCTGATGTAAGTAGTCGCAGATGAGATAAACACAGGTTGTTGAATAACGTACATTAGTGCATATTCGTTCGAAATCCATTCCATCTCAGAAGATTTTCTTGTTTTTTTTATTTAAAAGCAGTTGGAGTAAGATTCGGGGAACTAAATGAGTGTTATGGAAACATTTCCCTTCAATATCGAAAATCTCCATTTAAATTAGTAGTCTTTAACGGTTATTATTTATTTATGGCCATGATTTCATTTTTTAGAAGCACGGCATGAAGTAAGGTGTTGATATATATATATGGTGAATGAGTAACATGATAGTGTGCCGAATACACTACAAGAGGTTATCGTATTTATAGTGCAATGTTACCGTTACCATTTCCTTAATGTGAGAGATATTTATTCATAGCAAAATCTATCATCGTGATGTAATATGCAATTATAGTTATGTTAAGACGACATGGTACGCACATTATTATCTTAATGGTTATTTTTACATGCGCAATAACGCAGCATAAATTAGATTGTTTGAATATTAAGGAAAGAGTAACATTAAAAAGAAAACTAAAATCTGGCTGAAATGTAAAAACCGAGCGATTAAAAGATAATATCGTGTTTAAAAGGAAAAAAATTACTAGTTCCTTTTCAATGTATTTGTAAATCGTTAATTTACGAGCCATAAAATGTTTGCATATATGTACTATTTTGTTTTACTGACAGTAGATATGGTCATCGACTAATAATATAATGATCTTGCAAAATAGTTGTTAATAACCAGGATTTCAGAAGTATTTCGATTATGTGGAATTAAGAAACAAAATAAACAATTTAGTAAAATAATTGTTATTTTTGTTTTGATAGAATAGAACGTAAAAGTTCTATAGACATTATTCTGAATTAAATCCAATTGTTTATAATGTTCTGAATAAATTCCAATAATCTTGAACTATCACAGAATGACTGTAAAAGAGTCTTAAAGGCTGGGTAGTCAGAATGATTGATTTGCATAATTCTCATGTGTTCAAACAGAGTATAGTTTCCCAAAACTATACAAAGGTCTAGAACTCATTTTCAAATAAACGCGAGGGTTACTAGGCAACATCATGACAAATGTCAGAGGTAGACAATACATAACATTAGTCAGGTGGAGATAAATTCTACTTTCAATCACGATCTTTCCAAGAAATCTAATATTGTAAACTATGAAATCTTGAGAAACAAATTATGTAGCAATAAATGTATGAGCTAGAATATGTTTAGATACTAATGCCACTCGTTTTTACACCGCATATGGTAATCATGACCTGTCATTTAATTTGAAACAAACTCTGCCTGATGTAGTCATTAGCAGATTAGGGGAATCTATTAAGACTGGAGACAACAATTAAGTAGCAATAAAGGGATCAGATAGAATATATATTTATATTTTAACGGCCTCTTTCGCTCATGGCAATAAGGATCATTTTTATATGTGAAACTAACACAGCATAAGTGAGATTGAGAAACAAGTTTGGAAAATAGTGATAATTTCGAATGTGTCTAATACATTGTTTGAAATGGGTTTATCGTAGATAAAATTAAATGTATTATTTACGCACCTTGAATGCATGTGACGAACCTTATTCTTACTCGTTATTCTGTGTTACCATTTGAATGTGTTAATATTCATGTTAATAGCATAGTTTTATTATTTGATGCTGCAATCTTTCCAAAGATTGGGGTACGCGTTAGATGCATATTGTATGTAATACCTAAGATTATTGCTTAATATGGAACATTCATTTTTATTTCAGTCGCCTTATGTAAGTAGTCGGAAATGGGATAAACACAGGTTGTGGAATAATATAAATTGGTGTATATATATAAATATATATATATATATATATATATATATATATATATAGTGTTGCTTGGGATCGTTATTCTATGTTTTCCCCTTCGATATTGTAAGTATGCATTGAAAATAGTACAGCGTTTAATATTGGCAATTCAGTAGTATGTCGATTCTGTGGTGGTTTAAAGGAAACTTAGCAATTTTGGAAAGGAAAATATAATGTATTTTGTTAGACTACAGAGACGATTCCTAAAGACACAGTATTCTGAATTTACTTCCCAAAATCCCAAATGTTATATCCCAAGTATAAATATTTAGAATATTTAGAATTTAATCCAATAATCTTAAATGTACTGATGATCTCACATAATGACTGTAGAACATTCTTGAAGGCTGGGTTTTCAGAATTATTATTTTGCATAATTCGGATGTCTGAAGACAGAATAGATTAAATGAAGCATTTAACATAATAATTTCAGTGTTAGATGACATTATTTTCCTTTATTATGGGTAATATACATTTAAGTTTGGACAGCCTTTTTCGCCGATTACATTAATTGTGACCATTGATAGGAACACGACATGTAATAAGTTCTTGATATATGAAGAAAATGAGTAAAACGATAGTGGATATTGACAGCATATTGAATGTGCCGAAGACAGTGTATTATAGTGTAGAGTATTATATACATAAGGAAAGTACTGGTACCCTTTAGTTCCATGTGATGATATTATCTATAGCAAAATCGATCATTCTCTTGCAGGTACATAGTGTTGAAGCGATAGCTGATATCGTAATTGTCTCATAGAATTATCATGCTGTGTCATTATTATAATCAGAAAATGGATAGCGTTTGCTGTAATTATTCCAAAGATATCAGAAAGAGAAAGTCATAATGTGAATTTGCAAAATACACTTTTTGCACTATGACTATATATATATATATATATATATATATATATATATATATATATATATATATATATATATATATAATGTGAGATTATAATGTAGAGACTAACAGTAATACATATAACTACATATTATATATATATATATATATATATATATATATATATATATATATATATATATATATATATATATATATATATACATACATACATATAAATAAATACAATATATCAAATCATCCACTAAAATTCTATACAATTTTATATAATGCCTTAGTATTAAGGCCATTAGGATAAACAGTATCTAACCGATTAATCCAATAACTTTCTTTAATGAGTCTGTTCATTTCTCCGTGCACAATATCGATTGGCATGAAAGAAAAATCCCTTAAAGAGTGATTATTTGTATTAAAATGCATTGAAACATTAGAGGAGAACTGAGGATCCATATAATTTTTTATATGAAAGCGGTGATTATTCATTCTCTTAGAAACTTGTTGAAGTGTTTGTCCAACATATTGCATGTTACATTTTTTACAGGTTATCAAATAAATTACATCAGTTGATATACAATCAGTGTTATAACGTAGAGAAAACATTTCTTTAGTATTGGAGCTACTAAAATAGGTACTTTCTGTAATATTTGCACATTGAGAGCACCTACGTCTGTTGCATTTAGATGACGAAAAACATCTTTGAAAATTTTTTTTCGGTTTAGTTCTGATCAAAAGATCTTGTAAATTCCTAGGTCTTCTATAAGCAAGAATTGGCTTGCTCTTGTAAAGTGTTTTGACGCTGTTTTTTTCTGATAAGTTAAGGAGAGTCCAATATTTATTAATTATAAGGCCTATATTTGGCAAAGATGGATTATATTGTATTATGAAAGGAATTATATTTTTATCTTTCGTACATTCTGCTGTATTTAAAGCATCATTTTGGGTAAGAATACAGACTTTACTTACAGCAGACTCTATTACATGTATAGGATAATTTCTTTTTATGAAATATGTTTTTAATTCATTTAAAGAATGTTTTAATTGATGATCGTCTGAAATGATACGTCGATATCTTTTCGCCTGACTATACGGTATGCCGTTTTTACATGACCTGGGATGACAAGACGAATATTCCACATATTGGTGGATATTAGTTTCTTTTACGTGAACATTTGTAGAGATAGTATTATCAGGATTTTTCATCACATTTACATCTAGAAAGGATACATGCGTAGTGGATGCAGTGTAAGTAAATTTAATTGTGGGGTGAAAATTATTTAGGCTATTAATAAATTTGTGTAGATCTTCTTCTGAGTGGTTCCAGATCATAAATATATCATCTAAAAATCTTAGCCAAACAGTGGGCTTAAAATTCTCGTTTTCAAGAAAATCTTTTTCTAATTTACCCATGAAAAGGGAAGCATATGAAGGAGCCATAGGACTACCCATTGCCGTACCCATTATTTGAATGTAATTAGTACCATTAAATTGGAAATTATTATTTTCCAAGATAAGAGTTATTATTTTACAAATATCTTCACTCGATAGTCTGTTATTATTAAGAGTGTTGTCAAGAAAATATTTACACGCCTTAATACCATCTGCATGCGGTATGTTTGTATACAATGATGTAACATCTAAAGATACAAGGAGGGAATTATGAGATAGTTGTGGAATAGACTTCAACTTTTTTATGAAATCAGTAGTATCTTTAATATATGAAGGAAGCGATTTCATTAAAGGCTGCAAAATACTATCTATAAATTTGGATAAGTTCTCTGTATATGAATTACAACCTGATATAATTGGTCGTCCTGGATAATTTAAAGGTAATGTATGATCAGGAAATTTATGAGTTTTGGGCAATATGTAGAACTGAGGTGTACGTATTTTGAGAGGAAAAGTATCAAATTCTTCATATACGGAACTATTATTCTTAGATATTTCATCAATGCATGTGGAAATTTTAGATTTAATTTCTAATGAAGGGTCTTTATCGACTTTTTGATAGTACTTTTCATCCTTTAATTGACGTTCAACTTCTTTAACATAGTCTTCCTGATTCATAATAATAATATTATTTGATTTATCAGCCTTTTTAATAACAATACTCTCGTCATTAATTAAATTATGTAAAGACTCCATTTCTTTCTTAGAAATATTACTATAACCTCTCTTATGAGGAATATTGTGTAATATTTCTTGTGTGATAGCTTCAATGTAAAAATCTAAATGAGAGTCACGTCCACTAGGTGGTGTAAAAGATGATTTGTTTTTATTGAAATAACCCATATTTTTTGAATTGAAAGAATCTGATTCACAATTAGAGTTGCTGCTTGATTTATCATAAAAAAATTCTTTTAATTTTAGGCGTCTAGAAAAATTGAAAATTTCTTCAGCTAATTTAATTTTATCATGAGATTTTGGTTTGGGACAAAATTTTAATCCTTTACTTAAAAGTATGTAATCATTATCCGTTAGTTTTTTACGTGATAGGTTTAACACTGTCTCTTTACCTCTCTGAATTTGTTTTCTCCGTTTTTGTTCTTTTTTCCATTGTCTCCTACTACTAAATCTCTGGAATCTCCTGTTATTTTGTCTTAGTAAGTCTTTTGTATCAATTGTTCTAAAACTTTGACAATGAATTAAAAACATATTTCATAAAAAGAAATTATCCTATACATGTAATAGAGTCTGCTGTAAGTAAAGTCTGTATTCTTACCCAAAATGATGCTTTAAATACAGCAGAATGTACGAAAGATAAAAATATAATTCCTTTCATAATACAATATAATCCATCTTTGCCAAATATAGGCCTTATAATTAATAAATATTGGACTCTCCTTAACTTATCAGAAAAAAACAGCGTCAAAACACTTTACAAGAGCAAGCCAATTCTTGCTTATAGAAGACCTAGGAATTTACAAGATCTTTTGATCAGAACTAAACCGAAAAAAAATTTTCAAAGATGTTTTTCGTCATCTAAATGCAACAGACGTAGGTGCTCTCAATGTGCAAATATTACAGAAAGTACCTATTTTAGTAGCTCCAATACTAAAGAAATGTTTTCTCTACGTTATAACACTGATTGTATATCAACTGATGTAATTTATTTGATAACCTGTAAAAAATGTAACATGCAATATGTTGGACAAACACTTCAACAAGTTTCTAAGAGAATGAATAATCACCGCTTTCATATAAAAAATTATATGGATCCTCAGTTCTCCTCTAATGTTTCAATGCATTTTAATACAAATAATCACTCTTTAAGGGATTTTTCTTTCATGCCAATCGATATTGTGCACGGAGAAATGAACAGACTCATTAAAGAAAGTTATTGGATTAATCGGTTAGATACTGTTTATCCTAATGGCCTTAATACTAAGGCATTATATAAAATTGTATAGAATTTTAGTGGATGATTTGATATATTGTATTTATTTATATGTATGTATGTATATGTATATATATATATATATATATATATATATATATATATATATATATATATATATATATATATATATATGTATATATATATATATATATATATATATATATATATATATATATATATATATATATATATATATATATATATATATATATATATATATATATATATATATAATATGTAGTTATATGTATTACTGTTAGTCTCTACATTATAATCTCACTCTCAGTTTTCATTAGAGACTCATGCATCATTCTGATCCAGTTGTACATATGATATTTGTATAATAAAGAATATAAATTATGATGTTATGTCAATTACGTAATTATTGACATATAGACGTCATCTGCTTCTTTCAAAAGCATGACGTTATGTTAATGACGTAATTGTTTATAACTTTATAGACGTCATCAGTTTCTTTCAAATAAAGTTTGTGCCTGAAGAAGCATAAATGCGAAACTAGTCGCACAAGTTTATCGGCGTTTGTGTTGTTTTTTTATCCCCTATATATATATATATATTTGAACATGCAATATTGATTGTCTTTAATATCGTGTTATGACATCTATTTAGGACAAAAGCTATCACTATCTTGCAAGGTACAAAACGTTCAATCAATATTATGTATCGTTGTTCCCTCATGGTGTACTTGTTAATATTAGATGTTTGGTAGCATTTGATGCAATTGCATATATAGTTACGGGACGTAATAGTTTCTTCACTAATATCAAGGTTACATTTGTTTCAGTGTCGGGTAAGTAATTTCACCTGAGAAAATAAGGAAACGCAGTACTGGTACCATTTTGTTCCATGTGATGACATTATCTATAGCAAAATCGATCATTATCTCGCAACTACAAAAATGCTGAAGCGATATCAAATATCGTAATTGTCTGATAGAATTATCATGCTATAACATTGTTGTAATCGGAAAATGAGTAGCGTTTGCTGTACTTGCTCCTAGGATATCAGAATGTACTTGATTATTCACTAATTGAAAACCTTTTTCGTTTCAGCCAGAGGTAAGTAATTTCATCTTAGAAAACATTAGCTGTGAAATGAATAAATCTGTGGATAGTCTACTCGAAATCAAAGTCAGACCAGACCATTTCATGATCTTAATTATCTTAAACAAATTAGAGTGACGTATAAAGAACTAAATGTGTCATAGAATTCCATGTGTTGTGGCTCCTGTGGCGTTGGCTGACGTTTGCTATACTGACCCATCGAAACTAAATATTGAATTGTGCACCTTGGGGATATATCAAGCATTATAACAGAAATTGCAGATAAAATGTACAGCCTCTTTATTCCAAGAAGCTTAATATAGTAAACTATGAAGTTTTGAAGTCCTGAGAAAAGAATTATTTTGCAATAAATGAATGAGCTAGAAAATGTTTCTATACTAATACTACTAGTTTTTACACTTTTTTCACTGCCTATTTTAATTATGACCTTTCATTCAATTTGAAACAAACTCTGCCTAAAATAGCATATTGCTAGATTAGTGGAATCTTTGAAGATTTGAGCCAACAATTAAGTAGCAATAAAGGGATCGAAGAGAATATGCATTTACATTACAATCAATTATATAATTTACCATTGAAAACCCCTGATGTAGAACTTAAATCCAATTTAACACCTCGCTTACTCGGCAACATCCTGACAAATAGTAAATTATGACACTGCATCATTTTATTCTTTACTTACAGAATGTTCTTTAATTTATATCACACAAAAATGAATTTAGGTTGCATATGTCAGTTGTATATGTCAATATTATATTTTCAGTTTCAGTTAATTTTTGTGTTTGCTTCTACGTGTTTACATCAATTGTTGTACAAGAAAGCAGAGATACCTGTTAACCGATACTACTACTACTACTACTACTACTACTACTGCTACTACTACTACTAAAACTACTACTACTACTGCTACTACTACTAACAAAAATTCTTAATATTAATAGTAATATATCTTATAGAAAGTTTATTACTATAAAAATAATAATGATAATAATCTTAATAATTAATAATAATACTTTCCATTATAGTAGTCACGACGATGCAGCTGGAAACATTACAGTGTCCGATGGTACGACAACAGAGTCACAGTGTGTGCTATAATAACGAATCATATGCTGCCATCATTATTATAGGCAATGTCATGATTAAATGTAAACGTACATAATGATGCTTACTAATGACAGTTTTGTTGCAAATAGTTGTATTGAGTAATGTATATATTCCTTATTGTTTCTTAATTGCTTTTCTATGCCTTTAGCTTCATGTGAAGGTTCTGGCGATGTTGTACATAAAAAGATCGACCACGACCATACTTTTGTGGATATTTTTCATAACAAGATCGATATGACTGTGATTTTCTTTATACTTTAAGCCTAATCATAAACTAATATCTGGTTGTACAACATAGTTTGAAAGTGTTTAAAGCGTAGATAATTTCGTTGATTGAAAATTAAACGATGCTCACGTAAATTAGGCAATCCCATGATTTGATCAAGTTCAATGGACACTTGGCTCTTCACAGTATTCTTTTACAGTTCTATTATTTAAAACTTCTTCTACATGGCGACAACGATATTATTGAACATGGTTATTAATACTTGCGTGTTCAAATACATATGTCAGAGACCGCTTAAATGTGTTCGTAAGTGTTGGAAAATATTATGTATTGATGCAGCCAATAACATGCAGGCGCGTAAGATTTTTCAAAATATTGTTTGTAAAGCACCAATATTGAAATCGTAAGAATTAGAGTATTGTAGTACAAATGCAAATGAAGTAATCAAAATTTGTAATTACTCATTATGTCAAAGTATCGTTGTTTGAGTTTATATTGGAGTGTTGTAAAGGTTTTTCAAAAGGGTTAGAGTGGATATTATCCTGAGCATTACATTAAATTGCTTGTTTTATTTTCTTTCTGTGGTTGGTCCATTTTTCGTTAGCATCATATAATTTGTTTATGTAATACTAATATATATATTATTGCACATGAAGATATCGGTTATAAAATAACGATGCAACTGTATTAAGAATATTTCTCTGTACCTTTCATATGAAATGCTATCTCTTTCCTAGCGTAACCAGTGTATATGCTTTGTTGACTTTAGATTATATGTTTGATGGTATTTTTCAAAAGTAAATGTAATAAAGCACAATGGTACTAGAAGCCCTTGAACAGTTTAGTTATTAAGTAAAAACAGATTATTCAGCATTAAATAAAGAATTTAACGAACTCTATAGCGGACAGTTCTTGATAAAGGTTCTGCATATATGTCTTTCATAATTTTGATGCCTTGAAATATGCACTTAGACAACTGATTTATTGTGAATAAAGTTGTAATGTAAGATTGATGATTAAATAGATAAAAATATAACAGATGCAGATTATGTAGTTGAGAAATTAGAAATAATTAATTACTCTGAATTTGACTTTTTGATAGATCTTGGGAATTTTTTTAGATGAAAATTTTCTTTTTGTTTCGTTTTAAAAGAGCATTTGTAAAAGTATTTAAATTGGTGTAATACTTTCTTTTGTATGTAAGGATGGGTTATTTGCAGAATTAAATTAGATTGTTGCCATTACTGATCGTCGTAGATAATTTAATTTGGTATTTTCTTGTTTGGTTAGTGCCTGTATGGTTTATTAATGTCAGTTGTTAGTCATAAAAAACTTCGTTTCTGTAAACTGTAGTTACGATTGGAATAAAATCCCCATGAAACGATATGATCATAGTGTAGCAATTTAAAATATCTTTCTGAATATGTAATCTATAATTTTGTAATCTTTTGTTTTTACATGTATTTTCTTGTGGTTTGCTTTTTAGTTATTTCTACAATATGCTAGGAACTTAATATGTATTTACGTGTTATTGATATAAACATCGTTTATGTGATGAGTAGTGAACAATAGAAGAACATCTGAGTGAAATCCAGTTTAATCAACTTTAGATTCATTACTTGTTTAATAGTTGCAAAAACAATTTTGAGTTTTTAGATTTAAACGTTTCTCTGCTTTGGGGCATATTAACATATGAAGGTTACTTAGTTGAGAAAAGAGACAGATCAATGTAACCGGACGGGGTTGATATACTCGTATACTGTGTTATCAATTCGACCTGTTTGTATAGATATATATTTTGTGTTTTAAGTTAAGACATGATTTGTACAAACATATAATATAATCAGTATTATTAAAAAATTGTTATAGTTTGTACATGCATATATATCTGCCATCATAAAATTCAGCTTTAAAGTGGCAAGTGTCTTTGTTTTCTTTTCATGGCTTTGTTCTTGTTTTATAGAGATTTTAATTTAATCACAAGTGATTTTAGAAATCAAGCCTTTGTGAGTTCACTTCAATGTCATTTGCTAAATTTAAAAACATTAACACCTAAACACATTTTATTTAATATTTACCCCTTCAGTGAAAGACAAGTTATTTCTCCCTCATTTTGCATGTAGATCTAGTTGTTTAAGGTGATTTTAAAGAAGAGGTTTCTTTTCAATAAAGACAAATAGCAGCAGAGGGAGTTAACCCTACAACTTTTTTCGAAAAAATCGATTAAACCCTCAAAACGGCAAATAGAGCCTTCCTGCGAAATCTCATGTTTTAACCAAAAAAAAAATAAAGTCTCCATTTGGTAAATAGAGCCTTATTGATTTCTTGCTCAAAACATGAATTTGCGCGAAATTATACTCAGTACGCGTTTTCATCGTTTAATCGAAAACGTCTCATCTCGATGTCATCACCCTCTCTGCTGCTGGAACCTTCAGTTCTGGTTAACAAAAATAATAAATGATTTCAACCAAATATTTGATCGAGTCCGATACGATATCGTGTCCGAGGATCATGTAAATTTATTGTTATAAATCCGTACGGGGTTGACTGAGCAACGCTAAAGAAATTTCTAAATTGATTATGATCCATATCACCGCAGCACCATGTCTGCCAAATATTTCTAAGAGTATGAGTATCAACTCCGTTGAATACAGCAAGAATATTGCAGTTATCTCTGATCACTTTTGGAATCTGAGTGTATCGTTGAGTGACATATATCACGTCGGTGTTTTTATGCCTGCCTCGGGAAAAGATCCTAGCTGGGTTTGTTTGTTTATCCAACATTACATCATCGTATACGACTAAATTGTTAATGCTCCCATCAAGGTCATCCACGGATGGCGCCTCGTCAATATCAGTTATAAAATCGATGGCGTTCTCACCCTTAATTTCTGAAGCGTTTTCATTAAAATCTTTTAGCACTTCATATCATCGTTGATCATCTACGCTAGGAACAACTAAATACAACTTATCCCATTTCATCCATCTCATTATTAAATTGAGCAACAATTGCGTTTTACCGGATCCAGATGGCCCGATTATAATTGCGCGGATAGAGTTTGGTAGCGCTGCATGATGCTTAACCGGTTCTCTTGCTTTAGTCGCTGAAAAATCAATTATATCCATATTTCTATACATAAATTATGGATCTATATTGTGTGAAGTGTAAAACGCGTACTGGCACAGATGACTTGACGACGATTACAACTAGAAATAACCGATCAGCGCTTTTTGATAAATGCGTGCAATGTGGTACAAAGAAATTTAGATTTGTGTCTATGAGATCTGCAGGAAATGATGATTGAAAAAAAAACGAGGGGGTGATATCGCAGCCAAATTGGCAAAACTCCCTGGAACCCCATGGGCAAAATACCCCGGAGAAAAGCACCTTCCAGGATATAGCTACTGTGGACCGGGAACAAGACATGATATCAGACTCGATGATCAAAACCAACCTCGACGTGGTGAAGAACCAATAAACGCTATTGATAAGGCCTGTCATTTTCATGATGTTGCTTATAAAAGCAATAATCTGCAACACAGGCATCTAGCAGATGTGAAATTAATTCATGCGTTAAATGCTATTCCTGATAAATCCTTCAAAGAAAAATTGTCTTCCTTTTTGATAAAATCGGCTATGAAAGGTAAATTGATGTTAGGTGCCGGTAATTAATAATATGGAATCAATTTATTATTCCCCAAGAGGATACTGGAGAGGCAAGGCAGCAATCAATAAACTCGCTAGCGCTGCAAAAGTGAAAAAAACTACTGCGGCTCATTGGTTATCCAAACAGGCACTATGGCAGATTTATCTACCAGCGCCTAAACAGATTAATTACTCGCATTTTGATGTAACCGGACCCAATGAAGTTCATCAGGCTGATCTATTATTTTTGCCACATGACAACGGTTACAAATACGTGCTAACCGTAGTTGACGTTGCGAGTCGATACAAAGAATCAGAACCGTTAAAAACAAAATCATCACCTGAAGTAGCTTCTGCATTTGAAAGGATTTATCGAAGGGGTCCTCTGCGCTGGCCAAATCTATTACAAGTCGATCCTGGCAAGGAATTTCAAGGCGTTGTTGTATCAGCGATGAAAGATCACAATGTCACCATCAGACGAGGGCATACTGCACTACATCGCGATCAGGCAATTGTTGAACGATTTAATCGGACACTTGCTGAGCGGTTATTTGGATATCAATACGCGAAGGAGTTTATTCAGGATAAAAGATCCCGTGAATGGGTTAAGAGATTACCAGCTGTGATTACCGCAATCAATAATGAGATTACTAGAACAATCAACATGAAACCTAGCAACGCTATTAAAAAGAAGTCTATACCCGCACAACCACAAAAAGATTTCAAAGAACCAATTCTTGGTAGTAATGTCACTGTTAGGTATTTATACGAACCAGGAGAGCTTGAGGGTGGTAAAAAAAGAGCTACTGATCCTATTTGGAGTGTGACCGTACATAAAATATCCAGTATAACACGATCAACTGGTAGACCAGCAATCTATAAACTGGATTCAACTGCTCCTCAGCGAGGATTTACTCGACAACAACTACAGGTAATTTCCGAGTGGTCTTAACTAGCACCTCTTCGTCTGTTGCACTCAAGACAAGTCAGCATCACATTGTCGTTGGTATGACCAATGCTGCTATTCTTTCTGTCTACGGTAAATTGGCGAGGATCTTTATCCGAATACTGCCAACGCATTATACAATTGCAACTCGCGCAGTGATTATTCTGTTGTTGCTTCAGCGAAATTATTAATTCAGCATCAATGTCAAATTTTCTATTATTTTTTTTATCCTGTTGTTTATAACCAGAGAGTTTTTTTCTGATTATGTCCCCGATGATATCACCAGTGATGAAATCACCAGTGACAATATCACTTATTGTAGTGTCATCATCATCTAAAATGATTCTTCGGAGTTGATTTATTTTTCGTACTCTGGATACTGCGAGATAGACTAAATTCGACCATTCGATGTGATTATCCACCATCCAAACAATTGTGTCTGTGATAGTCAATCCCTGTGAAGAATGTATCGTCGCTGCGTATCCTAGCGTCCACAGGGATTTATTAGCACGCAATGCATCTTCAACGACGCTGATATCAACCAGCACAATATCATTTAATACGAGAATTTGTTTTTCACGCTGTCCTGGAATATCAACTTCTATATTCTGTTTTCGTGTATCCGAAGGCCTATAACATAACGGTACTGGAAGTGTTGCAAATAATTTTTTATGCGTTTCAAATAATTTCATCTGAAGTGTGTCTCTGACTATTTTTCTACTTGCAATTATCAAATCATTTGGTCTCCATGTTTCCCAAAAATCATTCATGGGAGTTTCCGAAATCACCTCACGCGCTATTTCACACTGGATTCTATCCGGTTGTAATCTAATTAGCGCTTTGAATTCTCGTAATCGTTCATCAAGTGATCTATAATCAGTGGTAATTTCTTCATAGTAGTCTACAAAACCCTTTAGCCATTCATGTGGGGATGCACCGACAAATGGTGGTGGTTGGCCGTGATCACCGCACATGACGACTTTTGTGTTTTTGTTTAACAACCACTCGAGAAATATTTGTAATACATCTAATGACACTGTGCATATTTCATCCCAAATGATGATTTCAGGAATGAATTTATCACCCATTCGATCAGGGGTCCATTTTTCACCCTTCCATCGAAAAAAACTGTGATAAGTACAGGCATTTACCCCTCGCTGTATCATCTCTCTGGCGAGTCTGTGAGTCGGTGTTAACACAATCATATTTGACCAACGATATAATTCGATTGCACGAGTCGTCTTTCCTGACCCACCACAACCGTTTAAATAAACTGTCTTGTATCTACATATTGGATCAGATACCGGTGGTGCATTAGAAAATTCTGATTGAATTTCAATACGGTTACAACAAAGATATTTATCATCCATGGTAACGTCTGCGGATTCACAATACTCTTGTAGCGTCTCTTTTTTAAATCTCCAACGTCCCCAATTCTCCTCGGGATCTGTGAATTTAGCTACATCTGATTTGTATTTCTCGTGGATATAAATAGAATCAGTGGCTACTCTAACCGCGGTATTAGGAAATCTATTTATCATCGAAAATAGATTAATAGAAGCATAGGCTAGCATAGAACTTCTCAAATGTGTGTACTGGGAATTATATCCATCACAGTAGGTAACAACCGTACCCAATTTCTCACCATTGGATAGAAAAGCATCCTTACGGGATACAAGTTTTCCCTGTTTCGTTAAATCCGTTACAATAAAATCGTATTCTGCGTCGTCTATGATCAACCGCGAAGAGTATTTTGCATTGTCGTATCGTCCACCCTGGGTAAATTTACCGATTATTCTTCGTCCAAAATCTTTTGCTTGTCCGCTTTTAATTTCAAATAACTTCTTAGACCAATTCATGACTTCTTCCTCGCTTAAGTTCGAAGAATTTCCATCTGGAAACTGTTTTCGCTGTTCGCTGATTATACGATCTAGATCGGGTTGTGGTAGCCAAACTTCTTTCTGAGCTCGATAGCATATAATAGCTTCGGAAACAATCAACGATATTAGCATACCACAATCAATCATATATCGTAGTAACACTATTGGCATCCAGGCCTTTTCAGATATATGTCTACCAAGCCAAACATAACTACACGGATGTAACCCTGTAGCGAATTCGAATGATATCACACGAGCGAATCCAGTTAAATCAAAATCAGGTAATGGTCCATTAATCGCAACACGAGTCATTTCATGCGTGGGGTGTCCAAATCGTTTACAATACTCAGCGCATTCCCCATACCCGAGAAAACTTGGGTAGCATATACTTTTTAGTGTTAACTCCGTATTCTATATCCTGATAATCCGACATGATTTGATCAGGATTTAACCCATCTGATAGTTTGATATCCTGATTTTTCAATTTTGAAATCTCGGATATAATACTGTTCATGCTTTCAGAATTCATATTCTATAGTGATTACATATTTCTAAATGAAAATTATGACGCATCAGACATAAATAAATTGAATTCTCTGTTCGGTCTTTTTTGAAATCGCCGATCGATAAATCCCCTCTGCAACGAATCGTACTGAGGGTGAACAAATATCGAAATATACACCTCAAGACTATATTGAAAGATTTATTATTAAAGCAAACAATGAATTAGACAAAGAAATATATAGTATATAATGAACCAAGAATTCAGACCGCATCCCTTGATTACAAATTATGAAGCATCCAGTGATGGTACTGTCAGACATTGTAGACTGAAGAAACCAGTTGGTGTTATGAATAATCATGGATATTTGAGGTTTGGTGGGGGAAAAGAAAATAAAACTTATCTCAATCATCGTTTCGTATTTGAATGTTTCAATGGATTGATCGAGGATGATTCTGTCATTGATCACATTGATTCTAATCCAATGAACAATTCTTTATCAAATTTACGAGTTGTTACACAGAGTGAAAATAATTCATCTGGAAGGACTGGGAAATACTCGAAGCGAGCGAGACCTGTGAAATCTTTGAATACAACAACTAACGAAGAAAAAATATTTCAATCAATAACTAGCGCCGGTAGGCATTTCGATATACCAATTCGCGACTCTGTAAGAAATAAACTACAACAACGACAGAGTCTTCAGACTGATTTTGCTGCGGGATCTGAAGAATTGTTTAAACCAGTAACCACAGCAACGAAAGGGGTAGAGCGTGCTATACTGGGACGGGGAAATCTGTTATCGGTGAACTCGAAAAAATAGCAGCAAAAACTGAACAAACATAACAAATGGACTCAAAAAGAACAGTAGATGATTTACGCGTGAGATTTAACGAGGAAGGGTTAGCAGAAATTGATAAGACTGATCCAACAAAAATTCCTGAGCTTGTTGTTACGTCTTATGAAAAAAGAAAAAAATGGTTGAAACCAGAACATCATAAGTATGTTAGAAGTATAACTCATTGGGCTGATATATTCTATAAGATCAAAACTAAAAAAAGTCAAATTAAGACAGATAGTGAATCATACATCGAATATACCAATGCGGTGGGAAACGTTTATAAACAATTTGAAGAACTAAAACCGCTAAAAAAATTGAAAAGGCGGCAACAGCAACCTACAAAGAAAATATTTTTCTCGCCTGGAAAACAACAACCTGCAAGGAAAATATTTTCCTCGCCTGAAAAACAACAACAACCACCTGATGATGATGATCCTACTGGTTATTTACAACCCACGGATGAAGAAAAACTAGAAAAAATGGATGTAGCAATGGGTTATAGCGGAAGCGGATTGCATGATTCCAGTGAGAATCCAAGGATTTCATGTCCTGATAGTGTTCTCAGTGATATATCACGATTAGAAGTTCTTGTAGGAGGTTTCCGAGCTGGAAATAACTCACCGGAAATAATTAATGAGGCAGATGATATCTGCAGGCGGTTATTTCAAGGTGGTATCATGGATATCAAAACATATCGAGATTTCATTGGCGAGTTATCAAGCGGGCATCACAGCGACTGAATTCACAATTGATAAATTTTTTTTACAATTGAAAAATTGTTTCTGATTTCAAATAATGATCATACACTACAATCATGAAACCAACTAGCGTCTATGTGGTAAACTCACGATTGCCTGTTTATAGAGCATACTACGGAGATGGTCTCGGTGATACCATTTTAGGAGTATTTTCGAGAATGGCTCCAAAAGTGATGCCGTTAGCTAAACAACTAGGAATGAAAGCCATTGATGTTATTCGTGATAAGGGTATTAGCAAAATCGGAGATCTTGCCGGAAAAGCGTTTTCAACCGCAAAGAATAAAATAACAGCGCTAGTGAAATCACGGATGAAATCCAAAGGATTTTCAAAACCGTTACCGTCTACAGCGGAAATGCCTGCAAGTGTTAGTAAAATTATAAATAACGCAGTAGACGAAAAATTAGCGACATTGGTGACTCCCATGATAAATCAAGGGGACCAAAATAACATGATAGCAAACATGATAGCAGGGAGTGGCTTTAAAAAAACACGACGATGAAAAATCGTTTACGATTTTACGATTTAGACTCTGATAAATAGAATAAAATGTTCAAACGGTCACCTGATCCAGCATTTGATATGGATGCCCCAGTTCTCAAGAATGATTCTGTACGCGATTTTCTATTTTATTCTTATCACGCAGTACAACCAGATCTCCGATCGCGAATTGAACTTCAAGTTCATGATACCAGTAAATACTTCCTACCGTGTGAGGCATTTATTGAAGTACAAGGAGAACTTGTAACCAATGTTGCTGCTAATACACCATATGACAATAACCCAACTATCCGAGTTGGTTTTGTCAATAACGGTATCATGGCGTTATTTGAAAGCGCTAGATATCTCATTGATGGAAAAGAAATTGAATCCATTGACCGTGAAGTTGATGTTGCCACAACAATCATAGGGTTAGCGAGATATTCTGATGATTATACAAGATCAGCGGGTCCATCTATGATGTTTTCTAAGGATATCACTGATCACCCTGAACACAACCAGTATTCTAGAATAAAAGCAGCACAAGCTACCGCAGTTAATCCGGCACCAGCCGGATACACAAGACCAGCTGGTGATTTTGATGTCATAAATAATATCATTAACTATAACCTAGGGTTTGCAACACGCGTATTAACGTTGCAAGGACAGCGTCGACAGTTTTCATGCGCGATTCCACTGCATGATATATTTGGATTCTGTAGAAATGTTAGAAAAGTTATTTATGGAGCGAAGCATACAGTAGCGCTGGTGCGAAAGGGTACTGATAATGATGCAATCTGGCGTGATGCTGGTGTTCCCGAGGGTAAAGTCGTTTTAACAAAACTATCATTGTGGATGCCAGTGTTAACTCCATCAATCACAAATGAAGAAAAATTGTTATCATTTATGGATCAAGGAGGAAAGTCCTTGTTGAGTTGGTTATCAGTGAGTACGGATATTAAACCTGATAATGTTGATGATATATTCACATGGCACCTGGCAGCGCGACAAGGCGTTTCAGCTCCACGTCATATATTTGTGGCGTTACAGAATAATGAGCGAGTTGGTAGTCAACAACGTAGTCATATGATATTTGATCAGTTAGGTGTTAAAGAAGTCTCGCTGAGAATAAACGGCCAACAGGAACCATCTGAGGATATACAACTTGATTACACTCACAACCATATTGCACGTGTATATCATAACCTATTGTCGTATATGGCACGTGATCAAAATGTGGATACTGGTTTGCAAATATCACAATTGGATTTCAAAAGTCTATATCCGATTTACTACTTTTCACTGGAACATCTCGATTTGATGAGACAATCTGTCGTTGATATACACTTTAGAGCCCGTGTAACCCGTCCTGGCGGTATTATTAATTACAGAGCGGTTGCTGTCATTCTCAGTGATAAATCAATGCTACTCGAAGGTGTTGGTGGAAGAATGAGAGTAGTAGATGCACCAGTAGAAAATATGTAACAATTAGATCAATCTGTTATTGTATAATGTCGTATAGTGTTATTAGTGTTGCGTTGACTCCCGGTCAATTAAAAAAACTACAATCCAAATCAGCTAAGCAATGTGGAACCAGAATCACGCTGAAGCCCAATCAAATGACCGGTGGTGCGAATAAATTATCACTGACAACTCGTCAAATAAAACATTTCAATGATGCACTAGTAGCAAAAAAGGGTGTCCAGATTACTCTCTCTGCGGCTGCTATCAAAAATATGATTAAAACAGGCGGTATATTCCCGTTGTTAGCTGCAATACCAGCGCTAATTGCAGCGGCTGCTCCAGCAGTGGCGAAAGCGGCAGCGTTAGGAGCCGTTGGTACCGCGGCAGGAATGGCACTAAAGAAGGCAACTGGACAAGGATATAAAAAAAAGGGAAAGGGTCTAAGACTACCAGGAACCCCGTATTCGTGGTACAGCGGAAAGGGTCTAAGACTACCAGGAACGGTTTATTAGTTGAAAACCCAATTCTTCCTATGTCCAATTTTGATTTAATTGATGCTGCTAAAAAACTAGCGATAAAAAACTTCAGAGGGGTTTTTATGAGAGATCAATTACCGAGAAAACCTAAACGCGTTGAAACCGGAATCATTAATCTCGATAACAGCACCGGACCCGGAACTCACTGGGTTGCATACGCGATTGATCCACGTGGGATTGTTTATTTCGATTCATATGGGTTAGCCCCACCGAGCGAGTTTATGCGGTATATAAATTCAAAGAATCAATCAATTCCGATTTTTTATTCCACGCTGCCAACACAACAATTAAAGGATCCACCGATATGCGGCCGTGAGGTATTAAATGTCCTCGCGGAGATTTCATCGTCACAGAAACCACCTCATCTGGTTGTAAACGAATACACGAGTGGGAAATTGCAGGGTAATTTTAGAGAATCAAAAAATTGAAAATACTAGAGTCTTTACAATAATGATTAATATTTGGGGACGATCTCTGTCAATGTCGAAACCCACCGCGAAAACATCTGCGGCATCTATCAAGGATGTAAAAAAAATAATTGAAGATGAAATCGCTGAGACGTTAAATTTAACAAGTGTTGACCCGAACGAAATAGTTGTATTTCAAGATCGCCAGGGTAAATTGAAAAGCAGTAATATATCCGCGGATGACATTTTAAAACGACAACACGACGCCGCTGAAAAATCTATTGCGCTGTATTCCAGCGGTGGACAACTTAAACCAGGCGCACTTGTGTCTACGATCACCGACGCGATTGCCACCCACGGCCGTGAGCTGGATGATCATATACGAGGTTATAATAGTTTTCGCAAAAATGTCGTACATAAATTCTTTGGAACCCGCTTGTGGTTGGCATGCCTCTCGCGGAAATTAAAAACGTGCTTGACGAACAAAAACTCACCAACGAACTCGCTAATTTATTTTTTATAGGCCGTGATAAAAAAATAATAAAAAATACCGAAATCATAAGAACGTATCTCGACATCATCGAAGATGTTGGTGGAATGGGCGCAAGTCACGAGTTGACACAAAAACCAATCAATAAGGCCGTTCTTAAGTTCCTTGGAGGCTATCCCAGACCGGATAATCTCGAAAAGTTGATACCCATAAACCTCAATAAAATTAAATACGCGCTTGACGAACAAGAACTCATAAGCAGAGTCGCTTATACGTTCTTTGGAACCCCGTTTGACGCGGTTATATCTCTCGCGGAAATTAAGCGCGTGCTTGACGAACAAAAACTCACCAACGACGTCATCGCTAAGTTCTTTGGATCCCCACTTGTGGCAGGCATGACTCTCGCTGAAATTAGCGAGTTTATTGGCAAGCATACTCACAATGCCTATGTCGCTAATAGTTTCTTTGGTGTCCCGGCTACATCTACGATGACTCTCAAAGATATTAATATGTTTATGGTGAGACAAACAACACTTAATACCATCGTGGATAAATTCTTGGGGAGAACACCTGTGTCTGAAACCACATCGTTGACAGGCCCAACCCTCGCTGAAGTTAAAAGCGCTATTGACGAACAAAAACTCATCAACGAGTTTGTTAAAAATTTCTTTAAGGGTTCTGAAAGTAACAGAGTCACGACGACGTATGATCAACTCAACAGGGATTATCTAATCCGAGAAAATTTGAAATTTAACGCCATTTTGGCTTTATTTTTCCAACAACGCGATACAACGTTTATGAAATATACCGAAATCAGAAAAAAATATCTCGACATCATCGACGATATTCTTAAACTACAAGAAGATTTTAAAAATCTCCCCGCCAGCGACGTCGTCAATAAGTTTTTTGGAAACCCACTTGTGGCAGTCATGACTCTCGCTGAAATTAAAGCGGCCATCGATAAGGTAAAAATTCCACATAGTGTAAGCGTCGTTAATAACATCGTGTACACGGTTGATAGTGGGACTTTTGATTGGATCCGAGGAAACGAAAACTATCTTCGTGTTGGCCACAGACATACTGGTGTACCAGGTTGCTACCGACTTACAATAATACATCGCAGTAAATTTGATTTGGGATTTAGCAACACAGGTATCAGCGGTGTTAACACGCTGACATATATACTAGAGAAAATACCAATGCCTCCACTCTATATACCAATCCCGCTTACGATTACTATAGACACTTCCGACGAGTCCGTGGTTAGGGAGTCGCTACCCTGGATAATATAATTTTTATACGGTATCCCCGCGTCTGATCCTAAAACCAGGTCAATAATAGGATAATTGAAAACGCTATCAGGTTTAAAATAACAATGACAGATCCATCAACGCTGTCATCGCAATATCGATTCGACACTGTAAAAGAGTTTTCCGCGAATTTGAAATCACTTTCTGAGCGCTATCGTGAAAAAATGAAAAAGTACCGCAGAAGAATTACCGCCATCGATGTAACTGTGTACTCGGTGTCCGGTGTGATGGCCAGTGCCGGGGTTATTTTGTCGACGGTGATCATGATGGCTCCGATTGTAGTTCCAATCGCTATCTCCGCGGCAACAACAATTGCAGCAGTCGCCACCGCGATAACTAAAAAGTTATCATCGTGTTCTCAGAAAAAACTCGCCTATTATACAGCTCGGTACCGGTTGGTATCTGACGTGTACTCGAAATTATCCGAGTTAATCTCGCACGCGATTGATAATTCGTTAATATCCGACGTCCAATTTTCCGAGATGGCCGGGTTGTATAACTCCGCGATGTTGAAATTGGAAATTGAAGACAGCGTTAACAATAATGTCACTACAATTCAACGAATTGCAACTGCTTCAACAAATCGCGGAGAATACCACTCCGATACGAACAAGCATGATATCAATAACATCAACAAACCCTGAATTTAGTGTGAACTTCCCTTCTCCGATTCCAGTGCGTGAGATCGCGCTGGCAAAATTACGAGTATATCATAGCTGGCCTAATATCAGATCGGTTGCATTTGGTGGTCAGCAACCCAATAACACACTGGTGTTCTCGTATAAGAATAAACCCGATGATACTCCAGAGTGGGTAACTGTTTCGTTACCAACTGGGTCGTACGAAATTGAGCAAATCGATGCTGAAATTCAGCGTAGAATAAAATCAATCACTGGAAAAGAATCAAAAATAGCTATTAATCTTCATGAACCGACGCTCTCGTCGTCGATCGAAATAAGCACAGAGGGATACATTGTAGATGTATATAACAGCTCGTTAAGAACAGTGTTAGGATGGCCTGAAAAACCACCGGAAAAATCCGCCGCCGACTTAACCACGGACGTACAATCATATCATGAAATCAATCCCAGTTATCGAGATAATTTATCTGATATAAGAAAAGGAAAAATCGCCGATAGATTTATATTTACCAACAAAGACACATTGCAATGGGATTTTATCATTGAAAGAACAGCCGACTCATCTGTTACTATTTCATTTACGCTAACTGACGTCCGTGGTTATTTTAATGAAATTAAACAATTATATGACACACAACTAGAACAACTACGGAAAACAAGATCGCAAAAACACGTTGAAATAATAAATCAACTTATATCTGACATGGAATATATCTATGAACTAATTATTCAAACAATAATTAATGACAACAGCGACAGTAAACAACGATTCCTAACCGATTACAATATCACAGAAGACAATCTGCGTAATTTCAAGTTTCCCAAATACAACGCTGATGAACTAGCAAGAATTGTTAGAACCGATATCAAGGCGCTACAAAAACCAGATTAAACTGTCCTCCTCAGGTATAATAATGATCCAGATGGTGGCGGTAGACATATTGCCCCACACAATGTAAATATTTCAGCGGTGATTGCGCTCAATTTAGTATGTGATGCAATTGAAGGAAGCTATCAAATTAATCTAGAGCAATCAAATGAAGCTCAGCAGGGATATATTCTTTATTCGTTTGCACCAACAGCTCCTCCAGGATTCCTAATTATTGAAAACCCAATTAATCCTGTCTACATGCGATGCCATAATAATTCGTTAACGAGAATTAATTTCCGACTCACCGACCAGTCAAATAATTTGATTGATCTACAAGAGGAGGTGTTAGCAATTAGTTTGTTTGTAAAGTCCTAAAGACTGGATCAAATATTCGGTTGAAATCATTTATTATTTTTGTTAACCAGAAATGAAGGTTCCAGCAGCAGAGGGGGTGATGACATCGAGATGAGACGTTTTTCGATTAAACGATGAAAACGCGTACTGAGTATAATTTCGCGCAAATTCATGTTTTGAGCAAGAAATCAATAAGGCTCTATTTACAAAATGGAGACTTTATTTTTTTTTTTTGGTTAAAACATGAGATTTCGCAGGAAGGCTCTATTTGCCGTTTTGAGGGTTCAATCGATTTTTTCGAAAAAAGTTGTAGGGTTAACTCCCTCTGCTGCTCAAATTAATGTAATTAAAAACCTACTGAGTATATATGTTTTAATGCTTACTAACCAAATCGTTTAAAAAGATTTTTGTTATGTTAGTGCCTGTTGCAGTGTATAATCTAGGTAATTTTGTTCGCTATTTGAACATATTTATGTTGCATAGTTATTTCTTGTCATCTAATAGAACCAATGTCATAACCTTCTGTGTATATTTTGGTGGCTGACATAGAGACCAAAATGGTGAAAGCTTTTCCACGACACATCAGGAAAAGGATTTAGTGATATTTGTAAATAACCTCATGGACAGCTTTTATCAATGGTTATAGATGTGAAGAATTCTGGTGCGGATTATTTAATATCACTGAATTCCGTAGATTCGCTAAAACAAAGTCGCCAAAGTCAGGATGTTGAATGAAAGAAGATTTTGTTACCACCCTTGCACATCAAGATAGGTCTGATGAAGAACTTTGTCAAGGACATGCACAAGCACAAGCAGCTTTCAATTACCGCCATGGGCAAATATCCAAGTTTATGTGATGCTAAGATGAAGGACAATGGCTTTATTGGTCATCATATTCGTGATGATGCATTTGACAGTGCACTGCGTGGCAAGGACAAGACGAAATGGAAAGCTTTTGAGTTAGTGGCAACAAAGAACCCAATCTACCGTCCAACACTCACACCTTGACTCTCCAAAGAGAAATTCATTTGCAGATAGAGCTATATATCTATATCTTGGCCTGTATTTAAAACAGTATTATTTGTTTCCAGTTCGCTATATGACATTCTTTATGAAAATAGATGTTTAATTACATTTTTCTTGTATAAGTTCATTACGAATATACGATTTATTGAAATACAACAACAAATACAGCTACTAATTTATTAATAGTATGTAATATTGAAAACGTAAAGGCTCAATTAATTTTAAGTTGGTCTTTGTTACATCTTCTTAACATTATTATACCAGATGTGCTGATTGTGTTTCTTGAGAGTAAAGGTTATATAAAAATGCATATATATCCACGTCCCTATAGTCTTAAACAACGTAACAGAAGGAAGAGACACCAACAGGATTATTACAAACTAAAATAACACTAACTTTATATTTCTAAGCTGCAAAGTAAAATTTTATGAGGAACATACAATATTGCAAATTGAGTCCTAAATATTCAAGCACAGGTCAAAATGTTTTTGAATCTGAATGTATAATAATAGTCTTGAATATACTCCTGTAACATTTTTTGTATATATCACAGATGTATAATCCATAATGTCTTTGAAAACAATAATGCCATAATATTGTCTCAGTCCAACCATGTTGAAAAGAACTTGTTATTCCAATGAATAATTTCAATTTTAAAAAAATAAATGGCTTCAAAGACTGAACTTAAAATACAAATGGTGGGAGAATGGTGTCGTTGCGATGTCATCTAGATGGTGTGCAATCGGCTAGATCATATTAACTTTTACTTGATATCATCGGGATTTAATTTCTTCCCTAGCCAGATATTGGAGCATGGTGGCCACACTGCTGGTCACCCGATAAGCACCAACAGCAAACCGCGCCGCACAACGTTGTACTGCTTCTAGTCATGTAATGTTTGATTTGATAGACGGGTCCCAAACAGTCGAAGCATACGCCGACTGTGTTGGTTTGTGTTGTTCGGGAAAGGTGCTAGTGTTAGCATTATTTTCAACATATTCATTGTGGCTATTCCATGATAAGGTTATATCGATGAATATTTGGCCTTGAATGTCATCGTTAGTTCTTGGACATTAATTTAGTATTGACTAAGATTATCCGTCTCTTGCTGGTAATATGGATGACATCGAACTTGTCAGGATTTGTTATATCAGAAAGCCCATTTCAGAGCCTATTGCACGTTGTTGCAGGCAGTGTCAGTCGGCTTAGAGTAATTATGCGATTTTCTCCGAGTTCAGTACTCTGTACAGCAAGCTGTAAAGGCTAACTTAGGAGACGTCTCTCAAAGGAAAGTGGTTGACGCAGATTAAGAATAGAGACAGTTCCTTGTAAAATGACTGAAGAGACTGGGCTGATGAAGATAACTGGCCTTCGATCACAGCCTTGGACATCGTAGTAATGAAAACTGGCCACAATTCGATTGTGAGAGATTTTATCGAATACTTTGATGAAATCGGGTAGGATAATTTATATAGTTTGTTTCTTGCTAGGGGTGTATGTGGTTTCTTGAGAGTGTGTACTACCTCTGATGGCTAAGAAGTCGTACTCCTTCGTCGGCATCTAGCCCTCCTTTCTCACGTGGCAGTCAACTCTCACCTGTGGCTCCACTGCACTCAACTCCGTCTCCAGCTGTCTCGACGTTGTCGTGCGGCAGGAATCCGATGTTTTGGGGCTAGAGAGTGAGGTCGACGAACTGCTTAACTCTTACCTACTTTAACCAAAGTCATCCATCCATTCCATTTCATCACCCACAAAAGTCCTGTGGCGACATGCAAGTTACTAAGCGGCAGGTGTTGGTCTACTGTATGCCTTAGTCACAAAGCTGCACACAGGCGGCACACACCATTATGTCGTTCACCACTTACATGGAGCAGCAGTGGAGTCAGACAGCTACCTGAGCGAGTGTGCAACACTCTTTATGAATGCTCTATCTCACCTTCATGGTACGAGGAAGGGGTTAGTGAAGGTGCCCTAAACATTGCCTGCTATGAACGTGTGCAAGCAGTATTCCGCGGCTGGCGATTACAGCGCTTAAAATGTAAACCAAAGTCACCGCGCAAGTCATGTTTTGTCATCCATCCATTCCGTTTCATCACCCACTAAAGTCGTGTGGCGACAGGCAAGTGACGAAGCGACAGGTGTGGGTCCACTGTCAGCCGTGGTCGCAAACCTACACACAGGCGGTTCAGGCCATTAAGGTCTTTCAACACTGACATGGAGTAGCAGTGGAGTCAGACAGCTCATTGAGCGACCAAGCAGCCGTCTTTATGAATGCACCATATCACCACTATGGTACGAGGAAGGGGCTAGAAAAAGGTGCCGTAAACATTGCCTGCTATAAACCTCTCTAACCAGTATACCACGCCTGGCGGGGATCCATCAAAATACAAAAACAAACAGAAACATAGGACTGTTCCTCTCACACTTGACGCATGGAATGTACTGGACAGAAATGATGCGAAAAGACCCCAGAGGACAACCGACTTAATACGAAAGGAACTCGCCAGACGCAACGCGGATATTGCTGTCTTGACCTAGACGCAGCAAGCATGAGAAGGAGAACTCTGTGAAAGGGAGTCAGGATACATTTTATTTTAGAGCGGCCGAGTAAGTACCGTACCGTTGATCCTACATCTCCCTACCCGTAAACAGATGTCAAGGATGAATCCTCGCTCTAAGCACCTCATCTACTACGTTATTATCAGGGATACGGACAGACAGAATGTGAATGTTAGCAAGTCCTGTTGTGGCTCTGACTGCATTTACCGGAAACTTATAGATGAACTAGTTGCTAAGTAATACAGCGATTCATTATAACGATAATAAATAAATGATCAACGACAATGTGGAACTATATTGGTCAGAGTAACAACTTCACGATTAATAGTCAAAAAAAGCAACTTACGGTGATGATCTTGGTAAGCTTAGTCAAGGGTTATTTGCAAGACGGACTCCAACAAAAGCATCAATCGCAAAAATATTATCAATGAAAGCTTTTAATGTTATTGGTGAAAAAGGTTCTGGTGCTATTGTTAATGTTGCCAGTAATACCTTTACTGCAGCCAAGGAATACAAGTATATATTTTCTAACCGATGAAGCATTTGTCGAAAAAACATGATACAGATAGAATATGGGGGGGGGCTGTCAAAGTCGGTTTTGTTAACAACGGGATTATGGCACTGTTTGATACACTTTGATTGATGGACGAAATATCGAAATCATTCAAATAAATGTTGATTGCTTATGATTATACGTGATCAGCTGGTTCGACAATGATCTTTCACAAAGATGGCTCCGATCATCCCAATGACAATCCATATGTAGAGAGATGACGAAAAGGCCGTGATGCTCCTGCTGCTGATGATAATATCAAAGATATGATTATTAAGGCTAATTTGAAGTACAATTTAGGATTTATAATACGTAAAATTATGTAGAAAATGTTCATGTGCATTTCTACGATCTCACGCTTTCAATTTTTGTAGAACTGTTAGAACGTTTTCTTCCGAGCCTTGCATACAGTTGTACTCGTACGAAAATGTGATGATAATGATGCTATATGGCAACCAGGAGGCATCGCTGGTAAAGAATTATCACAACTCTCAGTGTGTATGCTAGTAATGACTCCATCAATCACCAAATAAGATAAATTATTATTATTTATATATTTAGGCCGTAAATGATTACTATAATGGCTAACAACAACAGCATATAGTATTCAGAGTAATGTTAATGGTATATTTACATGGCACATAGCTACTCAAAAAGACGTTTTGCACCACGACATATATTTGTTGTGCTACAAGAACATACACTATTAAATTCTCAAGAGAGGAGTCATATGATAATTTGACAAACTTGGTATTTCTGAAGTCCCACTAAGAATAAACAGCCAACAGGAACCATCTGAAGATAATTTTGGACAAAACCAAGTAGCATGTGCATTTCATTGTTCGATGACATTTATGGGCTGTGACCAAAATGTTGATATCGGTCTGCAAACATCACAATTAGATATTACAAATTCATATCCCAATTATTACTTTTCGTCGGAACATCTAGATTTAACCATAAAAACTGGCATTGATATGCACTTCTGAGCTCGTGTATCTTTTTCCGGCTGCTCCAGGTCCCTTTAACTCTAATTACTTGAAGGTGCCAGCGGACGAATGAGAGTCATTAATGTAACAGCAGAAAATTTGTTACACAATTACATCACTCGCACTATTATAAATATCATATCATCATGTAAATGTTAGTATGACTCCTGGTCAGATTAAAAACTACATACCGCGTGAGTGAAAAAATCTGGAACTAAAATAACGCTAAAACACAATCTCATTACAGGTGGTCTGAATAATTTTACACTGAGAGAAAGCTAGTCAAAAAATGGAATGATGCTAATCACGACAATACTGGACTTCCTCTAGCCGCGGATGCAATTTCATATATAAAGTAAATCAGGTAGTATATTTAAACCTCTTGTAAAAATACCAGCAAAATATTTCAGTTGTCTCAAAATCGGCCGCCCTTGAGGCTATTGGGACAGCGACGGGAACAATACAGAAAGCAACGGGGCAAGGATACAAAAAACAGGAAAATGTCTATGATTACCGGGGAGTCGTTTAATGTACGGCAAAGGCCTGAGGTTACCATGGAGTCGTTACACGTAAGGATAAGGTCTGAGACTACCAAGACCGAGTAACTAACACTGATATCGAATTTTCTTTTAATCGATGCTTTTAAAAAATAAAAAATAAAAGGTGTTAGAGGTGTTTTATGCGAGACCAGTTACATTCCAGGCCAAACATCACTGAAACCGGTATCATTAATTTCGATAGTTCCACTGGACCTGGAGCTCACTGGACCGCATACCCGATTGATCCTCGTGGAATTTTTTATTCAATTCGTATGGTTTAGCCCCGCCATAAGAAATGAAGTAACAGAAAACACCGTAGCCGTGTTTGATAGCAACGGAAAAAATATACTCGGTGTTCTTATGTCAATTATATCTGATAATATTCGTGCGCAAGTACAAAAGTGCAGTGATAAAATGACAGGCAAACTCAACCTAAACGTGAAAAAAATCGCCTTACTTGGAGATCCAGTATTATACAAGGATGCGGCCACAAACAATTATGTAGATGTTAACCACATCACCGTAGGCAATTAAATAAGATTAAAATATCAATGTTGTCGACCGAGTATGATGTGCATGGAAACGCGTTTGAGCAAATCTCCGTAGATTGTTTAAAAAAGATGTTGTAATAGTAGATAATGGATTCACTGAAACATTTAGAATTGTCTCCATCAGTGGCAATTTAGCATCCGCGTCAATCACATGGTATGCAGAATTGGTAATTAATTTAAACTCATAATAAAACGAACGTGCAGCAGTATAGATGCAATCAAGTGCGTGAATTGCAAACTAAGGTAAACATATCACTGACGAGTACACAATAAAAACACAAATATATCGCAGGCGTTTAGTCGTGGTTGATAATTGTATGTTCAGTTGCAGCTGTTTTTGCTGTTACATGATTATTGATATCGACAATAACATCATTACTGATTGCCCCAACAGTTGTAACAATGTGTGTAGCCAGAATAAACTATATGAGTATATAATAAAGTTGAATGTCACCACGGCTGCATTTTTCAAAATATCGTCGCTGATATCATTGAGTCTTAACGACGAAATATCAGATAACGAGTTCACAACTATCGTTAAGATTTACGATGAAGCAACAACATATTTAGAAAACTTTAATAATTATAATATCGTAGTTAATACAACTGCACCAAATACGACAATGATATCAATAAATTTAAAAATCATTATTAGTTGTCTTAAACCTATATTTATAGTCTTTTCCCCTCTTATTTGTCTAATAGTTCTATCTAACTTTTTCAACGGCATTAAAGAGAGCTTCCAGTGACTTTAATTCAATATCATCCGCTAATGAAGCAAAGACAGCATGTTGAATCTGATTAATAAATTTATAATGTGATGGTAATGTATATATATATATATCCATGGATTTAAGCTCTTGCAAGTATTCAAAATCAGAAAGAAGTTTTTTCCAGGATTTAGTGTATTCAAAAAGCACTTATCTCAGTGGTTAACTATTTCTGATACAGCTGTTTGGATCATTAATGATCGTATCGAGTTACCAATCATAGTCTATTTCGCACTATACGAGTTATAACAATAACTCATTTGCCAAGGATTACTATAAATTTCACTGATACCAACAACACAATTGTTATGACGATATAGTAAGAAACAAATTAGCTAGTTTTAAAGAAAGTGACACAAACATTATCTGTTTTAATCTGAATTTATAATGAGTAAGAATAGCAACAACAGAATAATCATTTTGTGAAACGTAACACAATAATGCTATGGCAGTATTCAAATAATGATCCAAGACAATTTTCCGTAAATAGGAAAGATATGAGCGTGGTCTCACACGAGAAAATACGATACTGACCCGTCTTGAATGTAATAAAGGCAAGTATATTAGCTAAGTGATCGTGGCGGTAATTGTATATCCTCATGTATTACTTTTTCAACGTTTAAATCCACGCTGAGGAGAAGTTGAATCTAATCTGTATATTGCAGGTCTACCTGTGGTTGTAACTACACTAGAACTCTTCTTATGTGATGTGATACTTCAGACATTTTTGTTAACTTCTTCAAGGTCACTCGTCACATATAAGTACGTTGCTTTAACATTGCCTAAATCTGGTTGTGTCGAAAAATCATGTCGTTGTACTGGTATATTTCTTTTTGTGATCGCGTTGATAGGTTTCATGTTGGTTGTTTCAGTAATTTCATTATTTAATGAATTATTTTATTTGGTAATCTTTCGACATCTTAACTGTTTTTAACTTATTTCTTTTCATAATGATATCTAAATAACAGCGCAACAAAAGTTCGAATAAATCGTTCAACGATTGCCAGATCACGGTGTATTGCAGTATGTCATCGCCGTATTTTGACATTATTTTGCTTTATCAACGATGATACTACACAATGTATTTTCTTTTTTCCTGGATCATTCTGTAGTAGCCGTGGCCATCGTAGACCACTGCGTTGATAAATTCGTTCAAACAATGAAGCAACATCTGCTGCTGTCTTTGTCAATAACGATTCTGCTTCTTTGTTCCTACTTGAAACATCAACTACAGTTAGCGCGTATTTGTACGTTATTTGACGTCGACCAATTTTGATAGTATCATGTGATTAAAAACATATCGGCCTCATGAACTTCATGAAGAACACTGACATCAAAATGCACATATTCAATTGGTTTTGGTGATGGTAGATATATTTGCCATATTACCTGTCGTGGTAACCACTCTGCAGCATTAGAACGTTTGACACATGTCGCTTCAGAGAGTTTACAAATTGCTGATCTGCGTCTCCTATATTTTCTTGGACTATAATAAATGGATTCCATAATAATATTAATTACCAGCCGCTAATACTAGTTTACCTTTCATCGCCGATTTTATTTACCAGTTAGCCAATGATGCTTTGACAGAGTTTTTAAAAATGGAATTTAGCGCGTGAGCTAATTTTACACTGCACTATGTCTATGCTGAATTTTTGTTGTAAGATACATCATGAGCATGACATACTTTTTCAATTTCATTTATCAGATATTCACCGGATTTTGGTTGATCCTGATTATCAAGTTGGATCATCCTGGAAGATATTTTTCATCTGGTTAAATGGCCTATGGAGTACTCGGTAATTTTCCAATTTTGCTTCTATATCACTTCCTCGTTTTGTTTTATTTGAATCCTTACCGGAGCGAAAATTGTAATTTTGTTGTCCCACATTGTTCACACCTACCAGTAAATGCTGGTCTATTATGTTTAATTTTGATATCCGTTAATTCACATGTAGAAGTACGACCCTTGCATATAACACAATATAAATCCATATTGTTTATTATGTAACATGGATGTAATTGAGTTTTCGGCGACATGAAAACGAGAACCGATAAGATATCTTGCAGAATTACCAAATTCTATCGGAATGATTATCATAGAGCCACCTGGAAGTGGTAAAACGCAGCTACTACTTAATGTGATAATAAAGTGGTTGAAATGGGATAAATTGTATCTGATTTGATGTTGATAATCAGCGATTCTATGTACTTAAAGACGGTGCTGACATTATTAATTTTATTACTGACATTGATGAAGCGCCATCTGTGGATGACATTGATGGATCCATATTTTATTTAGTTTTATAAGATGATGCAATGCTGGTTAAACGGTCAAAACCCGCTTGAATATTGTTACGTGGTCGGCATAAAAGAAATGATGTGATTTAAGCAACACAACGATAAACAGAAATACCAAAAGTGATCGGCGATAACTGTAATATTCCTGCTGTATATAACGGTGTCGACACACATACATAACGATATATTCATTAGACCTGGTGTAGCGATGACATCGATATAATTAAGTTTAGGAATTTGTTTAGTCAGTCGTAGTCAACCCCATATGGATTTATAACTATAACTTAACAAGACCCTAGATCAAGATATCGAATATGTCCTCATAAAATCTTTGGTTAATATAACAGTAATTTCATTCATTCACAGCATCAGGGAGTACGTGAAAATACCAAGACACCCGCTAGTAACAAAAATAACTAACCCGTAAGAGAGACACATTGAGAGAAACTCAAGCCTTAGTTTAGGAAATGAGACCTTCTAAAACGAGGTGGCCTCGTCCTCACTGCTGCTGTAGGTCACATAATATGGAATCAATATAATTAGTTCAACACTTATTATATGTCATATAATATGTAATTTAATATAATACATTTAGGCCTGTGTCATTATATATATATATATATATATATATATATATATATATATATATATATATATATATATATATATATATATATATATAAGGATAATACTAGCTGTATATCATTTAATATTTAATTCAAAATAACATGAAAAATTCCAAGCTTTGCTTATTGTCAATTATTAATTTTAATCGCAAGAAGTTTGAAATGTACATAAAAAAGGTATTCTCATTCATGTTTCGGTTGTATAATAGGGATACTTAATTCATGTCTACAAATTTCTAATTAACAAACTTCGTGGAGTCGGATGAAATATCTACGCAGTATATCAAACAAACACATAAAAACAACAGACTTGCAACAATCATACATACAGATTGAAAATCATCAATATATTTAATAAGTTTAGAGTTGTTTCTTTAGGACGCGAAATATAAACAAAATAAGTTGTGCATAATTGATATGAGTCCCTGTTGGACAATACTTGTATCACCAGATGTACGATGCAGTGATTTTTTATTCGCTAGGCATAGTGTACATAATTGATATGAGTATAAAATTGGACAATACTTGTATCACCAGATGAACGATGCAGTGATTTTTTATTCGCTAGGCATAGTGTACATAATTGATATGAGTACCTGTTGGACAATACTTGTATCACCAGATGTACGATGCAGTGATTCTTTATTCGCTAGGCATAGTGTACATAATTGATATGAGTATAAAATTGGACAATACTTGTATCACCAGATGAACGATGCAGTGATTCTTTATTCGCTAGGCATAGTGTACATAATTGATATGAGTATAAAATTGGACAATACTTGTATCACCAGATGAACAATGCAGTGATTCTTTATTCGCTAGGCATAGTGTACATAATTGATATGAGTATAAAATTGAACAATACTTGTATCACCAGATGAACGATGCAGTGATTCTTTATTCGCTAGGCATAGTGTACATAATTGATATGAGTACCTGTTTGACAATACTTGTATCACCAGATGTACAATGCAGTGATTCTTTATTCGCAAGGCATAGTATACCACCGCAAGCTTAATTTATCAAGTTATCAGTTTGTCTTTAAGACATGTTTATTATATTGCTTATAAGCGTCTTGATAGATATAAAAATATACTACCTCCATAATGTTAACTAATAGTACCTACATACTATTAACTAATACTACCTACATACTATTAACTAATACTACCTACATAATATTAACTAATACTACCTACATAATATTAATTAATACTACCTACATATTATGAATTTATATTACCTATTATATAATATTAACTTATACTACGTAGATAATATTAACTAATAATACCTACATATTATTAACTAATACTAAATACATAATATTAACTAACTCTACCTACCTAATATTAATTAATACTGCCTACATACTATTAACTAATAATACATAATTATTATAAACTTTTATTACCTACATACTATTAACTAATTATACTTACATACTATTAACTAATACTACCTACATACTATTTAATAATGCTACCTACATACTATAAACTTTTATTGCCTACATATTATTAACTAAAACTATCTATATATTATTAACTAATACTCTCTACTTGGAATTAACTAATACTACCTTAATATTAACGTATACTACCAACATAATATTAAATTATGCTACCTACTTAATATTTACTAATCCTTCATACATAATATTAACGAATGCCACCTTCATAATATTAACTAATACGATATGTTTCTTATAGGACTGGTGAAATTGGAACTGAGATCTAGGTGCTGCTGAAGAACAAGGTAAGAACATATTCTAATCAAATTCTTGACAAATAATGACATGTTTCGCATTATCTGGTGTCAAACGTCTGATTTATATTCCACGTTTAATTAGAATCGTTGTTCGTTCAATGCTAATCACAAGTTTATTGTTATAAGACAGGGTCGCATTACAACCTTTGTAATATGTATATTTTACTATCATCATTACTAATGTGCCTATACGGAATGGATCGATAATTCGATACGATTGAGATACCTCACGAACGAAAACCACAATTTTCAGTTTATTGTGGTTCAGATCGGTACTTTAACTCAGGAACGAAGTGGTAAAATGTAAACATTTCGCCTTCAGAAGCAAGTTATTTTAGATTTCCGAATTAATGGTTGCTTCCGCAAATAATAAAAACATATAACATATATTAAATAAGAGCTGATTCGTGGTATCATAAACCTCAGTAAGGATTGCACCAGGATTCTGTGAATTCACGTTAAAAAATGTGTTGATTCTTTCAGGTAGAAAGTAGATTCAATTTCACCATTGGTCACATAGTGTATTAGATACCATGTATCCTTGTCCAAAGTATACAAACAATGTTAATGTTTCACTCTATAGGTATGTCAATATGTTATGTCACCATGGATTGTGCGGAATATGTCAGGCTTGCAGCATTGCAAATGTGGTAGGAAAGCGGATGTGCACAAATTAGAGGTCAGGCTTCACCTAGGTCTTCTAGGAACATCAGATATGGTTGTTACAGTCGAAAAAGGTGAGTTTTAAGAGCACTCTTGAATGGGACAATTGTATGTTTGTGTTTACGTTCAGTGGCCAATTCGTTCGACGTTGCTGGGCCATGATATTCAAACGAACGGTTTCCATAATGAGAGTATGATTCTCAGAAGATGAGTTTAAGTATTTTGCTGGTGTGTACTCGTGGGTGAGGTCAGAGAGGTATGTTGGACTGGAGTCAGTGAAATGAAGCACATATAAAAATTGTGTTTGATTCTGGATTGAATGGATAGCCAAAGTATGGTGCAGATCAGCGGGAAGGTGTGCTCTGATCGTAGTACTCCATGAAGAACCCAAGCATATGTGTTTTGAACGTTTGAAATTTCTGGAGTAGATATTGAGATGAACAAGACTGAATGGGGTTACATTAGTTCAGTCTTGAAAGTACTAATGAACACACATGTGTTTAGTGGCATCAGAAGTAAGATATTTGGGAATGGAGCTGATGCGTCTCAGCTTAAGATATGCAAATTTGCATATGTTCATGACATGGTGGTGCATTGTGAGAGTACAGTCTAGAGTAACATCTAGGTTTAGTACTAACGGTGTGAAGTTAATGACCATATTAGATATTTGAGAACGGCTGAGTGTATAGACTGATGCGAACAGGTCCATGAACACACCCTGTGGAACACCACAACGTAGATCAATCATCATATTTGCAGACACAATTTGTGTCCTGTTAACCAGGTAAGACATGAACCACAGTATGATATTTGGGAATGGGTCCGATGCGTCTCAGCTTAAGATATGCAGCACTGAATATGCTCATGACATGGTGGTGCATTGTGAGAGTACTGTCCAGAGTAACACCTAACATAACAACAGTATGGCTGTATTGTGCCGGAGACGTGATGGATTATATCATGTTATATTGTGTCACATGCTGCAGACAAATCAAGGAGGGTGAGGACTGTAATCTTGCCGCTATCTAATGCAGAGAAAATGTCATTAACTACGTTTTGAAGAGGAATTTCAGTAACGTGGCAAGATCGATATGCAGACCGTATATTGCTAAAAAAACTGCATGACTTCAGATGAGATATAAATTGGGTTAGAACAACTTTTTCTAAGTTTTGTTTATATGAATGGGAGATTATAAACTGGGCGGTATTTTTTTTAATCGGTATGGTCAAGTGTTGCTTTCTTCAGCAGCGTTTTTACAATAGCAGGTTTGAAAAATAATGGTAATTGCCCAACGAGAGAGAGAGAGAGAGAGAGAGAGAGAGAGAGAGAGAGAGAGAGAGAGAGAGAGAGAGAGAGAGAGAGAGGGGGGAGAGAGAGAGAGAGAGAGAGAGAGAGAGAGAGAGAGAGAGAGAGAGAGAGAGAGAGAGAGAGAGAGGTATTAATAACATCAGTTAGTAAAAGCAATACTGGATCTAAGCACTGAAACAGTAGTGATGTTGGAATTGGATCAGGTTTACATGACTTTGGTGCATTCTTTAGCACGAGTAGACGTATTTAATCCATCGAGACAGGTTCAAATGCAGCTAACGGTTGCTGCTGTAATCAGTATCGTATCAGAACTGTATGGTGACGATGAGTCAATTGTTATTGTGTTGTCAAGCTTATCGCTAATGGTTTGTACTTTCTCACGGAAGAAATTTGCTTACAGGTCCGGAAGCTCGACTAGAAAGAAGGTAGTTGGAAGTGTGCACATTTGTTCCTTGACATTAGAAGTCTGATATCATTGAGAGCTCTTTCCATATGTCATAGTTACATTGTCATCGACGAAATGAATGGTGCATGCATAATATAGAATCGCCAGATCTAACGATTGAAAATCTTGCTCAGAGGGGTGAATTCCAAGGTATTAAAAAAAATTAGTCATATATAATTTTACGGTGACCGAGGTCAAAAAGGTATCTAATTCAGCATCATCATCATCATCATCATCATCATCATCATCATCATCATCATTCTCTTGACCTAGTGTGGTAGTTGAGGCACTGTGATGCTGAACATCTGACCAGTTCCCTCCATTTGTTTTGATCATGTGCCAATGCCTGTGTCTCTGTAAAACGTTTTTCTTGGTCCATTCTGTGACGTTGCCGTTCCACTTTTCTTTTTCTACCTCTCCTTCTAGGACCTTGGCCACTACCCTACAGTACTGTTGTGGATAGACTATTGGTTCCAGTGACATGGCCATACCAATTCAGCTCTCTCTTTTTGACAGGGGTGAGGAGGTCTTCATAATGTCCAACTTTGTGCCTGATGGTGTTACGCATTTATTCATTTCTGACGTGGTCCATGGATGCCAAGGATGGTTCTGTAGCATCACATTTCAAGTGCCTGGAATGTTGATTGTAATTCTGCTGTCAGGGTCCAGGCCTCTCATGAACACAGAAATATTGAGATGACTAGTGCTCTCAATAGTCTGATTTTAGTTTTCAGACAGATAGTCTTGTCTCTCTAGATAGCTCTTAGCTTTGACATAGCTGCCGTTGTTTGTGCTGCTAGTGACAAATATTTCTGCTCTTGATCCTCTTCGGTGATTAAGGAACTATGATATTTAAATTGGCCCACTGTTTCCAGTTCCTGTCTTCTGACTTTAATCTTAATTGAGATTTGTTTGCCACTATTTGTTATCAGCATTTTCCTCTGTGCACTTATCTCCATGTCCAATCTGGAAGATGTTTCATCCAGGTTTTTTACTAAGTGGCACGCTCATCTTCACCGCCAGCAAGCCCATCAATGTCGTCTGCAAAGCGGAGGTTGGTCATGTTACGATCTCCAATGCTGCCCCTTTCCACAGTGGTCTCATGATACGCTCTATGTAGATGTGACAGGAGACTACCTTGCCGTACTCCAACTGTTGTCTTGAACCACTCCCCCACATGACCTTGAGCGGTTACTGCTCTGGTAGCCTTGGCGTACAGATGTTCGATGGTGTTGGGCAACTTTGGACCCATGTTGTACTTCTTCATTGTGGCCCACAATGCCTCATATATCTGTCAAAGCATTTTTTAAATCTATGAACACATTATAGTTGTCTTGTTGATGTTGCCAGTACTTTTCACACAGAACCCTAAGATTGAATATTTGTTCTGTTGTGCTTCTTGCACTCCGTAACCCTGCCCGTAGTTCAGTAATGTTAGCAAAACTGGAGATTTTTGGGAAGTATTATAATCTGTGACTGGGTCCACTGTGTTGGCCATTCGCCTGACTGCCAGATCTTGTTGCAGATTTTTGTTAGTAGTTCTATCACTGATTCCCCACCATTCTTGATTAGTTCAGCTGGGATGTTGTCTACTCGATCAGGATTGCCATTTTACTTTGTTCTTATTGCTGACTCCACCTCGACTTTGATAATGGGGAAATCATCATCATTTCTGGAGTTTGGAACTTCAATCTCCTCTGGGTCTCCTGTGGACGGATGGACTCCATTAATGGGAAGGAAATTTATTCTGGACAACCTTGACGTGGCCACGATAGTCCAGATACAGCGATGGTTACAAGAGAAAGCTGGTTCAACAATGAAGTTTGTCAAAGATGCCTCTGATTACTCAGGCTAACTGCGAAATATAATGAGAAGGCCTATATATCTTCGAGTGGTTGTCTGGCAGCTGTACACAAGTTAGCGTGTCCTAATCCAGAATTCAGTCTTGTATTTGCAAAGCGTTGATCAAAACTTTGTGGAGTGTCATTACGATTTCCCTCTTTTATTCCCCTCAATCAGATCAAACTTTTTGTAGATATGTTCGCAAGGTGGTTCTTGGAGCAAAATACAGTGTCAAATTGTTTTCTAAAACAATCTCAAACGATATTATTTGGTGTGATGCCATTTCTCCCACATACCACACACGCAAACCCTTCAAATGCTATTGAGGGAACGTTTACGCTCCAAGTACGTACTTAGCATAATCTTAATGCACCAAAGCATATGTTCTCGTAATTTCAACTTGCAGCGACACTGTCACTATGTGCTTAAACGGTCATCAGAAACTGTTGGAATAAATTGGCTTGACTACACAGACGCCAATCATATTGTACGTGCTTATACCAATATGTGGTCATATATGGACGGGTATCAAAACGTCGACACGGATTCTGATTCTGTAATGTATCCACGCCAGTTACGTTCACTATCCAAAATTGTAAACCATCATTGACTCAGCTAAGAAACGAAAGATCTCGGCACTTATTCAAGACGGACGCGCTCGTTTGGGTAACATTTATTGGACAAATGGGATCGTTAGATATCAAAGGATATGGTGTGATCAGTGTGCATTAGTATGATAGGTATGCCAAAATCACCATAATGCATCATCTCCAGTGATTTAAGTATTCCTTTGGCAGACGAATTTGTTATAGCTACATGAAAAGACTACCAGTGAAAAGGTGACGTGGCTAGAAGTACGCGTGCGTATTATGTCTGCACGTCATAAAGAAACCGGACAATTTCTGCCTGTCGTGCAATTAAAATACTCCACTTTGTTATTAATTTAAGAACTTTGGCATACACTCATTTATATTGCCGTGGAAAAAAAATCGAAACAAAAAACCTGTGAAATAAGATGACGATGAGAAATAAATAGGTGCAATAATCGGTATTATTGTAGAAGCTACGTCGATAGTAAACGGTTTTTCTGGTTACACGAGCAAGTTAATTTTGATATGGCTGCATTCCCAATTGCGTGCGGTCACACAGAGTATTGTCAAGCTGGTCAATAAATTGTACTCTATTACAATCAAGGCTAGCATAATCAGTGCAACCGAGTTTGAGAGTGTGCAGGCGGAAATGGAAAATCTCAGACAAATCCGAACATGAAAAAGGAAACCCGCGCATGCTGACTTATGGTAAAAAGAACTAGTATTCATGTAACGAGCATGTATTGACCAATATGATATATATTGACCAATTGTGGTTTAAAATGGTATCATAAAGATCAGCAACATGATCAGAGCTCCAACCAATTTGTTTTCGAAAATTCCAAATTCAATGTAATTATAATTATTTTCTGTCCGCAAAACAATATCGGAAAAGAAAACATCATAGGACTTTGATGAGTTAGTCTGTACAGATAGATATAATGGAATAAATTTCAAAAACAGGCTCATGTTTAACCCATGAAGATATATTTTGTGAGCAATCCACTTAAAAAAGGGCAATGCAAATTAGAAGGATGTTTAATTATTGAAATCCTTCATTTAAAACTGTAATTTCCTCCAATTTTATGTTTGAGTTTGATAGCATACATTATTACGAAGAGAATAATGACAATGTTTATTCCCATCTTTCTTTAATATCACTAAATACAAGAATCAATTATACCTTGTCTCTAACATGTAAACAAAGACCGTCTATAGAACTCAACATAATTAGGTCGTTTTGAAAGTATACAGTTTAGAGAAGGTTTTCTTTAGATCCGTTAGTCATATTTTACTGGCATTTTGAGATGGAAATTTCATTACTTGTGTGTAATATGTTAGTTTAATTGTTGAATATTAAAACAGCTTCACTTATATAAAAACATGTATTTTATGCATTGCTACATATAAAAAGAGCGAACATCACTTTTAACAAGAGATTATTGGTAAAAGGTAATGCGTTCCATTGGATCACATAATATTTGACATTACTATAAGAAGTAGCCCATTTGAAAGTGTTTATTTTTTATTTTGATTGCCTTTGTTCGTTTTGTACGCTTCGTTGGAATGGGTATTTTAAAGTAGAGCAAATATTAATGTTGTTTAGTTCCAAAAGAACTCGAGTAATATGCCTTTGCCAAACACACGCTCGGTTATCGACCGGGACTGATCCAGATGCTACGGTTTAAACCACGAACTCTTAATATAATAATTTAGATAACTTATATATTTGTGTCATGATTAAGATATTGTATTTCGTTCCATGTGTGTGCTAAATATATGTGATTAGGTTTAAATCGTTCTGAATAAGAAAGGAAATGTTACACATATTGCTGTGTCATTTAGGGTTGATATAATAACACTCGCTTGTCGATTATGGGATTTATTGTGAGATGAAATGGTACGAAATAAACCTAAATTATTACAATAAAATCTTTGTCTGAACAAATTGGGAGAAGATCCAAAACATATTCAGCTTCACCGTCTTGTACATCATGTCACTTGTGTAATCCAACACACCATTCTTTATTTTTAAATCTCAAATGATTTCCTTAAAAAAATAAAATATATTGTTTTAAAGTGTAGTAATGCATAAAGTAAAGTTCAGCTTTATAGAGTCACGACTTCGTTCAGTTGTTGGGGACAACCTGGACTTTCATTTCGATCTCCCATATTTTAGTTATAGGTCACTGGTTCTCCATTTTCATAAACCAGGGAAATCTGTGCTATCACCTGTTCTGTGTCAATTAGACAGGACTCTATTACATACAATTTGTGTGTATAATATGAGCTCAGAGAGTGGTTGTCTGTGTGTATTTTGACGACAGTGCACATTGAGTAATTAGGCCTTGGCGATGATCCGGAAGTGCAATCTGTGTTCTCTTTACATGCTGTTATGTTTACAGTACAGCAACAGCCTCTCAAAAAACTGCCGGTGAACCCCTGACAAGAACTTCACCGTGAAGTCATTTTTGGGGTTATTTTAGATTAACATATGATTTGTATCGATTATCACACAGACGAAAGATCAGTAGTGAGAAATATATGAAGAGAACATATAAAAAATTAAGTGTGATGTAGTGCCTCATGTCTTTGTTTAAGGATTCGCAGCTTTCAGAACGCTTAGCACATTATTTAAACCTGTAAGCTTATTAATGACAGAGACTCAGTAAGGGATGACTCATTATATTATTAAAAACAAAACCCATTTGAAACAATTTCTAAGCTTAAAATTAATAAACGATACAGTTACTCATTTAATTATTTTAAAAAGAAAGAAATTTATTATTTAGAAAATCATTTACTATGACTTAAGTCCGTCAAACAAACGAAAAACCCGCTTGCAATTAAATTTACCTAGAAAAAAAGCGCAACAATTTGGAATTTTAAATGTGTGTGCTCTTTCTTCAAAAACGGAATCGCATGCAATTGTAACTTTATTAGAAGGGTTTATGGAGATTTCAATCAGTTTGTGCAGGGTCGTTATAACCGCTACCAAAGATAAAGGCGGCCACCTCGGGAGCAAATATTTATTTCCGGGGTGGGAGGGGGTGGGATGATGCTATCATATTCTGAACATTGCTAGTTCGACCCGTGGTTGATTAGGATCAAATTATCAAACATTAAACAACAAACAACTGAGCACACATTTTCATATTTATTTTAATATTTATTATTATTTTTTTACAAGCATAGCATTATAGGGTGAAAGGCTGTCATTGAAAAAGTATTTTACGACATCATCATTTGTTGTGTTCTAGAATGGTATCAAATTCAGTGTATTGGCAAATGACAGGATAATTAATTAGAGCAGAATTGGTAATATTTCCAACTGATGGATAGATGATATTAAAATTCTAAAGGGGTTATTACTATTCATCCACATAGCTAAATTTCACTTTAATGGGGGAGTCAAAGTTGTTAGATTATAATTTCATGCCATATTATGGAACTGAGTCATAGAAATACTGATTTAAATTTAGAAATGGAATATTTGGAAGATACTAATTGTCTAAAGTGGAGTTTACCTTTGATCTTTAATTATTTCATTGTTCTGGGGACTATACCAAATTGTTGCATGACACTTGCATGCCTCCTTTTCCATTTTTGGGAATTTAGTCCTTGAAAGTCTGACTTAAAGATGGATTTTGGAGAGAGAGAGAGAGAGAGAGAGAGAGAGAGAGAGAGAGAGAGAGAGAAGACCCTTGTGAAATTCACACAGAACCTATATATTATAGTATTGAAGGACACGTGTATATATCAAACGTAGACCAGTCCTAGGGGCCGTGCCCCTAAGGATGATGATTTGCCCCTAGATCTTAACTTAGAAACAGCTGAGATCCCCATCTTCTAAGCATATATTAGTTGAATAGCACACGAAAATATCAGGCATAGTAGAAATAATGATTTATAACATGTAATCGTAGCTAGATTAAAATGTACATGTGTCATTAACTCCGTCTGAGTGTGCATAAGCGCGTGCAAGCAGATATTTTATAGAAAAAGTTATATGATGAATGTTCTGGAAAACAATTCAGACGAGATCCCATTAGTCAATCAATTTTGAATCTAACGAATCAACTGGAGCGATGAGGATGCTTCTTATTCGCACACGTAAAGTTCGAAAGGTGTTGTGGACAACCATAAATTGATTCGCAGTTTTAAAATATCACTCAATATTGACATACCATATCCTCACTTCATATGCCTTCTAGATATCGGTCAAATATCTAGCACAGGTACATACATGAACGTTACCAGCTGGGCCTAGGTTTATCTCATACACGAGGGTCACAATTCAGTGTGATCTTCGAGCTTATAGGTCACAGTAGTTGCCACGTACTAACATGCCTGGTTATCCGATATTTAATATCGTGATATAGTTTTGTAGTTATCCACCACCATCCCCCATTGATGGAATCACATAATAAGCATGTTTCGATCCATATACTAATACAATATCTACTCTCGAAGCACGACCAAGATTTTGTTATGTATTTGAAAGGATTCTGACATACTTAGCACGTCTCCATCAACCCTAACCCACAAAACCACGCGTATCATCTCCATACATAACATCCTGGTATGGACACCTCTTGGCTTGACATTTTACTGCACGACCAATATTAATATCATTAATGTACATGGCTAAGTATTAGTAGCTATACATGTACATGCTTATGTATTAGTAAATATATATGTACCTGGTTACGTAATAGTAAATACCATGTTTGTATGTATTTACTATATTTATGTAGCACAGAACACTTAAAATGGAGCCGAAAAGTTATTGACCGATCTTTTAAACCAGGCATGCACGTGTCGATCAGCTATAGCAGTTTTAATCTTGTAAGGAATGGCAATATGATGAACTCTCTAGTTTGAAGTATGTATTGTGTGCATCCCGATATCTATATCCCAAATTCCTTAAGTAGATTGGAAGAAATTTTGATGTCTACATTCAATATCTGAGGCTATTATCTCATAATTAAATGTGTAGACTGGAAGCCACGCTCCTAATATGCTTTACATTTGATGTAGCTTATATACGATAATTTATAAGTCCGTCAAGATTTGCCTTCGCCCCGCCCTGAAAAAATTGAAATGACGTCCCTGCTCATAGGTGCCGATCCCGTTTACTTTTAGGATGTTCCCTAATTCTGTCACTACTGTGGTTGAGAGATTGTATTCCCCTCCCTCTTAATATAGACAAATTATTCCTTATCAAACGTACCCAACCGCAAAACCTAAATATATCCCTACATATATTTATACATAAATTTGTTCAAAATACTGTACATTTTCAAAATATCTTCAAAGGCATAGACGGTATTTGTCTAGTCGGTAAACTATCCATATGAAATTACTAGGCGACATTCGTGTATCTCTATTTAAACGGAACCATACATTAGTAATTTCAGATCCAAAACTAGGAGTATACAATAAATTATCTTCTTTGAGAAGCTTAACGTACAAAAGTTTCAACGAACCATAATCATATGATCTAGTTTTATAGCTTCGACTGACACATTCATTTGTCAACATACAGTGGGTGTTTCTTCTTGAACTTTTATATATCCGTTTGTAAAAGCAAAATAAATTAAGATAAATGAAAATTATTCAGATAAAATAATCATCATTTTGGTTTTACAACTGTTATGTGACATTCAAAACACACGAAAAGTCAGCAACTTTATTGTTAATGGTGAACAAGGAAGTTCAACACATCGATTGATATATATATATATATATATATATATATATATATATATATATATATATATATATATATATATATATATATATATATATATACAAATTCACAAATAAGTAATATTTAATAAGATTATAAATATGAAAAATTATGTAATGCTGTTTCTTTCATTCTCCCATGTCCCTTCCATTCTTCCGTATAAATGTGTTTAGACCCCTTTAAGATTATCTTGCAATTACATTACAAGGCTTGCCGTCACGAGCTGGTACACTCATCCCAACCTAGAATACTCATATCAGAATTTTAAACGATTATATCAGTCACAATATAATCAGTCAATTTATAGAACACTGACATTGCAGCTATCTAATGACCTCATTGAAGTGGTTTAGTACAAACAAGGTTTAATTGATTAGAGGGAGATGATGATAACGAGAGAGAGAGAGAGAGAGAGAGAGAGAGAGAGAGAGAGAGAGAGAAATACTGATGATTGTTATCAAGAATTTAAATAAATCAATGACTAAATTTTACTAATCAAATTAAGACTCTCAGACTAGTGGGTCCATATTTAAGAGTCCCAACTGATTGTCTGGACTCAAAAATCCCAACCAATCATTAGGTATAGCAGGTCTCATCCCACCCATCCTCCTTCAAAAAAATTATATGCTGTATAATATTAGCCCAAAATAAATATTTTAATTTTAGTATAATAAATAATTATTAATTTAGTTTACTAAAACATTTTGAAAACTATTCTAATTTACAAGTTCTTACTTTTAATCTAATAAGGAATTTGTAATTTAGTCTAGCATAGAATTCTTAATTTTGGTTTAATATAGATTTTTTAATTTAGTTTCATACGTATGTTTTAATTACATCTAATATATAAATTGAAATTTAGTCTAATACAGCATTTAACATTTTATGAAAAAATAGATATTTTAGTTTGTCAAACTCAATTTTGAATTGAGGAGTATTATATTAGATCTATTAAGAATCTAATATCAATCTATAATTTTAGTCTATTAGATATTGTTTGTTTTTGTTTTTTATGTTTATTTCAGTTTAGTCAAATTCAGAATTTGTCGTTTAGTAATAATAATTATTATGATACAGAATCTATACTTTTTGTAATATAAAATTAACAATTTTTGTCTAATATAGAATTTTTTTTATATATTGTGATTCTTTGTGTTTATTATGGAAATTGTAATTTAGTATAATATAGAATTTTTCAATTTTACTTTATCATATCATTGTTTCAATAGTATTCTGGTATAGAATCTTTATTTGTTTGTAATATAAAATTTAAACTTTTTGGCTAATATATAATTGTTAAATTTAGTTGATTTTTATTATTGCATTACTTGTAGTGAACATATAAATTATAATTTGCATTGATTATCCTTTTTCTTCATTTCAGTCTAACATGTCAATTTTAACTTTAGGCTAATAGAGGACATTTAATTTTAGTTTATTATATAATCTTTAACTATAGCTATATACAGCTTTAATTATAGTTTTTTATATAATCTTTAACTTTAGTTATATACAGTTTTTAATTTTAGTTTATTATAGTTTATTTTTACACTTTTGTAAAATTCAGGTCTTTTTATTTTAGTTTAATAAAGGATTTACAATGTAAGTGTAATATAGATGTTTGAATTTAGTTGATTTTACAATTTTAGTTCAATAAAGCACTTTTACTTTTAGTATAATATATAATTTTTAATTTTGCATAATGTGTCATGCCTGACAATCTTCATTCCTCAACATCCCATTGGAAGCATATTTTTATAAACCTTTTATGTAAATAAAACTCATGTTTCTTAAGTCTAATAAGCTGAATGAGGATGTAGTTTGGTCTCTATAAATGTACATGTTTGATATTAATGTGTTGTATTGTAGTTTGGTCTCGATAAATGTACATGTTTGATATTAATGTGTTGTATTGTAGTTTGGTCTCGATAAATGTACATGTTTGATATTAATGTGTTGTATTGTAGTTTGGTCTCGATAAATGTACATGTTTGATATTAATGTGTTGTATTGTAGTTTGGTCTCGATAAATGTACATGTTTGATATTAATGTGTTGTATTGTAGTTTGGTCTCGATAAATGTACATGTTTGATATTAATGTGTTGTATTGTAGTTTGGTCTCGATAAATGTACATGTTTGATATTAATGTGTTGTATTGTAGTTTGGTCTCGATAAATGTACATGTTATTAATGTGTTGTTGACATTGGTATTACAGTTCGTATTATAGTGCTGGTGTATTTGTATTTTCTGTGTAATGCACAATTTAACTCATGCATTCATATTTTGTCTTTATAATTTAATAGCACTAGGTGCATAAAATATTAAGAATAATGATAAATTTATATTAATTAATATCATGATGTGTACACAGTAATATAAATAACTAAGAATTTCATGTTTTATTCATTACAAATATTATGTATAAAGTACCTCAAAAAATAAGAAATAAAACAAATAAGATAGTCACATTTTTTTTTTTTTTTTGTTGTTTTATTATGGTTTAACGCCATATTTTCAGCACAATATAGGCCATACATGGTGGCCAGTATTAATGGTGGAGGAAGAACCCGGACAACCCGGAAAAGAACCACCGACCCACGAGAAGCTACTGGCAAGCTTTCTCACATAACTACATTTGCCGAATCTTAGACTCGATTACACGTAGAGAGAGGTGAGATGGCAGTGGTCCGTAACGGACAGAGCTTTAGACCAATCGGCCACTCGGAGCCCCTAGTCACATTTTGTATTTCTCATGAAGAGCATTTTAGTGAGTGAGTACTATATTTTGATAAGTACTGAATACTCAATACTGTCATTCCACTTGAATGTTCAACATTGTCATTCTACTTGAATTTTCAACACTATCATTCCACCTGAATGTTCAGCACTGTCATTCAACATAAATACTCAAAACTGTCATTCCAATTGAATGTTCAACACAATCATTCCACTTGAATGTTCAACACTACCATTCAACATAAATACTCAAAACTATCATTCTACATGAACACTCAAAGTTGTAACTCCAGTGGAATAATTACACTATCATTGAATACTCAACACTGTCATTCCATTGTAATTCTCAATGTTGTCATTTTAGTTCAATACTAAATACTCTCATCACAGTTAAAACCTGAACACAGTCATTGTTCATTGTTCTTGAATAGCCAGCAATGTCATTACAACTGATAACTCAACACTATAATTCCCCCTGCATAATCAACAATCTACTTTAATGACCAACACCCATTCCATTTCAATACTCAACACTATCTATACAGTTGAATACTCAACACTGTCTTTACAGTTTACCACTCAATACTGTCATTCCACTGGAATGATCCATTTAAATGCTCAATATTGTCTTTACAGCTGAATACTCAACACTCTTTACAGATGAATACTCAATATTGTCTTAAGAGCTGAATACTCAACACTATCTTTACAGTTGATGGTACTAATAGCTGCAGTGATAGGAACTCAGAATTAAAGTATTAATGTCAAGATTGGTCAGTAAGGTGTCAGGATAATTTGACTGGTGTGAATGCTCAACATTGCCAATCCTCTTGAATACTTAACAGTGTCATACTACCTTAATATTCAACTCTCATTATGCATGAATACAGTCATGAGGGACAACTGCTATGAGACCACATGTTAAGATATCTACCTGAATACTCAACACTCATTATGCATGAATACAGTCATGAGGGACAACTGCTATGAGACCACATGTTAAGATATCTACCTGAATATTCAACACTCATTATGCATGAATACAGTCATGAGTGACAACTGCTATGAGATCACATCTTAAGATATCTACCTGAATACTCAACACTCATTATGCATGAATACAGTCATGAGGGACGACTGCTATGAGACCACATGTTAAGATATCTACTTGAATACTCAACACTCATCATGCATGAATACAGTCATGAGGGACAACTGCTATGAGACCACATGTTAAGATATCTACCTGAATACTCAACACTCATTATGCATTGATACAGTCATGAGGGACAACTGCTATGAGACCACATGTTAAGATATCTACTTGAATACTCAACACTCATTATGCATGAATACAGTCATGAGGGACAACTGCTATGAGACCACATGTTAAGATATCTACCTGAATACTCAACACTCATTATGCATTGATACAGTCATGAGGGACAACTGCTATGAGACCACATGTTAAGACATTTACTTGAATACTCAACACTCGTTATGCATGAATACAGTCATGAGGGACAACTGCTATGAGACCACATGTTAAGATATCTATCTGAATACTCAACACACATTATACATTGATACAGTCATGAGGGACAACTGCTATGAGACCACATGTTAAGATATCTACCTGAATACTCAACACTCATTATGCATGAATACAGTCATGAGGGACAACTGCTATGAGACCACATGTTAAGATATCTACCTGAATACTCAAAACTCATTATGCATTGATACAGTCATGAGGGACAACTGCTATGAGACCACATGTTAAGATATCTACTTGAATACTCAACACTCATTATGCACGAATACAGTCATGAGGGACAACTGCTATGAGACCACATGCTAAGATATCTACCTGAATACTGAACACTCATTATGCATTGATACAGTCATGAGGGACAACTGCTATGAGACCACATGTTAAGATATCTACCTGAATACTCAACACTCATTATACGTGAATACAGTCATGAGGGACAACTGCTATGAGACCACATGTTAAGACATCTACTTGAATACTCAACACTCATTATGCATGATTACAGTCATGAGGGACAACTGCTATGAGACCACATGTTAAGATATCTACCTGAATACTCAACACTCTTTATGCATGAATACAGTCATGAGGGACAACTGCTATGAGACCACATGTTAAGATATCTACCTGAATACTCAAAACTCATTATGCATTGATACAGTCATGAGGGACAACTGCTATGAGACCACATGTTAAGATGTCTACCTGAATACTCAACACTCATTATGCATGAATACAGTCATGAGGGACAACTGCTATGAGACCTCATGTTAAGATATCTACCTGAATACTCAACACTATAAATATGCATGTATACAGTGAAACCTCTCATGAGGGTCTTGAATACAGTGAAACCTGTCACGAGGGACAACTGCTATGAGACCACATGTTTTGAGGCCAAACTCACCATGCAGTTGTATTGATGATTAAGTGTCATGACCTGTTATGAGAGACCACCTGTCTTGAAAGATCCTTATTGTTTGTCAAAAGGGATGGTTTTCAAATACAGATTCTACTGTACTCAACCATATCATTATACTTAAATACTCAATACTGTCAGTCCAATTGAATAACCTTCAACATCATTCCATTTGAATAGTCAATCCTACACCTGAACATTTAACACTCCCAATCTTCTTGAATACACAGCATTGTTATTCCACTGGAATACGTGCCACTCATTCCATTTGCGTACTCAACAACCTCTTTACTGTTGAATACTCAACATTGTTATTCCACGTGAATTCTTGCAACTCATTCCATTTCAGTACTCAGCACCATCTTCAAATTGTGTTTATAAGAAAATCCCTGTCTGAAGTCATGTATATGCATAGTAAAGAAACTACTAAGGTACAGAGAAAATATCATACTTATGGTGCTGATCCTTTTTCCTTCAAGTTATTGTGTTGATAAATTCATATGGATCTTTAATAAACTCACAAATGTGACCAGCACCTTCTCTGGTCTTTCCTGGCCGGACTGGCCTGCTTCATTTCTATATTATGTGACTCATACAGCCAGTAATAATGTATTTGTGTTGCAAAGTTCCAAAATACCTGGGCTGTTTCGATAATCATTTACAAAACAAATAGCAAATATTGTAGGACTTTCATAGATCAAATAAAACGCAGTAAGCTTGTGGAATTATATTCTGCTCTGAATAAAAATAATAAGAACACTGAATACAATCAAGTATGGAATGTAAATAATGTTTAAAGACAGATGCAGGCTTTATTCAGACAGGTATGGATATATGAGGGCAGTATAATTTCCTTTGGATAATGTATGTACCTGTAAAGAAAATTTAGGTCAGTCAAATTTCTTTATTCCATGATTTAAGAACTGATACTTGATACAGTACACCCTCATTAGAACCCAGCTCTTGATTTAAGGATACTTGATACAGTACACCCTAATTAGAACACAGCTCATGATATATGAAGGATACTTGATACAGTACACCCTAATTAGAACACAGCTCATGATATAAGAAGGATACTTGATACCGTACACCCTCATTTGACAACAGCTCATGATATAAGAAGGATACTTGATACAGTACACCCTTATTAGAACCCAGATCATGATAAAAGAAGAATACTTGATACCGTACACCCTCATTAGACCACAGCTCATGATATAAGAAGGATACTTTACACAGTACACCCTCATTAGAACCCAGATCATGATAAAAGAAGGATACTTGATACCGTACACCCTCATTAGAACCCAGCTCATGATATAAGAAGGATACTTGATACAATACACCCTCATTAGAACCCAGCTCATTATATAAGTAGAATACTTGATACAGTACAACCCAGCTCATGATGTAAGAAGGATACTTGATACAGTACACCCTCCGTAGAACCCAGCTCATGATATGAGAAGGATACTTGATACAGTAAACCCTCATTAGACACCAACTCATGATATAAGTAGGATACTTGATACAGTACACCCTCATTAGAACCCAGCTCATGATATAAGTACAATACTTGATACAGTACACACTCATTAGAACACAGCTCATGATGTAAGAAGGATACTTGATACAAAATACCCTCATTAGAACACAATTCATGATTAAAGAAGGATACTTGATACAGTACACCCTCATTAGAACAAAGCTCACGATTTAAGAAGGATATTTGATACAACACACCCTCAGTAGAACACAATTCATAATTTAAGAAGGATACTTGATACAGTACACCCTCATTAGAACCCAGCTCATGATGTAAGAAGGATTCTTGATACATTACACCCTCATTATAATGTAGCTCATGATATAAGAAGGATACGTGATACATTTCACCCTCATTAGATCACAGCTCACGATTTAAGAAGGATACTTGATACAGTACAACCTTATTAGAACACAGTTCATGACTTAAGAAGGATACTTGATACAGTACACACTTATTAGAAAACAGCTCATGATGTAAGAAGGATACTTGATAATGTACACACTCATTAAAACCCAAATCATGATATAAGAAGGATACTTTATACAGTACACCCTCATTAGAACCCAGCTCATGATATAAGAAGGATACTTGATACAGTACACCCTCATTAGAACACAGCTCATGATATAAGAAGGATACTTGATAAGGTACACCCTCATTAGACACCAACTCATGATATAAGTAGGATACTTGATACAGTACACCTTCATTAGAACCCAGCTCATGATATAAGTACAATACTTGATACAGTACACCCTCATTAGAACACAGCTCATGATGTAAGAAGGATAGTTGATACAGTACTACCTCATTGGAACCCAGCTCATGATATAAGTACAATACTTGATACAGTACACCCTCATTAGAACACAGCTCATGATGTAAGAAGGATAGTTGATACAGTACACCCTCATTAGAACAAAGCTCACGATTTAAGAAGGATACTTGATACAAAACACCCTCATTAGAACACAATTCATGATTTAAGAAGGATACTTGATACAGTACACCCTCATTAGAACAAAGCTCACGATTTAAGAAGGACATTTGATACAAAACACCCTCATTAGAACACAATTCATGATTTAAGAAGGATACTTGATACAGTACACCCTCATTAGAACCGAGCTCATGATGTAAGAAGGATACTTGATACAGTAAACCCTCATTAGAATGTAGCTCATGATATAAGAAGGATACTTGATACATTTCACCCTCATTAGATCACAGCTCACGATTTAAGCAGGATACTTGATACAGTACAACCTTATTAGAACACAGTTCATGACTTAAGAAGGATATTTGATACAGTACACCCTCATTAGAACACAGCTCATGATGTTAGAAGGATACTTGATAAAGTACACCCTCTGTAGAAACCAACTCGTGATATAAGTAGGATACTTGATACAGTACACACTCATTAGAACACAGTTCATGATATAAGTACAATCCTTGATACAGTACGCTCTCATTAGAACACAGCTCATGATGTAAGAAGGATACTTGATACAGTACACCCTCATTAGAACGCATCTCATGATATAATAAGGATACTTGATTCAGTACACTCTCATTAGAACACAGCTCATGATTTAAGAAGGATACTTGATACAGTACACCCTCATTAGAACAAAGCTCACGTTTTAAGAAGGATACTTGATACAGTACACCCTCATTAGAACACAAATCATGATATAAGAAGGATACTTGATACAGTACACCCTCATTAGAACACAGCTCATGATTTTAGAAGGATTCTTGATACAGTATACCCTCAGTACAACACAGCTCTTGATTTAAGGATACTTGATACAGTACACCCTCATTAGAACCCAGCTCATGATATAAGAAGGACACTTGATACAGTACACCCTTATTAGAACCCAGCTCATGATGTACGAAGGATACTTGTAACAGTGCACTCTCATTAGAACCATGCTCATGATATTAGAAAGATTCTTGGTACAGTACACCCTCATTAGAACCTACCTAATGATATAAGAAGGATACTTGATACAGTACACCCTCATTAGAACACAGCGCATGATGTAAGAAGGATACTTGATACAGTACACCCTCATTAGAACCCACGACCTCCTGATTCTGCGGCATTCTATTGTTCATTGAGAATAAGGTCTCACAAGAAAGGTTGTATAGCAGTGATATTTAAACACAATTTGTACTGTATATACTGTATATACTAATATTTTAATATATATATATATATATATATATATATATATATATATATATATATATGTATATAATGTTTATACAAAAATTGAAAACAAAATATCGGAACGATTGATTTGTGCATCAAATTGAACTGGTTTATCCCAGTACTTGAAGTACTTAGTTGTTTAAATATACTGATATAAGATATAATGTTAAAAATAAAATGTCGCCTACCTACCGACCTCTTCTAATTTTAAAACCAGTGCAATAGGAAACACACTTTTGTTTTGGTCTTTAAATGAAATGGTTTGAATTTTTGACAGTTTTCAGGTAAATATGGTATTGTAGACATTTGATACATTAGTAAGAATATTCCTTCATGCATTGGTAAAATTTGACTTGTAAGCTTTGCAATCTGAATATTATGTTTTTCATAATGCAAGTAGTAAACAGATACAATTATTTCATGTACTTTGTAAGTTTTACATTTTTTGAATATCAATGGAATTTCAAGCATACAAACTGCAAATGATCCATCATACCGTTTTTAGGTTGGTCAAACCTTCATCAACACCATCAACGTTTACACTTTCATATACAGTACACTAAAACTATTGTTCATGTAAGACATATCTTCATGTCCTGTACAATATGGTTGATATATAGGACACCTACAAAATGTACTGTTCTTCTAAGACAGGTTTCACTGAATTGTGTTGAAAGACTTCACCATATGATCACTTTGATTGAACTATTCATTAAATTATATATAAAATCATTGAAATGAAGCAGAATAAAAATGTGTTTCCCCAACTTAATGTACTTTATCTTCTAGGTGAGAACAATGAGAAGGTGCAGAGATTTAAACGCTAGTTCTTGTCAGTGGTAGAGAAGATGAACAACCACGAAAGACAAGATCTGGTAAGTAAATTTGCTCCATGTTATGCATGTACCTGACATATTTCTTCTTTGAAATTTCTCAGGTTTACAGTGTTGGCTGATAAGGTCATTGGAACTAGTCTTTGAACATCTTAAAGTATCCTACAGTGTGTACAATAACCAGTTTATTCTCTCCTCTAAAGTTCCTCAGTATACCAAAGCTCATAGTATTGTCATACATCCCTATAAATTTTACGGTCCCATTTAAACTGCTGCCATCCTTAGAACAGGGGAATAATTATGGCATTAGAATGGTAATGGATCCCATTAAATTGTCAGCTCTACTGTATACCAGTGCATGTCCTATGACATTGGAATGGTAATAGATCCCATTCAATTGTTGCCGATTCCACTTTATACCACGGCCTTATGGCAGGAATGGTAATGGATACCATTTAATTGTTGCCAATTCCACTGTATACCACTGCCATTAAAATGGGAATGGTAATAGATCCCATTAAATTGTTGTCATTTCCACTGTATACCATTGCTCTATGACAGAAATGGTAACATAACCTATTAAATTGTTTCCAATTCCACTTATGTTATTTTCAATCTTGTAATATCAGAATGATCATGATTCTCATGACATTGTTGAGACCTTGTACTATAATTATGGGACATGGATCTCATTAAACTGTTAAGACCTTGTACTATAATTATGGGTCATGGATCCCATTAAATTGTTGAGACCTTGTACTATAATTATGGGTCATTGATCCAAATAAATTGTTGAGACCTTGTACTATAATTATGGGTCATGGATCCCATTGAATTGTTGAGATCTTGCATTATAATTATGGGTCATGGATCCCATTGAATTGCTCTTGAGACCTTGTAATATTATCAGCATCATGAATCCCATTGTTATCATGCCCTTTTTTATACTATTGTCCATGTAACATAAATATGGTCATGACCTGTTTTGCATCCATTATGACTAAAGCTTGACCTAACATTTGTTTTGGCAGCTAATGAAAGCATCAGTCCTTGGTGGCTTAGTGATTAGAGTGCTGGGCTTAAGACATAAGTAGTACTGGTGTGTCCAAGCTCCCTATTATGTTGTATCCTTGAGCACAACTTCAATTTCCTCAGCACTTGATAATCTTCTTGTTTTGTTGTGCCATAAAGCATCAAACCAAACCAAACCAAACCAAACCAAACCAGACCAAACCACATAGACCAGACCAGATCATACCAGACCAGACCAGACCAGACCAGACCATAACTGATTGGCTGCATGTTTTCAAGATTTATGCAAAGTATACCCCAAGACCAGCAGTTCCTATGTTAGGCTTCACAATGAAATCCAGATACAAGCTTTTGAATCAGAGAATTACTCCTGTGAATTGTATGCACATTTGAACTTAACACTGCAATTGAAATTGAACAACTGTGGCCTAGTGGATAGAGTGTCTGCTGCGGAAGCACAAGGTTTTGTGTTTGATCCCCGGCTGAGTCATACAAAAGACTGAAAGTGTACAAACAACTGCCTTCCTTGGTGCTCAGCATTAAGAGGTTAGTGTTAGGACTTGTTGGCGTGGTGTCAGGATAATTTGACTGGGTGGGACATCATGCTACATGTCTGCGGCATGATGCCCCAGTGCTAGATATCACTATAAACTGTCTCACTGCAGACATTGTAGAGATATGACTGAACAATTGGTAAAGCAACGTAAAAATACTAATCAAACAAACATAATACCATCCTTTAGAAGTAATTACATACATCCTTTTGAAGTAATTACAGCCATCCTTTAGAAGTAATTATTGCGATCCTTTAGAAGTAATTATTGCCATCCTTTAGAAATAATTACTGCCATCCTTTAGAAGTCATTATTCCCATCCTTTGGAAGTAAGTAATTGCAATCCTTTAATATTAGGTTTTGCTCTCCTTTGGAAGTACTTGTCATTCATTAGAAGTAAGTATTGGCATACTTAGAAAGTAACTGCCAAAAATTAGAAGTAACTATTTTCAAACTTTTGGAAATAAATTGCCATTGTTCCGAAGTAATGATTGCCATCCTTTTTTAAGGTTTACTTTTGGACCTCTAGTCCAGCACTTCCAGCAAGTGAAGAAGGATTCCAGCCAATGCCAAGCATCACAATACTTCCAACTGATGATGATCACCTTCCGACAGCAAACACATGCATATCAAGGCTTTATATTCCTCTTTACTCCACTAAAGTGATCCTTCGAAACAAGCTCCTCTTGCCAATCAAGACAAAAGCTTTTGGATTTGTGTAGACACTAGCTTGCTATACCAGGATTTTCAAGTGTTTTGATGTGGACAATGCATAGGTGTTGAGATCTCTGCCTGCTTTATCATGCATACGTAGGACATGCGGGAAGTTAATGTTGATTCCCAGAATCAAGCTTCTGTTGGCACTGAAGATCAACTTGTTTTAATTGGTTTAGAAACCATAATACTGTTCTAGGATTGTCATCTTTCGAGACATGGATGTGAAATATGAACATACACATTCTTGGAGCCCATATTCATTCTCTATGTTCTTTCTCGTTATTTTGAACACAGGCTCAAACCGGTGCTGAAACGTTCAATATCGTATGTGATATTGGGTTTATACTCTTGTGTCCTACACTGTCAATATATGTACTGTGTGTAAATTATTGAAATTCAGTAAGCTAAAAGCACTTGTTACGAATTATTCATCCTTGTGGATATTAACCTTTGCGGTTTTGCAACAAGTCTGTTCAAGTGTGTTCAAGATATATGTGCTTGATTTTGTCAGTATTTTTTTATATGAAAAAGAGGGTTGGTTGAGCCTCTAGTAGTTTGTGCGGTCTCCAAGCAAAATTATCAGATTTATTTTACATTTTAGCAATAAGGTTACATTGACTTTGATCATCTCAATCAATCTAGTTGAATAATATGTATCAGATTAAACACTATTACCAATTTGAATAATATCAGTCAGTGGTGTATGTATGTTTTGTAATGGCCAAGCTAGGTCAAGATGATTAATACTACACTGGAGTATGACACAATGGATGAGTATGATTTTCACCAACTGACTAATGAGGGACCCCGAGTGGTCGAGTGGTCTAAAGCGCTGTCCATTAAGGATCACTGCCATCTCAACTCTATTTGCATGGGTTCGAGTCTAAGCGCCACAGGTTGATCCAGTCAGTTTGAGAAGTTTGTTTTGAGTGCTAAGTTTTGCTTGAGTTTTCTTAGGTAGAATGTCAGTGATTGGTCCAGGGACACACCAAGGTATGTTGGTGTCTAGTCATGTTTTATTTTCTGTCCGCTGAGGATGATGCAAGGCTCATGGTTCACATCTGCATTTTTAAGGTGGAAGATACTGGAGACTGTTGTGCTTGGCTCTAGACGCCATGTCTAGAAGAAGTCCATCACATCGTCCAAGTCCTTATTCATTGCCCCTTAAAGCTCAACTAATGTGTGACTTTGGGTGTCGAGAGCAATATCATCTGCATGCATGAAATTGTGTGGCTGTGTTGGAGGTAAATCATTGATATAAACATTGAACAAACTTGGCAAAATAACAGTCCATTAGTTTGTCCTCCTTGAACTGCAGCTCTCTCTCTAATGTGCACTCTGAAGCACCTATTGCAGAGGAACAGCTTAATAATTTCAACTATCCAGGAATACTCTGGAAATTTTCAACAACAGCCCTGCATACCAGACCATGTCATATGCCACTGTTCGATTCAGAAAAAACTTTTTAGAATCAGTACCGTAAAACAGGATGAAAGCAAGGAGATCAGCCAATAAATTGCCGCATTGTTGGGATCTTTTACAGGCTTTTAGATCACAATAATCTTTACCTGGCACAACAAAGTCAGCATGTACTTTTCCCTAACAACCTGGAGCTTCAGGAACATAGCATACTTAAGGTCAGGGTGTATGCTTTTATCAAGTGTCAGAGATCATCATCACCCAGTGTCTCACAAATTGTATACTGATGACACCCAAATATACAAGTCTAGCCATCCAAATGAAGTTGTGTGTCATTAGTGTCAAAGTTATTTTCCTTACCAGAGCTCGGCAATGTGGAACGAACTGACCATTGAAATTAGACACAAAGTTACAGTGGTCCCTTTTAAAAGTGCTCTTAACACTCATCTTTTATGACTGCAGGAACAAACTTAGAGACCTGTTAATGTTTTGCACCTTAAATGTTTTCAGCATGTTTTTTGTTCCAAGTGTTAAATTAAGAACTAATTAAGAAATTAAACATTGCATTGAGAATGTCAAATTGGTGAAGACAACATTCATAAGGACTAAAAACATGTTTGACCTATAATTTAAAAAAATGAATTATATATCTGCAGTATAAATTTCTCTGTATGCATTTAGCCTCATAAAAATAATTAAATAAAGAAAATTAATATATAAATAAACGTATTGGTATATGAGGATAACACTCACTTGATCCTATTACTGAATTCATATTATAAATGATATAATATGTAGTTTGCTTGTAAAAAAAAAAATGAAAGATAGAATTCATATAATTTAGAAGAGAATAAGGTATTAAAATTCCTGAAATAAATATTGCTTTGTGCTTAAACAAACTTTAGAAAAAAAATACTTTAAAAAATACAGTATTGCCAAAATCTTAAAATTTTGTACAGAATATTAATAAATTAAACAAAACAAAACAAATTAAAAAAAGTCGCAATAATTGTGATGTGATAGTTTAAGAGCTGCTAAGCTGACTGCCCACAGTGCCTTATACATCTGGCGAAACCCCACAACCATGAGTGCCCACAAAACCCACATAGTTTGTTAGAATATTCAAACATAAGCTAGTATGGCATCAGTAGTTAATTTTTCCACTGATTATATAATTTTCTTTATCAACTCGATATTTTACCCATTACTACATTACGATTGTATTGCCTCATAATATAAAATCAGCTGTGTTTTGTGATACATGTACCTTGTTTTACAGTGTCGCACATTGCAATGGATCGGAATGTGTACTCAGTTATGCACTTTTACAATATCACCTAGATGGACCGCGTGATACATACAATCAGCATGTGTTTGTACAAAATAAAATAGGAGAAAATCAAAATTAAATGCAATGACGAACAAACCGTATCAGTTGGGCATTTAAATACATTCAGAAAGTTTCGTACAGTCTTAAGTGTTTAACTAAATTTTGTAATTTGTCAAATTATATGGGATGCCAACCGACGGCATTGATACTCCATATTTTCGATAACTGAAAAACATTATTATATTATAGTTAACATTATTGTTAAGGTACTTAACATATCGCATGTAATGCAATGATTAAAACAAACAACAGAAACCGAGTCGGGATTCTTGTTTAGATCAACAAATTAGGTCTCTGCATTTTTTCTTTTCTTTCTGAAGTGTTAGAATGTCTACCCTAGATGCGATAGGTCGTAGGTTTGATCCCCGGCCGTGTCATATCAAATACTTATACAAATGGTACTAATAGCTGCCTCGCCTGGCGATAAGCATTAAGAGGTTAGTGTTAGGACTGGTCAGCCTGGTGTCAGGATAATGTGACTGGGTGGGGCATCATGCTACATGTCTGCGGCATGATGCACCAGTGCTAGACATGTCTATAAACTGCCACACTGCAGACATTGTAGCGATATGACTGAACAAATTGGTAGGTACGTTAAATCTCTCTCTCTCTCTCTCATTTGTGTGTGTGTGTGTGTGTGTGTGTGTGGTCTAGGTGGCTTGTTTGAAGAGTGCATGTATACTTCACTCAATAAATGCAGCATATTACAGTGTGTGTGTGTGTGTGTGTGTGTATGAATGTTTAAAGGAAAATCAGCACAAAATAATAACATTATTGTACAAACAAAAGTAAAGGAGAAGAAAAGTAAAAAGAATTAAGGGTCATCCATTATTTATGTCAACAAAATGGGGAGAGGGGGTGTGAAGAAGTTTGACAATTGTTGACATGGGGGAGGGGGAGTTCAAAATGAATTGATGTCAACAATGTTATTTTTTGTACAAAAAATTTAATAAATATAAAAAATAGGACAATGGGATGATGACAGAAGTAAGAATATAAAGTTGCTATATTTTTCATAAATTCAAAGTGTTATAGTCAATTGGAAATGTGTTGAACAAGTAAAATAAATGTATTCAAATTTATTTGTAGACCTTTTAATATCCCTAATTCTATTTTTAGCATAAAAACCAGCCATATAAAATATTGTTAGTTTGTTGAGGGGGTAAAACAAATTGACATGATTTTATTGAGGGTGGGGTCACTGAAAGTTTGACAGTTGTTGACAACGGCGGGTAAAAAAAATTGCTTAAAAATTGTTGACATAATTAATTGACGTCCCCCTTATACAAGGAAGCTTTTTTAAGTGTTTATGGTACATCATGTATGCTAAACATATTTTGTTGGAGATTGCCATTCATATTTTACCTTATTTTAGCCGTCAGTAATGAATTATAATGATTCTTGTCATCAAAATGTCTGTTACAAAGTCCTTTACCTATAACTGCGTCAACTTGAGCTGTAATGTATACCCAATATAAAAGTTCAGAGTCAGTCAGTTATCAATGATATGGCTGAACAAAACAAGTGTCACAATTTTTGTTTAAAGAAACCCCAAACCTTCTTCTTTTCAGCATTTTCTGTTGCAAAGCTGCCATTACCCAACTATACACTGGAAACACATTTTCGAAATGCATATATGCCATACTTTTTTTCTTTTTCAAACAACCTTACCCCAAGAATGTTACATTTTTTATTTTGGGTGAGAGGGATTCTTAGGCCATCATTTCAGTTATTTTTAGTAAATTTTATGCCATCCCACCAATAATTTGAAGAATAAAACATTGTAAACCCAGACAAACATTAAAGAAAAAGTATAAGCCATCATACCCCCAAATTTGTATTAAAACAAAAATTAAAGACATTATACCTCAAACATTTACCTAAATTGTACCATAATCTAACAAAAATAAAATTTTAAATAATTCCGTCTTCATAATGTATTGCCTAAAATTACAACATTCATTTGTCATTTGAGGACAATTGTTCTATCTGAGGAGCACAACAGACAATCTGATCATCAATTGGTATATAATTTAATCAAGACAAATTAAGTCATAACAGCTAGGATTCAGATGGGTGACTCGTTTCCATTTAGAAACCAGACAAAAACTTGAAAGAATAAACTCATTAATTTATTTAAATGTTATTTTTGTTACTCCTGAACAACTTGGAGGATTGCCATGAAACTTAACACACATTTATCCCCTGGCCTAGTTGCACCTAAATGTAAACTATGCTGCTTTAGAATTAAATATGGATGCCAAAGTAGCCATCTTGAAAAATGATATGGCTGCTTCTTCTGAATGTGTATTCATATACATGGGTTTTTCACTGTTATATAGTTGTTCATTAATGGAAATTAATGTAAATGGTGCCGTTCTACCTGTACGGTAATGGTTGCAAGGGACATTCAATACGGGAAGCATCTGAAGTATTCTGATAGTGTGTGGAAGGATATATGATATACTGTTGATTGTTGTCAATCTAATGTTACGGCAAGTTTATTATCACTACTTCTACGTACAGGATTTTGACACATATTCATCGCAATATCTAGTTAAATTTAAATTAGAATGATGGCACTTAGTTGGCCAATGCAGTAATGGATTAGAGAATTGTTTTATTGCTACTTCTTCCAGATGATTATATCAACATGGGGTTTTCATTAAAAGATTTAAAATGTCTAGTTGTTAGGTGTTCACCAGAAGACTTCTTACGCTGTCTAGTTGGTCTCAAATATAACTGGTAACTACCAGACATTCAATATGACTACCATGGTAACAGTCTTGGCATGGCTGCAACTCCTGAATAGATGATCAACTTAACAAGGAGTTTAAGCTTGCGATGTCACATATTAACATGAAACCAATCTGACCACCTATATTACTGCAATGATGAAATTTTGACAATTTTTTTAATTACTTCTCCCTCTTGATAAATGGTCATATCAACATGGGATCTAACCAAAATACTTTTGAAAATGTCTAATTGGCCCTAAATGAAAAAAATGATGAAATGAAACCAATATGACCATCATGGCAGCTGTGTTAATTTTGTTTTTTTGTTACCTGTCCTTGATGTTCTTATTAATATGAAGGATTTCAACAAAACGTTTCGTCTGATATCTAGTTTGTGCTAAATGTTACAGATCTGTCATCCAAGTTGGCCATCATGGCTGCCATCATGAAGATAATATTATCACTATTGAAAGGTCGTATCAACATAACCTTTTTACCAGAAGACTTCTAAAGAAAATGATGCCGACATCCAGTATAACCATTAAGGCGGTCACATCTTCTCAATAGATGAACATTTCAATACAAGGTTTCACCAAAGGGCTTCTTGCGATATTGCGATAGCTCTTAAAAAAGAACACTGTGTAAACTTTAAGCACTGCAGTCATCTTGAAATGTTTTGTTTTTAATTTTTTTGTATCACTTACCCCTTCTGGTTGTATTTGACAACTGCTTTTCAGGAGAAGGCTTCTAAGAATGTTTGGTTGAACTTTAATGAAAATAATGTCCATCTAGCATCCAGTATGCCTGCTACAAATGCAAGCTGTTATTGATAAAAAGTCCAAGCAATTATTTTAACACTCAGCTGATGAAAAAATGAAAGGGTTTTATATTTGCTTTTAGGTGATTCAATTCTGGTAGTATTACGCCTTTGGTCTATACGTCAGCTCAACAGCCTGCTGAACTTTGGGCATGGCTTCTTGTCCATTGGCCATCCTTTCTTTACGGCAAAGTTAATACTCTTACACCTCAATTAACTTATCATGAAACGTTGCCCACTGATGTATCCCATTCAAACATACAGTATGGTTGCCACAGTGGCCATTTTGAATAGGTTATCTCCTTCAAAATATATGGTCATATCAAAAGGATTTTCAGGAAAATATTTTTTAAAATGTCTAGTTGGTCCTGTATGAAATCTGTGCTGTCATATTGAAATGGTATTTGCACCAGAAGATCTCTTATGATGTTTTTAGCTGGTTTTAAATGAAAATTGAACAAATCAGGCCTTCATTATGCCGCCATTTTGTCCATGCTGAAAATCTGTTATGGTTGCTCTTCATGAATGTAAAGATCATATCATCAGGTGGTTTTCACCAAAGACCCGTATCCAGGTGGTCCAAAATAAAATGGTTCCGAACTTACATCCAGTATGGTTGTCCTGGCTACCATCTTGTAATCATATAAAAAAATTCACACTGTCATGGGCTTTTCAAATAGAAGACTTTCAATGATATGATATCCATTTTTACTATTGTGGTGGTCATTTGTAAATCTTGTTGCTGCTGATATTACTAAATTAATGACCATATCGATGCGGCTTTACCCTAAAATATTTCGTTTGATATTACGTTGTAACTAAATGAGAGCATGCCATTCTTATATACAACATTTAGCAGCTGTGTTTAATTACTGATCCTGAATTGATGGCCATATAGGGTTATCACTAAACTATTTCCAATTATGTTGAGTGCATTCTAAATTAAAAAGTTGTTGACTTGAATCTGTGATTGCTGTACTTGTCATAGACCAGAAGAGTTTATGGGATGGCCAATATAGCCAAGTCCTCTTTAGTAACAATGTTGACAACTCTCGAGAAAAAGCAAAGATGGCTTCAGAATGAAACGGTTTTATCATGAATTCCTGGAATCGAAGTTTTTTCTAGCCAGTAGAGCATTTATCCCTTTCAGGGTCTACTGTATAGATTTTATGACTTATTTGTCATTGTCACATTGCCCTGCCCGTGATTGCTTAAGTCATGGGAAGAATGCAATGGTTAGTAGGCATGTTTATATAGAGGGTATTCTTTGCAAGCGTGTGAAAAGTCGTACATGTAAGTTGTAAGCTTTGGCCAAGAACAATTGACCATTATAGGCGCTGTAATTATCACATCATCATTATATAAATGAATTTGAAATGAAACATTATATGAAAGCTATGTAAAGGCTACATTATAAAAAGGATATTTAACGGCTACATTATATAAAGGATATTTAAATGGTACATTATATAAAGGCAATTTAAAGGGTACATTATATAAAGTATATTTAAATGCTACAAAATATAAATGATATTTAAAGGGTATATTATATAAAGGATATTTAAATGGTACATTATATAAAGGATATTTAAATGGTACATTATATAAAGAATATTTAAATGGTACATTATATAAAGGATATTTAAAGGGTACATTATATAAATGATATTTAAAGGGTACATTATATAAAGGTTATTTAAAGGGTACATTATATAAAGGATATTTAAATGGTACATTATATAAAGGATATTTAAATGGTACATTATATAAATGATATCTAAAGGGTACATTATATAAAGGATATTTAAATTGTACATTATATAAAGGATATTTAAATGGTACATTATATAAATGATATCTAAAGGGTACATTATATAAAGGATATTTAAAGACTACATTCTATAAAGGATCTTTAAAGGAAAAATTAAAGGATATTTAAATGATACATTATAACATTTAGTCCCATGTACTGCAACCTTCTTTATGTCATTGTTGTCTACCTGTAGTGATTGAAAAAGCATAAAGTTGATAGCATTGTATAGCAAACTGCCTTACACCATTGTCATCTACCTGTATTGATTGAATAAGGATAACATTAGATCTATTGCATAGCAAACCTGCCTCATATCCTTGTCTTCTACCTGTATTGATTGAATAAGCCTAAATTTGATTATATTTCGGGATACTTTTATTCCTACTACTACCACTACAACTACCACTACTACTACCACTGCTACTACTGCCACTATTGTTGCTACTACCATGACTGCTACTACTACTAACACTACTACTACTACCAATACTACTATTACTACCACTGCTACTACTACTACCACTGCTACTACCACTACTACTACTACTACCACTGCTACTACTATCAGTGCTACTACTACTACCACCACCACCACTATTACTACTACTACTACTATGACCATGACGCAGAATAAACTAGTACATTGCATGCCATTTATCAGATGAGTTAAAAAATTCCAAGTTTTCCTAGTCCTGGTGGCTACTAAATCGAGAATTTACAGATGTATATGTTGGACGTGTACATGCGCGTTCTTCGTTATAAATAACAAACATGCTTCTAATTTACATGGATCAAGGGAAATAAATCCTACCACGCATGACATCGCGATTACCTTTTGAAAATCTATTATTATCGCACATTGTGTCACTGACTTGGGTATCTAGGTCAGTTTATCAATCTGTGACGTTAAAGTCAGCAGTCATTTGCTTGTCATATGACAGTCTGAATATCTACTGAAAACACAAGGAATTTTGCTGGTAGATATTCTTTTCGAAGGCTTCCTGTTTGCCTATATTGAAATTTGAAAACATAGGCCAGTAAAACGCATTGTTGTTGATTCAACACTAGACTAAAACCGACATAGCCCAAACGAAAGTACTCTCCAAAAATGGCGTCGAGACAACAGGAGTGCAGCATTTGTATGGATAGTTTTAAGAATCCTAAGCTGATATCGTGTCATCATAGTTTCTGTTTAAATTGCCTGGAGGATTATGTACGGGCTAATCTTCGTAACGGTAGATTTGATTGCCCCATCTGCATGACAAATGTGGAGTTACCGAAAGGAGGCGTTCGAAGTCTTCAAAGTAATTTTTATATTGACAACACAGTCTCTGGTGAGAAGTTTGCCTGCGATCTTTGTGGTCCGAAAAATGTGGCATGCAGTAGATGTTTGGATTGCGAGGAGAATTTGTGTCAGAACTGTTGTTATGGTCACGAAAAATCGAAAGCGACTAGGCATCACAAAATAAGTGATTTGGGAACTCTCGATAAAGCAACGAAGGGCAAAATTCGACAACGTATATTTTGTTATCAACATCAGGAAGACGAAATCAGGCTTTTTTGCAGAGACTGTAAAGTACTTATTTGTTTAATGTGTAAAGTAGTAAATCATGATAACCATACAAGTAGAACTGTAGCCGATTATGCAGCTGAAATAAAGAAGACCCTACAGAGCAAGAAGGATAAATGCTCGGACAAACTAAGACGTATGAATGATTCAAAAGCAATGGCGGAGGAACTTGATAGAAAGATTAATGATGCAGAGCGGGAAGAAATTGAGGCAGTTGAAGAACAGCATTTACAGTTGAAAAAAGTACTTGAGCAAGAAGTGGCAAATGTGAAAGGCAGAATAAAAACTGTTTATGAAGACCTTAGACAGCAAATCGCAGTTTTCAAAAAATGTGTGGAGGATGAATTGGTGACCTGTTATAACGCACAAGAAAATGTACAGAAAATAACAGATCAAGGGACAGACATCGATATAATAAGAAATGGTCCAAATCTTGAACAATTGATTTATGAAACTATATCAAAGGCTGAACCAACACATACTACAGTCATGAAAAACAAACTGTTTTCGCCAGCTTCAATCGACGCAAGTAAACTGAATCCCTTAATAGGCATAATGCAAGATTCTACTAACGCCGTAAGTATCACTTCTCGTAAAAGCAGTCACATTTTGTTTCTACTTTAACTGGCATAAGTAGTGTTTGTAGTCTTAACAGAAATACAAAGGCATTGTTATTGTTTTAAGCAGATTATGATACTGTATAGATATTCTTGAAAATCGCCGATTAGCTCTGAATCGTTACAATAATATATTGTATCGGTTTCAGATCGAGGCTTCTCAAACTTATCTCTAGAAACTGCATAGCAAATACCCCCCCCCCCAAAAAAAAAAAAGATACAATTTGTTGTCAGCATATATTTTATTATAAATTTGCGGACTATATTTGTCAATTAGGAAATCAATTGTTTACATTTTTTAAAAAACAAATCAGAATATTACAAGTAAGACTGTGTACAGAAGTAAAGACAAGGCATTTTTTATGCAAGACATTGACACAATAACTATGCTATTCATTTTGTATGGAAAAGTATAGTATAAACTATAAAAGGGGTACGATTCGGTAATATAAAATGTGTCCATATTTGCGTATCTTAGTCGAATTACCACCATATTTATGCAGTTTAACCAGCAATTTCTCATGATCAAACTAACATTATTTTTGCAAAGAAAATCACGTGCCGGAGTTAATATTTCGACTTTGATTTATGGATAAGATCACAACTTCTTAGAAGAGAATGTTCAGGTGACATTAATGACATGAGTGAAACAGGCTTTGTATAGTGCACATTCTAATCACGAAGGACTATACTTCTGGAGAGCAGCGTAGATTTTGACGAATTTAGCATGTGCATAAAACTAAATAAGTCCTTTTGAAAGTGCTCAACACTTTTCCTAGTTGTCCAAGTGATAAATCTATCCAGGCTTTCACATCTCTCAATACAGTACACATACTATATTGAGCGATGTAAAATTTCGAGTAAATTTCTATGGAATAATGAAAACATATTAACATGATATGTTTGTTATTGGCGCCCATAGGCTAACTGACTCGCAGATCATTAATTATAGTCGCGTAATGGACATTCAGAGCTGTTCGACTTTTTACTGCCAGCACCGTTATTATTTATTTTAGTTTATCGTCGGGTGGGTATGGGGAACGATCCAGCTCCCGAACTCTCCATTGCATGCACCACATGCTTCTCAATCAGGCAAGCGAAATAACCTTGTCTGAAAGCGGAATTAGGAGAAATGTCCTGCCGGGTCACCAATTGGCAACACCCTTATACTGAAACACCTTATTTGTAGATCAGGTTCTACCCAGTTATATAATTTTTGAACTCGATTATGAGTATGTCACATTTGTAATTAGAGTCATGTAATCCTGTGGTTTAAAATTTTTCCTCACCGACACAAATGTTTAAGAAAGAAATTTGTGTACGTAGCGTACTTTAAGATCCGCAAAAGTACAACATAATTCCAAACTGGGTTGGAGTAACTTTAAATATGTTAATCAGACATAAATAGCTACATAGAAAGTTTAAAAGGTGTAATAGGAAGGATCAAATTAGTAAATGTAACACCAAGGTGGCTGATACTTTATCTGCTCGGTAAATGGGCGTACCCGTCCATCCACGAGTCTTCTGCTGACTTGTATTTCGGTTTTGGTTAGTCTATGGCTAAGGAAGTAAACCCTATGAGTAAATCCGGAGATAGGCCCTAAGGCAGCTGAACGATTTACTTCATCCAATTCTGGCATATCCTTGGTCTGGAGATGGATGAGCTCCGCCAGACAACGTGTGCCCAAGACACACTGATAATACATGAGAAATCTGAAATTGCCCAGGTCAACAAGGACCACATCTGTCTTTGTCCACTAGGATGGAGGTGACAGGTGTGCAACTGGTATAGTGCATGAAATCAGAGCAAGAGACAGCATCGCCAACACCACCTGGAACATTAGAACTCTGATTCAAATTTGAAGACTAGAAGAGTTGACACATATGCTTGAACACTATACATGTCACATTCTGGGACTCAATAAAGTCAGATGGAAAACTATAGAAGATGGGCATATATTTTACCTTAATGGAGACTTTGATAAGTCCATAAATGGGGTAGGTTTTCTTGTAAATAAAGGCATTAAGAGATCTGTTCTTGAATGCCGCCCCATATCTAGCAGAATCATTTATATTCGTCTGAAAGAATCTCCTTTTATCATCATAACTATTCGTGTATATGCTCCATCTCTCGATCATGATGACGAAGAAATAGAGGAGTTTTACAACAGACTCGAGGGTATTCTAAACGTGGTCAGTAAAAAAGACACCCTCTTCATCCAAGGAGACTGGAATACCAAAGTTGGCAAACATGATCTAAATAACTAGGAACATCATTGTGGCCCTTCTTGCAACCAGCTTACCAATGAAAGAGGGGACGGCTGCTCGAGTTTGGAAGCTACAACAACTTGATACTATCCAACACCCTGGGCCAAAATAAAGCTTCACGTTGCTGGAGATTGGAAGCACCAAATATAATCCATTATAACCAGATCGAGATCATACTGGTTCAAACCGTTACGGATATGGCATCAATACTGCAAAAACAAGGACGTTTCCAGGTGATGATGTTAGGAGTGATAACGATCGCTTGATTATGAACATCCTAGTGCGGCTCAAGAACATTAACTAGCTAAAGAATATCAGTCTAAAATTCAACCTTGAACAACTGAAGGACCCTAACATTCGCAAGTGAATTGAAAGAACATTTTCTCCACTCCTTGTGATCGATGTTGATGTTAAAGTGATGACAGAGATTTTCAATACAGTCATGACAACAACTGCCAAGGACATCATCGTCCTCCATCGTCCAGAGGAGAAACCATGGGTTACAGAAGATATTTGGAAGTTGTTTGAGGCCTGAAGAGACATAAAAGACATCAGACACACACAGGGGCAATGGACTACCGAGAAATAGACTAGAATATCAAAAAACCTTGAAGAGAGCTAAAGAAGATTAGAGTGGACAAAAGTGCATAGAAATAGAAAGCAGTTTGATAAAGAATAACAGCGAAAAGGCATTCCAAATTGTGAAAGACCTCACCAGACGGAAGCAACCAAAATTCAGTACTATTCAAGGCGAAAATAGAAAATGCCTTACAGAAGCGAGTGACACTGCATAATGATGGACTGACTATTGCAAATAAATCAAAATCAATCAGTCCACAAGAGATCCAGAGGTGCTTGAAGATCCCGAATCCTAAAATGATGATGATTTTCCCATTCTCAAAGAAGAGGTGGAGTCAGCAATACGATCACTGAAGAACGGGAAGGCAGCAGGAGTAGACAACATCACACCTAAACTTATCAAGAATAGAGGGGATCAGTGATAGCGCTACTAACACAATTCTTCAATAGGATCTGGCAGAAGGTGAATGGCTAACACTCCCCCAAAAGGGAATATCCAGCTGTGCCACAATTACAGAGCTATCAGTTTGATCAGCCATGCTAGTAAGGTGATACTGAAGATCATCTTGAACAGACGGAAAGCAAAAGGAGAATAATAATCACTAAAGAACAGGTTGGGTTCCGGAGTGGAAGAAGCACACCAGAATAAATGTTCAATCTCAAGGTTATGTGTAAAATGCACTCGTAACATCAACAAGCCATCTATCATATGTTCATATATTTCAAAAAGGCGTTTGACAGAGTCTGGTATATGGTATAGTGGACCGCATTGAAGAAGTACAACATGGGTCAAATGTTGACCAAATAAAATAAGGCAGCTATATGCCTATGCTACCAGTGCAGTAATTGACCAAGGATCTGTGGGGGACTGGTTCGAGACAACATTCGGAGTAAGGCAAGGCTGTCTTTTGTCACCTACGCTTTTCAACATCTACTTAGAGCGCATCATGAGCGAAGCTCAGGTAAACCACTGTGGGACAGTCATCATTGGAGGGCATAACTTCACCAACCTCCGCTTTGCAGACGATATTGATGGGGTCGGAGGCAGTGAAGACGAGCTTGCCACCTTAGTGAAGAACCTGGGTTAAACATCTTCCATATTTGACATGAAGTTCAGCGCTGAAAAGAAATCTAATTACACTTTGCGGCAAACAAACCTCAACCAAGTTTAAAATTTAAAGTCAGAGTATAGGAACTGGAAACAGTGAGCCAGTTCAAATATTATAGTCACGAGCAGCAGAACTAACAGCAGTTATGTCAAAGTTAAGACTCATCTGGAGAGTCAAGAATATCTTTATGAAAACTAAAATCAAACTATCGAGAGCACTAGTCATCTCAATGTTTTAGTAATAATGTGAAGCCTGGACTCTGACAGCAGAATTACAACTAATAATCCAGGCACCTCGATAAGTTAACCAAGTGCCAATATCTTTTATTCGTGTGGTAGTTTTTGATTATAAAGTTTTATGTCCCCGGCTAAACATAGGTACTTAGTATGATGTCTGAACAGGGATGATCTGTTTTGTTCGAATTCTGTTTTCACGTCTTTTCTTTAGATTGCAAGGGTATTGTCATGACTGATGTATATGTCGCTTCTTGCGTTCTTTTTAAATTAGATGTTTGAGACTGACACTTGTTGATTTGTTGTTGTTATTCTGTCTCTATTAACCCCATAGCTGTGACTTTCGTGGTGGCGTTCGGTTCACTTTTGATGATCATGTTGAAAATCGCTTAGAGAAGTATTAGCTGTTTCGTCTAAAGGATATTGATGAAATAGTAAATGAGGTTGCAACATCCCTGTTCAATTATGGCTGTTTGTCTTTGGTGAGACTATATTTACGTTGCAGGATCAGTTTCTACAGATGAATAAAATCGTCGTGACTGCTACCAAAAAAGGAGAGGTTCTTTTACAATTGTGTTTCAAGTTTTCATTAAGTGTAAGAAACACTGGTGTTGAATCATTTTGGCAAGCATAATTGTAAACAGTGAAGACGAGATGGTAGTAGAAGCTTGTTATTGTGGAGTACACACGCGTCCTAACAACATCTGTTTGTGGCAGAAGATGTATATTTTCTTTGGAGTTACACTCGTGGGTCTTTATCCTTGTTTGTAATTGTGGTACTGACTATGCCATACAGTAGATTAATCAATTTATCAGGAGGATGAAATAAAAAGGAAGTAATTTTAAATAATGCTGGAAATAAAAAAAGGCAATATCTTTTTCTCTTCAGACAGACACCACATGGTAAATGTTATGACCTCTTTCGTGACACCAAGTGTGAAACGAATTGGTATGAAAGGTTAACTACTTAGGAGTGATGATTTTTAAAGTCTCTAGCTAATACACACGAGGTGTTTGAATGACATCGTCATGCGCATAATACAGCCACGCGGTTCTAGTTCGTAACTGTTTGCACGCAATATTTATTTATTGCACTTGTAACCATTAGCACATAATATACATTGAGACTGATTGTGCGATGGGTGTATTTTGCTGAAATGGTTTTAATTATATATATCAGCATGTTAAAGAGGAGGAGATGGTAATCGTCGAACCTTGATGATCTAATTTGTTATCCATCTCTTTGAGAGCAGTGTAGAGGGAGGTTGTAGCAATAACTATGTTGTTTAGAATTTTGAGATTACTCTCAAGGACACAAAGCACTTAATATATTTAAAACGTGTTTAATATTTGTTCAAAAAGTGCATGTTTCTGTATTAAAAAAATTAAAACTACGAAGACACATAAGGTATAAATGATCTCTTTTATTAATGATATCAATCTTAGAACCACCAAAGCTACATATAAACAATCCTGTGTATAATAGTTTCGATCTATTTTTTTCCGGTGAAATCATGATTTAATGTTCTCCTACTATCTGCAAAATTCATTTTTGCTAAGTATTCCGTGAATGTTCTTTATTTCACATCTATTTCTACTTCTACTTTCGTGGAGTTGTAATATTTCTTCCTCAGTTTCAGCCTCTTCAACCTCTGTTTTTAGTATTGTATTCATTGTCATATTCACTTCTTGTACTAGTTCTTCGTATAGTGACACAAGATGTCCTTGGCATAGTCAGCGGCATCTTGTATCCAAGCATCTAAAGCAGCATATTTCTGTCACGCCCTTCATTCCAGTTGTAAATTTGGTATTGTAACCAAACTAGCTATACCATCATATTGATATATATAGGAGTGATTGTATTCACGAATATTGCTTCACATGGAAATACATTAATTGCCGTCATCAACATTCTCAACCCTTGTAACACATATTATTGTTGCATTTCGGGCACAGGTACAGTTTTGGTGGTCATGATGTCTTTGCTGCATGTACTGTTCATAAATATTCAACAGTGAATCTTCTGGTGAACTACATTTGAGACAAAGTAGTCAATAACACGCACATCACACATCGTGGAAACATTTAGTCGATTTGTCGTAGATAGAAACAGTTTTTTGTAAAATGGTTTGGTTGTCCTCTACGTCAGGAATATTGTCATTGAGTTCCATCCACGGAAAGTGTTGCTACACCGATGGTACATTTTTCTTGTTTGAAGAATTTTTAATGACTAATACTCATGTTTGATCATGATGTGACATATTTTGTACTTAAATGTTTTGAACCTGCAGCTTCTATTGTAATGTAGTCTTTTAGGTAGAAGTCATGGCGTCGACATTTTTCTAAGTTGTGGTTAGTTAAACAGTATCTGACTATTTGAATACATTAAAATAAGTCAACCTTGTAAAAGGTCTCCGGCATCGCTGATTTAATGTCCTTAATGATTAATCTATACAAGCTCTTTGTAAATGCGTTCTCTTATCTTAGAAGACAAACTATAAATGAGGATCATAATCATGTACCAACAAAGGAAGGGTCACGTTTTAATGATTTGAGTTGAATTTCAAAGTCACATTAGCCTGGCAAAGCCATAGGAAACGTGTATTCCTCATTGTTATGTACATATCGTTAAGTAGTGCTATCCACAGTGGTTTGCGGGTGCATGGATAAGATAGGATCATGCGCGGTATCACGTTGGTCAGTAATGGACGTGCATTGCTTTCGTTAGGAAATTTATAAGACTCACATACAGCAATTTTAGACTGTGGTAGAAGAGCGGGAAGTCTGTGATACATTGCTAATATCGCAGGGAACGTCAATACTTTTGGTACAAGTAATACCACTAAGTGATAGTAAAATAGGTAACATATAAAACAAAAAGAAAACGGTTTGGATAATTTAACGAACGATTTATTTCCCTGAATATAAGCTCAAAATGTTACAAGAATTATTGTTATATTAAATCAAACGTAAAACAACTTGCACTTCTTAATTGAACCAATCATTTGTTTTCCTTGAATACAAAGTGAGAATTTATTAAAAACTTACATTATTGCAAATCAAATAACAAATAATCCTAATTCTTATGTCATTGTCCTAAACTATAGAGCGATCCGACTGAATTCCATTATTGAATCGGCCGATATGTCAGTAACGATGTATTACAATGTTATAATCAAGAATGACCTTGCATAAAGTCACAGTAATGCCAAACATAGTCAAAAAATCAATGACGAGTTTGTAACTTCAATGAATAAATTGTAATTGAATAATTCCTCCGACCACAAACTTTTTTCAAAAATACATACTAAAGATAGGAGAATGTTTTTTCCTACCAAACACATAAATAAATTATCTTTTCATAAACGTTGAACATAAAAATTCAAAGTAAACATATTTACATATATTACTTAAATCACTTTTGAAAGTTACACATATTATATACAGTTTAGAACTGACCCTTTCAATCCCAATCAAGACAAAAGTGAAACCCAGATTTCAGCACAAACTGAAAATGATCTGTAAAAACTAAGCTTTGTTTCCAAAATCATTTATTGCCAATTGTCGTTTGATCTGAGACCGAAGAGAATTTCCCTAGGGAAAACCTCGTTACTAGAACCCAGACCCAAACAACAACAACAAAAACTTGCTTACTAGGTAACACCAGAACACAAATCAAGTAGACTAAACATAACAGCAGTCAGATGTAGACAAAATCTCTACAGGACAGAAGTTCTGAAAAAAACATAATGTAACTGTTTCAGCTAGAATATCTTTCTATATATTATATCTTTATATATTATATCTACTCTTTTCGCACTTCATATTTTAAGCATGTCCTTAAAACTTGAAATAAAGTCTGCGTGTTGGTAGATTAGGGGTATGTCGTGAAATACGAAAAAGATAAGCATGGTTTGTTCGAAATTTGCCGAATACACCACATTAAATGGCGTTTTCTTATCTGAAAATAAACATCAATTTAGCTTTCGTTGAGATTATTCTAAGCTTCATCGATCCTAAGCATGCACGGCTCCAATTTGCTTAAGCGATATCAGATATAGCTATTCTCTCATAGTGCCATAACCTCGTAATATAATTGCTCAGATTTTAATAGATTTTGACTCTAGTTATTCCTTCGATTTGTATAGATATTGAACAACTTTGACTTAAGCGCTAATGCAAAAAAGTTGTTTTTTGATTCAGCTATCCATAAATAATTTAAACTGAGATTAACTAAGATTGTGGATGAAAGTAAATTAGTTCATATTCGATCCCAATCAAATTCAGCAAAAAACATTTAATTGATTTGGTTATTTAAAAGCAGATAGAGTGACACTCATGAAACTAAATGTGTCATATAAAAATATTTGCTGTTAGTAGGGAGAACATGTATCAATATTAAGATTAGATAGGAGTACGGTATTAAATAGGCTGTGGTAGAATAAGGAAAGAGTAAAATGAAAGGGGAAGTTAACATGTTAGTGGAATGTGCCAAATACATTTGAGATTGAGAAACAAGTTTGGATAATAGTAATACTTTCGAATGTGTCTAAGACATTGTTTGAAATGGGATTATCGTATATAAAATAAAATGTAGTATTTGCTCACGTTAAATGCATGTGATGAACGTTATTCTACTCTACAGCGATCCATTACACGCAAGGCGGACATTTATGTACGTGTTACCTGAGATCGTTATTCTCGGTTAGCTTTGGAATGTGGTGACATTCCTGTTATTAGAAAAGTTTTAGTAGCTGTAGGTGCCATGGTTCCAAAGATTGGGGTACGTGTTAGAATTTTTTTTAATGAATAAACATACGAATTATTGATTAATGTTGCCTATTATTTGTTTCAGAGTGCTAAAAAGGTAAGTTATATCGGCTGAAATAAACCAAGATTGTGGAATAGTGTACATTAATGTACATTCGTTCATAATCTATTCCAGCGCAGAATATTTGATGGTTTTAATGATTAAAAAGCAATTCGAGTGAGATTCGGGAAACTAAATAAGTGACATAAAAACATTTAACTTCAATATGGAAAATACGCATTTAAATTGGTACAGCATTTTACGCATATTAATTTAGTTATGGCAATATTTACATTTATTAGAAGCGCGGCATGAAATAAATTCCTGACATATATGGAGAATAGAGGAAATTAACATATACGTGGAATGTGCCGAATACACAGGTTATCGTCTATATAATGCAATGCGCTACCGGTATCCTTTCGTTAATTTGAAAGATATATATTCAGCGCTTAAAAGCAATCACTATCTCTAGAGGTACAAAACTGTTCAACAGATAGCATTTATCGTAATTCGCTTTTGGTATCACCATGTTGTAGCATATTTCCTACTATTAGGAGTTTTGTATCGTTTGGTGCAATTGTTCCTAAGGTGTCAGGACTTACTAGATTATTCACTAATATGAAATAAAAAATATTTTTGTTTCAGACCGTGGTAAGTATGTTTAATTGACGAAAACTATGTTTGTGAATATAACTGGTCAGTGCATATGCTGCTATTAATCAAATGCAGCTCAGAACATTTGATACGCTTGATTATTTGATTGCAGTTAATGTGACGTAGAAAAAAAGGGAATTTGTGACATGAATGGAGTTGATTTGCCTCCCGTAGCTTTGGAAGACGTGTGCTAAATGTTCTAGCTCCAAATCCTATGTGTAGAGGATTCCGAATTAAACCGAACATATCTAAATATAGTTATAATCCCACAGGGTGAATGTAGAATGCGAATTAATTCTGTTTTCAAATTCCTTTATTTACATACTTAGCATGATCTCAGACACAATAGAAAGTCCCAGGAAAGTACCCAAGTCTAGAATTCAAATCCCAATAAACGCCAGTGTTACTAAGGAAGATCATGACAAAAGTCAGAGGTAGAGAACACATAACATTAGTCAGCTGGAGATAAATTCTACATTCAATGACGATCTTTCCAAGAAGCTTAATTTTGCAAACTATGAAGTCTTGAAGTCCTAAGAAAAGATTTTTGTGATGATCTTATTCTTCGCTACAGCTATCCTTTACAGGCAAGGCTTACATGTATTTAAGTGTTACCTTTGATTTTTATCTTATGTTAGCTTTGGAATGTGGTAACATTCCTGTTAATAGCATAGATAATTGCTGCTGCAATCGTTCCGAAAATTAGATATAATATTCTAAGAAATACCAAAGAATTAATGGTTAATATGGAATTTCTTTTTTTAAACATTTGGTCCGGGTAGTAGTCTCAGCTGAGATAAACAAAGGTTGTGGAATAATGTACGTTAGTGCATATTAGTTCGAAATCAAGTCCCGCGCATTTTGTATTGTTTTTATCATTTAAAAGCAGTTAGAGTGAAATACGGGAAATTAAATAAGTGATATGAAGACTTTTCCCTTCAATATGGAAAATACGCATTTAAATTAGTACAGCCTTTTACGCACATTATTTATTTATGACCATGTTTACATTTATTAGAAGCACGGCATGAAGTAAGTTGTTGATATAAATGGCGAATGAGTAACATGATAGAGGGAATTAACATATTTATGAAATGTGCCGAATACACTAAAAGAGGTTATCATATTCATAGTGCAATGTTACTGGTACCTTTTCTTTACTGTGAGAGATAGTTATTCATAGCATAATCTATCATCATGTAGTAATATGCAATCCTTTTTACATTAAGACTACATGTTACGCACATTAGTACAGTAAGGATTAGTTTTACATCTGAAAATACGCAGCATAAAATTTATTGTTGGTATATTAGAAGGATGAATAAAATGATCAAAAATATAATCTGGCTGAAATGTAAAACATGACTGTTTGAAAGAGGATTGTCGTATCTGAAACGAAATAAATTACTAGTTCCATTTCAATCTATTTGAAAATCGTTAATTTACGAACCAACGAATGTTCGCATATATGGTATTAATTTATTGTAGTGACAGTATATGTGTTCATCCAACATTATGTATCACATCTTGTAAAATAATTGTGAATATCAGCATATCAGTATTATGTCGATTCTGTTGAGTTAAGAAGCAAAATAAACAATTTAGTATAATAGTAATTTGTTTGTGGATAGAATGCAAACTAAAAATTCTAAAGACAAATTATTCTCAATTAATTCCCCTAAATCCCACATCTTCTCTCCTAAGTCCAATGTTTCGAATATTCTGAATAAAATTGAATAATCTTGAATAATCACAGGATGACTGAATAAGACGCTTGTAGGTTAGCCTTTCTAAATACTTTGCATAATTCGCATGTCTTAATATAGAATATACGTTTGCAAAGACATGCGCAGGTCTAAAATTCATGTTCAAATCAACGCGAGGGTTACTAGGAAACATCATGACAACTGTTAGAAGTAGACAACACATAACATTAGTCAGTTGGAGATAAATTCTATTTTCAATCACGATGTTTCCAAGAAGTCTAATATTGTAAACTATGAAGTCTTGGGAAACTAATTATGTAGCAATGAATGACTGAGTTATATTTGTTTCTTTATTAATACTGCTCGTATTTACACTGCATATTTTAGTCATGAATTGTCATTCAATTTGAAACAAACTCTGCATGAAATAGTCTTTTGGCAGATTAATGGAATCTATGAAGACCAGAGACAACAATTAAGTAGAAACAAATGGATCGGATATAATATAATTTTATATTTCAACGGCCTTTTACGCTCATGATTAAGAAACAGTCCTTTTTAAATTTCAAACTGACATAGCATAACAGAGATTGAGATGCAAGTTTGGAAAATAGTGATAGTTTGGAATGTGCCTAACAATGTTTTTGAAATGGAATTATCGTATATAAAATGAAATGTATTATTTGCTCGCGTTAAATGCATTTGATGAACCTTATTCTACACTATAGCGATCCTTTACATGCAAGGCGTACATATATTTAAGTGTTACCTGAGAACGTTTTTCTGTTTAACCTTTTGAATGCGATACTATTCCTGTTAATAGTATTGTCTTACTATAACTACAAGTTCAATTGTTCCAACGATTAGGGTACATGTTAGATACAGATATTTGAAACACCTATGCCTTCTTTTAAAACTTGCAATTTGTTTCTTCTTCAGATGGAAACAAAAATAAGTAGTCTCAGATGAGATAAACACAGGTTTTATATTAATGTATATTAGTGCACATTCGTTAGCAATCAAGTTCAGCGCTAAACATATTGTTGTTTTTATGATTTAATAGCTGCAGTTAAAGGGAGATACGGGAAACTAAATTAGTGATATGGAACATTTACGTTCAATAAGGAAAACATGCATTTAAATCAGTACAGTGCATAACGCACATTATTTATGTATTGCCATGTTTACATATACTTGAAGCACGGCATGAAATAAGCTGTGTATATATATATATATATATATATATATATATATATATATATATATATATATATATATATATATATATATATATATATATATATATATATATATATATATATATATATATTTATGTATCTATGTATGTGTGTAATGAGTAACATGATAAAGGAAATTAACTTGTATGTGGAATGTGCCAAATACTCTGAAAGAGGTTATCGTATTTATAGGGCACTGCTACTGGTACCCTTTCTTTAATGTGAGAGTTATCTATTCAGAGCAAAATCTGTCATTATGTGGTGATATAGAAACGTATTTATAATAAGACATGTAACGCACATTATTATAGTAATGGTTCCTTTTACATGTGAAAAAACGCAGCATAAAATTGATTGTTGGTATACTAGGAGGATGAATAAAATTATCAGAAATATAATCTGGCTTAAATGTAAAAAATGACTGTTTGAAAGAGGATTGTCGTAACTGAAAGGAAATAAAATACTATTTCCATTTCAATCTATTTGAAAATCGTTAATTTACGAACCAGCGAATGTTTGCATATATGGTACTAATTTATTATAGTGACAGTATATGTGTTCGTCCATTGATAATATAATGATCTTGTAAAACAATTGTGAATATCAGCATTTCAGCGGTATGTCGATTATGTGGAATTAATAAGTAAAATAAAGAATTTGGTGAAAAAAATACAATCAAAAAAAGCAATTTAGTAAAATGGAAAAAAATTAATCAATTTTAATAGAATACAAAGTAAAAGTTCTAAAGACATTATTCTGAATTAAATCCCCAAGATCCCAAATGTTTTATCCCAAGTCCAAATGTTTAGAATATCCCGAATAAATCCGACAACCATAACTAATCACAGAAAGACTGTAGAAGGCTCTTGAAGGTTGGACTTTCAGTATCCGTATTTGCATAATTCGTATATTTTAAGACTGAATATAATTTCCGAAAAACATACACATGTCTAGAATTCATTTTCAAATAAAAACGATTGTTACGAGGCAACACCAGGACAAAAGAGCAGAGATAGGAAGAACATAACATTAGTCAGGTAGAGATAAATTCTAATTTCAATCACAATCTTTCCAAGAAGTCTAATATTGTATGCTATGATGTCTTGAGAAACGAATTATGTAGGAATAAATGTATGAGCTAGGATTTGTTTCTTTATTAACACTATTCGTTTAATCATGACCTTTCGTCAAATTTGAAACAAACTCTGCACGAAATAAACCCTTGGCAGATTAGTGGAATCTATGAAGAATTGAGACAACAATTTTGTAGCAATAAAGGGATCGGATAGAATATGCCATTATATTAGAACGGACTTTTACAAAAATGATTATAAAATGATACTTTTTTTAAAATGTGACACCAACACAACATAACTGAGATTGAGAAACAAGTTTGGAAAGAAGTGGTATTTTCGAATGTGTCTAATACATTGTTTGAAATGGAATTATCGTATATAGAATGCAACATAGTATCTGCTCAGGTTAAACGCATGTGATGGACCTTCTTCTACGCTACAGCGATCCCTTACACGCAAGGCGTACGTTTATTTAAGTATTACCTGCTATCCTATTCTATGTTAGCATTCCTCTTAATAGCAGAGTTTATAATAGCTACAGGTGCAATTGTTCAAAACATTAAGTAAGTTACGTGTTAGATACAGATATTTGAAACACCTATGCCTTTTTTAAACTTGCAATTTGTTTCTTCTTCAGCTGGAAACAACAGTAAGTAGTCTCAGCTGAGACAAACACAGGTTGTATATTAATGTATATTAGTGCACATACGTTAGCAATCAAGTTCAGCGCTAAACATATTGTTGTTTTTATGATTTAAAAGCAGCAGTTAAAGGGAGACTCGAGAAACAAAATTAGTGATATGAAAACATTTACGTTCAATATGGAAAACATGCATTTAAATTAGTACAGCGTTTTACGCACATTATTTATGTATTCCCATGTTTACATATAATAGAAGCACGGCATGAAATAAGCTGTTGATATATATGAGGAATGAGTAACATGATAAAGGGAATTAACATATATGTAGAATGTACCATATATACTGAAAGACGTTATTGTATTTATAGGGCAATGCTACTGGTACCCTTTCTTTATTGTGAGTGATATCTATTCCGAGCAAATCTATCATTATGTTGTGATATACAAACGTATTTATATTTAGACATGTTACGCACATTATTATGGTAATGGTTCTTTTTACATGTGAATAAACGCAGCACAAAATTGATTGTTGGTATATTAGAAGGATGAATAAAATTGTCAAAAATATAATCTGACTGAAATGTAAAACATGACTGAAAGAGGATTGTCATATCTGAAACGAAATAAAATACTAGTTCCATTTCAATCTATTTGAAAATTGTTAATTTATGAACGTAGTGACAGTATATGTTTTCATCCAGTGATAACATTATGTATCACATCTTGTAAAATAATTGTTAATATCAGCATATCAGTATTAAGTCGATTCTGTGGAGTTAAGAAGCAAAATAAACAATTTAGTATTATAGTATTTTCTTTGTGGATAGAATGCAAACTAAAAATTCTATAGACAAATTATTCACAATTAATTCCCCTAAATCCCACATCTTCTCTCCTAAGTCCAATGTTTCGAATATTCTGAATAAAATTGAATAATCTTGAATCATAACAGAATGACTGTACAAGACGCTTGACGGATGGCTTTTCAGAATCCTTTATTTGCATAATGCTCATGTCTTAATACAGAATATACGTTTGCAAAGACATGCACAGTTATAAAATTCATGTTCAAATCAACGCGAGGGTTACTAGGAAACATCATGACAACTGTTAGAAGTAGACAACACATAACATTAGTCACTAGGAGATAAATTCTATTTTCAATCACGATCATTCCAAGAAGTCTAATATTGTAAACTTTGAAGTCTTGGGAAACTAATTATGTAGCAATGAATGACTGAGCTATATTTGTTTCTTTATTAATACTGCTCGTGTCTACACTGCATATTTTAGTCATGAATTGTCATTCAATTTGAAACAAACTCTGCATGAAATAGTCTTTTGGCAGATTAATGGAATCTATGAAGACCAGAAACAACAATTAAGTAGAAACAAATGGATCGGATATAATATAATTTTATATTTCAACGGCCTTTTACGCTCATGATTAAGAAATATTCCTTTTTGAATTTTAAGCTAACACAGCATAACAGAGATTGAGATGCAAGTTTGGAAAATAGTGATAGTTTTGAATTTGCCTAACTATGTGTTTGAAATCGTATATAAAATGAAATGTATTATTTGCTCGCGTTAAATGAACCTTATTCTACACTACAGCGATCCTTTACATGCAAGGCGTACATATATTTAAGTGTTACCTGAGAACGATTTTCTGTTTAATCTTTTAAATGCAAAACTATTCCTGTTAATAGTATAGACTTATTATAACTACAAGTTCAATTGTTCCAACGATTAGGGTACATGTTAGATACAGATATTTGAAACACCTGTGCCTTTTCTTTATGCTTGCAATTTGTTTCTTCTTCAGTGCGAAATAAAGGTAAGTAGTCTCAGCTGAGATAAAAACAGGTTGTATATTAATATATATTAATGCACATTCGTTAGCAATCAGGTTCAGCGCTAAATATATTGTTGTTTTTATGATTAAAAAACAGCAGATAAAGGGAGACAACTGAAACTAAATTAGTTATATGAAAACATTTACGTTCATTATGGAAAACATGCATTTAAATTAGTACAGCGTTTTACGCACATTTTTATATATTGCCATGTTTACGTATACTAGAGGCACGGCATGAAATAAGCTGTTGATATATATGTGGAATGAGTAACATGATAAATGGAATTAACATATATGTGGAATGTGCCAAATACACTGAAAGAGGTTATCGTATTTATAAGGCACTCCTACTGGTACCCTTTCTTTAATGAGAGCGATATCTATTTAGAGCAAAATCTGTCATTATGTTTTTATATAGAACCGTATTTATAATAAAACATGTTACGCCCATTATTATGGTAATGGTTCATTTTACATGTGAAAAAGGCAGCATGAAATTGATTGTTGGTATATTAGGAAGATGTATAAAATTATCAAAAATATAATCTGGCTGAAATGTAAAACATGACTGTTTGAAAGAGGATTTTCGTATCTGAAACGAAATAAAATAATATTTCCATTTCAATCTATTTGAAAATCGTTAACTTACGAACCAGCGAATGTTTGCATATATGGTACTAATTTATTGTAGTGACAGTATATGTGTTCATCCATTGATAATATAATGATCTTGTAAAATAATTGTTAATATCAGCATTTCAGTGGTATGTCGATGATGTGGAATTAAGAAGTAAAATACAGAATTTAGTGAAAAAAATACCCAAAAAAATTCAATTTAGTAAAATGGAAAAAAATTAATCAATTTTAATAGAATACAAAGGAAACGTTCTAAGACATTATTCTTAATTAAATCCCACAAATCCCAAAAGGTTTATCCCAAGTCCACATGTTTAGAATATTCCGACTAAAATCCGATAATCATAAATAATCACAGAAAGACAGTACAAGGCTCTTGAAGGTTGGACTTTCAGTATCCGTATTTGTATAATTCGTATATTTTAAGACTGAATATAATTTCCGAAAAACATACACATGACTAGAATTCATTTTCAAATAAAAACGATTGTAACGAGGCAACACCAAGACAAAAAAAGCAGAGGTAGCCAACACATAACATTAGTCAGCTGGAGATAAATTCTATTTTCAATCACGATGTTTCCAAGAAGTCTAATATTGTAAACTATGAAATCTTGGGAAACTAATTATGTAGCAATGAATGACTGAGTTATATTTGTTTCTTTATTAATACTGCTCGTGTTTACACTGCATATTTTAGTCATGAATTGTCATTCAATTTGAAACAAACTCTGCATGAAATAGTCTTTTGGCAGATTAATGGAATCTATGAAGACCAGAGACAACAATTAGGTAGAAACAAATGGATCGGATATAATATAATTTTATATTTCAACGGCCTTTTACGCTCATGATTAAGAAATAGTCCTTTTTAAATTTTAAACTAATACAGCATAATGGAGATTGAGATACAAGTTTGGTGAATAGTGATAGTTTGGAATGTGTCTAACAAAGTGTTTGAAATGGGATTATCATTTATAAAATGAAATGTAGTATTTGCTCACGTTAAATGTATGTGATGAACCTTATTCAACACAACAGCGGTCCTGTAAACGCAAGGCATTCATTTATTTAAGTGTTACTTGCGATCCTTGTTCTATGTTAGCTTTGGAATGTGGTAAAATTCTTGTTAGTAGCAGAGTTTTAATAGCTACAGGTGCAATTGTTCAAAATATTAAGTTACGTGTTAGATACAGATATTTGAAATACCTATACCTTTTTTTAACTTGCAATTTGTTTCTTCTTCAGCGGGATTATGGGGTAAGTAGTCTTAGCTGAGATAATCACCGGTTGTATGTATATTAGAGCACATTCGTTAGCAATCACGTTCAGCGCTAAACATATTGTTGTTTTTATGACTTAAAAGCAGCAGTTAAAGGAAGACACGGGAACTAAATTAGTGATATGGAAACATTTACGTTCAATATGGAAAACATGCATTTAAATTAGTACAGCGTTTTACGTACATTATTTATGTATTGCCGTGTTTACATATACTAGAATCACGGCATGAAATAAGCTGTTGGTATATATGAGGAATGAGTAACATGATAAAGGGAACTAACATATATGTATAATGTTGCAAATACACTGAGAGAGGTTACCGTATTTATAAGGCACTGCTACTGGTGCAATTTTTTAATGTGAGCGATATCTATTTAGAGCAAAATATGTCATTATGTTGGAATATAGAAACGTATTTATAATAAGACATGTTACGCATATTATTATAGTAATGGTTCTTTTTACATGTGAAAAAACACAGCATAAAATTGATTGCTGGTATATTAGAAGGATGAATAAAATTATAAAAAATATAATCTGGCTGAAATGTAAAAAATGACTGTTTGAAAGAGGATTGTCGTAACTGAAAGGAAATAAAATACTATTTCCATTTCAATCTATTTGAAAATCGTTAATTTACGAACCAACTAATGTTTGGATATATGGTACTAATTTATTTTAGTGACAGTATATGTGTTCATCCAGTGATAATATAATGATCTTGTAAAATAATTGTTAATATCAGCATTTCAGTGATATATCTATTATGTGGAATTATGAAGTAAAATGAACATTTTAGTGAAGAAAAAAAAAATACAATGAAAAAAAGCAATTTAGTAAAATAGAAAAAAAATTAATCAATTTTAATAAAAATACAAAGTAAAAGTTCTAAAGACATTTTTCTGAATTAAATCCCCAAAATTCCAAATGTTTTATCCCAAGTCCACATGTTTAGAATATTCCGAATAAAAAGCGATAATCATAACTAATCACATAAAGACTTACAAGGCTCTTGAATGTTGGACTTTCAGTATCCGTATTTGAATAATTCGTATATTTTAAGACTGAATATAATTTCCGAAAACATACGCATGTCTAGAATTCATTTTCAAATAAAAATGATGGTTACGAGAAAACATCAAGATAAAAAAGTCAGAGGTAGGCAACACATAACATTACTCAGTTGGAGATAAATTCTAATTTCAATAACAATCTTTCCAAGAAGTCTAATATTGTATGCTATGACGTCTTGAGAAAGGAATTATGTAGGAATACATATATGAGCTAGGATTTGTTTCTTTATTAACACTATTCGTTTAGTCATGACCTTTCGTCAAATTTGAAACAAATTCTGCACGAAATAGTCCTTTGGCAGATTAGTGGAAGCTATGAAGACTTGAGACAACAATTTTGTAGCAATAAAGGCATCGGATAGAATATGCCATTATATTAGAACGGACTTTTACTCTAATGATTATAAAATGGTACTTTTTTAAAATGTGACACCAGCACAACATAACTGAGATTGAGAAACAAATTTGGAAAGAAGTGGTATTTTCGAATGTGTCTAATACATTGTTTGAAATGGAATTATCGTATATATAATGCAACGTAGTATCTGCTCACGTTAAACGCATGTGATAGGCCTTCTTCTACGCTACAGCGATCCCTTACACGCAAGGCGAACGTTTATTTAAATATTACCTGCTATCCTATTCTATGTTAGCATTCCTCTTAATAGCATAGTTTATAATAGCTACAGGTGCAATTGTTCAAAACATTTAAGTAAGTTACGTGTTAGATACAGATATTTGAAACTCCTATGCCTTTTTTAAACTTGCAATTTGTTTCTTCTTCAGCTGGAAGCAACAGTAAGTAGTCTCAGCTGAGATAAACACAGGTTGTATATTAATGTATATTAGTGCACATACGTTAGCAATCAAGTTCAGCGCTAAACATATTGTTGTTTTTATGATTTAAAAGCAGCAGTTAAAGGGAGACTCGAGAAACAAAATTAGTGATATGAAAACATTTACGTTCAATATGGAAAACATGCATTTAAATTAGTACAGCGTTTTACGCACATTATTTATGTATTCCCATATTTACATATAATAGAAGCACGGCATGAAATAAGCTGTTGATATATATGAGGAATGAGTAACATGATAAAGGGAATTAACATATATGTAGAATGTACCATATATACTGAAAGATGTTATTGTATTTATAGGGCAATGCTACTGGTACCCTTTCTTTATTGTGAGTGATATCTATTCCGAGCAAAATCTATCATTATGTTGTGATATACAAACGTATTGATATTAAGACATGTTACGCACATTATTATGGTAATGGTTCATTTTACATGTGAAAAAACGCAGCACAAAATTGATTGTTGGTATATTAGAAGGATGAATAAAATTTTCAAAAATATAATCTGACTGAAATGTAAAACATGACTGAAAGAGGATTGTCATATCTGAAACGAAATAAAATACTAGTTCCATTTCAATCTATTTGAAAATCGTTAATTTACGAACGTAGTGACAGTATATGTTTTCATCCAGTAATAACTTTATGTATCACATCTTGTAAAATAATTGTTAATATCAGCATATCAGTATTAAGTCGATTCTGTGGAGTTAAGAAGCAAAATAAACAATTTAGTATTATAGTATTTTCTTTGTGTATAGAATGCAAACTAAAAGTTCTAAAAACAAATTATTCTCAATTAATTCCCCTAAATCCCACATCTTCTCTCCTAAGTCCAATGTTTCGAATATTCTGAATAAAATTGAATAATCTTGAATCATAACAGAATGACTGTACAAGACGCTTGACGGATGGCTTTTCAGAATCCTTTATTTGCATAATTCTCATGTCTTAATACAGAATATACGTTTGCAAAGACATGCACAGTTATAAAATTCATGTTCAAATCAACGCGAGGGTTACTAGGAAACATCATGACAACTGTTAGAAGTAGACAACACATAACATTAGTCAGCTGGAGATAAATTCTATTTTCAATCACGATATTTCCAAGAAGTCTAATATTGTAAACTATGAAGTCTTGGGAAACTAATTATGTAGCAATGAATGACTGAGCTATATTTGTTTCTTTATTAATACTGCTCGTGTTTACACTGCATATTTTAGTCATGAATTGTCATTCAATTTGAAACAAACTCTGCATGAAATAGTCTTTTGGCAGATTAATGGAATCTATGAAGACCTGAGACAACAATTAAGTAGAAACAAATTAATCGGATATAATATAATTTTATATTTCAACGGCCTTTTATGCTCATGATTAAGAAATAGTCCTTTTTAAATTTTAAACTAACACAGCATAATGGAGATTGAGATACAAGTTTGGAGAATAGTGATAGTTTGGGATGTGTCTAACAAAGTGTTTGAAATGGGATTATCATTTATGAAATGAAAAGTAGTATTTGTTCACGTTAAATGTATGTGATGAAGCTTATTCAACACTACAGCGGTCCTTTAAACGCAAGGCATTAATTTATTTAAGTGTAACTTGTGATCCTTGTTCTATGTTAGCTTTGGAATATGGTAAAATTCTTGTTAGTAGCAGAAGTTTAATAGCTACAGGTGCAATTGTTCAAAATATAAAGTTACTTGTTAGATACAGATATTTGAAACACCTATACCTTTTTGTTTAACTTGCAATTTGTTTCTTCTTCAGGGGACCATGCATGAGGTAAGTAGTCTTAGCTGAGATAAACATCGGTTGTATATTAATGTATATTAGAGCACATTCGTTAGCAATCACGTTCAGCGCTAAACATATTGTTGTTTTTATGACTTAAAAGCAGCAGTTAAAGGAAGACACCGGAACTAAATTAGTGATATGAAAAAATGTACTTTCAATATGGAAAACATGCATTTAAATTAGTACAGCGTTTTACGCATATTATTTATGCATTGCCGTGTTTACACATACTAGAATCACGGCATGAAATAAGCTGTTGATATATATGAGGAATGAGTAACATGATAAAGGGAACTAACATATATGTATAATGTTGCAAATACACTGAATGAGGTTATCGTATTTATAAGGCACTGCTACTGGTGCAATTGTTTAATGTGAGCGATATCTATTTAGAGCAAAATATGTCATTATGTTGTAATATAGAAACGTATTTATAATAAGACATGTTACGCATCTTATTATAGTAATGGTTCTTTTAACATGTGAAAAAACGCAGCATAAAATTGATTGCTGGTATATAAGAAGGATGAATAAAATTATAAAAAATACAATCTGGCTGAAATGTAAAACATGACTGGTTGAAAATGGATTGTCGTATCTGAAACGAAATTAAATATTAGCTCCATTTCAAACTAATTGACAACCATTAATTTACGAACCATCGAATGCTTGCATATGTGGTCCCAATTTCTTGTAGTGACAGTATATGTGTTCATCCAGTGATAATGTAATATTTTAGTCATGAATTGTCATTCAGTTTGAAACAAACTCTGCATAAAATAATCTTTTGTAAGATTAATGGAATCTATGAAGACCTGAGACAACAATTAAGTAGTACTAAAGGGATCGGATATAATATACTTTTATATTTCAACGGCCTTTTACGGTCATGATTAAGAAATAGTCCTTTTTAAATTTTAAACTAATACAGCATAACAGAGATTGAGATGCAAGTTTGGAAAATAGTAATAGTTTGGAATGTGCCTAACAATGTGTTTGAAATGGAATTATCGTATATAAAATGAAATGTACTATTTACTCACGTTAAATACATGTTATATACCTTATTCTACACTACAGCGATCCTTTAAACGCAAGGCGCACATTTATTTAAGTGTTACCTGCGATCATTGTTCTATGTTAGCTTTCGAACGTGGTAACAATCCTGTCAATAGCAGTTTTAATAGCTACAGATGCAACTGTTCAAAAGATTCAGTTACGTGTTAGATACAGATATTTGAAACACCTATGCCTTTTCTTTATACTTGCAATTTGTTTCTTCTTCAGTGCGAACATTTGTTAGCAATCAGGTTCAGCGCTGAACATATTGTTGTTTTTTATGATTAAAAAGCAGCATATAAAGGGATACAACTGAATCTAAATTAGTGATATGAAAACATTTACGTTCAATATGGAAAACATGCATCTAAATTAGTACAGCGTTTTACGCACATTTTTTATATATTGCTGTTGATATATATGTGGAATGAGTAACATGATAAAGGGAATTAACATATATGTGGAATGTGCCAAATACACTGAAAGAGGTTATCGTATTTATAGGGCACTCCTACTGGTACCCTTTCTTTAATGAGAGCGATATCTATTTAGAGCAAAATCTGTCATTATGTTTTTATATAGAAACGTATTTATAATAAAACATGCTACGTACATTATTATAGTAATGGTTCATTTTACATGTGAAAAAGGCAGCATGAAATTGATTGTTGGTATATTAGGAGGATGTATAAAATTATGAAAAATATAATCTGGCTGAAATTTAAAACTTGACTGTTTGAAAGAGGATTTTCGTATCTAAAACGAAATAAAATAATATTTCCATTTCAATCTATTTGAAAATCGTTAACTTACGAACCAGCGAATGTTTGCATATATGGTACTAATTTATTGTAGTGACAGTATATGTTCATCCATTGATAATATAATGATCTTGTAAAATAATTGTTAATATCAGCATTTCAATGGTATGTCGATGATGTGGAATTAAGAAGTAAAATACAGAATTTAGTGAAAAAAATACCCGAAAAATGCAATTTAGTAAAATGGAAAAAAATTAATCAATTTTAATAGAATACAGAGGAAACGTTCTAAGACATTATTCTTAATTAAATCCCCCAAATCCCAAAAGGTTTATCCCAAGTCCACATGTTTAGAATATTCCGACTAAAATCCGATAATCATAAATAATCACAGAAAGACAGTACAAGGCTCTTGAAGGTTGGACTTTCAGTATCCGTATTTGTATAATTCGTATATTTTAAGACTGAATATAATTTCCGAAAAACATACACATGACTAGAATTCATTTTCAAATAAAATCGATTGTAACGAGGCAACACCAAGACAAAAAAAAGCAGAGGTAGCCAACACATAACATTAGTCAGCTGGAGATAAATTCTATTTTCAATCACGATGTTTCCAAGAAGTCTAATATTGTAAACTATGAAGTCTTGGGAAACTAATTATGTAGCAATGAATGACTGAGCTATATTTGTTTCTTTATTAATACTGCTCGTGTTTACACTGCATATTTTAGTCATGAATTGTCATTCAATTTGAAACAAACTCTGCATGAAATAGTCTTTTGGCAGATTAATGGAATCTATGAAGACCAGAGACAACAATTAAGTAGAAACAAATGGATCGGATATAATATAATTTTATATTTCAACGGCCTTTTACGCTCATGATTAATAAATAGTCCTTTTTAAATTTTAAACTAATACAGCATAATGGAGATTGAGATACAAGTTTGGTGAATAGTGATAGTTTGGAATGTGTCTAACAAAGTGTTTGAAATGGGATTATCATTTATAAAATGAAATGTAGTATCTGCTCACGTTAAATGTATGTGATGAACCTTATTCAACACAACAGCGGTCCTGTAAACGCAAGGCATTCATTTATTTAAGTGTTACTTGCGATCCTTGTTCTATGTTAGCTTTGGAATGTGGTAAAATTCTTGTTAGTAGCAGAGTTTTAATAGCTACAGGTGCAATTGTTCAAAATATTAAGTTACGTGTTAGATACAGATATTTGAAATACCTATACCTTTTTTTAACTTGCAATTTGTTTCTTCTTCAGCGGGATTATGGGGTAAGTAGTCTTAGCTGAGATAATCACCGGTTGTATGTATATTAGAGCACATTCGTTAGCAATCACGTTCAGCGCTAAACATATTGTTGTTTTTATGACTTAAAAGCAGCAGTTAAAGGAAGACACGGGAACTAAATTAGTGATATGGAAACATTTACGTTCAATATGGAAAACATGCATTTAAATTAGTACAGCGTTTTACGCACATTTATTTATGTATTGCCGTGTTTACATATACTAGAATCACGGCATGAAATAAGCTGTTGGTATATATGAGGAATGAGTAACATGATAAAGGGAACTAACATATATGTATAATGTTGCAAATACACTGAAAGAGGTTACCGTATTTATAAGGCACTGCTACTGGTGCAATTTTTTAACGTGAGCGATATCTATTTAGAGCAAAATATGTCATTATGTTGTAGTATAGAAACGTATTTATAATAAGACATGTTACGCATATTATTATAGTAATGGTTATTTTTACATGTGAGAAAATGCAGCATAAAATTGATTGCTGGTATATTAGAAGGATGAATAAAATTATAAAAAATATAATCTGGCTGAAATGTAAAAAATGACTGTTTGAAAGAGGATTGTCGTATCTGAAACGAAATAAAATACTAGTTCCATTTCAATCTATTTGAAAATCGTTAATTTACGAACCAACTAATGTTTGGATATATGGTACTAATTTATTTTAGTGACAGTATATGTGTTCATCCAGTGATAATATAATGATCTTGTAAAATAATTGTTAATATCAGCATTTCAGTGATATATCTATTATGTGGAATTATGAAGTAAAATGAACAATTTAGTGAAGAAAAAAAAATACAATGAAAAAAAGCAATTTAGTAAAATTGAAAAAAAAATTAATCAATTTTAATAAAATACAAAGTAAAAGTTCTAAAGACATTTTTCTGAATTAAATCCCCAAAATTCCAAATGTTTTATCCCAAGTCCACATGTTTAGAATATTCCGAATAAAAAGCGATAATCATAACTAATCACATAAAGACTTACAAGGCTCTTGAATGTTGGACTTTCAGTATCCGTATTTGAATAATTCGTATATTTTAAGACTGAATATAATTTCCGAAAACATTCGCATGTCTAGAATTCATTTTCAAATAAAAACGATGGTTACGAGGCAACATCAAGATAAAAAAGTCAGAGGTAGGCAACACGTAACATTACTCAGTTGGAGATAAATTCTAATTTCAATAACAATCTTTCCAAGAAGTCTAATATTGTATGCTATGACGTCCTGAGAAAGGAATTATGTAGGAATAAATAGATGAGCTAGGATTTGTTTCTTTATTAACACTATTCGTTTAGTCATGACCTTTCGTCAAATTTGAAACAAATTCTGCACGAAATAGTCCTTTGGCAGATTAGTGGAAGCTATGAAGACTTGAGACAACAATTTTGTAGCAATAAAGGCATCGGATAGAATATGCCATTATATTAGAACGGACTTTTACTCTAATGATTATAAAATGGTACTTTTTTAAAATGTGACACCAGCACAACATAACTGAGATTGAGAAACAAATTTGGAAAGAAGTGGTATTTTCGAATGTGTCTAATACATTGTTTGAAATGGAATTATCGTATATATAATGCAACGTAGTATCTGCTCACGTTAAACGCATGTGATAGGCCTTCTTCTACGCTACAGCAATCCTTTACACGCAAGGCGAACGTTTATTTAAATATTACCTGCTATCCTATTCTATGTTAGCATTCCTCTTAATAGCCTAGTTTATAATAGCTACAGGTGCAATTGTTCAAAACATTTAAGTAAGTTACGTGTTAGATACAGATATTTGAAACTCCTATGCCTTTTTTAAACTTGCAATTTGTTTCTTCTTCAGCTGGAAGCAACAGTAAGTAGTCTCAGCTGAGATAAACACAGGTTGTATATTAATGTATATTAGTGCACATACGTTAGCAATCAAGTTCAGCGCTAAACATATTGTTGTTTTTATGATTTAAAAGCAGCAGTTAAAGGGAGACTCGAGAAACAAAATTAGTGATATGAAAACATTTACGTTCAATATGGAAAACATGCATTTAAATTAGTACAGCGTTTTACGCACATTATTTATGTATTCCCATGTTTACATATAATAGAAGCACGGCATGAAATAAGCTGTTGATATATGTGAGGAATGAGTAACATGATAAAGGGAATTAACATATATGTAGAATGTACCATATATACTGAAAGACGTTATTGTATTTATAGGGCAATGCTACTGGTACCCTTTCTTTATTGTGAGTGATATCTATTCCGAGCAAAATCTATCATTATGTTGTGATATACAAACGTATTGATATTAAGACATGTTACGCACATTATTATGGTAATGGTTCATTTTACATGTGAAAAAACGCAGCACAAAATTGATTGTTGGTATATTAGAAGGATGAATAAAATTGTCAAAAATATAATCTGACTGAAATGTAAAACATGACTGAAAGAGGATTGTCGTATCTGAAACGAAATAAAATACTAGTTCCACTTCAATCTATTTGAAAATTGTTAATTTATGAACGTAGTGACACTATATGTTTTCATCCAGTGATAACATTATGTATCACATCTTGTAAAATAATTGTTAATATCAGCATATCAGTATTAAGTCGATTCTGTGGAGTTAAGAAGCAAAATAAACAATTTAGTATTATAGTATTTTCTTTGTGGATAGAATGCAAACTAAAAATTCTATAGACAAATTATTCACAATTAATTCCCCTAAATCCCACATCTTCTCTCCTAAGTCCAATGTTTCGAATATTCTGAATAAAATTGGATAATCTTGAATCATAACAGAATGACTGTACAAGACGCTTGACGGATGGCTTTTCAGAATCCTTTATTTGCATAATGCTCATGTCTTAATACAGAATATACGTTTGCAAAGACATGCACAGTTATACAATTCATGTTCAAATCAACGCGAGGGTTACTAGGAAACATCATGACAACTGTTAGAAGTAGACAACACATAACATTAGTCAGCTGGAGATAAATTCTATTTTCAATCACGATGTTTCCAAGAAGTCTAATATTGTAAACTTTGAAGTCTTGGGAAACTAATTATGTAGCAATGAATGACTGAGCTATATTTGTTTCTTTATTAATACTGCTCGTGTTTACACTGCATATTTTAGTCATGAATTGTCATTCAAATTGAAACAAACTCTGCATGAAATAGTCTTTTGGCAGATTAATGGAATCTATGAAGACCAGAAACAACAATTAAGTAGAAACAAATGGATCGGATATAATATAATTTTATATTTCAACGGCCTTTTACGCTCATGATTAAGAAATATTCCTTTTTGAATTTTAAGCTAACACAGCATAACAGAGATTGAGATGCAAGTTTGGAAAATAGTGATAGTTTTGAATTTGCCTAACTATGTGTTTGAAATCGTATATAAAATGAAATGTATTATTTGCTCGCGTTAAATGAACCTTATTCTACACTACAGCGATCCTTTACATGCAAGGCGTACATATATTTAAGTGTTACCTGAGAACGTTTTTCTGTTTAATCTTTTAAATGCAAAACTATTCCTGTTAATAGTATAGACTTACTATAACTACAAGTTCAATTGTTCCAACGATTAGGGTACATGTTAGATACAGATATTTGAAACACCTGTGCCTTTTCTTTATGCTTGCAATTTGTTTCTTCTTCAGGGCGAAATAAAGGTAAGTAGTCTCAGCTGAGATAAAAACAGGTTGTATATTAATATATATTAATGCACATTCGTTAGCAATCAGGTTCAGCGCTAAATATATTGTTGTTTTTATGATTAAAAAACAGCAGATAAAGGGAGACAACTGAAACTAAATTAGTTATATGAAAACATTTACGTTCATTATGGAAAACATGCATTTAAATTAGTACAGCGTTTTACGCACATTTGTATATATTGCCATGTTTACGTATACTAGAGGCACGGCATGAAATAAGCTGTTGATATATATGTGGAATGAGTAACATGATAAATGGAATTAACATATATGTGGAATGTGCCAAATACACTGAAAGAGGTTATCGTATTTATAAGGCACTCCTACTGGTACCCTTTCTTTAATGAGAGCGATATCTATTTAGAGCAAAATCTGTCATTATGTTTTTATATAGAACCGTATTTATAATAAAACATGTTACGCCCATTATTATGGTAATGGTTCATTTTACATGTGAAAAAGGCAGCATGAAATTGATTGTTGGTATATTAGGAAGATGTATAAAATTATCAAAAATATAATCTGGCTGAAATGTAAAACATGACTGTTTGAAAGAGGATTTTCGTATCTGAAACGAAATAAAATAATATTTCCATTTCAATCTATTTGAAAATCGTTAACTTACGAACCAGCGAATGTTTGCATATATGGTACTAATTTATTGTAGTGACAGTATATGTGTTCATCCATTGATAATATAATGATCTTGTAAAATAATTGTTAATATCAGCATTTCAGTGGTATGTCGATGATGTGGAATTAAGAAGTAAAATACAGAATTTAGTGAAAAAAATACCCAAAAAAATTCAATTTAGTAAAATGGAAAAAAATTAATCAATTTTAATAGAATACAAAGGAAACGTTCTAAGACATTATTCTTAATTAAATCCCACAAATCCCAAAAGGTTTATCCCAAGTCCACATGTTTAGAATATTCCGACTAAAATCCGATAATCATAAATAATCACAGAAAGACAGTACAAGGCTCTTGAAGGTTGGACTTTCAGTATCCGTATTTGTATAATTCGTATATTTTAAGACTGAATATAATTTCCGAAAAACATACACATGACTAGAATTCATTTTCAAATAGAAACGATTGTAACGAGGCAACACCAAAACAAAAAAAGCAGAGGTAGCCAACACATAACATTAGTCAGCTGGAGATAAATTCTATTTTCAATCACGATGTTTCCAAGAAGTCTAATATTGTAAACTATGAAATCTTGGGAAACTAATTATGTAGCAATGAATGACTCAGTTATATTTGTTTCTTTATTAATACTGCTCGTGTTTACAATGCATATTTTAGTCATGAATTGTCATTCAATTTGAAACAAACTCTGCATGAAATAGTCTTTTGGCAGATTAATGGAATCTATGAAGACCAGAGACAACAATTAAGTAGAAACAAATGGATCGGATATAATATAATTTTATATTTCAACGGCCTTTTACGCTCATGATTAAGAAATAGTCCTTTTTAAATTTTAAACTAATACAGCATAATGGAGATTGAGATACAAGTTTGGTGAATAGTGATAGTTTGGAATGTGTCTAACAAAGTGTTTGAAATGGGATTATCATTTATAAAATGAAATGTAGTATTTGCTCACGTTAAATGTATGTGATGAACCTTATTCAACACTACAGCGGTCCTGTAAACGCAAGGCATTCATTTATTTAAGTGTTACTTGCAATCCTTGTTCTATGTTAGCTTTGGAATGTGGTAAAATTCTTGTTAGTAGCAGAGTTTTAATAGCTACAGGTGCAATTGTTCAAAATATTAAGTTACGTGTTAGATACAGATATTTGAAATACCTATACCTTTTTTTAACTTGCAATTTGTTTCTTCTTCAGCGGGATTATGGGGTAAGTAGTCTTAGCTGAGATAATCACCGGTTGTATGTATATTAGAGCACATTCGTTAGCAATCACGTTCAGCGCTAAACATATTGTTGTTTTTATGACTTAAAAGCAGCAGTTAAAGGAAGACACGGGAACTAAATTAGTGATATGGAAACATTTACGTTCAATATGGAAAACATGCATTTAAATTAGTACAGCGTTTTACGTACATTATTTATGTATTGCCGTGTTTACATATACTAGAATCACGGCATGAAATAAGCTGTTGGTATATATGAGGAATGAGTAACATGATAAAGGGAACTAACATATATGTATAATGTTGCAAATACACTGAGAGAGGTTACCGTATTTATAAGGCACTGCTACTGGTGCAATTTTTTAATGTGAGCGATATCTATTTAGAGCAAAATATGTCATTATGTTGTAATATAGAAACGTATTTATAATAAGACATGTTACGCATATTATTATAGTAATGGTTCTTTTTACATGTGAAAAAACACAGCATAAAATTGATTGCTGGTATATTAGAAGGATGAATAAAATTATAAAAAATATAATCTGGCTGAAATGTAAAAAATGACTGTTTGAAAGAGGATTGTCGTAACTGAAAGGAAATAAAATACTATTTCCATTTCAATCTATTTGAAAATCGTTAATTTACGAACCAACTAATGTTTGGATATATGGTACTAATTTATTTTAGTGACAGTATATGTGTTCATCCAGTGATAATATAATGATCTTGTAAAATAATTGTTAATATCAGCATTTCAGTGATATATCTATTATGTGGAATTATGAAGTAAAATGAACATTTTAGTGAAGAAAAAAAAAAATACAATGAAAAAAAGCAATTTAGTAAAATAGAAAAAAAATTAATCAATTTTAATAAAAATACAAAGTAAAAGTTCTAAAGACATTTTTCTGAATTAAATCCCCAAAATTCCAAATGTTTTATCCCAAGTCCACATGTTTAGAATATTCCGAATAAAAAGCGATAATCATAACTAATCACATAAAGACTTACAAGGCTCTTGAATGTTGGACTTTCAGTATCCGTATTTGAATAATTCGTATATTTTAAGACTGAATATAATTTCCGAAAACATACGCATGTCTAGAATTCATTTTCAAATAAAAATGATGGTTACGAGAAAACATCAAGATAAAAAAGTCAGAGGTAGGCAACACATAACATTACTCAGTTGGAGATAAATTCTAATTTCAATAACAATCTTTCCAAGAAGTCTAATATTGTATGCTATGACGTCTTGAGAAAGGAATTATGTAGGAATAAATATATGAGCTAGGATTTGTTTCTTTATTAACACTATTCGTTTAGTCATGACCTTTCGTCAAATTTGAAACAAATTCTGCACGAAATAGTCCTTTGGCAGATTAGTGGAAGCTATGAAGACTTGAGACAACAATTTTGTAGCAATAAAGGCATCGGATAGAATATGCCATTATATTAGAACGGACTTTTACTCAGCAGCAGAGAGGGTGAACCCTACAACGTTTTCAGACAAAATTTGATTGAAATCCTAAAACGAGCCGTCCTATAATCTCATTTCAACCAAAAAAAGGGCGAATCCTACAACGTTTTCAGACAAAAAAAATTGATTGAATCCTTAAAACGATCCGTAGGATTTCGTTGAAATCTTAAAAATCTACGAAATCTCATTTTAACTAAAAAAATGAAAACGAAGATTTTTACGATTTTTTAATCAATTTTGGTCGCAACTTGTTGTCATCCACCCTCTCTGCTGCTATGGGTTAACAAAAAATAATAAATGATTTGATCAAGTCTTTATGATGAAAGTCCTTAGGACGAAAATCCTTTGAAATTGCAAAGCAATTTAGGATTTCACAAACAAACTAATCACTAACACCTCTTCTTGTAAATCAATCAGATTATTTGACTGGTCGGTGAGTTTGAAATTAATTCTTGTTAATGAATCATTATGGCATCGCATGTAGACAGGATTAATTGGGTTTTCAATAATTAAAAATCCTGGAGGAGCTGTTGGTGCAAACGAATAAAGAATATATCCTTGCTGAGCTTGATTTGATCGTTCGAGATTAATTTGATAGCTTCCTTCGATAACATCACATACTAAATTGAGCGCAATCACCGATGAAATATTTACGTTGAACGGAGCGATATGCCTGCCGCCACCATCTGGGTCATTATTATGTTTGAGGATTTTTATTTCCCCTGATGCTGTTTTTTTCCATGCATCATGAATTATTTTAAAACCAACATCGATGGTGTCACTGAGAAGTTTTTTTAGTTCTGGTACGTTATATCCTGGTAGTTTGAATGTGGGGATATCTTCAACGCGGATTTTATAGTCTTTTGCAAATCCTGTTCTCGATAGGGGATTATCGTCATCTAATATATCCTGAATAATTTTTAGGTTAAATGTTTCCATATCGTCGATAATTTTGTTGCATGTTTCTACGACGCTGATAAATTCATCTCGGGTGAGAGAGCCGGATTTAAGAGATATTAACAACAGCGATAAATCATTATTCATTGCTGTGAAATTTTTAATGATTTCAGGTTCGTTAACAGATTGAAATCCCTCCTCCTTTTGTCTAACTGCGCTGCGTACGAAATAAAAAAAACCTAAAGTGTTTTCGCTCTCTCTATAACTCTTTATTGGATTATCGGGTTTTATTCTGTCGGTGATATAATCAGATTTTTGTGGTTCTGGTAAATCAACGGTTTTCCCCCCTGGTGGTAATTCAGGCCATCCTAATACGGTTCTTATTGAGCTTTGATAGATATCTACGACATATTCTTCTGAGTTTATTTCAATGGCAGATGATAGCGTCGGCTCATGAACTGTTATAGCGATTTTCGATTCTGTTCCAGTAATCGATTTTATTCTACGCGCGAATTCATTATTGATTTGTTCAATTTGGTATGACCCTGTTGGTATCGAAACGACGTTCCAGTCTGGGGTTCCGTCGGGTTTATTCTTATTTGCAAACACTAAAGAATTATTGGGTTGTTGACCACCAAATGATTTTGATCTGATATTAGGCCAACTGTGATACACTCGTAATTTTGCTAGCGCTATCTCCTTCACGGGGACTGGGCTAGGGAAATTCACACTAAACTCGGGTTCCGTTGATGTTATTGATATCATGCTTGTTTGTATTGGGTTCGTGTTCTCCACTACTCGTTGAAGTAATTCCATCGGTGTCGTCATTGTTATTATACTCATGTTGTATTTCTAATTTTGGTATCGAGGAATCATAAATACTGACCATCACCGAGAACTCACAATCTGGTAATGTTGATATTATTGAGATCATTTTGTTTTTTGGGTTCGTGTTTTCTGATTCCATCGGTGTTGTCATTGTTATTATACTCATGTTGTCGCTCTAATTTCGATATCGCGGAATCAAAAATACTGACCATCGCTGAGAATTCACTATCTGATATAATCGTATTATCGAGTGACGACGATATCATCAGGGATAATTGCGAGTATGCGGTTGATGCAATATGAAATTGAAGTAAGTAATTCTGCAGTTTACTCTGGCTGCATGATGATATCTTTTTTGCTATCCCGGTTGATATACCCCCGATTGTAGCCACCGCAGAAATGCAAATTGGAACTACGACCGGGGCAATCATTGTAACCGATGCAAGTATTATTCCGGCGCCAGTGAGAACGCTTGACACCGAGTACACAATAACATCAATTGCGGTGATTCTTCGTCGGTATTTTTTTATTTTTATTTGATACTCCTCGGCGAGGGTTTTGAGTCTATTCTGAAATTCTCTGACCTGATCATAGCGACATTGCGTTGATGAAATCATTGTTATTTTAAAAAAGCTAGCGTTTTCAATTGTGAAATCCTTTCAATTACGATTTACTTAAATCCGCTACGAATTCCACATACCACGTTGTTGAGACTTTAACCAAACTTTTATTAGCATATGTGATTGTGAACTTTTCAGTTGTATCCTTGTCGATGATCGTTGAAATCGTATTATTGACCCCGGATGAACTGGACGATGAAATACTAAATTGAGTCAATGGTGTCACTAGTGTTAATCGATAAATACCCTTAACGGTTGCAGTGATATCTAATGTGTTGTTTGTAGGTGTCCACTCAAATGATCCGTGTTGGATTGTATATACTACGTTGTTGGTTTTCTCATGAGGAATTTTTGTTTTTTCAATGATTGTTATCATCCTCGAAAAATCACCTTTGACGGCTTCGATGAAGTTTTTTGTCTCATCGATGGATTTTTTAATATCAGGGAGTTTTATTTCAATTTTATCCAACGGGGTTCCAATAAATTTATCAATGATATTTCTACGAAATGATATAAACTGTTTTCCGTTTTCTTCAATTTTAGATTCAAGTGTTGTTAGTACAAACAGAGAATTGTTTAACTCATCGTTGATAGTTTTTAATCGATCTGTAATCGTCGAAACGATTACACCCGGTTTGAGTTTACCCTGATCGGAAAATAACGCGATAGTATTTTCGATTGCGTTTCGCTGTTTAACTAAAATATCATGCAACGACACATCACTAGTTTTCAATTAACCCTGATCGGAAAAAAGCGCGATAGTATTTTCGATTGCGTTTCGTTGTTTGACTAAAATATCATCCAACGACACATCACTGGATTTCAATTTACCCTGTTTGTCCTGAAATACAACTATTTCGTTCGGGTCAACACTTGTTAAGTTCAACGTCTCAGCGATTTCATCTTTGATTGTTTTTTTTATATCCTTGAGAGAATCAGGGGGTGCAGTGCCATCGGGTTTGGGTTTCAATGATCTCCCCCAAATATCAATCATGTTATTGTAAAACTCTTTCTCTCTCTAAAATCGTTTTTGACGACTTCGTTGAAAAATCTTCGATTTTCTCCAGCGATTACTAGTGTATTCATTCACGACAATATGTGGTGGTTTTCCGCTTGGGTTACTCAAGGAGTTAGAAATAGCGTCAAGGACATTTAATACTTCGCTGCCACATATTGGTGGGTCATTCATTTGTTGTGTTGGTAGCGTAGAATACCAAGTCTTCATTGGAAGGGTTTTTATATAACGCAAAAACTCTTTTGGTGGGGCTAATCCATATGAATCAAAATAGACAATCCCACGTGGATCAATAGCGTATGTAACCCAGTGAGTTCCGGGTCCGGTGCTGTTATCTAAATTAATGATTCCGGTTTCAACGCTGTTTGGTTGATGTGGTAATTGATCTTTCATAAAGACACCTCTAAAATTTTTAATCGCTAGTTTTTTAGCAGCATCCATTAAATCAAAATTGGACATGGGAACCATCGAAGATTTGGGAACCATAGGTTCGGAAATCGAAGATTTCTGAATTAATAAATCGTTCCTGGTAGTCTTAGACCCTTTCCGCTGTACCACGAATACGGGGTTCCTGGTAGTCTTAGACCCAATCCGTGAACGGATCGTCCCTTTTTTTTATATCCTTTCCCAGTTGCCTTCTTTAGTGCCATTCCTGCTGCAGTACCAACGGCTCCTAACGCTGCCGCTTTAGCCACCGCTGGGGCTGCTGCTGCAATCAATGCTGGTATTGCAGCTAACAACGGGAATATACCGCCTGTTTTAATCATATTTTTGATAGCAGCCGCAGAGAGAGTAATCTGAACACCTTTTTTGGCTGCAAGTGCATCATTGAAATGTTTCACCTGACGAGTTGTCAGCGATAATTTATTTGCACCACCAGTCATTTGGTTGGGTTTCAACGTGATTGTGGTTCCACATTTTTTAGCTGATTCCGATTGCAATTTTTTTAATTGACCGGGAGTTAACGCAACACTAATAACACTATATGACATTATACATAATAGATTGATTCTAAATCGAGAAAATCGTTTACGATTTCAATTACATGTTTTTGAAAATCAAAGATTTTCTACTGGGGCATCTACCACTCTCATTCTTCCACCAACACCTTCAAGTAGCATTGATTTGTCGCTGAGAATGACAGCAACCGCTCTATAATCAGCAATAGCACCACGAGTCACATTAGCTCTAAAATGTATATCAACAACAGATTGTCTCATCAAATCGAGATGTTCCAGTGAGAAGTAATAGATCGGATACAGATTTTTAAAATCATATTGTGATATTTGCAAACCAGTATCCACATTTTGATCGCGTGCCATAAATGACAACAGACGATGATAAACTCGTGCGATATGATTTTCTGTGTAATTAAGTTGTATATCCTCGGATGGTTCCTGTTGGCCGTTTATTCTCAGTGAGACGTCTTTCACACCTAATTGATCAAATATCATATGACTGAAACGTTGATCGCCAACTCGTGCGTTATCCTGTAACGCAATAAATATATGACGTGGCGCAGCAACACCTTGTTTTGATGCTAGGTTCCAAGTGAATAACCCGTTGATATTTGATTGTTTAACATCTGTACTCACGGTTAGCCAACTCAACAACGACTTTCCTCCCTGGTCCATAAATGATAGTAATCGTTCTTCTGCAGTGATTGCTGGAGTCAACACTGGCATCCACAATGATATTTTTGTTAAATTGACTTTACCGGCATCATCATTTATATGTGCTGCAGCTGGGTTTGCTGGAATCCTCCAGATTGCGTCACTATCATCACTCTTTCGTACAAGCGATACTGTATGCTTCGCTCCATAGATAACTTTTCTGACGTTTCTACAGAATCCAAATATATGATGCAGTGGAATCGCGCATGAAAATGATTTACGCCCTACTCCCAACATTGAGTTTCGTGTTGCAGCTCCTAGATTGAAATTAGCATCGTTGTTTATAATCATATCCTCGGCATCAATATTAGCGGTGCCAGCATTATTCTTTGGTCGTCTTACAACAAATGGATTTCCTCCAGCGGTATTCTTACCATCTTTTGCAAACATCATAGAGGGTCCTGCTGATCTTGTATAATCATCAGAATATCTCGCTAACCCGATTATTGTTGTAGCCACATCAACATCGCGATCTATCGACTCGATTTCTTTTCCATCAATGAGATATCTAGCACTCTCAAATAGCGCCATGATACCATTATTGACAAAACCGACTTGAGTACCAGCTGGATACGGTGCTGGTACAGCAGGAGTATCAGCAGCTGTTACAAGTTCTCCTTCTACTTCAATAAACGCTTCACAGGGTAGAAAGTATTTACTGGTATCATGGACTTGAAGATCAATTCTTGCTCGACTATTTGAGTCTATGGCATGATAGGCGTAATATTGATAATCGCGTACAGAATCATCCTTGCCAACTGGGGCGTCTATATCAAATGCTGGATCACGTGACTGTTTGAACATTTTATTCTATTTATCAGAGTCTAAATCGCGATTTCCCATTTCATCGTCGTAGTTTTTTAAAGCCACTTCCTGCTATCATGTTTGCAATATTGCTTTGGTCGGGGGTTAAAACCATCGACGCTAATTTTTCATCTACTGCGTTATTTATAATTCTACTAACACTTGCAGGCATTTCCGCTGTAGACGGTAACGGTTTTGAAAATCCTTTAGATTTCATCCGTGATTTCACTAATGATGTTAATTTATTCTTCGCAGTTGAAAACGCTTTTCCAGCAAGATCTCCAACAGCACCAATACCCTTATCACGAATAACATCAATTGCTTTCATTGATAATTGTTTAGCCAACGGCATCACTTTTGGAGCCATTCTCGCAAATAATCCTAAAATGGTATTACCTAAACCATCTCCGTAGTATGCTCTATAAACCGGAAACCGTGAATTAACTACGTAGACGGGGGTTGGTTTATCATGATTGTAGTGTATGATCATTATTTGAAATCAGAAACAATTTTTCAATTGTAAAACAATTTATCAATTCAGTCACTATGATACCCATTTGCTAACTCGTCAATGAAATCTCGATATGTGCTGATATCCATGATACCACCCTGAAATAACCGTCTACAGATATCAGCTGCTTCATTAATTATTTCCGGTGAGTTATTTCCAGCTCGGAACCCTCCTACAAGAACCTCTAATCGTGATATATCACTGAGAACACTACCAGGACATGAAATCCTTGGATTCTCACTGGAATCTCTTAATCCACTTCCGCTATAACCAATTGCTTCATCCTGTTTTTCTTCATCCGTGGGTTGTAAATAACCAAGAAAATCATCATCATCACGTGGTATTTGTTGTTTTTTAGGTGAAAAAGATATTTTCTTTGCAGGTTGCTGTCGCCGCCTTTGTAATTTTGGCGGTTTTTGTTGTTGTTTTAGTTCTTCAAATTGTTTATACACTATACCCACCGCATTGATATATTCGATGTATGATGCACTATCTGTCTTAATTTGACTTTTTTCAGTTTTGATCTTATAGAATATATCAGCCCAGTGAGTTATACTTCTAACATATTTATGATGTTCTGGTTTCAACATTTTTTTTCTGTTTTCATAAGTCTTAACAACAAGCGCAGGAATTTCTGTTGGATCAGTCTTATCAATTGCTGCTAACCCTTCCTCGTTAAATCTCACGCGTAAATCATCTACTGTTCTTTTTGATTCTATTTTTTGTACAGCCTGTTCTGTTTGTTCAGTTTTCGCTGCTATTTTTTCGAGTTCACCAATAACAGATTTCCCTGTCTCGGGAACATCCCCCCGTATAGCACGCTCTATCCCTTTCGTTGCTGTGGTTACTGGTTTAAACAACTCTTCAGATCCCGCAGCAAAATCAGTCTGAAAACTCTGTCGTTGTTGTAGTTTATTCCGTACAGAGTCACGAATTGGTACAAATCTCTTAATTGCATCTAATCGTTCACGAGCCAATCGGGTTGTTAATGCTTCATTGACCATTATTTGAAATCAGAAACAATTTTTCAATTGTAAAACAATTTTTTTAATCCCGACCTAACACCATCGGATGGTCATGGAAGTGTTATTTCATCCTATAACGGCTTCTATCATTGATGAGGGAAGTATCAAAATTGTATATAAAATAAATAATACTGATAGTTCCCTCACTTTTTTGACATGTCGGATGATTTTTAATACGGTCATGGAAGTGTTTTAACAGCTCTATCATTGATGAGGGAACTATCAAAATTGTATATAAAAATAATTAATACTGATAGTTCCCTCACTTTTCCATTGATCATCCATCGATTTTTGACATCCATTGAGGGTCGGCTAAAAAAAATGATAATGGTCGGGCAATCAAATAATGATAAATGGTCGGGCAATCAAATAATGATAAATGGTCAATCAAAATTGTTCATTTTCTTGAATTAACGCCCGTAGGTTTCTAACTTTAGAATTAACCTCCTTTTTCAATTCGTATTCGTACCCCAATTCTTTTCGTATTCGTTCTACGATGGTATACAACGGAGCGAACACACTTACGTCACTGGAAAATGCGAGAGAGTCCCGAATAGAATTCTGAATTCTTTTGATGAGCGCATACTTCTTTGGTAGCATATATTTATTGTTGTTAACTCCGTATTCTATATCCTGAAAATCAGACATGATTTGATCAGGATTTAACCCATCTGATAGTTCAATATCCCAACTTTTCAATTTTGAAATCTCGGATATGATGCTATTCATGTTTTCAGAATTCATTATTCTATAATAATGATATATTTCTAAATGAAAAATATGACGTATTAGACATAACTAAATCGAATTTTTTGTCCCGTCCCCTTTGAAATAGCCGATCGACAAACCCCCTCTGCAACATATCGTACAGAGGGTCTACAAATATTGAAATACTTGCCGGCTTCATATATTGATTTTAATACTTTTTCTTCGTTAGTTATTGTATTCAAAGATTTCACAGGTCTCGCTTTTTTCGAGTATTTCCCAGTCCCCCCTCGTTTGGTATTTTCACTATGTGTAACAGCCTGCAGATTTGATAAAGAATTGTTCTTCGGATTAGAATCAATATGATCAATAACAAAACCATCTTTGATCAATCCATGGAAACACTCGTACACGAAACGATGATTGTAATATTTCTTCTTTCCAACAGTAAAGAACAAATACCCCATACCATTATCCCACCCAACTGGGTTCTTCAGTCTACGGTTTCTTACAACACCATCACTGGATGCTTCATAATTTGTACTCACAGGGTGCTGTCTGAATTCTTGGGTCATTCGTATACTATACTATTTGTCTAATTCAATGACTGATCCATTGCAGGGGGATTCATTATACATAAATCTTTCATTTAGACACTTGTTTTTAGTATAGCATGAAAGAGTTCAAGAGATTGACTTCGAAAAATGCTGAATTCAATGCTGATAAGGAGTTTAAGAGATTATTGAAAATCAGTCCTAGATTTAATCTCGATAGACCCAAAAAACGTAACAAACGTCCAAGAGACGGAAACATGAAAGAGTTTAAGAGATTATTGAAAATCAGTCCTAGATTTAATCTCGATAGACCCAAAAAACGTAACAAACGTCCAAGAGACGGAAACATGAAAGAGTTTAAGAGATTATTGAAAATCAGTCCTAGATTTAATCTCGATAGACCCAAAAAACGTAACAAACGTCCAAGAGACGGAAACATGAAAGAGTTTAAGAGATTATTGAAAATCAGTCCTAGATTTAATCTCGATAGACCCAAAAAACGTAACAAATTTAATCTCGATAAACCCAAAATCCTTCGGATTTCAAAAGCGTCCAAGAAATTATCCTGGAAAGATGCTCAATTCAATCTCGATATAGTTTCTAATACACCCAAGAATACAATTCTTGATAAAGCCATGATTAGTAAAATCAGAGATTGTTTCAATGAATTTAAGCGTGATGGAGCATCCTATTGTTGGTCAACATTTCGAATTGATGGTGTTGTTGACGCTACCATGAATGATGAAAAAGCAGCAGTGATAATTTCACGTGTTGGGGAAAAACGGTATTTTTTCCGAATCAAATTCATTATTGAAGTCGATGGCAAATGGATTATTAGGGATAAATTTGAACCAATCCTCAAGAATAAAAAAGCTGTCATTGTGAGTAGAGATTCCAAACCAGGAATTCTAACCGGCATTGACAAACCATACTACGAAAGATCTTATCCCGTAACAGCAATGGTTTATGGGCTATATCCGTTAAATGATAAACCCGATATCGCAAAACTAGCTCCTATGAAATATTCGTCAGGGCTTAATTGTGTAGCAACACGGGTAATGGAGCACTTCACAAATGCATCCCGAGGAAATAAACTAACTGATCTGCGACGTAGGAAAATAACCGAATGGGAACTGACAGTGAAACAGCATGGTGCAAAGATTTCTGATATAGCTAAATTAGAAACATCATTAAGATTTCCAATAACAGTTATGACGATAACCGGAGAGGTTTTATACGAACCGAAATATAACAAAAATGGAGCACCAATACAGATTATTGATCATAACAAACACGCGTGGACACCTGCGGTAACAGTATTTCCACGAGAACGAACCGTGAAATATATCCCACCGGAATTTTCCGGGGAATTAGTCGGGGATGTTTTCTATGAAGAGAGATTATTTGATGCTATTAATGCGTTGTGTAAGGATGATCCTGTGTCAGTGTGGTTACTTAGAAGTGATGAAGATCCCGAAATAGGATTCGATCAATTTGTAAAACCAAATGGTGAATTATATCGCGTTGAAGAATTAGATAATAGAATGAGAAAAATCGCTAGTGATTTTTCACCGGAAAGTTTCCATGAAAAACTACTCACGGATAGTTTTACTATTCCATCAGTGGTAGCTCACTTCGCAAGAGAAAAAAACTCATGGCGTCCAACACGAAGTGATTTTCTCGAGGATGTTAAATTGAGTTGCGTCGAATTTGGTCATGGAGGACTGTGGAATACGAAATACTCACTTGATGGTATGATTTCAATTGATATAGCCGCGTGTTACCCCGGAAGTTTTCTCGGATATGGGGAATGCGCTGAGTACTTCAAACGATTTGGACACCCCACGCATGAAATGACTCGTGTTGCGATTAATGGACCATTGCCTGATTTTGATTTAACCGGATTCGCTCGTGTGATATCATTCGAATTAGCTACAGGGTTACATCCGTGTAGTTATGTTTGGCTCGGTAAACACCTATCTGAAAAGGCCTGGATGCCAATAGTGCTATTGAGATATATGATTGATTGTGGTATGCTAATATCGTTGATTGTTTCCGAGGCTATTATATGCTATCGAGCTCAGAAAGAAGTTTGGCTACCACAACCCGATCTAGATCGTATAATTAGCGAATTGCGAAAACAATTCCCTGATTTCAATGAAGAACAAATCATGAATTGGTCTAAGAAGTTATTTGAAATTAAAAAAGAACAAGCAAAGGATCTCGGACGAAGAATAATCGGTAAATTTACCCAGGGTGGACGATACGACAACGCAAAATACTCTTCGCGGTTGATCACAGATGTCGCTGAATACGATTTTATTGTAGCGGATTTAATGAAGCAGGGAAAACTTGTATCCCGTAAGGATGCTTTTCTATCCAATGGTGAGAAAATGGGTACGGTTGTTACCTACTGTGATGGATATAATTCCCAGTACACACATTTGAGAAGTTCAATGCTAGCCTATGCTTCTATTAATCTATTTTCGATGATAAATAGATTTCCTAATACCGCGGTTAGAGTGGCCACTGATTCGATGTATATACACAATAAGTACAAATCAGCTGTAGCTAAATTCACAGATCCCGAAGAAAATTGGGGGCGTTGGCGATTTAAAAAGGAGATGCTACATGAGTATTGTGAATCCGCAGACGTTGCCATGGATGATAAATATCTTTGTTGTAACCGTATTGAAATTCAATCAGAATTTTCTAATGCACCACCGGTATCTGATCCAATCTGTAGATATAAAACAGTTTATTTAAACGGTTGTGGTGGGTCAGGAAAGACAACTCGTGCAATTGAATTATTTCGTCGGTCAACCATGATTGTGCTAACACCGACTCACAGACTCGCCAGAGAGATGATACAGCGAGGGGTAAATGCTTGTACTTACCATAGTTTCTTTCGATGGAAGGGTGACAAATGGACTCCTGAGCGTATGGGTGATAAATTCATTCCTGAAATCATAATTTGGGATGAAATATGCACAGTGTCATTAGATGTATTACAAATATTTCTCGAGTGGTTGTTAAACAAAAACACAAAAGTCGTCATGTGCGGTGATCACGGCCAACCACCACCATTTGTCGGTGCATCTCCACATGAATGGCTAAGGGGTTTTGTAGACTACTATGAAGAAATCACCACTGATTATAGATCAATTGATGAACGATTACGCGAGTTCAAAGCGCTAATTAGATTACAACCGGATAGAATCCAATGCGAAATAGCGCGTGAAGTGATTTCAGAAACTCAAATAAACGATTTCTGGGAAACATGGAAACCAAATGATTTGATAATTGCAAGTAGAAAAATAGTCAGGGATACACTTCAGATGAAGTTATTTGAATTGCATAAACAAAAATTTGCAACACTTCCAGTACCCCTTTGTTATAGGCCATCGGATACACGAAAACAGAACACTGAAGTTGATATTCCAGGACAGAGTGAAAAACAAATTCTCGTATTAAATGATATTGTGCTGGTTGATATCAATGTCGTTGAAGATGCATTGCGTGCTAATAAATCCCCGTGGACGCTAGGATACGCAGCGACGATACACTCTTCACAGGGATTGACTATATCGGATACAATTGTTTGGATGGTGGATAATCACATCGAATGGTCGAATTTAGTCTATCTCGCAGTATCCAGAGTACGAAAAATAAATCAACTTCGAAGAATTGTTTTCGATGATAATGACACCACAATAAATGATATTGATGTTAGCATCATTAATAAAAAACTCTCCGGTTACAAACAACAGGACAAAAAAAAACAACGAGAATTTGATATTGATGCTGAATTAATAATCACTTTGAAGAAACAACAGAATAATCACTGCGCGAGTTGCAATTGTATAATGCGTTGGCAGTATTCGGATAAGGATCCTCGCCAATTCACCGTAGACAGAAAAAATAACAGTCTCGGTCATGTCAGAAATAATGTGATGTTGACTTGTCTTGAGTGCAATAGACGCAACAGTGCTAGTTAAGACCATGCGGTGGCAATTGAGTATCCTCGGGAATTACCTGTAGTTGTTGTCGAGTAAAACCCCGCTGAGGGGCAGTTGAATCCAGTTTATAGACTGGAGGTCTACCCGTAGATCGTGTTATACTAGATATCTTATGCGTAGTGACGCTCCAAATAGGATCAGTAGCCCTTTTTCTACCCCCTTCAAGCTCTCCTGGTTCGTATAAGTACCTCACAATGACATTACTACCAAGAATTGGTTCTTTGAAATCTTTTTGTGGTTGTGCGGGTATTGACTTCTTTTTAATCGCGTTGATAGGTTTCATGTTGATTGTTCTAGTAATCTCGTTATTCAGTGCAGTAATCACAGATGGTAATCTTTTAACCCATTCACGGGATCGCTTTTCTTGAATGAATTCTTTTGCGTATTGATATCCAAATAACCGCTCAGCAATCGTCCGATTAAATCGTTCTACAATGGCCTGATCGCGATGTAGCGCAGTATGCCCTCGTCGTATGGTGACATTATGATGTTTCATTGTAGATAATACTGCACCCTGAAATTCCTTGCCAGGATCAACCTGCAATAGATTTGGCCAGTGCAGAGGACCTCGTCGATAAATCCTTTCAAATGCAGAAGCGACTTCAGTGGCTGATTTTGTTTTTAACGGTTCTGCTTCTTTGTATCGACTTGCAATATCAACTACGGTTAAAGCGTATTTGTAACCACGATCATGTGGCAGAAATAATATATCAGCCTGATGAACTTCATTAGGAGCGGTCACATCAAAATGCGAGAATTGAATTTGTTTAGGCGGTGGTAGATAAATTTGCCATAGTGCCTGTTTGGATAACCAATTAGCCGCAGTGGTTTTTTTCACTTTTGCAGCGCTAGCGAGTTTATGGACTGCTGATTTACCCCTCCAGTATCCTCTTGGGGAATAATAAATTGATTCCATATTATTAATTACCGGCACCTAACATCAATTTACTTTTCATAGCCGATTTTATCAAAAATGAAACCAATTTTTCTTTGAAGGATTTATCAGGAATAGCATTTAACGCATGAATTAATTTCACATCTGCGAGATGTCTGTGTTGCAGATTGCTGCTTTTATAAGCAACATCATGAAGGTGACAGGCCTTATCAATGGCGTTTATTGGTTCTTCACCGGGGTTGGGTTGATTTTGATTATTGAGTCTGATATCAAGTCTGGTTCCCGGTCCACAGTAGCTATATCCGGGAAGGTGCTTTTCTCCGGGGTACTTTGCCCATGGGGTTCCAGGGAGCTTTGCCAATTTGGCTGCGATATCACCTCCTCGTTTTTTTTTAAATCAGATTTCATAGACACAAATCTAAATTTCTTTGTACCACATTGCATGCATTTACCAGAAAGCGCTGATCGGTTATTTTTAGTTGTAACTGTCGTCACATCATCTGTGCCAGTACGCGTTTTGCACTTCACACAATATAGATCCATAATTTATGTATAGAAATATGGATATAATTGATTTTTCAGCGACTAAAACAAGAGAACCAATTAAGCATCATGCAGCGCTACCAAACTCTATCCGGATGATTATAATCGGGCCATCTGGATCCGGTAAAACGCAATTGTTGCTCAATTTAATAATGAGATGGATGAAGTGGGATAAGTTGTATTTAATTGCTCCTAGCGTAGATGATCAACGATGTTATGAAGTGCTAAAAGATTTTAACGAGAATGCATCAGAAATTAGCGGTGAGAACGCCATTGATTTTATAACCGATATCGATGAAGCACCGAGCATTGATGATATTGATGGAGATATTAACAATTTAGTCGTATACGACGATATAATGTTGGATAAACAAAAAAATCCTGCTAGGATCTTTTCCCGGGGGCGTCACAAAAACACTGACGTGATATATGTCACTCAACGCTACACTCAGGTTCCAAAAGTCATCAGAGATAACTGCAATTTATTGTCTGTATTCAACGGAGTTGATACTCATACTCTTAGAAATATTTGGCAGACATGGTGCTCTGATATGGACTTCAATCAATTTCGAGATTTCTTTAGTCATGCTCAGTCAAAACCACACGGATTCGCAACAATAAATTTGCATGATCCTCGGACACGATATCGTATCGGACTGGATCAAATATTCGGTTAAAATCATTTTATTATTTTTTGTTAACCCATAGCAGCAGAGAGGGTGGATGACAACAAGTTGCGACCAAAATTGATTAAAAAATCGTAAAAATCTTCGTTTTCATTTTTTTAGTTAAAATGAGATTTCGTAGATTTTTAAGATTTCAACGAAATCCTACGGATCGTTTTAAGGATTCAATCAATTTTTTTTGTCTGAAAACGTTGTAGGATTCGCCCTTTTTTTGGTTGAAATGAGATTATAGGACGGCTCGTTTTAGGATTTCAATCAAATTTTGTCTGAAAACGTTGTAGGGTTCACCCTCTCTGCTGCTTACTCTAATGATTATAAAATGGTACTTTTTTAAAATGTGACACCAGCACAACATAACTGAGATTGAGAAACAAATTTGGAAAGAAGTGGTATTTTCGAATGTGTCTAATACATTGTTTGAAATGGAATTATCGTATATATAATGCAACGTAGTATCTGCTCACGTTAAACGCATGTGATAGGCCTTCTTCTACGCTACAGCGATCCCTTACACGCAAGGCGAACGTTTATTTAAATATTACCTGCTATCCTATTCTATGTTAGCATTCCTCTTAATAGCATAGTTTATAATAGCTACAGGTGCAATTGTTCAAAACATTTAAGTAAGTTACGTGTTAGATACAGATATTTGAAACTCCTATGCCTTTTTTAAACTTGCAATTTGTTTCTTCTTCAGCTGGAAGCAACAGTAAGTAGTCTCAGCTGAGATAAACACAGGTTGTATATTAATGTATATTAGTGCACATACGTTAGCAATCAAGTTCAGCGCTAAACATATTGTTGTTTTTATGATTTAAAAGCAGCAGTTAAAGGGAGACTCGAGAAACAAAATTAGTGATATGAAAACATTTACGTTCAATATGGAAAACATGCATTTAAATTAGTACAGCGTTTTACGCACATTATTTATGTATTCCCATATTTACATATAATAGAAGCACGGCATGAAATAAGCTGTTGATATATATGAGGAATGAGTAACATGATAAAGGGAATTAACATATATGTAGAATGTACCATATATACTGAAAGATGTTATTGTATTTATAGGGCAATGCTACTGGTACCCTTTCTTTATTGTGAGTGATATCTATTCCGAGCAAAATCTATCATTATGTTGTGATATACAAACGTATTGATATTAAGACATGTTACGCACATTATTATGGTAATGGTTCATTTTACATGTGAAAAAACGCAGCACAAAATTGATTGTTGGTATATTAGAAGGATGAATAAAATTGTCAAAAATATAATCTGACTGAAATGTAAAACATGACTGAAAGAGGATTGTCATATCTGAAACGAAATAAAATACTAGTTCCATTTCAATCTATTTGAAAATCGTTAATTTACGAACGTAGTGACAGTATATGTTTTCATCCAGTAATAACTTTATGTATCACATCTTGTAAAATAATTGTTAATATCAGCATATCAGTATTAAGTCGATTCTGTGGAGTTAAGAAGCAAAATAAACAATTTAGTATTATAGTATTTTCTTTGTGTATAGAATGCAAACTAAAAGTTCTAAAAACAAATTATTCTCAATTAATTCCCCTAAATCCCACATCTTCTCTCCTAAGTCCAATGTTTCGAATATTCTGAATAAAATTGAATAATCTTGAATCATAACAGAATGACTGTACAAGACGCTTGACGGATGGCTTTTCAGAATCCTTTATTTGCATAATTCTCATGTCTTAATACAGAATATACGTTTGCAAAGACATGCACAGTTATAAAATTCATGTTCAAATCAACGCGAGGGTTACTAGGAAACATCATGACAACTGTTAGAAGTAGACAACACATAACATTAGTCAGCTGGAGATAAATTCTATTTTCAATCACGATATTTCCAAGAAGTCTAATATTGTAAACTATGAAGTCTTGGGAAACTAATTATGTAGCAATGAATGACTGAGCTATATTTGTTTCTTTATTAATACTGCTCGTGTTTACACTGCATATTTTAGTCATGAATTGTCATTCAATTTGAAACAAACTCTGCATGAAATAGTCTTTTGGCAGATTAATGGAATCTATGAAGACCTGAGACAACAATTAAGTAGAAACAAATTAATCGGATATAATATAATTTTATATTTCAACGGCCTTTTATGCTCATGATTAAGAAATAGTCCTTTTTAAATTTTAAACTAACACAGCATAATGGAGATTGAGATACAAGTTTGGAGAATAGTGATAGTTTGGGATGTGTCTAACAAAGTGTTTGAAATGGGATTATCATTTATGAAATGAAAAGTAGTATTTGTTCACGTTAAATGTATGTGATGAAGCTTATTCAACACTACAGCGGTCCTTTAAACGCAAGGCATTAATTTATTTAAGTGTAACTTGTGATCCTTGTTCTATGTTAGCTTTGGAATATGGTAAAATTCTTGTTAGTAGCAGAAGTTTAATAGCTACAGGTGCAATTGTTCAAAATATAAAGTTACGTGTTAGATACAGATATTTGAAACACCTATACCTTTTTGTTTAACTTGCAATTTGTTTCTTCTTCAGGGGACCATGCATGAGGTAAGTAGTCTTAGCTGAGATAAACATCGGTTGTATATTAATGTATATTAGAGCACATTCGTTAGCAATCACGTTCAGCGCTAAACATATTGTTGTTTTTATGACTTAAAAGCAGCAGTTAAAGGAAGACACCGGAACTAAATTAGTGATATGAAAAAATGTACTTTCAATATGGAAAACATGCATTTAAATTAGTACAGCGTTTTACGCATATTATTTATGCATTGCCGTGTTTACATATACTAGAATCACGGCATGAAATAAGCTGTTGATATATATGAGGAATGAGTAACATGATAAAGGGAACTAACATATATGTATAATGTTGCAAATACACTGAATGAGGTTATCGTATTTATAAGGCACTGCTACTGGTGCAATTGTTTAATGTGAGCGATATCTATTTAGAGCAAAATATGTCATTATGTTGTAATATAGAAACGTATTTATAATAAGACATGTTACGCATATTATTATAGTAATGGTTCTTTTAACATGTGAAAAAACGCAGCATAAAATTGATTGCTGGTATATAAGAAGGATGAATAAAATTATAAAAAATACAATCTGGCTGAAATGTAAAACATGACTGGTTGAAAATGGATTGTCGTATCTGAAACGAAATTAAATATTAGCTCCATTTCAAACTAATTGACAACCATTAATTTACGAACCATCGAATGCTTGCATATGTGGTCCCAATTTCTTGTAGTGACAGTATATGTGTTCATCCAGTGATAATGTAATATTTTAGTCATGAATTGTCATTCAATTTGAAACAAACTCTGCATAAAATAATCTTTTGTAAGATTAATGGAATCTATGAAGACCTGAGACAACAATTAAGTAGTACTAAAGGGATCGGATATAATATACTTTTATATTTCAACGGCCTTTTACGGTCATGATTAAGAAATAGTCCTTTTTAAATTTTAAACTAATACAGCATAACAGAGATTGAGATGCAAGTTTGGAAAATAGTAATAGTTTGGAATGTGCCTAACAATGTGTTTGAAATGGAATTATCGTATATAAAATGAAATGTACTATTTACTCACGTTAAATACATGTTATATACCTTATTCTACACTACAGCGATCCTTTAAACGCAAGGCGCACATTTATTTAAGTGTTACCTGCGATCATTGTTCTATGTTAGCTTTCGAACGTGGTAACAATCCTGTCAATAGCAGTTTTAATAGCTACAGATGCAACTGTTCAAAAGATTCAGTTACGTGTTAGATACAGATATTTGAAACACCTATGCCTTTTCTTTATACTTGCAATTTGTTTCTTCTTCAGTGCGAACATTTGTTAGCAATCAGGTTCAGCGCTAAACATATTGTTGTTTTTTATGATTAAAAAGCAGCATATAAAGGGATACAACTGAATCTAAATTAGTGATATGAAAACATTTACGTTCAATATGGAAAACATGCATCTAAATTAGTACAGCGTTTTACGCACATTTTTTATATATTGCTGTTGATATATATGTGGAATGAGTAACATGATAAAGGGAATTAACATATATGTGGAATGTGCCAAATACACTGAAAGAGGTTATCGTATTTATAGGGCACTCCTACTGGTACCCTTTCTTTAATGAGAGCGATATCTATTTAGAGCAAAATCTGTCATTATGTTTTTATATAGAAACGTATTTATAATAAAACATGCTACGTACATTATTATAGTAATGGTTCATTTTACATGTGAAAAAGGCAGCATGAAATTGATTGTTGGTATATTAGGAGGATGTATAAAATTATGAAAAATATAATCTGGCTGAAATTTAAAACTTGACTGTTTGAAAGAGGATTTTCGTATCTAAAACGAAATAAAATAATATTTCCATTTCAATCTATTTGAAAATCGTTAACTTACGAACCAGCGAATGTTTGCATATATGGTACTAATTTATTGTAGTGACAGTATATGTTCATCCATTGATAATATAATGATCTTGTAAAATAATTGTTAATATCAGCATTTCAATGGTATGTCGATGATGTGGAATTAAGAAGTAAAATACAGAATTTAGTGAAAAAAATACCCGAAAAATGCAATTTAGTAAAATGGAAAAAAATTAATCAATTTTAATAGAATACAGAGGAAACGTTCTAAGACATTATTCTTAATTAAATCCCCCAAATCCCAAAAGGTTTATCCCAAGTCCACATGTTTAGAATATTCCGACTAAAATCCGATAATCATAAATAATCACAGAAAGACAGTACAAGGCTCTTGAAGGTTGGACTTTCAGTATCCGTATTTGTATAATTCGTATATTTTAAGACTGAATATAATTTCCGAAAAACATACACATGACTAGAATTCATTTTCAAATAAAATCGATTGTAACGAGGCAACACCAAGACAAAAAAAAAGCAGAGGTAGCCAACACATAACATTAGTCAGCTGGAGATAAATTCTATTTTCAATCACGATGTTTCCAAGAAGTCTAATATTGTAAACTATGAAGTCTTGGGAAACTAATTATGTAGCAATGAATGACTGAGCTATATTTGTTTCTTTATTAATACTGCTCGTGTTTACACTGCATATTTTAGTCATGAATTGTCATTCAATTTGAAACAAACTCTGCATGAAATAGTCTTTTGGCAGATTAATGGAATCTATGAAGACCAGAGACAACAATTAAGTAGAAACAAATGGATCGGATATAATATAATTTTATATTTCAACGGCCTTTTACGCTCATGATTAATAAATAGTCCTTTTTAAATTTTAAACTAATACAGCATAATGGAGATTGAGATACAAGTTTGGTGAATAGTGATAGTTTGGAATGTGTCTAACAAAGTGTTTGAAATGGGATTATCATTTATAAAATGAAATGTAGTATCTGCTCACGTTAAATGTATGTGATGAACCTTATTCAACACAACAGCGGTCCTGTAAACGCAAGGCATTCATTTATTTAAGTGTTACTTGCGATCCTTGTTCTATGTTAGCTTTGGAATGTGGTAAAATTCTTGTTAGTAGCAGAGTTTTAATAGCTACAGGTGCAATTGTTCAAAATATTAAGTTACGTGTTAGATACAGATATTTGAAATACCTATACCTTTTTTTAACTTGCAATTTGTTTCTTCTTCAGCGGGATTATGGGGTAAGTAGTCTTAGCTGAGATAATCACCGGTTGTATGTATATTAGAGCACATTCGTTAGCAATCACGTTCAGCGCTAAACATATTGTTGTTTTTATGACTTAAAAGCAGCAGTTAAAGGAAGACACGGGAACTAAATTAGTGATATGGAAACATTTACGTTCAATATGGAAAACATGCATTTAAATTAGTACAGCGTTTTACGCACATTTATTTATGTATTGCCGTGTTTACATATACTAGAATCACGGCATGAAATAAGCTGTTGGTATATATGAGGAATGAGTAACATGATAAAGGGAACTAACATATATGTATAATGTTGCAAATACACTGAAAGAGGTTACCGTATTTATAAGGCACTGCTACTGGTGCAATTTTTTAATGTGAGCGATATCTATTTAGAGCAAAATATGTCATTATGTTGTAGTATAGAAACGTATTTATAATAAGACATGTTACGCATATTATTATAGTAATGGTTATTTTTACATGTGAAAAAATGCAGCATAAAATTGATTGCTGGTATATTAGAAGGATGAATAAAATTATAAAAAATATAATCTGGCTGAAATGTAAAAAATGACTGTTTGAAAGAGGATTGTCGTATCTGAAACGAAATAAAATACTAGTTCCATTTCAATCTATTTGAAAATCGTTAATTTACGAACCAACTAATGTTTGGATATATGGTACTAATTTATTTTAGTGACAGTATATGTGTTCATCCAGTGATAATATAATGATCTTGTAAAATAATTGTTAATATCAGCATTTCAGTGATATATCTATTATGTGGAATTATGAAGTAAAATGAACAATTTAGTGAAGAATAAAAAATACAATGAAAAAAAGCAATTTAGTAAAATTGAAAAAAAAATTAATCAATTTTAATAAAATACAAAGTAAAAGTTCTAAAGACATTTTTCTGAATTAAATCCCCAAAATTCCAAATGTTTTATCCCAAGTCCACATGTTTAGAATATTCCGAATAAAAAGCGATAATCATAACTAATCACATAAAGACTTACAAGGCTCTTGAATGTTGGACTTTCAGTATCCGTATTTGAATAATTCGTATATTTTAAGACTGAATATAATTTCCGAAAACATTCGCATGTCTAGAATTCATTTTCAAATAAAAACGATGGTTACGAGGCAACATCAAGATAAAAAAGTCAGAGGTAGGCAACACGTAACATTACTCAGTTGGAGATAAATTCTAATTTCAATAACAATCTTTCCAAGAAGTCTAATATTGTATGCTATGACGTCCTGAGAAAGGAATTATGTAGGAATAAATATATGAGCTAGGATTTGTTTCTTTATTAACACTATTCGTTTAGTCATGACCTTTCGTCAAATTTGAAACAAATTCTGCACGAAATAGTCCTTTGGCAGATTAGTGGAAGCTATGAAGACTTGAGACAACAATTTTGTAGCAATAAAGGCATCGGATAGAATATGCCATTATATTAGAACGGACTTTTACTCTAATGATTATAAAATGGTACTTTTTTAAAATGTGACACCAGCACAACATAACTGAGATTGAGAAACAAATTTGGAAAGAAGTGGTATTTTCGAATGTGTCTAATACATTGTTTGAAATGGAATTATCGTATATATAATGCAACGTAGTATCTGCTCACGTTAAACGCATGTGATAGGCCTTCTTCTACGCTACAGCAATCCTTTACACGCAAGGCGAACGTTTATTTAAATATTACCTGCTATCCTATTCTATGTTAGCATTCCTCTTAATAGCCTAGTTTATAATAGCTACAGGTGCAATTGTTCAAAACGTTTAAGTAAGTTACGTGTTAGATACAGATATTAGAAACTCCTATGCCTTTTTTAAACTTGCAATTTGTTTCTTCTTCAGCTGGAAGCAACAGTAAGTACTCTCAGCTGAGATAAACACAGGTTGTATATTAATGTATATTAGTGCACATACGTTAGCAATCAAGTTCAGCGCTAAACATATTGTTGTTTTTATGATTTAAAAGCAGCAGTTAAAGGGAGACTCGAGAAACAAAATTAGTGATATGAAAACATTTACGTTCAATATGGAAAACATGCATTTAAATTAGTACAGCGTTTTACGCACATTATTTATGTATTCCCATGTTTACATATAATAGAAGCACGGCATGAAATAAGCTGTTGATATATGTGAGGAATGAGTAACATGATAAAGGGAATTAACATATATGTAGAATGTACCATATATACTGAAAGACGTTATTGTATTTATAGGGCAATGCTACTGGTACCCTTTCTTTAGTGTGAGTGATATCTATTCCGAGCAAAATCTATCATTATGTTGTGATATACAAACGTATTGATATTAAGACATGTTACGCACATTATTATGGTAATGGTTCATTTTACATGTGAAAAAACGCAGCACAAAATTGATTGTTGGTATATTAGAAGGATGAATAAAATTGTCAAAAATATAATCTGACTGAAATGTAAAACATGACTGAAAGAGGATTGTCGTATCTGAAACGAAATAAAATACTAGTTCCACTTCAATCTATTTGAAAATTGTTAATTTATGAACGTAGTGACACTATATGTTTTCATCCAGTGATAACATTATGTATCACATCTTGTAAAATAATTGTTAATATCAGCATATCAGTATTAAGTCGATTCTGTGGAGTTAAGAAGCAAAATAAACAATTTAGTATTATAGTATTTTCTTTGTGGATAGAATGCAAACTAAAAATTCTATAGACAAATTATTCACAATTAATTCCCCTAAATCCCACATCTTCTCTCCTAAGTCCAATGTTTCGAATATTCTGAATAAAATTGGATAATCTTGAATCATAACAGAATGACTGTACAAGACGCTTGACGGATGGCTTTTCAGAATCCTTTATTTGCATAATGCTCATGTCTTAATACAGAATATACGTTTGCAAAGACATGCACAGTTATACAATTCATGTTCAAATCAACGCGAGGGTTACTAGGAAACATCATGACAACTGTTAGAAGTAGACAACACATAACATTAGTCAGCTGGAGATAAATTCTATTTTCAATCACGATGTTTCCAAGAAGTCTAATATTGTAAACTTTGAAGTCTTGGGAAACTAATTATGTAGCAATGAATGACTGAGCTATATTTGTTTCTTTATTAATACTGCTCGTGTTTACACTGCATATTTTAGTCATGAATTGTCATTCAAATTGAAACAAACTCTGCATGAAATAGTCTTTTGGCAGATTAATGGAATCTATGAAGACCAGAAACAACAATTAAGTAGAAACAAATGGATCGGATATAATATAATTTTATATTTCAACGGCCTTTTACGCTCATGATTAAGAAATATTCCTTTTTGAATTTTAAGCTAACACAGCATAACAGAGATTGAGATGCAAGTTTGGAAAATAGTGATAGTTTTGAATTTGCCTAACTATGTGTTTGAAATCGTATATAAAATGAAATGTATTATTTGCTCGCGTTAAATGAACCTTATTCTACACTACAGCGATCCTTTACATGCAAGGCGTACATATATTTAAGTGTTACCTGAGAACGTTTTTCTGTTTAATCTTTTAAATGCAAAACTATTCCTGTTAATAGTATAGACTTACTATAACTACAAGTTCAATTGTTCCAACGATTAGGGTACATGTTAGATACAGATATTTGAAACACCTGTGCCTTTTCTTTATGCTTGCAATTTGTTTCTTCTTCAGGGCGAAATAAAGGTAAGTAGTCTCAGCTGAGATAAAAACAGGTTGTATATTAATATATATTAATGCACATTCGTTAGCAATCAGGTTCAGCGCTAAATATATTGTTGTTTTTATGATTAAAAAACAGCAGATAAAGGGAGACAACTGAAACTAAATTAGTTATATGAAAACATTTACGTTCATTATGGAAAACATGCATTTAAATTAGTACAGCGTTTTACGCACATTTTTATATATTGCCATGTTTACGTATACTAGAGGCACGGCATGAAATAAGCTGTTGATATATATGTGGAATGAGTAACATGATAAATGGAATTAACATATATGTGGAATGTGCCAAATACACTGAAAGAGGTTATCGTATTTATAAGGCACTCCTACTGGTACCCTTTCTTTAATGAGAGCGATATCTATTTAGAGCAAAATCTGTCATTATGTTTTTATATAGAACCGTATTTATAATAAAACATGTTACGCCCATTATTATGGTAATGGTTCATTTTACATGTGAAAAAGGCAGCATGAAATTGATTGTTGGTATATTAGGAAGATGTATAAAATTATCAAAAATATAATCTGGCTGAAATGTAAAACATGACTGTTTGAAAGAGGATTTTCGTATCTGAAACGAAATAAAATAATATTTCCATTTCAATCTATTTGAAAATCGTTAACTTACGAACCAGCGAATGTTTGCATATATGGTACTAATTTATTGTAGTGACAGTATATGTGTTCATCCATTGATAATATAATGATCTTGTAAAATAATTGTTAATATCAGCATTTCAGTGGTATGTCGATGATGTGGAATTAAGAAGTAAAATACAGAATTTAGTGAAAAAAATACCCAAAAAAATTCAATTTAGTAAAATGGAAAAAAATTAATCAATTTTAATAGAATACAAAGGAAACGTTCTAAGACATTATTCTTAATTAAATCCCACAAATCCCAAAAGGTTTATCCCAAGTCCACATGTTTAGAATATTCCGACTAAAATCCGATAATCATAAATAATCACAGAAAGACAGTACAAGGCTCTTGAAGGTTGGACTTTCAGTATCCGTATTTGTATAATTCGTATATTTTAAGACTGAATATAATTTCCGAAAAACATACACATGACTAGAATTCATTTTCAAATAAAAACGATTGTAACGAGGCAACACCAAGACAAAAAAAGCAGAGGTAGCCAACACATAACATTAGTCAGCTGGAGATAAATTCTATTTTCAATCACGATGTTTCCAAGAAGTCTAATATTGTAAACTATGAAATCTTGGGAAACTAATTATGTAGCAATGAATGACTGAGTTATATTTGTTTCTTTATTAATACTGCTCGTGTTTACAATGCATATTTTAGTCATGAATTGTCATTCAATTTGAAACAAACTCTGCATGAAATAGTCTTTTGGCAGATTAATGGAATCTATGAAGACCAGAGACAACAATTAAGTAGAAACAAATGGATCGGATATAATATAATTTTATATTTCAACGGCCTTTTACGCTCATGATTAAGAAATAGTCCTTTTTAAATTTTAAACTAATACAGCATAATGGAGATTGAGATACAAGTTTGGTGAATAGTGATAGTTTGAAATGTGTCTAACAAAGTGTTTGAAATGGGATTATCATTTATAAAATGAAATGTAGTATTTGCTCACGTTAAATGTATGTGATGAACCTTATTCAACACTACAGCGGTCCTGTAAACGCAAGGCATTCATTTATTTAAGTGTTACTTGCAATCCTTGTTCTATGTTAGCTTTGGAATGTGGTAAAATTCTTGTTAGTAGCAGAGTTTTAATAGCTACAGGTGCAATTGTTCAAAATATTAAGTTACGTGTTAGATACAGATATTTGAAATACCTATACCTTTTTTTAACTTGCAATTTGTTTCTTCTTCAGCGGGATTATGGGGTAAGTAGTCTTAGCTGAGATAATCACCGGTTGTATGTATATTAGAGCACATTCGTTAGCAATCACGTTCAGCGCTAAACATATTGTTGTTTTTATGACTTAAAAGCAGCAGTTAAAGGAAGACACGGGAACTAAATTAGTGATATGGAAACATTTACGTTCAATATGGAAAACATGCATTTAAATTAGTACAGCGTTTTACGTACATTATTTATGTATTGCCGTGTTTACATATACTAGAATCACGGCATGAAATAAGCTGTTGGTATATATGAGGAATGAGTAACATGATAAAGGGAACTAACATATATGTATAATGTTGCAAATACACTGAGAGAGGTTACCGTATTTATAAGGCACTGCTACTGGTGCAATTTTTTAATGTGAGCGATATCTATTTAGAGCAAAATATGTCATTATGTTGTAATATAGAAACGTATTTATAATAAGACATGTTACGCATATTATTATAGTAATGGTTCTTTTTACATGTGAAAAAACACAGCATAAAATTGATTGCTGGTATATTAGAAGGATGAATAAAATTATAAAAAATATAATCTGGCTGAAATGTAAAAAATGACTGTTTGAAAGAGGATTGTCGTAACTGAAAGGAAATAAAATACTATTTCCATTTCAATCTATTTGAAAATCGTTAATTTACGAACCAACTAATGTTTGGATATATGGTACTAATTTATTTTAGTGACAGTATATGTGTTCATCCAGTGATAATATAATGATCTTGTAAAATAATTGTTAATATCAGCATTTCAGTGATATATCTATTATGTGGAATTATGAAGTAAAATGAACATTTTAGTGAAGAAAAAAAAAATACAATGAAAAAAAGCAATTTAGTAAAATAGAAAAAAAATTAATCAATTTTAATAAAAATACAAAGTAAAAGTTCTAAAGACATTTTTCTGAATTAAATCCCCAAAATTCCAAATGTTTTATCCCAAGTCCACATGTTTAGAATATTCCGAATAAAAAGCGATAATCATAACTAATCACATAAAGACTTACAAGGCTCTTGAATGTTGGACTTTCAGTATCCGTATTTGAATAATTCGTATATTTTAAGACTGAATATAATTTCCGAAAACATACGCATGTCTAGAATTCATTTTCAAATAAAAATGATGGTTACGAGAAAACATCAAGATAAAAAAGTCAGAGGTAGGCAACACATAACATTACTCAGTTGGAGATAAATTCTAATTTCAATAACAATCTTTCCAAGAAGTCTAATATTGTATGCTATGACGTCTTGAGAAAGGAATTATGTAGGAATAAATATATGAGCTAGGATTTGTTTCTTTATTAACACTATTCGTTTAGTCATGACCTTTCGTCAAATTTGAAACAAATTCTGCACGAAATAGTCCTTTGGCAGATTAGTGGAAGCTATGAAGACTTGAGACAACAATTTTGTAGCAATAAAGGCATCGGATAGAATATGCCATTATATTAGAACGGACTTTTACTCTAATGATTATAAAATGGTACTTTTTTAAAATGTGACACCAGCACAACATAACTGAGATTGAGAAACAAATTTGGAAAGAAGTGGTATTTTCGAATGTGTCTAATACATTGTTTGAAATGGAATTATCGTATATATAATGCAACGTAGTATCTGCTCACGTTAAACGCATGTGATAGGCCTTCTTCTACGCTACAGCGATCCCTTACACGCAAGGCGAACGTTTATTTAAATATTACCTGCTATCCTATTCTATGTTAGCATTCCTCTTAATAGCATAGTTTATAATAGCTACAGGTGCAATTGTTCAAAACATTTAAGTAAGTTACGTGTTAGATACAGATATTTGAAACTCCTATGCCTTTTTTAAACTTGCAATTTGTTTCTTCTTCAGCTGGAAGCAACAGTAAGTAGTCTCAGCTGAGATAAACACAGGTTGTATATTAATGTATATTAGTGCACATACGTTAGCAATCAAGTTCAGCGCTAAACATATTGTTGTTTTTATGATTTAAAAGCAGCAGTTAAAGGGAGACTCGAGAAACAAAATTAGTGATATGAAAACATTTACGTTCAATATGGAAAACATGCATTTAAATTAGTACAGCGTTTTACGCACATTATTTATGTATTCCCATATTTACATATAATAGAAGCACGGCATGAAATAAGCTGTTGATATATATGAGGAATGAGTAACATGATAAAGGGAATTAACATATATGTAGAATGTACCATATATACTGAAAGATGTTATTGTATTTATAGGGCAATGCTACTGGTACCCTTTCTTTATTGTGAGTGATATCTATTCCGAGCAAAATCTATCATTATGTTGTGATATACAAACGTATTGATATTAAGACATGTTACGCACATTATTATGGTAATGGTTCATTTTACATGTGAAAAAACGCAGCACAAAATTGATTGTTGGTATATTAGAAGGATGAATAAAATTGTCAAAAATATAATCTGACTGAAATGTAAAACATGACTGAAAGAGGATTGTCATATCTGAAACGAAATAAAATACTAGTTCCATTTCAATCTATTTGAAAATCGTTAATTTACGAACGTAGTGACAGTATATGTTTTCATCCAGTAATAACTTTATGTATCACATCTTGTAAAATAATTGTTAATATCAGCATATCAGTATTAAGTCGATTCTGTGGAGTTAAGAAGCAAAATAAACAATTTAGTATTATAGTATTTTCTTTGTGTATAGAATGCAAACTAAAAGTTCTAAAAACAAATTATTCTCAATTAATTCCCCTAAATCCCACATCTTCTCTCCTAAGTCCAATGTTTCGAATATTCTGAATAAAATTGAATAATCTTGAATCATAACAGAATGACTGTACAAGACGCTTGACGGATGGCTTTTCAGAATCCTTTATTTGCATAATTCTCATGTCTTAATACAGAATATACGTTTGCAAAGACATGCACAGTTATAAAATTCATGTTCAAATCAACGCGAGGGTTACTAGGAAACATCATGACAACTGTTAGAAGTAGACAACACATAACATTAGTCAGCTGGAGATAAATTCTATTTTCAATCACGATATTTCCAAGAAGTCTAATATTGTAAACTATGAAGTCTTGGGAAACTAATTATGTAGCAATGAATGACTGAGCTATATTTGTTTCTTTATTAATACTGCTCGTGTTTACACTGCATATTTTAGTCATGAATTGTCATTCAATTTGAAACAAACTCTGCATGAAATAGTCTTTTGGCAGATTAATGGAATCTATGAAGACCTGAGACAACAATTAAGTAGAAACAAATTAATCGGATATAATATAATTTTATATTTCAACGGCCTTTTATGCTCATGATTAAGAAATAGTCCTTTTTAAATTTTAAACTAACACAGCATAATGGAGATTGAGATACAAGTTTGGAGAATAGTGATAGTTTGGGATGTGTCTAACAAAGTGTTTGAAATGGGATTATCATTTATGAAATGAAAAGTAGTATTTGTTCACGTTAAATGTATGTGATGAAGCTTATTCAACACTACAGCGGTCCTTTAAACGCAAGGCATTAATTTATTTAAGTGTAACTTGTGATCCTTGTTCTATGTTAGCTTTGGAATATGGTAAAATTCTTGTTAGTAGCAGAAGTTTAATAGCTACAGGTGCAATTGTTCAAAATATAAAGTTACGTGTTAGATACAGATATTTGAAACACCTATACCTTTTTGTTTAACTTGCAATTTGTTTCTTCTTCAGGGGACCATGCATGAGGTAAGTAGTCTTAGCTGAGATAAACATCGGTTGTATATTAATGTATATTAGAGCACATTCGTTAGCAATCACGTTCAGCGCTAAACATATTGTTGTTTTTATGACTTAAAAGCAGCAGTTAAAGGAAGACACCGGAACTAAATTAGTGATATGAAAAAATGTACTTTCAATATGGAAAACATGCATTTAAATTAGTACAGCGTTTTACGCATATTATTTATGCATTGCCGTGTTTACATATACTAGAATCACGGCATGAAATAAGCTGTTGATATATATGAGGAATGAGTAACATGATAAAGGGAACTAACATATATGTATAATGTTGCAAATACACTGAATGAGGTTATCGTATTTATAAGGCACTGCTACTGGTGCAATTGTTTAATGTGAGCGATATCTATTTAGAGCAAAATATGTCATTATGTTGTAATATAGAAACGTATTTATAATAAGACATGTTACGCATATTATTATAGTAATGGTTCTTTTAACATGTGAAAAAACGCAGCATAAAATTGATTGCTGGTATATAAGAAGGATGAATAAAATTATAAAAAATACAATCTGGCTGAAATGTAAAACATGACTGGTTGAAAATGGATTGTCGTATCTGAAACGAAATTAAATATTAGCTCCATTTCAAACTAATTGACAACCATTAATTTACGAACCATCGAATGCTTGCATATGTGGTCCCAATTTCTTGTAGTGACAGTATATGTGTTCATCCAGTGATAATGTAATATTTTAGTCATGAATTGTCATTCAATTTGAAACAAACTCTGCATAAAATAATCTTTTGTAAGATTAATGGAATCTATGAAGACCTGAGACAACAATTAAGTAGTACTAAAGGGATCGGATATAATATACTTTTATATTTCAACGGCCTTTTACGGTCATGATTAAGAAATAGTCCTTTTTAAATTTTAAACTAATACAGCATAACAGAGATTGAGATGCAAGTTTGGAAAATAGTAATAGTTTGGAATGTGCCTAACAATGTGTTTGAAATGGAATTATCGTATATAAAATGAAATGTACTATTTACTCACGTTAAATACATGTTATATACCTTATTCTACACTACAGCGATCCTTTAAACGCAAGGCGCACATTTATTTAAGTGTTACCTGCGATCATTGTTCTATGTTAGCTTTCGAACGTGGTAACAATCCTGTCAATAGCAGTTTTAATAGCTACAGATGCAACTGTTCAAAAGATTCAGTTACGTGTTAGATACAGATATTTGAAACACCTATGCCTTTTCTTTATACTTGCAATTTGTTTCTTCTTCAGTGCGAACATTTGTTAGCAATCAGGTTCAGCGCTAAACATATTGTTGTTTTTTATGATTAAAAAGCAGCATATAAAGGGATACAACTGAATCTAAATTAGTGATATGAAAACATTTACGTTCAATATGGAAAACATGCATCTAAATTAGTACAGCGTTTTACGCACATTTTTTATATATTGCTGTTGATATATATGTGGAATGAGTAACATGATAAAGGGAATTAACATATATGTGGAATGTGCCAAATACACTGAAAGAGGTTATCGTATTTATAGGGCACTCCTACTGGTACCCTTTCTTTAATGAGAGCGATATCTATTTAGAGCAAAATCTGTCATTATGTTTTTATATAGAAACGTATTTATAATAAAACATGCTACGTACATTATTATAGTAATGGTTCATTTTACATGTGAAAAAGGCAGCATGAAATTGATTGTTGGTATATTAGGAGGATGTATAAAATTATGAAAAATATAATCTGGCTGAAATTTAAAACTTGACTGTTTGAAAGAGGATTTTCGTATCTAAAACGAAATAAAATAATATTTCCATTTCAATCTATTTGAAAATCGTTAACTTACGAACCAGCGAATGTTTGCATATATGGTACTAATTTATTGTAGTGACAGTATATGTTCATCCATTGATAATATAATGATCTTGTAAAATAATTGTTAATATCAGCATTTCAATGGTATGTCGATGATGTGGAATTAAGAAGTAAAATACAGAATTTAGTGAAAAAAATACCCGAAAAATGCAATTTAGTAAAATGGAAAAAAATTAATCAATTTTAATAGAATACAGAGGAAACGTTCTAAGACATTATTCTTAATTAAATCCCCCAAATCCCAAAAGGTTTATCCCAAGTCCACATGTTTAGAATATTCCGACTAAAATCCGATAATCATAAATAATCACAGAAAGACAGTACAAGGCTCTTGAAGGTTGGACTTTCAGTATCCGTATTTGTATAATTCGTATATTTTAAGACTGAATATAATTTCCGAAAAACATACACATGACTAGAATTCATTTTCAAATAAAATCGATTGTAACGAGGCAACACCAAGACAAAAAAAAAGCAGAGGTAGCCAACACATAACATTAGTCAGCTGGAGATAAATTCTATTTTCAATCACGATGTTTCCAAGAAGTCTAATATTGTAAACTATGAAGTCTTGGGAAACTAATTATGTAGCAATGAATGACTGAGCTATATTTGTTTCTTTATTAATACTGCTCGTGTTTACACTGCATATTTTAGTCATGAATTGTCATTCAATTTGAAACAAACTCTGCATGAAATAGTCTTTTGGCAGATTAATGGAATCTATGAAGACCAGAGACAACAATTAAGTAGAAACAAATGGATCGGATATAATATAATTTTATATTTCAACGGCCTTTTACGCTCATGATTAATAAATAGTCCTTTTTAAATTTTAAACTAATACAGCATAATGGAGATTGAGATACAAGTTTGGTGAATAGTGATAGTTTGGAATGTGTCTAACAAAGTGTTTGAAATGGGATTATCATTTATAAAATGAAATGTAGTATCTGCTCACGTTAAATGTATGTGATGAACCTTATTCAACACAACAGCGGTCCTGTAAACGCAAGGCATTCATTTATTTAAGTGTTACTTGCGATCCTTGTTCTATGTTAGCTTTGGAATGTGGTAAAATTCTTGTTAGTAGCAGAGTTTTAATAGCTACAGGTGCAATTGTTCAAAATATTAAGTTACGTGTTAGATACAGATATTTGAAATACCTATACCTTTTTTTAACTTGCAATTTGTTTCTTCTTCAGCGGGATTATGGGGTAAGTAGTCTTAGCTGAGATAATCACCGGTTGTATGTATATTAGAGCACATTCGTTAGCAATCACGTTCAGCGCTAAACATATTGTTGTTTTTATGACTTAAAAGCAGCAGTTAAAGGAAGACACGGGAACTAAATTAGTGATATGGAAACATTTACGTTCAATATGGAAAACATGCATTTAAATTAGTACAGCGTTTTACGCACATTTATTTATGTATTGCCGTGTTTACATATACTAGAATCACGGCATGAAATAAGCTGTTGGTATATATGAGGAATGAGTAACATGATAAAGGGAACTAACATATATGTATAATGTTGCAAATACACTGAAAGAGGTTACCGTATTTATAAGGCACTGCTACTGGTGCAATTTTTTAATGTGAGCGATATCTATTTAGAGCAAAATATGTCATTATGTTGTAGTATAGAAACGTATTTATAATAAGACATGTTACGCATATTATTATAGTAATGGTTATTTTTACATGTGAAAAAATGCAGCATAAAATTGATTGCTGGTATATTAGAAGGATGAATAAAATTATAAAAAATATAATCTGGCTGAAATGTAAAAAATGACTGTTTGAAAGAGGATTGTCGTATCTGAAACGAAATAAAATACTAGTTCCATTTCAATCTATTTGAAAATCGTTAATTTACGAACCAACTAATGTTTGGATATATGGTACTAATTTATTTTAGTGACAGTATATGTGTTCATCCAGTGATAATATAATGATCTTGTAAAATAATTGTTAATATCAGCATTTCAGTGATATATCTATTATGTGGAATTATGAAGTAAAATGAACAATTTAGTGAAGAAAAAAAAAATACAATGAAAAAAAGCAATTTAGTAAAATTGATAAAAAAATTAATCAATTTTAATAAAATACAAAGTAAAAGTTCTAAAGACATTTTTCTGAATTAAATCCCCAAAATTCCAAATGTTTTATCCCAAGTCCACATGTTTAGAATATTCCGAATAAAAAGCGATAATCATAACTAATCACATAAAGACTTACAAGGCTCTTGAATGTTGGACTTTCAGTATCCGTATTTGAATAATTCGTATATTTTAAGACTGAATATAATTTCCGAAAACATTCGCATGTCTAGAATTCATTTTCAAATAAAAACGATGGTTACGAGGCAACATCAAGATAAAAAAGTCAGAGGTAGGCAACACGTAACATTACTCAGTTGGAGATAAATTCTAATTTCAATAACAATCTTTCCAAGAAGTCTAATATTGTATGCTATGACGTCCTGAGAAAGGAATTATGTAGGAATAAATATATGAGCTAGGATTTGTTTCTTTATTAACACTATTCGTTTAGTCATGACCTTTCGTCAAATTTGAAACAAATTCTGCACGAAATAGTCCTTTGGCAGATTAGTGGAAGCTATGAAGACTTGAGACAACAATTTTGTAGCAATAAAGGCATCGGATAGAATATGCCATTATATTAGAACGGACTTTTACTCTAATGATTATAAAATGGTACTTTTTTAAAATGTGACACCAGCACAACATAACTGAGATTGAGAAACAAATTTGGAAAGAAGTGGTATTTTCGAATGTGTCTAATACATTGTTTGAAATGGAATTATCGTATATATAATGCAACGTAGTATCTGCTCACGTTAAACGCATGTGATAGGCCTTCTTCTACGCTACAGCAATCCTTTACACGCAAGGCGAACGTTTATTTAAATATTACCTGCTATCCTATTCTATGTTAGCATTCCTCTTTATAGCCTAGTTTATAATAGCTACAGGTGCAATTGTTCAAAACATTTAAGTAAGTTACGTTTTAGATACAGATATTTGAAACTCCTATGCCTTTTTTAAACTTGCAATTTGTTTCTTCTTCAGCTGGAAGCAACAGTAAGTAGTCTCAGCTGAGATAAACACAGGTTGTATATTAATGTATATTAGTGCACATACGTTAGCAATCAAGTTCAGCGCTAAACATATTGTTGTTTTTATGATTTAAAAGCAGCAGTTAAAGGGAGACTCGAGAAACAAAATTAGTGATATGAAAACATTTACGTTCAATATGGAAAACATGCATTTAAATTAGTACAGCGTTTTACGCACATTATTTATGTATTCCCATGTTTACATATAATAGAAGCACGGCATGAAATAAGCTGTTGATATATGTGAGGAATGAGTAACATGATAAAGGGAATTAACATATATGTAGAATGTACCATATATACTGAAAGACGTTATTGTATTTATAGGGCAATGCTACTGGTACCCTTTCTTTATTGTGAGTGATATCTATTCCGAGCAAAATCTATCATTATGTTGTGATATACAAACGTATTGATATTAAGACATGTTACGCACATTATTATGGTAATGGTTCATTTTACATGTGAAAAAACGCAGCACAAAATTGATTGTTGGTATATTAGAAGGATGAATAAAATTGTCAAAAATATAATCTGACTGAAATGTAAAACATGACTGAAAGAGGATTGTCGTATCTGAAACGAAATAAAATACTAGTTCCACTTCAATCTATTTGAAAATTGTTAATTTATGAACGTAGTGACACTATATGTTTTCATCCAGTGATAACATTATGTATCACATCTTGTAAAATAATTGTTAATATCAGCATATCAGTATTAAGTCGATTCTGTGGAGTTAAGAAGCAAAATAAACAATTTAGTATTATAGTATTTTCTTTGTGGATAGAATGCAAACTAAAATTTCTATAGACAAATTATTCACAATTAATTCCCCTAAATCCCACATCTTCTCTCCTAAGTCCAATGTTTCGAATATTCTGAATAAAATTGGATAATCTTGAATCACAACAGAATGACTGTACAAGACGCTTGACGGATGGCTTTTCAGAATCCTTTATTTGCATAATGCTCATGTCTTAATACAGAATATACGTTTGCAAAGACATGCACAGTTATACAATTCATGTTCAAATCAACGCGAGGGTTACTAGGAAACATCATGACAACTGTTAGAAGTAGACAACACATAACATTAGTCAGCTGGAGATAAATTCTATTTTCAATCACGATGTTTCCAAGAAGTCTAATATTGTAAACTTTGAAGTCTTGGGAAACTAATTATGTAGCAATGAATGACTGAGCTATATTTGTTTCTTTATTAATACTGCTCGTGTTTACACTGCATATTTTAGTCATGAATTGTCATTCAAATTGAAACAAACTCTGCATGAAATAGTCTTTTGGCAGATTAATGGAATCTATGAAGACCAGAAACAACAATTAAGTAGAAACAAATGGATCGGATATAATATAATTTTATATTTCAACGGCCTTTTACGCTCATGATTAAGAAATATTCCTTTTTGAATTTTAAGCTAACACAGCATAACAGAGATTGAGATGCAAGTTTGGAAAATAGTGATAGTTTTGAATTTGCCTAACTATGTGTTTGAAATCGTATATAAAATGAAATGTATTATTTGCTCGCGTTAAATGAACCTTATTCTACACTACAGCGATCCTTTACATGCAAGGCGTACATATATTTAAGTGTTACCTGAGAACGTTTTTCTGTTTAATCTTTTAAATGCAAAACTATTCCTGTTAATAGTATAGACTTACTATAACTACAAGTTCAATTGTTCCAACGATTAGGGTACATGTTAGATACAGATATTTGAAACACCTGTGCCTTTTCTTTATGCTTGCAATTTGTTTCTTCTTCAGTGCGAAATAAAGGTAAGTAGTCTCAGCTGAGATAAAAACAGGTTGTATATTAATATATATTAATGCACATTCGTTAGCAATCAGGTTCAGCGCTAAATATATTGTTGTTTTTATGATTAAAAAACAGCAGATAAAGGGAGACAACTGAAACTAAATTAGTTATATGAAAACATTTACGTTCATTATGGAAAACATGCATTTAAATTAGTACAGCGTTTTACGCACATTTTTATATATTGCCATGTTTACGTATACTAGAGGCACGGCATGAAATAAGCTGTTGATATATATGTGGAATGAGTAACATGATAAATGGAATTAACATATATGTGGAATGTGCCAAATACACTGAAAGAGGTTATCGTATTTATAAGGCACTCCTACTGGTACCCTTTCTTTAATGAGAGCGATATCTATTTAGAGCAAAATCTGTCATTATGTTTTTATATAGAACCGTATTTATAATAAAACATGTTACGCCCATTATTATGGTAATGGTTCATTTTACATGTGAAAAAGGCAGCATGAAATTGATTGTTGGTATATTAGGAAGATGTATAAAATTATCAAAAATATAATCTGGCTGAAATGTAAAACATGACTGTTTGAAAGAGGATTTTCGTATCTGAAACGAAATAAAATAATATTTCCATTTCAATCTATTTGAAAATCGTTAACTTACGAACCAGCGAATGTTTGCATATATGGTACTAATTTATTGTAGTGACAGTATATGTGTTCATCCATTGATAATATAATGATCTTGTAAAATAATTGTTAATATCAGCATTTCAGTGGTATGTCGATGATGTGGAATTAAGAAGTAAAATACAGAATTTAGTGAAAAAAATACCCAAAAAAATTCAATTTAGTAAAATGGAAAAAAATTAATCAATTTTAATAGAATACAAAGGAAACGTTCTAAGACATTATTCTTAATTAAATCCCACAAATCCCAAAAGGTTTATCCCAAGTCCACATGTTTAGAATATTCCGACTAAAATCCGATAATCATAAATAATCACAGAAAGACAGTACAAGGCTCTTGAAGGTTGGACTTTCAGTATCCGTATTTGTATAATTCGTATATTTTAAGACTGAATATAATTTCCGAAAAACATACACATGACTAGAATTCATTTTCAAATAAAAACGATTGTAACGAGGCAACACCAAGACAAAAAAAGCAGAGGTAGCCAACACATAACATTAGTCAGCTGGAGATAAATTCTATTTTCAATCACGATGTTTCCAAGAAGTCTAATATTGTAAACTATGAAATCTTGGGAAACTAATTATGTAGCAATGAATGACTGAGTTATATTTGTTTCTTTATTAATACTGCTCGTGTTTACACTGCATATTTTAGTCATGAATTGTCATTCAATTTGAAACAAACTCTGCATGAAATAGTCTTTTGGCAGATTAATGGAATCTATGAAGACCAGAGACAACAATTAAGTAGAAACAAATGGATCGGATATAATATAATTTTATATTTCAACGGCCTTTTACGCTCATGATTAAGAAATAGTCCTTTTTAAATTTTAAACTAATACAGCATAATGGAGATTTGAGATACAAGTTTGGTGAATAGTGATAGTTTGGAATGTGTCTAACAAAGTGTTTGAAATGGGATTATCATTTATAAAATGAAATGTAGTATTTGCTCACGTTAAATGTATGTGATGAACCTTATTCAACACTACAGCGGTCCTGTAAACGCAAGGCATTCATTTATTTAAGTGTTACTTGCAATCCTTGTTCTATGTTAGCTTTGGAATGTGGTAAAATTCTTGTTAGTAGCAGAGTTTTAATAGCTACAGGTGCAATTGTTCAAAATATTAAGTTACGTGTTAGATACAGATATTTGAAACACCTATACCTTTTTTTAACTTGCAATTTGTTTCTTCTTCAGCGGGATTATGGGGTAAGTAGTCTTAGCTGAGATAATCACCGGTTGTATGTATATTAGAGCACATTCGTTAGCAATCACGTTCAGCGCTAAACATATTGTTGTTTTTATGACTTAAAAGCAGCAGTTAAAGGAAGACACGGGAACTAAATTAGTGATATGGAAACATTTACGTTCAATATGGAAAACATGCATTTAAATTAGTACAGCGTTTTACGTACATTATTTATGTATTGCCGTGTTTACATATACTAGAATCACGGCATGAAATAAGCTGTTGGTATATATGAGGAATGAGTAACATGATAAAGGGAACTAACATATATGTATAATGTTGCAAATACACTGAGAGAGGTTACCGTATTTATAAGGCACTGCTACTGGTGCAATTTTTTAATGTGAGCGATATCTATTTAGAGCAAAATATGTCATTATGTTGTAATATAGAAACGTATTTATAATAAGACATGTTACGCATATTATTATAGTAATGGTTCTTTTTACATGTGAAAAAACACAGCATAAAATTGATTGCTGGTATATTAGAAGGATGAATAAAATTATAAAAAATATAATCTGGCTGAAATGTAAAAAATGACTGTTTGAAAGAGGATTGTCGTAACTGAAACGAAATAAAATACTAGTTCCATTTCAATCTATTTGAAAATCGTTAATTTACGAACCAACTAATGTTTGGATATATGGTACTAATTTATTTTAGTGACAGTATATGTGTTCATCCAGTGATAATATAATGATCTTGTAAAATAATTGTTAATATCAGCATTTCAGTGATATATCTATTATGTGGAATTATGAAGTAAAATGAACATTTTAGTGAAGAAAAAAAAAATACAATGAAAAAAAGCAATTTAGTAAAATAGAAAAAAAATTAATCAATTTTAATAAAAATACAAAGTAAAAGTTCTAAAGACATTTTTCTGAATTAAATCCCCAAAATTCCAAATGTTTTATCCCAAGTCCACATGTTTAGAATATTCCGAATAAAAAGCGATAATCATAACTAATCACATAAAGACTTACAAGGCTCTTGAATGTTGGACTTTCAGTATCCGTATTTGAATAATTCGTATATTTTAAGACTGAATATAATTTCCGAAAACATACGCATGTCTAGAATTCATTTTCAAATAAAAATGATGGTTACGAGAAAACATCAAGATAAAAAAGTCAGAGGTAGGCAACACATAACATTACTCAGTTGGAGATAAATTCTAATTTCAATAACAATCTTTCCAAGAAGTCTAATATTGTATGCTATGACGTCTTGAGAAAGGAATTATGTAGGAATAAATATATGAGCTAGGATTTGTTTCTTTATTAACACTATTCGTTTAGTCATGACCTTTCGTCAAATTTGAAACAAATTCTGCACGAAATAGTCCTTTGGCAGATTAGTGGAAGCTATGAAGACTTGAGACAACAATTTTGTAGCAATAAAGGCATCGGATAGAATATGCCATTATATTAGAACGGACTTTTACTCTAATGATTATAAAATGGTACTTTTTTAAAATGTGACACCAGCACAACATAACTGAGATTGAGAAACAAATTTGGAAAGAAGTGGTATTTTCGAATGTGTCTAATACATTGTTTGAAATGGAATTATCGTATATATAATGCAACGTAGTATCTGCTCACGTTAAACGCATGTGATAGGCCTTCTTCTACGCTACAGCGATCCCTTACACGCAAGGCGAACGTTTATTTAAATATTACCTGCTATCCTATTCTATGTTAGCATTCCTCTTAATAGCATAGTTTATAATAGCTACAGGTGCAATTGTTCAAAACATTTAAGTAAGTTACGTGTTAGATACAGATATTTGAAACTCCTATGCCTTTTTTAAACTTGCAATTTGTTTCTTCTTCAGCTGGAAGCAACAGTAAGTAGTCTCAGCTGAGATAAACACAGGTTGTATATTAATGTATATTAGTGCACATACGTTAGCAATCAAGTTCAGCGCTAAACATATTGTTGTTTGTATGATTTAAAAGCAGCAGTTAAAGGGAGACTCGAGAAACAAAATTAGTGATATGAAAACATTTACGTTCAATATGGAAAACATGCATTTAAATTAGTACAGCGTTTTACGCACATTATTTATGTATTCCCATATTTACATATAATAGAAGCACGGCATGAAATAAGCTGTTGATATATATGAGGAATGAGTAACATGATAAAGGGAATTAACATATATGTAGAATGTACCATATATACTGAAAGATGTTATTGTATTTATAGGGCAATGCTACTGGTACCCTTTCTTTATTGTGAGTGATATCTATTCCGAGCAAAATCTATCATTATGTTGTGATATACAAACGTATTGATATTAAGACATGTTACGCACATTATTATGGTAATGGTTCATTTTACATGTGAAAAAACGCAGCACAAAATTGATTGTTGGTATATTAGAAGGATGAATAAAATTTTCAAAAATATAATCTGACTGAAATGTAAAACATGACTGAAAGAGGATTGTCATATCTGAAACGAAATAAAATACTAGTTCCATTTCAATCTATTTGAAAATCGTTAATTTACGAACGTAGTGACAGTATATGTTTTCATCCAGTAATAACTTTATGTATCACATCTTGTAAAATAATTGTTAATATCAGCATATCAGTATTAAGTCGATTCTGTGGAGTTAAGAAGCAAAATAAACAATTTAGTATTATAGTATTTTCTTTGTGTATAGAATGCAAACTAAAAGTTCTAAAAACAAATTATTCTCAATTAATTCCCCTAAATCCCACATCTTCTCTCCTAAGTCCAATGTTTCGAATATTCTGAATAAAATTGAATAATCTTGAATCATAACAGAATGACTGTACAAGACGCTTGACGGATGGCTTTTCAGAATCCTTTATTTGCATAATTCTCATGTCTTAATACAGAATATACGTTTGCAAAGACATGCACAGTTATAAAATTCATGTTCAAATCAACGCGAGGGTTACTAGGAAACATCATGACAACTGTTAGAAGTAGACAACACATAACATTAGTCAGCTGGAGATAAATTCTATTTTCAATCACGATATTTCCAAGAAGTCTAATATTGTAAACTATGAAGTCTTGGGAAACTAATTATGTAGCAATGAATGACTGAGCTATATTTGTTTCTTTATTAATACTGCTCGTGTTTACACTGCATATTTTAGTCATGAATTGTCATTCAATTTGAAACAAACTCTGCATGAAATAGTCTTTTGGCAGATTAATGGAATCTATGAAGACCTGAGACAACAATTAAGTAGAAACAAATTAATCGGATATAATATAATTTTATATTTCAACGGCCTTTTATGCTCATGATTAAGAAATAGTCCTTTTTAAATTTTAAACTAACACAGCATAATGGAGATTGAGATACAAGTTTGGAGAATAGTGATAGTTTGGGATGTGTCTAACAAAGTGTTTGAAATGGGATTATCATTTATGAAATGAAAAGTAGTATTTGTTCACGTTAAATGTATGTGATGAAGCTTATTCAACACTACAGCGGTCCTTTAAACGCAAGGCATTAATTTATTTAAGTGTAACTTGTGATCCTTGTTCTATGTTAGCTTTGGAATATGGTAAAATTCTTGTTAGTAGCAGAAGTTTAATAGCTACAGGTGCAATTGTTCAAAATATAAAGTTACGTGTTAGATACAGATATTTGAAACACCTATACCTTTTTGTTTAACTTGCAATTTGTTTCTTCTTCAGGGGACCATGCATGAGGTAAGTAGTCTTAGCTGAGATAATCACCGGTTGTATGTATATTAGAGCACATTCGTTAGCAATCACGTTCAGCGCTAAACATATTGTTGTTTTTATGACTTAAAAGCAGCAGTTAAAGGAAGACACCGGAACTAAATTAGTGATATGAAAAAATGTACTTTCAATATGGAAAACATGCATTTAAATTAGTACAGCGTTTTACGCATATTATTTATGCATTGCCGTGTTTACATATACTAGAATCACGGCATGAAATAAGCTGTTGATATATATGAGGAATGAGTAACATGATAAAGGGAACTAACATATATGTATAATGTTGCAAATACACTGAATGAGGTTATCGTATTTATAAGGCACTGCTACTGGTGCAATTGTTTAATGTGAGCGATATCTATTTAGAGCAAAATATGTCATTATGTTGTAATATAGAAACGTATTTATAATAAGACATGTTACGCATATTATTATAGTAATGGTTCTTTTAACATGTGAAAAAACGCAGCATAAAATTGATTGCTGGTATATAAGAAGGATGAATAAAATTATAAAAAATACAATCTGGCTGAAATGTAAAACATGACTGGTTGAAAATGGATTGTCGTATCTGAAACGAAATTAAATATTAGCTCCATTTCAAACTAATTGACAACCATTAATTTACGAACCATCGAATGCTTACATATGTGGTCCCAATTTCTTGTAGTGACAGTATATGTGTTCATCCAGTGATAATGTAATATTTTAGTCATGAATTGTCATTCAATTTGAAACAAACTCTGCATAAAATAATCTTTTGTAAGATTAATGGAATCTATGAAGACCTGAGACAACAATTAAGTAGTACTAAAGGGATCGGATATAATATACTTTTATATTTCAACGGCCTTTTACGGTCATGATTAAGAAATAGTCCTTTTTAAATTTTAAACTAATACAGCATAACAGAGATTGAGATGCAAGTTTGGAAAATAGTAATAGTTTGGAATGTGCCTAACAATGTGTTTGAAATGGAATTATCGTATATAAAATGAAATGTACTATTTACTCACGTTAAATACATGTTATATACCTTATTCTACACTACAGCGATCCTTTAAACGCAAGGCGCACATTTATTTAAGTGTTACCTGCGATCATTGTTCTATGTTAGCTTTCGAACGTGGTAACAATCCTGTCAATAGCAGTTTTAATAGCTACAGATGCAACTGTTCAAAAGATTCAGTTACGTGTTAGATACAGATATTTGAAACACCTATGCCTTTTCTTTATACTTGCAATTTGTTTCTTCTTCAGTGCGAACATTTGTTAGCAATCAGGTTCAGCGCTAAACATATTGTTGTTTTTTATGATTAAAAAGCAGCATATAAAGGGATACAACTGAATCTAAATTAGTGATATGAAAACATTTACGTTCAATATGGAAAACATGCATCTAAATTAGTACAGCGTTTTACGCACATTTTTTATATATTGCTGTTGATATATATGTGGAATGAGTAACATGATAAAGGGAATTAACATATATGTGGAATGTGCCAAATACACTGAAAGAGGTTATCGTATTTATAGGGCACTCCTACTGGTACCCTTTCTTTAATGAGAGCGATATCTATTTAGAGCAAAATCTGTCATTATGTTTTTATATAGAAACGTATTTATAATAAAACATGCTACGTACATTATTATAGTAATGGTTCATTTTACATGTGAAAAAGGCAGCATGAAATTGATTGTTGGTATATTAGGAGGATGTATAAAATTATGAAAAATATAATCTGGCTGAAATTTAAAACTTGACTGTTTGAAAGAGGATTTTCGTATCTAAAACGAAATAAAATAATATTTCCATTTCAATCTATTTGAAAATCGTTAACTTACGAACCAGCGAATGTTTGCATATATGGTACTAATTTATTGTAGTGACAGTATATGTTCATCCATTGATAATATAATGATCTTGTAAAATAATTGTTAATATCAGCATTTCAATGGTATGTCGATGATGTGGAATTAAGAAGTAAAATACAGAATTTAGTGAAAAACATACCCGAAAAATGCAATTTAGTAAAATGGAAAAAAATTAATCAATTTTAATAGAATACAGAGGAAACGTTCTAAGACATTATTCTTAATTAAATCCCCCAAATCCCAAAAGGTTTATCCCAAGTCCACATGTTTAGAATATTCCGACTAAAATCCGATAATCATAAATAATCACAGAAAGACAGTACAAGGCTCTTGAAGGTTGGACTTTCAGTATCCGTATTTGTATAATTCGTATATTTTAAGACTGAATATAATTTCCGAAAAACATACACATGACTAGAATTCATTTTCAAATAAAATCGATTGTAACGAGGCAACACCAAGACAAAAAAAAAGCAGAGGTAGCCAACACATAACATTAGTCAGCTGGAGATAAATTCTATTTTCAATCACGATGTTTCCAAGAAGTCTAATATTGTAAACTATGAAGTCTTGGGAAACTAATTATGTAGCAATGAATGACTGAGCTATATTTGTTTCTTTATTAATACTGCTCGTGTTTACACTGCATATTTTAGTCATGAATTGTCATTCAATTTGAAACAAACTCTGCATGAAATAGTCTTTTGGCAGATTAATGGAATCTATGAAGACCAGAGACAACAATTAAGTAGAAACAAATGGATCGGATATAATATAATTTTATATTTCAACGGCCTTTTACGCTCATGATTAATAAATAGTCCTTTTTAAATTTTAAACTAATACAGCATAATGGAGATTGAGATACAAGTTTGGTGAATAGTGATAGTATGGAATGTGTCTAACAAAGTGTTTGAAATGGGATTATCATTTATAAAATGAAATGTAGTATCTGCTCACGTTAAATGTATGTGATGAACCTTATTCAACACAACAGCGGTCCTGTAAACGCAAGGCATTCATTTATTTAAGTGTTACTTGCGATCCTTGTTCTATGTTAGCTTTGGAATGTGGTAAAATTCTTGTTAGTAGCAGAGTTTTAATAGCTACAGGTGCAATTGTTCAAAATATTAAGTTACGTGTTAGATACAGATATTTGAAATACCTATACCTTTTTTTAACTTGCACTTTGTTTCTTCTTCAGCGGGATTATGGGGTAAGTAGTCTTAGCTGAGATAATCACCGGTTGTATGTATATTAGAGCACATTCGTTAGCAATCACGTTCAGCGCTAAACATATTGTTGTTTTTATGACTTAAAAGCAGCAGCTAAAGGAAGACACGGGAACTAAATTAGTGATATGGAAACATTTACGTTCAATATGGAAAACATGCATTTAAATTAGTACAGCGTTTTACGCACATTTATTTATGTATTGCCGTGTTTACATATACTAGAATCACGGCATGAAATAAGCTGTTGGTATATATGAGGAATGAGTAACATGATAAAGGGAACTAACATATATGTATAATGTTGCAAATACACTGAAAGAGGTTACCGTATTTATAAGGCACTGCTACTGGTGCAATTTTTTAATGTGAGCGATATCTATTTAGAGCAAAATATGTCATTATGTTGTAGTATAGAAACGTATTTATAATAAGACATGTTACGCATATTATTATAGTAATGGTTATTTTTACATGTGAAAAAATGCAGCATAAAATTGATTGCTGGTATATTAGAAGGATGAATAAAATTATAAAAAATATAATCTGGCTGAAATGTAAAAAATGACTGTTTGAAAGAGGATTGTCGTATCTGAAACGAAATAAAATACTAGTTCCATTTCAATCTATTTGAAAATCGTTAATTTACGAACCAACTAATGTTTGGATATATGGTACTAATTTATTTTAGTGACAGTATATGTGTTCATCCAGTGATAATATAATGATCTTGTAAAATAATTGTTAATATCAGCATTTCAGTGATATATCTATTATGTGGAATTATGAAGTAAAATGAACAATTTAGTGAAGAAAAAAAAATACAATGAAAAAAAGCAATTTAGTAAAATTGAAAAAAAAATTAATCAATTTTAATAAAATACAAAGTAAAAGTTCTAAAGACATTTTTCTGAATTAAATCCCCAAAATTCCAAATGTTTTATCCCAAGTCCACATGTTTAGAATATTCCGAATAAAAAGCGATAATCATAACTAATCACATAAAGACTTACAAGGCTCTTGAATGTTGGACTTTCAGTATCCGTATTTGAATAATTCGTATATTTTAAGACTGAATATAATTTCCGAAAACATTCGCATGTCTAGAATTCATTTTCAAATAAAAACGATGGTTACGAGGCAACATCAAGATAAAAAAGTCAGAGGTAGGCAACACGTAACATTACTCAGTTGGAGATAAATTCTAATTTCAATAACAATCTTTCCAAGAAGTCTAATATTGTATGCTATGACGTCCTGAGAAAGGAATTATGTAGGAATAAATATATGAGCTAGGATTTGTTTCTTTATTAACACTATTCGTTTAGTCATGACCTTTCGTCAAATTTGAAACAAATTCTGCACGAAATAGTCCTTTGGCAGATTAGTGGAAGCTATGAAGACTTGAGACAACAATTTTGTAGCAATAAAGGCATCGGATAGAATATGCCATTATATTAGAACGGACTTTTACTCTAATGATTATAAAATGGTACTTTTTTAAAATGTGACACCAGCACAACATAACTGAGATTGAGAAACAAATTTGGAAAGAAGTGGTATTTTCGAATGTGTCTAATACATTGTTTGAAATGGAATTATCGTATATATAATGCAACGTAGTATCTGCTCACGTTAAACGCATGTGATAGGCCTTCTTCTACGCTACAGCAATCCTTTACACGCAAGGCGAACGTTTATTTAAATATTACCTGCTATCCTATTCTATGTTAGCATTCCTCTTAATAGCCTAGTTTATAATAGCTACAGGTGCAATTGTTCAAAACATTTAAGTAAGTTACGTGTTAGATACAGATATTTGAAACTCCTATGCCTTTTTTAAACTTGCAATTTGTTTCTTCTTCAGCTGGAAGCAACAGTAAGTAGTCTCAGCTGAGATAAACACAGGTTGTATATTAATGTATATTAGTGCACATACGTTAGCAATCAAGTTCAGCGCTAAACATATTGTTGTTTTTATGATTTAAAAGCAGCAGTTAAAGGGAGACTCGAGAAACAAAATTAGTGATATGAAAACATTTACGTTCAATATGGAAAACATGCATTTAAATTAGTACAGCGTTTTACGCACATTATTTATGTATTCCCATGTTTACATATAATAGAAGCACGGCATGAAATAAGCTGTTGATATATGTGAGGAATGAGTAACATGATAAAGGGAATTAACATATATGTAGAATGTACAATATATACTGAAAGACGTTATTGTATTTATAGGGCAATGCTACTGGTACCCTTTCTTTATTGTGAGTGATATCTATTCCGAGCAAAATCTATCATTATGTTGTGATATACAAACGTATTGATATTAAGACATGTTACGCACATTATTATGGTAATGGTTCATTTTACATGTGAAAAAACGCAGCACAAAATTGATTGTTGGTATATTAGAAGGATGAATAAAATTGTCAAAAATATAATCTGACTGAAATGTAAAACATGACTGAAAGAGGATTGTCGTATCTGAAACGAAATAAAATACTAGTTCCACTTCAATCTATTTGAAAATTGTTAATTTATGAACGTAGTGACACTATATGTTTTCATCCAGTGATAACATTATGTATCACATCTTGTAAAATAATTGTTAATATCAGCATATCAGTATTAAGTCGATTCTGTGGAGTTAAGAAGCAAAATAAACAATTTAGTATTATAGTATTTTCTTTGTGGATAGAATGCAAACTAAAAATTCTATAGACAAATTATTCACAATTAATTCCCCTAAATCCCACATCTTCTCTCCTAAGTCCAATGTTTCGAATATTCTGAATAAAATTGGATAATCTTGAATCATAACAGAATGACTGTACAAGACGCTTGACGGATGGCTTTTCAGAATCCTTTATTTGCATAATGCTCATGTCTTAATACAGAATATACGTTTGCAAAGACATGCACAGTTATACAATTCATGTTCAAATCAACGCGAGGGTTACTAGGAAACATCATGACAACTGTTAGAAGTAGACAACACATAACATTAGTCAGCTGGAGATAAATTCTATTTTCAATCACGATGTTTCCAAGAAGTCTAATATTGTAAACTTTGAAGTCTTGGGAAACTAATTATGTAGCAATGAATGACTGAGCTATATTTGTTTCTTTATTAATACTGCTCGTGTTTACACTGCATATTTTAGTCATGAATTGTCATTCAAATTGAAACAAACTCTGCATGAAATAGTCTTTTGGCAGATTAATGGAATCTATGAAGACCAGAAACAACAATTAAGTAGAAACAAATGGATCGGATATAATATAATTTTATATTTCAACGGCCTTTTACGCTCATGATTAAGAAATATTCCTTTTTGAATTTTAAGCTAACACAGCATAACAGAGATTGAGATGCAAGTTTGGTAAATAGTGATAGTTTTGAATTTGCCTAACTATGTGTTTGAAATCGTATATAAAATGAAATGTATTATTTGCTCGCGTTAAATGAACCTTATTCTACACTACAGCGATCCTTTACATGCAAGGCGTACATATATTTAAGTGTTACCTGAGAACGTTTTTCTGTTTAATCTTTTAAATGCAAAACTATTCCTGTTAATAGTATAGACTTACTATAACTACAAGTTCAATTGTTCCAACGATTAGGGTACATGTTAGATACAGATATTTGAAACACCTGTGCCTTTTCTTTATGCTTGCAATTTGTTTCTTCTTCAGTGCGAAATAAAGGTAAGTAGTCTCAGCTGAGATAAAAACAGGTTGTATATTAATATATATTAATGCACATTCGTTAGCAATCAGGTTCAGCGCTAAATATATTGTTGTTTTTATGATTAAAAAACAGCAGATAAAGGGAGACAACTGAAACTAAATTAGTTATATGAAAACATTTACGTTCATTATGGAAAACATGCATTTAAATTAGTACAGCGTTTTACGCACATTTTTATATATTGCCATGTTTACGTATACTAGAGGCACGGCATGAAATAAGCTGTTGATATATATGTGGAATGAGTAACATGATAAATGGAATTAACATATATGTGGAATGTGCCAAATACACTGAAAGAGGTTATCGTATTTATAAGGCACTCCTACTGGTACCCTTTCTTTAATGAGAGCGATATCTATTTAGAGCAAAATCTGTCATTATGTTTTTATATAGAACCGTATTTATAATAAAACATGTTACGCCCATTATTATGGTAATGGTTCATTTTACATGTGAAAAAGGCAGCATGAAATTGATTGTTGGTATATTAGGAAGATGTATAAAATTATCAAAAATATAATCTGGCTGAAATGTAAAACATGACTGTTTGAAAGAGGATTTTCGTATCTGAAACGAAATAAAATAATATTTCCATTTCAATCTATTTGAAAATCGTTAACTTACGAACCAGCGAATGTTTGCATATATGGTACTAATTTATTGTAGTGACAGTATATGTGTTCATCCATTGATAATATAATGATCTTGTAAAATAATTGTTAATATCAGCATTTCAGTGGTATGTCGATGATGTGGAATTAAGAAGTAAAATACAGAATTTAGTGAAAAAAATACCCAAAAAAATTCAATTTAGTAAAATGGAAAAAAATTAATCAATTTTAATAGAATACAAAGGAAACGTTCTAAGACATTATTCTTAATTAAATCCCACAAATCCCAAAAGGTTTATCCCAAGTCCACATGTTTAGAATATTCCGACTAAAATCCGATAATCATAAATAATCACAGAAAGACAGTACAAGGCTCTTGAAGGTTGGACTTTCAGTATCCGTATTTGTATAATTCGTATATTTTAAGACTGAATATAATTTCCGAAAAACATACACATGACTAGAATTCATTTTCAAATAAAAACGATTGTAACGAGGCAACACCAAGACAAAAAAAGCAGAGGTAGCCAACACATAACATTAGTCAGCTGGAGATAAATTCTATTTTCAATCACGATGTTTCCAAGAAGTCTAATATTGTAAACTATGAAATCTTGGGAAACTAATTATGTAGCAATGAATGACTGAGTTATATTTGTTTCTTTATTAATACTGCTCGTGTTTACACTGCATATTTTAGTCATGAATTGTCATTCAATTTGAAACAAACTCTGCATGAAATAGTCTTTTGGCAGATTAATGGAATCTATGAAGACCAGAGACAACAATTAAGTAGAAACAAATGGATCGGATATAATATAATTTTATATTTCAACGGCCTTTTACGCTCATGATTAAGAAATAGTCCTTTTTAAATTTTAAACTAATACAGCATAATGGAGATTGAGATACAAGTTTTGAAAATAGTGATAGTTTGGAATGTGTCTAACAAAGTGTTTGAAATGGGATTATCATTTATAAAATGAAATGTAGTATTTGCTCACGTTAAATGTATGTGATGAACCTTATTCAACACTACAGCGGTCCTGTAAACGCAAGGCATTCATTTATTTAAGTGTTACTTGCAATCCTTGTTCTATGTTAGCTTTGGAATGTGGTAAAATTCTTGTTAGTAGCAGAGTTTTAATAGCTACAGGTGCAATTGTTCAAAATATTAAGTTACGTGTTAGATACAGATATTTGAAATACCTATACCTTTTTTTAACTTGCAATTTGTTTCTTCTTCAGCGGGATTATGGGGTAAGTAGTCTTAGCTGAGATAATCACCGGTTGTATGTATATTAGAGCACATTCGTTAGCAATCACGTTCAGCGCTAAACATATTGTTGTTTTTATGACTTAAAAGCAGCAGTTAAAGGAAGACACGGGAACTAAATTAGTGATATGGAAACATTTACGTTCAATATGGAAAACATGCATTTAAATTAGTACAGCGTTTTACGTACATTATTTATGTATTGCCGTGTTTACATATACTAGAATCACGGCATGAAATAAGCTGTTGGTATATATGAGGAATGAGTAACATGATAAAGGGAACTAACATATATGTATAATGTTGCAAATACACTGAGAGAGGTTACCGTATTTATAAGGCACTGCTACTGGTGCAATTTTTTAATGTGACCGATATCTATTTAGAGCAAAATATGTCATTATGTTGTAATATAGAAACGTATTTATAATAAGACATGTTACGCATATTATTATAGTAATGGTTCTTTTTACATGTGAAAAAACACAGCATAAAATTGATTGCTGGTATATTAGAAGGATGAATAAAATTATAAAAAATATAATCTGGCTGAAATGTAAAAAATGACTGTTTGAAAGAGGATTGTCGTAACTGAAAGGAAATAAAATACTATTTCCATTTCAATCTATTTGAAAATCGTTAATTTACGAACCAACTAATGTTTGGATATATGGTACTAATTTATTATAGTGACAGTATATGTGTTCATCCAGTGATAATATAATGATCTTGTAAAATAATTGTTAATATCAGCATTTCAGCGGTAAATGTGAAACTAACACAACATAATTGAGATTGAGAAACAAGATTGAAAAGAAGTGGTATTTTCGAATGTGTCGAATACATTGTTTGAAATGGAATTATCGTATATATAATGCAGCATAGTATCTGCTCACGTTAAACGCATGTGATAGGCCTTCTTCTACGCTACAGCGATCCCTTACACGCAAGGCGTACGTTTATTTAAATATTACCTGCTATCCTATTCTATGTTAGCATTCCTATTAATAGCAGAGTTTATAATAGCTACAGGTTCAATTGTTCAAAACATTAAGTAAATTACGTGTTAGATACAGATATTTGAAACTCCTATGCCTTTTTTAAACTTGCAATTTGTTTCTTCTTCAGCTGGAAACAACAGTAAGTACTCTCAGCTGAGATAAACACAGGTTGTATATTAATGTATATTAGTGCACATACGTTAGCAATCACGTTCAGCGCTAAACATATTGTTGTTTTTATGATTTAAAAGCAGTTAAAGGGATCCTCGAGAAACTAAATTAGTGATATGAAAACATTTACGTTCAATATGGAAAACATGCATTTAAATTAGTACAGCGTTATACGCACATTATTTATGTATTGCTGTTGATATATATGTGGAATGAGTAACATGATTAAAGGAATTAACATATATGTGGAATGTGCCAAATACACTGAAAGAGGTTATCGTGTTTATAGGGCACTCCTACTGGCACCCTTTCTTTAATGAGAACGATATCTATTTAGAGCAAAATCTGTCATTATGTTTTTACATAGAAACGTATTTATAATAAAACATGTTACGCACATTATTATAGTAATAGTTCATTTTACATGTGAAAGAGGCAGCATAAAATGGATTGTTGGTATATTAGGAGGATGTATAAAATTATCAAAAATACAATCTGGCTGAAATGTAAAACATGACTGTTTGAAAGAGGATTGTCGTATCTGAAAGGAAATAAAATACTATTTCCATTTCAATCTATTTGAAAATCGTTAATTTACGAACAAGCGAATGTTTGCATATATGGTACTAATTTAATGTAGGTGACAGTATATGTGTTCATCCATTGATAATATAATGATCTGGTAAAATAATTGTTAATATCAGCATTTCAGTGGTATGTCGATGATGTGGAATTAAGAAGTAAAATACACAATTTAGTGAAAAAAATACAAAAAAATATGCAATTTAGCAAAATGGTAAACAAATAATCAATTTTAATAGAATACAAATTAAAAGTTCCAAATACATTATTCTTAATTATATCCCCAAAATCCCGGTTTATCCCATGTCCAAATGTTTTGAATATTCTGAATAAAAACCGATAATCATAACTAATCACAGAAAGACTGTACAAGACTCTTGAATGTTGGACTTTCAGTATCCGTATTTGTATAATTCGTATATCTTAAGACTGAATATAAATTCCGACAAAAATACACATAACTAGAATTCATTTGCAAATAAAAACGATTGTAACGAGGCAACATCAAGACAAAAAAAGCAGAGGTAGCCAACACATAACATTAGTTAGGTGGAGATAAATTCTAATTTCAATCACAATCTTTCCATGAAGTCTAATATTGTATGCTATGATGTCTTGAGAAGCGAATTATATAAGAATAAATATACGAGCTAGGATTTGTTTCTTTATTAATACTATTCGTGTAATCATTACCTTTCGTTAAATTTGAAACAAACTCTGCACGAAATAATCCTTTGGCAGATTAGTGGAATCTATGAAGACTTGATACAACAATTTTGTAGCAATAAATGGATCGGATTGAATATGCCTTTATGTTAGAACGAACGTTTACGCTAAAGCTTATAAAATGGTACTTTTTTTAAATGTGAAACTAACACAGCATAACTGAGATTGAGAAACAGTTTTGGAAAATAGTGATAATTTCGAATGTGACTAACACATTGATTGAAATGGGATTATCGTAGTTAAAATGAAATGTATTTTGTACGCACCTTGAATGCATCTGATGAGCCTTATTCTTACTCTTTATTCTGTGTTATATTTTGAAAGTGTTAATATTCATGTTAATAGCATAGTTTTAAGACTTGATGGTGCGATCTTTCCAAAGATTGGGGTGCGCGTTAGATACATAGTATATGATATACCTAAGATGTATTGCCTAATATGGAACATTTATTTTTGTTTCAGTCTTCAGTTGATGTAAGAAGTCGCATATGAGATAAACATAGGTTGTGGAATAACGTAAATTAGTGTATATTTATTCGAAATCCTTTGCAGCGTAGAATAATATCTTGTCTTTCTGATTTAAAAGCAGTTAGAGTAAGATACGGTGAACTAAATGAGTGATATGAAAATATTTCTCTTCAATATGAAAAATATGCATTTAAATTAGTACAGCCTTTTACGCTTATTATTTATTTTATGGTAATGTTTACATTTTTTGAAGCACGGCATGAAGTAAGTTGTCGATATATATATATATATATATATATATATATATATACATATATATATATATATATATATATATATATATATATATATATATATATATATATATATATATATATATGTGAATGAGTAACATGATAGACGGAATTAACATATTTATGAAATGTGCCGATTACACTAAAACAGGTTATCGTATTTATAGTGCAATGTTACTGGTACCTTTTCTTTACTGTGAAATATATTTATTCATAGCATAATCTAGCATCATGTTGAAATATGGAATCCTTTTGACATTAAGACCACATGGTACGCACATCAGTACAGTAATGGTTATTTTTACATATGTAATAACGCAGCATAAATCAGATTGTTGGGATGTTAGGGATGAGTAACAATACAACAAGAAAAAAAATTCTGGCTGTAATATAACAACCGAATGATTGAAAGTGAATATCATATTAGAAAGGAAATAAAATAATATTTCCATTTCAATCTATTTGAAAAATCGTTAATCTACCAACCAACGAATGTTTGCATATATAGTATTAATTTATTGTAGTGACAGTATATGTGTTCATCCAGTGATACTATTATGCTCTTAGAAAATAATTGATAATTTCGTCACACCTCTATTGTGTCGATTCTGTGGAGTTAAGAATCAAAATAAACAATTTAGTATTGTTGTATTTTGTTTGTGGATAGACTGCAAAGTACAAATTCTAAACACAAATTATTCTGAATTAAATCCCCCAAATCCCACATCTTATCTCCCAAGTCCAATGTTTTGAATATTCTGAATAAAATTGAATAATCTTGAATAATCACACACTGACTGTACAATACGCTTTGAAGGCTGGCATTTCATATTCCTTTATTTGCATAATTCGCATGTCTTAATACAGAATATACGTTTGCAAAGACATGCACAGGTCTGAAACTCATGTTCAAATACACGCGAGGGTTACTAAGCAACATCATGACAACTGTCAGAAGTAGACAACACATAACATTAGTCAGCTGGAGATACATTCTACTTTCAATTACGATGTTTCCAAGAAGTCTAATATTGTAAACTATGAAGTCTTGGGAAATTAATTATGTAGCAATGAATGACTGACTGAGCTATATTTGTTTCTTTATTAATACTGCACGCTTTTACACTGCATATTTTAATCATGAATTGTCATTTAATTTGAAACAAACTCTGGATGAAATAGTCTTTTGGCATATTAATGGAATCTATGAAGACCTGAGACAATATTTAAGTAGTAATAAAGGGATCGGATATAATAAACCTTTATATTTCAACGGCCTTTTACGCTCATGATTAAGAAATAGTCCTTTTTAAATTTTAAACTGACACAGCATAACAAAGATTGAGATGCAAGTTTGGAAAATAGTGATAGTTTGGAATGTGTCTAACAAAGTGTTTGAAATGGAATCATCGTATATAAAATGAAATGTACTATTTACTCACGTTAAATACATGTGATGGACATTATTCTATGCTACAGTGATCTTTTAAACGTAAGGCGTACATTTATTTAAGTGTTACCTGAGATAGTTATTTTCTGTTTTCCCCTTCGATATGGAAAATTTGCATTTAAATTAGTACTGCGTTTAATATGGGTATTTCAATAGTATATCGATTCGGTGGAGGTTAGAAAGAAACTTAACAATTTTGTAAAGTAGAAAATAATATATTTTAATAGACTACAGAGAAGATTCTTAAAGACACACTATTCTGAATTTACTTCCCAAAATCCCAAATGTTATATCCCAATTATACAATTATAAATATTTAGAATATTACGAATTTAATCCAATAATCTTGAATGTACTGACGATCTCACATAATGACTGTAGAATATACTTGAAGGCTGTTTTTTCATAATTATTCTTTTGCATAATTCGCATGTCTTAAGACAGAATAGATTAAATGAAGCATTTAATATAATAATTTCAGTGTTAGATGAAACTATGTTCCTTTATTATGGGTAATATGCATTTAAATTTTGGACAGCGTTTTTAACGATTACATATAAATTCTTGATATATGAAGTAAATGAGTAAAACGATAGATATTGACAGCATATTGAATGTGCCGAAGACAGTGTTGGAATTAGAGTATTATATATATAAGGAGAGTACTGGTACCCTTTAGTTCCATGCGATGATATTATTGATAGCAATATCGATCATTCTCTTGCATGTACATAGTGTTGAAGCGATAGCTTATATCGTAATTGTCTCAGATATACACAGGTCTAGAACTCATGTTCAAATAAACGCGAGTTTGTCATCAGGCATCATCATGACAAATGTCAGAGGTAGATAACACATAACATTAGTCAGGTGGAGATAAATTCTAATTTAAATCACGATCTTTCCAAGACGTCTAATATTGTAAACTATGACGTCTTGAGAAACGAATTATGTAGCAATAAATGCATGAGCTAGAATATGTTTCTATACTAATACTACTCGTTTTTACACTGCATATGGTAATCATGACCTTTCATTCAATTTGAAACAAACTCTGCATGAAATAGTCTTTTTTGAAGATTTAGTGGAATCTATTAAGACTTGAGACAACAATTAAGTAGCAATAAAGGGATCGAATAGAATATGCATTTATATTACAATCAATTATATAATTTATCATTGAAAACCCCTTATGTAGATCTTAATTCCAATTTAACACCTCGCTTACATGGCAACATCCTGACAAACTGTAAATTATGACACTGCCTCATTACTTACAAAATGTTCTTTAATTCATATCACACAAAAATGAATTTAGATTTCAAATGTCAGTTGTATATGTCAATATTATATTTTCAGCTTTAGTCAATTTTTGTGTTTTCTTCTACGTGTTTACATCAATTGTTGTACAAGAAATCAGAGATACGTGTTAACCGATACTACTACTACAACTACTACTACTAATAGTAATAATGATAATAATTCTTAATATTAATAATATGTCTTATACAAAAAATTATTACTATAAAAAATAATAATGATAATAATATTAATAATTAATACTAATATTTTCCATTATAGAGGGCTGGACGAAGCAGCTTGAAAGATTAGTGTCTGATGGGACGACAACAGTGTCACAGTGTGTGCTATAGTAACTAATCATATGCTGCCTTCATTATTATAGGCAATGGCATGATTTATTGTAAACGTACATAATGATGCTTACTAATGACAGTTGTATTGAGTAATTTATATATTCCTGACTGTTTCTTAGTTGCTTTTCTGTGTCTTTAAACCTAGCTTCTTGTGAAAGTTCTGGCGATATTGTACATAATAAGATCGACCATACTTTTGTGGATATTTTTCATAACAAGATCGATATGACTGTGATTTCCTTTATACTTTAAGATTATTTATAAACTAATATCTGGTTGTACAACATAGTTTGAAAGTGTTTAAAGCGTAGATAATTTCGTTGATCGAAACTTAACTGATACTCACGTAAATTAGGCAATCCCATGATTTGATCCAGTTCAATGATCACTTGGCTCTTCACAGTATTATTTTACAGTTCTATTATGTAAAACTTGTACATGACGACAACGATATTATTGAACATGGATATTAATACATGTTCATAAACATATAAACAACAACTTCACAGTTTTCTGTGACCGCTTAGACGTATTCGTAAGTGTTGGAATATATCAAGTATTGATGCATCCAATTACATGCACGCGCTTAAGATTTTTCAGGATATTGTTTGTAAAGCACCAATTCAAAAATAGTTAGAATTAGAGTATTGTTGGACAAATGCAAATGAAGTAATCAAACTTTGAATTTAAATTACTCATTTTTTCAAAGTATCGTTGATTGAGTTTATATTGGTGTGTTGTAAATGTTTTCGAAAGGTTTAGAGTGTGTATTATCCCGAGCATTACATTACATTGCTTGTTTTATTTTCTTTCTGTGGTTGGTCCATTTTTCGTTAGCATCATATAATTTGTTGATGTAATACTAATATATATTCTTGCACATGAAGATATCGGTTTTAAAATAACGATGCAACTGTATGAAAAATATTTCACTGTACCTTTCATATGAAAAGCTATCTCTTTCCTAGCGTAACCAGTGTATATGCCTTGTTAAATTTAGCTACATATTTGATCGTATTCTTAAAAAAGTAAATGTAATAAAACACAATGTTACTAGAAACCCTTGAACAAATTCATTTATTAAGTAAATAAGGTTATTCAACATTAAATAAAGAATTTGACAAATTTTATATCGGATAAAATTTATGCATATGCGTCTTTCATAATTTTGATAGCTTAATTTGAAATATACAGTTAGAAATGTAATTTTTTGTGAATAAAGTTTTATGCAACATTGATGATTAAATAGATGAAAAGGTAACTGATTATGTAGTTGAGAAATAAGAAATAATAAATTACTTTGAAATTGACATTTTGATAGATTTTGGGAACTGTTTGAGATGAAAAGTTTCCTTTCTCGTTTTAAAAGAGCGTTTGTAAAAGTACTGAAATTCGATTAATACTTTCCTTAGTATGTAAAGGTGGGTTATTCGCATGATTAAAATAGATTGTTGCCATTACTGATCGTTGTAGATAATTTAATTTAGTATTTTATTGTTTGGCTAGTGCCTGTAGGGTTTATTAATGTCAGTTGTTAATTATAAAATACTTCGTTTCTGTAAATTGTAGTTACGATTTGAATAAAATCCCCATGAAACGATATGATCATAGTGTAGCAATTTCAAATATCTTTCTGAATATCTAATCCATCGTTTTGCAATCATTTATTTGTACATGTATTTTCTTGTGGTTTTCTTTTTTTATTATTTTTATTATATGCTAGGAAATTCATATTGATTCATGTGTTATGTGATAAGTATTGAATAATAGAAGAATATTTGAGTGAATCAACTTTAGATTCATTACTTGTTTAACGGTTGTAAAAATAAGTTTGAGTTTTTAGATTGAAATGTTTCTGTGCCTTAAGGCACATCAACACATGAAGGTTACTTAGTTGAGAAACGAGACCGATAGATGTAGTCGGTTCGGGTTGATATACTCGTAGGATGCAAGATCTGATCCTTCTGGTTGTGGATTCACCACGCTGACATTTTTTATTTAAGAAATGCTACTAGAAATTTATTGTGCAATTAGTGGTGAGTTCACAGTGCAAACAAATTTTCAATACAGTGTTATCAATTCGACCTGTTTGTATGGATATATATTCTGTGTTTCGAGATTAAGACTTGATTGTACAAACATAGAATATAATCAGTATTATTAGAAAATTGAGATAGTTTGTAACCACAATATCTGCCATCATAAAAATCAGTTTTGAAGTGACACGTTTCCTTGTTTTCTTTTCATGGCTTTGTCATTGCTTTAAAGATATTTTATTTGAATCACAAGTTATATTAGAAATCAAGCCTGAGGGATATCCATTCAATGTAATTTGCTAAAATTATAAAAATAACACCTAAAACACGTTTCCTTTACGATTACTCCTTCTGCGAAAGATAAATTATATATCCCTCATTTTACATGTAGATCTAGTTAGTTTGCTTTGGGGGATTTTAAAGATTAGGTTTCTTCTTAATTCAAAGAATTAAGTTTATTAAACAACTTCCTGAGTAATTATGTTTTAATGCCTACTAACCAAATTTTAAAACAACAAAATTATTATGTAGGTGCTTGTTGCAGTGTATCTTCTAGGGAATATTGTTGGCCATTTGAACATATGTATGTTGCAAACTTAATTCTTGTGATCGAATCCAACTAATTCCATAACCTGCTGTGTATATTGTGGTGGTTGACATTAAAAGGAAGAATTTTGATAAATGTGGTGTAAAATAAACGGGTTTGTAGAATGAGGATTTCAAAGCTACCAATCAAAATCTGTGATAGTCTGAGAGTCACATTATTTTGTTCTGTGTTGTAGATGGTCCGACAGAGTTTAATCCATGTATTCTTCCTAGATCTACAACGAACTAGGTTGAATTTGGATTACCACTAACATTTATTCCGATCTTAATTTTTAGGACTTGTTTCTGTGACTTTTTAGATTTATTTCGCGATGGCCAACGTTCATTTCAAATTGATCGCTTTGTATTATAAGGAAGTAATTTATTTGTTGAATCGTACAATGCGTGTTGCTTCTGATTCGTTATATTATTTTTGTTAAGACCATAAAGCAGTAATACGGTGTTGTCATCAAACCCAATAAACCAATCAAAATCAAAGCAAATTCATTATATAGAACTTTAACAACCTCTTAAACTAGATCACATACCATAGGCTCCTCTGGAAAAATGTTAACTGGATTGCTCACCATGTTTTTCATCACATGCACCTTGAAAAACTGGCTGTACTCTTTATAGCTTTCTATTCATACAAACACGCATCGATTAAAGAGGATTTGATCTGATATAGAATAAATCACACGAAATACTTACATATTAGTAACGAACTGAAAAGTTGGGTCAAATATCTTCCAAAATGGGTTCACAACAGGCATATTACACTGATCATAGCCATGATAAAAGCCAACAATGCTTATATGCCTGTGGTGGTCAGTATCGTTCTGATCTGTCAACAGTTTTTGCTGAATCACTCCAACACAATTTAAGAATATCTCCTTATTTTAAATCTCACAATATTTACAAAACGATTTTTAGATGATGACATTGTATTTCTAGGTAATAAATAATTTGATTAAATACATTCTGGATTAATCTCATTCTGTTGCTAGGATTTGAATTTAGCACCCTTCTAAAACCGACAAAGGAAGCAGCTTTTAAATATTTGTACGTTGTTAATTTCTTAAACTTGACTAAGAATATTGGATATTTTTTGGGAGAGATTTTATAATGTAAGTGAGTGTTTACTTCCAAATGTGAATCATATAATAAATATGGATAATAAAGTGTAAAACGTCCATGATTGTTGCAGGTAAGCAAGAAAGCAACTTCATGTGATTAAATAATTTCTGTGAACATTAGTGCGAATTCACAGTCCTAAAATGATCCTGTTTTAAAATTATTTTAATAATATGTAACTTGCTTCTCCATTAACTGACACTTGATTCACTCCCAGTGTATAACCTGGTTGTAATTTATTCCTCTGTTTCTCTCTCAAAATAAAGTTTGTCAATGACACTTCTTTTATTTGTATTCTGAATAATATATGTACAACACAATAATGAACATTTAGGACATTCTTTCCAGTTTTGAACTGATCACTCTCATTTATAATTTTATTTCAGTGTTCTTTTCTCCCTAGAATACTTCATTGGTCCTATCATTCTTTTTACGTGAAAATATTATTATTTATGACTTTGTAAATAATGATACCATTTACATTTAAACGGCATATTTGATAAAAAATTTTGTTGTTGATGTAAACGCATGTTAACGAATTGAATGGAAGATTAAGTGTACATATCCTTCATTGATCAGCTAAATCCAATGTCTGACTAACAACATTTAGTATACATACACATAAAGAGACCAAATTTGTCAACGACTTTCCAGGACACATCATGAAATGACTTTAGTAATTGTTTTAAAGAACCTCATTAGAAGTTCACAGTTTTTATCACTGGTTAAAGATGTGAAGTGTTCTGGTCCGGATTATTTAATATCACTGAATTCCGTAGATTCGCTAAAACAAAGTCGCCAAAGTCAGGATGTTGAGTGAAAGAAGATTTTGTTACCACCCTTGCACATCAAGATGGGTCTGATGAAGAACTTTGTCAAGGACATGCATAAGACCAAGCAGCTTTCAAGTACCGCCATGGGCAAATATCCAAGTTTAAGTCATGCTAAGATGTAGGACGATGGCTTTATTGGTCATCATATTCGTGATGATGCATTTCACGGTGCACTGCGTGGCAAGGACATGGAATGCCTTCAAGTTAGTGGTAACAACGTATCTTCGATACAGAAAGGCAGATAACTACAGTGAGTTGGTGGAAAACCTCCTCAAGGCAAAAGTCTTGGTTGGAACATGTCACTAAATATACATTCTCCCACTCTTATTTATATTCTTTTCCACCGATCTGCGAAGCAGTGAGCAACGAGCGCTGAGTCATTTCACCAGGACATTGCAAAAATGGCGAAACGCTTTCGTGGCAAAAGGAGCTCATCAATGCTTGCAGACTATTTTTGGACTATGACAAGAGATGATACATTTAACGATCCTAAGACACAAGCCAAGAAGCACCTAATAGACACTGAATAAGAACTAAACTATGTACTTTTATTTATAGGGTTAGGGTTATTTACATACATATATCAATAAAGCTGGGATTAACCAGCCTGGTTTTGGTTTGAGTGCTGAACGGGCCATTTTGATAGCTCACTTCCACCTGCGGTTCTAAGAGGAATTGCCAGTATATGATAGCTATAACAAGTTGTTTAATTTTAAAAGTCGTGCCTTACTTTAAAAAAAACAAGCTACCGTCCCACTCTCACACTTTAACTGTCCCAAAAGAAATACATTTGCAGAAAGAGTTAGACATCAGTATTTAAAACAGTATTATTTGTTTCCTGCTCGCAATATGACCTTCTCTATGAGAATAGTTGTTTAATTACATTGTTCTTGTATAAGTTCTTTACGATATTGTTGTTGTATACGTTTTGTTTTAAATACAACTACAACTACTAATGTATTAATAGTACACAAAGATTTAATTAAATTTAAGTCAGTCATTATTACATCTTTGTAACGTTGTTATCCCAGATGTGCTGATCTTGAGAGTAAAGATACTATAAACATGCATATATATTTACAACACTATGGACTTAAACAACGTATCAGAAAGAAGAGACAACAACAGGGTTATTACAAACTAACAATAGGGATATTACAAACTAACAATAGGGATATTACAAACTAACAATAGGGATATTACAAACTAACAACAGGGATATTACAAACTAACACTAAATTTATATTTCTAAGCTGCAAAGTAAAAGCTTAAAAGGAACATACAATATTGCAAATTCAAACCTAAATATTCAAGTACAGGTACAAATATAATTAAATGTGCTCGTGTAACAATAGCCTTGAAACTACTCATGTACCATTTTGTATATATATATCACAGTTGTATAATCCATAATATCGTTGTAAACAATAATGCGATAATATTGTCTCAGTCCCACAATGTTGTAGAGCACTTTGTTATTAGTTTAAATAAAAACGCAAATGATACCAAGTACTAAACTTAAAACCAAAATGGTAGGATAATGGTGTCGTTGGGATGTTAACTTGCTGATGTGCAATCGGCTAGATCATATTAACATTTAATTGTTATTATCGGGATTTAATTTCTTCCGTAGCCAAAATGTTGGTGCATGGTCGCCACACTGCTGGCTCCCCGATAGTCGCCAACAGTAAACCGTGTCGCACTGTGTTGTACTTTCTCAAGTTAGGGAAATTTTTATTTGGTTGACGTGTCCCAAACAGTCGATTCATACGCCAACAATGTTAGTTTTAGTTGTTCGGGGTATGTGGACAGGTGGTGGTGTTATTTGCGACATGTTTATTGTGGCTGTTCCATGATAAGCTAATATCGATGATGACTCCACAATATTTGGCCTTGAATGTCATCGTCAATTCTTGAACAGTAACTTAATATATGGCTGATATAAACCATCTAGTTTTGGTAATACGGATGACATCAAACTGTTCAGGATTTGATACAGCATCCTTTCACAGCCCTTTCCACATTGTTGGAGGCAGTCTAAGTCAGCTAGGAATAATTATGCGATTTTGCCCAAGTTCAGTATTCTGTACAGCAAGCTGTAAAGACTAACTTATGAGTAATCTCTCAATTGTAAGTCGTTGACGAAGATCAAGAACAGAAGGGATTCCTGACAATTCCTTGTAGAACGACTAAAGTAACGGAGGCTGATGAAGATAACTGGACTTCGAGCACAACCTTTGGCTTCTTCCGGTTTAAATGTTGTTTAACCACTCAAGGGTCTTACATCGGACACCGTAGTTATGAAAACCGGCCACAATTCGATTGTGAGAGACGTTATCTAATACTTTGAAAAAAATAGAGAAGGTGCGATGCCATCGGTTGATTCTGGCTAGGGGTGTATGGTGTATCATGAGCTGGAGTGCCATCTTTGGCTGGCTAAGCAGTCGTACTCCTTCGTCGGTAGCTCGCCCACCTTTAGTCCCATGTGGAACTCAACTCTCACCTGTGGCTCCACTGCACTCTACTTCGTCTCTGGCCATCATGACGTTATCGTTCTACTTGAATCAAATCTTTCTGGGCAAAAGAGAGTGAGTCGACAAACTGTACTACTCTTCTTCACTTAAAATCAAAGTCACCGCGCAAGTCAATTTTGTAATTGGCCCATTCCGTTTCATCACCCACTAAAGTCGTGTGGCGACAGGCAAGTGACGAGGCGACAGGTGTGGTTCTACTGTCAGCCGTGGTCTAAAACCTTCACACAGGCGGTTCATGCCATTGAGGTCGTTCACCACTGACATGGAGCAGCAGTGGAGTCAAACATCTCCTTGAGCGACTAAGTAGCCGTCTTTAGGAATGCACCATATCACCTCTATGGCACCATGAATGGGCTAGAAAAAGGTGCCCTAACGATTTCCTGCTATAAACCTCCCTAGCCAGTATACCACTCCTGGTACGACACCGTGGACCTTTAAGGGTCAGATTAACACCTTCACTATTGCCAATCTATAAGGCAACTTACGATCATGGTCTTGGTAAGGTTATTCAGGGGTTATTTGCAAGAATGGCTCCCAAAATAGCATCAATTGCAAAACAATTATCGATGGAAGTTATTAATGTTATTAGTGAAAAATCTTATGGTGCATTTGTTAATTTGCCAGTAATGCTTTTAAAGCAGGCAAGGGATACAAGTATATATTTTCTACCCGCTGACGCATTTGTCGAAGTATAAGGTGAACTAATAAAAAGATGATACAGGATATGTCAAAGTCGGTTTTGTTAACAAAGGGATTATGGTACTGTTTAATAACTCTACATATATGAATGATGAGAGAAATAGAGAATCGATTCAAAAAGATGTTGATTGTGACATGATGGATTATTGAAGACACCGAAAGCAGCTGCGTTAATAAGATTTTTCATTTATAAACGCATTTCAAACATAAACAAATCTGACACCATTATAAACAATAGATAAGGAAAATTATAAAGTTCCTAATATAGAACTATCAGCAACAAGTATCTTAACGAAAAAAACTAAATGGATGATTTTAACGAAAGGGATTTAAAATTAGCTTAAATAACGTCCTATCACCCGATCAACAAATACAAGTATATATATGAATTTACGAATATATCGTTCGTATAACGAGAATGAAATGTAAATGCCTGTAATTTTGGTTATATGGTTCATATCATGATTTAACAAGGTAACGACATGTAAGTTATGAACTTATCGTTCAAGTAACGATTTAGCAATGTAAAGGTGAAATTAAGAATTTATGAATTTATCGTTCAAATAACGAGACTGAGATGCAAATGTGAAATGTTTGCCCAGATGCCAATAGCAATGACGTGGAACACGTATTTTATAACTACTGTGGCGCCCATTCGACGTCCAAGATGTATCTCCGGTTATACCAGCTCTAGTCAATGATCATGGAGTTGCCATGCGCGGTCTATTCTTCCCTATATGAAGGATCCCTTGAGAGCTCTGAGATTAAACACCGACCCGATGGTCGCAAATCCTTGGTCCCTCGCATCGGAAACACTAGTAAACTTTTCCGAACCAACGTCACTAGACACAGCGTCTACGTCAAAAGCAACCACAGAAAATACTGCGATTTCACGTCACCTAACTATATATATATATATATATATATATATATATATATATATATATATATATATATATATATATATATATATATATATATATATATATATATATGGTAGTACACACACGGCACTATACACACGGCAGCATACAGAAATCCAGCATAAACAAGGCACCGTACACACGGCAGCTAAAATTAAAACAACTAAACCGTGTAATATACATGACAATGTTGAGTACTTCAACATTCATATTTGTTGCGCATGCGCGCACATGAATTAGTTACCTATTTACATATAACGTTCAAAGCATGCAGAGTATAATTAAATTAAATTTGTCTGTTCGGTTATAACAAATCTCGAAGCAGACTATATGACCAATTGACCAATATGTGCAACTATGTACTTAGATTTTTAAACTGCAGTCTATTTGCACGTGCAGAATTGTTTGAGCTGCACTCAGTATTTCGAAATAACTAGAGCCGATAAAAAATAATAAAACCAACCTTCGGGTAATGCTGTACGCGGCAGAGAAACCCGAGTACATTTTTTACCACATATACATATTGATACCAGTCATGCACAGTTCCGTGACATTGATGTTGCAAGAACACTAATTGGACTAGGAAGATATTCTGATGATTATACAAAATAAGCTGGTCCGACTATGATGGTTCACAAAGATGCCTCCGTTCATCCCAATGACAATCCATATGTTATGGGATCACCAAAAGACCGAGATGCTCCTGTTGCTGATGTTAATATCGAAGATATGATTATAAAGGCTAATTCGGAGTGCAATGTAGGATTTAGAACACTTAAAGTTATGTAGAAAATTGTCATGTGCATTTCCATGATCTCACATTTTAGGTTTTTGTAGGCAGGTTAAAAAGGTTTTTTTTCGGAGTCAAGCATACGGTTATACTCGTACGAAAATGTGATGATAATGATGTTATATGTCAACCTGGAGGCGATGCTGGTAAAGTAGTATTATCAAAACTCTCATTATGTATGCCAGCAATGACGCAATCAATCACCGAAGAAGATAAATTATATAGATACATGCGGTTTATGATTACTATAATGGCTAACAAAAAATCCCAGATATTATTCAGTCTAATATTAACGGTATATTTGCAATGTCATATAGTATCGCAAATAGGTGTTTTTGCACCATGACATATATTTGTTGCGTTACAAGATGATAAACTATTAAAGTCTCAAGAGCGAAGACATATGATATTTGACAAACTTGGTGTTTCTGAAGTCTCACTAAGAATAAACGGCCAACAATAACCATCATCAAAAAACATTATGGACAAAACCAAGAAGCACGTGCATATCATCGTTTGATTACATTTATGGGACGTGACCAAAATGTAGATACCGGTCTGCAAATATCACAATTAGATTTTACAAATTTAGATCCGATTTATTACTTTTCATTGGAACATCTTGATTTAACCAGTAAAACTCTTCATGCTGCTCCAGGCCCCCTTAACTCTAATTACAGAGCTATCGCTATTATACCTAGCGATAAATAGATGCTACTTGATCTCCCGGTCAGATTAAAATCTATATACCGCATGAGTGAAAAAATATGCAACTAAAATAACGCTAAAACGGTCTGATTACAGGTGGTCAGAATAATTCGTCACCACAGAAGCCAGTGCAAAAAAAAAAAATTAAATGATGATAAAGATGAGAAGACTGCACTCCGACTTACTCTTGCCGCGAATGCTATTTCAGATATAATTAAATCAGGTAGTATATTTAAACCTCTTGCAGCTATACGAACAATAATATCGCAAAATATTGAGACTATCCGGACAACGTCGAGAATGACACTAAAGAAATCATTTGGACAAGGATACAAAATACAGAAAAGGTCTAAGATTACCGGGGTGTCGTTTCGCGTAAGGCAAAGGCCGGAGATTACGAGGGAGTGGTTACTTGTACGGAAAAGGTCTAAAACTACCAGAGCCGATTTAATAACACTGATTTAAAATTTTGATTTAATCGATGCTTTTAAAATAGAAAACATTCAGAGGTGTTTTTATTCGAGAACGGTTACCTTGCAGACCAAACAGAGCTGAAACCGGTATAATTCATCTCGATAATTCCACTAGACCTGTAACCCATGGAGTTGTTTATTTTGATTCGTATGGGTTATCCCCGCCATGAAAGTTTATCGAGTATGTCAATTCTCACAAAATAACGATCTCGTATTCAACATTACCAACACAGAGAATAACTGACCCACCTATATGCAGCCGAAATTTATTTGCTGTACTCGAGTCTGTATCAAAATCAACCAACCCACCCTATACAGTTGTAGATGAGTACGCGAGTAATCGTTTTTTAAAGAGATCTTAAAGTATAATGGTAAATGGTTAAGATAGATCTCTTTCTAAACTTAATCCAACTGACGAAATATCGAAAGAGGATGTACAAAATAATTAACGATGAAATATCCGAATTACTAAAGTTTGCAAATGTTGATCCAAACGAAATTTTCTCTATGTCAGTTTAAGCACGGGCAATTAAAAATTGGTAAACTTTCACTTAATGATATTATTGTCAGAATTAATGGAGTAACCGAAAACACAATAGGTATGTTTATAGCAACGGAACATTTAAACATGGTATTTTTATGTCAACTATATCGGATAATATTCGTGCGCGTGTACAGAAGTCAAGTGATAAATAACAAACTCAACATGAACGTGGATAAAATCGCCGTACTTGCAGATCCAGTATTAGACAAGGATGAGGCAACACACAATTATGTTGATGTTAACTACAGCACCGGAGAGAATAAAATAAGACACTAAAATATCAAAGCTGTGGACCGAATACGATGTTTATGTAAACGTGTTTGCGCACATCTCCGTAAAATGTTTAGAAAATTTGATGAAATCGCAGATAATTTCTTTGGTATCCCCAAAGATACTGTTGTCTGTTGTCATGAAACTTTATGCCATCAAGACGAGCATTGAAACTATTGGACGAACACAAGATAATATTTTTAATGATATTCCTGCTATCATGTACTCGGGTATTACTTTTTTAACGTGTAAATCCACGCTGAGAAGCAGTTCAATCTAATCTGTATATTGCAGGTCTACCCATGGATGTAACTACACTAGAACTCTTGTTGTGTGATGTGATACTATAGACATTTTTTTTTACCCCCTTCAATTTCACCCAGCGCATATAAGTATCTTACAGTAACATTGCCTAATACTGGTTGTTTAAAAAAATAAAGTCGTTGTACAGGTATATCTTTTTTTGTGATCGTGTTCATAGGATTCATGTTGGTTGTTCGAGTAATTTCATTGTCTAATGCATATATCATACTTAGTAATCTTGCAATCCAATTTCGAGATCTTATATGTTTTTGAATTATTTCTGTTGCATACTGATATCTAACTAACAGCGCAGCAAAAAGAGTTCGATTAAATCGCTCAACGATTGACAGATCACGGTGTATTGGAGTATGTCATCGTCGTATTTTGACATTATGTTGCTTTATCAACGATGATACTACACCCTGATTTTTCGTTTATACCAGGGTCATCCTGTAGTAGCTGTGGTCATCGTATACCACCGCATTGATAAATTCGTTCAAACAATGAAGCAACATCTGCTGTTGTCTTTGTCAATAACGGCTCTGCTTCTTTGTACATAATTGAAACATCAACTACAGTTAGCGCGTATTTGTACGTTATTTGACTTCGACCAATTTTGATAGTATCTTGTGGTAAAAATAAAATATCGGCCTGATAAACTTCATGAATAACATTGACTTCAAAATTCACATATTCAATTCGTTTCGGTGATAGTAGATAAATTTGCAATATTGCCTGTTGTGATAATCACTCTGTAGCAGTAGAACGTTTGACACCTGCCGCTTCGGAGAGTGTACTAAGCGCCGCTCTGCCTCTCCAATATTCTCTTGGACTATAATAAATGGACTCCATAAAGATATTAATTTTCAACCCTAATACGGGAGCTCAATATTTATATCCTGGACGATGCTTTTTCACCTGGGTATATTGCACATGGGGTCCTCGGTAATTTTCATAATTTTGCTGCTATATCACTTCCTCCTTTTTGTTCTTCAATCCTCAGCCGAGATAAGGTTAACCATTTTGTCCCACCTTGTTCACACCTATCAGTAAATGCTGGCCTATTATTTTTCATTCTGAATGTCATTAATTCACCTGTAGAAGTACGACTCTTGCATTTAATACAATATAAATCCATACTGTTTATTATGTAACTTGGATGTAATTGATTTTTTCGGCGACAAGAAAACAAGAACCGGTAAAACATCATGCAGCGTTACCAAATTCTATCGGAATGATTATCATAGGTCCATCTGGAAGTGGTAAAACGCAACTACTGCTTAATTTTAAAACGAGGTGATTGAAATGCGATCAATTGTATCTGATAGCTCCTTCTGTTGATAATCAGCAATGCTACAATGGACTTAAAGATAAATGAAGACCGTGATGATATTATTTATTTTATTACTGACATTGATGAAGCGCCATCTTTGTATGACCTAGATGGATCTATAATTTATTTAGTTGTATACGATGATGTATCGCTGGATAAACAGTCCAATCCTGCTGGGATATTTGCACCTGGTAGACATACAAACACTGATGTGATTTAAGTAACACAACTATATATTGAAATCACAAAAGTGATTGAGATAACTAATATTCTTGCTGTGTTTAACGGAGTCGACACACATTCATTACGAAATATTCATCAGATCTGGTGTAGCGATGACACGGATATGATTAAGTTTAGAATTTATTTAGTCGGGATTAGTCAACCCCATACGGATTAATAACATTAAATTTACATGATACTAGATCAAGATATCGAATCTGTCTTCATAAGGGCTTTGTTTAATATAACAATGATTTCATTCACAACAGCAGGGAGGGCGTGACCTCGAGGTCAAAGGGTAAAAATCACGCGCATATGATGATTGTACTCAACGTGATGGATTTTAATTTGAAGTTTTGAGAAACATGGTGCAAAAAGACTTAATTTAGTAAAAATGTTCAATGACATATAAATCATTTGGGTTTTTTTTAAAAACCTGATCGAAAGAAATACCAAATAAAGTCAATGAATTAAATATTGGGACCATTTAGAGTGTATTGTGTAAAATAATAAAATAATTCATCGATTATCGTGTTTAAAAATAATACTAAACATAATAAAACATCCATCAATAAGTGTATACATAGATGTAATTTTTAATATATATGATCCCTGTTCTCACAATTCTTTTGTAATTGCTCTAACGTTTTGTTTGATAAATTTGTTTTAGATCGGCATACGCTTAACGTTTCTTACACTGATGCAAGTGATATAGGCAAAAATGTGCATTGGTATGGAGCCGGATCTATGGAACGTATAGCAGATGTAAATAGCAGAGTGAAATCATACATTCCTCATGCAAAACACATCCGTTACATGGCTACGTACTATCCAATGAATTTTAGAATGTTTGAAATAATTTAAAGGATTTGGACATCTAACGCACGAGATGACCAGAATTGCGGTAAACGGACCTTTACATGATTTTGACTTGACTAGATTCGCCTGTATTGAATCATTAGAGTTTGTTAAATATTTTCATCCGATATTTATATCTGGCGTGATAGACAATTTTCAGAAAAAAAATGGGTACCGACTTTATTGTTACGATATATGAACGACTCAAAAATACTAACATTTATGACAGTGAGTAATGCATTTATATCATATAATCTGCAAAAAATGCTTGGTTAGCACAGCAAAAGAAATATTCAGATGATGAAATTGGTGATGAAACAAATTTTGAAAAAATATCGCAAAATATCTTGACATATGAATAATTGGTAAATTTACGCAAGGAGGATGATATGATCATAAACGACATTATTTACGATTAATAATGGACGATGCTGATTTTGCTTTATAATCGCCGATACAACGAAGAAAAATGTGTTTGTAAGTAGACAAAATCGCTTATATGACTTAACGAAACTAAATTAGGTACAATTGTTAGTTACACTAGTGGGAGTCATAACAGTTTAGCAGTTTACGATTTTTAATATTCGCTTATGTTTCGATAAATTGACTATCAACGATAAACAGATTTTTTTTAAAACCAAGGTTAGGGTAGCTACAGATTCATTCTATATCGAATGGAAATATTCAAAATTGCTTACTCAATTGTATATAAGCATTTCTTACGATGCATCATGGTGCCAACTGAGAATAAAAGAAAAGTTACATAATTATTCCGAATCTGCTAGCGTTGAAATCAAGGCTATTTAATACAAAAATAATCAAATATCAAAACAGTCATCTGCGATGTCAATGTATGATCCTGTGACTAGATATGAAAAAGTTTATCCTAATGGAACTAGAGGTTCTGGTAAAATAACTCGTGCGATTGAATTATTTCGAAATTTTTATATGATCGTTTAAACTTCTACACACAGACTTGCCAGGAAGGTACTACATAGTAAATCATAAACTCATCATAAACTATTTTTATGAAAAGGAGTTAAATGGACATCTGAACGAATGGGTGAGAAATATATTGTTTGAGATGAAATATGCATTGTATCTATAGAGATATTAAAACTATTTCTTGATTAGTTATTGACAAAAAAATACTGATGGTATAATGTACGGTAATCATGGTCAACCGAAACCATTTGTTGGATTGCCTCCGCACCAATGGCTGCAACATGTGTGGATTATTATAAAAATTAACAGATGATCATAGGACACTTCATCCAGAATTAAGAAACTTTAAGAAATTAATCAGACTACAACCGAATACATTTCAGTGTTAATTAATGCGATATAAAATTTCAGAAACATATATAAAGGATTTTTGGAATTTGTGGAGAACAGATGATTTGATAGTTGCGAATAGAAACAAGTTCGTGATACACTTCAACATCAATTATTTACTTTACAATAAATTCAAATGTCCAAATCTACCCGTTCCATTGTGTTACCGCCCACTCGACGGCAAAATATTGAAGCTGATATACCAGAACGCTTGATAGAGTCAAGGATGAAAACAAAATCTTGTTTTAAGTGATATTGTTTTAGTTCCTGTCCGTGTTATTCAGATGCACGTTAAAGATAAAAAAAATTCCAAGGATACTGGGATTTGCAGTGACAATTCATTCCTCTCAAGGATTAACTACTTCTGATACAGTTGTTTGGAATGTTGTTGATAGAGTTGAGTGGTCAACTTAAGTTTAGCTCGCAGTGTCTCGAGTCAGAATATCTTAGCTGCGAAGGTAAATGTAGATTTTACAGAAAATAATAATGAAATTGCTGCCACCAACAACAAAGTTGTTAGCGATGATATACTGAAAGGAATAGTTATAAACACTTTGGAAAAAAATTAACGCGACTCCGGTGTTGACGCTGAATTTATCATGACAATAAAACAAGGACAAACAATCACTGTGTGAGCTGTAACACAGGGATAATCAAATAACAATAAAAGACAATTTACCGTATATAGAATTAATAGTATCATTGGTCATACACGTGAAAATGTCATGCTGACTGGTCTTGAATGTAATCGACGTCGAGGTGCTTGTTGAATGAAAATAGTGATATTATTAATTTTCTCACTGATATCGATGAAGCTCCCTCAGTAGATGAACTTGAAGGACCTATTAATTTTTTTGTCTATGATGATGTGATGCTGGATAAGCAATCAAATCCAGCTCAGATATTTTACTGAAGCAGATATAAAACCTCAGACATGATTTATGTTACTCAGTGATATACATAATGATAGAAAGTGATCAGAGATAACTGTAATAGTTTAGCTGTATTAAGTGGAGCTGATAGGTATACTCTGAAACATATTCATCAAACTTGGTGATCAGGACATGTGGATATACATGTAATTAAGTTTAAAAACTTCTTCTCATGTGCACAAGCTACGCCACACAGATTTATAACGATACATTTACATGATCCTAGGTTGCAATACCATGTAGGTCTAGATAAAATCTTTGATCAAGAAATAGCAGCTCTGATATAATATTAAGTCTAATTACTCAGACTTAATGAAACGTCCAAAAGGTAAACAGAAATACAAATTTTAAAAAGCAATAAGATAAAGTAACAAAAATGAGCTAACCTAATCAGAGAAACTCATGGTCAGTTAGAATCTTCTGTTTGGCATTACTGACTTTATATTTTTAATTTTCATAGGAAAAAACTTTTTCTTCAAAAATGACATTCCAGAAAAAGTTGTGTTCACATTACTTTTCCTTGATATCAAGGCTCATCAAACCACTGATATCTTCATTATGATATCAAACGGGAATGGGTGCTGAGATCTGGAATATAGCTACCGCTGGTTGTTTTTATAAATATCAGAGCATGAGACCACTGGCAAACTCATTTGCATATGAGAAGGGAATAGGTGCTGTTAAGGAGCTAAGAACATTTTCCAATTCCCCAATTATGCTAATCTTAGAAATAATGTGACAGTGGTGGTAGTAGAAGTTGTAACAGTGGTATCAGCTGATAAAATTAGTTCTGACTTGCATGATATCTGCTGTACATCATGATTAATAACATGCAGTTTATGAGTATTCTAATTCAAACATGAACAAAACAACAACATACATTTTCAAGTATAATTTTACTTTCTTTTAATAATATATTATATTTTGCCTATAGACACAACACATTCGTACAAAACATAAAGTTTGGCAATGTTCCACTAAAAATATAACACAAAATGCACTAACTTTAACAATACTTTAACCAATATTTCTTCAATAGTTAAGTTTGAAGTTATTTTACATTTAACAATAAGCAGCTTCTCTCAACAACTATCATACAAACGTTAATATCAAAGAATATATTCACAGATTTTGCCTTTGCTCGTCACCGGGGCTCAGCATGCCAAAATAAAAAATATTGGAAACACTAAAGTCTTGGTGGGTTGGCATGATAATAGGTTCCATAAAATGGATGAATCTAACTTCAGGAATACTGCTTTTCATGGACCGTTTTACTATGGAAACAAAACTCTAGACAGATTACCAGTCATATACCATTTTACTATTGAAACAAACCACTTTACTATAGCAAGAGAAGTCCAGACAGATTAGTCGTATACCATTTTACTATGGAAACAAAACTCCAGACAGATTACTAGTCAGAGTTACTATGGAAACTAAACTCCCATCAGATTACAAGACATAGACCATTTTACTATGGCAAATACAACTTCTGATAAATTACTAATCATAGACCATTTTTCTATTGTAACCAGATAATCTTTATAACATTATTCTAAATACTATTTTCTTTACTTTTGACATGAGAATTTATGTAAATATATCAATCATTACTGCAAGTAAGGTGATGCCTTCACATTCTCTAAAAGACATTTTCTTAATTTGCTTAAAAAATAATGACAGAGAAGTAAAAGTCTTATAGATAGCACCAGATTATTACATACAATAAGTAGCATGAATTACATTTTATTACATTACAATTTTATTACATTTTATTACATTACAATTTCATAATCAATATAACATCTATGCTAACTGATCAAAGATAAATTAATATTTGTTTAACTCTTCCTGTTCATATGATGCCTTTCAATATCATGGGTTACTTTTTGGTCTTTACGTTTAAAATAGATGAAATGTTCTTAAACTGAATTTCAACTATAATCAAATAAATTGTATATGACAAATTGGTGATTTCACTAAAAGTGAACAACTGAATATCTGCATTTAAACAAAGCTATTTCATATCTGTTCTAAAGCTTAGTTACTTTTTGTTTTGAATGAGGAAAACATTTCGAAAAGCAGTTAAATATTTTTTCTCCCTTAAGTATTACTATGCAAATTTTGTTAATAATGTTCCCACTGTCTTTAATTGGAAAACATTTGTTTACATGTGTTCATAATTACTAATCTTTAAAATTAAACTCATTTTAAAAAGCTTAAATACCAGAAATACTTAAGTGATAGTATGCTAGAATTATTTTTAAAAGAGTAGAAAAAAAAAACATATCACTCTTGCATGACAATCAAAACACAGCAATTATTGAAAAAATTTTAGATATCAATTTTTAATGCAATTATTTCAGTTTCTCCTTATTAAAGAATATGAAACCCTTCTACTTGAAAGATATTTATCCCTATGCATTAGAAGAAAATAACTGTAACAGCCTCCATTTGTCGGACCATCCATCTGTACCTTCATAACCATCTTCTCCTCAATCACTTTGGAAATTCAATGATTATAATTCAAATGTTGCCTATATGTGGCAATTAACCATATGCTAGAGTGGTACAAACTTGGGGTCAGTGGGGCAAAAGTCAAACAACAAAATCACAATGAGATATTCAAATTTAAGTACATCAAAAATTGTGTTTATGCAGTATTTACTACAAAAAGTCATGAAAGCAATTCTAGTTTTCTCTGCTAATTTCTTTACTGATATACATATATTAAGAACACTAAAGAGAAAAAGTATGATCTTGGTGGTGATACAGTCTGGAAATTTATATAAACCCTGAGACCTGAGAGATTCATTAATAGATGGGGTAAATAATGTTTTGGTCATGATGGCGATCATTAATAATGCAAATTTACAAGTGGGAATACATAAACATAAGGACAGCTATACCAATGCACAGTGTTAATTGATAGGTAACAATAAATAATGTACAGTTTTGGAACACTACACCCATAGCACACTGGTTCCATCAGATTTATTGATAACATATTTATGAGACTTCCTCCCCATCACAGTTAGATGAAGTTACAAATATATTAATATAAAATGTGTACCAAATGAAACAAATACCGAGATAACCCTTATATGAATGCCATAGTATGTAAAATTAAATGCAGAATTTTTACTGCAAAATATATACTGGAAAATATTGATCCTAAAATAGTTAATGAATCTGATATTGAACACAATGTATCAAAATAATTATTGATAACCTACATGTCAACTGTTATAATCAACAACCATATTTGTAAATTAATTATTAAAAAGTGCTGCTGTACAACATGGTCCTTAGACCAACCTTAACTTTTATTTTCCAGTGCTTTAATTTAATAACAGTTTTCATAATAGTCAATGTGTTGAAAAGTGTTGGGTTAAATTAGAAATATGCTGAACTCAATCCCCTGCCCACTCATCGATCAAGGAATTATGATTGTATTCAATATATATATATATATATATATATATATATATATATATATATATATATATATATACATATACATATGCTTGTAAGGTTTGCCTGAGAAATTTGTGTATCAGTATTTGACCATGCAATATGTAGTACATATCTGTAATATGTTTTCTATTCTTAAGATTTATAAGGGACAGATGAAACACAAGCAAAATACAATTTCATGAAATTAGAGCAAATCTGAAGTTAATTAAGACATCTTTTATTAATATCAGTTATAATTTCTTGAAAATATTGTTTTCTAAAATATTGTCTGAACAGCCTCAAACAAGTCATATCACTATTGTTTTGCTAATTTATTTTTCTCAGAAGATGACTTCTTAATAGTTGAACTGCACTGGAAAGGAAAATATACTGCTTACAATAAAAGAAACCTGTTGTTACAAATAATTTTTCAAAAGTATTTGATACTAAAATAGTGCCCATGTTTAGTGACAAGATGACTGGGTTATTTCTTCTGTCAAAGCTGATGAAAGCAGAACATTAAACTAATGTATGTTGAAGAAAAGCAAAGGCTTATACAGTAGTAAAATGTGAGTAAAATTGGTGAGTGTCATTTCAGTGTTAAGTAAACTGTGAGGATTTTTTTTTATCATTTTGTAAGGTGTGACAATACTCAACATCATTAAATAAACTGTTTTAAATTAAGTGTTTTTGTTTTGATTTTGTAAGGTGTGACAAAATATAACTTTATTCAATAAATCATATGGACTGAAGTCTTTTTATTTGTTACGTAATATGTGACAAGACTTAACATTTGGCAGGTTTCACATTAGACAATTTTAGCTCTATCACTTCTTATGAATTTTGCCTAAATTATTTTTTTGTATCGTAAGAAAATATAAATAATAAGATCATTTTGATTCTTACTGCTACAAGTGTATCCAAGATGGATTTCCATTGGGTGTTGTCGCTGGAGTATTTCCATCTGACAGTTCTGTTACAGCTGTATAGACACTCTGATTGCTAATCATATTTTCTGCTGGAGACAAACTTAAAGATGCAGGTGGTGGTGGTGGTGGTGATGATTCTTTTGAATTCTCGTTTTCATCCACTATTGGTGCTTTATACAAAATTAGTGCAAGGAAGAAAAATAATGAAGACAATGCCTTTCCAACTAGACTAACAGCTAACATATTATGACTCATTTGTTTATTGTCATAGAAAAAACAAGAACCTTGCTCATTACACTTCTTTTGCCAAAGTTGGCATGTAATATCTATAAGTTTTCCAAATAAAATGGGTCCTGGAATAGAACCTGTAAGAGAAGAAAATAAAATCTGATTTAATGTATCATCTAAATCTCAAAGACTATCAGACTTCTTGTTATATTAAAATAGAAAATAAATATGAATACATTAGAATTTCAATTCATATATTTAAGTTAAACATTTTCTTGTTTCAAGAAAAAATACAAATGGAAATTTTTTTTATACATATCCCTGTACATTCACTAAAACTACACAGTGGTTTGAATTTTATAGCCTTTATCAGATTAAATAAAAATCTAAGATTAAATAAAAATCTAAGATTAAATAAAAATCTAAGATTAAATAAAAATCTAAGTATTAAATAAAAATCTAATCCAGCAAAATACCAACAAGCAGGCTGAATTCATTCACATTATGTTGTGGTTCAAATAAAATAGTGGCCCAGTTCTATGGTAATATTTGGAGAATGGATTTCAATGTCCTTCTAAACACTGACATTCTGTGTCAGGCATTAATATTGTCCACCATTTCAGCTTTGGCACTGGAGAAAACTTAATTTTGTTATTTCTATTGACAATGGCTCATGGCAATTAACCTAACAGCTTCTTACCGCATTGCCTATAGACATTTTGAAAACTATAGAATTAATCCTGGTGTGAGCTGTTAAATAACAGGGGACACAATATATGAATGAGTCCCACAAATTAAATAAAATATAAGAAATATCATAACTTTATAGTTGCCATAACTTATATAACTATTATTTGCTTGATGTTACACAAATCTTAGATTAGTCTTACTTGGAGTAACAGGTCTGTACAATTTTGAAACTTTCATAATTTAAAAGAAATATTCAGATGAAAATGAACATGGGCGGTACAGGATAATTTCAGATGTCCATTATTGTGTTTAAAGTTGATGATAAAGTATTACTTAGATTCATGCACAACATGAGTGGTGATAAATAAAGACCAGGCTTATATGTATATGGCCATGATAATGACTAATTATAAACATAAAGATATGACTTTATAACAAAACAGAGACACATAAACCTATAACTGATTATAGACCTATGACTCCATAACTGATTATAGACCTATGACTCCATAACTGATTATAGACCTATGACTCCATAACTGATTATAGACCTATGACTCCATAACTGATTATAGACCTATGACTCCATAACTGATTATAGACCTATGACTCCATAACTGAATATAGACAAATGACTTCATAACTGAATATAGACAAATGACTCCATAACTGAATATAGACAAATGACTTCATAACTGAATATAGACAAACGACTCCATAACTGAATATAGACAAATGACTCCATAACTGAATATAGACAAATGACTTCATAACTGAATATAGACAAATGACTCTGTAACTGAATATAGACAAATGACTCCATAACTGAATATAGACATATGATTCCATAACTGAATATAGACAAATGACTCCATAACTGAATAAGACATATGACTCCATAACTGAATATAGACAAATGACTCCATAACTGAATATAGACATATGACTCCAAAACTGAATATAGACATATGACTCCATAACTGAATATAGATAACTGAAAAGTGTTTTTAACAGAATTCATCATTATGAGATTAGGAAAATATGTACAACTTTTGAAATGATGGGAGTTATACTTACATTCTGAGTACAAATATTGTCCTTATTACAATTAGTAATTTAGGTCATTGCTTTTCATTTCCTGATTTATTCTTTCTTTGATTGATTACCAATATGTTTAGTTCCTTATTAGTTGCATGATGATACACCACTATAACAAATTAGTATGAATAACATATACCAATGTTTTCAAAAGAATTGTGAATGCATATTACCTAGATATTAGAGTACTACATCTACTTGCAAAGATTGTATAACTGTTTTCTCTGGGACTTGTACATTTATTGTTTGTACCTATATGTAGATGTAAATTAATTAAAGTACAAAATTGCTAAAAACTGGATGAACATTGCAGAAACCTATTACTTTTAGTGGAAGCAGATATGATATTATTGATTTTTATTAACAGAAAATTAAATTACTTTTTTATTGTTTATTTTAAACAATATGATCCATTCTTAAGTTTTAGCTAGATAAGGGTAGTATACAATTTAAGTCTTGGAGATAGATATAATGATTTCCAGGTAAGATCATACCTAAACACCGAGCAATAATCCACTGTATGCCCAAAGCCAAAGATTTCTCTTCATGTGGGACACATCTGCAACAAACAGAAATTATTCTGACATTAAATATATTATAGCAGATGAAAGTTGTTGTGGAATAAAACTCACCATAGAAAAAAAATGTCAGTTACAATATTAACAAAATTTCAAATTCAACAATGGAGGAAAATGAAAATCTCTTAAATCTAAAAGTTGATTTAATAAAACATTTAGTGACAGAACTAGATTTATATTTCACACAGCCTTGCAGCCATTCATTTGTTAATTGGAAACAATTTAAGTCTGGTCAAAGTATAAATCTATTTTTGTATTTGCCCTAGTTTTGTTCCCAGTCACGTGTTCAAAATGTTTCTTTCAAGATATGAATGCAGTCATAGTCATTATTCTTTCGTGTTACTCCAACAGTCTACAAAGATAATTATGGAAATGAGAATGGCAAATACCAGTAGAATATCATCCTATCTCAAAATGGTAGTGAGTATAACAGATCTCCAAATACCAAAAGCATAACTCTAGATAATACTAGGCATAACATATCTCCAAATATATGCACTTCTAAATTATATCATGTGAAAAAAGACATTCGAAATCAAGTAGCATAAAAGGCCTCAAACTAAAAATATACCACAGATCTGAAAATTACCAAAAAGTACAACATATCCCCAAATGAAAGTAAACACAACATATCTCAAAATACTAGCAACATAACAGATCTAATGCTAGTAGTGTAAGAGATCTACTAATGCTAGTCGTGTAACATATCTCCTAATGCTAGTAGTGTAACAGATCTCCTAATGCTAATAGTGTAACAGATCTCCTAATTATAATAGTGTAACAGATCTCCTAATACTAGTAGTGTAACATAACTCCTAATGCTAGTAGTGTAACAGATCTCCTAATTCTAGTAGTGTAACATATCTCCTAATGCTAGTAGTGTAACAGATCTCCTAATGCTAGTTGTGTAACATATCTCCTAATGCTAGTAGTGTAACAGATCTAATACTAGTAGTGTAACAGATCTAATGCTAGTAGTGTAACATATCTACTAATGCTAGTAGTGTAACAGATCTCCTAATGATAATAGTGTAACAGATCTCCTAATTATAATAGTGTAACAGATCTCCTAATACTAGTAGTGTAACATATCTCCTAATGCTAGTAGTGTAAGAGATCTACTAATGCTAGTAGTGTAACAGATCTCCTAATGCTAATAGTGTAACAGATCTCCTAATACTAGTAGTGTAACATATCTCCTAATGCTAGTAGTGTAACAGATCTAATGCTAGTAGTGTAAGAGATCTACTAATGCTAGTAGTGTAACAGATCTCTTAATGCTAATAGTGTAACAGATCTCCTAATACTAGTAGTGTAACATATCTCCTAATACTAGTAGTGTAACAGATCTAATGCTAGTAGTGTAAGAGATCTACTAATGCTAGTAGTGTAACAGATCTCCTAATGCTAATAGTGTAACATATCTCCTAATGCTAGTAGTGTAACATATCTCCTAATGCTAGTAGTGTAACAGATCTAATGCTAGTAGTGTAAGAGATCTACTAATGCTAGTAGTGTAACAGATCTCCTAATGCTAATAGTGTAACAGATCTCCTAATACTAGTAGTGTAACATATCTCCTAATACTAGTAGTGTAACATATCTCCTAATGCTAGAAGTGTAACAGATCTCTTAATGCTAGTCGTGTAACATATATCCTAATGATAGTAGTGTAACATATCTACTAATAATAGTAGAGTAACAGATCTCCATATACTAGGATAATAACAGATCTCAAAATACTAAAAACATAACAGATCTCAAAATACCAATAGTATAACAGACCTCCAAATACCAGCTGCATAAAATATCATACAAAATCTCCAAATTCCAGTAATATAAATGACCTCCAAAAAAAAGTAGCATAACAGAGCTTTTCATACCAATGAAATAATGACCTATAATATTTCATTCTTTAGTGGTTGGCTAATCATTGCCCCATAAAACTCGGTCAGAACAGAAAAATGTTTTTTATTTCTTCTACAATTCATCTCTACAATTTATCTATGTATCTGTGAAGTTGAACACTTTATGAATCATTCTATTCTGTTTGCATGGCTAATATAAATTCTGTCAAAATGTATCTCATCACTGCTGATATTAATGCCATATGCTGGCATGCTGATCACAAATTCAATCAAAACCTTTTATACAAACTTACCTCAATGTTGCTGATAATGCTGGCAAACTGGCCACAAATTTTATAAAAACTTACCTCAATGTTGCTGATAATGCTGGCAAATTGGCCACAAATTTTATAAAAACTTACCTCAATGTTGCTGATAATGCTGGCAAATTGGCCACAAATTTTATAAAAACTTACCTCAGTGTTTCTGATAATGCTGGCAAATTGGCCACAAATTTTATAAAAACTTACCGCAATATTGCTGATAATGCTGGCAAACTGGCTGCAGATTGTTTTTACCTTAATATTGCTGATAATGCTGGCAAACTGGCCACAAATTTTATAAAAACTTCCCTCAATGATGCTGATAATGCTGATATACTGGATGCAGATTTTATAAAATCTTACCTCAATGTTGCTGATAATGCTGGCAAATTGGCCACAAATTTTATAAAAACTTACCTCAGTGTTGCTGATAATGCTGGCAAATTGGCCACAAATTTTATAAAAACTTACCGCAATGTTGCTGATAATGCTGGCAAACTGGCTGCAGATTGTTTTTACCTTAATGTTGCTGATAATGCTGGCAAACTGGCCACAAATTTTATGAAAACTTCCCTCAATTATGTTGATAATGCTGATGTACTGGCTGCAGATTTTATAAAATCTTACCTCAATGTTTCAAATAATGCTGGCATACTGGCCACAAATTTTATAAAAACTTACCTCAATGTTGCTGATAATGCTGGCAAAATGGCCACAGATTTGATAAAAACTTACCTCAATGTTGCTGATAATGCTGGCATACTGGCCACAGATTTTTAAAAAAAAACTTATCTCAATGTTGCAAATAATGCTGGCAAACTGGCCACAGATTTTATAAAAACTTACCTCAATGTTGCTGATAATGCTGGCATACTGGCCACAAATGTGAGCAGCATTGTGATCGCAAAGATTGGCATAAACACAGGTAGATAGTGACAGCTGCTGTCACATTTTCCTTCCCTGGCTTCATATCCAAGGTAGTTCTCCACAGAGTCATGTAACACACAGCTACAGTTTTGGTACAACTAAAATGAAAGCAAATAAATTCAGAGGTTACTCCAGACATTTTACGCTTACAAATCTGTAATTGTCAATAAGAAATTAGCACTAGTTATAGGCATTACACAAAATATTTCCAAGCACATGTCATATTAAAAATTCCTTGAATGAGGGACCAAAATGTCCCAACTTTTCCATGATTGTTTATTAATATTTCCAATTTTTTTACTTATTATAAATTTTAGGCTTTACAAAACTGAAACATTTTTTTAAAGATGTCCTGTCCCATGAGAAACACTAAACTGAAATAATTTTTAAAAAGTTATCCTGTCCCATGGGAAACACTAAACTGAAATAGTTTTTTTTACAAAAGAAGCCCTGTCCCATGGGAAACACTTAACTGAAATAGATTTTTAAAAGTTATCCTGTCCCATGTGAAACACTAAACTGAAATAGTTTTTTAACATTTTTTAAAACAAATTTATTGACCCCGTGGGAAACACATAAATGAAATAAGTTTTTTTTAATAAAAAATTCTGTTTAATGGGAAACACTAAACTTAAATAGTGTTAAAAGACTTCCTGTCTCATGGGAAACACTTAACTGAAATAGTTTTTAAAAGACTTCCTGTCTCATGGGAAACACTTAACTGAAATAGTTTTTAAAACATTTCCTGTTCCATGAGAAACACTAAACTGAAATATTTTTTAAAAGATTTCCTCTCCCATAGAAAACACTTAACTGAAATAGCCTTTTAAAAGATGTCCTGTCCCTTGGGAAATTCTAAACTGAAATAACTTTTTGAAAGATGTCTTGTCCCATGGGAAACACTAAACTGAAAGTATTTTTTTTAAAATTCCTGTCCCATGGGAAACACTAAACTAAATGTTTTTTAAACAAATTTCCTGACCCCATGGGAAACACTTAAATGAAATAGGTTTTTAAAATATTTCCTGTTTAATGGGAATAAACTGAAATAGTTTTTAAAAGATGTCCCGTCACATGTAAAAACTTAACTGAAATAGTTTTTAAAAAATTTCCTTTTCCATGAGAAACGCTAAACTGAAATAGTTTTTAAAAGATTTTCTGTCCCATTGAAAGCACTTAACTGAAATAGTTTTTTTAAAAGATGTCCTGTCCCATGGAAAATTCTAAACTGAAATAGTTTTGTTTTAGAATTTGCTGTCCCATAGGAAACACTGAACTGAAATAGTTGTTTAAAAGATTTCCATTCCCATGGGAAACACTTAACTTACTATGACTGATAATTCATATCACTGTGACCTACATTTTACTCATATGATTACCATTGTGTCAATGGCGTAACAACAACAAAGTAGGTTATGGAGTTTCAAGGCAACTGGATCAAAGTGTTTTGTCCATGGACTATACGATCTTTCATCTGTTTGTCTAAGAATTGAAGCATATTTGATGAAAAAAGTGAATCTTTGAAAAAATGAGATGAATCAAAGCCATATATGGCTATATAACAGCCACTTTCTAGTTTTGGTTAAAATCTCCTTTTTTATCATCCATTTCTTGCTTCAAATGGAATTCAAACTGATTATCAATCTGTATTCTATTACATTAGTTACAAGGAAGTGATTATCAATCTGTATTCTATTACATTAGTTACAAGGAAGTGATACTATATATTACATCACTAAAATGCTTCTCAAGCTACTATATAATGTATGCAACCAATAAACGAGACCAAAACAAATAGCCTGAGATAATCAGATCAAGAAAAGAATAGTACAATCACAGTGACCCTAAATTTAAAATGCACTGACCCAACTCAAAACTCCAAATCAAACTGTTTGGCAGTTAAGTGAGTTTTACAACAGTTTGCCCAATTGGGTGATTGTTGATTCAGGGTTAAACATTTCTCTTGAATGAAAATAGTGTAATGTTGAAAATATTACTGACTTTGATCATTAAAGTTCTATATTTTCTAGGCAAGTCATTTTTCCATTTGTTTTGATAAATCTAACACATGTGCATTGTTCTCAGTCTTCAAAATAATAACTCCTGCCACAAGGAAAGCAAACTGGTGTCAGTTGTAACTACTTACATGGGAATTACTTACAAGCTGCTAGATGGACCCTTTTGAATGATGGAATTTAGTCTCTTAACATTGTCATCCTTTATATTTCTATGATAGCTAAATAAGTTAAGTGTTTATCATAGAAAAGCCCAAATGTCTCTACCATGCCTGAACAGGGTCAAAAATTTTCAACACCTGTTCCTGTGACATACCTTTTGATCCTCTTTCTGGAAAGAATCTGTACAACCAGCATAACATGGAGAAAAATACATAACACCATCAACACCACATACTGGCTTGTAAAGATCTTCTGTACAGTGACAATTCTGGTTGCATGCAGCAATTAGATTGGCCTTCTCGAAGGTTTCATACAGTGTGCTGAAATATTATAGATAACAGTATGTGAATTAATATATAAATTACAGTTCAAACCATACATGTTAGCGTAACATATTTTCTTGTGAAATATTATTAAAATCTTTTTTAAATATTAGCAATTGTATTGGCCTTCTCGAAGCTTTCATATATTGTGCTGAAATATTATAGATAACAGTATGTCAATTCATATATTAATCACAGTTCAAACCATACATGTTAGCGACATATTTTCTTGTGAAATATTATTAAAATCTTTTTTAAATATTAGCAATTGTATTAGCCTTCTCGAAGCTTTTATACAGTGTGCTGAAATATTATATATAAGAGTGTGTAGAAATTGATAGATTAATCACAGTTCAAACCATACATGTTAGCGACATATTTTCTTGTGAAATATTATTAAAATCTTTTTTAAATATTAGCAATTGTATTAGCCTTCTCGAAGCTTTTATACAGTGTGCTGAAATATTATATATAAGAGTGTGTAGAAATTGATAGATTAATCAAAGTTTAAACCATACATGTTAGCGACATATTTTCTTGTGAAATGTTATTAAAATATTTAAAAATGTCTGCTGGTATATTCCCTTTGGTGCACAAATGTCTCAACAATTCTGTAACTTCAATTAATTGTGTCAGCCAACATGTACATATTTTTTTGGGAGAATGTGGAAATCAATGTGTTGTTTTGAATGTGCAGATTTCCAGGTAAGAAAATATACAAACATACCTACCAACCTTCAGGGCACAGTTGGGGATGGGGGTGGGGATGGGGTTGGGGGTGTGATTAATGGTAATGTCACTTGTACTCTTAAGAGTGTGAGGAGAGAATCAGTATGCATGACCCAGACTGTGGATCACGACAAGAAATCAAAATAAAACAAATACAAATTAAAATATCTTTAAAATCTTTCTTGTGAACCATTTGAGTTAATAAGCAATAAAAAAAATAATGTACCATATAATCATGCATGAAAAAAAACCAGTAATTTTTTTATAAATTCCATGTTTTTATAGGATGTGAAAATTCAAAATGCAGGTTGAAGCATATGTGCTGAATAAATACAAGCTTTTGTCTCCAGTAGACAGGCCTCCATCACATGTAATATACTAACAGACTCCAGCCAGTGCAATAAACTCGGAGATGGTCTGTATCTTACTCACCCATTTTTTAGTGTACTGCCATAATCCAGACTGATTCCAGCAAATGCCACATTGGGGCAATACACAAGGAAGGCTAAAGTTGTGCCAAGAACAGCAACTGTAACCCCAAGACATAGTCTTATGATCCCCTTTACGTGAAGATCAAATCTTTTCACAAGATATCCTCCCAAAAATGTGCCCCCTCCACCTGCAGGGATGGCTGCATAACCTGGCAACAAAGTACACGGTATAATGATCCATTCAGCGAATAAGCTTTCACCAGTGTTAATAATATGTTAAAAACAAAGTATGTATATGTTGAAAAAAGAAATTTGATGAAGTTCCACAATACACAGTATCTCAACAGTATCTTTAATATCTCACCATACTTAAAAATCTGAGAAAAGCGAGACGGAACTAAATTTTGGTCTTACACTGTCCGTGGTGTGAATAAAAAAATTGTGCTGAGGCCATTTAATGGAATCTATTTTAAATAAATTCAATTCAAGATATTAAGATAAAAAAAAACTGCTAATTTAAATTCATGTCTAAATTTAAGTTTGCATTTAGTCGATATATTTAAGCAGAGTTAGAATTTCAGAACTTTGCAAACTAAATATCCTGAAAGTTAAGCTTTAACGACTAACCAAGTATCTAAGGAAAAGTGTCTCTATAAAAATGAAATGTTAAACACACATTTTTAAATGCTATATGGAAAAGCCCAAGTAAAACTCCAAGTATCTAGGAGCTATGAAATTTCTTGGTTCGTTGATATCTGGCTGTTTACACCAATAGTTCCCACAGTAACAATACTAGACAACATGAAGAAGACATAGTGCGGGCAGGCTTAAAATAAATCCTTCACAGACTTAGAGACTTTTTGACTTTAGGATAAATACCAGATCCAAGGATAAATCAATTTAATTAAAAGTACCATTTAAATAGTAAAGGCTATAAAGGGGAACAACTCTTACCAACATACTGTGCAGCTGCAGAAGCAGGAAGACTAAACTGAGCTTCTATAAATTTTGGTGTGAATGTTGCAAAGCCACTCAATAGGTTGCCTGGAAGTATACAAATAGAAATTATAACTCCTAAGGTAGAGCAGCAGAGAGGGTGAACCCTACAACGTTTTTAGACAAAATTTGATTGAAATCCTTAAAACGAGCCTTCCATCGATCTCATTTTAACCAAAGGATGGCGAATCCTACAACGTTTTCAGACAAAAAAAATTGATTGAATCCTTAAAACGATCCGTAGGATTTCGTTGAAATCTACGAAATCTCATTTTAACTAAAAAAATGAAAACGAAGATTTTTTACGATTTTTTAATCAATTTTGGTCGCAACTTGTTGTCATCCACCCTCTCTGCTGCTTAGTGATTTCATCACTGGGTTAACAAAAAATAATAAATGATTTTAACCGAATATTTGATCCAGTCCGATACGATATCGTGTCCGAGGATCATGTAGATTTATTGTTGCGAATCCGTGCGGAGTCGACTGAGCATGACTAAAGAAATCTCGAAATTGATTGAAGTCCATATCAGAACACCATGTCTGCCATATATTTCTAAGAGTATGAGTATCAACGCCGTTAAACACAGAAAGAATATTGCAGTTATCTCTGATGACTTTTGGAACCTGAGTGTAGCGTTGAGTGACATATATCACGTCAGTGTTTTTGTGACGCCCCCGGGAAAAGATCCTAGCAGGATTTTTTTGTTTATCCAACATTATATCGTCGTATACGACTAAATTGTTAATATCTCCATCAATATCATCAATACTCGGTGCTTCATCGATATCGGTTATAAAATCAATGGCGTTCTCACCGCTAATTTCTGATGCATTCTCGTTAAAATCTTTTAGCACTTCATAACATCGTTGATCATCTACGCTAGGGGCAATTAAATACAACTTATCCCACTTCATCCATCTCATTATTAAATTGAGTAACAATTGCGTTTTACCGGATCCAGATGGCCCGATTATAATCATCCGGATAGAGTTTGGTAGCGCTGCATGATGCTTAACTGGTTCTCTTGTTTTAGTCGCTGAAAAATCAATTATATCCATATTTCTATACATAAATTATGGATCTATATTGTGTGAAGTGCAAAACGCGTACTGGCACAGATGATGTGACGACAGTTACAACTAAAAATAACCGATCAGCGCTTTCTGGTAAATGCATGCAATGTGGTACAAAGAAATTTAGATTTGTGTCTATGAAATCTGATTTAAAAAAAAACGAGGAGGTGATATCGCAGCCAAATTGGCAAAGCTCCCTGGAACCCCATGGGCAAAGTACCCCGGAGAAAAGCACCTTCCCGGATATAGCTACTGTGGACCGGGAACCAGACTTGATATCAGACTCAATAATCAAAATCAACCCAACCCCGGTGAAGAACCAATAAACGCCATTGATAAGGCCTGTCACCTTCATGATGTTGCTTATAAAAGCAGCAATCTGCAACACAGACATCTAGCAGATGTGAAATTAATTCATGCGTTAAATGCTATTCCTGATAAATCCTTCAAAGAAAAATTGGCTTCATTTTTGATAAAATCGGCTATGAAAAGCAAATTGATGTTAGGTGCCGGTAATTGAAAATGCTAGCATTTTAATATGGAATCAATTTATTATTCCCCAAGAGGATACTGGAGGGGTAAATCAGCAGTCCATAAACTCGCTAGCGCTGCAAAAGTGAAAAAAACCACTGCGGCTAATTGGTTATCCAAACAGGCACTATGGCAAATTTATCTACCACCGCCTAAACAAATTCAATTCTCGCATTTTGATGTGACCGCTCCTAATGAAGTTCATCAGGCTGATATATTATTTCTGCCACATGATCGTGGTTACAAATACGCGCTAACCGTAGTTGATATTGCGAGTCGATACAAAGAAGCAGAACCGTTAAAAACAAAATCAGCCACTGAAGTCGCTTCTGCATTTGAAAGGATTTATCGACGAGGTCCTCTGCACTGGCCAAATCTATTGCAGGTTGATCCTGGCAAGGAATTTCAGGGTGCAGTATTATCTACAATGAAACATCATAATGTCACCATACGACGAGGGCATACTGCGCTACATCGCGATCAGGCCATTGTCGAACGATTTAATCGGACGATTGCTGAGCGGTTATTTGGATATCAATACGCAAAAGAATTCATCCAAGAAAAGCGATCCCGTGAATGGGTTAAAAGATTACCATCTGTGATTACTGCACTGAATAACGAGATTACTAGAACAATCAACATGAAACCTATCAACGCGATTAAAAAGAAGTCAATACCCGTACAACCACAAAAAGATTTCAAAGAACCAATTCTTGGTAGTAATGTCATTGTGAGGTACTTATACGAACCAGGAGAGCTTGAAGGGGGTAGAAAAAGGGCTACTGATCCTATTTGGAGCGTCACTACGCATAAGATATCTAGTATAACACGATCTACGGGTAGACCTCCAGTCTATAAACTGGATTCAACTGCCCCTCAGCGGGGTTTTACTCGACAACAACTACAGGTAATTCCCGAGGATACTCAATTGCCACCGCATGGTCTTAACTAGCACCGTTGCGTCTATTGCACTCAAGACAAGTCAACATCACATTATTTCTGACATGACCGAGATTGTTATTTTTTCTGTCTACGGTGAATTGGCGAGGATCCTTATCCGAATACTGCCAACGCATTATACAATTGCAACTCGCGCAGTGATTATTCTGTTGTTGTTTCAGCGTAATTATTAATTCAGCATCAATATCAAATTCTCGTTGTTTTTTTTTGTCCTGTTGTTTGTAACCGGACAGTTTTTTATTAATGATGCTAACATCAATATCACTTATTGTGGTGTCATTATCATCAAAAACAACTCTTCGAAGTTGATTTATTTTTCGTACTCTGGATACTGCGAGATAGACTAAATTCGACCATTCGATGTGATTATCCACCATCCAAACAATTGTATCCGATATAGTCAATCCCTGTGAAGAGTGTATTGTTGCTGCGTATCCTAGCGTCCACGGGGATTTATTAGCACGCAATGCATTTTCGACGAGGCTGATATCAACCAGCACAATATCATTTAATACGAGAATTTGTTTTTCACTCTGTCCTGGAATATCAACTTCAATATTCTGTTTTCGTGTATCCGATGGCCTATAACAAAGGGGTACTGGAAGCGTTGCAAATTTTTCTTTATGCAATTCAAATAACTTCATCTGAAGTGTATCCCTGACTATTTTTCTACTTGCAATTATCAAATCATTTGGTCTCCATGTTTCCCAGAAATCATTCATTGGAGTTTCTGAAATCACTTCACGCGCTATTTCGCATTGGATTCTATCCGGTTGTAATCTAATTAGCGCTTTGAACTCGCGTAATCGTTCATCAATTGATCTATAATCAGTGGTGATTTCTTCGTAATAGTCTACAAAACCCTTTAGCCATTCATGTGGAGATGCACCGACAAATGGTGGTGGTTGGCCGTGATCACCGCACATGACGACTTTTGTGTTTTTGTTTAACAACCACTCAAGAAATGTTTGTAATACATCTAATGACACTGTGCATATTTCATCCCAGATTATGATTTCAGGAATGAATTTATCACCCATACGCTCAGGAGTCCATTTGTCACCCTTCCATCGAAAGAAACTATGGTAAGTACAGGCATTTACCCCTCGCTGTATCATCTCTCTGGCGAGTCTGTGAGTCGGTGTTAACACAATCATGGTTGACCGACGAAATAATTCAATTGCACGAGTTGTCTTTCCTGACCCACCACAACCGTTTAAATAAACTGTTTTATATCTACAGATTGGATCAGATACCGGTGGTGCATTAGAAAATTCTGATTGATTTTCAATACGGTTACAACAAAGATATTTATCATCCATGGCAACGTCTGCGGATTCACAATACTCATGTAGCATCTCCTTTTTAAATCGCCAACACCCCCAATTTTCTTCGGGATCTGTGAATTTAGCTACAGCTGATTTGTACTTATTGTGTATATACATCGAATCAGTGGCCACTCTAACCGCGGTATTAGGAAATCTATTTATCATCGAAAATAGATTAATAGAAGCATAGGCTAGCATTGAACTTCTCAAATGTGTGTACTGGGAATTATATCCATCACAGTAGGTAACAACCGTACCCATTTTCTCACCATTGGATAGAAAAGCATCCTTACGGGATACAAGTTTTCCCTGTTTCATTAAATCCGCTACAATAAAATCGTATTCAGCGACATCTATGATCAACCGCGAAGAATATTTTGCGTTGTCGTATCGTCCACCCTGGGTAAATTTACCGATTATTCTTCGTCCGAGATCTTTTGCTTGTTCTTTTTTAATTTCAAATAACTTCTTAGACCAATTTATGATTTCTTCTTCATTGAAATCAGGGAATTGTTTTCGTAGTTCGTTGATTATACGATCTAGATCGGGTTGTGGTAGCCAAACTTCTTTCTGAGCTCGATAGCATATAATAGCCTCGGAAACAATCAACGATATTAGCATACCACAATCAATCATATATCTCAATAGCACTATTGGCATCCAGGCCTTTTCAGATAGATGTCTACCGAGCCAAACATAACTACACGGATGTAACCCTGTAGCTAATTCAAATGAAATCACACGAGCGAATCCGGTTAAATCAAAATCAGGCAATGGTCCATTAATCGCAACACGAGTCATTTCATGCGTGGGGTGTCCAAATCGTTTGAAGTACTCAGCGCATTCCCCATATCCGAGAAAACTTGCGGGATAACACGCGGCTATATCAATTGAAATCATACCATCAAGTGAGTATTTCGTATTCCACAGTCCTCCATGACCAAATTCGACGCAACTCAATTTAACATCCTCGAGAAAATCACTTCGTGTTGGACGCCATGAGTTTTTTTCTCTTGCGAAGTGAGCTACCACTGATGGAATAGTAAAACTATCCGTGAGTAGTTTTTCATGGAAACTCTCCGGTGAAAAATCACTAGCGATTTTTCTCATTCTGTTATCTAATTCTTCAACGCGATATAATTCACCATTTGGTTTTACAAATTGATCGAATCCTATTTCGGGATCTTCATCACTTCTAAGTAACCACACTGACACAGGATCATCCTTACACAACGCATTAATAGCATCAAATAATCTCTCTTCATAGAAAACATCCCCGGAAAATTCCGGTGGGATATATTTCACGGTTCGTTCTCGTGGAAATACTGTTACCGCAGGTGTCCACGCGTGTTTGTTATGATCAATTATCTGTATTGGAGCTCCATTTTTGTTATATTTCGGTTTGTATAAAACCTCTCCGGTTATCGTCATAACTGTTATTGGAAATCTTAATGATGCTTCTAATTTAGCTATATCAGAAATCTTTGCACCATGCTGTTTCACTGTCAGTTCCCACTCGGTTATTTTCCTACGTCGCAGATCAGTTAGTTTATTTCCTCGGGATGCATTTGTGAAGTGCTCCATTATTCGTTCTGCTACACAATTAAGCCCTGACGAATATTTCATAGGAGCTAGTTTTGCGATATCGGGTTTATCATTTAACGGATATATCCCATAAACCATTGCTGTTACGGGATAAGATCTTTCGTAGTATGGTTTGTCAATGCCGGTTAGAATCCCTGGTTTGGAATCTCTACTCACAATGACAGCTTTTTTATTCTTGAGAATTGGTTCAAATTTATCCCTAATAATCCATTTGCCATTGACTTCGATAATGAATTTGATTCGGAAAAAATACCGTTTTTCCCCAACACGTGAAATTATCACTGCTGCTTTTTCATCATTCATGGTAGCGTCAACAACACCATCAATTCGAAATGTTGACCAACAATAGGATGCTCCATCACGCTTAAATTCATTGAAACAATCTCTGATTTTACTAATCATGGCTTTATCAAGAATTGTATTCTTTGGTGTATTAGAAACTATATCGAGATTGAATTGAGCATCTTTCCAGGATAATTTCTTGGACGCTTTTGAAATCCGAAGGATTTTGGGTTTATCGAGATTAAATTTGATACGTTTTTTGGGTCTATCGAGATTAAATCTAGGACTGATTTTCAATAATCTCTTAAACTCTTTCATGTTTCCGTCTCTTGGACGTTTGATACGTTTTTTTGGTCTATCGAGATTAAATCTAGGACTGATTTTCAATAATCTCTTAAACTCTTTCATGTTTCCGTCTCTTGGACGTTTGATACGTTTTTTTGGTCTATCGAGATTAAATCTAGGATTGATTTTTAATAATCTCTTAAACTCTTTCATGTTTCCGTCTCTTGGACGTTTGATACGTTTTTTTGGTCTATCGAGATTAAATCTAGGATTGATTTTTAATAATCTCTTAAACTCCTTATCAGCATTGAATTCAGCATTTTTCGAAGTCAATCTCTTGAACTCTTTCATGCTATACTAAAACCAAGTCTCTAAATGAAAGATTTATGTATAATGAATCCCTGCAAATGGATCAGTCATTGAATTAGACAAATAGTATAGTATAAGAATGACCCAAGAATTCAGACAGCACCCTGTGAGTACAAATTATGAAGCATCCAGTGATGGTGTTGTAAGAAACCGTAGACTGAAGAACCCAGTTGGGTGGGATAATGGTATGGGGTATTTGTTCTTTACTGTTGGAAAGAAGAAATATTACAATCATCGTTTCGTGTACGAGTGTTTCCATGGATTGATCAAAGATGGTTTTGTTATTGATCATATTGATTCTAATCCGAAGAACAATTCCTTATCAAATCTGCAGGCTGTTACACATAGTGAAAATACCAAACGAGGGGGGACTGGGAAATACTCGAAAAAAGCGAGACCTGTGAAATCTTTGAATACAATAACTAACGAAGAAAAAGTATTTAAATCAATATATGAAGCCGGCAAGTATTTCAATATTTGTAGACCCTCTGTACGATATGTTGCAGAGGGGGTTTGTCGATCGGCTATTTCAAAGGGGACTGGGCAAAAAATTCGATTTAGTTACGTCTAATACGTCATATTTTTCATTTAGAAATATGTCATTGCTATAGAATAATGAATTCTGAAAACATGAATAGCATCATATCCGAGATTTCAAAATTGAAAGGTTGGGATATTGAACTATCAGATGGGTTAAATCCTGATCAAATCATGTCTGATTTTCAGGATATAGAATACGGAGTTAACAACAATAAATACATGCTGCCAAAGAAATATGCACTCATCAAAAGAATTCAGAATTCTATTAAGGACTCTCTCGCATTCTCCAGTGACGTAAGTGTGTTCGCTCCGTTATATACCATCGTAGAACGAATACGAAAAGAATTGGGGTACGAATACGAATTGAAAAAGGAGGTTAATTCTAAAGTTAGAAACCTACGAGCGTTAATTCAAGAAAATGAACAATTTTGATTGACCGACTAATTATCATTATTTGATTGTGACCGTCCCTCATAGAGATTTTAATTTTTTTTAGCATTTTTTGATTGATAATAGCAGAAACAGTGAATAAAAAATTGATGGCTTTTTCGGATTGATCAAAAATAGAATGGCGAAAGTATCCAAATTGCTATATAAAAATAATAATACTGATACTTTCGCCATCGATGAATGAAGATGTTCCACAGTGAAATAACGCTTCCATGACCATCCGATGGTGTTAGGTCGGGATTAAAAAAATTGTTTTACAATTGAAAAATTGTTTCTGATTTCAAATAATGGTCAATGAAGCATTAACAACCCGATTGGCTCGTGAACGACTGGATGCAATTAAGAGATTTGTACCAATTCGTGACTCTGTACGGAATAAACTGCAACAACGACAGAGTCTTCAGACTGATTTTGCTTTGGGGTCTGAAGAATTGTTTAAACCAGTAACCACAGCAACGAAGGGAGTAGAGCGTGCTTTACTGGGAGATGGTCCCGAGACGGGAAAATCTGTTATTGGTGAACTCGAAAAAATAGCAGCGAAAACTGAACAAACAGAACAGGCCGTACAAAAAATAGAATCAAAAAGAACAGTAGATGATTTACGCATGAGATTTAACGAGGAAGTGTTAGCAACAATTGATAAGATTGATTCAACAGAAATTCCTGAGTTTGTTGTTAAGACTTATGAAAACAGAAAAAAAATGTTGAAACCAGAACATCATAAGTTTGTTAAGAATTTCACTCATTGGGCTGATATATTCTACAAAATCAAAACTGGAAAAAGTCAAAAAAAGACAAATAGTGCATCATACCTCGATTATATCAATGATGTGGGAAACGTGTATAATCAATACGAAGAGTTTAAACAACAACAAAAACCGCAAAAAACGCAAAGGCGGCGACAGCAACCTGCAAAGAAAATATCTTTTTCACCTAAAAAACAACAACCTGCAAAGATATTTTTCTCGCCTGAAAAACAACAAATACCACGTTATGATGATGATGATGATGATCCTTTTGGTTATTTACAAAAAGCCGATTTAGACGAAATAAAAAAAATGGATGTAGCAATGGGTTATAGCGGAAGCGGATTGCAAGATTCCAGTGAGAATCCAAGGATTTCATGTCCTGGTAGTGTTCTCAGTGATATATCACGGTTAGAAGTTCTTGTAGGAGGTTTCCGAGCTGGAAATAACTCACCGGAAATAATTAATGAAGCAGCTGATATCTGTAGACGATTATTTCAGGGTGGTATCATGGATATCAGCACATATCGAGATTTCATTGGCGAGTTAGTAGACGGTGAAACCGTCCATGGTTATCATAGTGACTGAATCGATTAGATAAATAACAATTGAAAAATTGTTTCTGATTTAAAATAATGATCATACACTACAATCATGATAAACCAACCCCCGTCTACGTAGTTAATTCACGGTTTCCGGTTTATAGAGCATACTACGGAGATGGTTTAGGCAATACCATTGCAGGGTTATTTGCGAGAATGGCTCCAAAAGTGATGCCGTTAGCTAAACAACTAGGAATGAAAGCCATTGATGTTATTCGTGATAAGGGTATTGGTGCTGTTGGAGATCTTGCTGGAAAAGCGTTTTCAACTGCGAAGAATAAAATAACATCATTAGTGAGACGAAAAAAGAAACCGGTACCGTTACCGTCTACAGCAGAAATGCCTGCAAGTGTTAGTAGAATTATAAATAACGCAGTAGATGAAAAATTAGCGTCGATGGTGACTCCCTTGATAAATCAAGAGGACCAAAATAACATGATAGCAAACATGATAGCAGGAAGTGGCTTTAAAAAAACACGACGATGAAATGGGAAATCGCGATTTAGACTCTGATAAATAGAATAAAATGTTCAAAAGGTCACCTGATCCAGCATTTGATATAGACGCCCCAGTTGGCAAGGATGATTCTGTACGCGATTTTCAATTTTATTCTTATCACGCAGTACAACCAGATCTCCGATCGCGAATTGAACTTCAAGTTCATGATACCAGTAAATACTTCCTACCGTGTGAGGCATTTATCGAAATCGAAGGAGAACTTGTAACCAATGATGCTGCTAATACACCATATGACAATAACCCAACTACACGAGTTGGTTTTGTTAATAACGGCATAATGGCGTTATTTGAAAGTGCAAGATATCTCATTGATGGAAAAGAAATTGAATCCATTGACCGTGAAGTTGATGTGGCTACAACAATCATAGGGTTAGCGAGATATTCTGATGATTATACAAGATCAGCTGGTCCATCTATGATGTTTTCTAAGGATATTACTGATCACCCTGAACACAACCAGTATTCTAGAGTCAAGGCAACACATGCTTCTTCAGTTAATCCAGCACCAGACGGATATACAAGACCAGCTGGTGATTTTGATGTCATAAATAATATTACTAACTTCAACCTAGGATTTGCAACACGCGTATCAATGTTGCAAGGACAGCGTCGACAGTTTTCATGTGCAATTCCACTGCATCATATATTCGGATTCTGTAGAAATGTCCGAAAAGTTATTTATGGAGCTAAACACACAGTAGCGCTTGTACGAAAGGGTACTGATAATGATGCAATCTGGCGTGATGCTGGTGTTGCTGATGGTAAAGTCATTTTAACAAAACTAGCATTATGGATGCCAGTGTTAACTCCATCAATCACAGCAGAAGAAAAATTGTTGTCATTTATGGAACAAGGAGGAAAATCATTGTTGAGTTGGTTATCAGTGACCACGGATATTAAACAAGACAATGTTGATAGTACATTCACATGGCACCTGGCATCAAAACAAGGGGTTTCAGCACCACGTCATATATTTGTGGCGTTACAGAATAATGCACGAGTTGGTAATCAACAACGAAGTCATATGATATTTGATCAGTTAGGTGTTAGTGAAGTCTCACTGAGAATAAACGGACAACAGGAACCATCTGAAGATGTACAACTTGATTACACTCACAACCATATTGCACGTGTATATCATAACCTGTTGTCATTTATGGCACGTGATCTAAATGTGGATACTGGTTTGCAAATATCACAATTGGATTTTAAAAGCCTCTATCCGATCTATTACTTCTCATTGGAACATCTCGATTTGATGAGACAATCTGTCGTTGATATACACTTTAGAGCCCGTGTAACCCGTCCTGGTGGTATTGATAATTATAGAGCGGTTGCTGTCATTCTCAGTGATAAATCAATGCTACTTGAAGGTGTTGGTGGAAGAATGAGAGTGGTAGATGCACCAGTGGAAAACATGTAATTGAAATTGTAAACGATTTAGAATCAATCTATTATGTATAATGTCATATAGTGTTATTAGTGTTGCGTTAACTCCTGGTCAAATCAAAAAATTGCAATCGGAATCAGCTAAAAAATGTGGAACCACAATCACGTTGAAACCCAACCAAATGACTGGTGGTGCAAATAAATTATCGCTGACAACTCGTCAGGTGAAACATTTCAATGATGCACTAGTAGCAAAAAAGGGTGTTCAGATTACTCTTTCTGCGGCTGCTATCAAAAATATGATTAAAACAGGCGGTATATTTCCGTTGTTAGCTGCGATACCAGCATTGATTGCAGCAGCAGCCCCAGCGGTGGCTAAAGCAGCGGCGTTAGGAGCCGTTGGTACCGCGGCAGGAATGGCACTACAGAAAGCAACGGGGAAGGGGTATAAAAAAAAGGGACGATCCGTTCACGGATTGGGTCTAAGACTACCAGGAACCCCGTATTCGTGGTACAGCGGAAAGGGTCTAAGACTACCAGGAACGATTTATTAATTCGGGAATCGAAGATTCCTATGTCCAATTTTGATTTAATGGATGCTGCTAAAAAACTCGCGATTAAAAATTTCAGAGGTGTCTTTATGAAAGATCAATTACCACATCAACCAAACAGCGTTGAAACCGGTATTATTAATCTCGATAACAGCACCGGACCTGGAACTCACTGGGTTGCATACGCTATTGATCCACGTGGGATTGTCTATTTTGATTCATATGGATTAGCCCCACCAAAAGAGTTTTTGCGTTATATAAAAACCCTTCCAATGAAGACTTGGTATTCTACGCTACCAACACAACAAATGAATGACCCACCAATATGTGGCAGCGAAGTATTAAATGTCCTTGATGCTATTTCTAACTCCTTGAGTAACCCAAGCGGAAAACCACCACATGTTGTCGTGAATGAATACACTAGTAATCGCTGGAAATCGAAACGATTTTAAAGAGAGAAAGAGTTTTACAATAACATGATTGATATTTGGGGGAGATCTTTGAAACCCAAACCCGATGGCACTGCACCCCCTGATTCTATCAAGGATGTAAAAAAACTAATCAAAGATGAAATAGCTGAGACGTTGAACTTAACAAGTGTTGACCCGAACGAAATAGTTGTATTTCAAGACAAGCAGGGTAAATTGAAAAGCAGTGATGTGTCGTTGGATGATATTTTAAAACGGCAGAAAGATGTCATTGAAAACTCTATTGCATTGTATTCCAGCGACGGACGACTTAAACCAGGTGCACTTGTGTCTACAATCACAGACGCGATTGACACCAACAACAAGATGATTATCACCAACAACCGCATGATTGCCGACAACGACATCAGGATTGGCGCCCAAGACAACAAGATTGCTACCCAAGACAACAAGATTGCTACCCAAGACAACAAGATTGCTACCCAAGACAACAAGATTGCTACCCATCATGACAACTCTCTGTTAGAACTAGCAACACTTCAATCTAAAATTGAAGAACACGGAAAACAGGTTTCAGTTTTACGTAGAAATATCGTGGATAAATTTCTTGGAACTACATTCGATAAACTCGACATAAAACTCCCTGATATTAAAAAATCCATCGATGAGACGAAAAACTTCATCGAAGCCGTCAAAGGTGATTTTTCGAGGATGATAACAATCATTGAAAAAACAAAAATTCCTCATGAGAAAACCAACAACGTGGTATACACAATCCAACACGGATCATTTGAGTGGACACCTACAAACAACAAATTAAATATCACTGCAACCGTTAAGGGTATTTATCGATTAACACTAGTAACACCATTAACTCAATTTAATATATCATCGTCGAGTTCATCCGGGGTCAACAATACGATTTCAACGATCATCGACAAGGATACAACTGAAAAGTTCACTATAACAGCTACTGATAAAAATTTGATTGGGGTTTCAGTAACCTGGTATGTGGAATTCGTAGCGGATTTAAGTAAATAACTAAATTGAAAGGATTTCACAATTGAAAACGCTAGCTTTTTTAAAATAACAATGATTTCATCAACGCAATGTCGCTATGATCAGGTCAGAGAATTTCAGAATAGACTCAAAACCCTCGCCGAGGAGTATCAAATAAAAATAAAAAAATACCGACGAAAAATCACTGCAATTGATGTTATTATATACTCGGTGTCAAGCGTTCTCACTGGCGCCGGAATAATACTTGCATCGGTTACAATGATTGCCCCGGTCGTAGTTCCAATTTGCATTTCTGCGGTGGCTACAATCGGGGGTATATCAACCGGGATAGCAAAAAAGATATCATCATGCAGCCAGAGTAAACTGCAGAATTACTTACTTCAATTTCATATTGCATCAACCGCATATTCGCAGTTATCCCTGATGATATCGTCATCACTCGATAATACAATTATATCAGATAGTGAATTCTCAGAGATGGTCAGTATTTTTGATTCAGCGATATCAAAATTAGAGCGACAACATGAGTATAATAACAATGACAACACCGATGGAATCAGAAAACACGAACCCAAAAAACAAAATGATCTCAATAATATCAACATTACCAGATTGTGAGTTCTCAGTGATGGTCAGTATTTATGATTCCTCGATACCAAAATTAGAAATAAATCATGAGTATAATAACAATGACAACACCGCAGGAATTACTTCAACGAATAGTGGAGAACACGAACCCAGTACAAACAAGCATGATATCAATAACATCAACGAATCCAGAATTCAGTGTGAATTTCCCCTCTCCGGTCCCAGTGAAGGAGATAGCGCTAGCAAAACTACGAGTGTATCACAGTTGGCCTAATATCAGATCAAAATCATTTGGTGGTCAACAACCGAATAATTCACTGGTATTTGCAAATAAGAATAAAGACGACGGTACCCCAGACTGGAAAGTTGTTTCGATACCAACAGGGTCATACCAAATCGAACAAATCAATAATGAATTCGCGCGTAGAATAAAATCGATTACTGGAGTAGAGTCAAAAATAGCTATAACAGTTCATGAACCGACGCTATCATCTGCCATTGAAATAAGCACAGAAGGATATGTCGTAGATATATATCAAAGCTCAATAAGGACCGTACTGGGATGGCCTGAATTACCACCAGGGGGGGGAACCGTTGATTTACCAGAACCACAAAAATCTGATTATATCACAGACAAAATAAAACCTAGAAATCCAATAAGGAGTTACAAAAAATACAACTTATTTATAGAGTTTTTTGGGTTAGGATACGAACCTAGTGTGGAGGTTGGACCACCGAAAGAATATAATTTTGTTAACGAACCTGAAATCATTAAAAATTTCACAGCGATGAATCATGATTTATCGCTGTTGTTAATATCTCTTAAATCCGGCTCTCTCAACCGAGATGAATTTATCAGCGTCGTAGAAACATGCAATAAAATTATCGACGATATGGAAGTATTTAATTCACAAATTATTCGAGTGATATTAGATGATAAAAACCCCACATCGAGAGAAATATTTGCAAACCAATATAAAATCCGCGTTAAAGATATCCCCACATTCAAACTACCAGGATATAACGTACCGGAACTAAAAAAACTTCTCAGTGATGCCATCGATGTTGGTTTTAAAATAATTCATGATGCATGGAAAAAAACATCACCGGAAATAAAAATCCTCAAACACAATAATGACCCAGACGGTGGCGGTAGGCATATCGCTCCGTTCAACGTAAATATATCCTCAGTGATTGCGATCAATTTAGTATGTGATGTTATCGAAGGAAGCTATCAAATAAATTTAGAACGATCAAATCAAGCTCAGCAAGGATATATTCTTTATTCGTTTGCACCAACAGCTCCTCCAGGATTTTTAATTATTGAAAACCCAATTAATCCTGTCTACATGCGATGCCATAATAATTCATTAACCAGAATTAATTTCAAACTCACCGACCAGTCAAATAATCTGATTGATTTACAAGAAGAGGTGTTAGTGATTAGTTTGTTTGTGAGATCATAAATGATTTTCGTCCTAAAGACTTCCATCATAAAGACTGGATCAAATCATTTATTATTTTTTGTTAACCCAGTGATGAAATCACTAAGCAGCAGAGAGGGTGGATGACAACAAGTTGCGACCAAAATTGATTAAAAAATCGTAAAAAATCTTCGTTTTCATTTTTTTAGTTAAAATGAGATTTCGTAGATTTCAACGAAATCCTACGGATCGTTTTAAGGATTCAATCAATTTTTTTTGTTTCAAAACGTTGTAGGGTTCGCCATCCTTTGGTTAAAATGAGATCGATGGAAGGCTCGTTTTAAGGATTTCAATCAAATTTTGTCTAAAAACGTTGTAGGGTTCACCCTCTCTGCTGCTGGTAGAAAAAAAAAATAAAGTTAACAATAAATATTCAAATTTGAAGCAGTTTTAAAAGAGGAATACTTTAGTAAACTTTCAGTGAAAATTATGAAGCAGATTCATCAACTTGTACCCCATTTCAAACATATTCTCACTATCAAAAAAGTAAAAACAGCCTAGTATTTATCAGAGCAACATTTATTTTCATGTAAAACTTTTTTTGAAAAATTACAGGCTCAGAATTAAATTCAAAATATTAATCTTTAGACATTGTGATATTTATTTAAAGACAAATATGTGCTACAAAGGATACATTTAGTAATAAATGTTTCAGTGAGTAACATGGAATTATTTATTATGTCTGGTGTGATTAAGGAAATTGAGAAAGGCATAATGCTTAAAACCTTCAGTGTAAGGGAGGTAAGCCTATAAATACTGTGTACAAGGTAAGTCAATATTTGACACAACAGTATAACTATTTATTCCCAATGTATTTCTGTCACTATCATTAGGAATTCCCAAGACTGTAGCAGCTTTAAATTTTAGGATATAATAAACCCAAATGGAGATTCGTCAAATCTTATTTTAAATATACGGGAGGCAACTCTTTCAGCCCTCAATGTTCTATATGATTTTCTTACCTTCACATGCAGCTGCCAGATTGAGAAACATAAATGTGGGATTTAGCAGCAATACTTTCAAAGACTTTAACATTTTTAAGCAGTTGAGGTTTGCTTTTTTGGGCCCATTTGGACTCCCTTCTGTGGGTTCTACCTTCACTTTTTTCTTCCTATGGTATACCTCTGCTTCTTTCTCAGCTTTGAACTTTGCTGAACCTTCAATGAACAAGAAATGATGTTGTCATTCATTTTACAGCAAAGCTGTAAATATGGCTTAAGTAGTGACATAACTTTGTTTTTATCCTCACTCAGTATGGAACACCTTGAATAATGACAAAACTCTTGCATCCTGTATCAGAATATATATATATATATATATATATATATATATATATATATATATATATATATATATATATATATATTGCATGGAGGGAATAAGTACAAAAAAAGGGCAGAATCTCTGACATCAATCAAGGAAGCTCAATGGTTGATATGGATGTGCAACTTTTAAATCATGACCATGATATGTACTAATTTCAAATCTGTCTATAGACAAGACAACCAGTCAAAATAGTTGTGCTATGAAGATTGAGTCAAAAGCACTGCATCAATCTGCATGATAAAAATGGTAATAGCAAACATTGTTACAGCAAAGTGATTTATCCAAATGAACATCAATAATATATATATATATATATATATATATATATATATATAAGAAAAATAAATTAAAATAAATTATGTGACTTTGTGCATCACTTCTGCAACTAAGTACTGAGTGCATAATGATTATTTGATTCTACTTTTCATCACAATGGCAAAACACAACTTTTGGCTGCACGACCAACAAATTTGTGTTAATTTTAAACATGCCAGTAAATGAACGCAAATCTTTTCATTGCAGAGGGGTTTGTTTAACCAGTCTAACACATGTGGTTTGGACACACCTATTCTAAAAATGGGTTAATCCATTTCAAAAGTATCTGAGTTCATGAGAACATGCAAATCAAGGCTTTTTTGGTTTAGCAGACTAGAAGTCATATTACAGTCATTTTTGAAAATAGAAGGTCTAGGGTCATCTTAGGCAGATTATAAACTTAGCATCTTAGACTGAGATATTACCATCAATATGTTCTATTCTTTCATGAAGAGTAATTCATGCTTCTCTCTCATTTACTGGGACTGAGATATTACCATCGATATGTTCTATTCTTACGTGAAGAGTAATTCATGCTTCTCTCTCATTTACTGGGACTGATTTTCAATTTATTTGAATGCATAATGGATTGCATGACAAAGACAGCATAAAGCTTAAGGCAAATACTTTTTTGTGTTTGTAACTATTATCAAATTCACATTCACTACAGTAATATTGTCTGCGTATGTGGCTGTTTTACCTGGCAATGAGGTAGGGAAGCCAGCTATAGGAAAAGACACAATAACTGCTAATGCTCCAGAAAAAAGGAAACCTATCCACCATGCCCCCACATATCTGGGATTGTCTCTGGGTAATGTAATACTGAAATAAAAGAGAAAAAAAATAAGTGTATTACTAAATTCAGCTCTTTGTTTACTCTTCACTGCACTATCTGCATGTTTTCAGATTCATTACCATATAGTTTATATTCAGGGGGTGAAATGGGGGAGGTAATTTTAATGCTGTCACACATAATGTTACTCTGCATAGTTGGTTCTTTTATTAAGAGGAAGAAAGAAAAAAAATATTTTATCTGCTCATTAGAGTGAACCTAAAGATTTTAAACACTGGACTGCTTCTGGGTCACCCCAAACAATTGCCCATGTGCATTGCCATCTTTATTCTTTTCGTGGCAGCAGCCTAACTTGGGGAGATATCAGTGTAGGGCAGATGGATGATCTGTTGCAACAGCAACAGTCAATTTGGTTGTAGGCTGATGATGCTGGTGAAGTAAATACAAACACAAAGAAGAGGATCACAGTGAGGATCAGGAGACTAGATGAGGATCAGGATGATCTGTTGCAGTCAATTTGGTTGTAGGCTACTGATGCTGATGAAGAAAATACAAACACACAGAAGAGGATCACACAGTGAGGTTCAAGCTGGATCCACTTAGATCCACAAAAAATTGGGACACATTCAGGCACATGTTAATCTATGACTTTGCAAGCAATCAGTGGTAAAAGGAGCAGAATGTAGAGTTAGTATGCCAAATGTTGATTTCATTACATCCTCCTAAAATAAAACAACTAAACATGTCCATGAGGCAGCATTGGCTCAAGCCTCATAGGCTTACATTTTCATGACAGATTTGTTTGTTTGTTTGATTAGGATTCTTAACATAGCTTTAACAATTTTTCAGTCATGTTGCAACGATGTCTGCAGTGAGGCAGTTAATCGTGATGTCTATCACTGGGGCATCATGCTGCAGACATGTAGCATGATGTTCCACCCAGTCACATTATTGTGACACTAGGCGGACCACTCCTAACATTAACCTCTTAATGCAGAGCGCCAAGCGAGGCAGCTGTTAGTACCATTTTTGTATGACTGGGCCGAGGATCAAACCTACGACCTCCTGTTTCCGGTGCAGATGTTCTAACCACTAGGCCACAAAAGCGGTTTCCATGAAAGACAGGTACCTAGTAAGTTTTCTTGACAGCTCAAACAATCCACAAAGAAATGGTGGAAACTTAAATATCACTTAATCTTGAATGGGAAGGAAACGACACTTCCTTCTCCAGTTGTGCTTTCTGTCTACCATTGTAATTGTACTCATAATAACTAAATTATCTTTCTGTCTTGAATACTTTCAGTCAGATTCATCCAGAAATCTTCTTTAGTTTACCAAAATACAAAAATCTTGACAAGTAATAACTGTTTTGCACTCATTAACAAATTCATAGAAATAAACAAAATATGCATCATTTTATTTTATCAGAAATTGTGCATGACTTTTATTTTACTTTATTTTATCTGAAAAATGTTTTGTTGCTGGATGATTTATTTTTCCAATTTATAGTATTTTGATCTGAGAGATAAAACAAATTCAATATATTTTTACTGTCTGAAAACATGCAAGAAATACGAACACATCCTGGTCACAAGAGGACATACAATACTTCTATGCTGAATGTTCATTTAAATCCAGCTGCAAATGAATTTATATGATTTTCAAAATCTTTAACACAGGACTTACGCCAACGATCATTGTGGCATTCACAGGCAAGATAAAAAAAATGGTGCAGTAGAATTAATATAATTATAAATACTAATTAATTATCCACCAATTAATTAATACCAAATACCTGTACATGAATACATTATAGGTGTACCAGTTAATGGCCTCACAAACACTAGTATTATCTTTGGCATTCCAAAATATAAGAACAATATCATGATCATCATCATTATTATTATTATTATCATTATTATTACTATTATCTTTATTATTATTATCATTATTATTACTATTATCATTATTATTATCATTATTATTACTATTATCATTATTATTATTATCATTATTATTACTATTACTGTAATTATCATTAATATAAATGCTATTATTATTATTATTATTATTATTATTATTATTATTATTATTATTATTGTGATCATTATTATTATTATTTTCATTATTGTGATTAGTAGTAGTAGTAGCACAGAACTATATAATAAAATGCTGATGATAATGATAACTAATACTAGTACATGTAGTTCTAGAAATAGTAGTAGTAGTAGAAGCAGTACCGGTAGTAGCTGTACTAGTTTCTTAACTTACCTGTTAGAATCTAGTCTATTTATATCTACATAGAGATCAAGAAATGCCCCACCAGCCAGATAGCCAATGGCAGGACCAATAATAGCTAGAGCATAAAATATACCTGTAAAATAGAAAAAATACCTACAGCATAAAATATATCTTTACAATTAGAAAAAATACCTACAGCATACAATTTACCTGTCAAACAGAAAGCAATACCTAGAGCAAACAATATATCTGTAAAAAAGAATACAATAGCTAGAGTATGAAATATACCTGTACAATAGAACACAATGTGTAGAGTTATAAAGTATACCTGTAGAAATGAAAACAATAGCTAACTAAAAAAATATACCTGTAAAACAGAAAAGATCATCTTTGGCATAAAATATATTTGTAAATTAGAAAATGATTGTACATATACAATCCGTATTTTGTTTCCTGAGACATCAATGTACCGTATAGCAGCTAATAAAAATTCACTAATTTTATAATATACCAATGTCTGAGGTCTTTTCAATAAAATGAACTATTTAACTTACAGGCTGTCAATATTTAAACTTGCAGCCTGTCAACCTTTAAACTTGCAGGATGTCAATATTTAAACTTACAGACTGTCAATATTTACATCTACAGTATGTCAATATTTACACCTACAGGCTGTCAATCTTTAAACTTGCAGGCTGTCATTTTTTAGGCTTACAGGCTATCAATATTTACACATACAGGCTGTCAATCTTGAAACTTACAGGCTGTCAATCTTGAGACTTACAGGCTGTCAATCTTTCAGCTTACAGGCTGTCAATATATGCAATTTCTAACAATAAATGCTGAAATGTTTCTACGACTATCACACCCTTAGTACAAGATACATGGGTCATGTATACGCATTTACTCATTTTAATAATAATTAAAAAAATAGTGTTTCAAAAAAATTTAACACTAATTTTCAGCATCCAAAGTCTATTCAATCCTGATTATTGATCTGTACCTTAACTCTCACAAAGAAAAATACAGCTGAAAATTATTGGTATGGCCTTTTACAATGTTTGCCATTCATTAATTAAACTGGAGTAAAAATAAGAGAGTGTCAAGTGGAATTTTTACAATCGAGGGTAGTACGAATTTGTTTTCCAATTTGTTTTCCAATACATGTATACGTAGCTTTCATTGTGACTTGACAGTGTGCAACAGTCAATCAAGAATTGTGCTGCATGATACCTTTAGGTTCATTTTGTCCAAAAATGTTGATGTACTTTAACATTAATTTTCTTGTACGCACCTCTCAGGGTATCTAAATAATGACCTTCCAAAGGAATATAGATGTATATGAATCTAAATGAAGTAAATACTTGCCACTTAAAGATATGTACAATTGAATTTTTAAAAGTTACACTCATTACTGAAATAGTTGGTGTTAAATGCCTACATGACCTATGTGACTATCACACCTAGTTCAATCTCAATGGATCTAACGCAGACTATTCCCTTATACAATGAGCATAACTTGAAAATTTCAATCATATGCTCATATTATGCATGCCAGCTTAATGTTACAACTTATCCTTTAAAGTCACTTAACATAAATTATATTTCCATAAGCATCTCATATACCAGGAATGATTCATCATTTCCTACATTTAGATCAGAATTGTTTAGAAATCTGTGACTGGTTGCCAAAGCTGTGTATTTACTGCAGTTTATCTGGAAATTAAATTAGAGTACTGGTCAATATCAACTGGTTAGCAAACATGGTAAAAACGACTGATTGTTGGGTTCAGCTATAGATACTGGTATCCGTTGATGCTGGAAATAATCACTGAATGTTGGTTATTGACATGTAGGCAAGCAGATAAAAAGAATTGAAGAAAAAGACTAAAATAGTAACCAGTAAAGTGTGTGTGTGTGATTTGGATTTTTAACATAGCTTCAACAATTTTTCAGTCATATCACAATGGTGTCTGCGGTGTGGCAGTCTTATAGTATCATGTTGCAGATAGTGTATGAAAATGCATCATTAAAGTACAATCAGTGTGTAGTGTATAAAAATAAATGATAAAAGTACAAGTGTGCAGTGTAAGAAAATGCATGACAAAAGTCTGAATACAGAATGTGCCAAATAAATACAAAATGTTTAGAAGATGAGGGTTTTTTTTGTTTCAGTCTTGAAAATTCTACAGCAGTGTACAAAGAATACATTTATGCAGAACAAGTTAAAGTTGCATGTCATTGTCTTTACATGACATTTGGACTTATACTACTGGGCGTGTGCTAAATGAATTTACAAACTAAATGAACTGTAACCTTTGCTAGCCAAGTTTCTCATATGTTAACCCTATCTACACCGTGGCAGGTATTTTAATGCTATGTCCTAGAAATATCTATTGGACTTCATGAGTCGCCTCCCTTAGTAAGTTTTTACAACTTGTTATAAAAAAAGCAAAAAGCGGTGCATTGTACATGGGTAAAAAATGGTGGAGACCATTGACTATAAAAAAGATACTTTGTAAATTCGGCACTGAAAGTATGATTATGTACTGAATGAAGCCATTACAAGTGTATTTGAGTGAAAGATATTTGTACAAAATTGTTGGGCAAAAGGATAATTGCTTATTTTTTAGTCCTTCCACGTAGTATGCTCTCCTTGTCTCAATCATGTAGGAACATTTCACATTTTTGAAAAACTTAATTTTGACTGGATGTGGTGGCTTGCCTTGGCAGCCAATTAAATTAAGTGGACCAAAGCACAAAAGTACCTGCTCAGTCTGCCAAGGCGTAGATTGGGTTAACATATCAGAAATTTGGCTAGCGAAAATGAGGAACTTTGAAGCTACAACTCTGTCAAGAGATTGTGTCTATTTGTTTGCATGGTATTTAATGGCACATCAACACAATATAGATAATATCATGTTGAGGCAATTAGGAAAAAGAACTTTGCATGGTCCGGATTAAACCCACATGCTTCTGGCAATGAGTGTGGTCTGATAACTGCTAAACCTCTGTGCTGCTAAAGGGAAGTGACACATGTGACACAATTTAATTTATTTCATTATTGCAGAGATGATTACATTTTACATTAGGTCAAAATTGTTTGGGGTCTTTTATTTCTAAAGTCATATGATTTTGGGTTTCAATCATAAACTTTGATCGACAATGGACCACATGTAGATCACTGATAACAAAGCAGGAATTGGCATAAAGTTTATTGCAAACAACAACTCTGTAAGGTGTGGGCAGGATTTTAAAACCTATTGCTTATATGTATAACATGCAAACCACTGAGGCATCATGAAAGTTCATAATCTCTTTACATCATTCAATTCTAAAACCATTATATATCAGAAGCCATAATACTTACCAACATAAAATGCTGATGAGCGAAGTGGTAAGTTATCATCGAGATAGGTAACTCCAAGTGTATACAATGGAGCTGCACCTGCTCCGTGTAAAAGCTGTCCAAGAAAAAATACGTATTTATAGTCTGACACAATTTGTGTAGCTTTACTTTTATCACAATCACTGCTTGTGCCATTAATCTCTGACGTACACATCATTCTCAGGGATGAATCATTCACTTCATAAGGTCCTGTTGTAAATTGTGGAAGAGCAAACACGAATGATCCTATACCCATCACAAACACTCCAATTGCTAAGTATCGAGGTTTACATCCAAGCCCACCAAAATAGCTAACTGGTATTAGAAGAAGGGCAGAAGCAATGTCATAACAACTTGCAACGGTACCAGATTCTGTACTGCTGAGATCATAACGCTTTTCAATGTTGGATATCACAACATTTACAAATCCATTCACAACCATTCCCTGAAAATAGAAACGTTAATTAGCATTAAATGTGACAGCCATTGATCACAAAAACAGTATACATTAGTGTGATTATTTATTCCTGTTAACTAATCACAAACTTCTTTGACATCTCAGCTTCATATATGTCATAACAGACATTTATATTAAAGTCTAAAGAAACACTATATACATTGAGGGTAATTATACTTTTACACTTACTGGTGTAACATTCACCTAATTACACTCAACATCAAAGTGTAGCATCTACTGTCTGTATAATATTTAAGTCGAATCGAACTGCAAACAACAAAGATCCTGATCTGCCATAGCATAACATTGTTGTCATTGATTACTCCTAACATACAGATGAGACCCAGATCTGCTGGCACATTATGCAATGGCAGATCTGGATCTGTGTAATTTGTAGTCTGACTGATCTTATAAGCAAGTACATATGGTATGAGTTACAGTTGAAGCTAGGCCAGGTTGTGTGGTGGGCATTAACCTATGACAGACTTATGATAGGCTTGAGTATCACCTGCTGTGTGGCCTTTGAAGTTGATGCCCAATACACTAGTCAATCCCTTAACTGGCTGATGGGGAAGGGTGTGAGGGGTGATTGACCTACAAATATGCATCCAACTGCAAACACTTTAGACCAAGACCCATTATCAATTTATGGACCAGAAGGTCTAGCAGTTTCAAGATCCTGGCTTTCCATCATAAAGCTTATTTAGCAATTGGAGTAACAAAGTTTACAGTCGAAATATTACTCAAAATTGACAAAAGAAGCCTTTTGAATTAACAAAACTTATTTGTTTCAGATCTGAAGTCAAGTAAATTTGATGGCATTGTGACCTCAACTTATTTTTGTGTAAGATTTGGAGACAAGTAAATTTGATGGCATTGTGGCCAGAACTTATTTGTGTAAGATTTGGAGTCAAGTAAATTTGATGGCGTTGTGGCCTCAACTTATTTGTGTAAGATTTGGAGTCAAGTAAATTGGATGGCAATGTGGCCTGAACTTATTTGTGTAAGATTTGGAGTCAAGTAAATTGGATGGCATTGTGGCCTGAGCTTATCTGTGTAAGATATGGGGTCAAGTAAATTTGATGGCACTGTGGCCTCAAATCAGGAATTCAAGAGACTCAGAATTGTACCTTAATAATAAACAAAATCATAGCCCTACCACCGCAAAGGACAGTTTAAAAGCATAGAATCAAAAACAAAACATTCACAAAATTACCACTGACAGATGATTTATTATCTCAATGTTGTGAGTAAAATCAAAATTTAAGTCTTAATGAATTCTGTGTCTGAGTAACTGGAATATGGTGTTATGACAGATCTAAATCTACTGGAAAATGGTGATAAGATCTGTTCAGATCTGCTGGAATGTTGCCTGGTGACAGATCTAGATTTACAGAAATAATGTATGATGACAGATTTAGATCTATTGCATCGTCACCTGATGACAGAGAGAATTACAGGTACAATCTATTATGAATCATAGATCTACTCATATTTATGATGACATATCTATAACTACTAGAAATGTTTATATGATGTGTACATATCTGATGGAATGTTGTCTGATAACAGATCTAGATCAACTGGAAAAATCTGTGATGATAGATCTTGATGCCCTGATAGCAGAAAGATTACAGTCTTCATCCACCTTGATTTGTCTGCAGCATTTGACACAATATAAATAGACCATGATATATTACTTCATCATCTCAAGCATGTATTTGACATTCATGATCAAGCCCTACTTGGTGAACATGACACAAATTTGGTTTGCAAATGGAATACACTCCAGTCCAGTTGGTCTATGTTGCAGTGTTCCACAGGAGTCTGTTCTTGAACCTGTTCTCTTCATTTTATACACTCAGCTGCTCACAGGTGTCATAGATCATCATCCAGTGTCTCACCAATTGTACACTAATGACGCCCAAATATACAAATCTAGCCACCCAACAGAAGTTGATGCTACAATCCAAGGTGTTGAGAGGTACATTTCTGATGGGAAATCATGGATGACATGTCATAAGCTGCAGAAAAATGATGATAAAGCTGAGGCTATTCTGATCACAACACAAAGACTTTTTCATTCACATCCTTTACCTCATAAAAAGAAATACCAGCAACACCAAGATTAAATTGAGAAAGTGAGTATGAAACATAGGTGTTACTCTGGGACAATACTCTCACATTGTGCCAACATGTTATGAACATATATATGCAAAGCTGCATATCCTGAGGTGAGATGTATCAGCTCCATTCAAAAATATTTTTCTGTCCAACATACCTATCGGCCTCACCCATGTGTACACACCAGCAAGATATTTACACTCTTTTTGATGACAATTGTGTACTCATTATTCCCACTATGAAAACAAGGTCATATGGACAAAATTCTTTTGTATACCAGGGCCTGGCAATGTTGAAGAAATTGCTCAATAAAATTAGACATATAGATATAATGATCCCATGCAATAGTGCTCTTAATATGCACCCATTTCAACTACAAGAACAAACTTAAAGACTTAAGAATCTTTCCTGCCTTATATATTCTCAGCATTTTTTATGTTTTCTAACTTAATTTTTTTTGTTTTTTGTAATCATATCATTATTAATGTAGTTGATGTTATATGTGTTTTCTAATCCTTTAAAGTGCTTAGAACTTCTAGAGATTAGGCACTATACAATTTCTCATTATTATTTTCTACTGGAATATTGTCTGATGACATATATAGATCTACTGGAAAATGGTGTTATAATGATCACAGATCTATTGGAATATTGCCTGATGACAGATCTGGATATATTGACATTTTCTTACATACTCATTTATTTGACATATTGATATGGCACTGGTGTTCAATCCTGTTTTCCAAATTAACAAATCACACCCAGACTGGAACATTAAGTGTTTTTATTTACGTTTTGCTTACAGCACTTGAATGTATAATTACTAAAACAAATCATACTATGATGGCCTCAAAGAACAATATATCAAAAAGTGACCTATTGTAATACACCATGTGGAGGTTGTTATGTAGTCAAAATCTTGGGCTCACCCCCTTGCAAATTATTTCTTATCAATTTTATTTTGATCAGTTGTTGGGATTAGGGGCTAAAAGGCATGGAGCCCAAAGGTTGGTGTCTATTCTGCCAAAAGTATTTGGTAATCCACCACTGGTAATTCAGAGGGTTTTAAAATTAAAAACAAAATTAAATTAAAATTAAATTAAATTAAAATTATCAAACAAACAATGCTGACGTTTAACATAAGTTACATTTTATAAAATAATACCCAATATGTTTTGCAAATTTAATAGTTTGGCAACTTTGTTCAATAAAGGGGGATTTTAACTTATTATTAAGAGATTGCAGATTTAAGAAATTACAATATTAATGATGACAAACTTTAATGGAATTTACTTTTGCACTGTCATGAACTCTTAAACTGTGTAATGTATACAAACTTCTTCACTGCTAATAATTCTCACTAGAAACTATGAATTTCAGAAAACCTAAAATCTGGCTTAATTTATATTTCTTGGCCCATAAAACTGAATAAGTCAGGGAGAAAATTGTTAAATTGACCCAACTGATACTTCTAACCCTTTTATTGTTACAGTGCTTATAACAAGACCAATGACCTTGATTTAAACACATATGGCATATGCCACAATCTCTTTGTATGAAATAAGGCAGTGTAAAGATAAGGTCTCTACCGTATTTACCCATATGACAGATTAAGCTGTACATGCTTGGTCCAGGACTTACAATACATGAGGACATATAGAAATTTCGCTAATTTAATTAAAAAATAAGAATCAGTTTAGATATTTTTTTATTTATTCATGATGAATTAGATATATTTTGGAAGGTGTGCACAGACAGTACAATGAAATACCTTTTTATAGTGAAAGATGATGCAGTTAACAAGAAATATTTTCCAGTCTCATTTTGAGATTCAATCTGCTTTTGCCTGATATGTTGATGAGTACTACTACCACTACAACTACTACTACTACTACTAGTGATCAATTTCCATGAATTTAATTGTACCATTGTGAATTCGCAAACATTTACAATAAAGAAAGCAATGACCTTTTCCAACATACCTGTACAGTTACTGGACAGACAAAAGTAGCAAAGTTTGAATGCCCTATCTCAAGAAGGGTATCTGAGGGTAAAAAAAACAGGAAGAGGGAAAAAATTAACAGTGACCATGACCTTAAAGGTTAAATGTTAAATGTAAAGCATGTACATTATACATGAAATGCCATCAAACTGAGAGGGGTATGTATTCTATGGTTCATCCTCAAATGAATGATGGAAACAAATTAAAGCTTAAAATATTGACATATGACCCTGACCTAAAACCCTCAAATATGCAATTCAACACATCACATATCTTTTTTTTCTTCAAAAAGCTCTTATATCATAAATCATAAGGCAAATGTTGAAGGTGACTCAAATCTAAAACATTGTATTTTGACCTTGACATTGATGCAGGGACAAAAATGTCATGTGTGATACACATTTTAGATATGATAAATGGTTATACTGAGATTTATACCTTTATGTCAAGCGGCTTTAATTTTAGAAATGGGAAGGAAATTGTAACAGAAAAAGTCAGGATATAACATCAAGGAATTTACCTGGCAGATAAAATATATGATTATGCTAAGTTTCATCACTTAATCCTGGTTAGTTATAAAGTTAGTAACTAGAAGGGAATGTACAGTAGGAGAGGGAAATGTAAAATATTGATCCATAACCCAGAACAATTAACACAACAAACTGCAATGATGTATTGGGATACCAAGCTTAATCTATCATCTAAATGGACTTTAACGAGTGGAAAACAAAGTATGATGAAAATGTAAAATATTGAACCACGACCATGACCTTGAGGATATAATGTAGTACACATCAAACCCTCTAGTGTTTAAATAGTTCATACATCCATGGAGAGTCTCTTTAAAGACATATCAAGAAGTTTTCAAAGACTTCTAACAGTTTTCCTGAAATATTTTGTTTCAAAAGGAAATTGAACTTCTCTATATGTAACACCGTTCATTCATATTAATAGTAGAAAGCCTATGTAAGGCATTACATGTATGTATGTATGTATGTATGTATGTATGTATGTATGTATGTATGTATGTGTGTATGTGTGTATGTGTGTATGTGTGGTTGTATGTATGTACAGAAGAATTGCTTCTAAAGCTTGGTTCTAGAATGAACAAAGCATCTCAGACAATACAAATGTTTTATTCCTACATTTTGTTTGATGCAGAAATACAGTCAAGAAGCTTTCTCAATAGACACACCAATTGTGGTCGATCCAATCTGACCCAATAATGGGAACTGTGTGACACAAATGACTTTAAAAAAATAATTCATGGTTAATATTACACAATAGTAAAGACTGTCTTAGGAAACACCTCAATTTAATGTTGAACTGATTATGAGATATTCTCACTAATAAAGGGAATCTACCCACTTAATACACCAGCTAACAAACATACCTGCTCCTATAGCATAAAGAACACCTGTTGATTAAGTATACCTGACCAGTAGACTATGGAAGTAGTAATGTTTTATCCTATGACACTATTATATGCCATCTGGTACAAACACAAAGAATGACTCTTTAAAGTGTATGACTCTCGTCAGAGTATGACTCTCGTCAGAGTATCGTTTGGATACCATCTAGTACTACTGCAATATAGCTGATGCTATAATTTTGTCTATTTTGCATACGGTTAGATTTTATAAAGTTAATTTCTCAGGATGTTTTTTATTCTGGCTATTTTATCAAAACTTTGTAAATCTTAGTTATTGCTAAATAACTTTTAATTCCCTTTATTTTGGTGTATAACTGATTATAGGTGTACATTGAGTTCTAGTGTATGCAGCTTGGGCTTGTTTCATTAAAAAAAATGTTTGCTCTGCTTGGTTATTTTAAAACACTTCATGGACTTTGCATGTAAATTATGAAAAAAAGAAGCAGATACCTTTTTCTTAAACTTTTTAGGTATTTTGTAATTCATTAATTTTAGATTTTGAAGCTAGTATTGCCTATCTTGCCAAATGTGGTTTTCCTTATATAAATAACTACTAAAGTTAGTGTAGTGTTTGACTAATTCAGGTTAATTTGTCAAGAACATGGGAGCAACAATTTTGGTCTCAAGTGTGCTTAGATCATGTACAATTTCTACAAGTAATTTTCTTTCCATTGTCCATGCTGCAAAAGCAAACAAAATTCACCTTACATCATTCTTTAAAAAGTACATAATAACTGTTGAGCACTTCCACATAGAATTGACCTTTACAGAGTATCATTTGGATACTATCTAATACTACCACAATAACCAAATGATACTTTGTAGAGCGCCTATCACCTAATAATATCACAATATATAGAAGACTCAACAAAGAGTAAATTTTGGTTATCATCTAATACTATCACAATATAAAGAAAGGCTCAATACAAAGTATCATTTGGTTATCATCTAATACTATATCATTTGGATACCATCTAATACTATCACAATATCTAGAAAGGCTCTTTACAAAGTATCATTTGGATACCATCTAATACTAACACATTATTTAGAAAGGCTCTTTACAAAGTATCATTTGGATACCATTTAATACTATCACAATATTTAGAAAGGCTCTTTACAAAAGTATCATTTGGATACCATCTAATACTATCACAATATTTAGAAAGGCTCTTTACAAAGTATCATTTGGATACCATCTAATACTATCACAATATTGAGAAAGGCTCTTTACAAAGTATCATTTGGATACCATCTAATACTATCACAATATCTAGAAAGTCTCAACAAAGAGTATCATTTGGATTTTATCTAATATTTGACACATGGGGTGGAGTGAGTAACGTTTATGTACAAAATCTACCAGGCATAGGTGCATTATGTTGCAATGTATACTTAATGTGAAATTAATAATAAACATAGTACCCTACTATGTACATGGAATAACCCAATTTGTCATCATAATTGTATTTTGCTAGTAATGCTTGGTTTTGAATTGTGTGTGTGTGTTAAAAAATAAGAGAGAGACAGACAGACAGACAGACAGACAGACAGAGAGGTTTGCAAATGGTACACAGATGAGCACAGAGTAAAATGTCAAGATGCATCATAAATTTTGTTAATCCGTTTTTTATCTGAAACATAGCAGCAATCATAATGGTGGTGCTGCTGAATTGATGTACATGGCATACCTAAAAAATATGTTTATAAGGCGTATGTTGAAATCATGGTATATGTAATTAAATCAAACTATCTTTATTTTTTTATATGAGCTAACAGTAATTTTATGATCTGAAATATCAATTAAAATGTGAGCAGTCCATCACATATTAGATCACCATCTCTCCCCTCACTAGGAGGGTATATCTCTTGGTATCACTTTGATGGGGCAAGCAACATCCAGTACACTCCACTTTTATCAGCAGATATAGTTATCTTCTGATAACAAATAATCAGTGGCAGAAAAAAAATCATGATAAAAATGTAATTTAATACCAGTTTTAAGTAAATTTAGGGATTAACTTTACTTTTGTAATCTGATTTATCAGTAGCTGTCCCTGCTGACACTTAAGGTTTGCATCACAGGGCTCATCCAACTAAAATTATCAGGATTTTATCTGAAAACATGTAGAAAAATATCTTTGGTGAAATTACCCATCTCTCAGTTGGGAATCATCACTATGGAGATAATGGGAGATAACTCTCTGATTGCTGTGTAATGTTACATGAAGTTGATAGACCTGATGAAGTCTTTTAGTATCAGATAACATTTTTACCAGTTTTTGTTGTTGCAACTATAAAATACTGTACCTATGAATCTGTAGAGGTGAACAAACTAAGGAAGATAAAACTTAAGGATATATTAGCACACCGCAGGACACTCAATTTGATGCAATGCAATTAAATGTTCTCTAACTGAAAGATCAATTTAAAAGTCAGATTTTTCAATCGCTTACTTGGAGAGTTTAAATTCTCCAGATAGTGCTTTGTTCCATTCTTTTTAAATCACTTTTAAAACTATTTCAAATTTATGTGGGTCACATAAGACCATGTTGCTGTGCTAACAAAACCAATGTGTGTGTGTGTGTGTGTGTGTGTGTGTGGATGTATGGTTGTATGTATGTATGTGTGGCTGTATGTATGTGTGGGGGTGGGGTGGGGGGATGGATGGATGATGCCATTCAGTTTGGATAAATGGACATGTATTGCTGTAACAAATCTGCAAGTGGGAAGTCATGTCTGAATTTATTTTGAATCTTTTTATTGTCATTCAGAATACATTGATGGTTCTGGACTTAAACCCCAGAGCCAGATACTGAAGAATTGTTGTATTGTTGCTACAACCATGTAGCAAATTTAAAATCTAAATGATATACATAGCCTACAGTATAAATTAAAGGAATAAATGGACTCAGGTTCAGCTCGGTATTTGGAAGGAAATAATGAACTAATACACATCTAATGTCTGCTTTTGATGCACTGTTAAACACTAATACACAAATAATGTTTGTTCATGATCTACCTGTACCATTAAACATTAATATACACAAATGGTCTTTTCATTATGTACTGTTAAAAACTAATACACATATAATACACAAATAAACATTATGCTCATAATGTACATCTACTGTCATAATGTACATATACTGTCAGCACTAATAGGCACATACTTTGTGGTCATGATAAACACTAATATCAGATACCATCTGTTACATAATGTACATGTACTGTTAAACAATGCACACATCTTGTCAGTTCATTGCTACATCTTCAATTCTACAGGTATACTTTATAATTCTACACATTGTGTTCTATTGTGCAGGTATATTTCATACTCTAGCTATTGTATTCTGTTCTCTCTCTCTCTCTCTCTCTCTCTCTCTCTCTCTCTCTCTCTCTCTCTCTCTCTCTCTATATATATATATATATATATATATATATATATATATATATATACTAGGCCATCACCCTCTCCTACCTCCAGCCCATGAAAATGAAATGGTCATTCCTTAAATAGTCAAATATCCTAAATATATTCTTAATGTAAGTGAATGAGTCTAACATCTGGTATACAAACTACATCTGTATAACCTTTCTCACAGACTGACATAACTACTGAGCTGTATTATTAATGATCCAGATTGAGTTTTTACATTGTAAATGCCAAGGTTAGAGTTTAATCTCACAAGAGGCTGTCCAGACATAGAGCTGAATTTGTTCCAGATATTTCTATATTCCATAATTATAAATCACACATGGACCCAGGCTTTACACTGCATTATGTGCCCTATTGAGAAAAATAAATTCCTATTGTGCGAAATCAATGAAGAAGGCAATTATATGCAAACAAATTTGCTTTGTCTAAGAGAATTAATTTCTTTCATCCTTGAGTCATTTTCGATCTCCTAATTTCATAATCTTTTAAATTTAAGTGGTTTAAGAAAAATTCTTTATTACAAGGATCTCATATACAAAACAATTTTCTTTGATTCCTATACACGATTGATAGTTTTTCCATGTGAGAAATGCATTGGAAATATACTTATCTGAACAAGAATGTACTCACTGACTCTGCAAATGATGTCAGAATGCTAATGACATCACAAACATCAACAGCTTTTCTAGTATAATTATGAAAGAAAAGACAATTTTTTTTACCTCCCTTTAAGGAGGTAAATTATTTAAAACAAATTCTTTGCCTCAAAAGAAAACAACCATTGCCCAGTTTTATGTAATAAAACATTGAGACAATACTATTTATATCTAAAGCTAAATGGGTACAAATGGTTTGGTATCAACTTTATCCAAAATTATGCCCTCAAAAGATGTTCTTAATATAAAAATATATGTTAAAACCATTTTCTTGTTACCATGACAATGACATCTTGACCATTTTAACACATTAACCCCTAGCGACAACTTTACGGGGCATGAGGTAGTAGCCTACTTCCATGGTCTGTAGCGTCAAGGTCATACATGATACACTAAAGTGGGTGATATCATTGAAAAGTAGACAGATGTAGCTTTACAATGATAACAAGTAATCTGGATATTTTAATTGCATTACAAAATACAGAGGGAAAAACCAAAGTTTTTGGACCCGTTTTTTTTTCATCCAAAAATCGCCCATGGTCGGATTCCGAATTTGTGTCCAGATTTTAGACTTTATGACCTCAGATCTACGGAAGACCGGTCTGAGACCCACACAGACAGGTGAACCTGTGCAAAAAGTAGGATAAGGTGGACATTTTGAATAAAGAGTCTTCTACATACGAAAAAAATGGGTACGTTTAGCAAAAAAAAAAAAAAAAAAAAGAAGTCCGATTTTTGCCCTTTTGCTCATGCGCCAGCAAACTAACCAATGAAAAACATTTCCTGTATCATTAGCAACCATTTGTCTAACGGATTATTGATTGGAAATCAATGTATTACGATGTATTCCGAAATAGTCCCCAAAATGTGTTTCCTACTCGCATTTCATGCGAAAACAGCAAAAACCTCCAGGGGTTAATGTGTTAAGCCCTAGAATGGTATAGAACTTAACATTTCATGTCAAAAACAAAATTAATTATTCTCCATTTCGGTCAGTTCCATTTACCTATGATACCGAGAATCCAAAATAACTACTTTTTTTCTTGCCCAATGTGCCTGCAGGCCAAGGTTGACAACTGAATGCACAAATCACTTTATTTAATTCAGTCAGGGTGACCTTGTACTTGGACCTTTTGGCATCAAGAGCAATTGTCTTATTCCCAAGGCAATTGGGTTTGTCAAGAAATGCTGTATCACCCGTAATATTTCTAGCAAACACTAGCTGTTATAACTGCCAACATCAAATAAATCATCATCTAAAATGCACCATAAAATTCTTAAAATCTGTCCCCCCCCCCACCTCCAATAAAACTTTATTGTTGCCTTCTGTCATATAGAAATGTTTAAAAAGTGGACAGAAGTGAATAAATCTTCCTGGACTACTTGGACAACTCAGAAAATGTTCAGCCATGATGCAGATCATATTGATGATCAGCAGATTATACACAACTCAGTAGTGAACCAGTCTATTATGAAACGTTTAAAGTGTGCAGCTTGTGAAAGAGATTACAAGATAAACCAGTCTTTGCACTAAAGAAACCTAAAAAGTGTCTAAAAATTCTTTTAAAAAAATCATAGAATCAAAAAGACTGGTACATACTCCTGTCACACTGGTTCTTTTAAAATCATATTTATGATTCAAGATAGATATCAACTGATAACTTAATTTAGCAAAATTTTTGCCATATGAAAGAATAAGGTCTGCTAACATCAAAGAGATGTTGTCGACCTCTAGAACACAAACATCAAATTTGTAAGAAAACCTGTACAACCAAATGTCAAACAAACATACACACACATTGAGGAAAATCACTGTGCACTACATGCAAACATTATCAGAGGTAAATTTAATAGAATTATATACATGTAGATGTAACGTTTTCAGATGAATTATATATATATATATATATATATATATATATATATATATATATATGATGACATTGCAAGGCAACTAAAGAGAGGAAATTTTCAAGTTAGAGTATTTCAGTACGAAAGATATTTTGTGAATTTTGTTGTAATTTTTAATAGCTTCTTTACTATTTGTATGTTTTTCTTATGTTTCTTTTGATAAAAACATTGCAATTAAATCTTGTAACAGATAACAAACTTATAAATTACCTGTGCTATACTGATATTATTAAATACTTATAAATGGTACTGACTTCAGCCCATGCATGCTTAATGTTATTCCTGGTTGTTTATAAATAAAATCATGTATGAAGCATTATTTTTATCATATTTTTAATTTCTGGCTTGATAGTTTTTACAGCAATTTCAACACAACATTGTACGAAGCCATGCCAAGAAATGAGAGCCATGTGCTTTTCTGTATTATAAGACAGATGATAGGGTCTGGCAGAGTTAGTTATCAAGCCCACAGCCCTTACATTATAAGTCAAACATAAGATTATATGCCTGATGCTACTTGTAACCAACTGAGTATTAAATTTCTGAAGTTTATAAATAATTGAAGAAGACTGGGATTTCTTCAGCCATACATTTTGAGGAATTTCAGCTCTTTTTATTTCTCTGCACTAAATGAAATAAAACGTTTGAAAACAATGCTACCATGGCAAACATCTCCACTCTTCAGTGGTAATTCCTGTCCAATTTGGATCCAGTATATGATAAGGCATATTAGGCAGTTGTTCAAGGCATCCAAGTTTATCATTCATTTATTAGCATGACAGCAAATGGAGCCACAGCAGTGTTGAAGCAGTTGTTACTTTATATCTGTTTACTCACATGGCTATATTACTCCCTTTGTTTTTGTATGAACACAGCCCATATCAAATGAGCAATGAACCTATGCACTTGAATGTTCTCACTTTTGGAAGATCTCTGTAACCGTATTGTGTATTAGTGTAGGAAGAAACAACAAAATGCACAAAGTCATAGGAATCAGATGCTGTGTATTGTGATACAAGACTCAATCAGGTGACACGGGCACATAATCTGTTCCTGTAAGACATTAGCTATTTCTCTTTGGAATCACCTTCGATGTCTTCATTTTACAAATGAAAAAGCAAAGCCAGTTTATTGAAATATTTGGGCCAAATTTTCAGAATAAAATGTAAAATCATCAGCTGTTGAAGCTTGGATTAAATTATGTTTCAACAAACCCATTTTAAATTTACAATGTATTTTTCATGACATTTTAGAACTTGTTGAAATCAAAAATAAATTTTAGTCAGCTAATAAAAGCGTTTCAAGTAGATTTATATTCAAGGTATTTTAAGATTTCTCATATCCTCAAGGTATTTTAAGATATATCATATTAAAAAGGTATTTCATAATTTTTCTTAAGCTCAACTTCTTTTAAGATTTCTCATATTCTCAAAGTATTTTAAGATTTCTCATATTCTTATAGTATTTTAAGATCTATCATATTCTCATAGCATTTTAAGATTTCTCATATTCTCATAGTATTTTAAGATTTCTCATATTCTCAAGGTATTTTAAGATTTTTCATATTTTCAGAATTGTAAGATTTCTCAAGAATTTCAGTATATTCTAGATTTTACTAACACATATATGCAAATAATTTAACAGAATGGCTGAAAGCAAATAATGAACAAAAATAGATAGTGACTCCCATGCATTATTTAATTATGCAATTAAAAAAAAAAGAATTGAAAAGTTTGATTTGTTTTCATGATTGATTTTGATATTGATTCCCATACATGAAAGTAGTTTTAAAAAAATGAAAACAGATCCCTTTTATCTTCTTTTCTCTGTCCTTGTTGGTTAAAGAGTTGGACTATGCCATTGTGGATATGTGAGAAAAATGCCAGTAGCTCCTTCCCAACGGTCAATGATTCTTACTGAGGTTTTCCTCTGTTTTCCCTCCACCAGCCAGAAATATCAACACCAACAGTGTATTAAAACAGACAACATTTTCACTAATTGAGCAGGATTTGCAATTATCTGCCTCAATATCAATTCAATGTGCAAGGTTGTCACTGGACATTTGTGGATGCCTCTCTTTTTTATGAAATTCAAAACTGTGTGAAGTATGTTCTTGAAGAGAAGAACACAAATTATGGTCATTGCAGTGTTAAATTGTACACAATTAAATTGCTTTTTTAAACGTGTGTGTGTGTGTGTGTGTGTGTGTGTGTGTGTGTGTAGTTATAGAGAAACATCATGACAGTTCAAATCATACTGCATTGGCCTCTAATTTTGTACCATTTTTATTAACTGTTTTGTATGAGCACAACAATAACTAAAGGTAAACAATTAATTGTCATATTGTAATTTACCTAAATTTAATAAACCTTTAAAAAATAAGCCAATTATAAAGCAAACATCTGCGAGGCAAGGAAATAATTATACATTTATTGAGTGATGGTACATGACAATTTTGAGGGTTTAATAAATTGTAGATAACAAACTAGTGAAATAACGTGGCACTAGACCAATATATAGCAGGGACCATTACCTGGATGTATACAGCAATGATGTGAATGATTTACTACTCATCTTACAATTCTCTGAGTGTGATATGTGCTCCATGAAAGACTGAAACCAGTCTAGTAGATAGGATAAAAAGTAATTCATTCTTGCCTGTACCTAAACTACACACCTACACTTGAATGAACACTAGACTTGCCTCTAAAATTACACAGTAGATACACTATTTAGATCATCATCTCTCATGCTTCCTGGTCACAGGAAGTAAAAACTCTGAAATTAAACTGAGATTTGTGCAGCCTTCTCTACCTGAAATAGATTTTAGATATTATTGGTTTAGTACCAAAAATCTCAAATCTATTCAGGTACACACATTTGTATCAATGCATTTTCCTCAGCACTTTCATTTTGCAGTTATTCAATTTTCTGTGAATATGTAAATTAAACTTTTATCTGATTTAACAAGTCAAATTGTAAAGGTCACCTCTGTGATACACTGATGTTGTCATGATAACAGCAGAACTGCATAACATACAAATTGTTTCCAACAGCGATTTCAGATTCATCAGTTATATTAATGGCTGTCCTTGCAAATTTTCTTATGCTTCCATTGTTTGAGACATGAAATTTAAATGTAGGGATATTACTGTTGGCATCCAGTGTTTTGCATTTACATTCAATGAATTATCATGAAATATTTAAAAAGTGATACATTAGATTAGAAGTAGATTTAAAATGAATATCCTTCGTGTATTTATTCAGTTTCCTCTTACTGTTTTCCATTAGTTGTTATTTCATGTTCTAATATTGGGGTTAGCCCTTCAAACATGATTTATTACCAACTCCAGGTTCAGGAACATTTATCACACTTTGTGTCTTTCTCTATGGAGGACACAATGTGTGGCTTTTTCTCTTTAGAAACTTATCTTCTCTACATGTCTGCCTGTTCTGTACAGACAGACTGATTCTATGTTGTTAGTGCACAAAGACAGACTGATTCTAAGCTGATTGCACCCTGGCTCTGGAAAGATACAGGGCAGTTATTGATGATAACATCCACACTTCTAGTGGTTAGGTCTGGTCTTCTTTTCTGTATTTATAAACAAAACGGTCACATCAGCTATTCTATGTAGCTTTGATGTGACAGGTATAACATATATGAATGAAGAGGTTTTGATTTTTTTCAGCTTCTTATTTTAAAACAGAACTTAGCATTCTAATGGAATTTTTGGGTTTATTGTGGTTATTCTAGTGACAAATTTAAGTTTGGACTTGACACACGTTTATTTTCAATTTAAATTCTGAAATACAGAAAAGCCATACTTCTCTCCATCAATGTAACATTGTATATTGGGGTATATAACATGGTAGTTGGGGTTTATCACATGGTAGTTGTTGTTTATCACATGGTACTCTGGGCTTATAACATGATAGCTGGAATTTATTGCTTCATACTTGGGGTTTACAATGTGGTACTTGGGGTTTATAACATTGTACTTGGGGGGTTTTATATCATGGTACTTTTAGCCAACAGAATAGTTTTCTGGGTTTATAACACAGTGTTTGGGACTTTTTATATATTCCAGAACTGTGTTATTACAATGCATTTTATGATAAGGACATAATATCCAGAACTGTGTTACAACAATGTATTTTATGATAAGAAAAAGATGACAAATTGTTGGAGGACCAAAATACTGTTGCTTTTCTTACCATAATATTTACTAAATATGATAATAAATGCAAGCCACATGCAGGGATTAGCAACTAGAAGGTGGAAAACTCATGCAGAAACTGTTTTTTTTTTCTTATATCAGTGACAGAGTGTAGTTTGCTCTTTAAAATCTTTGCCCCCAAAACTGAGTTTGGCATTTCTTTTGAAGTACAAAGCTATGATGAAAAACCAACGAAACTTAAAATCATGTAATATATATCCAGGTGAGCTAATTAGTGTAGATCAAAAGACATTATGTTATAATTAAGGGCAACCACAAAAACCATTTGCTATCAAGGATTGCCCATTCTGGCAGCTTAATTGACTTAAACAAACTTTACTGATGCTTGATTTTAAGTTTCTAGTCTTTTATAGTTTTCAAGGCCAATACGGGGATGCCATCCCATGTGGATGTGAAGTAGGAATACCAGCCTTTTTAAATTTGAACTCCAAAATGTGGCTAACATTTTATCTAATAAATATTAATTATGAATTCCAGAATATGGTTGTGTTGAATGTGCTTCCTTTACCTTTTTGACCACATGGCACAGCAAAGTCTGTTGAGAAAAGTGTCCAAAGGAATGGTATTCATCCAATGTTGATGTCTTGCATATCGCAACACTGATGCCGTGTATATTCTAATGTGGATATCTTGCATACTGCAATGTTGGTGCCTTGCATATTGCAATGTTGGTGCATTACATATTGCAATTTTGATGTTTTGCATATTCCCACATTGATGATTTGCACATTCTAATGTTGATGCCTTGCATATTCTACGATTCATGATTCATTGTTTGCATATTACAATGTTGATGCATTGCATACTGTAATGTTGATGTGTTGAATATTCCAACATTGATGCCTAGCTTTTTCCAACCTTGATGCATTGCTTAAAAGCCTTAACTGGGAGAGGGGATTATTTCCTATTGTTCATTTTGTTAGGGGTATTTTGTCCTAGTGCGATTTTGTCCAAGTGGGATCTTGTCCTGATGGGATATTTCCTATGTTCATTCAAGTAATGGTACACATTAAGAAAATATTGTCTGTCCAGAAAATCTTAGACACATGTGATCATCATGGACTCATTATTGAAATAAAACTTGAAATGATTCCACTGAAAACTAGAATGCCTGTCATCTTGGCAGACATCATCCCTCCCTCAGCAAACACTTCTAACAATAAGTGATATGGAATTAAAATGTTTGGCAACTTGTGTTACATTTTATGTTACTGATACTTGGCTCTTAGGGTTCCATTGCTGTGGGAAAGCCATATAAAATCTCTAATTACAGTTAGTTTTGTCAAAAATAAAAATGTTTCCAAATCACATTTGATGGCTTTGCCCAGATCTTGAAGCTCTATTTTCATTAATAAAACATAGTTTTGGTTTTAAGTAACTGTTGAGATATCATGTTTATTGACACTGATTTCTGCCTTACCACCATAAACTTCACCTGCACCTGTGTTCCAGGCAATATCCCTCATGCTGTTACTTGCTAGAGATTTTTTTCTTAGAGTTTGAATGCAAGGCTAGTCCATAAATATGGGGAATTAAAATTTTGGTAGGTAATGTACCTCACACTTAATCTGCAGCTGTGTGATCTATTTCACATGCATACATCTGCTTAGCAAAAAATCGTTAAGGTTATATCATCACCATAGTTTATCTGATGTAGTGGCTGAACCATGGCTTCTTACAGCTGTAGATATCTTTCTGCAACAAGATGACCCAGTTTGATTAAAAATAAACAGTTCAAAAGAAATTTTAAACAAATATTTTTTCCCCCCTAAATTTTCACATGGAAATAGAGATATTTCTTTGATCTTACAAGTATTCTATAGATATCTTTTAAAAATGGAAAATAAATCAAATACAAAATTATTTAGCTTTTATTAATATGAGATATTGAAGTTGCCAATAAGTCTTAAGAAAGTTCAACATATCACTCTTTATTATTTTGATAAATATAACTTCACATATATAAATTTATCTGGCCACAAGATTACAAGTATCAGTTTCAATTTCCGCTTTAATGTCTGATGAGATTTTTCAGAGTAGTAAAAAAAAATGGTGTGTGTGTGATGAAAGTACTATAATCCAAAGTTTCAATAGCAAAGGCAGCCAATCACCATAACCAAAACCAATCATTTGGTAGCTGACACTAATATTGATAGTGGTATCTTTTAGCAACATATTTTTTAAGCAATATGGATTGAATTAAAGCATTAACCAAAGTGGCCTCAGGAGTACTCACCTGGAGCAAACTGCCTATCAGATATGAGCATTTTTCTACGAAATCTATGTGAAGATGCCTTGTACTTGTTTCTTCCACATCATATTAACCAGTCGCATAGCTATAGGGGTACAAGTTGCACCGGGCGCTGTCTTAGGGGGGTGCCGGAAGAAGACTAAGTCACTAACTGTTGGTAACATTTTTGCTGTGGTTGTTGCAGTTAAAATGTATTAAAGTTAAATTGCCTTTTTTTGATGACTGTATTATTATGTTGTATTCAGTATTGACTACTGTCTTCCTATGTTTCAGGGACAATGGGGGCGTAAACTTTATGTCTTTTCCCCGGGCACCAAATACTCTCCGCTACGCCTGGGGAGGGGGAAAAACATATTAACCATGCACCAGGCGCTGAACACCCTCACTACGCCACTGATGCTAACTATAAATCTTATGAAAACAACTGTTTTGAGATTTCTCAGGGTTGTTGTGTCAGCTCTAATGATGGTATCAAATTCTACAACATGTTCTTTTTCAGCGGATTTTTAGAAAGGGTGTTTTATGTTTAGTAATGACAGTCAGATTGAATAGCCGATTTGCCTTTTTTTGCATAAATTTGAAAACACACAAAGCCAGAATGCTCTTGATCAAATCTGGCAAAAAATTTTCGAGCAATTTGAATGTTTGTTTGGGGGTTTTTTTTGGGGTCTAGCAACATTGGACTGAGAGTGAATCTGAATCATTTGAACAAATTTGAAAGACTATCACTCTTGAGTTAATTATGTGAAATTTGGTCGAATTCTGTTGATTGAGTTTCATAAGTAATTATTATAGATGAAGGATTGATATCCACTTAACAAATCTGCAATGATGCCCTGTAACTCCAGACTTTATGCAAAAAGTTCAGACTTTGTATATGAATAATTTTACTATTCCATGCCTTTATCTTTTCTTTACGGGGGGGTACTCTAACAGTCTCAAAACATTATTGCTTGAACTACACTGAATTGCCACAGAAAATTCAACAACTACCATAGTTACAGTTACAAAATTATCTCATATTATGGAAACAGATTTAAGTAAAAAAGGGCCATACTAACTCTTACAAAAATCAGAAAGAGTAGGTCAATAAATACATCATTAAATGATGCAAATAATATAAGTTTTACAAAAACATGAAAGATAAGTTGCATGGTGGCTAGTATCAATGGTGGTAGAAGAACCCGGAAAACCCACAGAGGAATCACCAGCCCACGAGAAGCTACTGGCAAGCTTTCTCACATACCTGTGATGGTAGTGATCCATAACGGTGAGCGCTTTAGAACACTCTGGATTGTTGATAGATTGAAGAATTCATAGCACAATAGTAGAAGTAAGGATACATAAAAAAGTTATGTGTAAATGATTGGCACATCATTTAACCAATATTCAAGAGACTTGAATGTGCTTGATTCTTTAGAAGACCAGTCTGATCAGGTGGCCTAGTGGTTAGAGCGTCAGCCTCTGATACAGATGTCATGGGTTCAATTCAGGACTCAATCATACCAAAGACTTACAAGAATGGTACTAACAGCTACCTCACTATTATTTTTGGCGCTCAGCGTTAAGAGGTTAGTGTTAGGACTGGTCAGCCTGGTATCAGGATAATGTGACTGGGTAGGACATTGTGCTACATGTCTGCGGCATGATGCCCCTGTACTAGACATTACTATAAACTGTCACACTGCAGACATCGTAGCAATATGACTGTAAAATTGTTAAAGCTACTTTAAATATTCAAATCACACACACAGTAGTTCAAAATATTCCACCTTGCTGGATTGATTTGTTCAACCATATATATTCCCTTGTAAGTCAAATCCAATTTAAACAACAAAGACCCAGATATAACACTGCATAAATTACCCTTAGTTCTGGATTTATGCAGTTTGTCAGGAATAATTTAGTTACCATAGGTTCTTATAGGTCAGCACATTTTGCTATGGTAGATCTGGGTCTATGCTGTATTTGCATTAACAGTTTGCTTGATCATAAATCACAGGGGTTAATAATACACTCAATGAAATTTAAATCTCCTAACACATAAATATTAACTGTCATATGAATATCTTATCTCTAATGGAAATTGCTGAAGTAAAACAGTATGGCTATTCGTATCACTGATAATGAAGCATTCAATGATAAAAACTATGACATTCATGTAATTCTCTTTGTAAAAAATGCCATCCATTAAGAAAATTTAGCTTAATTTTCTCTTGGCATGAGATTACCTAAAACAGGACCTTCTTTGAGTGCAAAATATAAATTTATATCTGAAATTTGTAATTCATTACTGTCACACTCTCTGCCAAAGTAGACTAATATTTTTACATGCAACCCATCCCTGTCCCTGCTGAAATTGTCAGCATCATTAATTAAATAAAACAAAAATGATGAACGCAGTTGTATTCAAGCCATCTTTTTAAATGAAATTAATTTTTGGACAAACTTTTTAACTTAAATTCACAAAAGCTTCCAAATTACTCAACTACAATTATAATAATGATATATTAACAAAAAATTTTCATCTGCAGTATATAATTTTTTAAAACTTAATGCAAACAATATTAATCTTAGCCAATCAAATACATGGACTGCTCTTGTGGCCTAGTAGTTAGAGCATCTGCCTCTGAAACCTGAGGTCGTGGGTTCTAACCTCGGCCGAGTCATACCAAAGACTTATAAAAATTGTACTAACAGCTATCTCACTTGGCACTCAGCATTAAGAGGTTAGGGTTTGGACTGGTGTCTGGATAATGTGACATGGTTGGATATTGCTAAATGTCTGTAGCATGAAGCCAGAGTGCTAGACATCGTTGTAATGTGACAGAATTTTCTTAAAATTTTAATCACACAACCACACAAATCCACTTGAAATAGAAGCAACCGCCAACCAAAATCACAGGGATATGTGTTCTTGCTCTTCATTACTCATTTTCAGATTTTGTATATTGCACACATAACCACTCCGAGAAATCATCGTTCAAGATAAAATCAAGCTTCATCCCAATATATTTATTTTGAAGAACATTTTTAACAAATTAAGTAATACATGAAGCAAATTTATTTCTCCAAAAAGATCATAAATTAAGACAAACTTGTGTCTTTATAAGGAAAAAAGAAACGATTAAGTCAAAGCTGTGTCCCTATCAGGAAAAGATAGCATACAAAACAAACTTGTATCCCAATTAGGAAAAAAAAAAGCAATTAAGACAAATTTATGTCACTTTCGGGTAAAATTTTTAGAATAAAGTAATTAAAATTTTGATAAGACATATTTTTGTAACATACTGCTGTAGTAAAAACACAGTATACTTTTAAGCCTGTGTTTTTCCTTGACAAGATTTAGTATGCTTATGCACACTTCATCAAAATATACTACCCTTCAATACAATCAAATCAACCATTTTCTTCTTAGATTCATGAAAATAAAATTGATTCTTGAAAGTGTCACCTTCACATGACATAATTAGTACTAAAAGACTTTGTTAAAGTATGCCATTGGAATGAATTTAAATAGTTATTATTGCGTAAATAATTTTTAAAATTCTAAAAGTAGAAATCAATTGATGAAGCCTGAAAGCTGACCTGATTGTAAAACTTAAAGCATGACATATTATCGGACATAGACAAGGATAACGATGTATGCCATATATGATATTTGTAATGAGGCATACAAATTTACAGCAAATTACATGCTGTCCTAAAACAACCAAATGCCTTAGTTTTTCTAATCAATGCCCAGGGGCATTGCAATACCCCCTCACCCCAAAAGGGGTGGAGCACTGAAAATGTTCATACATTCAATTGTCTTGATTTTTCTGTTATTGGATTACTCATGTACTATTTTAATTATTATAATGGATAAGGTAGGAATTTCTTATTTTGTGTGAAGGGGTGGGTGGGGTGATGATTTACTAGAAGGAGGGGTCTATTAGTGAATTGCTTTTGTCCCATATCATTTTCAAAGACAGTGAACTCTGTAAAAAAATTTATATTCTAAAATTTATTTGCAAATGGTTTATTTACACCTGAAACTTGTACTCTTAAATACTTTTTAATTCTGAGAAACACCCTCCTTGAATGCAATGCCTTTTAATATAACATGTCACCATTATTAATGCCATCCTGTTATTGGATTCCATACCATTTAGTAATATTACATACAAAATTTACTTGCTATATGTATACTGTGGCTCCCATAGACAGTATTATACATGTAATTATATTGTTTTGTAATGAGAAATTCTTCAAATATCAGGAAATCCTTGAAGTTTAAGCATTAAAAAATCAACAAGACTCTGCTTTTAGCCTAATAAACAGCATATGTCAGATGCAGACTTCATCTTCATCTTTAATCATTAACTGATTCAAGCATTATGAAAGATAGTAGGGAAAGTTGGAATTTGCAGAAAGTACTTAAAATATTTTGCAAAACAGTTGTAAAAAAAAACTCCATACCTTCTGCACAATCAGCAAGATTTTTAAAGAAACTCTTTAATATAGATAAAACTGATGAAAATATGACATTGAAAATGTCAATCATAACTTATACTCTGTGTGAAACAAATTTAAGTATGACTTAAGTACGTCAGCTGCAGTTCTCAAAACTCTCAAAACATTTACTGTATGCACTGTTTAATTAGTTTGATTATATGGGAAACAATCTTTGGAAATTATTGGGTAATTTTCTTGATAATATGATGCTGCTAACATCATGCCAACTGTGTTAGGATCTAATGCATCAGTAAACATCTAGAGTGGCACTTGGAACCATTGCAGTGAGTCCTGGCTATGTTCTTTAAAAATTGTTAACTTTTCTAATTAGTCAGAAGTTTAAAAAATGTAGTATGGCTTGTTGTTTTTTTTTTTGTTCTGTTTGAATTTTTAGCAATCTTTCCACATATGATAGGCCATACATGGAGACAGAGATTGTGCACCATTACTTTTGATTGATGTTAGTCATCATTTCATCATTAGCTTGGAAGCAGGCATTGATAATTAGATATCATGCAGTTTAAAAAGAAAATTGTTGCAATTTTCTTCATTTTGGAATTCATCTGATGACAAAATAAAATCAATTATTCAAAATTAAAAAATAATTAAATTCAATTAATCATTTCCTCTCATTATTTAAACTTTAAAAAAATTCAATTCATTTAATCAATTTCTCTCATTATTCACATCATCATAACGAAGTTAGAAAACTTAATACTTCCATTGGACATATGCATGCAGTGCCAATAAGGTGGTGCACTCAATGGTTCCGTTGGATAGCATTATAGCAAAGTAAATGTCTGTGGCATGATACCCCAGTGTAAACTGCCTCACTGCAGACATCATAGCGATATGACTGAAAAATTGTTAAAGCTATGTTAAAAATCCTACTCACACACACACACACACACACATAAAAAGTTACATAACTGCAAGTCAAAATATGCCACATAAACAAAATGGGCAACAAATGAGGTGACTCTTATACAACATGATATAGAGTAACTGATCTTTTCTTTGCTGCACAAACTTTTCAAGAGAGTCTAAATATAAATTTTAGAATATGACTGGAAAAGAATAACATTCATTTCGGCATAATGTTAATGTTCTGACTCAAAGACATGAGGGGATATTTCTTTGATCTTACATGTGGGTTTTTGTTAGGTATAATAAATTTGTTTAACTTAGCTGCTTGCACAGTGTATAGTAAACTGTCAAAATACAAATAAATGGAGGCCTACTTCCTTACAATATTTATTTGACTTTGAATGCCAAGGGACAGGTAATGATTAAATTAGGATTAGTTGACTTTTGTCCAATGTTATGTTTATTTTGTCTGCTAATAGGCATCCAAATACAAAATATTAGGACCAGTCTAGGTTTCACTTTGCCTTACACATTCTGATTCCAAAGTCTGTATGATGTACTGTCATACATTGTTGGTGCAACTGTTTTACACCTTTTTCTACAATTCTGTACTTTACAAACAGATTACAAAAGTTACACTTTATTGCATTTGAATATCAATGACAAGAAAGCAGTTGATGTCAGTGTGACTGGATTGAAAAGCTTTGTTTAAATTGTGTAGTTCCTACTTATCAAGATTCACATTACTTGGCAGAAGCAGGTCTATGTAACTGACATAAACATAATGGTTAAACCAGATCAATGGCAAAAAAATATAGGTCACAGTGACAAAGCTTTTATTGAAGCATTCAAGACTGAAAAGTTTTCATCACACAGCTACAAGATTTTGCAGGCAACAGTATCTAAGAAACTGAGTTAAATATAAAGCTTAATGAAGGTAATGTCTGAAATATAGGTCACAGTGACAAAGCTTTTATTAAAGCTTGATGAAGGTAATGTCTGAAATATAGGTCACAGTGATGAAGCTTTTATTGAAACTTAATGACGGTAATGTCAGAAATAAAGGTCACAGTGACAAAGCTTTTATTAAAGCTTAATGAAGGTAATGTCTGAAATATAGGTCACAGTTACAAAGCTTTTATTAAAGCTTAATGAAGGTAATGTCTGAAACATAGGTCACAGTGATGAAGCTTTTATTGACACTTAATGAAGGTAATGTCTGAAATATAGGTCACAGTGACAAAGCTTTTATTAAAGCTTAATGAAGGTAATGTCTGAAATATAGGTCACAGTGATGAAGCTTTTATTGAAACTTAATGAAGGTAATGTCTGAAATATAGGTCACAGTGAAAAAGCTTTTTTTAAAGCTTAATGAAGGTAATGTCTGAAATATAGGTCACAGTAACGAAGCTTTTATTCAAGCTTAATGAAGGTACTGTCTGAAATATAGGTCAAGCTGATGTCTGAAATATAGGTCATAGTGACCATAAGGGTGTACTATTCTTTATTACCACAGCTACAAAGTTACATGACTCTCCTGGAAAAAGTGTCTGAGAAATGAAATTAAACACAAGGGATAATGCAGTTCACTATTCCTCATGATGAATCTTATCTCAAATGACAATAGACTCAATTTAACAATAGTGCTAATTTTTTTAATATATTTACTTTTCTTAATCGCATTATTACTGGTACACCATCTCATTTGTGGGAGGTTGCTGGTTCAGACCTTGGCAGCAACACACCAAAGATTTATAAAAATGGTATTGGCAGCTGCCATACTTTGTGTTCAGCATTAAGAAGTTAGCATTAGGACTGGTTGGCCAAGTGGTAAAATAATGTGACTGGGTGGGACACCATTCAACACATTTGCAATATAATGCCCCAGTGCTAATAAACATCACTTTAAACTGACTCACTGCAGACAACATAGCAATATGACTGAAAAATTGTTAAAGCTATGTTAAGAATCCAAATCACACATATATACAACTAATAGAGAGTGACAAAGGTCAGCAGAAATTGGACTTTAACATGACAACACTTACCTCCATGACTTTTAAAGTTTTACTTCATGTACTCTCTTCAAAACCTCAATGTGAGATGAGTGAGTGAACCTTAAAAAGCAAGTTCTGTAAACCACAGGGCCACCCAAGTCTTGGAGTTAGGGATTAAAACCAGATAAAACAAAGAGTTTGACATTTTCAAAACGTTTGTTATGTTTTAATTTTTTCATCAGAATTATTACTAATGACAGCTGCATGTAAAAAATATCTTTTGCAATCCTGAAACTACTTGGCACCATTGGCAGTGAATGAATTCAGACTGGTCTTCTGCTAAACTATCTAAACAATCATGACTTCTTTGACAAGAACCTGCTTAAAATAACCTTAAACCCTCTGAAAAAGTGACACATTAAATGCGGCTCTAGTCAAATTAATGTCTTCAAGAATAAACATAGTCTAATTATGTTATGGTTAAAATAGATAGAAAGAGACTGCACTGTTTGCCCTATATCATATAGATTGAATGACAATCAGAGTTTAGTTAATAGAATTTAAATATGATAAATCAACAGGATAGATGGATTAATACAGTTATTCATTATAAACTTCATTTTAGTTAAGATTATAATTAAATCTACACTTAAAAAGCTGTGCCAAACAAATGTGTGCTCTATTATTATCACTGATGGGTGCCATGACAACTAAGTTGGTGGAACACTGGACTCATATTACAAGAGCTTTGTTTTCAATACCTGACCAGGCCAGCCTGAGTTGGTTGACTTTGGGTGTCCTAGGTAAAGGCATATGCTTACCATTTGTTATTATGATATATCCAAGGTAAGTGCTAAAAGAGACATTAAAAAGGAACTAACAACATTTTCATCCCTTCTGTTTTGGAAGAAATTGTGGTCATTATTTGACACTGTTTGCCTTTTATTTTTGCAGGTGTAAAGTACCATGGAAATATGAAACCTTGGGAGATAACAATGTGAAACCTTGGGGGAAAGAAATATCAAACTTTGGGAGATGATTTGTGGTTGTGATAAGCAGAATATGCACAAGACCTGAGAATTGATGCTGATCCCTGAGGAGCAGAGCCTGGGGAGATGGGGATAATTTTGAATGGTGTGGATTTAAATCTGGGACTGACATACTTTGGGGATTATGGAATTAAGTTAAGGTCCATAATAAACATCTTCCTCTTTATGATGCATTCATTGGTGTCCATAAATGTGAATAAATGTTAAAGTGATGAATGAGTAAATGTTCAGTGTATAAATCTACATGTGTTTGAAAGAGAATAAACAAACTGTCAAAAGTATACGGAAGTATATATAACACTTTTGACAGTTATTTACTTTATATCATGCTCAGAAGATTTACATATACACTACTAAATTGTCTCCAACTGCAAACAACGTAGACCCTGATCTGCCATCACAAACTGAAATCAGGTTCAATGCTGCTTGTTCCACTGATAACAAACTTAATAGATTGTTTAATAACTTAATAGACTGTTTAATAACTTAATAGATTGTTTAATAACTTAATAGATTCAGATTGTTTAATAACTTAATCAATTGTTTAATAACTTAATAGATTGTTTAATAACTTAATAGATTCAGATTGTTTAATAACTTAATAGATTCAGATTGTTTAATAACTTAATAGATTCAGATTGTTTAATAACTTAATAGATTCTGATTGTTTAATAACTTGATAGATTGTTTAATAACTTAATAGATTCAGATTGTTTAATAACTTAATAGATTCAGATTGTTTAATAACTTGATAGATTCAGATTGTTTAATAACTTAATAGATTGTTTAATAACTTAATAGATTCAGATTGTTTAATAACTTAATAGATTCTGATTGTTTAATAACTTAATAGATTGTTTAATAACTTAATAGATTCAGATTGTTTAATAACTTAATAGATTCAGATTGTTTAATAACTTAATCGATTGTTTAATAACTTAATAGATTGTTTAATAACTTAATAGATTCAGATTGTTTAATAACTTAATAGATTCAGATTGTTTAATAACTTAATAGATTCAGATTGTTTAATAACTTAATAGATTCAGATTGTTTAATAACTTAATAGATTCAGATTGTTTAATAACTTAATAGATTCTGATTGTTTAATAACTTAATAGATTCTGATTGTTTAATAACTTAATAGATTGTTTAATAACTTAATAGATTCAGATTGTTTAATAACTTAATAGATTCAGATTGTTTAGTAACTTAATAGATTCAGATTGTTTAATAACTTAATTGATTCAGATTATTTAATAACTGGCAGATCTGGATCTATGCAGTTTGCAGCTGGACCAAAGTCGTAAGTGATTACATACAGCAAACTACACTGCTGCATTCTTGCATCCTTTGTAAGGGACTTATGTGACCGAGTGGACCACTGAAATCTCATCTGTGTCTGAATGGATTCAAGACTTGCACTTGGCTCATGTGAATATGTGAGAAAGCTTATCAGTTAAGCTTCCAATGGTCTGTAGTTCTTCCCGGGGTTTTCCCAGGTTCTTCCTGCACCAGATATAACTGGCCACCATGTATAGCCAGCCTATAGCCTATCATATGCTGAAAAATGCTTTACCGGGTAAAGGCATAACAACATCCTTAGTCCTTCACTGCACATAATTAAAATGTGAATTGGTATTTGCAGAAATGTTAACATGCCTCTTTTGTCTAAGAAAATCCTAAAATCCCTGCTTTTCTTTTGACCTCAAATGTTCAGTACCCTCTTCTGCATATGGATTATTGGTGATGACTGTAGATAAGTTATAAGTTGTTGTAAGGTTTAACACTTTTTTTTCAGCACACAATAGGCTATACATGGTGACCAGTGTTAATGGTGGAGGAAGAACCCAGGTGATTGTAGATAAAAGAGTTTCCTTTGCAAGTGGACCATTCAGGTGGCCTAGTAGTTAAAGCATTTGCCTCAGATGTGGGCGGTTGTGTGTTTGAAGCCCGGCCAAGTCATACCAAAAACTTATAAAAATGGTACTAACCGCTGACACTCTAGGTGCTCAGTATTAAGAAGTTAGTGTTAGGACTTAAGCCAGCCTGGTGTCATGATAATGTGACTGGGTGTAACATCATTCTACATATCTGGTGCATGATGCCCCATGTGTTATATATATATATATATATATATATATATATATATATATATATATATATATATATATATATATATATATATATATAAACTGCCACACTGCAGACATCATAGAGATATGACTGGAATATTGTTAAAACTAAGTTAAAATCCTAATGACACTCCATTGCCAGTGGATGTTAGTATTGGACTATGCATTATGGAGAAAACCATGCATAGGGTAAAACAGACAGGCTGTGGAAGTTTATCCAAATAAGATAAATAAATAAGTTTGACTTAATAGCAACACTTTCAACAATTAAAGGCAAAGCTGCAATTTATTTCAGGTTACAAACAACCTGTCAGTGTTCCAGACTGATTCTACTACAAATTGGATAAGAACTGACTTTGAAGTGTTATACAGTCAGATTCTCTAACAGATACCATGATATGAAACCTCTAATGTGATTTCATTTCCAGAACAAAATCTCACATTTATCATATTGCAACACCTGAAGAAAACCAATCACACTTACCCCCCCTTGGAGAGACTCTCATTGCCCTGATTGATTTGGCTAGAAAGTACTAAATCCAACTTTTAGAATAGTAAATCATGATGGAACAAATGAAACCTGGCAAATGTCAGAGGGACCCAAATTAAGGCTTGCAAAAACTGATCCAAAATTAAGTTAAGAAATGAGAAAGTGGTGTTGGTGATAAGCAGATCTGTAAAAGCCACACACGATCAAACAATGTTCAAAAAGTGATCTCTTAAATGACACATTACATTAACTGAATGTGAAGTACATATTAAATATTGGGATGATTGCTGAGAGAATTTATAAGAAAATAAATCATTTATTCTTAAAATAGAATTTACATGAAATGTTGAGCACAAGTCACAAATCTCAATGAGACTTTAAGATAAGTTACAAATAAACTTTGAAAGGTAAACAACAAATGACATTTTTAATGGATCAATGTACAGCTTTCATACCAAACTGTGTGAAGATAAAATAAAATTGCTTACAAGTCCCATAAAAATGAAAGTAAAAAATTAGTGTAAAAACTTAGTCTGAAATCATTATTCAACAGAAAGCATGGCAATGCAAATATATCTGAACTGACGTTTAGGAACTTACTAAATTCATTTTAGTTCAGAGGGTACCAATCTTTGTTGATTTTTATTTGTTCCTTTTAACCACTGACCAACATATGACAATACTTATTTATGTGACTGGACCAGTAACATTTATCCTAGATAATGACTTTTAAAACATAATTAAGAGAAACTGATCATAATGCAAGGCAAAAACATTAAAGCCAGATATATAAGCCAGATATATAACCCAGATATATAAGTAAAAGTATCCATGTTTTCAATATTGGCTGCTGAAGTTTTCCTCATGAAACAAATAAAACAACCTGGTTATATGACTCTAAAAAGGCAATTATGTCTGAAAAATGAGCTCAGTGTACAGGTAAAACCAAACTCATTAGTCAGATATACTGTATTTTCCCGCATATACCCCGCGATTTATACCAGATTTTACAAACCCCGCAAGGGGGGGGAGGGTGCTCGTTATATAAGGGTGCAGGCTATATCACAAATTTTTTACACATAATAATATTTCAATATATTGTTTGAAAAACATAACTACATAACTTATATATTATACTTCGTCCATATTAATAATGGCAGAATGGGGAAGGTCAAGCTCCTGAATTTCCTTGGCGACGAATTCACGAAAATCATCCATCTTCTTCTCCCAATGCTCGGGTAGACGTTGGCCGACGATCGTTCGCGTTCTGACTAACAATTGGTTCCTCTTCATAAATTTATATACCCAATGCACTCCTCCATTTAAATCATCAATGTGCTTCTCTGCCGCCATGGGTTTGGCCTTCAGTTTGATGGCAACTGTCGAGACTGGTCAGTTGTTGTCCCGCTGGGCCACGATCCACTGCTTCAGGTCAGCTTCACGGTGAGGCCATTTTGCTTTAGGTCCGCGACGAGCATGTTTTCGTGGATTCATCTTATCTAATGTTCCTTTTTCTTTTCTCCAACCTCGGATTACACTCTCATCAATATCAAATTTTCTGCCTGTGGCTCTATTGTAATGAACTTCAACATACGCGATGGCAGTTAGCTTGAAGTCAGCTGTGTAAGACTTTCGTTTCGTCATTTTTTAAATTAACAGAAAGAAATTAATTAAACTCGAATCTACACTTCACAAGAATACAAGATTATTTAGAAAGGTCCGTGTTTATGTAGCCTATAGTTGAGGCACAGCTCCTATAGACAGCCTACGCACACAAGCACTGTGTACCAAGCCTGAATAGTTAATTGACGTCATGCGAGCTACATTCGAAATTGACAATTGTGGCATTCAGCCTCAGGACCTCACACCATTGCATATCCGGCTCACAAGTACTTGGCTTCAAAATTCAAATCTGCCGGCTGCCAGCCGGAATATAGTGGAGGCAGGGTGACTAACTTGAACTGATGCAGAGGGATGAATATGGGCCGGGGCCGACTGACTTTATAGCGTAAATACAAATTTGCATGTTGGGCAGGTGAGTGAAAATGTAGTAGTTGTAGTATCGTTCGTCATCCACGTGTGAGCATTGATGAATTCGGTCCTTCTAAAAACAGTAATGGTAGACAATGTGAACATATACTCAAAAAAGTTCATGAATCTATGGTTGCGGGTTATACAAAGGTGCGGGTTATGCCAACGATTTTTTACACAAAACCCCAAAACCCATGGTCTATATGAGGGTGCAGATTATCTGCGTCTGCGGGATATATGCGGGAAAATACGGTAGGTCACAGCAGCCTAGCTGTCAATGAAAAGTGATGTACTCTGTAAGACACAAGTAAGCACCAATATAAGTGACTCTGTTAGAAACAGTGTCTGAAAAAATAAGATAAATGTAATCTGTAACATATTTAAGAATTTAAGAAATGAAAGAAGTTACAATGAATGTACAAAGAAATCCAGTGTAGAGGTTTGGTTACTACAAATTAGCGTTACTCAAACTGTTTATACTGAGTTAATTTAAGCAAGCATTTTTCACATTATTTACAATGCGATATTTTCAAGAGATGAAAGAACTGCCGTGCAGTTTCCAAATCTGCCATAGTGTTATCTCACTTCTAGAGATCCTAAGATTTTTCACCAAGGAACATCTCAAAATCCAAAAAGCAGATTCTCTCTGATTTATTATAAACTGTTATTGTCATTAGAGACCTGTTCCTTTTTTGGCAGATGAGCTGATCCTTCAAAACTGGTGTGCATGAAATCCCATTTGTTTTAACTATATGATGCAATGTTGTCCTCCCTGTACTTGCTTATTGTACAAACTGTACTATGCAGTGTTGTCCTTCCTGTACATGCTTACTGTACAAAGACTAATATGCAATGTTGTCCTTCCTGTGCTTGCTTACTGTACTAGCTATAATATGCAATGCTGTACTCCCTGTACTTGTTTACTGTACCAACTACACTATGTAATGTTGTCCTCCATGTACTTGCTTACTGTATCAACTATATGATGTAATGTTGTTCTCCCTATACTTGCTTACTGTACCAATGCTATTTTTTCCCAATGTAATGAAAGATTACAGATTTATAATAGTCTTTATATCCCCACCCCCACCCCCATTTAACTTGATGACATTTTTAAAATCAACTGTGCAATATTTACAGATGATTTATTTAGCCTGGCATTATTCTATCCAGATTTTACTATTAGATGAAAAGCAACCGATTTTAACTGATATACCATGAGATATTTCCAAGTGATGAAAAACACCAGAGATTTTCTAACAGCCATGCTGTTTTGTTATCTTTACTACAGAAATGTTAACCTATTTTAAAAAAATAGTACAGTATCACCTACAAACTAAATCCATCAAACCCTATCACTCAAGCAGATCACTTGCACTACTTAAGGATAATCTTAAATGGCACTCCATCATTCTCAGATGTTTTTCATCTACACTGACAGACACAGAGAACTGAAATTTTACTATCACAGTTTCTCCAATTATTGCTTCAAAGCAGAATTGAAACTTATCACTAATTTCTTTTATCTGATGAAATTGCTTTTAGTTTATACCTTGTAATCTAGATCAGTACTGAAGTTAACTGTTTTGACTACTTGTATCAGATACTACCATCTTGCGTAAAACATAAGCTTTCCACCTGAATGACTCATTTACAACAAAGACCTACCAATAATTGACTTACCATATGAAGAACTAGTTTTAAATTCTTGGTTCTCTAGTTTTCTGCATGGTTAATTTACTTTGTGTCATGTAAATCCATCACAAAAAAACAAAATGGAAAACATATGTGAAATTTATACATGTATGATTTTAAGTCAGAAATATGCATGTAAAAGAAAGAAACAAGGTCCTGCAAGATGCATTAGCACCAAAAACAATTAACAATTTGCATAATGAGCATTTTATTGATAGCTAATAACTGTTGTGTGTGTGTGTGTGTGTGTGTGTGTGTGTGTGTGTGTGTGTGTGTGTTTTGGATCTTTAAAGTAGCTTTTAAAATTTTTTAGTCATATCACTACAATGTCTGCAGTGTGGCAGTTTATAGTAATGGCATGCACTTGGGAATCACGCAGCGGACATGTAGCATGATGCCCCACCCAGTTACATTGTCCAGACACCAGGCAGATCAGTCCCAACACCAATCTCCTAATGCTGAGCACCACAAACCTCTCAGGACAACTTATCTATATATAAAACTCATTTGCTATGCTCCCTTCATTATAGCATAGTTCCTGTTAAAAATGAGCGTGGTTGTAGATTAATTTTCTTTGCATACTGCATAATGGACTTCATTACAAGATAGCTCACTGTAAGACAGTCCACTTCATGCCAGGAACAGACTGCATAATAATGGAGTAACATATATAATGGATTTTTCAAGGCAGAATACTCTATGGCTTGCATATATTACATTATATTGAGGGAAAACTATTGAGCATTCTCCTTATAAGTCAGAATACTCCAATGAGGGAAAACTATTGAGCAGTCTCCTAATAAGTCAGAATAGTCCATGGCTTTCATGGATTGCATTATAATGAGGGAATACTACTGAGCAGTCTCCTTGTAAGGCAGAATATTCCATGACTTGCATATATTATATTATAATGAGGGAACACTATTGAACAGTCTCCTTATAAGTCAGAATACTCCAATGAGGGAAAACTATTGAGCAGTCTCCTTATCAGGCAGAATACTCAATGACTTGCCTGTATTACATTATAATGAGGGGAAACTATTGAGCAGAATACTCCATTGATTGCATGTATTGCATTATTATGAGGGAAAACAATTGAATATTCTAGTTGCCCAAAATCTGATTATAATATGAAAATTCAAATATTTGCTTTGTGTGGGCTATATGCTAATTTGTGGTAACAGATTGACTATACAAATGAACCTATCCATATCATTGATTTTATATTACCTGAGGCAAATGACAACCTACACTAAATTGGTAACACACTGTGGCTTTGTATATTTAAAAAAAAATCATCTCATAGATATATTTGCATGTACCTTTAAATACACCTTTATTTGACCAATTACTTTATAAATTAAATTTAATGCAGCTTGGTGTTAACTGCAGATTAAATTCAGAATGCAAAATAGGTAGGTATTTGTAAAGCATGTTATTGTCCCCAATACAGAGCAAATGATTCATGTCCAAAGGCTTTTAAAATGTAGAAAAATCTGAAAACTATTACACAGTAGCATGAACATCTAATCATTTCATCTATAAAAATTATCACACAATAGCATGAACATCTAATCATTTCATCTATAAAAATTATCACACAGTAGCATGAACATCTAATCATTTCATCTATAAAAATTATCACACAGTAGCATGAACATCTAATCATTTCATCTATAAAAATTATCACACAGTAGCATGAACATCTAATCATTTCATCTATAAAAATTATCACACAGTAGCATGAACATCTAATCATTTCATCTATAAAAATTATCACACAGTAGCATGAACATCTAATCATTTCATCTATAAAAATTATCACACAGTAGCAGGAACATCTAATCATTTCATCTATAAAAATTATCACACAGTAGCATGAACATCTAATCATTTCATCTATAAAAATTATCACACAGTAGCATGAACATCTAATCATTTCATCTATAAAAATTATCACACAGTAGCATGAACATCTAATCATTTCATCTATAAAAATTATCACACAATAGCATGAACATCTAATCATTTCATCTATAAAAATTATCACACAGTAGCATGAACATCTAATCATTTCATCTATAAAAATTATCACACAATAGCATGAACATCTAATCATTTCATCTATAAAAATTATCACACAATAGCATGAACATCTAATCATTTCATCTATAAAAATTATCACACAGTAGCATGAACATCTAATCATTTCATCTATAAAAATTATCACACAATAGCATGAACATCTAATCATTTCATCTATAAAAATTATCACACAATAGCATGAACATCTAATCATTTCATCTATAAAAATTATCACACAGTAGCATGAACATCTAATCATTTCATCTATAAAAATTATCACACAATAGCATGAACATCTAATCATTTCATCTATAAAAATTATTACACAGTAGCATGAACATCTAATCATTTCATCTATAAAAATTATCACACAATAGCATGAACATCTAATCATTTCATCTATAAAAATTATCACACAGTAGCATGAACATCTAATCATTTCATCTATAAATAGTCAGTTTTGTTCTATTGTGTTAACTAGGTTTTCATTTTAAAAAACTAGTTTTCTTCAAAACTGTTACCATTTTGTTGTTCCTCCGTGCTAGTAAGGTATTGAAAGAAAGGTATGGATTTCATGACACGAGTCCCTTCAAGGGACTGACACTCTACTATGTACAACGAATTTACAGGAAATCACAATAAGATCATTTCTTCCTTAAAACTGTGTTCAAACCATCTCTTATATTCTTCAGCAATTACAAGATTTTCAAAAAGTATGTCTTTGCTGTGGTGGACATATTGGATGTCTGTTTTGCACCAGTTGTCCTTAGGACAAAGTAAGCATCATTTAAAGTCATTTTGTCAAATATGTTCATCCATTCACAGGATCATCCATTCACGGGAAAAAGTAACAATTAGATTTTCTCAACACCAACATGGCAGCCATATTGGATGTATGACTGCCACCATTTTCATTTAGGACCATCTAGGTATCATAAAACATCTACTGGAGAAAATTCCATATCAATACAGCCATCCAATATTTTCAGATAGCTTACATGTTGTAAATATAATAAGAACTCTTCTAATGAAAATCCAATGTCAAAATGTCTTTTTACAATAGAAGTAGCTAAACCAGGATTTTCCACATGGTTACATAATGGACATAAGACTGCACCCTTTTAATTTAAGACTGACACAATTTTATAATTAGTCTTTCAGTCAAACTCCCATGATCATTTGCTCAGGAGATGTCATGATAACAAAATTTTCAAGATGATCACTGTGTCAGCCATAGTAAACCCAAGATTGGCATCATATGCACTCAGGACCACTAAGAGAACATAGAAAATCTAATGTTAATATGACTCTCTGTCCAGGAGGCAGTAGTTATTTTCAAGATGGCTGCTGTGTCAGCCATATTAGACCCATACTGTAGTAACCATATTGGATGTTATATCAGTAAATCCAATGTTAATATGACATCCTGCCAAGGAAGCAGTAGTTATTTTCAAGATGGCTGCTGTGTCAGCCATATTAGACCCATACTGTAGTAACCATATTGGATGTTATATCAGTAAAATTCAATGTTAATATAACTTTCTAGCCGATAAGCAGTAGTTATTTTCAAGATGGCTGCTGTGTTAACCATATTGGGATGTTATATCAATACCATTATCATTTACAACCAATTAGATTATATGCAATATTTTAGACCTCATTACGATACAACATGTCACTGAGTAGGTATAGCGATACCAATATTTTCAAGATGTCCATAGTATGGTGGTTATATTGGATGTCAGATCATCCAAATGTTCATTTAAGACAAACTGAACATCATAAGAAGTACTGATGTCAATAAAACTTTTTGTTCATGACATATTGTGGTACGATGTTGTAGATGGCTATCATCAATTATGCTTCAGATTGGCACCATATTTATTTATGACCAACAACACAGATAAAAAGTCTTCAAGTAAAAAGAACTCATTGTTGATAATGCCATTCATAATTAGTAATCATTACAAGATTTTTATGATATCTGTTGTGGCAGCCATACCAGACCTGTGAGTAGAAACTGAAGATTTGTATAATTATGATTGAAATTTTGACTATTTTCATGCAGTCTGTTTTAAGGGCTGAATCTGCCAAAAAGAAAAAATTTCCATATGTACTTGGTTCACCATTTTTAGGAGAGAAGAGAATTTTTGGAGATTAAAAGAAAAAATGGCACACAAAGCACATATCTAGATTATTCGAAACTAACGGAAAAACTTGGGAACCAAAAACAAATGAAAATAATAAGAAAAAACAAAAAATATAATGTAATATTTACCTTAATCAAAACAGTGTAAAACAAAAATCCGAGGCATTTACAAATATAAAATAATAATATAGGCCAATAACCAAAATAAATAAAATCTCTCCACATCCCATTGCCATCACAAAATAAATAGTTGAAGAGGTTGCAAGAGACAGTTTCATAACTACCACTAAAACAGAAAACAGTTGCTGGGGAAAACTAACATTGGAGAAAAAAATAAAAGAGGTTTAAACGAGTCCAAAATGAAATCAAAGCAAGAACCCCACACACAAGAAAGGCACAGCTTATAGCATCAAAGTCAAGCAAAAGAGAAAACACAATAGTATGCTAAACATTTACAATAACAGTCATACAAACACAATAATCACAGTACAATCCTAAAGACTCCAGCAGAACTTAGACTAAGGCCAAGAATAACAAAGACAAAAACACTCAGACAGTGCATTTTAGAGAAAGATTTTAATTTAAATTTGGCGTAGTGAAAAGAAACCATTCATTATGTAGTCCTGAAGTTCATTTGTTTTATCTACCGTACCTGCTAATTTCTCAAAGTAGCTGTCCTCACCCAAGACATCTACAACAATATATGCAGAATACTAAAATACGGATATACTGGCCTTATAACACTCAATTCATGTATATATGCTGAAAATATTTTTCTCACAAAAAAGTAAAAAAATAAGTCCAAAATGTTGATACAAAACAATGATAGGAATATTTGACTGGTACTTATTAACCAATGGTTCTATTATGATAGCCAGTGTCCCAGTCTAAAATTTCTTATGAAGCAGGCATGATAAAGGTACTTTTTATTGTAGTTCACATTTTTCAAATGGACCCTTGTATTGAGTCACAATGTCATAAAACTATGTATAATTTCAAAATTAAAATAAAAATATTTTCTTCAAATAAAAATTATAAGAAAGAAAAACAAATCATGGCTGACAATGGGTGCAGTCAAGATAAAGAAAGAAAGTTGATGACTTTGATTATTTTTTTTATCGTGGACTAAGTTCTTGATGTGTATTATTAAATGATAACATGTCATCAACATACATACAAAGAAAAATAATTATCATAAAATAACATTTATTAGGGACCAAATAAATAATATTAGTTTTAATTAAATTCCAACCATCAATGATTTACAGTGACTTGATAAAAAGTTCAGTGTTTCAATATAAATTATACTGCCTAAAGAAGTACATAATCTTTTTTTTATAACTGCATCCTCTCCCCTTATCTAACAAATTTTGAAAATGTTTTTCGTTAAAATGTTTGTGGTAACTGACTATATTCCTTCTTCAAATATTTTGTCAAGGTATTATTAGCATATTTCAACTGGTTCATATCTTGTTAGGTGTGCAAGAAAGGAAGAGGGTGTGGTATCAAGAATTACAATTTACCTCAAGAATTAATGACAACAATGAATGAACCCTTAAGACCAGTATAACTACTACCTGATGTACCACCCCCATCAAGGGATGACAAACCTAGATGTGCAATCAGGGTTATGTCCTCAAGGTCTGGGTCCATAAGGAGGCCGAAGCTGAAAACTTTTTAATATTATATAAGAAAAAAATCTGTTTGAACATAAACTAGGAGAGACCCAGGTGTTTCTTACCCAAGGGCACATGATCTCTCTGGCCCTGCCCACAGCCCACCCTCCACCAAATAAATGGTAGAGCAGGTGCTATGGGTGTAGCAATATTATACAAGACTGTTTATTTCCAACTTACACCACAAAACGTTCAACACATAACAAATATTGCTTACTTTATATATTTTCTACTTCACACATCCATTACCTTGAAATTAAAAATAGATTATTTTCTTTTATAGATCTGCTAGATTAGTTGACTACTTCAGGTTACTCGTTTGAAGCATCTATCAGCTTTGATGAATTATGCAACAGAAAAAGTTCCAAATTCCAGAAATTGTTCCCATACTGTGTTCTAAAACAAATCAAGAATTTAAGTACACGTAATTGCCTCTCTGACTTAATTTATTTCACCTGGTATATCTTATTAACAAGTCAGAAATAGAATTAGGTAATATAATATCTTTTACCTAAAACCTTTACAAATAGCATACATTGTAATTGTCCAACTTTTCCATACATATTGGGGTGAAGGTTAAATGGATTATAAATGCATTTTTTGGGGTTTTACAAAGCCAGGATCTATTTTAGTTCACACAGTTGTGGGTTTCTAATTAATGGAAATTCCACTTCACAGTACTACACACATTGAGATCTACCTGATGGATAACCATGTGCATTTGAAAGCACTATCAAAGGGCTGAAAACATGTGATATCCACAATCTGTCATAAATATATCACAGGTTAGCACTCATACCACAGTGAAGCACAACTTGTCATACATATATCACAGGTTACCACTCACACCACGGTGGAGCACAACTTGTCATACATCTATCACAGGATAGCACCCATACCACAGTGAAGCACAACTTGTCATACATCTATCACAGGTTACCACTCACACCACAGTGAAGCACAACTTGTCATACATCTATCACAGGTTACCACTCACACCACAGTGGAGCACAACCTGTCATACATCTATCACAGGTTAACACTCATGCCACTGTGGAGCACAACCTTTACTTTACTTGTAAGATAATGCAGTGTGAAGTTGGGTGTAATTAAGTGAAAATTACACCAGCACATTTGAAATGTGGTTGATACACTTGCTAATAAATTCTAAGTTTAATGGATCAGTTTAAGTGCACTATACATGTGTACCACCTGGAAGACAATTTAGCAGAGGACAACATAAAATAGTTCCTCTATGCTTAATCTACAAGTTGCATGTATACAAATGCTAATTAAAAACATATAGCCTACTTACAAGATTAAGTACATAATGGTTGTAACAGACAAATAACTATACTAAATTGTCATCATGGCACAGGTGTAAATAATTTTAAAATTTTACAAGCAAGTCATAGAGTACACTGTCTTACAATCACACTACCTTATAATAAAGTACATTATCCAGATGGTATTCCCTTGTTATATTGCTGTATAGGCAAGTCATAGAGTACACTGTCTTACAATCACACTACCTTACAATGAAGTACATTATCCAGATGGTATTCCCTTGTTATATTGCTGTATAGGCAAGTCATAGAGTACACTGTCTTACAATCACACTACCTTACAATGAAGTACATTATCCAGATGATATTCCCTTGTTATATTGCTGTATAGGCAAGTCATAGAGTATACTGTCTTACAATCACACAACCTTACAATGAAGTACATTATTCAGATGGTATTCCCTTGTTATATTGCTGTATAGGCAAGTCATAGAGTACACTGTCTTACAATCACACTACCTTACAATGAAGTACATTATCCAGATGGTATTCCCTTGTTATATTGCTGTATAGGCAAGTCATAGAGTATACTGTCTTACAATCACACAACCTTACAATGAAGTACATTATCCAGATGGTATTCCCTTGTTATATTGCTGTATAGGCAAGTCATAGAGTACACTGTCTTACAGACTACCTTACAATGAAGTACATTATCCACATGGTATTCCCTTGTTATAATGCTGTACAGGCAAGTCATATAGTATACTGTCTTACAGACTACCTTACAATGAAGTACATTATCCAGATGGTATTCCCTTGTTATATTGCTGTATAGGCAAGTCATAGAGTACACTGTCTTACAATCACACTACCTTACAATGAAGTACATTATCCAGATGGTATTCCCTTGTTATATTGCTGTATAGGCAAGTCATAGAGTACACTGTCTTACAATCACACTACCTTACAATGAAGTACATTATGCAGATGGTATTCCCTTGTTATATTGCTGTATAGGCAAGTCATAGAGTATACTGTCTTACAGACTACCTTACAATGAAGTACATTATTCAGATGGTATTCCCTTGTTATAATGCTGTCTATGCAAGTCATATAGTATACTGTCTTACAGACTACCTTACAATGAAGTACATTATCCAGATGGTATTCCCTTGTTATATTGCTGTATAGGCAAGTCATAGAGTATACTGTCTTACAGACTACCTTACAATGAAGTACATTATCCAGATGGTATTCCCTTGTTATATTGCTGTATAGGCAAGTCATAGAGTACACTGTCTTACAGACTACCTTACAATGAAGTACATTATCCAGATGGTATTCCCTTGTTATAATGCTGTCTATGCAAGTCATATAGTATACTGTCTTACAGACTACCTTACAATGAAGTACATTATCCACATGGTATTCCCTTGTTATATTGCTGTATAGGCAAGTCATAGAGTACACTGTCTTACAGACTACCTTACAATGAAGTACATTATCCAGATGGTATTCCCTTGTTATAATGCTGTCTATGCAAGTCATATAGTATACTGTCTTACAGACTACCTTACAATGAAGTACATTATCCACATGGTATTCCCTTGTTATATTGCTGTATAGGCAAGTCATAGAGTACACTGTCTTACAGACTACCTTACAATGAAGTACATTATCCAGATGGTATTCCCTTGTTATATTGCTGTATAGGCAAGTCAGAGAGTATACTGCTTTACCTTATAATGAAATGCATGCTATCCATGCAAGCAGTGGAGTATAATCTTGACAGAACAGAATCTTTGTTGTCTGCCCACACTTTAAAACAATTATAAATGGCAGGTCAACTGCAGTGCATGTACCATAATATATTTCTCAAAAAAGAAATTATAACAAAACCATTAATGAAACATTGGGGGACAGGTAATTCTTATCTAATAAAAGCAAAATACCATACAATTTTCATCTGATTCAATCAGTGAATGCTAGAGTTTTGGGTTCAGATTTGGGCATTAAATGTGAAATGAATTTACAAACCTAATAATGCAGATATAGTTCACAAATTACTGGTTGTTAAGCCGATGGCCACCATGTATAGCCTATATTGTGCTGAAAAATGGAGTTCAACCATAAAAAACAAACAAACAAAGTTTGAGTGCTATCAGAAATGAAAAATAATAAAATGGAATTACAAATTCTGTGTGTAAACTGGTGTTATGGTGCCAAAGATTTCCCTTTGGAATGATCCCTACAGCTATGTAAACAAAAGTGAATGGCAGAGATGGCAGATAAAACAATCTTATCTACTTACAGTCCAAAACAAAATTAAACCCATTTCTAAAAATGAATGTGTGATGTCTGGAACTTCAATCAAGATTTTTTCACCAGACCTTATTGTGCCATGGTTCTCTTAAAGACCATTTCATTAAATCACCTCTGAAACAGACCAGACTTCACAGCTATGAATTATTACAATGTATCATACCAATTCAGTCTTGTTTTAGCAAAACTTATTGTTCAAATTTGTGTTACCCAAATTTCTTTAATTGCAAATAATTTAAAGTTATTTTTTAAGATAAAATACTTAGATGAACCTGAAATTGAGCAGAAATTAGGTCTGGACCAATGTGCTTTGAGGAAAGGATCCTGTTTGCTTGGTAATACATGTATATAACTTTGTAAACACTAGAGAAACATCAGATAGAGACATTACCAAGATCAAAATAACCCTGGAAATCTGGCTTTGTGTTTCTTACTGATAGGAAATAGATGTCAGTTTTTAGTTTTCTTTGTTTTTTGTTACTCCCCTTTTCAAATAACAGACTTCCTAAAGAAAAGGGAGTTTCTTCCTTTGAAGTATACGGCAAAGAGAATGAAATTGTTATGTGCTAATGTAAAACTTTCCTAGGAAAAACAAGCTGCAGAATACATATGAATTTTGTTGTTTAATCTCAAATTATAAAATGCAGTTGTTTAATTCAACAAGGTTATTGAAAACTATGCAGCTCCAATATTTCTGTACATAAGGTTTTATTTATTAAGTTTTCTTCCTAGGATTGCAAGATTCTGGGTACAAAATTCCCTTGGTGTCAGAAATAAGGGTCCAACTGATTGGGAGACCAAAATCCTTTATGTCAAAAATGGTGGTCAAATTAAAAATGTGAGGGTCCAAGGTAAATAGATGGGGGTAAAGGTAACTGTTACTGCTTGACAGATCCATGGCACATAAGCTAATTTAATGGCATGGAGCTTGGTACTAAAGATACAAGCTAATTTAATGGCATGGAGCTAGGTACTAAAGATACAAGCTAATTTAATGGCATGGAGCTTAGTACAGATTTATACAAGCTAATTTAATGGCATGACTTACTCTAATGCACTGTTTGAAGTGACCACAAGTGAGCCATACCAATGGCAACCTTTTATATGATTACCTATAAATCAACATCTGCTGTGACCCCAGTCTACCTGTATAGGCTGTAGGACCAGTCTACCTGTATCAGCTGTAGGACCAGTCTACCTGTATCAGCTGTAGGACCAGTCTACCTGTATCAGCTGTAGCCCCATTCTACTTGAATCAGCTGTCAAACAAGTCTACCTACATCTGCTTGCATAAAAGCAGCTCCTATTGGGAATACTACAATGATATTTTGTTTTCACTTGGTATAAGCAATGGGTTCAACCTGGTGTAGGAATACGACTTGCGATTTATAAAAGTTTGTTTTAGTGCATCTAACAGTGCTGATGCACTGATGTCAAAGACAGCATCAAGAAACTGTGTCAGTCTGTGTGAGTAAATATAAATAGAAACCAAACAGCACTATAAAATTCTGATAATAAATATAGATGATTTACACATAGAATCAGTAATATCCATCATATGTATTGGTGTGGAATCAGGAAATCCCATCTGAGGGTCAGCAGTTATGGGTAGAAGCATGGGAATAGGGAAATCCCATCTGAGGGTCAGCAGTTATAAGCATGGGAAAAGGAAAACCCACCTGAGGGTCAGTATTTATTGGTAGAAGGAGCATGGGAATCAGGAAATCCCATCCAAGGGTTAGCATTTATGGGTAGGAGCATGGGAATCAGGAAATCCCACCCAAGGGTTAGCATTTATGGGTAGGAGCATGGGAATCAGGAAATCCCACCCAAGGGTTAGCATTTATGGGTAGGAGCATGGGAATCAGGAAATCCCACCCAAGGGTTAGCATTTATGGGTAGAAGCATGGGAATCAGGAAATCCCACCCAAGGGTTAGCATTTATGGGTAGGAGCATGGGAATAGGGAAAACCCACCTGAGGGTCAGCATTTATAGGTAGGAGCATGGGAATAGGGAAAACCCACCTGAGGGTCAGCATTTATAGGTAGAAGGAGCATGGGAATCAGGAAATCCCAACCAAGGGTTAGCATTTATGGGTAGGAGCATGGGAATCAGGAAATCCCACCCAAGGGTTAGCATTTATGGGTAGAAGCATGGGAATCAGGAAATCCCACCCAAGGGTTAGCATTTATGGGTAGAAGCATGGGAATCAGGAAATCCCACCCAAGGGTTAGCATTTATGGGTAGGAGCATGGGAATAGGGAAAACCCACCTGAGGGTCAGCATTTATAGGTAGAAGGAGCATGGGAATCAGGAAATCCCATGTGAAGGTCAGCATTTATGGGTAGAATCATGGGAATAAGGATATCCCATGTGAAGGTCAGCATTTATGGGTAGAAGCATGGGAATCAGGAAATCCCATCTGAGGGTCAGCATTTATAGGTAGAAGCATGGGAATCAGGAAATCCCATCTGGGGGTCAGCATTTATGGGGAAAAGCAATGGAATCAGGAAATCCCATCAGAGGGTCAGCATTTATTGGTAGAAGCATGGGAATAGGGAAATCCCATCTGAAGGTTGGCACTCTTGTGTAAACAAGGCATTGGAGTGGAATCAGAAAATCTCATCAGGTCAGAATTTATGAACACATGCAAGGCATTGTCATTGATGTGGAATAGTGAAATCCCATCAGAAGGTCAGAATTTAATGGCAGAAGTCAGTATTTGTGGGTAAAGGAAACATTGTGGAGTTTCTACAAGTCTTAAATCAGTTGCTAGAGGAAACAATGAGGAGGTTCTATAAGTTTTGAATCAGTGGCTAGAGGATACTGTGAATGAGGATTTTCGACAAGTTTTACATCAATAGCTAGAGGATACAATAAATGATGATTTTCTACACATTTTACATGAATAGCTAGAAAAAACACAGGGATTTATACAAGTTTTACATCAGCAGCTAGAGGAAACACTGAGAATGTTCTACAAGTTTTACATCAATAGCTAGAGGATACAATGAATGAGGATTTACTACAAATTTAGTTCAGTAGCTAGACAAAACACATGAGTTTCTACAAGTTTTACATCAGGAACTAGACAAAACACAGGAGTTTCTACAAATTCTACATTAATAACTAGAGGATACAATGAATGAGGATTTTCTACACATTTTACATCAGTAGCTAGAGGAAACACTGAGAATGTTCTACAAGTTTTACATCAATAGCTAGAGGATACAATGAATGAGGATTTACTACAAATTTAGTTCAGTAGCTAGACAAAACACATGAGTTTCTACAAGTTTTACATCAGGAACTAGACAAAACACAGGAGTTTCTACAAATTTTACATTAATAGCTAGAGGATACAATGAATGAGGATTTTCTACACATTTTACATCAGTAGCTAGAGGAAACACTGAGAATGTTCTACAAGTTTTACATCAATAGCTAGAGGATACAATGAATGAGGATTTACTACAAATTTAGTTCAGTAGCTAGACAAAACACAGGAGTTTCTACAAATTTTACATTAATAGCTAGAGGATACAATGAATGAGGATTTTCTACACATTTTACATCAGTAGCTTGAGGAAACACTGAGGATTTTCTACAAGTTTGAAATCAGTTGCTTGAGGAAACAGTGAAGAGTTTCTACAAGTTTTATATCAATAGCTAGATAAAACATGGGAGTTTCTACAAGTTTTACATCAATAGCTAGACAAAACACAGGAGTTTATACAAGTTTTACATCAATAGCTAGACAAAACATGGGAGTTTCTACAAGTTTTACATCAATAGCTAGACAAAACACAGGAGCTTATACAAGTTTTACATCAGTGGCTAGATGTTACAATGAGGATTTTCTACAAGTCTTAAATCAGTGGCTAGATGTTACAATGAGGATTTTCTACAAGTCTTAAATCAGTGGCTAGATGTTACAATGAGGATTTTCTACAAGTCTTAAATCAGTGGCTAGATGTTACAATGAGGATTTTCTACAAGTCTTAAATCAGTGGCTAGATGTTACAATGAGGATTTTCTACAAGTCTTAAATCAGTGGCTAGATGTTACAATGAGGATTTTCTACAAGTCTTAAATCAGTGGCTAGATGTTACAATGAGGATTTTCTACAAGTCTTAAATCAGTGGCTAGATGTTACAATGAGGATTTTCTACAAGTCTTAAATCAGTGGCTAGATGTTACAATGAGGATTTTCTACAAGTCTTAAATCAGTGGCTAGATGTTACAATGAGGATTTTCTACAAGTCTTAAATCAGTGGCTAGATGTTACAATGAGGATTTTCTACAAGTCTTAAATCAGTGGCTAGATGTTACAATGAGGATTTTCTACAAGTCTTAAATCAGTGGCTAGATGTTACAATGAGGATTTTCTACAAGTCTTAAATCAGTGGCTAGATGTTACAATGAGGATTTTCTACAAGTCTTAAATCAGTGGCTAGATGTTACAATGAGGATTTTCTACAAGTCTTAAATCAGTGGCTAGATGTTACAATGAGGATTTTCTACAAGTCTTAAATCAGTGGCTAGATGTTACAATGAGGATTTTCTACAAGTCTTAAATCAGTGGCTAGATGTTACAATGAGGATTTTCTACAAGTCTTAAATCAGTGGCTAGATGTTACAATGAGGATTTTCTACAAGTCTTAAATCAGTGGCTAGATGTTACAATGAGGATTTTCTACAAGTCTTAAATCAGTGGCTAGATGTTACAATGAGGATTTTCTACAAGTCTTAAATCAGTGGCTAGATGTTACAATGAGGATTTTCTACAAGTCTTAAATCAGGTGCTACAGGAAACAGTGAGGAGGCTCTATAAGTTATAAATCAGTGGCAAGAGGAGACACTGAAGATTTTTTACACATTTTACATCAATAGCTAGATAAAACATGGGATTTTCTATACATTTTACATCAATAGCTAGATAAAACATGGGAGTTTCTACACATTTTACATCAATAGCTAGATAAAACATGGGATTTTCTACACATTTTACATCAATAGCTAGATAAAACATGGGATTTTCTACACATTTTACATCAATAGCTAGATAAAACATGGGATTTTCTACACATTTTACATCAATAGCTAGATAAAACATGGGATTTTCTACACATTTTACATCAATAGCTAGATAAAACATGGGATTTTCTATACATTTTACATCAATAGCTAGATAAAACATGGGAGTTTCTACACATTTTACATCAATAGCTAGATAAAACATGGGATTTTCTACACATTTTACATCAATAGCTAGATAAAACATGGGATTTTCTACACATTTTACATCAATAGCTAGATAAAACATGGGATTTTCTACACATTTTACATCAATAGCTAGATAAAACATGGGATTTTCTACACATTTTACATCAATAGCTAGATAAAACATGGGATTTTCTACACATTTTACATCAATAGTTAGATAAAACATGGAGTTTCTACAAGATTTACATCAGTGGCTAGATGTTACAATGAAGATTTTCTACACATTTTACATCAGTGGCTAGAGGAAACACAACTCCAATTACAAACCAAGAACACCATATATACTCACTTATAAGTCAAGTCCAACTGTAAACAACATAGGCCCTGATATAATAAGGGTCTATGCTGTTGTTTTAATGATGGCATAGACCAATACTATAAGCACTGTCAGATGTGGGACATGCAGACTCTGGTCTCAACTAATAGTCAATTCTACTCAGTATGTTGTATGCACAGATTGCTCTTTAAAGAGAGGAGGAAATTTGTCTTGCACATGTTCATGATGACATATTGATATCATCTTTAGTGTGCCTGAATGCAGACATGTTCCAAATAACACTCACACATATATATAGGAATAAATACACAAAACTACATACATGTTTTGTCCTAAGGCAGCAAAAAGGAAACGTTTGAAATGGTGTAGGAACACATCAATGCCATTAGTCTAAGATATATTCAAAAGCCATAACAAACAAGTTTATTTTCCTGATTGACTTGGAACAAAACATATGAATGTGGTTTGTATTTGTCTTAATGTTTTTCCTCAAATAAAATCTCTTGGTTTATACAAATTTAATTTCTTTTTGTTCCATTATTACTCAAACACCTAGTTTCATTCCAGTACAAATTTCCAAAGTGCAATAGCTGCCATTGTGAAATTTTCTCAAGTTGGTTATCTCTTTCAATGGGGCTGAACAGGTCAATCTTGACTGAGATACTTTAATGTAGCAACAAAAGAGACAAGGGCAGGCTATCATAAAATTTGAAAAGAAAATCCTTCCTCAATTCATGTATAACATTTTCCGTGGTACAAAAAGTGTATATGACATAGAGAATGTACTGGCTTAACTCTTGTGCATGTATTACATGCATGGTTTTATATTAGAGAGGAAATTAAATATATCTCACTTCTGTCATGACATTAATGTTTACATGTTTTAGAAATACTAAACAATACCTCCGTAAATGTTATCGTTATGACTGTAAATTTATCCAACTCTGTATGTCAGCAAATCTTTTTACCACTGCCAAATATACCAATGACTTGGCAGAAAATATTATCGCTGGCAATCTTTTGAGATATCATGTGAAGGTCTCTGGCCAATCAATTCAGGCCTAATGTTTCTTTTCACATACAAAATAACCTAATTGATATGGAGTAAATTGATTTCACATGATGTACCTGTACATAAGCAATGAAAACTATAGGTATTTACTTATGAGTTGGGTTCAATTGCAACCCCAAACACTGACCCTGACCTGCTGTCACATACTGTGCTAGCAGATTAGATCTACGTAATTTGTTCTATTGATTACTCCTAACAAAATGGCTAGTGATTTCGTTCTACACCCAAGGTACCCAGTGGTTCAGCAGGGCAAAATTTACCTTCAAACCAAAAAACCTAGCTTACATAAGTGACAGGCTGAGGTTGTCAACTTATGCTTTGTTTGACAGCAATTTATTTTTGTTCCCTTTCAATAAGTGAAGATTTCATATTTTCCTGATATACCAGTAATTAGAAGAAAAAAATCTGAACTTTTTTTGGTAATTTTATGATAGGTTCTAAGATAATAGCAGCAAAGATGTATAATCCTGCTGCATTTATCTTAACCATCTATTTTCATTTGAAAGCATCAAAATTGGTAAATGAAATGAAATCAATGAATTACAATTATCAATAATGACTTTTGCAATACATAATGTGAAAATATAAAAGAGTACTGTGTTCATGTATTTAATAAACATCTTGCAAAATAGCATGGAAAAAAATTATAGTGTCAATTTGTATGTAAATATAATCGAACATTTTACATTTTATTCTTCCAGAGGAATGTATATGGCACAAAGATTCACAACCAGGTCACCACTTTAATTATAGGGATAGCTTCCTTTTCAAGTTAGTTTATCAAGGAATTCACCCTGGAGGGTTTCTTAAGGTACAGTACTATAGTTATGTAGAACCAAGTCAACTGGCAATGTAAACATCAGGTGAAATCAAGTATACTAAACAGATGTCAATTCTGCTACAGCTTTTTCCACTTGAATGAACACTAATTGTACAACTGACCAAACAATGAAGGTCTGACAACAAACCAAATAACAAAGCCCTGGCCTGTACAACTGACCAAATAACAAGACAATTGAGAAACATTAGTCCCTACAAATTATATGCATTTGACAGCTACTAATTACCAACACAGTGAGGACAGCTGTTGATTACTGACACACTAAAGCAGCAATAAATAACCAATAAACTGAGAACAGTTATTGATTATTAAAACAATGAGAAGAGCCGTCACTTAGTGACACACTAGAATAGCAATCAATTACCAATAAACTGAGAACAGTAGTCAATTTTGTCAATGAGAACAGCTACTGATTACCAACATGAGAACATCTGTCAATTATTGACACATGCGAACACCAATAATATACCAATAAACTGGGAACAGCTGTCAAATATTGACATTAGGAACAGCTATTGATTACCACTAATGAGAACAGCTGTTAATTACCAACACACTAGAACAGCAATCAATTACCAATAAACTGAAAACAACTGTCATTTAAAGACACTGAGAACAGTTATTAATTACCAAAACAGTACGAACAGCTGTCAATGATTGCTTTTAATTGCTAAATCATTTTTCAAATGTCAGTCTACCTAACAGAATGATGGAAGTAAAATATTTAAAAGTAATTTGAACCTTTATTTTAAAATAAACTTGTCACTTTTAAAGAAAAATGTGATTGCAAACTGTGGTGTTGAATTGGTTCTGTACAATATATGCATGAACTTACTATCTGACAATTTCTAAATGTAATAACAGCCCTGGTAGGACTCGGGACTAATGCAGCAGTCTGCAGAAATGTAATTATGTTACTAAGTCAGATGAAACCTTAACCTAATTAATGAGTAATAATAGAGGAATGCAAACATTCATAGAATTAAAATATTTGAGAACATAGGGGTAATAATGAATTCCAGATTATTTTAACAAGAGTGTTTATGGTTAGATACGACCTTGAAATTTGAACTATGCATTTTAAAGGTTATGCAATTGATAGATTTTTCTTTAGCTTTTAAACTATACCAATCATGACTTTAACGGCATATAAATATTCGGATGTTATGCAGTCTACATAAATTTTATTTGGCTTTTTAATATTGTAAAATATGACATGTATACAATGTCAGAAATACATAAAACAGCACTTCTTCTGTATTTAACTGCTGTCACAGAAAAGGGCTTGAATTTATATTAAAGATTGACAGGTGCATTGGCAGTGCAACTGGTATTGTAGTCTAATGGCTGCTGTTATGATACCTCTCTCTATCACCTTGTATTGACTGTTTCACTGCACTTACTTCCCGTTTTAAATTTTCTCAAATACTGGACATTCTTTAAAAAAAATGATTTAGCTTTGTTGTTATTGTAGAGTTTAATGCCATTTTTCAGCACACTATAGGTTATACATGGTGGCCAGTATTATTGGTGGAGGAAAAATCCAGGAAAACCCCTGGAAAGAACCACCAACCCACGAGAAGCTACTGGCAAGCTTTCTCACATCACTACATTAGCAGAATCTTAGACTCGAACCTACACAGAGAGGTGAGATGGCAGTGATCTGTAATGGAGATCGCTTTAGACCACTTGGGGCCCCTTCACTACATTGTTAGAAAATTGACTTAGTTCCCATTTTCCCAGCAATATAAAACCCATTACATATTTAAAGTGATGTTGAATCTGACAAAAACAAACAAATTTTCAACAGAACTTTATGGTCAAGTTGCCCTTAAATTTAATTTAAACTTTCTCAAATACTGGACATTTTATAGAAAACTGATTTAGCTTTAAGAAAATACAAAATATGTCTTCATATAATAGAAAATGAATACAGCAAACCGCATGTATTTGACAGTTTCAGCAGAGAGAATTTTATGTTCATGTTTAGACCCAGCCTTTCAAATTTAAATAAGATTTCTAAAAAGCAATTTACATAATATTCATGTAGCTTCTGTGCAATATAAAACTTGACTGAATATAATTTGAAAAAATGTAGAGAACTGAGAAAATGGTGTACATAATGCTTCCAATGGAAAGGTAGTTCATATAATTTCAAAGAGCATTTTTTGCTTGTATTTTTTCAGGCCATGATTCTGCCCTTAAATTTAAAAGAAATATTTCCCAATGTTCTACAGTCTATATAAAATTTCTCACGCTTTAAAATTAAAGTAATACCAAAAATAATCAATTTTATTTTTAAAAAGTTTAAAATATGCATGAAAATGAGCAAACTACAAAAAGTCATTAGGCAAAAAGTGCTTCAAATATCATCATGCTGTATCTAAAACTGTGCCTGATACACATTTTAAGGTTTTGGCTACTATGTTTTCTATTGAAATAAATTGTTTGAAAACCTGTCCATTTTAAAGCAAATTTAATTTACTTTCAATTAAAACCAGATGTAATAATAATAATAATAATAATAATAATAATAATAATAATAATAATAATAATAATAATAATAATAATAATGAGGACTTTGTAATCTCTAGAAGCTCTAATCACTTTACAATATCTATGATGAATACAAAAAAAAAACAAACACCATATAATTGGAAATAAAAAAAATTCTTAAAAATATTTAAGGAAAGAAATATTTTAAGTTTGATCATGCAACTGAAAAAGGTGAGTTTTAAGATCATACTTGAAAGTGGACACTGTCTTTGGGTCTAATTTCAATGGTCAATTCATTCCACGTGGCTGGGCCCTGGTATGATATTAACAGTTTGCATCAAGTATGAAAGATGTACACAACAGAGTCAACTGAGAGATTTTATCTGACTGTTGATATCACATCTATCCCTTGTTACTCAAATAATCTTTTATTTTAAAAAAAGAAATAGAGCATACAGCTTGTAATACCACACATTTCCATATTTAGTTTAACATATATTATACAACAGACATTACAGAAGAATATGATCAAACCATTTTGAGAAGCATTCAAAGGTACACATACTTTGTGAAATGTTGAAATAAACTACATCATTGCACTGTAACATCATTTACATGAATACAAGTGTTTCTTATTTTAATTATAAAACAGTGGAGTAGTGTGGTATATAAAATATATACCATGTCTTGACCATCATGAAATAAACCATTAGGTATTAAAGGCCACTGAATACAAGTCTTGTGTGTAACAACAGGGACAGGTGACATATAATGTCCTAGACTTTGTTTGGTGGTTCCATTGTTACTGTAATAGATTCATAGCCAGAAGGTTACAGATTTTAATCCTGCCATCAGATCACACTATACTGACCCTGATGTATCAATTTTCAGATATTAATGTCTGTTAATAGTCATTTAGGGAAGCATCTTAGTCCAAAGGTCTTAACACTAAATAACCTAGAAAAACACATCACAAAGCCCATCCCTGTGTGACGACTCTCATGTCATGAACTGACCTTTCTCACTCTGATGTTTAATTTGTAATGGATCTCACCTCACAAATAACACAAAATGACTATTAGCAATCAAATATGTCAGGAAATTGACACTAGAAAGCTGAGGAAGTAAACAATGTTCATACAACATTTAATGAGTCAATTGCCCTGTGTTATTTTCATATAGGTTTTCTTGGTAAAGAAATAAATGATACAATTTAAACAAGATTTTTTTAAAATTAACTTTCACTTCTTTCAAAAGAGATATAGTTGGATGAATACGTCACATTAACTCTTAAAGATTGTTTTAATAACAGGTGGTAAAAAATGAAAGATTTTTTTGGGGGGAAATTATAACTGAGTATATAAATTATTTGTACAAAACAACTGACAGTAGCAGCTACACAATAGTTTCTCTTTCTTGGATTTACCTGTCATAATTACATTTTATTTACTGTAATGTACAAGCCTGAGTAAATGGCATATAATCTACATGTAAACATATTTACAACTTACCTGTATAGCCCCAGCCCAGCATAGCCAAAACAGAACCCACTTAGGGTCCCTAAATCTCTGGCAAATGGATGGTTTAAAGGGTCCCCAGCCACATGGGATGTTCACCTCCTCTTCCTCCATTTGTAGGGGTCTTGATTTCACTGACAGGTGTTGCTGTGATGAGAGAGGGCCCCCATTTTTGGGGATCTCCTCAGTAGGTCGACTATCCTGTGGCACAGCCATGTAATCTCTGGAGCGTGTTGATTTTAGTACAGTCATTTTTATAGCTGACTGGCTGTACAGATCAGTCCTGAAAGAAGGCATACAATTCATGCAGATCAATAAACAATTGATGGGGAAATTATTTTAGCAGCATACACAATCTTTTTACATACTTTTTAATGACACATTTTGTTAAAAATATTAATTTTAAGTATTTCACAACCCCCAAATCCTTATCTTTCATGACCCAATTAGAAATAAGATTTTATAAAACTTTTTGTCATCAGTGTTGGATCAACCTGTTTTTTTCATCATTTTTCTTCTAAATATCAATATTTTGAAAGGTGAAATAGCATGTAGTCTAGTCTTGATAATTGTACCTATGTAGTGTTACATGCATGTTGGTTTAGTACTATTGTAGGTGATGCATATGATGTACTGAATTAGTTCTGCATGTTTTATAATAGTTGTATTACGTCCAAACTATGTCACTTGATTTTCTTTAGACTTTTATTTTATTTTACTTTTTGTTTCATGTTGATCATAAATAAAATTATTATTATTAATGGTAGTAATAATAATAATAATAATAATAATAATAATAATAATAATAATAATAATAATAATAATAATGAGGACTTTGTAAAGCACATAATCTTTAGAAGCTCTAAGCGCGTCACGGCTTCTATAATGATATGAATACAAAAAGCAAAAAACAAAAACAAACACCATGAAATAGGAAAACAAAAAAAAAATGATGAAAATATTTAAGGTAAGAAATATTTGTAAGTTTGTTCTTGCAGTCAAAAAAGCTGACTTTTAAGAGCACTCTAGTAGTAGTAATGTATAGTTATTATAATTATTTAGTTTTTAAAAAAATTACTCACAACATCTTATACAAATCAGGTATTTAACACAATTCTAACTCATTTAGAAATATAAATACATCAGAACAATTTTTAAATGTGTGAGAACATTAAGACATTAAGCTAAATCATACAGCTCAGGTGGCAGTTAATTAGAGTCATAATTGAAAGGACCACGTTTGAACTTCATGGCATAATATGGATAATATTGCATTATAAATGCTTTTAAAACAACAAAAATATTAGCATCTATATATATATATATATATATATATATATATATATATATATATATATATATATATATATATACTTTTCTTTCAAATATGAAATTTTTGTGCTTGACAGTCAATAGTTGCTTGATATGTACTTCTTTTAAACAGGAGCTGCAGTGGCTCAGTTGTTAGTGTGCAAGACTCCTGAGTGAAAGGATGCAGGTTTGAATCCTAAATATTGGACCAGCCTGGATCAGCTACTACAGCAAGTTCTTAGTCAAGGAAATTAAATCCAAATGCCTTGGTACCAAATAGCCTATGTGTGCTGTTGTGCCATAAAGCATCAAACCAGAACAGAAGAGTTTTTCTAATCCAGTAATGTTTATTATGCTGCATAAGAACTATTGTTATAATGCTTTATGCTTTTAGTAAATTAAAGTTATTTAGTTTCAGTTAATTACAAGCTATGCTTGTTGCTTTCTGTACTGCTCCAATGGCTGCATTGTTTAAAGCATCACATCAAATTCGAGAGGTCACAGATTCGAATCCAGGCCAGGTCATACCAAAGACTTATAAAAATGGTACCAGCAGCTGCCTTGCTTGGTGTTCAGCATTAAGAGATTAGTGTTAGGACTGGTTGGCCTGGTGAAGGATAATGTGACTGGATGCGACATCATGCTACATGTCTGTGACACACGATGTCCCAGTGGTAGACATGACTATAAACTGACACACTGCTGACAGCATAGCGATAAGACTAGACAACTGTTAAAGCTACGTTAAAAGTTCAGAGCTGACACACTGCTTTCAGTTGATTAAAGCTGTCAAATATCAGCTAATTAAAAGATATGCTTTATGCTTTTGGTAAATTAAAGCTATTATGATAGTCAGATTATTAAAAGCTATGCTTTCTGCTTTCGATAAAGTAAAGCAGTTAAATTACAGCTAATTATAAGCTATGCACGAATCTGCTTTTATTAAATTAAAGCTGTTAAATTACAGCTAATTATAAGCTATGCACTAATTCTGCTTTTAATAAATTAAAGCTGTTAAATTACAGTCAACTAAACTTTAATGCTTTTTGCTTCATGTACATACAGATGCAGTATACCGTTCAGTTAATAAATTTTATTCGTTAATATGGTACTCATGTTAAATTGATTAATTTAATTTAATTTGTTAATTTACCCTTTTTTACTTTTATCTTTATCCAACTTATATTTATTCTTATTCATACAGTTTCCAATCAACAATTACTTGTTCCTAGTTAAAAACTTGGCATGGGGTTAGTAGCAAATTAATTTGTGTGTACACATGATAAAAACTTAGTGTCTGAGATATTACAAAAAGGTATGTTCAATTACAAAAACTGCAACATGTCTGCAAGAGGGAGCTTCCTGTTACTGTAAATGCATAGATATGCTACAGAAGATTTATGACCAGATAAAGTTTAGATGTCTGCTTATATATGAGCATTGTGTTGTCACTCAAGTGAGATACATTGTATGTTATATAATTTATCTCACCATTCAAAATTGTGTACTTGTACTTTTTAATGTCAGAAAAGTGAAGTACATTGTATGTTATATGATTTATCTCACCATCTAAATTGTGAACTAGTACTTTTTAATGTCAGAAAATTTAGGTACGTTTTATGCAACGTTCCCTCTAAGCTGTGTGTGTGCACACGCATGCAGCTGCTCAAGCATCCCCGCACAGCTGAATTCTCAATTTTTGCTCATTCCAATGTTAAATTTTGCTTGTCTCCATAATGCTTGCGCAGTGCATCTACCATTCGCTTAGAGGGATCATTGGCTGTATGATATATAATTTATAAAAACACTGAAGGGGACCATCTTAACAAGGAGGTTACCTTATTCGGAGGTACCTTATAAATAAATAATATTAAATAATGACAGAAGATCCTATGACTATATTCACCTTATATGGAGGTATTATATAAATAAAAGTACTACATAATGACAATACATCCATGACTATATTCACCTTATATGGAGGTATTTTATACATAAAAGTACTACATAATGACAATACATCCATGACTATATTCACCTTATATGGAGGTATTTTATACATAAAAGTACAACATAAGGACAATACATCCATGACTATATTCACATTATATGGAGGTATTTTATACATAAAAATACTACATAATGACAATACATCCATGACTATATTCACCTTATATGGAGGTATTTTATACATAAAAGTACAACATAAGGACAATACATCCATGACTATATTCACATTATATGGAGGTATTTTATACATAAAAGTACAACATAAGGACAATACATCCATGACTATATTCACCTTATATGGAGGTATTTTATACATAAAAGTACAACATAAGGACAATACATCCATGACTATATTCACATTATATGGAGGTATTTTATACATTTTCAATAATGGCATGATTTATGACTTTATTCACATTATAAATGGAACTAACTTTATGATGAGGTTAAACTGCATGCTGTATTAATGCATTGCCTAAACTGTATGCTGTATTAATGTATTGCCTAAACTGTATGCTGTATTAATGTATTGCCTAAACTGTATGCTGTATTAATGTATTGCCTAAACTGTATGCTGTATTGATGTATTGCCTATACTGTTTTTATAATTCTATGAATATATGTTGTAATTTGTTAATTTTAACATTTTTAAGGTAACAGTAGTCTCAGCAAATAGGTGTTTCAATGATTGTATGCATTGTTTACCATTTTAACTTCCTGTATATTTGATATAAACTCAGTACAGCTTATCTCAATGTCCTGACCAATGACTATAAATAAATTTTACCTGACAGACCTTCACCTAGATGTACCTATTTACTGGTACCTAGTGACTTACAAATTGTGTCCCCATGAAAAGATATTTATACAGCTGGTTGTAAAGAAAGAACCATGCCATAAAATTAAAAGAATTTCATCTAAGAGTTGTCTGTTATAAAATATGCAAATGAGCTAGACAGTATCATGGATGGATGCAATGCCCAGATAATGCAAATTAAAAGATAATGCAAATTAAAAGATAATGCAAATTAAAAGGCTAAAATTCCTGTAATAAGAATTTATAGTAAAGAAAATGGATTACTGGTAGTTATTATTTGAATGAAAATGCAGAAATGAAAATGTGATGCCAGTTCAAGGATAAGTTTAAAGTGTTGACCTATTTTCAGCTCATATATATATATATATATATATATATATATATATATATATATATATATACATACATACATACATACACTGTGTATGTGGATTAATTTTCTAATTACTATTTTGAATTTTGAAAACCTAATTGTAGCAAACATATACAAATGAGGAATTTGCTGTAATGTTGTCTTATTCAACAGATGTGAAGGAAATATATGATGAACAGACACCTCTATATAAGGGACAATTGATTATTAAAGACAACAATTACAGATCCTTTTCTTATCTTCATTATCATCATTATTATCTCCATATATAAATGACATCTGCTTTGTATCTTTATCATAGTTTTCACGTCCACAAATTGAAAACCACTTAAATATAGGACCCTTTTCCTACCTTATTATCATTTTAACCAAAAATGTAGGACAAGAGCTCATTCAAATTATTGCTCCGTTTGATTCTTTTTATTATGATATTGATCTCTTTATGAGGGCCATATGCTTATTATGAACAATTTGAATTCAATTTTCTTCTTTTGTCATCATTGTAATCTCTTCATAAAAGATACCTAACCATGAAGGACAAAATGTCATGGTCTCTTTTAGTAGAAATGGTCCTTAACTAACCTGGAATGTGTAACTTAAAATGCCTTGAGGTACCATAGTTACACATGTTCATGATCTAATTAATCTGCACAAAAGCTCGAAGCAGTCTAAATTGTAGACATTTTGAAAAGTGGAAGGCATTCTAATTATTAAAATTGGCTTACTATGATTACCCGGTAAATGTTTTTAAAAATTGCAAAAGAAGTGTTGGTTTACCCAAAGTAGTCATCGATGGATCCAGCTGCAAAAATTTTGCCCTAATTTAAAGCTACATAATACAAGGGCAGATCACCCTGATTTAAAGCCACAGGCAGGTCAGGCTCTATGTTGGCTGTTATAGTGATTGCTCCAAACAAACTGCACAGACCCAAATCTGCTAATGCATTATGCGGAGGAATATCCGGGTCTGTGTAGTTTGCAGTTGCACCCAACTTTCAAGCAAGTATAACAAACATATTTAGATTATTCAATTTTATTCGTTCGGCTGTCAGATTTGACATTTATCATCTAATATATTTTACTGATTCTTAGCATACACGCTTTCTGTTGTTCATTAAAAATGTAATTTTTGATGTCACAGCAATATTCTTGGGTTATAAGTATCTTCAGCTTGCAGTAAGCAATGTCACAATTAAGAAAGTTTGGTCAAAAGACTTTGTGCTGATCATAATCCACAGATCATAATCCACAGATCATAATCCACATATCATAATCCACATATCATAATCCACATATCATAATCCACATATCATAATCCACAGATCATAATCCACATATCATAATCCACATATCATAATCCACAGATCATAATCCACAGATCATAATCCACATATCATAATCCACATATCATAATCCACATATCATAATCCACAGATCATAATCCACAGATCATAATCCACAGATCATAATCCACATATCATAATCCACATATCATAATCCACATATCATAATCCACAGATCATAATCCACATATCATAATCCACATATCATAATCCACAGATCATAATGGCTGCATGCCATGCATCACAGCCCACTCATTAAACCTCACAACAGTTTTGCTCCAGTGTAGATTCTGCATTATGGGTATCTTTCATACAATATTTCTGACAATACTGGGATTTTCGGTGAAAGGTGGACAAATACATGGGATGAATAAAAACTCTTTATTTTGAAATTAGAAGCCATTGTTTCATTTCATTCTTGAAAAAGGGGTTAACAAATATCCTTCAATTTGTGAACTCCTCAATTTTTCCTCAGAGTATAAATATAAAACTACATGTACTTCCATGAATTGCATAATATTATGGGTTTACCTTAATCCCTAATGCCTTCCTATACCTTAATCCTTAATGTCTGTCTCATGTTCTGGGCAATTTCTATGCTCCAAACCAATTAAAAACCTTTTTTGCACAAAATCTCATTTCGAGGAAATAAAATTAAGATATTTAGTGAAAATGGGGTCTGAAACCTGAAATATTGTCAACATTGACAGCTGCATGACTTTGTTATTTGTTTCAATAGTTGATAACCTGAGGCTAGTGTTTTTGAAAGCTAATTTTCAATGCTATACCCAGCAGCAGTGAATATATAGAAATGCAAGCCAAATCAAATTATAGTTAGACCTGCATCAGTTGACATTAATAAATGATCGATAACTGACATTATTTGCAGTTACTTTTTTATAAGTAGTCACCGACCTGAGGTTGTGCAGGTTCCTAAAGCTTATTTGGAACACTGTTCCAAGCTGCAGTGTGTGTGTGCGTGTGTGTGTGTGCATGTGTGTGTGTGTGTGTGTGTGGATTTTTAATATAGCTTTAACACTTTTTCAGTCATATCTCTACAATGTCTGCAGTTTGGCCATTTATAGTAATGTCAAGTGCTGGGGTATCATGCCACAGACATGCAGCATCTCTGGAGTGACTCAGCTGGGTTTCAAACCTGCAACCTCCTGCATCCGAGGCAGACACTCTAACCACTAGGCCACCGGTGCAGTACCCAAGCTGAATTGAATATTTACAAACAAAGGATACTGGCCTTGAAATTACAGTAAGACCTGTATTAATGGACAATACCATCTCATTATAATGATTCCAAAATGGTAGTAGTTTAGAATAAAAACTGCAGTTATAATGAGAGAGAGAGAGAGAGAGAGAGAGAGAGAGAGAGAGAGAGAGAGAGAGAGAGAGAGAGAGAGAGAGAGAGAGAGAGAGAGAGAGAGAGAAAGCAAGTCAGACTGGTTTTGGTTTGGTGGCTTTAATACCATTTTTCAGCACATGACAGACCACATGACAGACCATACATGGTTGCCAGTATAACTGGTGGAGGAAGAACTTCAGATAAGCCCAGAAACAACCACCAGCCTTTGGGCAGATATGAAACATCAGTTAACTTTGACCATTCAGCCACCCAGAACCAGAGAGAAAAGCTGAGAAAACACAGCACAGAAGACACCAACAGGAACATTTAAGATGTAGACTACAAGAAAAAACAGTTTTGTCATACAAATTTTGATTGTTGAGAGAAAAAAAAAACAAGCAAATCCTCACTAAGAAAGAGAGTTACTTCCCTTATTTTTTTCTATTGCTGACAGTGGTATTCACTGGGGACAAGTGTAATGCAGGGATAAGCCAAAAAAATAATTTAAAATATCAACAAGTCCTACTTTTAATTGGACAGTACATGGTGCTAACATATAGGTAAACAATACATATCCCTTCCACCTGGATAATATTATCCTGCCAATATTTTGATATACCTTATATACTCAAATATAAGTATCCATTTCAACTGCAAACAACAGACCCTGAACTGCCAATGCATAATGTGCCAGCAAATCAGGATCTATGGTTTTCTGTGAATCACTCCAAAACAAACTGCATAGATCCACACCTGTCAGCATATTATACAATGACAGATCTGGGTCTCTGCAGTTTGACTTATAAGCTAAGTGCATACAGTAAACATCATTTATCACTTATAAGCTAAGTGCATATACATGTAGTAAACATCATTTATCACTTATAAGCTAAGTGCATATAGTAAATATCATTTCAAAGGCTGAAACTGTATTTTGTGTCTTGCACCTGCAGCAAATGTAATCATTGTGACTATGTATGCCAGTATGGTTTATTAGTCAAATTAGGGATAATCTGGTAGCAGAACAATCAGTTCCAATAAAAAGCTGAAAATGTTAAGCTTCTTAACAATCGGTCTGACTTCTTGACACTCATACAAAATTTATTTTCTTTTCTTCCTTGGAAAATAATTTTTTTATTCACCTGGTAAAAAATTATTTACTGGTATGTTAAATCATAATCAATCATTTTACACACAAGTTTTTACACTCCTTTTAAAAAACATAATATTGACCAAAAGGCTCTTTTTCAGCTTTGTAAATGTCCATTTGTAAATGGACCATACAATAATAAGTGTTAATGTTGAGAGAAAAAAATTTAAGAAAAAGAATTGTGGGACATGGATGGTGGAACACAACTGGCCCTTCGAAGTGCCAGAAAACTGACATAAATGTCTCAAGGCCAGGAGAGCTAATGATGTGAGAATACGATTCACTTGGAAAGGAAATACTGCATAGATACAGTAGAATTGAATACAAAACTGAAGCACTAATTAGCTGTATAACAAATACATACTGTACTTGCATGATTGGGTATGTGATGTTTGCTGACAAATTTCAATGAGACAATGTCCTAATGTGTGCTGTACTTGTATGATTGGATATGTAATGCTTACAATGTCCTAACGTGTGCTGTACTTTTATGATTGGATATGCAATGTTTACAATGTCCTAATAGGTACTGTACTTTTATGATTGGATATGTAATGTTTACAATGTCCTAACGTGTGCTGTACTTTTATGATTGGATATGCAATGTTTACAATGTCCTAATAGGTACTTTACTTTTATGATTGGATATGTAATGTTTACAATGTCCTAACGTGTGCTGTACTTTTATGATTGGATATGCAATGTTTACAATGTCCTAATAGGTACTTTACTTTTATGATTGGATATGTAATGCTTACAATATCCTAATGGGTACTGTACTTGTATGATTGGATATGTAATGCTTACTGACAAATTTCAATGAGACAATGTCCTAGTGGCTACTGTACTTGTATGATTGGATACTTTAATTTTAATGACAAATTTCATAAGCATATTGTATAATATAGTTGTGTCAAGAGATCAAAGTCATGAGAGGAAAAATCCAATTGATTACAGCGATGGCAACTAAGCTTATACCATCATGGCCATACTGTATTCTAAATAAGCACCATTGTCATTCATTCCCAAATAGACATCACAAAAAGTCTTTCCTATAAAATTCATAAGACCATCCATTCTAAAGGAGTAGCAATAACAAGATTGTCATGATGGTCATTGTACGGACCATATTAGATGTCTAAGCAATACCATTTACATTTAAGACTCGAAGCTGACCATGGGAAGAATGTGTATGAACAGTTTTAAAGCAATCCTCCAAGTAGCTTAGGACTAGCAAAAACGAATTTGTGCAAACAGACAGATGGATAAACAGAAGAAAGATGGACAATGGACAACATAACAGACCATCAGCTCTTCTGGCCTATGACCAGTGGAAATAAAATAATCAAACCTCTTTGTTTTATCCAAGAATATCAATACAAATTTTTTACTGCAAGCTAAATCAGTTTAAACACTAAAATTACCTACTAATGAGACAAGATGCTAATTAGTACACCATTTGCATATACATTAAATACTGCATTTTAGCACACCATTTGCATATACATTAAATACTGCATTTTAGCACACCATTTGCATATACATTAAATACTGCATTTTAGCACACCATTTGCACACACATTAAATACTGCATTTTAGCACACCATTTGCACACACATTAAATACTGCATTTTAGCACACCATTTGCACACACATTAAATACTGCATTTTAGTACACCATTTGCATATACATTAAATACTGCATTTTAGCACACCATTTGCATATACATTAAATACTGCATTTTAGCACACCATTTGCATATACATTAAATACTGCATTTTAGCACACCATTTGCACACACATTAAATACTGCATTTTAGCACACCATTTGCACACACATTAAATACTGCATTTTAGCACACCATTTGCACACACATTAAATACTGCATTTTAGCACACCATTTGCACACACATTAAATACTGCATTTTAGCACACCATTTGCACACACATTAAATACTGCATTTTAGCACACCATTTGCACACACATTAAATACTGCATTTTAGCACACCATTTGCACACACATTAAATACTGCATTTTAGCACACCATTTGCACACACATTAAATACTGCATTTTAGCACACCATTTGCACACACATTAAATACTGCATTTTAGCACACCATTTGCACACACATTAAATACTGCATTTTAGCACACCATTTGCACACACATTAAATACTGCATTTTAGCACACCATTTGCACACACATTAAATACTGCATTTTAGCACACCATTTGCACACACATTAAATACTGCATTTTAGCACACCATTTGCACACACATTAAATACTGCATTTTAGCACACCATTTGCACATACATTAAATACTGCATTTTAGCACACCATTTGCACACACATTAAATACTGCATTTTAGCACACCATTTGCATATACATTAAATACTGCATTTTAGCACACCATTTGCACACACATTAAATACTGCATTTTAGCACACCATTTGCACACACATTAAATACTGCATTTTAGCACACCATTTGCACACACATTAAATACTGCATTTTAGCACACCATTTGCACACACATTAAATACTGCATTTTAGCACACCATTTGCACACACATTAAATACTGCATTTTAGCACACCATTTGCACACACATTAAATACTGCATTTTAGCACACCATTTGCACACACATTAAATACTGCATTTTAGCACACCATTTGCACACACATTAAATACTGCATTTTAGCACACCATTTGCACACACATTAAATACTGCATTTTAGCACACCATTTGCACATACATTAAATACTGCATTTTAGCACACCATTTGCACACACATTAAATACTGCATTTTAGCACACCATTTGCACACACATTAAATACTGCATTTTAGCACACCATTTGCACACACATTAAATACTGCATTTTAGCACACCATTTGCACACACATTAAATACTGCATTTTAGCACACCATTTGCACACACATTAAATACTGCATTTTAGCACACCATTTGCACACACATTAAATACTGCATTTTAGCACACCATTTGCACACACATTAAATACTGCATTTTAGCACACCATTTGCACACACATTAAATACTGCATTTTAGCACACCATTTGCACACACATTAAATACTGCATTTTAGCACACCATTTGCACACACATTAAATACTGCATTTTAGCACACCATTTGCACACACATTAAATACTGCATTTTAGCACACCATTTGCACACACATTAAATACTGCATTTTAGCACACCATTTGCACACACATTAAATACTGCATTTTAGCACACCATTTGCACACACATTAAATACTGCATTTTAGCACACCATTTGCACATACATTAAATACTGCATTTTAGCACACCATTTGCACACACATTAAATACTGCATTTTAGCACACCATTTGCATATACATTAAATACTGCATTTTAGCACACCATTTGCACACACATTAAATACTGCATTTTAGCACACCATTTGCACACACATTAAATACTGCATTTTAGCACACCATTTGCACACACATTAAATACTGCATTTTAGCACACCATTTGCACACACATTAAATACTGCATTTTAGCACACCATTTGCACACACATTAAATACTGCATTTTAGCACACCATTTGCACACACATTAAATACTGCATTTTAGCACACCATTTGCACACACATTAAATACTGCATTTTAGCACACCATTTGCACACACATTAAATACTGCATTTTAGCACACCATTTGCACACACATTAAATACTGCATTTTAGCACACCATTTGCACATACATTAAATACTGCATTTTAGCACACCATTTGCATATACATTAAATACTGCATTTTAGCACACCATTTGCACACACATTAAATACTGCATTTTAGCACACCATTTGCACACACATTAAATACTGCATTTTAGCACACCATTTGTACACACATTAAATACTGCATTTTAGCACACCATTTGCACACACATTAAATACTGCATTTTAGCACACCATTTGTACACACATTAAATACTGCATTTTAGCACACCATTTGCACACACATTAAATACTGCATTTTAGCACACCATTTGTACACACATTAAATACTGCATTTTAGCACACCATTTGCACACACATTAAATACTGCATTTTAGCACACCATTTGCACACACATTAAATACTGCATTTTAGCACACCATTTGCACACACATTAAATACTGCATTTTAGCACACCATTTGCACACACATTAAATACTGCATTTTAGCACACCATTTGCACACACATTAAATACTGCATTTTAGCACACCATTTGCACATACATTAAATACTGCATTTTAGCACACCATTTGCATATACATTAAATACTGCATTTTAGCACACCATTTGCACACACATTAAATACTGCATTTTAGCACACCATTTGCACACACATTAAATACTGCATTTTAGCACACCATTTGTACACACATTAAATACTGCATTTTAGCACACCATTTGCACACACATTAAATACTGCATTTTAGCACACCATTTGCACACACATTAAATACTGCATTTTAGCACACCATTTGTACACACATTAAATACTGCATTTTAGCACACCATTTGCACACACATTAAATACTGCATTTTAGCACACCATTTGCACATACATTAAATACTGCATTTTAGCACACCATTTGCATATACATTAAATACTGCATTTTAGCACACCATTTGCACACACATTAAATACTGCATTTTAGCACACCATTTGCACACACATTAAATACTGCATTTTAGCACACCATTTGCACACACATTAAATACTGCATTTTAGCACACCATTTGTACACACATTAAATACTGCATTTTAGCACACCATTTGCACACACATTAAATACTGCATTTTAGCACACCATTTGTACACACATTAAATACTGCATTTTAGCACACCATTTGCACACACATTAAATACTGCATTTTAGCACACCATTTGCACACACATTAAATACTGCATTTTAGCACACCATTTGCACACACATTAAATACTGCATTTAGCACACCATTTGCACACACATTAAATACTGCATTTTAGCACACCATTTGCACATACATTAAATACTGCATTTTAGCACACCATTTGCACATACATTAAATACTGCATTTTAGCACACCATTTGCACACACATTAAATACTGCATTTTAGCACACCATTTGCACATACATTAAATACTGCATTTTAGCACACCATTTGCATATACATTAAATACTGCATTTTAGCACACCATTTGCACACACATTAAATACTGCATTTTAGCACACCATTTGCACACACATTAAATACTGCATTTTAGCACACCATTTGCACACACATTAAATACTGCATTTTAGCACACCATTTGCACACACATTAAATACTGCATTTTAGCACACCATTTGCACACACATTAAATACTGCCAACAGTACCATTTTCACCCATAATAAAAGTAACATATAACACCATTAGTCAAAGAATGAATACATAGGTTTAGCCATTTTTTAATAGGGAATTGAAAATCTCTTACAAGCTGTAAATCATGATGTTAGCTTCAACAAATTTTCTCCATTGCTTTAAAGTTAAACTGTAGAGTTAAACCCAAGTTAGGGCAAACACCTTCATATAAATAGATATCAGCTAATAAAAATATTCACTGATCGTTTTTTCTCTTGATTATATTCATCTTATTTAACCTCAATGTATAGAGCATGTGTCCATAAAGAATACACAATATTCCATCACTATAAAACTCATAGGAACGATAAAAGTAAACCACCTTATAATAAGGCTGTCTTATATTGAGGTAGTTGACACACAATGTATGTACTACTATTAAATAATGGGATATACACACATACCAGACATGTAGATAAACTGTTTTTTACTAAGGTACCTTGTAATGAGTACTGTATAATATAGCACAGTAAGTGTCCTTTACATACCAGTATCGCTATTTTTTTGACAATTTTACGATTTGTTTAGGGTCAATGGGCACTTTTCTTCACAGCAATAATTTCTGTAATCAGTATATTACTTTATACTCGGTACTTGAAATTTTCATAACTTTAAGATAGACTCAGTGATTAACAAAAACTGTTTTCATGGTTTCAGCAATACGGTTGCCTTATCGACTGATCTTATTCCAAATTTGGTTCATAATAAAAGATGCATTAGTGATTTCACTGAATTTATAATATTTCAATCACATAAATATAAACAGGATTTAAAAACCAGTACAAAAGTGATTTTTTTGGCCAACATAAATGTTCTGATAGATTTTCTAAGTTTCATGCTCACGAAAAGATTTTGATTTACAATAGGTTATTTAACCACTTCAGTGGCATGTTGGTTACATCATCCATTTTGGATGTGGGAGGCAGCAGGTTCAACCCCTGGCCAAAATAATGTGAATGGGTGGGACACGATATCCCAATGCAAGACATCAGTATAAAGTGCCACACTGCACACATCATAGTGATATGACTGAGAAATGTTTAAAGGTATGTTAAAAACGCAAATCACACACACACACACACACACACACACACACACACACACACACACACACACACAGATCATTTACAGAATAAACCTAATCTGCTGACAATAAAAACATTGCACCTCAATAATCACTCACCCCCCCTCCCCCAAGCCCCCTGATAAATGAATATCTTTGATGGAAAATCTTGAAACAATCTGGGGTGACCTATATTTTATGACCACTAACCTATATTCAATATATCCCATAGGTATTTAGTCTCAAAAAAGATGTCTAACATTGGATCTCACCATACTAAAATAAAGATAATATGGTCTAGTGTATCATAAGTTAAAAATATTAAGTGGGTGTCAATAAACAAAATCAGCCAATGAATATGGAGGTACTAGTATCATTACAGAATACAAAAGTCTGCTGACTAATTGACATATTACCTGAAAACCATAAACACTTTTCATAAGCTTTTGGTCAGACAAGTCTCACACTGAGAAAGCTTTTGGTCAGACAAGTCTCACACAATGAGAAAGCTTTAACTCAGCCATGTCTCACACAATGAGAAAGCTTTAACTCAGCAATGTCTCACACAATGAGAAAGCTTTAACTCAGAAAAGTCTCACACAATGAGAAAGCTTTAACTCAGCCATGTCTCACACAATGAGAAAGCTTTAACTTAGCCATGTCTCATACAATGAGAAAGCTTTAACTCAGTCATGTCTCACACAATGAGAAAGCTTTAACTTAGCCATGTCTCACACAATGAGAAAGCTTTACCTCAGCCATGTCTCACACAATGAGAAAGCTTTAACTAAGCCATGTCTCACACAATGAGAAAGCTTTAACTCAGCCATGTCTCACACAATGAGAAAGCTTTAACTCAGCCATGTCTCACACAATGAGAAAGCTTTAACTTAGCCATGTCTCACACAATGAGAAAGCTTTAACTCTTAATACTTCTCAGCATAATAATAACATTCCCAGCATATAAAATCTATTTTATTTCACATTTTCCAAAATTCTTTGTAATTCTTTAGGGAGAAAAAAAATTAAATTAAAGAATCGCAGAAGAAGAATAAAAATTAGTCTTATTAAGTTTTATTAAGATGATGCCTGGTAATGATAGCTTAACATTCTCTGTTTCTATTAACTTAGCACCCTATAACCTTTTCTAAAGCTCTAATTTGATAATTCAGTAATTTTCACAGTATTAATTACCCTTAATAGTCCTTGTCTTGGGGATTCCTTGCTGCTATTTCTCCTTCCAATTATTCCTTCCCTTCATAAAACACCTCTGCAGTACAAGAGTTGAAACAGATTAATAGAAGTTTCCAGCACTGTCTGTTAAAATATTGCTTCAATAATACAGTAGTATATAAGACCACACTTAAGGCTCTTGAATAATCTGGACACCATTATGTGAAATGTCATGGCATCAAAACAAATTTGGGTAATATATTTCCTCATAAATTCTTAAAAGCAATCAGGTTATCTTGTTTCCACTTTTATCTGCATGAAAGGGTTGTGTAGATCAGTGAGGATTCAACATATCCCAGGCATCAGCATACAGACCTGCATTATGTTTTCAGGGTATTATAGTATTTCTCCCTATGATAAGACCTGGGATCCTACCTAACAAATGCATTACAAGTTAGGGTTTGATTTATTATCAGAAGAAGTATCTTCAGTAAATATGTGTGAATATTATATTTTTTTTTAAATTAGGGGTTGGACTATCATCCAGCCTGGCTCTATGATTGGACCAATAGGGAAAATTGAAACTTGTCTATAAAGGACACTAGAACATTTTATTCTATTTGCATCAGCATGATTTAACCTGCAAAGTGTTGAAAGTGCTATAAAACAAATATTCAAGACAGCCAATTAATTTCAACTGTCTTTTCATGATGAGTGATCTTTATATTCAGGTGAAACATAAAATTTTAATCAGAATTTTAACATTTTAATGAGGACAAGTATTGATGCATCCTCTGGAAACAATATTGATAAGTATGTCCTCTATTGGCAAGTGTCCATTATATGGAGGTGTTCCAAAAGGCAGGCTGAACTGGTCATTAACACAGTCCATGATAAGCTACTAGATACTCTGTTCATTTGTTTTTTCCTTTTCTAACCTGGAGTCAGAGTCAGGCTCAGCTGGTTCAGAGTTGCATCTCAACTCCAACAACCTCAGCATTATAATAATAATAATAATAATAATAATAATAATAATAATAATAATAATAATAATAATAATAATGAGGACTTTGTATAGCACCTAATCTTTCGAAGCTCTAAGCGCTTTACACCATCAATAATGATATGACTACACTACAGAACAACAAATGACAAAAACAATGAAATTGGAAAACATTAAAACATGCTGAAAACATATAAGATACAAAACATGATTAGGTCGCTAAGTTTGTCCCTGCAGTCGAAACAGGTGAGTCTTAAGAGCACTCTTAAAATGGGACCACTGTGTCTTTGTGTCTAATTTCAATGGGCAATTCGTTCCACGAATTATATAAAATAATGTGCTTTATGCCAAAACATAAAACATGACTGCTCCTGTGGCCTAGAGGTTAGAGGATCATGCCAAAGACTTATACAATGGTACTAACAGCTGCCTTGCTAGGTGTGCAGCATTAGGAAGTTAGTGTAAGGACTGGTCAGCATGGTTTCAGGATAATTTGACTGGGTGGGACATGATGCAACATGCCTGTGGCATAATGCCATAGTGCTAAACATCATTCTATAGTGCCCCACTGCAGATATTGTAGCATTATGATTGATATTTTCTGGTTTAACGCCATTTTTCAGCACACGATAGGATACATTTGGAGGCCAGTATTAATGGTGGAGGAAGAACCTGGGAAATCCCCCGGAAAGAACCACCAACCCATGAGAAGCTCACTGGCAAGCTTTCTCACATACCCACATTGGCCGAATCTGAGACTCGAACCCATGCAGACAGAGGTGAGATGACAGTGATCTGTAACATAGAGCACTTCAGACCACTCGGTCACTCAGAGCCCCTGTAGTGTTATGACTGAATTTTTTTTAAAAGCTGCATTAAATATCTAAACAAACACAAATGGAATGAAGCCCTTCACCAGTCATCTCTGTTCCAATAAATGAATTGACTGTATTTTCTAACCTGCTTATTATGAGAGTACAATGAAGATTATTAGGATGATGATTTTAAGGTGGATAACTACAATAATCAGAAAATGATCAACACCAGGAATAATGCAAAAAGTGGGCTACATGATAAATAATTAGTAAAGATTCCTTCTTGCATATCTCTCTCTTTAAAGCTTTAGTCTTGCATACAGTCTATAACATACAGTCACTTACAAGTTCAGCCCAACTGAAAATAACACTGATTTGCTTTTTCATATAGGGCAAGCAGATCAGGGTCTATGCCTTTCATTATATCAATAACTCCTGCACAGATGCAGATCTACTGGTACATTATGCAGTGACAATTACCTGGGTCTGAGCACATTACAAGTGAATTTGACTTCTAATTGGGCACATATGAGATAACTAATTAGTAGCATCATGCATTTAACATAATACAGGCAGTCATAAAAAGTAGTTTACCATATCTACCCAGTAAAATGTTCTGCATCAGACTGAAAACACAGACCCAGATCATAATGGTTACTTGAAATGAGAAAGTGAAAAGCATTGATCTCTTCTACAAAGACACTGAGGATCAACAGAGTGAAAAGTATGTTATCTGTTCTACAAAACCATTGTGGATCAACATGTATGTTATCTGCTCTATAAAACCATTGTGGATCAACATGTATGTTATCTGCTCTATAAAACCATTGTGGATCAACATGTATGTTATCTGTTCTATAAAATCATTGTGGATCAACATGTATGTTATCTGTTCTACAAAACCATTGTGGATCAACATGTATGTTATCTGTTCTATAAAACCATTGTGGATCAACATGTATGTTATCTGTTCTACAAAACCATTGTGGATCAACATGTATGTTATCTGTTCTACAAAACCATTGTGGATCAACATGTATGTTATCTGTTCTACAAAACCATTGTGGATCAAAAGAGTGAAAAGCATAGAGCTGTTCAACAAAACCATTGAGGTAACCTGTGCAACTTTGATGAATTTTTAAATACCCATGCAGCTATCAATTTACAGCAATTATGTAATTAGTGACAATGCTCATTCTTGTATGTAATAATCATTATTATTTTGAAGAAAAACATATATCATTTAGTTTCATTAATTTTGACCCATCAAAAATGGGTAAAATAAAAACATTCATTACCAAGTAATACACTGACATTGCAGTCATCCTTCAACATATCATTGCATATAAAAAGCATTTTAGCCTATTTGCAATTGGCTTCATGTTCTTTGTACTGAAGTACAGTAGAACTTGTCTTGAAACACTGCCTCCTTTGCCAAAAAATCATAGTCTCTTAAAACAGGTGTTGCATAGCAGGTCACAATGCTATATAATTAATCAATACATCTGTTCATTATGAAAGTGGCTTCCCAAGACAGAGATGGTCTCACATAATTTATCAGTAGTCTTTCAAGTCAGGTTTTATACTGTACATAATTCTGAGCTAGTTTGAAAATGAAAGTAATGGAAGAAAGAGAACAATATACAGCAATTGCTACTGCATTTTATAAAACTAAATTCCAAAACGTGGAGGTGTTCATGAAGCTGAAGCCAACGAGCAAAGTGAGATCTGTCAACCGTAGATTTTCCAAGAAAATATGAACTGGCTGCATTGGCACTCACTGGAGATATTCAGATATTTCCCTAGTTGTGCGTAATCATATTCTTGTATTCGCGATCAACAAAGTATTGAGAGAGAGAGTCTGTCTTCTGTGCAATCCTTATAAATGATCAGCTAAAACAACACAGTAACAATATCAGTGTTTTGAGGATATATTACATATTCCCATTATACTACCATCCTAATCTTTGTATATTTTACCATACTGCCTCTAATGTTTCATTCACTTGTATTTTTGTGGCTTATGAAATAACTATTACCATATTTGACATAGAAAACAACATGCATTTCTTAATATGCATAAACCCTTTTAGCTTGTCCATAGGACCAAAACTCTTGTAAGGTAGCTTTTTAAGTGAACATTTCAATTGCAGTATGGTTGTTGAATTTGCCTTATGGTGCAAGGGGGGAGACAGGGGCCTAATAAATCTGTCAAAATGAAGGGAGATGGTTTATAATTGCATACATATGATACAAGTCCATAATCCAATAACTTTTCACTATTTATTACATTTTTCACATTAAATTTATAATCACTTATCGCAGCATTCAAATTCAGTTAAGAAACATTTATTTTTGAAAAACCGCTTTTATGTGCTGTATTTAGAAATGCATTTCATGTCTCAATACTAATTTTGCAAAACTTCAATTTAATTTTGGAACTAAATATTTACAGCTGTACTGCTGATATTTCATTTTACAACAGTTTCAGAAACCAAAATTTTGCAATTTACACTAGATCACTTTAAATATGTTTAAAAATATCACTTATTTATAACTCCAAGTTATGGAGATCCATGATACAAAGACTGAGAACATCTCTTGTAGGTACATTTCTTAAATCCTTCCTTCAGTAATTTCTTATTGTAATTTTTTTTCTCTTTCTACAGTTACCTCCATTAAACAGCTTTAACCCTTTGAACCCGACAGGCCGGTTTACCGGCCTTTTTGTAACGGTGTATATACCCGAAAGGCCGGTATACCGGCCTAGCTCTCTACCGTCATAACCCAACAGGCCGGTATACAGGCCTGTATTATGTGCAAAATTTTACTTTTTATAAAATTTTCAAAAATTGCAGGGGGAGGCCCGGGTTATGGTGCCGAAATATGGGGGAGATTAGGGTTCAAAGGGTTAAGAGCTATCATACAACTCTCATCATGCTTGTTAACACATTAACCCCTAGTTATCAACATTCTCCCTAAACTACATGCACACAGCTGCTCAGACATCCCGTGCAGCTGAATTGTCAATCCAACATTAAATTTTGCTCGTCTCCATAATGCTTGCACAATGCAGTGAGCATTGCCTGCACATCTACCATCCACTTAGAGGGAGTGTTGCTAGAGACGACTTTACGGGGCATGAGGTAATTGCCTACTTCCAAGGTCTGTAGCATCAAGGTCATGCATGGTACACTAAAGTGTGTGGTATTATAGAAAGGTAGACAGATGTAGCTCTACAATGATAGCAAAATATCTGGACATTTTAGTTGCACTACAATATACAGAAGGAAAAGAAACTGTTTCTGGACCCATTTCCTTTTTCACCCAAAATTCGCCCATGGTTAGAATCTGAATTTGTGTCCAGATTTGAGACTTTATGGCCTCACATGTACGGCAGACCAGTCTGAAGCGCATGCAGACAGGTGAACCTGTGTAAAAAGTAGGATAAGATGGACATTCTGAATAAAGAGTCTTCTCCATACGAAAAATATGGGTCCGTTAAGCATTAAAAAAAAAGTCTTTTTTTCACCTTCTGCTCATGTGCCAGCAAACTAATCAATGAAAAACATTTTCTGTAGCATGACCAGCCATTTGTCTAATGGAATATTGCTTGGAAATCGACGTATTAGGATGTATTCAGAAATAGTCCCCAGAAAGTGTTTTCCTACTCGCATTTCATGCAAAAACAGCAAAAACCTCCAGGGTTTAAGAGCGGATATAGCATAGTTGGATCTGAGAATATAATTAAAGTTCTTTAATAATCTGGACTCCATATCTTCAAATGTCTCATTATATGAACACCAATTTATGGGAACAGTTTTCTTCTTAAGATCTTTAGCGCAAAGTGATTACCCAGTTTCTTCTTTCGCCCATACAAAATAATTTCTTTGGATTATCAGACTTCAATATAATCAGTGTAATCAGTGTATTACAGGTGCTCCAGTGACCTATGTGGCAAGAGCATCTGCCTGGGATGTGTGAGGGTACGGGTTCAAAACCCTAACCGAGTCATACCAAAGACATACAAATGGTACTAGCAACTACCTATATTGGCACTCCGCATTAAGTGGTTAGTGTTAGGATTGGTCAGCCTGGTGTTCAGGATAATGTGACGGGGGGGAGGAAGGGGGGACAAGATGCTAGATGTCTGTGACATGATGCCTGCCTGAGTGCTCAACACCCCTATAAACTGTCACAATGCAGACATCATTGTGATCTGACTGAATATTTCTTTAAAGCTATGATAATCGTCCAAATATCACACACACTCACATGTGCAGGGTTGGGTCAACATCGTGTATTTACTTCCTTAATGCAGCATCCAGCTGCAAACTAAGCATCTACTAATCTACTGTTGCATAATGTGTCAGGAGATCTCGGTCTGTACAGTTTTTTAGTCTTAATCAGCAAACACCATAGACCTTAATCTGCTGGCACTTTATACTATTTCAGATCAGGGTCTATATTATTTGTAACTGGACCCAAAGTATAAGCAAATACATAAAAATGATGTGTACAAAAGGCCTGTTGAAGCCTGTTGATAAATCACAGTAGGACTATGGTTGCTTACTGGTCAATATATTGGACTAGTGACTTAAAGGATGCTGGTTCAGCTCCCAGAGCAGGCAAGATTACTAGTAGCATGGAAAATGCAACTTACTCTAATTACCTCAACATGATATAACCTTCACATATTTTGCACACCATAAAACAAGTCCCAATCAAATCAAGTTATAAATGACAGGCAATTAAATGACCACACACTTCTCAGGACAGACGACTTTTATGCATTCTTGAGATCTACAAGTAAACTTAATTAAACAAATGGATTGTATGAGTGTCCTTTTATACTGAGGCTTTGGCCAAGTCAGGCTTCACTGTATAATAATGTGGTCATTAACTCCAACTGTGACGAGCTAAATCGATGTTTGTTTAGTCATGAAATTTTTGTCCTCTGTTCTGGACTCAGACTGTAATTAGCTCCTCTCGACATCAAAATCAAACCAAAATCTAGAAAACATTCAGAACCAAACTGTACTGTATTTCACAAGTGACCTATTTTGCAACATTACAAGCTACCTTGATAAATAAAAAGGAAGCCTTCAAAGTTTATAAAATATATTGATTATTTAAACTGCTATGACCTTGATAAATAAAAAGGAAGACTGCAATGTTTATAAAAAGTATGGATTATTTAAACTGCATTTTCAACTATGAATACAATGTAATATGATATGTAAAGTGCATGACAGGCAATCACTCTTTAATCAGTGTCAGTCTGTTTACCAGATTTATGCCAAAAAAAGAGCACGTAAACCATAAAACTTTATTTATTTCATGCAAAAATCCAAGTAAGTTTGTTAGTTTTAAAAGTCAATCTCTTATACTAAAAGTAATAAAAGTATAAAATAAATGTTTGTTAACACATAAAATGAAGGCCTATACATAAAGGGGTTCTTACAAGAAGGATACAAAGCTCTTAAATCTTAGTTTTAGCATGCTGCTGAGTCTGCAACTATTGCATTTCATGTAAATGTCATTATAATAAAAAAAAATGGAATTTAAATCATACAAAAAGATTATTTTTTTATAAAAGAAAAAAAACAAAGTTTTAGGCATTTGCCATTCTGCATTTCATTTAAGCATCTGTAAGGAATGCATTTTTATTCTATCCACTTGTCACAAACTCATCGACCTTTCTTCTTTCATTACATGTCACAGGTTGATTTTTTTATTTATTAAAAGACAAACTAAAATCATTCAAGTTAACTTTGTACCTGGTACTCATTTACATTGTTTTTACTTGTGCATATATGTGTGTGTGTGTGTGTGTGTGTGTGTGGTTTAGATTTTTAAAGTAGCTTTAAATTTTTTTTTAGTAATATCGCTAATATGTCTGCAGTGTGGCAATTTATAGTGATGTCTAGCACTGGATCATAATGATGCAGACATGTAGCATAATGTCCCTCCCAGTCACATTATCCTGACACCAGGCCAACCAGTCCTAACACTAACCTCCTAATGCTGATCGCTTAGCAGAGGCAGCTGTTTGTACCATTTTTATAAGCTTTTGGTATGACTCAGCCAGAGATTGAACCCAAGACCTCTTGCATATGAGGGGGTTGCGCTACCCACTTGGCAATCAGAGCGGTCTTTTTACTCATGCAAGCAGTTACATTTGATGATGGTGATGATGGTGGTGGTTGCAATGATGATGATGGTGGTGGTAGTGGTGATGATGATAATGATTCTGATGTAAAATACTAACAAATATCTGCCTAAATAGCTTACAACACTTTATTAACAGTTACACCATACTAAAAAGGGAAAGAAGATGAAGGATCTGTAATGAGTCTACTGTGTGTGTTTACATGGCATTTTTAACTGTCAGAGAATATGTGTTAAGACAAATATATGTAAAAGGTATGAAGCAGGTTCTTTCATGTGCCATATCAATTTGGATGCAGAAAGACAAGATATGTGAACCATGCCTAACCTAAAATACTTCTGTTCTATTGTCTATTTTGGTTTACAAGTGATTGCCATCTTGTGGCATTGTGGCAGAACTTCAAGTGATATTAGTTAACTAAATAAATCTTGGCTGTTACTCATAAATTTACACCAAAATTCTTAAAGAATATTATTTTCAATGAGTCTTATATGTACTATTAATATTTACACATAAGCAATTACAATTTTTACATTAATAAATGTTCTTTGCTTTTTAAAAATACAAGGCATTAAAAGTGCATGATTGTAAAATTCAAGTTTGGTTAAAGCTATAGAACTTAGGTGTACTTGCTGGTATAATTCAAATTTGGTTAAAGCTATAGGACTTAGGACTTAGGTATGCTTGTATGTAAAATTCAAATTTGGTTAAGGACCTAGGACTTAGGTTTGCTTGTTGGTATAATTAAAATTTGGTTAAAGCTATAGGACTTTGGTGTGCGTGTTTGTATAATTCAAAGTTTGGTTAACCCTTTGAACCCTAATCTCCCCCATATTTCGGCACATTAACCCTAGCCTCCCCGGCAATTTTTGACAATTTTCTAGCGAATCTAGCGAATAACATAACACAGGTTGGGATACCAGCCTGTCGGGTTATGGCGGTAGATAGCTAGGCCGGTATACCGGACCTTCGGGTATATACACCATTACAACAGGCCGGTCGGGTTCAAAGGGTTAAGGACCTAGGACTTAGGTGTACTTATTTGTATAATTCAAAATTTGGTTCATGATATGGGATTTAGATATATATGCAGACAATAAAGTTATTCTGATTTGCACTTTCTTCAAAAATGTGCTGTTTTGATATAATTTTTCAACACATATTAGTAAGTACAGTAGTAAATTTGAAACAAATTTTGTTTCTTTGTCATCCTTTTGTATTGTTTGCAAATCTACTCTGAGTACAATTCTTGACTCAACACATTAAAGGAAGTTGAATATGAGCACAGCGAAATACAAAATGTCCACTAATTGCACTTAATTATAGGGCTTTGTTTATTACTTCTGTTTATGCCAATACAGACCTAAATTGTATAAGTCAGAGACAAATTAAATTTTCAGTATTTCAGATACTAACATGAAACGTTTCAAGAGACAATCAATTATTGGAACAAATGCACAATAATTAATGTTTCTACATTACATAAAAGAAAAACAATTGTGGTCTAAGGCCTTCTCAAGCTCACACAAGGTCTGAGGCCTTCTCAAGCTCACACAAGGTCTGAGGCCTTCTCAAGCTCACACAAGGTCTGAGGCCTTATAAAGCAGAAATATATGGTTTGAGGCCTCATCAAATGGTCTGTTAGAAAATTTGAGCTTTATCAAGCTAGCTCTGCTTAACATCAAACATTGCTAATATTCCTGACACAGTGAGGAAGGGAGGTCTAAAAACAATGGTACTGACATATTGACCTTTATTATGATTGAAGACTGTAAATACAACAATTTGGACATCATTAACACCAGATACAATGCCAAATAAATGAGCTTCTTGACAGAAAACTGCCTAACAATTCCATCTTGCATATTACTCCCTTCCAAGCAGCAGTCTTGCATACTGTCTAAAACTCACCATTAGCTTAATTTATGTTCCAACAGTATAGGCAGTCACTACAAGTTACTGTATTTACCCTGTCAAATATGCTTTTCCTTACAATATAACCAGGCATTATAGATAATTTACCTTATTGACCCTAATATATCTTCCCGTGATATAGGCAGTCTATATAGGTAAGCTACCCTATTTACTCCTCTAATGTATTTGCACAATACAAGCAGTCACTGTAGGTAAGCTACAGTATGATAATAGATACCATATATACATTAGCTACTATATATATATATATATATATATATATATATATATATATATATATATATATATATATATATATACCCTACCTACCATATATACCCTAACTACCATATATACACTAGCTACAATATAATACCCTAGCTACCATATATACCTTAGATACCATATATACCTTAGCCACCATATATACCCTAGTTACTATATATACCCTAGCTACAATATATACCCTAGCTACTCTATTAACCTTGCTACCATGTATACCTAGCTACTCTATTAACCTAGCTACCATGTATACCCTAGCTACCATATATACCCTAGCTAACATATATACCTTAGATACCATATATACCTTAGATACCATATATACCTTAGCCACCATATATACCCTAGTTACTATATATACCCTAGCTACCATATATACCCTAGCTACTCTATTAACCTAGCTACCATGTATACCTAACTACTCTATTAACCTAGCTACCATGTATACCCTAGCTAACATATATACCTTAGCTACCATATATACCATAGCTACCAATATACCCTAACTACCATATATACCTAACTACCTAATATACCCTAGTTACTATATAAGGACCCTAGCTACCATATATACCCTAGTTACTATATAAGGCCCCTAGCTACCATATATACCCTAGTTAATATATATACCCTAGCTACCTTATATAACCTAGCTACTATATATACCTAACTACTATATTACCCTAGTTACCATATATACCCAAGCTACCATATATACCTTAGCTACCATATAAACCCTAACTACCATATATACCCTAACTATCATATATACCCTAGCTAATATCATGCATCACACTGTGAAGAGCTGTAGCAGTAGACTTGGACTGAAACACCATGCAACTTTGAGCTGAATTTAAAATTCAGTTTATACTACTAGCCAATCAGAAACAATCTTTGAAACAGAACATCTTCATGATTGGTTAAAACAAAATATCAATCTCTAACACATGCAAGAGTTTGTGTTTTATTTCCAGGAAATAAGCAATATGGAAAGTAATGGTTTGTCAGCACTTGGAGTAACCTGATTTTGGTCTGTCAGCCTTGCCATAACTGGCTCTTTGATACAGAGAAATAAAAACAGCAACTAGAGGTTTTCGTTTGGTTTGGTGCTTTAGGCATAACAATACAATTAGGTTATTTAGTGCTGTGGCAATTAAAGTACTTTGCCCAAGGACACACCATGATAGCTGACCCAAGAAGATCCAATGGTATGATTCTAACCTGCACAAGTCCATCATGCTAATAAATGAGCCACCTTGGCATATTGTGGAATAGCATGGTTGGGATAAGTCTGCCTTGCCACAATTGGCTCTCTTTCATCCATGATATCATGAGTAATATAGAACTCACTTCCTATAACACCCTTCATTATAACATGAGTAAATATAGCACTCCCTTGCTATAAGGCCCTATATTATAAAAATAGCATTCCCTTGCTATAACACTCTTCATTATACCAACAGTAACACTAGCAATCCCTTGCTATAAGGCTTTATATTATACCATCAGTAAATAAAGCACTCCCTTGCTATAAGGCTTTATATTATACCATGAGTAAATATAGCACTCCCTTGCTATAAGGCTTTTTATTATACCATGAGTAAATATAGCAATCCCTTGCTATAAGGCCCAATATTATACCATCAGTAAATAAAGCACTCCCTTGCTATAAGGCTTTATATTATACCATCAGTAAATAAAGCACTCCCTTGCTATAAGGCTTTATATTATACCATCAGTAAATAAAGCACTCCCTTGCTATAAGGCTTTATATTATACCATCAGTAAATAAAGCACTCCCTTGCTATAAGGCTTTATATTATACCATCAGTAAATAAAGCACTCCCTTGCTATAAGGCTTTATATTATACCATCAGTAAATAAAGCACTCCCTTGCTATAAGGCTTTATATTATACCATCAGTAAATAAAGCACTCCCTTGCTATAAGGCTTTATATTATACCATCAGTAAATAAAGCACTCCCTTGCTATAAGGATCTATATTATACCATCAGTAAATAAAGTATTCAATTGCTATAAGGCCCTATAATATACCATGAGTAAATATAGCACTCCCTTGTTATAAGGCCTTATATTATACCATGATTTCTGTTATACAATAAGTATGGTTATGGATCCCCATTCATTATTTAAAAGAATTACATACTGCACTTCATTATAAGGCTGAGTCTCACATGGCTTGCATGGACAGCATTATACTAAGAGATAGGGGCCCTGAGTGGCTGAGCGGTCTAAAGTGCTCTCCATTATGGATCACTGCCGTCTGTGTGGGTTAGAGTCTCAGATTCAGCCAATGTGGTTATGTGAGAAAGTTTGTCAGTAGCTTCTCGTGGGTCAGTGGTTCTTTCTAGTTGTTTTACCCAGTTCTTTGTCCACCGTTAATACAGGCCGCCATGCATAGCCTTTCATGTGCTGTAAAATGGTGTTAAACACTACAACAACTCACTATAAGACTATATTCCATGGCTGATATGGACACAAGCATTTCATTATAAGGTGGTCTCACTATAAGACTATACTCCATGGCTGATATGGACACAAGCATTTCATTATAAGGTGGTCTCACTATAAGACTATATTCCATGGCTGATATGGACACAAGCATTTCATTATAAGGTGGTCTCACTATAAGACTATACTCCATGGCTGATATGGACACAAGCATTTCATTATAAGGTGGTCTCACTATAAGACTATATTCCATGGCTGATATGGACACAAGCATTTCATTATAAGGTGGTCTCACTATAAGACTATATTCCATGGCTGATATGGACACAAGCATTTCATTATAAGGTGGTCTCACTATAAGACTATACTCCATGGCTGATATGGACACAAGCATTTCATTATAAGGTGGTCTCACTATAAGACTATATTCCATGGCTGATATGGACACAAGCATTTCATTATAAGGTGGTCTCACTATAAGACTATATTCCATGGCTGATATGGACACAAGCATTTCATTATAAGGTGGTCTCACTATAAGACTATATTCCATGGCTGATATGGACACAAGCATTTCATTTTAAGGTGGTCTCACTATAAGACTATATTCCATGGCTACCATTCAGAGCATTATAATGAGGGAAGAATGTACCATACTGTAAATGCTACATCCTCCAGGATACTTATTGAAAGTTTTGAGACCGAGATTTGATAAAATATGATAAAGAATTTTCTCAATCAAATTAAATTTCTTCTATGTGGTCTGAACTTTGTATAAATGTGCAAAGAAAATTGTATGTTATTGCTGCAATTTTTACATACCTGCCAGAACATGATGGGTCATGCCAAAACAGAGTTTAATCTCACAAACCCCTATGTCACACAATCTTCAGTAATTGCTTGAAAATGAGAGAGAAAAAAACTTTCTTGACACCAGGATTTATGCCTGTATCCTATATAAACAGTAAACAGTCATGCTTAATGCTTCTAGAAAACTCTCAAATTTGCTGCAGTTTATACAGTTGATCGCCAGAGATCAAAGGTCAAAGGTCAGAGGATCAGAAATAAATAACAAGCAGTGCATAAATTACTTAACTGAATTACTGCCATGTTATGTTGAGTGCTGCTGTAGGAGGGTCCAGATAATTACATCTATTCCAATGGGCACTACTGCAATGGCATCATGTAATGTAATATTTTTATTTTGTCATCTTCCATTGGGAATGGTCTTTAAAGTGTTCAGTAATTATACCCCACCAGACACCACTGGAGAACAATTCCTCAGAACAATAACAATAACAATATGCACCCAGCAATACAGACCTAGATCTGCAGTTGTAACAGTGTTTCCTTTTACTTTTGATTCAAATCAAGTTTAACATTATTAGACCAGGCATAATGCAGAAATCGAGGTCGACCCTGATCAGACTGGTACTATACACATACAGATATAGGTCTACCCTGATCAGACTGGTACTATACACACACAGATATAGGTCTACACTGATTAGAAAGACAATGTACACACAATTATGTGTCTACCCTGATCAGGCTGGTACTATACACAGACAGATATAGGTCTACCCTGATCAGACAGGCAACTTATACAGACCGATCTGGGTCTATGCTGATTCCACTGCTTGAACAAAGGATTTTTTCTTCAAGTTACGCGAGATCGCACTGGTGGCCTAGTGATTCAAAGAGCATCAGCCTTAGATACAGAAAGTCATGGGTTTGAATCCCGGCCAAGTTATACAGAAGACTATAAAAATAGTACTAACAGCTTCCTTGCTTGGTACTCAGCATTAGTAGGTTAGTGTTAGGATTGATCTGTCTAGTGGCAGGATAACATGACTGGGTGGAACATGATGCTACATGTCGGCAGCATGATGCCCAAGTGCTAGACATCACTATAAACTGACACATTGCAGACACTGTAGCAAAATGATCAAATTTTTTTAAAGCCATGCTAAAAATCCAAATCACACATGCACACACATGCACTTCCAGCTGTATGCATGTAAATTTGTGTGTTCAAAGTATAAGCATGGAGTCCATGTAAGAGCAAGTGAGGAATGCTCAACAATAACAATCATCAACCCATCCAATTTCATCAAAATATCTCAGGAAAGGTACCTGCTGTAATGCAAGCTATATATCAGTAGGATTTTTGTCAGAACTTGTCTAAGAAGTATCTTGTTTTTTTAAGTAGATTTGAAATGAATTAAATGGTTCATTAATGTAAATCTTCAATCTGAAGACTTATGGAAAGTTTCAGACATCATGCATTTAAACTCTGTCCACTGTGGTTGTGTGTGTGTTTGTATCTATATATATACACACAAACACAAAGATAAATATCAGTAGGTTGACAGGAGAGAATCAGAATTACATAATATGTCTTGGCCATGTGTTGTATTTGTTTGTCTCTGTGCTAAACTGGGAATGTAGGCAGAGATTGTATACTGTTTAGATCTAATCTTTTATCATTGACTCATCCTAACTACAGTGCTACACAGTATACACTGGCTCTATATAGAATGTAGTACTGATTGTCATCACTGCCCCAATCTAATCCTGACTGATGCTACAATACTCTAATTTTTCATACACCTATTATTGTTACTGTTTAGGTGTAGGGGGCATGTGAAAAAAAAAAGAATTGCCATCTTCAATAAATTAAAAATATTGAGTTCAGTTTATCCAATGAAGCATGTGCAATATGCCTGCTGTGAGAAACTCAATTTTCTCAAATTCCCTGACTGTGGATATGACCCATAACCAGGGTACATGTAGTCTTTGCTATATTATCACAAATTAATTTTTGACAGAAAGCTGTCCACTTTATGAAAGCAATCTTCAACTGTAGAAATATGTGAAATTACAGTAATAAAGTAATTGTAAAACATAGTATAATTAAGTTACAATATTTTTTGTATCATAATAAAGGTCTTTTTATGTGAGCGATACGCTACTTATACACGAGTATATACAGTAATTATTTTCCAAAATCAGTATGCTGTTCAGTACTGTATATAATCACTTGTAAGTCAACTGCAAACAACATTGACCCAGACTATTTTCCAAAATCAGTATGCTGTTCAGTACTGTATATAATCACTTGTAAGTCAACTGCAAACAACATAGACCCAGACCTACCTTTGCTTAATGCGCTGGTACAAAACTGGTCTACAAATTACTACTAACAAACTATACAAAGATCTATCAACTCCTAAGGCAACTGCAGATCTTGGTCTGTGCACACTGAAAATGGAATCAGCTCCCAAGCAAGTATTCACAGCACATTTAAGAATGCAAATTTATTACAACCCACACCTATCAAAATTGTTTGATTATGAATTTTTTTTTCTCTTCTTTTTTTTTTTAACCTCATTCCTTATTATTAATATGACCAGCCATGTAGAACACATGCATGTTTTTGTATGACCCAGCCATGTGGAAAAAAGCAACCTTTGTCTGACCTGCCATGTTAAAGCATCCATCCATTCAGATTACATGCATATTTTTGTATGACCCAGCCATGTGGAAAAAAGCACTATTTGTCTGACCTGCCATGTTAAAGCATCCATCCATTCAGATTACATGCATATTTTTGTATGACCCAGCCATGTGGAAAAAAGCAACCTTTGTCTGACCTGCCATGTTAAAGCATCCATCCATTCAGATTACATGCATATTTTTGTATGACCCAGCCATGTGGAAAAAAGTACTATTTGTCTGACCTGCCATGTTAAAGCATCCATCCATTCAGATTACATGTATATTTTTGTATGACCCAGCCATGTGGAAAAAGCAACCTTTGTCTGACCTGCCATGTTAAAGCATCCATTCATTCAGATTACATGTATATTTTTGTATGACATAGGGGATTAATTTAAGTGGAATCATGATTAAAACTATAAATGGGCTTCCAAAGAAAGCAACATTATCTTTAAAAAATAGTGAAAAAAAAACTGGTAAATTGAACATTTAACAGAATTTATGAAGAATCAAATGAAGTATGAAAAATGATTCAACACAGCAAAATGATATTGTTGTTGTAGTTGTTGCCATTTTTCAGCACAAGATAGGCTATACATGGCGACCAGTATTAATGGTCGAGTAAGAATCAGCGAAAACCCCAGAAGGAACCACCAACCCACAAGAAGCTACTGGCTTTCTCACATACCCACACTGGCCAAATCTGAGACTTGAACCCATGCAGAGGTGAGATGGCAGTGATCTGTAGTGGAGAGTGCTTTAGACCACTTGGCTGCTCTGGGCCTCCCAGCACAAAATGACCGTTCATGCATATTATGCAGTCAGATTTCATGCTTTATTGTTGTTGTTGTTGTAGTAGGGTTTAACGCCATTTTTCAGCACATGATTATCACTGATGGAGGAAGAACCCAGGAAAAACCCCGGAAAGAACCACCGACCCATGAGAAGCTACTGGCAAGCTTTCTCACATAACTACATTAGCCGAATCTTAGACTCGAACCCACACAGACAGGTGAGATGGCACTGATCCGTAACAGAGAGCACAGTGACCACTCGGGCCCCCTTCATGCTTTATTACTTGCTTTATAAAAACAGAATGTTATTTAATGATTGCTGTCAAAGCGTTCAGAAAGTGAATGCATAAGTAGAAATCCTTTTATCATACTTTAAACAAATAGGCATCACAAAATGCAATTTTAACCAATCAAACAGGCATCACAAAATGCAATTTTAACCAATCAAATAGGCATCACAAAATGCAATTTTAACCAAACAGGCATCACAAAATGCAATTTTAACCAATCAAATAGGCATCACAAAATGCAATTTTAACCAATCAAACAGGCATCACAAAATGCTATTTTAACCAATCAAATAGGCATCACAAGCAATTTTAACCAATCAAATGCTTCTTGTTTTTAAAAAGGCTTGGTCAATTTTTTTAAATTATATTTTAAAAAGTAAATAACTGTCTTCATTGTTGTAATTGCAATAAAGTACACAGCAAGCTAGTAAAAGGGAATAATGTAAACGAAATGTAAGAATGAAATAAAAATTCATCTTTTGAAACTGATTAAAAACACTCAAATCATTGTTTTAATTCAATCTACATATATAATTTCAGTTTCTTTATTCTAATAACTATTACTACATCATGAAAGATTCTTGCTCATCCACTTTCTGCACTAAAATGATATTTAATATTATGACATGTTACTGTTTATGACATGCAAAAGCCTTCAAAGAGAGAGAATGTTTAATTCTGTGTGTCGAATACGCTACATACTGGTTGTGCTTCTATTATGATAGACATCATATACTTCTTGTCGATATGATGCTTGCAGTATATGCAAGGAATCAAATATACACTCCAGTGGGCTTGATTGGCATGTCCGCCTTGGATGCAGGAGGTCGCAGGTTCAAACCAAGTCATAGGAAAGAATTATAAAAATGGTACTAATAGCTGCCTTGCTTGGCGTTCAGTATTAATATGTTAGTGTTAGGACTGGTCAGCCTGGTGCCAGGATAATGTGACTGGGTGGGACATGATGCGACTGGGTGGGACATGATGTTTTTTTGGTTTTTTTTTTTATGGTTTAACGCCATTTTTCAGCACAATATAGGCTATACATGGCGGCCAGTATTAATGGTGGAGGAAGAAACCGGACAAAGCCCGGAAAGAACCACTGACCCACGACAAGCTACTGGCAAGCTTTCTCACATAACTACATTTGCTGAATCTTAGACTCGAACACACGCAGACAGAGGTGAGAAGGCAGTGGTCCGTAACGGACAGCGCTTTAGACCACTCGGCCACTCGGGGCCCCGGACATGATGTTACATGTTTGTGGCATGATGTACCTGGAGTGTTAGACATCACTATAAACTACCACAGTACTATGTAAAATTCAAATTGCACACACAAGGAATTGTTCCTTCTTGCTGTTGTGATTGACAAAGTAACATTCTATTAACCTGGAGTTTTGAAATTTATTTTTTGCTTGTCTTTGTGGATAATGTTTTGCTTCCAGAATCACACTCTGAAAAAACTGAACCATACTTGACCATTATTCCAAGAAATGAAATAATCATGTCATGAATTGTATGTATGTATGTATGTATGTATGTATGTATGTATGTATGTATGTATGTATGTATGTATGTATGTATGTATGTATGTATGTATGTATGTATGTATGCCACAATGCAGATATTATGGAGATATGGCTGAATTATTTTAAAGCTACGTTAAAAATCCAAATCACAAAAACATACACACACACCCATAAATGTGTGATATTATTATCCTTGTCCTAATAATTAGTAATGGGTTTGGTTTTGCTTATGTACATAGATATAATAATTCACCCTTCTTAAATTACCCTGATACCAATGGCCATGAAGTACAAAATAAAAGAAACTTTAGAAGAAACTAGGTAAAACATCAGGTAATTAGAAGTAAGTACTAATTAATTAAGCAATTAGAAGTAAGTACTAATCATCTAATGATGTATAACTGGCACCAAAAAGTTGAAGTTACTAGATAAATCATTTACCTGTTGAGATCCCAAGTGAGCACGGGTATGCACTTTCACCCAGATGAAGTTATTTTCCAGGTAGGACTATGTGCACAGGAGAGGAGTGAAGATTTGGCAAATAATAACCTGACAATGAGACAGATTACATTGTAAATAGGTGTGAAATAATAGGTGTATCATGTCTCTGTACCATATTTAACACAATAATAACAAATGCCTTCACAAGTACAATGCCCAATCTTGGTCCAAATCTTTAAAAAGAAATGCCTTTGAAGTTCAAGTGTCTCAATTACAATATGGAGATGATTTTTATAAACTTACTATCAAACATTCCTTGTTTCATTAACCTCTTAAGTTTGTGGGTTAAGTCAGTGCAAAACATCAAGGGCTAAATCAGTGTAAAACTTTGTGGACTAAATCAGTGTAAAACTTTGTGGACTAAATCAGTGCAAACCTTTGTGGACTAAATCAGTGCAAACCTTTGTGGACTAAATCAATGCAAACCTTTGTGGACTAAATCAATGCAAATCTTTGTGGACTAAATCAGTGCAAATCTTTGTGGACTAAATCAGTGCAAATCTTTGTGGACTAAATCAGTGTAAAACTTTGTGGACTAAATCAATGCAAACCTTTGTGGACTAAATCAATGCAAACCTTTGTGGACTAAATCAATGCAAATCTTTGTGGACTAAATCAGTGCAAATCTTTGTGGACTAAATCAGTGCAAATCTTTGTGGACTAAATCAGTGTAAAACTTTGTGGACTAAATCAATGCAAACCTTTGTGGACTAAATCAATGCAAACCTTTGTGGACTAAATCAGTGCAAATCTTTGTGGACTAAATCAGTGTAAAACTTTATGGACTAAATCAATGCAAATCATTGTGGACTAAATCAGTGCAAATCATTGTGGACTAAATCAGTGTAAAACTTTGTGGACTAAATCAGTACAAAACTCCATGTTCGAAACATTGTGGGCTACATCAGTACAAAACTTCATGGGTTAAATCGGTGCAAACCATTGTGGGATAAATCAGTGCAAACTTCAAGGGCTACATCAGTATAAAATATTGTAGGCTAAATTAGAACAAAACACTGTGGGCTAAATTAGTACAAACGTTTGTGGGCTACATCAGTGCAAAACACTGTGAGCTAAATCAGTGTCAAACATGGGCTAAATCAGTGCAAAACTTTGTGGGCTAATTAGTACAAACGTTTGTGAGCTAAATCAGTCCAAAACACTGTGAGCTAAATCAGTGTAAACTTCATGGGCTACATCAGTCCAAAACATTGTGGGCTAAATTAGTACAAAACATTCTGGGCTAAATTAGTACAAAAGTTTGTGAGCTACATCAGTCCAAAACAATGAGCTAAATCCGTGTAAACTTCATGTGCTACATCAGTACAAATCAGTACAAAACATTGTGGGCTAAATTAGTACAAACGTTTGTGGGCTACATCAGTCCAAAACACTGTGAGCTAAATCGGTGTAAACTTCATGGGCTACATCAGTCCAAAACACTGTGAGCTAAATCAGTGTTAAACATGGGCTAAACCAGTGCAAAACTTAAGTAGAAAATGTTAAGTAAATCAAAACAACATTAACCAAAATCTTCAAGCAAATTTTCTATGACTGTCCTAATTGTTTTCAAAGTTAAAGATATGACAGCCCGTCAAAAACTAAACTGACTCAATTTTATCACAATTCCTGCAAAGTATTATGAGAATCCATCAAGAGATTTTAGAAATATACCATTACTACTCAATTATGAGTCAAATCAAATAGCAAACAACAAAGATCTTGATCTGCCATAGAATAATCAGATCAGGGTCTATGTTATTTCTTGTACTGATTACTCCTAACAAACTGCACAGACACAGATCTGCCAGCATATTATGTGACGACAGATCTGGGTCTGCGAAGTTTGCAGTTTGACTCCTCTTTTAAGTATGATATATGGTATTTATATATAAAAAATAAATACAAGTATACTGTATAGAATTGAAAGTATATAAACAGTATGTAATGTTGTTGTTGTAAGGTTTAACATCATTTTTCAGCACAAGATAGGCTATCTATGGCAGCCAGTATTAATGGTGGAGGAAGAATCCAGAAAAATCCGGAAAGAACCACCGACCCACGAGAAGCTAATGGAAAGCTTTCTCGCATACCCACATGGGCCGAATCCGAGACTCGAACCCACACAGACAGAAGTGAGATAGCAGTGATCCATAACAGAGTACTTTAGAACCACTTGACCACTCGGGGGCCCAAGTATGTAAATGAAAGACTTTAAACTAAATCTTTAAGAAAAACTCGAGAGGTCAACAGTTTGGGTAACAGAAAAGTAACTGATATTGTCTTGCTTTCCATGAATATGGGCTTGACAAAATGGATTTCCTTTTCATCATGACTGTATTGGGAGCAAAAAAATGCACCTCCAAAGGTGAGAGCTCCCAAAAGTAACTTGAAGTTAACTCTTCTAATCTTATTCTACAAACATTCATGTGATTATGACAGTGTCTATGACATCAGCTGTGTGTCATTATTGCAAAATTAACTTCACAAATTTACCCAAATAACAAATTTTAAAATCATAGTGTGGGTACATGTATTATGTTTAGTATGGTACAAATACACGGATATGGGAGAGTTCATAAAGCATGTAGAGGTGAAATGTCATGACATGCTGCTTGACCCACAAATACCATATTTACTCTGATTAGAGGAGTTATCATAAACAAATGATAGGTAATTGACATTACTGTACCACTTAACTAATGGAAACAGTGATTGTGTATGTTTGTGTGTGTTTTGTAGTTTTAACATAGCTTTATAAAAAAATTCAGTCATAATACTATGATGTCTACAGTAATGTCTAGCACTTGGGGATCATGCCACAGATGAAATCATCATGTTCCACACAGTTACACTATCCTGCCACCATAGTAACCAGTCCTTACACTAACTTTTTAATGCTTAATGCTGAGCATCAAGAGAAGCAGCTGTTAGTACCATTTTTGTAAGTCTTTGGTATGACTCAGTTGAGGTTTTGAACCTGCAACCTCCCACATTTAAGGCGTATGCTCCAACCACTTAGGCCACCAAAGCATTCTCACAATGATGCAAATTATAATGAGTTTATGTTAGATTCGTATACTTGCATTATATTTATCCTACTACATATGTAAATAAAATGATTTTGATTGACTGATAGAGAAAGGACCATTGATTGATCATCAGTAACCTTCCCACACAAATAAAATTGGAAAAGACCAAAACTAATAACTCCTCATGATTTGTAAATTAAATAAAACTTCATCTAGCACTAGGGGCAGTGGATGTATCACAGAATCTCAGTGGATGTATCACAGAATCTCAGTGGATGTATCATGGAGGATCTCAGTGTATGTATCACAAATAATCTCAGCTGATTTATCACATAGAATCTCAGTAGATGTATTACATAGAATCTCAGTGGATGTATTTCCATAATTATTTCAATGATGTGAAATGCAACAAATGTGACCTCATCAGGTAATCATAATTAATTATAAAAGGAACTATTCAGATGATAAAGACATATTCTCATTAAAACAAGAGATTTACTATACACACACAAAGTTTTATTTTAGTGGAAAAGGTAGAATAACATGGCAGGGTACCCATGGCATTCAAATGGTGATGTTACTGTGCTGTACATTCTCTTTCAAGCAAAACAGCTACCACAGAAAAAATATTTCTGCTCTTTAGAATTGGACATGACACTGCAGCTTGATACGGTACATGTACTTTGCAGTTAGATATGGCACTGTTCAATTGGGCATGACACTTTACAACTGAACATGGTACTTTCAACTGGAAAAAGCATCGTGTAACTGGAAATTAAAACATTCATCTGTTATTCAAGGAAGCACTCAGACAGGATACTTTGGCATTCAAATGACAGTTTTGTAGTGATGCAGCATATTTTATTCAAGCAAGATGCAATCTGGTGATGTTTTATGTGTCTAAGCTTGTTTAAACAAGAGATTCTTTTTTTCAAATTAAAGGTAGCATGTTCCGAATAATCTGACACTGATAATGAAGTTATAAAATCCAAGACTGTATCATTATATACGGGACTACTCACGTGTACCTTGTGGAGACATAAATTATCTCATCGTCGTATAACTGGCTAAATACTCCAGTATTTAATTCATGATCTTCTTTCAGTTGTGGATCTTAATTGGCAATATCCAAAGTGATACTGCTTTCGTTAAATAAACTGACAAAATATACTCGTATCCATGTGGTGTGAACACATTAGGCCATCTATACTTACTAAAAGAAGGGATTTGTACACAGAGACTTGTACCATAAATTAGTGAATATATTATGACAAAATATACTCGTATCCATGTGGTGTCAACACATTAGACCATCTATACTTACTAAAAGAAGGGATTTGTACACAGAGACTTGTACCATAAATTAGTGAATATATTATGCAACCAAGATTTATCCCTAAATTGTACCCCTCCATTCTTGTTGGGTTTATACATTTATGTCTGCATGTTATACAATTTGATTTTTACTTGTATTACCAGGTTTTCATACGTAATATTTTAAAAGATCAAACGTTGCACCAAGCTGGAAATAGTAAACAAGTCTTAAGTGTTCATTATGTAATTATGTTTTACATTTCAGCAAAATATTGCAACGTTTAAAGACGACATAATAACAAGATAACAAGATCTAATGGCCTAGTAGTCAGAGCATCTGCTTTGGATGCAGGAGGTCACAGGTTCAATCCCCAGCCAAATCATACTAAAATTCAAAAAATTGGTTTTAACAGCTGCCTCACTCATTAAGTGACAGTTAATGTTCGGCCTGGTCGGCCTGGTGGAAAATGTGACTGGGTTGGGACATGATGTTACATGACTCCTGTATAACGCCCCAGTGCTAGATATCACTATGAACTACCATGTTGCAGACATCATAGCAATTTGACTAGAAAATTGTTAAGGCAACATTAAAATTCAAAAACACTTGACAAGATCAACATAATAAAATCTTTAATTTAATAACTTACTAATTTATAAACAGTGGCAATGTTGTTGTACTTACTAACTAAATCTTAATAAATACAATTTTAGCATGTGAACTTGTATTGCATAATATATCAATGTTAATAACTTTAAGAAATGAGTCATAAATAGGACTCACTGTCTTGAAAAACATCCATAACCTCGACTTGGCTGACTTGATGGTTGAGACTTGTGATGCCATGTCTGATTTGCTGCTGTAGTTGGATTTCGGATAAAGATTTTAAAATTATGGAATTCATTGCAAGTAGTAGCTGGTGTTGTTCTTGCCCAAGCTGCCATACCCTAATAGACTGCATTGTTTATTATAAAATCAGAAGATGTGTATTTCACACCATCTGAAGATTATTTGCAGGTAGGTGATTATTTTATGGATTTTGAATTAACAGCTAGGCATGGCTTTGCTTTCCTGCATTTAACATGGAAAGCACATGGTCTCATGGAATGGATGAAATTGTTCAAGGCAAGGAAACAATTTTTCAATTGAACCAGTTTAGTTGAAATGGCTTTGTTGTGGTATGTCATTTAAAGTTTCGGGATTCAATGGGAAATAGAAAGGATTATTTAACATACCCTAGTATTTAATATAATATGCTTATAATGAAAAGAAGCCAACACAGATTTTGGTCATTTATTAATCTTTATGAAAACCTGCGGGTTACGTACATCTGCAAGTAATCTAAAATATATTTTACACATAACATAAATCTGGGTAGTCATGTATGCTTGTTATACTTGGCCATGTGTTATATTTGCTAATTTATAGTACATAATGAGACTTGTGTAAAGAGGGACATGTACATAGTGGGTTTTGTATAAAAATGCACATGTACATTGTGGGATTTGTACAAAGACAGACATGCACATAGTGGGATTTGTACAAAGACAGACTTGTACATAGTGGGATTTGTACAAAGACAGATTTGCACATAGTGGGATTTGTACAAAGACAGACATGTACATAGTGGGATTTGTACAAAGACAGATTTGCACATAGTGGGATTTGTACGAAGACAGACTTCCACATTGTGGGATTTGTACAAAGACAGACATGCACATAGTGGGATTTGAACAAAGACAGACTTGCACATAGTGGGATTTGTACAAAGACAGACTTCCACATAGTGGGATTTGTACAAAGACTTTTTGCACACAGTGGGATTTGTACAAAGACAGACTTCCACATAGTGGGATTTGTACAAAGACAGACTTTTTTGCACACAGTGGGATTTGTACAAAGATAGACTTGCACATAGTGGGATTTGTACAAAGACGACTTGCACATAGTGGGATTTGTACAAATACAGACTTGCACATAATGGGATTTGTACAAAGACAGACTTGCACATAGTGGAACATGTTCACAATGGGACTGGGAACTACAAGTTGATATCACAATCAATACCTCAATGAAATCATCTATCGAATCTTGTGACAATTAGCTAGAGTGTAAACAAATCAGTCAACTGAAAATGCTGAGGCTTACCCTGTCTTTTTTAAGGGGAAACTAATATTGTTTATTTCTTAGTGAAAAATTTTAACAGGGTCATCTGTATTGCTACTTCATACCTGACATTTAAGTTTGTTTTTTTTAAAAATAATGGCCGAAAGTAAAAAGACCTTTAGAGCTTGAGACAGGTCTTTGGTTAGATATGAAACCTTTCTCCTCACAAGACATTGTTGTTACTGCATGTTAAAGGACAAAATTTAATCCAATATTCTAAGTTTTGTTTTTTAAACTGGATCTGAGTACAGACACCAGAGTGGTAACAAGCAATGTTGACAGACAAATAATGGATTCCAAACAACTGATGAGGCATGATGTAAACAGGGTTGTACAAAAAGCCAGTGAGTTAAGTTATGAAAATGATACACTCACAGTAGGATTATGGTACTCAAAAGGTGAAATAGTGATGCAGCACCTTTCCATTTACGCAGGATGTATTCTGCACAGTTTGAAATATGCAGCAACATAAATCTTTTCATTTCATAATCAAATTAAGAAATGGCTGAATGCCTTAGCACTCAAATAATGTGGAATTTATCACTCAAAAAAGATCTGACTAGAAAATTGTTAAGGCAACATTAAAATTCAAAAACACTTGACAAGATCAACATTATAAAATCTTTAATTTAATAACTTACTAATTTATAAACAGTGGCAATGTTGTTGTACTTACTAACTAAATCTTAATAAATACAATTTTAGCATGTGAACTTGTATTGCATAATATATCAATGTTAGTAACTTTAAAAAATGAGTCATAAATAGGACTCGCTGTCTTGAAAAAACATCCATAACCTCAACTTGGCTGACTTGATGGTTCAGACTTGTGATGCCATGTCTGATTTGCTGCTGTAGTTGGATTTCGGATAAAGATTTGAAAATTATGGAATCCATTGCAAGTAGTAGCTGGTGTTGTTCTTGCCCAAGCTGCCATACCCTAAAAGACTGCATTGTTTATTATAAAATCAGAAGATGTGTATTTCACACCATCTGAAGATTATTTGCAGGTAGGTGATTATTTTATGGATTTTGAATTAACAGATGAAATTGCTCAAGGCAAGGAAACAATTTTTCAATTGAACCAGTTTAGTTGAAATGGCTTTGTTGTGGTATGTCATTTTATCAAGCAAAGCACAAGGATTGACATTTAAAGTTTTGGGATTCAATGGGAAATAGAAAGGATTATTTAACATACCCTAGTATTTAATATAATATGCTTATAATGAAAAGAAGCCAACACAGATTTTGGTCATTTATTAATCTTTATGAAAACCTGCAGGTTATGTACATCTGCAAGTAATCTAAAATATATTTTACACACAACATAAATCTGGGTAGTCATGTATGCTTGTTATACTTGGCCATGTGTTATATTTGCTAATTTATAGTACATAATAAGACTTGTGTACAGAGGGACATGTACATAGTGCGTTTTGTATAAAAATGCACATGTACATAGTGGGATTTGTACAAAGACAGACTTGTACATAGTGGGATTTGTACAAAGACAGACTTGCAGATAGTGGGATTTGTACAAAGACAGACTTCCACATAGTGGGATTTGTACAAAGACATGTACATAGTGGGATTTGTACAAGACAGACTTGCACTTAGTGGGATTTGTACAAAGACAGACTTGCACATAGTGGGATTTGTACAAAGATAGACTTGCACATAGTGGGATTTGTACAAAGACAGATATGAACATAGTGGGATTTGTACAAAGACAGACTTGCACATAGTGGGATTTGCACATAGTGGGATTTGTACAAAGACAGACTTCCACATAGTGGGATTTGTACAAAGACAGACTTCCACATAGTGGGATTTGTACAAAGACAGACTTGCACATAATGGGATTTGTACAAAGACAGACTTGCACATAATGGGATTTGTACAAAGACAGACTTGTACATAGTGGCATTTGTACAAAGACAGACTTCCACATAGTGGAATTTGTACAAAGACAGACTTGCACATAGTGAGATTTGTACAAAGACAGACTTGCACATAGTGAGATTTGTACAAAGACAGATTTTTACATAGTGGAACATGTTCACAGTGGGACTGGGAACTACAAGTTGATATCACAATCAATACCCCAATGAAATCATCTATCGAATCTTGTGACAATTAGCTAGAGTGTAAACAAATCAGTCAACTGAAAATGCTGAGGGCTTACCCTGTCCTTCTTAAGGGGCAACTAATATTGTTTATTTCTTAGTGAAAAGTTTTAACAGGGTCATCTGTATTGCTACTTCATACCTGACATTTAAGTTGTTTTTTTTTTTAAAAACTGGCCAAAAGTAAAAAAGACCTTTAGAGCTTGAGACAGGTCTTTGGTTAGATATGAAACCTTTCTCCTCACAAGACATTGTTGTTACTGCATGTTAAAGAACAAAATTTAATCCAATATTCTAAGTTTTTTTTAAAAAACTGGATCTGAGTACAGACACCAGAGTGGTAACAAGCAATGTTGACAGACAAATAATGGATCCCAAACAACTGATGAGGCATGATGTAAACAGGGTTGTACAAAAAGCCAGTGAGTTAAGTTATGAAAATGATACACTCACAGTAGGATTATGGTACTCAAAAGGTGAAATAGTGATGCAGCACCTTTCCATTTATGCAGGATGTATTCTGCACAGTTTGAAATATGCAGCAACATAAATCTTTTCATTTCATAATCAAATTAGGAAATGGCTGAATGCCTTAGCACTCAAATAATGTGGAATTTATCACTCAAAAAAGATTAAGTTGTGTCTATTTTTGAATAATAGCTGACATAAAAATTCCATTCATGTAATTTGTTTTTAAAAATTCACCATCATACAATGGTATTCAAAAGGTGAAAAAGACCAGGATGTTAAGTCACAAAAGCAAGATCAAGTTTTTTAAACAAGTGCAAACAAAACAAAATCAGGTCTCATGCTTTGAAAGAAAGCAACATATAGCAAGCATCATATCTTGTTTTCTATTCCAAGTTTTACAAAACAAATTTAAATACACAAATGAAGTTTTAAAAAATAATTTAATTTACATAAACCAACATCATTACTATATGTTAGACTGGTATTCAATTTTCAGTTTACTGCGAGGGTCATGACATGAAGATGACAGTTTTGATGTTTGTTTGTTTGATTAGGATTTTTAACGTAGCTTTAACAATTTTTCTGTCATATCACTACCATGTCTGCAGGGAGGCAGTTTATAGTGATGTCTAGCACTGGGGCATCATGCTGAAGAAATGTAGCATTATATCCCATCCAGTCACATTATCCTGACACCAGGTCGACAACGTCTTGCTGAGCGCCAAGCGAGGCAGCTGTTAGTACCATTTTTGTAAGTCTTTGGTATGACTCTGCTGGGGATCAAACCCTTCACCTCTCACTGTGGCGGACGCTCTAACCACTAGGCCATCGGAGTGGTGTGACAGTTTTTGACAATTTGTTTATTTTCCAACTCTTACAATATACAAGCATTCATTTGATTTTCTATCATTCTTTACATTATGTGGTTCACTACATAACTCAACTGGCAGTTACAGACAACTTCCACATTGTAATAAGAGGGAGCTGTACAATAATCACTGTTAGGGCCTTCTTGTATATAATCACACAAAAAATAAATTACAAAAATAAAAGCAAGCAATAATTCCTTAATCTACTTATTTACTTACATGAATCACACATACATTACTATAACATTCTTAAATACACCCATTCATATAATGACATACTCCTTGTAAAGTCCACAACATTTTGTGTATGTAGAACTAACACATTTCCTATACACACACATACTGCTATAAAGTCCACACCATTTATGCATGTAGGACTATCACATTTTCTATACACACATATACTTCTTTAAAGTCCACAACATTTTGTGCATGCAGGACTATCACATTTCCTACACACACACACATTTTAATTCATGGTTTATAATTACATTTTTAGGTCAATTTTAAACATTTTGTTTAAAATCACAGATAATTTTTTGAAAATTCTAAATAAATCACCAAACTGAATTCTTCATAAACTCGATTGCTTCAAAGGCAGTTGATGAACAATTATGTAACAGCCGCAGTTTATAAATTCATGATTTGATTGCTGACTAGGTTTAATACTTAAAAATTCATGAACTTATTAAAAAAGGTTTTACAAAACAAATTTAAATACACAAATGAAGTTTTAAAAAATAATTTAATTTACATAAACCAACATCATTACTATATGTTAGACTGGTATTCAATTTTCAGTTTACTGCGAGGGTCATGACATGAAGATGACAGTTTTGATGTTTGTTTGTTTGATTAGGATTTTTAACGTAGCTTTAACAATTTTTCTGTCATATCACTACCATGTCTGCAGGGAGGCAGTTTATAGTGATGTCTAGCACTGGGGCATCATGCTGAAGAAATGTAGCATTATATCCCATCCAGTCACATTATCCTGACACCAGGTCGACAACGTCTTGCTGAGCGCCAAGCGAGGCAGCTGTTAGTACCATTTTTGTAAGTCTTTGGTATGACTCTGCTGGGGATCAAACCCTTCACCTCTCACTGTGGCGGACGCTCTAACCACTAGGCCATCGGAGTGGTGTGACAGTTTTTGACAATTTGTTTATTTTCCTACTCTTACAATATACAAGCATTCATTTGATTTTCTATCATTCTTTACATTATGTGGTTCACTACATAACTCAACTGGCAGTTACAGACAACTTCCACATTGTAATAAGAGGGAGCTGTACAATAATCACTGTTAGAGCCTTCTTGTATATAATCACACAAAAAATAAATTATAAAAATAAAAGCAAGCAATAATTCCTTAATCTACTTATTTACTTACATGAATCACACATACATTACTATAACATTCTTAAATACACCCATTCATATAATGACATACTCCTTGTAAAGTCCACAACATTTTGTGTATGTAGAACTAACACATTTCCTATACACACAAATACTGCTATAAAGTCCACACCATTTATGCATGTAGGACTATCACATTTTCTATACACACATATACTTCTTTAAAGTCCACAACATTTTGTGCATGCAGGACTTCACATTTCCTACACACACACACATTTTAATTCATGGTTTATAATTACATTTTTAGGTCAATTTTAAACATTTTGTTTAAAATCACAGATAATTTTTTGAAAATTCTAAATAAATCACCAAATTGAATTCTTCATAAACTCGATTGCTTCAAAGGCAGTTGATGAACAATTATGTAACAGCCGCAGTTTATAAATTCATGATTTGATTGCTGACTAGGTTTAATACTTAAAAATTCATGAACTTATTAAAAAAGGTTCATGAACTCAGAGGAAAGGTTCAAGAACTTGAATTTCATGAACTAATGTTCATGAACAGTTTGTAAAGGAGACCATATCAGACTTTCACTACCATTTCATGAAATTCATAAAGGGTAAACTTAAAAACCTTTGCTCAATAGGGTATGTAAATGCAACTTAGATTAATTTAGGGCCTCACTGTGAAGATGCAAATTTCTGTTGATCTATGAAGAGCACATTAATTTGGGCCAGAGAACAATTAATTAGATTTAAAATGGACATGTGCTTGTTAAATTGCTATACTGCAATGATTTCTAATGTCTGGTCAGGAGAGGAAGTGATTTTTAATTAAGCCTTCATTTATTTAACCATTTCAGACAAGACTAGCAGAAAAGGTTAAGTTTGACTTTATACTGGAACATGTCAAATTGAAATTTTCCAGAATCAGTTGTTTGGAAATTTAGAAGTCAGGCTGACCGCAAATTTTGGCACCTAGTTATAAAAGAAATATTTCATTCAGATTCCCACATGAAATTTCATTAGTCTTAAATAAAACCCATCAAAAAATCTAGTCTACAATTTTTCCTGCAAGAGTGAAATAAAACAAGACTACGAGTAATTTAGAAGAAATTCTCTCATAAAACATTTGTCAAAGAGACCGGCTGTCTGGAAGGTTGACAAGCAATCTCATGTAATTTGTTCATATCAATATAATAATTTGCTTGTATGTATTTGCTTATATTTGCATGAATTTATTTGTTTAAATTCATAGATCATTTTTTTTTAATATGAGTATAACTGTGCTGAGTTCATCTATCTGAATTAATACGATGATCGTCTTTATAAGTCTGATCAATTGTTTGAATCTGTCATTATTTGTAATGGATTGGATATTTGAAGATTTCATGCATAATACATACTTGATATGAGTTATAAGAATCCGTTTGAATTCACCGATCTTAGGTGATTTCAAGTATGCTAAAGACTTGAATGTGTGTATTCACTGAAAACAGCATAGTTAAGCCATGTAAGGAATTTTTTCATTCGTTCATTTGTGTAATTGAGAGGAGAATAGAACTCTTATGTCTCTTGTGTAGTGTTAATGTGAGTCACTGTAACTGAATTAACCATTAGGATGTACATTAATCTTATGAAACTAGGTTTGTTTAGGGTCTGCCATGTTGGCTTGACAGAGATAGCCATTGGTATCTGTTTAAGTCCAATAAGACAATATCTGACATAATGAGAGGGGAGTAGTGATCTATTCCCAGTAGGATATCTGACAGAAAATTTAGGCTGTGACATTTTCAAGCCACCTGTATCGTTACTGGTTCTAGTTACATGTATTTGATTGGTTCTTTCTCAAGTTACATGTATTTGATTGGTTCTTTTTCAAGTTACATGTACTTGATTGGTTCTTTCTCAGATTACATGTATTTGATTAGTTGCTCAGTTGGTTCAATTTGAAAGGTAATTTAAGCATTCTATCTAACTATATCATGCCAAGGAAATTTGAGCCTTGAATCTCAGGAGACATAATGGCAGCCAACACTGACTGACCTGGGTGGGTACTAAACCCATAATCCTTGGATTATCAATTAGTGCTTCCCATAATCCTTGGATTATCAATTAGTGCTTTACCATCAGCATTTGTAACTGCAACCCCCTTTTGTAAATTTGATCAGTGATCCTAACTGGAAAGTTTTCTGTTTGCTTCTATAATTTAAATCAAGGAAATACTAGCAGTACAATCTGGCATTCAAAGGGTGAAGGTATGCTGTAGTGCATCAAGTCACAAACAAGAACAATGTCTGCATATCACTGCACTTTGTAGAATGTTGAGGAGGAAAAAAAACAAAAATACTCCTACTAATAAACAAGACAGAATGCATACCTGCATCATGATAATGTGGGGAATACCATGAATTCCCTTTTGATCAACATTCATTACCATTTGTATTCATTTGTAAGGGAGCCCGATACATGGAAGATTGTACATCAGCCTATCTGCAAAAGGCTAAGTTCTAATTTAATGTGAATGATATAAATACACCCATCACTTCATGAGATGGATTGTATACCTGTATCATGATAAACTGGCAAATACTACACTTTTTTAAACTGGTATTGCCTCTGCTGTGTTTTGGTTTGAGTTTTTTATTTGACATTTCTGTTGCATTACTATCTATATCATGCAGAGGAAATGTTTTGTTTTTCTATTTTCTTTTTTATCTTCTAGGGGTTCTAAAAGGATCTGTTTGGAATAAACAATGCAAATCCAGTCTGTAGTTTATCCCATTTAGAGGAAATTACAACCATTTGTATGGCTTCAGTTATCACAACTTTATTTAGCATAGATAACATAAACCATATTTACCAGAATACTTCCTGTGGATCAAATTTATATCATAATACAACCTTGATTTAAGTAGATTTCTTGAAAGTCAGCATAGCTGATAGTGATCTAACCTGAAACAAATAAAGATATAGCATATATACTCGCTTATAAGTCAAACCCAAATGCAAAGTGCACAGACCCAGATTGGCTGTCACATAATGTGCCAGCCAATCTGAGGCTGTGCAGTTTGTTAGGTCAAGCAGACCCTGATTTGCAGGCACATTATACAATGCAAGATCAGGATCCTTGTTATTTGCAGTTTGCTCAACTTACATTCAAGTATATTTGGTAATGTTAAACCAGTCTAGATTCAACAGTAAATAATCTAATGTGAAACCAGTCTAGATTCAACAGATAATACTCTAATGTGATTTAACCAGTTGAGATTCAACAGAAAATGATCTAATGTGACACAGCTGATTGAGAATTAAGTTTACATTGTCATTAACCCGATTTGCTGAGTTTATCTACAGCACTCAAGGATATGAACTGAAATCAACAGATCTAAAATCATCAATACCATCTGTACTTGCTTATAACACAATTCCAGCTTCAAACTGCACCAACCCAGGTGTCATATAATGCGATGGTAGATTTGGCTTTGTGCAGTTTGTTAATCAGAAGAATTATAGATAGACCATGATCTGCAAGCCCATCATGCTATGGCAGATCAGGATGGTTGTTCTTTGCAGTTTGACTCCACTAATAGCTGAGTATATATGGTACTACTTAAGCAGCTCAGACCAATTTTTGAAAATGGATGATTGCAGCAAATCACAGAAAACAATCAATCACAGCATTGCTCAGCACACAAATAATTTGAATAGTAACTGAAGCTGAAAAGAATGATTTATGCTAAACACATGGCTCATGTGGACATGTAATTTTATTCATGGCAACAATAGCAAAGTTTGTTTGTTTGTTTGATTACGATTTTTAACTAAGCTTTAACAATTTTTTAGTCGTATCGCTACAATGTCTGCAGTAAGGCAGGTTATAGTTATGTCTATCACTGGGGAGATGTGGGGACATGTAGCATGATGTTCCACCCAGTCACATTATCCTGACACCAGAGGCCTACCAGTCCTAACACTAATCTCTTAATGCTGAGCGTCAAGCGAGACAGCTGTTAGCACTATTTTTGTAACTCTAACCATGACAAAGTAGAGACAGGCCTAACAGCCAATATAAAAGAGTCAGTTGGACGTTTCAATTAAGTTTCTTTTCTTCCGAAGCTGTTGATTGCATGATATTTCTCTGCTTTTTAAGTCTTCATCCATATTTGATGGCCAATTGGCATCATCTGTCAGTATTTTAAGGCCCAGCTGCTTAATGTCAAAGCTGCTATGATTCAGCTCTGGACTTTTTGAAAACAAAATGTTTGCAAATGGTTTAATTGTACGTTGTTAATGGGGATTGCCATCATCTGTATTGATTTGTAAGCATTTTCTCATTTGGACACTTACAGTTAAGTGGTGCTCTTATTTGTACAAATCTGAAAGGTCTTTGTGACAGAATGCTTTCTTTTAGATTTCTTAAATTCTAAGCTGTGCTTTTAGAGCACATATCATTTGCAGGTTTTCATATATTCATTAAATGTTGATTTTCTATTTTTGTATCATGGCCATAATTGATGTCAAATTGGCATAAATTTTTTTTAAAAACTGAATGGTCTTTTCACCTGGGTCTTTTGTCTTAATTTTGATCATATTTCATTCTGTGTTTTTTTTGTTGAAAATCCATCATTTAAAGCATGGATCTCAAACTCTAACCACCCTGAGGGCCACATGAGGGCATTCTGGATCAGGCCCAAGATTAGAACAATCTTTGTTATGTCTCATGACACAATGTGACGACAATCATTTTGTAGGTCACATGATATGGTTTGGCCTAACATGTGTTTGAGACCCCTGATTTAGGGATGTACTATATTCATAATGATGGTGATAGTCCTGACAGCAAACCAGAAAAATTGTCAAAGGTCTGAAAGCATTTCATGCCAATTCATGGTCAAAACTGGTCAATTCATGGTCAATTCATAGTCAATTCATGGTCAAAACTGGTCAATTCATGGTCAATTCATGGTCCATTCATGGTCAATTAATGGTCAATTCATGGTCAAAACTGGTCAATTCATGGTCCATTCATGGTCAATTAATGGTCAATTCATGGTCAAAACTGGTCAATTCATGGTCCATTCATGGTCAATTCATGGTCAATTCATGGTCAAAACTGGTCCATTGGATTTTGAGAATAAGTTTAATATTGCCGATGTTGTCTGAAGCACAACACAATGCATGACATTATTTGAATGTCCAGCCATACCACAAGCTCACTTGTCCTTTGGCGGCCAGGTTAACTAAAAATGACAGTTTAAAGGATAATTAGACTTCATCTAAGTAAGGTAATAAAATAGTAAACAGATGAGCACAGGCAACGTAAAGGCTGTTAAGCATATGCTGAAATTAAATCATTGGAAATACTTATAAAATCTACCTTCCATTCAAGTGCTTAAATAAAAAGCATGATAAAATAATGCAACATTACATCACAGTCTTTTTCAAAATGGCTAACATAGCTAACGATCTTCCATTTCACAGTATTCCACAATTGTTGGTGCCTAAAGCAAACACAACTTAAACTTCACAGTGATCTCCTGCATTGGAGGTAAGACAGGTGCAATGACTAGTCACATGAGATTTATAGTTTTAATATCTTGAAACTGAACATGTGTTGTCTTAGCCATAAAATACACATTCAACTGCCATTCACTGCACTTAAGTCGCCTGTGGTATCCACAAGGTCCAAAGTGAAGTGTCAGTGATGTACACAAAAGGAGTCATCTTGTGTGCATGTGGTCCCAGACCGCTCAGTGTAGCTGCAAGAGAGGCATTCCAATATGTTGTTGCCCAATTAAACAGCTCGTGCACAAAGTGTCAGGAAGAACAGCAATTTTTAATTATGTTTCTTTTACCCCGCTATGACCAATGACACTATGGAATATGGTTTGAGATTTACTCCATTTCTTAGTACAAGAACATGGAAACTTGCTACAATGTGGAGATTGAAGAAATGGATGACATGTTAATTTTGCACAAGTACCAATAACTTCATTATATCCGTACTGTTCATGAATAATGAAAAAAGAAAATTAAGAAAATATCTATTATTATGTGCCTGTAAACTCTAGGAAACTGAATCTGTCTGTAAGGTAAAGTTGTGGTGGGCTTAAATTTTGTTTAACAGTGTAGTCATCAACTGCACATTCTGGTCTGCATTTACAACTGATGTTGAGTAAATGTGTTGACCTACATGTGCCACAATTGATTAAACTTGGCAGGATATGGAAGTCCAAGTTTGAATCTTGTTTAATCTTGATAACATTAATGTACTTTAGAGAATAATCAGAGTATTCTCTAGAATAATTATAGTACTTTGAAGAATCATCAGAGTAATTTTGAGAATAATCAGAGCACTTTAAAGAATAAACAGAGTAATTTAGGTAATTTAGAGAATAATCAAAGTACTTTAAAGAATAATCAGAGTACTTTAAAGAATAATCAAAGTACTTTAAAGAATAATCAGAGTACTTTAGATAATAATCAAAGTACTTTAGAGAATAATGAGAGTACTTTAGGGAATAATCAGAGTGCTTTAAAGAATAATCAAAGTACTTTAAAGAATAATCAGAGCACATTAAAGAATAATCAGAGTACTTTAAAGAATAATCAGAGTACTTTAGATAATAATCAAAGTACTTTGGAGAATAATCAGAGTATTTTAGAGAATAATGAGAGTACTTTAGAGAATAATCAGATTACTTTAGATAATAATCAGAGTACTTTAGAGAATAATGAGAGTACTTTAGAGAATAATCAGAGTGCTTTAAAGAATAATCAAAGTACTTTAAAGAATAATCAGAGTACTTTAAGAATAATCAGAGCACTTTAAAGAATAATCTGAGTACTTTAGAGAATAATGAGAGTACTTTAGAGAATAATCAGAGTGCTTTAAAGAATATCAGAGTACTTTGAAGAATAATCTGAGTACTTTGAAGAATAATCAGAGTACTTTAAAGAATAATCAGAGTACTTTAGAGAATAATCTGAGTATTTTGGAGGAACAAATCAGTCCATATGCTGTAATACACTTGGTCTTGCTAACACTTTCTTTTCTACATATGGCCATCTTTATCTGTAAATATATCTGTGGTAGCTTTTACAAACACATACACTCTTATCAAGTAATCTGAATTACTGTTAAAAATATTTTTTTCACAACTTAATTAAGCCAAATTTACTCTTCCTATCAATAAACTAATGAAACAGCACATGTGTGTCATTAATTGACAGCTCTTGCAAGCAATGGGACTAATCATGTTTAAATGGAATTGTTTCATGTGTTAATGTTTACAATTAATTTTTCTTTTTTTAATAATTAAAGCCTTACTTTTGTTTATTTCCTGTTGATGCATCCTAATAATGCATCGATGAATCAACAGGAACAGCACATCAAACTGAGGTGTAGTCAATGTACTTCCACGTTTTCACACAAAGACCTTCAAGTTAGATGCAAACAGTCCAATCAAATAACTGTACCATGGAAAACATCAAAGATCAAGTTAAAGGCATACACTCGTAACTGTACATACAATGTACTATGAAAAAAAATCCAAGTTACAGATATATAACCCAATTAAATAATAAAATAAATGTACCATGGAAAAACATCAAGTTACAAGCATACACCTGAGTCAAATATCTGTAACTTGGAAAAACATATCCAAATCAAATAACTGTACTATCGAAAAACATCAAGTTATAAACATACACCACAATCAAATAATTGTTCCATGGAAACATACAGGCAAATACCCCAAATAGCTGTACCATGGAAAGAATAATCAAGTTTAACATGCATACACCCCCATCAAATAAACGTACATGTACCATGTAAAACATCAAGTTACAGGCATAAACCCCAAATAAGTGTACCATGAAAAATATCAAGTTAGAAGGGATGCATTTTAGCTTACTGGTAATAATTAGGTTCCTACACAGGAAAGGCATGGCTCCCTTCACACAATAACTGAGTTCATTTACATTTCAAAGGAATTCCTTGGATGTCTCTCAACTGGCACATCTTTCATATCAGTAAACTTTCACAGTAATCAGTTGTTATGTTGAACATGCTTCTAAACTCTTAAAAATTTTTACAATTATTCAGGAAAGTTGTAAGCCATGAAAGCTAGCAGAAATTGCATGTGTTTGGCGACACATCGAAAGTTTGCCTTTTCTTTGCCATATGTACTTACTTTACTCCGTTAAAGCAGTTGGATATATCTTGCCTCATAAATATTTATTCCAAAAGCTACTGCAATGTGAATTTCAATGCTAAATTTCACTTAACATACAACAATGGAAAGTTATTAGGATGCATCAACAGGAAATAAATAACAAACTTCCAGTATGTAAGGAAAGGAAACATCTTTCACCATATAGTAAGTGAACTTGCTAACACTTTAGATATCCTAATCTGCTGTGACAAAATGTCCTATCAGATCAAAATCTTTATTGTTTTTTTTATGACAATAAATTCAGAAATATTCTTACCAGCTAAATAGGACCTTACAATATAATACATGTCCCAGTGCTATCACAATAAACTGCCTCACTGCAGACATCATAGCAATATGACTGAAATTTTTTTTAAAGCTACGTTAAAAATCCCAATCACACACACACATACAATTTAATACATGTACATGTATGTATTAGAGTGACATTATATACATTATATACAATTTAATACATGTACATGTATGTATTAGTGACATAATATACATTATATACAATTTAATACATGTACATGTATGTATTAGAGTGACATTATATACATTATATACAATTTAATACATGTACATGTATGTATTAGAGTGACATTATATATATTATATACAATTAATTACATGTACATGTATGTATTAGAGTGACACTATATACATTATATAC